>CM060905.1:726496709-727746709 GCA_030737815.1 Allium fistulosum | reverse complement strand
GGAATTCATATGAAAATTTGGACATATTTTCCTTAAATTTAATAAGCGTTGTGATTATTATCAACGCATATCATTTTCTTGGACTTGACAACGATTTGGTAATATTTTGATTCTACAGTAGTAAACAAACTACTAAGTGCGTAACCATTAGGGAAAATAATTAAATTTTGATGCATACATTCATACGTATGTATGCTTATGTATTATACATAAATACATATGTGTGTGTATGTATATGTAATGCACAGTGGCATAGCCAAGAATCTATTACATAATATCTAATTGGGGAATTTCTTGTTTTCTTATTAATTTTATGTGTTTTTTCTCTTCATCTCTCTTGATATTTTATTTTCATATCCTTTGACGTAGTACTCTACTAAATACATTCATTTAAAAGTTTGTAGAATTATTTACAGATAATTCATTAATTACCTCTAACATTTAAGTTCAATTCCACATATTTAGGCTAATTACATAATCCAACTTTTAGTCCTATTTATATAATTTCAATTAACTAATGTTTATTAATTTTTTTTGTATATAATGAAAAATAACAATTTCAATTCGTACAACACCACTCTATCAACTGAAATAGTAAAATTATTTTTGCATTCGACTTTGATGTAGAAACCACATAAAACAGTACTAGCAAATTTGATATGCAATACGTTTATCTCGATAAATGTATCATATATTCCAATGTAAAATTATAGTTTTAACCTCAAATACCTACATTTAAATTTCCTAAAAATATTTATGAAATCCACCACCTTTTTTTCTAATAATATTTTAATCCATATATTTAAATTAATCTTAAACTTTTAACAACGAGGAAACTTTAATTAACCAATATCTTTAATTTGTGTTCTAAATTATGAACATATGAAAAATCCAATTTGTACACCATATTCATTAACAAAAATTGTAAAATTGCCTTTTTACTACTGCTTAGATACAAAGGTTAAATTATATAAATAAACATTAATAACAATTTAATTTATAATTCGATTATCGTAATAAACTCAACAAATATTGCACTACAAAATTATGTTTTCCACTTCAAATACCCAGATTTAAAAGTTTTTATAACCATTTAAAAATTCCAAATCATTTCCCTAATGATACTTTACAATTATGTCCATACATTAGAATAAGTTACCTAATATTAATGTTATTTAAATAAAAGCCGTAAATTTTTATTTGTTTATTTGTCCAATGAATCATAAAAATACTGAAATTTCAATAATTATTTCATATCCATATTAACAAAACCGACATAAAAATTCATCTATACAAATAAAATAAAAGGTAAAAGGAAATAAATATAAATAATTGATTAGGATAATAAAACAAAAGGGAATAAATATAAATAATTAGTTGATTGATGATTAAGGTAAAAGGAATGTACATATATTATTAACCTTAAAGGAAGGTTTAAACATATATAAAACTTATTTTTTAAGAAAGCGTCTAGATTCGAAGTATTCTAACAGCCTAGATTTACAAAATATCTTTACCTGGGAATGAAGTAATTAATAAAAGTATAGACGAAAACAAATATTCTCTTCGGGTAAATCCACGGTTAGATTTAATTCAAATTCCTGAGAAATACTAAGCAAAGGAAACCCTAATTCTCACATAAACAATAGAAGATTCAAACTCAATCAAAATTTCCCTTAAACCTAAGTTCTAAAATTCTAAAAATCAAATCAACCTAACCTAGATTACTCTAACAAGCAAATAAATGCAAATCAAGGCGAATCTAGGGAGAGGATATCGCCTTATCTCTTCTCTAGTTCGCCTATATTTGCCTTTATTTTCTTAATCTAATCTTCTAAGTTGGGTTAATTTGATTTTTTTATACTTTTAGAAATTAGGATTGAGGGAAAATTTTGGTCGAGTATGATTACTGTAATTATTTATGTGAGAATTAAGGTTTCACTTGCTTAGCATTTATTGGAAATTTGAATTAATTCTAACCATTGATTTACTCTAAGAGAATATTTGTTCTTGTACTATACGTTAATTAATTACTTCATTCCCAAATAAAGATATTTGGTAAAATCTAGGCTGTTGGATTAAATACATTTAATCTGGACGCTTTCTTAAACAATAAGTTTTATATATATTTAAACTTTCCTTTAAGGTTACTAATATATGTACATTCATTTTAACTTTGTAATCAATCCATCAATTAGTTTATATTTATTCCCTTTTACCATGTTATACATAGTTTCTTCACTTTCCTAATTTATGTTATCCTAATTATAATTAATTCATTTATTTATATACATACATACATTTATCGTTAACAATTTGATATATAAATATATGTACACACCTTGACAGTGATTAATAAAATTACTCTTTTTTTCAATTACTCAACTCGTGCTTAACATTCCACGGGTTATTTTGTTTTCTCCTTTTTAATGTTTTTATCCATAAAATATTCTCAGGAATAACAGTATGAAAGAAGGATCACAAGAGCATTGGGGAAGACCAGAAAGCATCAAGATAGTCTAGTTAATCATACCTTCCGACAAGGAGCTTTCGACGAGGTCGAAGGTTGTGACACCAAAAATATACCTTTCGTCTAAGTCGAAATGTCTTTCAACAAAGATAAAGGAAAAAGAGCACAATCCCAAATCTTTCGAAGGAGTCAAAAGGTTCCATCTCTTAGTGTCCAAGGAGTTCTTACCTTTCGAAGAGGATGAAGAAGTCAAAGCCAGTGTGAGCAACTCCATAGTGACCTTTTCGAAAGCATAGCAAGCCTTTCGAACCGGTTGAAACACATCCAAGATAACTTTCGACAATGTGGAAAGGTTTATGAAGAAAGCAACATTCATAAGTCAACAAAGAATGGAAAACAACATTGAAGGGAAGCATAGCTCTCGACAACAGTCAAGTGAAGAGCAACCTTCCGACAAGGTCGAAAGGTTGACAGCAATCAGGAGGAGAGCTACATTCCGACAAGGTCGAAAGGTTCACAACAGTATATAGAAGGCAAACCCTTCAATAAAGTCGATAGGTTCGTAATAGCATAAGAAAGGAAAACCTTTAGACAAAGTTGAAAGATTCACAACTGCATATAAAAAGGGGACCTTTCAACCCAGTCGAGAGCATGGTGTAGAAATGGGGGCTGCCTGCATCTATAATTAAGACCCAAGGGGTCGTGTTTTGGGGATCTGAATTCTCTTATACTAATGTTGTATCTTCTTAATCAATACATTGTAACCCTAATTGGGTGTTGATTTGGGGATTTAAAAAATTTGAGTTTATCATAGAAAAAGAGGGAAGTCTAATGCTCTATTGATTACTTTATTGTTTTGCTCAAATCTTTTATGGTTTAATTCCTATTTTCAGGTTTAACCTCACCAGAAGGTTCTTGTCGACAAGGTCGAGAACACTTTTGTTACAAATAGTTACGACAACCCTTCGAAGCCTTGTACTCTACAATCTGAACCTTTTGACAAGGTCGACAACTCAATTGGTTCAACACCTATAACCTTCCAAAACCAATCAATTAGTGGTCTAACCTTTCGACAAGGTCGATACCCACTCCATATCCACCAAAGTATATCATACCCTACTTGAACCCAAGGAAGTTTATCATCTTAACCTCTCGGCCAGATAAAAACCAACCTTTTTAAGGACAAACTAAGGGAATTTCAACCTAGTCGAAAAGAAAACTTTTGTAGGAAACCTCATATAAGTTCAACTAAGACAAAAGGTTTTATAATCCAAAGGTTAAACCTTTGTACAACGTCGAAAGGTCTGACTTAAGAATCAACAACAAATAAAGAAAAATAGGAAGGCAATTTCTTAAAGGACTCATTCTCATTGTTCAAGCAAGTCTTTCCATCTCACTGAGCATTACTTCAGGGTGTTGACAAGAAATCTTGTTAACATTTTTGGTGCTAGAAGAAGGGCTTGAACCTCCGACCTTCAACCCTAACAAAATTGGAAAGTAGTTTGATCAAGGTTTAGAATCAACGACCACAAATGATGGTAGTAAAAGAGTACTCAGAAATAGCTCCAACCCGAGACTCTATAAAGATTATGGAAATAGAGGATGAAGTGATACTTCCGAATGAAATAGAGGATCAAGATTTAAATCGAGAAAGTCAAATAAAGGGTCTCTAGAGCGATCAAATAGCCCAATCCAAGGGAACAACATGGATAGTCATAGAAATAAAACTGACCAAGAGAATGCCCAATGCCAAATAATGATGAATACGCTTAGAGAAAAGGAAATTCTCGAACCCAAAGAATATGTTATCCTGCAAAAGGCTCCCTGTAACGACCCGACTTTCCAAACCCGGAAAATCGAACCATTTTAGTTAAGAAGAAGAGGTAGAAGAAGAAGAAGAATAGAAAACAACAACAGAATCTAACCATCGCAGCAGAATAAAATATAATATATATTAACAGATCTTTACACAAATCAAAACTGTATCAGTTTTATACAATATATCATCAGAGTACATCATCAGAGTACATCAACATCCATAACTTACAACTGAGTACACAGCGGAAAAATAATAGCAAGTACGGAAGTACGTATCGGCATCCAGCTCGTCTCCTGAGCTCCACAGCATCATATCCTAAACCTATTTATCTCGGTCTGACCCGAGCATCATATAAAACAATACCCGAGTCAGTCTGGAATACCAGCGTGAGAAAATCACACTCAATTGATTATTAAAGTTTCAAAAATCCTTTTGAAAATAAAAGCATCTCGTAAGACCACGCCACAAATAAACATGTCGGGTTTTTACCTTACGATAGCTAAAACACTTTATATCAAAATCCTCTGATATTATAATAGTGTCTATTCACAAATACTTATTAAAATAGCTGAAATTGTTACATGATTAAATTCCAGCATACTAGCCACAACGTGGGTAATACAAACAAAACTCGTACAAGGCACGTAGGGAGAATGGATTTCCAACGAATGACTAGGCACTGGGGTACCACCTGTCACAGTACGTGGCCGAGATCACAGTACCGAGGAGTACGCCCGCTCCCCTGCAACACAAGACTGGAATCATCCCTTACTGGATAATTCCAAATAAAATCACCCCACGATTGGGATCAGCAACCGCAACACTAAGCCGAAATAAAAGGGACATCTAGACAGGGATGACTTTACTCTCAAGTGGGGGCTACCCACGAAGCCTTGCTGCATAACCCCTGATTTTCAGTCATTCCCGGTTGATGAGGCTCGAGGCTGAACGATACCTTTACAGCACATATCCCTTAGAATGCCCATCGCCCACCTGACGATGTCACGAAAGCATTCGTCCATACAAGTCCGTCCCGGGTCCGAACGGAACCGAAGGCACTATTCCTACTACATCCATTTTGGAAATATCCTCAGGATTAGTAGCGACTAGCCCTTGCACTTCACAGCTCCATCTTCGACTCTGAACACGTTACACGAAACGTACAAACCGAATCGAAGTGGTATTCGAGTCTCCAGACCTAGAATCCCGGTATACGGAAACTCGATCCCGGTCTCTTCGAAACGATCAACGCATTTGGCCAATATTGATAGTCGGTTATTTAACTATCAATTAACATCCACAAGCAACCATCACACAATAAATAATTTCCCACATTATTTATTTGCCCAAATATCTTTCCAAGATATATTTCCAATTTTTCAAAGCTCATTTGAAAACAATTTCAAAATAGTTTCCGCTTACGGAATACATTTCCCAAATGATTTTTTCCACTGAATCACCAAGTACAAAATACTTATAGATTTTAAAGAAATTTTAAAACACTTTATTATAAATATACTTTAACATTTAAATTTGGAAAACTACTTTAATACTTAATTAAAAGTAATACTTTTGAGAATATTTAAAATAAGGTTACTTTATAAAATATAAAACTAAGTTTTACTTTTTAAATAAAATACTAGTCATCCTTTAAATAATTATTACGATAATAGATTTGGAAAATATTTACTTTAGAATTTAAATATTAGAAATAATAAATTTTCTAAACATGCCTTTTTAAAAACAACATTAAACTTTTAACTTATATTTAAGAATTTTCTTTGAAATCGTACTTGGCTATCCAGGGAATACACTTTCTTCCATATCTTTTAAAAATAAATCACCATTTATTTTTAAACACATTTACATTCCTCAATAAATTCCCACCTTGAATTTATATTTAAAATATCCACCGATATTTCATTTCACTTCATAAACCCAGTTTATACATTTTAAAATCTCATTCTCTTTTAAAAATCCAAGTTTTAAACACTTAAATCAATTTCCAATTGATTTCCATTTTACTTTACTTTGAAATAAATTTCCCTATTTACTTCAATTATTTCAAATACATTAACTTTCATCTTTTATTTCTTTATTATGAGTTGAAACCCTTTTAACTAGAATACCAATTTCGGATTTCCAAACTTCTTCAATTAACATTTTAATTAAATTAAATCTTTAAATTTCAATAAAATCAATTCTTTTATATTTTTAAATAATATCACTTTAGTTAAAGATTTATTTCTTCCCTGTTAAATTCAAAATCCTCTTTCCCATATTTGTTCGAATTTAGAAATTTCTTTATTTCTTTTACAATTCCTTATTTAATTTATTCGAATTCACTAGAATTATTTAACTTGAATTTTACTCTTTTATTTCTTTCCAAAAATCCAATTCAATTACTTTTGATAACTCATTATACTGGGAAATTCAACCCAACCCAGATTATCAAATATAAATCATCACAGGATATCAACAATCATATCACAGAATATTTAACAAAATTAAATATTTTGAGGAATCCAGTTGGATCCCTCCAACCTATTTCCCTGCATCCACAGACGTTAGCACAATACCAATTCCACTTCGAAGTGGAATATCGCGGTATATGGGATTTATATAAAATCATCCGCTATTATGCGGTGCATAGGGTCTCATCCGCTATATAATGCGGGAATATCAACAACTCAAATATATACATATGCCAATATGTATATATTGCTATATACTACTATATACCATATCAATCAAATCAATCAATTCAATCATTCATCCATATTTAAATTTAACCAATTAAATTTAAATAAAATTAAACTGAGTGAGATTAACTCACCTTTGCTTTTAATATGAAATCCAATCCCATCTCGACTTGTTCACTTCAGATTTTGACCTTGAATAAACAATTCACAATTTATTATTATTTGGATTTACCAAACAATTTATTACCGCTTAATTATTTTCCATTTTAAAATTTGAATTGACCAATAAATCATTCTACACAAATAAGTTGGGTTTAAACCAATAATTTATTTCGTTGAATAATTTAATTTAGACTAACTTTTCCTTAAAATCCTTTCTGTAACTAAAATAGTTAAATCTTCAACCCATTTATTTTAAAATTAAACTAGTAGAATAAAAATATTCACTTTTATTTCCTGCTTAAAATCACTTATACCTAAAAATCAAATCTTTATAAACCCTACAATATTTTTTCTTCTGTTAACTTATAAAATTTAAGCAAAAGTGTAAATCCTTACATTGAAAAACAATAAGCATAAATACCTTACTGTAATTTTTTTTCTTTTCTAATATAGATATTTATAATTGAGTGTTATTAAATTTTAAATTAAAAATATACCTCGCTGACGCACTAGAGCCAGTCCCTTCTCTAAGTCGCGATCTCTCCCTTGAGCATCCACTGAACATCGCGAGCCGCCGAAGCCTCAATCGCCACCGCGTCGCCACGTCTGCTGCCTCACGACCCTGCCTTCGAATCACGGTCACCCTAACGACCTCGAACCCAGTCGCATCGCTCGCCCTACTTTGAGATTCCAATCGCGATGTCGATCCACTAGCCTGAAGCGGCTCCACAAAGGGTCTTGACCTGCCTCCCCCATCGCGATCGACGAACCCCAAGATGCGAACGAATCTCGCGGCCTTTATTCGATCGCGCTACACTCCCTATTTTCTATTACGAATGATTTCGTTTCGGCCATTAAACTGAATTTGAACGGAAGGGAACGCGTTTTGATAATGAGGAGAGGGAAAGATTTCATTAGGATTTTCTTCCGAAAGAAGGCGACCATTATAAAATAAGAGGAACGACGTGCTTGAAATGAAAGAAAGAACTGGTAACGTGGAGTTAATTAACTCGTACATCAGTAGGCAGGTCGGCTGAGAAATATAGGGTAATGGTTGAGTTGATTTTTTTTTCTCTGCCCTTTATAAATTTTATTAAGGTATAAAATTTCTAGTTATAACAACTCAAATTTCCGATAAAAATTCAGCACGTTTATATATCGTACGATCACACGATAGCTCTGAAAGCTACGAAATTTGAAATCCGGTAATAATACAATATTACGGATCCAATGGCACTGGTTTCGTCGAATTCCGAGACTGTGCCTCGGAAGGCTATTTTTAAATTCAATTTAAATGATATAAAATTTCAAAACATAACCAATCTCTGTTAAATTCAATTTTTACTCATTTATTATTTTCAATATTATAAATATAAATTTTACAAGCCTTCAAATTATTTTTAACAAGCTCAGAACTCAGGATTCTCTATTTTATCCTATTTTCAATTGTTAAATTCAATAATTAAATTATCCCATAAACAGTGATATTTGAAATTAAAGTTAATAATTTATCTCTGAATATTTAAAATAAATTAAATATTCTACTTTCAAATATTTGAAAATTTCGGGTCGTCACATTCCTCCCCCCTCAAAAGAATTTCGTCCCCGAAATTACTAGTTAGGAAGAATGACTCAATCCCCGTTAACTATTTCCCAAATTTAAACAGTTTTAACAATACCCAAACAATCTTTTATTAATGATACACTAATCATCTTTTAACTTCCCGAACTTATTCATAAGTTCAACCCATACCACCTACTTATCCATTCAAATTTAAATTTGAATTCAAATTTTGAATTATCAAAATTTTCCAATATTTTTCTAACTCCCTAAATTTCCGAAAAATTTCGCCAGCGTCTCCTTTGCGCGGCTAGCTCGGTACTACTACAAAATGGCTCTACGGCCTCCCAATCTCAAAAAGAAAACAAAAAGCCAAGTGGCTGGATCCAAAACCCAATCAAATTTCATATAGAAATTCAAATACATACCTTTTGTCGGGCCATTAAATTTTATCTTCTAAAATCAAAAATCCCAATTATCCATTGCTTTTATACACCTGTATATCCTACTAAGCAATAACATCCAATTTCAGCTTCAAACCATTTTATACATTCATGTACAAATTTCCAATATTGGTATTACTTAAGCTCGTACGATGCACATATATCATTCATACACAAAATCACATTCGATCGCTCAATCGATCACACCATTTCACTTCCGAACTAGTATCGTCCACTCGACTTCCTAGTGCGGACTCAGATCTGGTTTCTTGATCAGAAACCGTCATTCTCCTTGCATAGCCACAAACTATGATAGAGAATATCCAGAATCAATCAACAATCCATATCCAGGTTCACCGTCGAAAATCGAGTGAAAAATCCCAACTCGGATCGGTATAATTACCTCGAAATTTTGTGCTCGAATCCGGATCAAATCATTATGCGAATAAAATAATATACGTACATCCTACGTATAAATTCCAATTGATTATCAGTTATATCAATTCTCTTTTATTCACATTTCTTTTGATTGTTATTCACTTATCCACAATCATCCATTTCACAACTTCAGTTTTAGTCGTCATTCAATTATTCACCTAGAATAATTTTCCTCCATACCAAATTTACTTAAGAATTCACCATTCAGTTCTTAAGTCCAATATAACATTTTATATACTTCTTGGATTTGTTTTACTTCATTTTTGAAGTTTATATTTATTTTCACTTCCCCATTGAAGTTTATTTTAATTACTATCTACTTAGCCCTTACAATTTCATTTAAACTCAAATTGGCTTCCATTTTGAATATGGATTAGTTTCACTTACTATTTAATTTAAACCTCAAATAACAGTTTATTTACGAACTTTACTTTCTTTAGTTCCTTTGATTTCACTTCACCTTACATTCACATTTGAATTAGATTTCAATATCCAGTTTTAATTTCATTTGCTTAACAAATTTAAATCATTTATCGTAAATGAAAATTTTCAAAAATTTTCTAACTCTCAAAATTTATTGAAAATTTTGGCAGAGTCTCCTTTGTACGGAGGGACTTCTACGATATCGCAGGATGCACAAATATATATATACATCGGCCTCAGGCCGGAAATCACAATATATATCAATATACGCAGTTCATATCTCCTATTTTGAATTTTTGCGTAAGCGTACCTTATTTTAGCATTTTTAAAGCAAAGCGGTTATTTATTTTAGCATGTTGTGCCATCAGATTCAGCCAACCGACTTCCCTGAACCTGTACTAACTCAGTTACAACATGTAAGTGCCAAATATACAAAGTTTATTTACATTTCACTAAAATTTAAATTGCTAAAACATGGATTCTACAAACAATGCATGTTATATACTTCCATAAGCACATATGAAATGTTTCGACCCTTATTCCCATTTTTTTTCCAAACAATACTCAATCCAGTCCATTTAATTTATTCACATCCATTTATTTAGCTCGAAAACAATCCAGGCTATTTCATTCAATAATTAATTCTCAATTGATTTCAACAACCTCGATTTGAGTACAGTCTTCATCCAACATTTACTTAAGTTAACAACTTAAGTTCATTTTCATTGCAGTTTGCACCAATTCATTCAATTTGTCCCTTTTTAATTCTAAATTCAATATTCCGTTCATTGAATAATATCCAAGGCCATTTTCATTCATACCCACTTGAATTTTCGTTTGTAATACAAGCCATCACTATTTTAATTCAAATTTTCATTTTTGTTTAACACATTTCCACTTATATTTAATGTGTTAATACTCCAAGTCGAATTTTAATTAATAACTCAAATTCTGATTCTACTATTCATTTTTAATTCACTACCCAATTTTATTAATTCACAATTCAATTTCTATTTAACCAATTTAAATTCCATAACCCAAACTCATTTGGATAATATTTCAAGGTCATATTACATTTATTTATACTTGAGTTCATTCACACTTAAGTTAATTTTGTTCCAATTTATTTCACTTAACAGCATCCAAAATATATGTGTCGAGCTTTATTTATATCATCCACATTCGATTTGTTAGTATTTTATCTCGGATTGCAATTAATAATTTCTACTTAATCCAAGTTCATTTCCCATTTCATATCCAAATTACAAAATCAACTTTCTTTCAGCCAATTAAGGTTCTATTTCCATAATCCATTACTCCATTAAGTAATTTATCCCAATTTATACCTAATATTTGGTTTATTTCATCACTTCAATCCATTAAAGCAATCCCATTCACATTTTACTCTTTATTCCGGATTATACATTAAATTTAGTTAAGTATATTTATTTCTTTTTATTTGTTTTTCTATAAACAATTAAAATAAGATTCCAGAGTTTTTAACAATTTCCCAAAATTTCAAAATCACTTTTGAAATCAATCATATCCAAACTCCTTTTGTATATTCAGCTATCTCTTTGAATTTCAAAACCAAATCCAGTTTTGCAAACAATCCCAATTTAACACGGTTTGGTAGCAATTTCTCTTTGGAAACTCGAAAATGAACATCGATGATGCTGCAGTCATTACCGAAATTATTTCCCAGCGACCGGAAGAGAATTAAATGCTTTTATCTCTTTAAACCATTTCAAATATTTTTAAATTTCAAATCCTTCCAGATTCCAAACTCAACTCAAAATATTCCTGAAATAATACCACTTATTATTTCCTCAAACTCTTCGAAAACTATTTCCAAATCTCAAGGAATTTCAAACCTTTCCCAAAATTCCAAACTTAAAATCCATTCCGATTTATTTTCCACATTTCTCTGGAATTCTATTTTAAAGTACAAATCTCATTTGTATATGAAGTTTATTTCAATTTTATAAATTACATTTGTAATCTATATCTCAAATTTTATTTTATTATAAAATTTTATTCTTTGCTTTGGTTATAAATTTCAATTTCTAGTTAAGTTTCCATATAATAATGATAATAATTCTCTATTATCACTTCTAACATCCAAACAACCATATATATTAACTAGAATAGTTTACAAAACGTTTCTTTTTATACAAAAATAATTTGGGTAAAATTATTTCATTTACCCTACTTTAAAACAATACTGTGTCGAATTGTTCTATACAAGTGTTTAGAGATCCCTATCAATGTTGTGGCGTCCCACACATCGACCAGAATCCATAAGCTACTCAATAAACCAATCAACACAATATAAAACAATTTTATATTCACTAACAAATACGCGCTCATATCTATTAATACTCTCAAAATTCCCACTAGAGCCAAGGTTGTCGCCAGCCTGGCTCTGATACCACTGTAACGACCCGACTTTCCAGACCCGGAAAATCGAACCATTTTAGTTAAGAAGAAGAGGTAGAAGAAGAAGAAGAATAGAAAACAACAACAGAATCTAACCATCGCAGCGGAATAAAATATAATATATATTAACAGATCTTTACACAAATCAAAACTGTATCAGTTTTATACAATATATCATCAGAGTACATCAACATCCATAACTTACAACTGAGTACACAGCGGAAAAATAATAGCAAGTACGGAAGTACGTATCGGCATCCAGCTCGTCTCCTGAGCTCCACAGCATCATATCCTAAACCTGTTTATCTCGGTCTGACCCGAGCATCATATAAAACAATACCCGAGTCAGTCTGGAATACCAGCGTGAGAAAATCACACTCAATTGATTATTAAAGTTTCAAAAATCCTTTTGAAAATAAAAGCATCTCGTAAGACCACGCCACAAATAAACATGTCGGGTTTTTACCTTACGATAGCTAAAACACTTTATATCAAAATCCTCTGATATTATAATAGTGTCTATTCACAAATACTTATTAAAATAGCTGAAATTGTTACATGATTAAATTCCAGCATACTAGCCACAACGTGGGTAATACAAACAAAACTCGTACAAGGCACGTAGGGAGAATGGATTTCCAACGAATGACTAGGCACTGGGGTACCACCTGTCACAGTACGTGGCCTAGATCACAGTACCGAGGAGTACGCCCGCTCCCCGGCAACACAAGACCGGAATCATCCCTTACTGGATAATTCCAAATAAAATCACCCCACGATTGGGATCAGCAACCGCAACACTAAGCCGAAAAAAAAGGGACATCTAGACAGGGATGACTTTACTCTCAAGTGGGGGCTACCCACGAAGCCTTGCTGCATAACCCCTGATTTTCAGTCATTCCCGGTTGATGAGGCTCGAGGCTGAACGATACCTTTACAGCACATATCCCTTAGAATGCCCATCGCCCACCTGACGATGTCACGAAAGCATTCGTCCATACAAGTCCGTCCCGGGTCCGAACGGAACCGAAGGCACTATTCCTACTACATCCATTTTGGAAATATCCTCAGGATTAGTAGCGACTAGCCCTTGCACTTCACAGCTCCATCTTCGACTCTGAACACGTTACACGAAACGTACAAACCGAATCGAAGTGGTATTCGAGTCTCCAGACCTAGAATCCCGGTATACGGAAACTCGATCCCGGTCTCTTCGAAACGATCAACGCATTTGGCCAATATTGATAGTCGGTTATTTAACTATCAATTAACATCCACAAGCAACCATCACACAATAAATAATTTCCCACATTATTTATTTGCCCAAATATCTTTCCAAGATATATTTCCAATTTTTCAAAGCTCATTTGAAAACAATTTCAAAATAGTTTCCGCTTACGGAATACATTTCCCAAATGATTATTTCCACTGAATCACCAAGTACAAAATACTTATAGATTTTAAAGAAATTTTAAAACACTTTATTATAAATATACTTTAACATTTAAATTTGGAAAACTACTTTAATACTTAATTAAAAGTAATACTTTTGAGAATATTTAAAATAAGGTTACTTTATAAAATATAAAACTAAGTTTTACTTTTTAAATAAAATACTAGTCATCCTTTAAATAATTATTACGATAATAGATTTGGAAAATATTTACTTTAGAATTTAAATATTAGAAATAATAAATTTTCTAAACATGCCTTTTTAAAAACAACATTAAACTTTTAAATTATATTTAAGAATTTTCTTTGAAATCGTACTTGGCTATCCAGGGAATACACTTTCTTCCATATCTTTTAAAAATAAATCACCATTTATTTTTAAACACATTTACATTCCTCAATAAATTCCCACCTTGAATTTATATTTAAAATATCCACCGATAAATCATTTCACTTCATAAACCCAGTTTATACATTTTAAAATCTCATTCTCTTTTAAAAATCCAAGTTTTAAACACTTAAATCAATTTCCAATTGATTTCCATTTTACTTTACTTTGAAATAAATTTCCCTATTTACTTCAATTATTTCAAATACATTAACTTTCATCTTTTATTTCTTTATTATGAGTTGAAACCCTTTTAACTAGAATACCAATTTCGGATTTCCAAACTTCTTCAATTAACATTTTAATTAAATTAAATCTTTAAATTTCAATAAAATCAATTCTTTTATATTTTTAAATATTATCACTTTAGTTAAAGATTTATTTCTTCCCTGTTAAATTCAAAATCCTCTTTCCCATATTTGTTCGAATTTAGAAATTTCTTTATTTCTTTTACAATTCCTTATTTAATTTATTCGAATTCACTAGAATTATTTAACTTGAATTTTACTCTTTTATTTCTTTCCAAAAATCCAATTCAATTGCTTTTGATAACTCATTATACTGGGAAATTCAACCCAACCCAGATTATCAAATATAAATCATCACAGGATATCAACAATCATATCACAGAATATTTAACAAAATTAAATATTTTGAGGAATCCAGTTGGATCCCTCCAACCTGTTTCCCTGCATCCACAGACGTTAGCACAATACCAATTCCACTTCGAAGTGGAATATCGCGGTATATGGGATTTATATAAAATCATCCGCTATTATGCGGTGCATAGGGTCTCATCCGCTATATAATGCGGGAATATCAACAACTCAAATATATACATATGCCAATATGTATATATTGCTATATACTACTATATACCATATCAATCAAATCAATCAATTCAATCATTCATCCATATTTAAATTTAACCAATTAAATTTAAATAAAATTAAACTGAGTGAGATTAACTCACCTTTGCTTTTAATATGAAATCCAATCCCATCTCGACTTGTTCACTTCAGATTTTGACCTTGAATAAACAATTCACAATTTATTATTATTTGGACTTACCAAACAATTTATTACCGCTCAATTATTTTCCATTTTAAAATTTGAATTGACCAATAAATCATTCTACACAAATAAGTTGGGTTTAAACCAATAATTTATTTTGTTGAATAATTTAATTTAGACTAACTTTTCCTTAAAATCCTTTCTGTAACTAAAATAGTTAAATCTTCAACCCATTTATTTTAAAATTAAACTAGTAGAATAAAAATATTCACTTTTATTTCCTGCTTAAAATCACTTATACCTAAAAATTAAATCTTTATAAACCCTACAATATTTTTTCTTCTGTTAACTTATAAAATTTAAGCAAAAGTGTAAATCCTTACATTGAAAAACAATAAGCATAAATACCTTACTGTAATTTTTTTTCTTTTCTAAATATATATATTATATTTTATTCCGCTGCGATGGTTAGATTCTGTTGTTGTTTTCTATTCTTCTTCTTCTTCTACCTCTTCTTCTTAACTAAAATGGTTCGATTTTCTGGGTCTGGAAAGTCGGGTCGTTACACTCCCTTTTCCAAAGAAATAATGGCGACAAATCTCCCTCCACACATCCAAATTCCTTCACTAAAATACGATGGAACAACTGATCCAGATGACCATCTTGTCATCTTTGAAAATTGGATGAAATTATACAACGTTCCAGAGGCAGTTTGCTGTAAAAAAATTCTCATTACTTTCCAAGGAGCGACTATTAAATGTTATAGGAGGTACCGAATGGAAACCATATATTCTTGGGAACAATTTACTTGCGACTATGTGGCTCAATTTTCTATATGCAGAGATACAACTATGGACTTTAGCCTGCTAGCAACCATCAAACAAAAAATAGGGGAGCTACTTGGTGAATATTTGAACAGATTCAATGCAGTAGCATTAAGAGCAGAACGTACAACTTATAGAGAAAAGCTTATGGAAGTCCGATTAAGGTTAATCGAACAAACTCCATTTTGGAAAGACCTTTATATCAATGGGTGCAAATATCTGCAATATTTCTTTCTCTGGGCTGAGTAGTTTATTCAATTATACGAGATGCATCATGCTAAGAAAGAATTCCACCGAGAATCCAAGGAAGAAAAATCCGATCTCAAGCGCTTTGACAAGAGGCCAAAGGAAAGCGAAAACCTGAAGGGAAGTCGAAGAAAGAGTCCTAAAATAAATTGTGCAGTCCCGAACAAATCCTCTCCTACATATTCACTAAGATGAAAAGAAATGAGAATTTTGCTCCACCTCAAAAACTTCGGAGTGCCCCACCGCCAAATAAAGGAGGAAGTTATTGCGAATACCATAAAGCAAATGGACATGAAACGATGAATGCCGTGTCCTATTAGAGAAAATACAAGGCATGATAAGGGCAGGGTTCTTGCGAGAATTCGTTAAAGGAACCTGAAGGACATCTTGTTCGATTTGAGAGAAATGCAACTCAACAACCTCTAAAGGCGAATCTTTATCAAATCATGAGGACTCTCGACATCAATTCAACTATAAACTCTAACCTTTCCTTTTAATGGCTCTTAAATTGATTTGTATTTCCATTCATACTAGAATTTGCATTGTATAATTGTCATGTACTGATTAAAACTTGAGTGCTATTGCACGAAAATATAAAGTCAAACCGAAGCACTCAAACAACACTGAGACCACAATTTACTCCAGAAAATTAAAGAGGACAACACAGATGCTTGACACGAGATAAATATCAACATTTCAGTAACGACAACACCAGGCCTTCCCTACAAGAAATGTTGAATCACTGTCAAACTCGATACCAATTTAGGAGACAATCCATATATACCATATATATTTTTAGCAAATGATTTCAAAAAGAATTTTTTTCAAATTATACCCATTTAAGAAAACTATTTTAAATCACCCCATGGTCTGGGGGAAACAAATTCTTATTTACACCAAAAGCAGAATTACGCAAGTAATTTTAGATATTATATAGCATTAATAAGTGCACGCTAAAAGACTACAAACTGATCAATTTCAATATTTCTAAGTTTACCAAAATTGTGGGCGGGGGAAAGCCTATTCATACTTTTTCAAGAAAGATTTTGAAAGCATAATAAGTTTATTGGAACTCAAACTAGAGAACCCTATTCTCGACTAAAAGTCTGTTGGTCCATGAATCATGACGTCCTAGTCTCCAATTTTAGATTCATTTCTCCATTATGAGAACAACAAGAAAGTTCTTGCAAAAGAATGCGTTAAAAAAACTCTTTCATAAAAAAAGATTCATGAGTCCAAACTATTTTTCAAAAGAAACTGTTCAATATAATAGAAGTGTTTAATTTCAAAATACTTTCTCTCAAAGGAGACTCCATTTTAGTTGGTCAAAAATTATTTTCATATACAAATACATAAGTCTACGATGCTATTCTGTAGCACCTCCTAGAGGGAGGGACATAAGCCCATGACGCTATTCCTTGGCACCACTAAGAGGGAGGGACATAAGCCCGTGACGTTATTCCATCGCATCTCCTAGAGGAAGATATAGAACCCCTAATGTCAAAACCACCTCTTAGGGGATGGGTCAGGGTAACACCCATCAACAGCCTTCTGGAGGAAGGTCAGCTAGGTATATTCCCTTTAAGACAAGGGAAGCCCAAAGAGCGGCTTGTCAAAGAGTGGACTGAGATATCCAAGCCTAGTGGAGGCTCCAAACAGAAGAATAAAGAAAAAGATGTCTACAACTCAAGGCAAAAGTTAAAACCCAAGAGAATCAAGGGTTACAGAAAGAAATCTATCTATCAAATGGGACAAACTTGAAATCCTAGAGAGTGGTACATACAGAGACAACAAGACAAAGATGTCCAGCACCACACTCGAAAGAAGATAAAGAGTCTAGAATCATATCCAAAAGAGACAAGATATGAATTAGCGAATCCTAGAACATCTATTGCTTGGGAAATAATTACTATATCAAAGGACTAAGGAATCTGCATCCTAAGAGATGACACGAGACAAGAAAAAAGATAAAAAGGGACCCCTTGCATGGTATCAAAGGCCAAAATATATACAAAATTTCAAAAGAATGAAATAAATAACAAGCTACCGCTAAAAGATAATAGAGACCACACTCCAAGAATGGATTGAGTAAACCACAACTGAGTCCCTGGAAATAGGGTGATCCCTTAGAACAAAAGAAACTCTATAACTACATAAAGCAGCTCCAACCCCTCCATTCTCTAAAATCAAGCATTAACACTGAAAAACAATAGTTTAAAAAATGATTAAATTAAGAGCTATTGCAAGAAACAAACCAGATGACACAATAGGATTTGAAGGAGACCTTGACATAAATTGCGTTCCGTCAACGCTCATCAACTGCATTATTTTTTTTGGAATGGCATTCTCGATCCCCAAATGCGAGACTACATTAACGAATCGCTTATCGGGTCTGGGACGTTTTATGGTTCGAGCAAGTTCATCGCCGTTGTTGGTGCCACCGTTGTTTCCACCGCTGGTATTGAGATCTCTAGAATCAAAATCTGTAGTGGCGATGGTGGAGTGATTGGGCAAGCTATTGCAGGTGAGGAGAGGCTATCAAAATCTGGAGTCCTTTTTTTTAGAAATGAAAATTTATTTGCGATTGGCCGATTGGGGAAGAAGTTATATAAGAGTTTTTAAAAGGCCGTCTATATTTTTGTTCGGCAGAAAGTGGAGGCGAGAAGAAGAAGTCCTTTGTTGGGAAGCAATTTACAATAAGGGAATGGTGTAGGCAAAATTTTGGATTTGAACCAAAAGGTTGATTGGAGCTAAAAAATTTGGATTGAGGGAGCCAAACATTTCATATTGTTGGGAAAAAGAGATATACCGTCATTCTTAATTGTTAAATATTAAATATTAGCATTAATTATTAAATATTTAATAATAATTATTTAATAGCAATGTATAATTATTAAATATTAAATATTGCTTCTTATTTGTTAGTTATTAATTATTAATTTATTACCTTTTTCTTAATTATCACTAAATGTTAATTCCAATTCAAACACAAACGAGATATACCGTTATTGGTTATGAATTAATTTAATCAAATTACTAGTAAACAAAGTATGTTGGAATATAGATTAAATCCACATACGACGTCTAAAATAATTGAAGATAACGATGATTTGTTAAGAGTTATTGAAAATGGACATTATTACAACTGGAAAACAATTTAGTACTAATTAAATATTCATCTTTATTAATAATTGTTAATTATTTAATTGTAATTATTAATTATTAAACACTAAATATTGCTTCTTATTTATCGACATTTAATTAGCAATTGTACTTATTGATTTTTAAATTTAATTGAATATTAGTTATTAAATACTAATTATTATGTGTGTATTATTAGTTATTACTAATTATTGTTTATAAAGTGTTAAGTATTAACTAAATGTTTATTATTGATTAATTATTAATTATTAACTATTAATTATTAATTATTAATTACTAATTAATTATTAATTAGTAATTACTAATTATTTATTAATTACTAATTATTTATTAATTACTAATTATTAATGGAATTATCTCATAATTCAAATTAATTATTGTTATTTAATAGTAGTTATTAATTATTATATATTAATTTTTTATTTTTTGAGTACTCTATATATAATTATTATTTACTATTAGTTTTTTATTAATTAATAATTAATATAAATTAATTTTAATAGTTAATTACTATTATTTTTTAATATTAATTTTAAACTTTAAATTATTATTATTTAATTATTGATTAGTTAATTATTATTTATTATAAAAAATTTATTATTGATTATTACTTACTATTATTTAATACTAACTATTATTTATAAATTAATAATTAATACTTAAATATTTATTATTATTAATTAAATTATTATTAACTCATAATTTATTAATTAATAATTACTTAATTGTTAGTTATTAATTGTTAATTAATAATTAATTATTAATTATTATTTATTAATATGAATTATTTCGTATTTCAAATTAAATTATTAATTATTATTATTTAATCGCAGTTGTTAATTATTATATATTAATATTCAATTATTATTTTTAAAGTATTATTTATTTAATTATTATTTATTATTACATTTTATTATTTAATTGTTATTTAATTATTTATTAAAAATAAATTCTTATTTATTAATTATTATTATTTAATTATTATATTAATTATTTGTTATTGAATAGTATTTATAAATATAAATTATTAATAATAATTATTCTATATCTCAAATTAATTATTGAATAGTTATTATCCTCTTACGACGTCTAAAATAATCGAAGGTAACGATAATTGGTTAAGAGTTGTTGAAAATTGGTGTTTATTACAACTGGTAAGCTAAAAAGGTTGTAATATGTATCTATTACAACTAGCTGAATAAAGAGTTGTTAAAATTGGCACTATTATAACGGACAAAAGAAAATTGTTGTTATAGCCATATATTACAACAAACAAATAAAAAACGTTGTAATAGGTGTCTATCGCAACGTGCAAATAAAAAGAATTGTTGAAAGGTGATATCTATTACAACGGGCCTGACAAAACCGTTGTAATATGGTTCTATTACAACTGCCATTTAAAGACCATTGTAAAAATGACGTTGTAATAGGGTATTTTTGTTGTAGTGAAATAACTTAGTACCATTGATCTTTTTCCTTACAGACATACCCTTCCTCTACGTTTTCACTGAAATCAAACTATTTGATTTTGCTTCAAAATACTTACTCTATCACTAGATGCTTATTGGATGCCAATATTGTGTCAACTCTTGGATAATATCAGTCAATAATTTCGTATTTTACATCTATTAAAAATTACCGCTTCTTCGACTATCCTAAAATATGTATGTTTGATTTTTTCGAAAAAAAATTCTTTTCATTGTAAAGTAATGATTCATGTTTACAATTTTTGTTTTCGAATGAACACTACCTGATCGCATTTAATATTTTAGAAAATTTGATTTCCTATAATTTAAACCAATCCTAATTTTGAACCACGTTTTCTTCTAAGTTCCAAGAATAAAGATAATGTAATGAGTAAACCCTTGAAAAGTACATTACTCCACTGTATGTTGGGTTAAAGCACATGTTCCTTTGGAAAATGTTTCATAAAAAACTAACCAACTATTTCAAATAATTTGGATTAGTTTGTTATAAATAACTTAACTAAGGCCGGTTAAACTTAGTAGCATATAATCAACCATGCATATTCATATTATTACACAATGAACTAGTACAAGTTTGTATTGGAATTATGTCTATTGTAGTCAAAATATGACTGTGACGCCCCACCTCTATACCCACGCTAACCAAGAACACTACGATGTAGTGCTGTCAATTAGCACGGAGAATAAGGCTATGGAGGAGCGACCATCCATGTAACTTCTTTGTGCGAGCACCGATATGTCAGATAGAATAGAACGCATATCATTTAAGGAGGAAATCCGACATACCGATACAAACTCAAAGCTATCACACGGTGGCTATATATAATCTTCGGAAACAAACATAGAAATAATCATAACATAAATCAGTCACAGACATCCATATCACAATGGCGGAAGAAGATATGAATAAATATATAACACATGTAAGTGTACATCAGAGTAGTGGTCGGAAGGATCCACGATAATACAAAAGAATAGCAACACGTGCTATACAAAAGAACAAGTACACAACATAGAGTCTATATCTCAAATGTGTACATCCAGAAACTACTAATCTATGTAGTTAGCCAAAAGTCAGAATAATCCTGAAGAGAAGTCAAGCAGAAGCACTTGTAACATCTCGGTCTGACCCGAGTATTATTTATAAGAAAATAATAAACGGACCAGTCTAGCTATAAATATCAAATGATATGGTATAAAGTAAAAGACATGGCATGAACATGTAATAACCATCGTGGCATACTACTATAAGTATGTAATTGAAAGTCAACAAGAGATTAATCAATCTCACAAGAATCTTCTAAAAGATAAAATAGGGTATCATACACTAAACTTGTATTCATAACAAGTCAATAACACATGAATTCACCAATGCACAAAAGCTGATATCATATCAATAAAAAATCATGAAAATTGGTGAAGCACAAATTCCAGAAATCAACACACGAAATCCAGAAAACACATAAAAAAGGGGGAGGCCTAACACATCAACGGGAGCATGAAAACTCACCAATGCGTATAACACATGAACGAGATGCTATCTCATGGAAGCTATCCATTAAATTTTAACACATGAACGACCCGAAGATCATGGGGTGCTACACCATATATGTGATGGTGAAACATCACAAAAGCGGGGTCTAGTCTCCCTCGCAAACAAAGAGACATCGCTCAATCGCTAGTCTAAATCACAAAAATGATCGTCATGATCATAAGGAATTGTCAATTACACTAAGCTAGTAAATATATGAGTTTAGCTTCATGTCCCATAACCACTAGCTTAACTTAAATATTTATGAACAAACTGTAGATCTTCACTAGGAAATTGTCACAAAAGGGTTCAATCGAACAAGTCCAAGAGCTAACCGACGAAGTGAACGCAAGCGTTTCATACCACTCGTTTTACTAAGTCGTTTAATTCGATTTCTCATCCGAGTGAAGTAAAGGCTTGTATATACTAATAGATTGTAAAACGGTTTTGGAAAAAGAACTTTGTAATAAAATAGAGTTGAAATCGTTTTGATGAAAGAGCTTTGATATTTACTACTAGTATTGAAACCTTCATATCTTTAGAGTGACAAGTCATAAAACGATTGTTAAAACAAATCGAATCACATAAATTCACGTTCGAAGATGTGAGTAAAGTCCAAAGAAATCAATCCTAAAACCATCAAAGTAGGAATATACTTACGACCTAACGTGGTCGAATTAAAGTGCAAAATATTTAAGTCAAATAGATCGGACGACCAAAGGGTTATGATGTCGTGCGACCTAATAGAAGAATAGGTCGAGCGACCTAGTGAAATACAGGTCATACGACCTTAGTGTAAATAGGCAAGCGACCTTGTGAAGCCAAGCCACCTAAGGGGCCATGCGACCTAATGGGTCATGCGACCTAAGTTTAAAAAGGTGGTCGAGTTAACAAAGTGACTCGACCTAACAAAACCAAGCTAAAAAGGTGCACGACCTAACAGTCTCAAGCTAAGGATAGCAAGCAGGTCAAACGACCTAGCGACCTAAAGGTGTTCGCGAGTTAGCATTAAACAAAGCCAAACGACCTAGTAGAAAACAAGGTCTAACGACGCAAAGCCTAAGTGTACCATCGGACTTACTTACGAAAATAGCTGAAGCTCCCCAAGGCGAGGAACTAGAGCGAATAAGTTACTTCGTCTCTAACTCGGACAATGGTTTTCGCATCTCTTCATTCTCTTTATTGGACATGCGATAGGAGGACGGGTAATAGGTTAAGCTCCAGGTATAAGATTAATTTTGAACTCAATTGCTCGCTTAGGTGGTAGTCCTAAAACGGGCTCAAAAATGTCGGAAAATTCACGAACGACGCGAATAAGAGAAATGACATCTTCCTCATCATCATTATCATTATCACGAGGATTTAAACAATATAAAGATGCAACCAAAACGGAGATAAATAGTCCGCTCAGGACATAGGATATGAGCTTCATAATGATTAAGCCAATCCATACCCAAAATCATTCCAAAGCCTAAGTAACGCATGACATGCAAATCGGCTAGGAAAGAAAAATCACACAAAATAATCTCCACGTCTTTACAAAGTAAACTAAGAGTTGCGGATCCACCTACTGGATTCGCAATCCTTAAAGAAGTCATTAAAGCAACAACACTTAAAGAAAAATTATTAACAAGTTCCTTTGATATAAAAGAATGGGATGCACCCGTATCAAAGAGAACTCTAATAGGTTGATCATGAAATATAATAATGCCATCAAGGACAGAATGAGACATACCTTGACCGCGAGATGTGTTGCCAGGGGCTTGAGCAACGTTTAACTTTCCCTCCTTGCCTCGAAGCTTACGGCATTGGTGCATAAAATGACCTGGACTTTTACAATAACGTCAAGAGCGGGGCTTTGAACACTTGTTCGAAAAATGGCCCTTAGCACCACAGTTGAAGCATTTCCTATCACTGGGGGAAAATGCCTTTGTAGCAGGAGTTGCTTGCTTACCCTTTTTGTTGGGATAAGGACCTTTGAACTTGTTAGGCCTTTACTTGTTGTTGAAGTTTGGTTTGGCAGCCACCACTTCAACATCACTGTCCTTATCTGCCTCTTCAAGACGAAGAGCGATATCAATTAGTTGATCGAAAGAAACTTCTAATTTTCGAAGTAATGGCTTTTTCAGACTCTTTTTTAAGCCATAGACGAATCTTTGGTTCTTATTCAATGGGTTGTTGATGTATTCAACCCCATATTTAGACAGTGACACGAAGGATGCGACATAATCTATCACGGAAGATTCACCTTGAACAAGGTCTATGTAACGTCGAGCCAATGTCACTTTCTCTGCTTCTGGTACGAATTTCAATTCGAAGCGTTCCCGGAATTGCTCCCAGGTGAGATCAGCTTCATTAATTTCAAAAATAAGAAGTTCGTACCAAACCAATGCTCTCTCTTGGAGCATACTGGAGGCCACCTGAACACGGTGAAGATCGACAAGATTCATGCGAGAAAAGATTCGATCGCATGTTCTTAACCAAGCCTGGACCTCGATAATAGCTTCAAAACCTTTGAATGGTTTCCCACCTAAGTTGGTATAATCGTTGCACAAATGTGCAAAACCAGACTTAGGATGAGTAGGTTCCTGATTTGGACCAGCTGCTTGAGCATTCTTTACTAAATCAAGAAGCTGTTGAGCGGTCATAAAAACTACATCCTGGGGAGTAACAGTAGATGATCCAGCTCTGGGACGACCTGGTCTAGACATTCTCTTTCTTTAAGAAAGAGAGAAGAAAAAAAAGGTTATTCACCAAATGAATATCAAGCAATCTTGATAGATGAAACAAGGAATCATAAAGAAAACAGGATGAATCGGTTCGAAGACTCGAACTAAATCCTGAAACACAACTCCTAAGGTGGAATTAGGACGATGATCCTTGTTAAGTTATTCTACATTGTTCTGAAGTTTGGCTCTGATACCAAGCTGTGACGCCCCACCTCTATACCCACGCTAACCAAGAACACTATGATGTAGTGCTGTCAATTAGCACGGAGAATAAGGCTATGGAGGAGCGACCATCCATGTAACTTCTTTGTGCGAGCACCGATATGTCAGATAGAATAGAATGCATATCATTTAAGGAGGAAATCCGACATACCGATACAAACTCAAAGCTATCACACGGTGGCTATATATAATCTTCGGAAACAAACATAGAAATAATCATAACATAAATCTGTCACAGACATCCATATCACAACGGCAGAAGAAGATATGAATAAATATATAACACATGTAAGTGTACATCAGAGTAGTGGTCGGAAGGTCCACAATAATACAAAAGAATAGCAACACGTGCTATACAAAAGAACAAGTACACAACATAGAGTTTATATCTCAAATGTGTACATCCAAAAACTACTAATCTATGTAGTTAGCCAAAAGTCAGAATAATCCTGAAGAGAAGTCAAGCAGAAGCACCTGTAACATCTTGGTTTGACCCGAGTATTATTTATAAGAAAATAATAAACGGATCAGTCTAGCTATAAATATCAGATGATATGGTATAAAGTAAAAGACATGGCATGAACATGTAATAACCATTGTGACATACTACTATAAGTATGTAATTGAAAGTCAACAAGAGATTAATCAATATCACAAGAATCTTCTCAAAGATAAAATAGGGTATCATACCCTAAACTTGTATTCATAACAAGTCAATAACACATGAATTCACCAATGCACAAAAACTGATATCATATCAATAAAAAATCATGAAAATTGGTGAAGCACAAATTCCAGAAATTAACACACGAAATCCAGAAAACACATAAAAAGAGGGAGGCCTAACACATGAACGGGAGCATGATAACTCACCAACGCGTATAACACATGAACGAGAAGCTATCTCATGGAAGTTATCCATTAAATTTTAACACATGAACGGCCCGAAGACCATGGGGTGCTACCCCATATATGTGATGGTGAAACATCACAAAAGCGGGGTCTAGTCTCCCTTGTAGACAAAGAGACATCGCTCAATCGCTAGTCTAAATCACAAAAATGATCATCATGATCATAAGGAAGTGTCAATTACACTAAGCCAGTAAATATATGAGTTTAGCTTCATGTCCCATAACCACTAGCTTAACTTAAATATTTACGAACAAACTGTAGATCTTCACTAGGAAATTGTCACAAAAGGGTTCAATCGAACAAGTCCAAGAGCTAACCGACGAAGTGAACGAAAGCGTTTCATACCACTCGTTTTACTAAGTCGTTTAATTCGATTTCTCATCCGAGTGAAGTAAAGGCTTGTATATACTAATAGATTGGAAAATGGTTTAGGAAAAAGAGCTTTGTAATAAAATAGTGTTGAAATCGTTTTGATGAAAGAGCTTTGGTATTTACTACTAGTATTGAAACCTTCATATCTTTAGAGTGACAAGTCATAAAACGATTGTTAAAACAAATCGAATCACATAAATTCACGTTCCAAGACGTTAGTAAAGTCCAAAGAAATCAATCCCAAAACCATCAAAGTAGGAATATACTTACGACCTAACGTGGTCGAATTAAAGTGCAAAATCTTTAAGTCAAATAGATCGGACGACCAAAGAGTTATAATGTCGTGCGACCTAACAGAAGAATAAGTGGAGCGACCTAGTGAAATACAGGTCATACGACCTAAGTGTAAATAGGCAAGCGACCTTGTGAAGCCAAGCGACCTAAGGGGCCATGCGACCTAATGGGTCATGCGACCTAAGTTTAAAAAGGTGGGCGACTTCACAAAGTGACTCGACCTAACAAAACCAAGCTAAAAAGGTGCGCGACCTAACAGTCTCGAGCTAAGGATAGCAAGCAGGTCAAATGATCTAGCGACCTAAAGGTGTTCGCGAGTTAGCATTAAACAAAGCCAAACGACCTAGTAGAAAACAAGGTCTAACGACCTAATACCAAAGTGCCGAGCGACTTAACGAGGTACCATCCCGAGCGACCTAACGACCTAAAGTGTCGAGCGACCTAACGGCACAATGCCAAGCAACCTAGCAACTTAAATACTCGTGACCTAGCGTGTGAATCGGCCGAGCGACCTATGAGTTTAACACGTGAGCGACTTAAGGCGTTAACACGCGAGCGACCTAAGGTTTTAGCACGCGAGCGACCTACGACCTAGCAGGGTCGAACGACCTAGAGCCGCCTTGTGATATAAGGTCTGAAACGACCTTAGGAGA
This sequence comes from Allium fistulosum, assembly GCA_030737815.1. Classification (NCBI taxonomy): domain Eukaryota; kingdom Viridiplantae; phylum Streptophyta; class Magnoliopsida; order Asparagales; family Amaryllidaceae; genus Allium; species Allium fistulosum. Next base: position 727,718,966 of record CM060905.1, on the reverse strand, counting down.
TGCGACCTATAGCCAGCGTGACTTTTTCACGCGAACAACCTATCGAGGCCAGAGCGACCTAGTACCAGATTTTGCCAAAAACACTGAAAATAAGAGTTTTTCGCCGACTCGATCCAAACCAAAAGCAAATGTTCATACAAATGCAATAGGGAATCATTCCCAACAGTCCAATGACAGTTATAGGCAAGATGTGAGATTACAAATCTCACCTTTTCACTAAAATGGATGAAGATGAAGCTTGAAAGCAAGGAGAAGCAATCCAAAGCTTGAATCCAATATCTTCTACTTGAATTTGGAGTTGAATGTTGGATTTGCAATAGAATTTGAGTTTGGAGTTTTAATTTCCCATTCCCTCCACCATTTTTGAAGAAGCTTTAATGTATATGCAATTATGAAGAGAAGGAAGGGATTGGGCTGAGTTAGTAAGTGCAGTCCATACCAAAGCCTTAAGTGGAAAAAGTGGCGAAAATTTTACTATCTCCAAACATATCGAAGTTTACACTCAAAAAGATCGCAAACGTCATTTTGAACTCAATAGGGGTGGTCTCGAATCCTAATTTGACCGTATGCAAAAGGTAGCTTTTTGGACTAACATCCGACTAACGATAAAATATTTAAATAAAATATTTAAAATATAAAATCGATAAATATGCGGGTTGTTACAATGACAATTTGAATCCTCGTTCTAATTAGATTTTTGGATTTATGATTCTTCCTTTGAACTCTAAGTAAAATCGAACAAAAACCATCATTGATAAAAATCATTCAGTTGATGCTCCAATAAAAAGTACTAAATATCCACTTGAATACATATTCCAAATTTGATAGTTATCGAAAGAAAATAAAGATGATATTAGACATAAAATTAAGATTTTGCTTAAGAAAGTGCAACTTAAGCATCACAAATAATTTCAAATATTCAATTTACTACAATGAAAAGAATAGTTCATAGTTTTACTTTAATGAAATTTAATGATCTATATAATAGATTTTGTAGTCTATAAAAGTATCCAAATTTGACTTTTTACTAATAATTTATGATAAGATGCACTTTTGATGTAGACTAAAATGTTTGTGACTTACGACTCGAATTCCATTTTGAAAAGCTTTGTTTTGTTTTTGTTATATAAACAAAACAAACTTTGCATTAAGCATATATATAAATGTATGCAAATAATATAGTTTACTTATTATACAATCTTACGATTAATCGAGAATGTTTGTCGTTAGTTTGGAATGAACTCATCTGCATTAATCATAACAGGCCATGGTTCTATATATCATATTATTCACTTAATAAGATCCATTATGTGTTAAAATTCATGATAATATTAATGTGTTGTGGCTATTCAAATCCTTAAATTTGCTGCGTTGCTCCTTGGTTTTTAGAATAAATTCAAGAACAAGAATACCTATTTGATTATTTTTTCTACATTTATATTTTGTTTTTTTTTCAAAGTTTTTGTCCACCATGTAGAGCAACTTTGTGATGCTTTCAAGGCGCCACGCAGGGCAGCAACATGTTACCCTAAAGAAACCATGCAGGACAACTGCGCGTTGCTCTTAATGCAGCACTAGAGCAACTGCTTGGAACTTGGAAGAGTATTTTTGAAATTCTTTTTAGAGGAGATGACATAGAAAAACGATGGGTCATTTCAAAAAAAAAATTCCAAACTTGATGGCCAGTAAATAGGTGAGTTTAAATATAATTTGCCTATTAATGTTTTCTTTGTTAAGTATAAAATTAACTCAATAAAAATAAATGGAAAAATATTATATAGTTCGTATAAACCATAATTTTGTCCTACTTCTAGTTTCTAAACCTTATAGTAAGCGCTAATCATATTTAATAAATTTTCTACAGTTAGGTCTTGAGTTTTTTTCTTTAGTGCTTATATTATTGATAAGAGCTATTTTATTTAAAAGATATTTTTCATCCAGTGCTTATATTACACAGCTCGCTGTGGCAAAGAAGTCGGCACATATGGAATATAAAAATTAATGCTAGTATGATCGATACATAAAATATCTATTTGTCAAATTAATGGTATGTTTTTCGGTGTAGATTTATTATTTCAGTCTTCGGCGAATTTTGGGTGACTTTTGTGATGACTATTGTTTCAACATAAATATATTTGCATTAAACTACACAATATTCGCATGCGTTTATATCAATATGTTAGAAGTTATAGACTACGATAAGTTACCACATTTTTACTCATAAATATTGGGTGTAATTGTACAGTAAATTACTATATTTATGCTCATAAATGCTTTTATACCTAATATATTGCAATTTATTGATGAATAATGAATACTACAATAAGTTACCACGTTTATACTCATAAATATGTATAATTGCATTATTAAATGCTTTTACACACGATATACTGCGGTTTATAGATGAATAATGTTAAAGTTATACAGTAACTTATATACACGCTAAATATACTATATTTGCATAATATTGATATATTTAATTACATATGGAACTCAATATTTTTTTATCTTGGTACATCGAATAATATATTTCTTTAAAGAATTTTTTTTATAAAAGTAATCCTTTTGAACCACATTTTCAAAATATTGGTATATTTTATTATGGAAGAATCATACATGCTTTCCATAACTGATGACTAAAGATTATTTTTATATTAGGGTTTAATGATGTCCAAAATATTTTATATTTCGATTATATTCAATTTTAATCCCCATAATATTTTCGTTTAATTTTTGTAATAGAAATTAAGAAATTCCATTACTTATTTTATAGTTTTTATTAAAATAACTTGGGCATCATCTTTGAAGCATGTAATCATGATATTGTTGAAATTTAGGAATATTATACTTGCTAATAACTGTCTGATTAAGGCATTTATTTTTTAAAAATTTGGTATATTTAGTGCGTACATTTAACCGGTGTCTCTATAAGTTACAATATCTTTACACACAAATATAGTGTATAAGTCTAAATCTGTTTAAACTCTTCCAAATGGTAACTCTAAATCTGTTTAAATTTTTCATCTTATCCTGCGATTTAAATATCGGGTTTTACATTTACTTTCCTTATTTGTTTATTATTTCCTCAAACACACATCGAATATTATTATTTAACGTGGGAATTCTTACTGTCATTCATCTCCAACTTTTTCCCTATTCATTTGAAGGTTTGTGTTTTTCACCCAATAAAATTTTATTTTAATTCATGTTTGGCTGTAAATACATGATTACTGATTTATGCTATTTCTTAACATTGCAGATAGAATTTCTAAATCAACCATCCATCATTTATTATTTTATGCACGCATTAGAATCGTGGTTGCTAAAATTTTCAAAGCACACCATCCTTCTGACCGGTAACCTTGCTCTAACAATTTTTTCTCTTTGATATTTTGATTTAAATTTGTTTGTAGTCAATATGATTTTATCATGAAATAGTTAGGCTTATGCTTTTCTCCATAAATTTTTCCTTTTTAAATTTGGATTCATACTATTTATTTGAATATTTTATAATCTATATAGACGTCACCAATTTCTTCTTTTCTCCAATTTACATCTTTTTTCCTTGTTTTCAGGAGCTTTCCCCAGTAGATAAATAATTGACTTGCGTCCTTTACATTTTCATTTGTATTAGTTATCCAATTTAGTGATGTGCTTCTATAATAAAAAGGGTTTGATTTTAATATGAGTTAAAATATGATGATGACATAATTTACATGTGGAAATAAAAGGTTGGATGGTAGTAGAGTAAGGTAGTTTGTGCTAAAAACATATATCATGGGCCATATTTTTTTACATTTACTTATAATAAATTATCGAGATTATGTTAATGGATGTGTGCTTTTTCATAATTGAACAGTACCTATGAAAATCGAGGATTGTACATTATAGTTTTCTTAGGAATTGTAACTTGCGTTGCAAGGATGAAAAACGATTGAAATTTTGTCAACCAGATGCATATTGAACTTTTCACCCAAATTCATTATGCAATTTAATTATTTTCATAAGTTAACCCTCTAATATAAAATTTAGTGATTGTAAACTTTTGTACGCCTAATTCCAAAATTTACATCTCAATTATACTAGGGCTTTTCATATATAATTCACCTAAAGCACTAGATAACCTACATATAGTTATGGCTATAGTTATAGCAAATTACGTGACTATGGTATAAGCGATCCTCATCCCCATTACTAAAATTGCATTCTCTTTTCTTGGGATTTGCTGTAGCAATGTCTTCAACGTATAAATTTTCATGCCATTACTATATCTTATTACCTATAATCAATCTTTTTTGTTTTTTATTTATTTTGTTTTTGTTTTTTTGAATGCTAATATGAGGATTATATCAATGATCCTTCATAAGAGAAGAGAAGTGAATAGAAGAATCGCTAAATAATTTCCTCCAAACCACAATTTTATAAATTTCTGCAAAAATTTACAAAACTTGATATGAGTACCCTACTCAAATTAAAAACCTAATTAAATTATTCTCTTAACATAAAAGAAAATTGATGTCTCTCATTATAATAAGGGAATTATTTGGTCCACAAATCTTCATTTATATAGTAGCAAATAAATTAGTGCATCTAATTTAAAAGACTAAAATCTTCGTTTTTCTTATGATATGCATATTCATATATGCAATATTATTCTAACCAAATCCAAATACGTGTTTTCCATTTATTATATTTCTCATAGAACGATAACTGCATGTAGAATGTTCTTCCAATTTAAATAATTATTTATATTAAAATTTTCTTTGAGTTATATTCTTTAAAATGCAAAGATATATAAGCACACTTTCTTATGCAAAAATTTTAAGACTTTAATCCATTGTTGGAGCTAAACATGCCTAATAGGTTTATAAAATTATGAAAGAAACTTAGTAAAATTTAAGAATATGCTAAGGGATGGGACCTATTCGAAAATAGAAGAATACCGATGCATAGATATAAAATATCTTTAGGTTATCTACGGTCAAAATTAGTGTTATTGTGATTCTGCTCATCTATATTATTTTGGTACTTGTAAAGGCTTGTTAGGAGTTGTCAATGGAAAGGTAAGGAAAAATAAATAAATAAAACACATGAAGTTTTATTAGGAATGTGCATATGGAAATTTTTGTTATGTGCACATGTTCATCATTATATTTAGTAATCTAACAATCGACTGCCAAAATAGGATATTATTGGTTAATTTTTTGAATTGCTATAATATGAATCTAATAATGCAAATCTGTTGGATAAAGATAGTTTTAATTGTGTACTGGCATGTCATGTAAGCTTGCATTGTATAAACATCATGTGAATTATGGAATTCATATGAAAATTTGGACATATTTTCCTTAAATTTAATAAGCGTTGTGATTATTATCAACACATATCATTTTCTTTGACTTGACAACGATTTGGACATATTTAAATTCTACAATAGTAAACAAGCTACTAAGTGCGTAATAATTAAGGAAAATAATTAAATTTTGATGCATACATTCATACGTATGTATGCTTATGTATTATACATAAATACATACGTGTGTGTATGTATATGTAATGCACAGTGGCATAGCCAAGAATCTATTACATAATATCCAATTGGAGAATTTCTTGTTTTCTTATTTATTTTATGTGTTTTTTCTCTTCCTCTCTCTTGATATTTTATTTTCATATCCTTTGACGTAGTATTTTACTAAATACATACATTTAAAAGTTTGTAGAATTATTTACAGATAATTCATCAATTACCTCTAACATTTAAGTTCAATTCCACATATTTAGGCTAATTACATAATCCAACTTTTCGTCCTATTTATATAATTTCAATTAACTAATGTTTATTAATTTTTTTTGTATATAATGAAAATAACAATTTCAATTCATACAACACCACTCTACCAACTGAAATAGTAAAATTATTTTTGCATTCGACTTTGATGTACAAACCACATAAAACAGTACTAGCAAATTCGATTTGCAATACGTTTATCTCGATAAATGTATCATATATTCCAATGTAAAATTAGAGTTTTAACCTCAAATACCTACATTTAAATTTCCTACAAATATTTATAAAATCCACCACCTTTTTTTCTGATAATATTTTAATCCATATATTTAAATTAATCTTAAATTTTTAACAAACAGGAAACTTTAATAAACCAATATCTTTAATTCGTCTTCTAAATTATGAACATATGAAAAATCCAATATGTACACCATATTCATTAACAAAAATTGTAAAATTACCTTTTTACTACTGCTAAGATAAACAGGTTAAATTATATAAATAAACAATAATAACAATTTAATTTATAATTCGATTATCGTAATAAACTCACCAAATATTGCACTACAAAATTATGTTTTCCACTTCAAATACCCAGATTTAAAAGTTTTTATAACCATTTAAAAATTCCAAATCATTTCCTTAATGATACTTTATGATTATGTCCATACATTAGAATAAGTTAACTAATATTAATGTTATTTAAATAAAAGCCGTAATTTATTTTTTGTTTATTTGTCCAATGAATCATAAAAATACTAAAATTTCAATAATTATTTCATATCCATATTAACAAAACCGACATAAAAATTCATCTATACAAATAAAATAAAAGGTAAAAGGCAATAAATATAAATAATTGATTAGGATAACAAAACAAAAGGGAATAAATATAAATAATTAGTTGATTGATGATAAAGGTAAAAGGAATGTACATATATTATTAACCTTAAAGGAAGGTTTAAACATATATAAAACTTATTTTTTAAGAAAGCGTCTAGATTCGAAGTATTCTAACAGCCTAGATTTACAAAATATCTTTACCTGGGAATGAAGTAATTAATTAAAGTATAGACGAAAACAAATATTCTCTTTGGGTAAATCCACGGTTAGATTTAATTCAAATTCCTGATAAATACTAAGCAAAGGAAACCCTAATTCTCACATAAACAATAGAAGATTCAAACTCAATCAAAATTTCCCTTAACCCTAATTTCTAAAATTCTAAAAATCAAATCAACCCAACCTGGATTACTCTAACAAGCCAATAAATGCGAATCAAGGCGATCCAGGGAGGGGATATTGCATTGTCTCTTCTCTAGTTTGCCTATATTTTCCTTTATTTTCTTGGTCTAATCTTCTAAGTTGGGTTAATTTGATTTTTTTATACTTTTAGAAATTAGGGTTGAGGGAAAATTTTGGTCGAGTATGATTACTGTAATTATTTATGTGAGAATTAAGGTTTCACTTGCTTAGCATTTATTGGAAATTTGAATTAATTCTAACCATTGATTTACTCTAAGAGAATATTTGTTCTTGTCCTATACGTTAATTAATTACTTCATTCCCAAATAAAGATATTTGGTAAAATCTAGGCTGTTGGATTAAATACATTTAATCTGGACGCTTTCTTAAACAATAAGTTTTATATATATTTAAACTTTTCTTTAAGGTTACTAATATATGTACATTCATTTTAACTTTGTCATCAATCAATCAATTAGTTTATATTTATTCCCTTTTACCATGTTATACATAGTTTCTTCACTTTCCTAATTTATGTTATCCTAATTATAATTAATTCATTTATTTATATACATACATACATACATTTATCGTTAACAATTTAATATATAAATATATGTACACAACTTGACAGTTTTTAATAAAATTTCTCTTTTTTAATTACTCAACTCGTGCTAAACATTCCACGGTTATTTTGTTTTCTCCTTTTTAATGTTGTTATCCATAAAATATTCTCAGGAATAAAAGTATGAAAGAAGGATCACAAGAGCATTGGGGAAGACCGGAAAGCATCAAGATAGTCTGGTTAATCATACCTTCCGACAAGGAGCTTCCGACGAGGTCGAAGGTTGTGACACCAAAAATATACCTTTCGACTAAGTCGAAATGTCTTTCAACAAAGATAAATAAAAAAGAGCACAATCCCAAATCTTTCGAAGGAGTCAAAAGGTTCCATCTCTTATTGTCCAAGGAGTACTTACCTTTCGAAGAGGATGAATTAGTCAAAGCCAGTGTGAGCAACTCCATAGTGACCTTTTCGAAAGCGTAGCAAGCCTTTCGAACCGGTTGAAACACATCCAAGATACCTTTCGACAATGTGGAAAGGTTTATGAAGAAAGCAACATTCATAAGTCAACAAAGAATGGAAGAAAACATTTCAAAAACATTGAAGGGAAGCATAGCTCTCGACAACAATCAAGTGAAGAGCAACCTTTCGGCAAGGTCGAAAGGTTGAGAGCAATCAGGAGGAGAGCAACATTCCGACAAGGTAGAAAGGTTCACAACAGTATATAAAAGGCAAACCCTTTAACAAAGTCGATAGGTTCGTAATAGCAGAAGAAAGGAAAACCTTTCGACAAAGTTGAAAGATTCACAGCTGCATATAAAAAGGGGACCTTTCAACCCAGTCGAGAGCATGGTGTAGAAAGGTGGGCCAGGGCCGCCTGCATCTATAATTAAGACCCAAGGGGTCGTGTTTTGGCGATCCGAATTCTCTTATACTAATGTTGTATCTTCTTAATCAATACATTGTAACCCTAATTGGGTGCTGATTTGGGGATTTAAAAAATATAGTTTATCATAGAAAAAGAGGGAAGTCTAATGCTCTATTGATTACTTTATTGTTTTGCTCAAATCTTTGATGGTTTAGTTCCTATTTTCAGGTTTAACCTCACCAGCAGGTTCTTGTCGACAAGGTCGAGAACACTTTTGTTACAAATAGTTACGACAACCCTTCGAAGCCATGAACTCTACAATCTGAACCTTTTGACAAGTTCGACAACTCAATTGGTTCAACACATATAACCTTCCAAAACTAATAAATTAGTGGTCTAACCTTTCGACAAGGTCGATAGCCACTCCATATCCACCAAAGTATATCATACCCTACTTGAACCCAAGGAAGGTTATCATCTTAACCTCTCGGCTAGATAAAAACCAACCATTTTAAGGACAAACTAAGGGAATTTCAACCTAGTCGAAAAGAAAACTTTTGTAGGAAACCTCATATAAGTTCAACTAAGTCAAAAGGTTGTATAATCCAAAGGTTAAACCTTTGTACAGCGTCGAAAGGTCTGACTTAAGAATCAACAACAAATAATGCAAAATAGGAAGGCAATTTCTTAAAGGACTCATTCTCATTGTTCAAGCAAGTCTTTCCATCTCGCTTAGCATTACTTCAGGGTGTTGACAAGAAATCTTGTTAACATTTTTGGTGCTAGAAGAAGGGCTTGAACCTCCGAACTTCAACCCTAACAAAATTGGAAAGTAGCGTGATCAAGGTTTAGAATCAACGACCACAAATGATGGTAGTAAAAGATTACTCAGAAAGAGCTCCAACCCAAGACTCTATAAAGATTATGGAAATAGAGGATGAAGTGACACTTCCGAATGAAATAGAGGATCAAGATTTAAATCGAGAAAGTCAAATAAAGGGTCTCTAGAGCGATCAAATAGACCAATCCAAGGGAACAACATGGATAGTCATAGAAATAAAACTGACCAAGAGAATGCCCAATGTCAAATAATGATGAATACGCTTAGAGAAAAGGAAATTTTCGAAGCCGAAGAATATGTTATCTTGCAAAAGGCTCCCTTTTCCAAAGAAATAATGGCGACAAATCTCCCTCCACACATCCAAATTCCTTCACTAAAATACGATGGAACAACTGATCCAGATGACCATCTTGTCATCTTTGAAAATTGGATGAACTTATACAACGCTCCAGAGGTAGTTCGCTGTAAAAAATTTCTCATTACTTTCCAAGGAGCGACTATTAAATGTTATAGGAGTTACCGAATGGAAACCATATATTCTTGAGAACAATTTACTTCCTACTACATGGCTCAATTTTCTATATGCAGAGATACAACTATGGACTTTAGCTTGCTAGCAACCATTAGACAAAAAATAGGGGAGCTACTTGGTGAATATTTGAACAGATTCAATGCAGAAGCATTAAGAGCAGAAAGTACAACTTATAGAGAAAAGCTTATGGAAGTCCGATTAGGGTTAATCGAACAAACTCCATTTTGGAAAGACCTTTATATCAATGGGTGCAAATATCTGCAATATTTCTTTCTCTGGGCTGAGTAGTTTATTCAATTATACGAGATGCACCATGCTAAGAAAGAATTACACCGAGAATCCAAGGAAGAGAAATCCGATCTCAAGCGCTTTGACAAGAGGCCAAGGGAAAGCGAAAACCTGAAGGGAAGTCGAAGAAAGAGTTCTAAAATAAATTATGTAGTCTCGAACAAGTCCCTCTCCTACATATTCACTGAGATGAAAAGAAATGAGAATTTTGCTACACCTCAAAAACTTCGGAGTGCCCCACAGACAAATAAAGGAGGAAGTTATTACGAATACCATAAAGCAAATGGACATGAAACGATGAATGCTGTGTCCTATTAGAGAAAATACAAGGCATGATAAGGGTAGGGTTCTTGCGAGAATTCGTCAAAGGAACCTGAAGGACATCTTGTTTGATTTGAGAGAAATGCAACTCAACAACCTCTAAAGGCGAATCTTTATCAAATCATGAGGACTCTCGACATCAATTCAACTATGAACTCTCACCTTTCCTTTTCATGGCTCTTAAATTGATTTGTATTTCCATTCGTATTGAATTTTAATTGTATAATTATCATGTACTAATTAAAACTTGAGTGCTATTACATGAAAAAATAAAGTCAAACCGAAGAACTCAAAGAACGCTGAGACTACAATTGACTCCGGAAACTTAAAGAGGACAACTCAAATGCTTGACAAGAGATAATTATCAACATTTCAGTAACGACAACACCAGGCCTTCCCTACAAGAAATGTTGAATCACTGCCAAACTCGATACCAATTTAGGAGAAAATCCATATATACCATATCTATTTTTAGCAAATGATTTCAAAAAGGAAAATTTTCAAATTATACCCATTTAAGAAAACTATTTTAAATCACCCCATGGTCTAAGGGGAAACAAATGCTTATTTATTACACCAAAAGCAGAATTACGCAAGTAATTTTAGATATTATATAGCATTAATAAGTGCACATTAAAAGACTGCAAACTGAGCAATTTCAATATTTCTAAGTTTACCAAAATTGTGGGCGGGGGAAAGCCTATACATACTTTGTCAAGAAAGATTTTGAAAGCATAAAAAGTTTATTGGAACTCAAACTAGAGAACCCTATTCTCGACTAAAAGTCTGTTGGTCCATGAATCATGACGTCCTAGTCTCCTATTTTAGATTCGTGTCTCCATTATGAGAACAGCAAGAAAGTTCTTGCAAAAGAATACATTAAAAATTCTCTTTCATAAAAAAAGATTCATGAGTCCAAACTATTTTTCAAAAGAAACTCTTCAATATAATAGAAGTGTTAAATTTCAAAATACTTTCTCTCAAAGGAGACTCCATTTTAATTGGCCAAAAATTATTTTCATATACAAATACATAAGTCTACGATGCTATTCCGTAGCACCTCCTAGAAGGAGGGACATAAGCCCATGACGCTATTCCGTGGCACCAGTTAGAGGGAGGGACATAAGCCTATGACATTATTCCGTAGCATCTCCTAGAGGGAGATATAGAACCCCTAATGTCAAAACCACCTCTTAGGGGATGGGTCAGGGTAACACCCATCAACAGCCTTTTGGAGGAAGGTCAGCTAGGTATATTCCCTTTAAGACAAGGGAAGCCCAAAGAGTGGCTTGTCAAAGAGTGGACTGAGATATCCAAGCCCAGTGGAGGCACCATACAGAAGAATAAAGACAAAGATGTCTACAACTCAAGGCAAAAGTTAAAACCCAAGAGAATCAAGGGTTACAGAAAGAAATCTATCTATCAAATGGGACAAACTTGAAATCCTAGAGAGTGGTACATACAGAGACAACATGACAAAGATGTCCAGCACTACACTCGAAAGAAGACAAAGAGTCTAGAATCATATGCAAAAGAGACAAGATATGAATTAGCGAATCCTAGAACATCTATTGCTTTGGAAATAATTAGAATATCAAAGGACTAAGGAATCTGCATCCTAAGAGATGGCACGAGGCAAGAAAAAAGATAAATGGGACCCCTAGCATGGTATCAAAGGCCAAAATATATACAAAAGTCAAAAGAATGAAATAAATAACAAGCTACCGCTAAAAGATAATAGAGACCACACTCCAAGAATGGATTGAGTAAACCACAACTGAGTCCCTGGAAATAGGGTCATCCCTTAGAACAAAAGAAACTACCCACATCTGTGATAAAGCTTGTGTCTTCCTGATCCGGCTCATGCATCATAATCTGATTATATCCGGAGTAAGCATCCATAAACGATAACAACTCATGCCCAGCTGTTCCGTCCACCAATTGATCAATTCTGGGCAGCGGCAAGCAATCTTTGGGGCATGCTTTGTTTAGATCCGAAAAATCGATGCATACCCTCCACTTTCCATTTGCCTTCTTAACCAGTACTGGATTTGAAACCCAATTTGGATAAGTGGATTCCCTGATGAAATTATTCTCCATAAGCCGATCAACTTCTTCTTTTAACGCTATCGACCTTTCTGGACCTTGAGTTCTTCTTTTCTGTTTCACTAGTGTAAATTTTGGATCAATGTTTAGAGTATGAACAGCAATTTCTGGGGAGATCCCACACATATCAGCATGACACCAAGCGAACACATCTAGATTGGCTTTTAAGAATGATATCACCGTGTTTTGAACTGTTATGCTTAGCTGTGAACCCACATTGAGTACTTTGTTTGGGTCTTTTGAATCAACAGATATTGGTACCGTTACTTCCACAGGTACCACTCTATTCTCCCCTGTACTGGCTTTTCTGGGGTCCATTTCTTTCCTTACATTGCTGTGTTCGCCAGTACAGGGGCCACTCCGTAGCTGCTACAAGGTTGGTTCTTTGATGCGGAGCGGAGCTGCCGCATCTTTTCCCATCTCTCTTTTTCGGGCCTCACGGAGCTCTACAAGATAACATTCTCGCCCCACGTTCTGATCTCCCTTAATTACAGCAACCCCACTATCAGTGGGAAATTTCATTGTTAAGCACCACAGAGCGAGGACGGCCCTGAAAGAAGCAAGAGTAGGCCGACCCAAGAAAGCATTATAGGCAGAGAATCCATCAACAATTACAAAGGTTTGCTTTCGAACCAACTTCTTATGCCCTTCGACCATTTCAACAAACAAGTCCACCGTTCCAATTGGCTGTTTCAGCTCTCCTGTAAATCCGGCAATTTTGTGTGAAGAGGCTTGTACATCTGTCATTGGAATTTTCATTTGGTCAAATGTCTTTTTAAAGAGTATGTTGCACGAAGCACCACTATCAACCAGAACTCTTCTGACAATGGCCGGCCCAATACCGACAGAGACAACCAAAGGGTCCTCAGTAGGAGCTTCCACATCAATAGAATCCTTGGCTCTGAACATAATATCATCATGAAAAGTCTTCTGCTGCTTTAGAGGTGCAGCATCTTCCATGATTAAGACACTTTCTTCAGCTGGGGCATACTTCAAAGCTCTAGCATAACTTTCCATTTCACCCCAACTCCTGCCAGCCGGGTGAGGTCCTCCTGTGATCACATTGATAATAGGTCTTTCCTTTCCAGCAGGCCTCTCTCCTGAATCAGATGAATGGGCTGGGGGTAACTGCCCTTGGTTAGATGAAGACGGGTCTTTTCTATTCCTCTTGACGTACTACTGCAGCTTATTCTCTCTTAACAATTCTTCAATCAGACTTTTCAAGTGGCGGCACTCGTTGGTATCATGCCCTGGTTGGTTATGAAACTTGCAAAATCTTCCGCTTTGAGCAGCATTTTTCCCAACTTTTACGGCCAGTGGTTTTGGAAATTCAACAGCATCCTTAGTGGCGATGAAAATATTCTCCGGTGTATCAGCCAGAGGGGTAAAGTCCGAAGGCTTGAGGAAGCGGGGCTTTTTGAGATAGTTTTGCCTCTTTCCACCATTACTTTCCCTTTTCTGATTTGCGGGCTCTTTCTTGTTCTGAACTGTAGCATTATTTTCCACCACTGTTGTCACAACTTTAGCTGATGCGGAAAGATTCTCTAGGCGTATGAATTCGTCAGCCTTTTTGTAGAATTTTTCAAGCGAATTTGGTTCTTTCATTTTTAACCATTTTACAAACTCGGTAAACTTGTCAATAGCCCGCATTAAGTAGGTTAACATCATTCGCGGTTCCGCGTTATCAACTTCTGATAGGGCTAGATTAAAGCGATTCAGGAAGGATTTGATGTGCTCTCCAGGGTTCTGTTCAATACTTGAGAGAGACATTATATCCTTTGCTCTAGAAATGTACAATCTGAATTGTTCCTTGAATTTTTGGGTCAGATCAGAGAATTGGTCAACAGATCGCACAGGAAGTTTGGTAAACCAAAGCAACGCCACTCCTTCCAAGTATACCGAGAAATACCGACATTTAATCTCGTCAGTAGCTCTAGCACCAGTCATGTGCCAATCATATTTGTAAAGGAACTGATTCGGATCACTCGTCCCTCGATAAGAAGGAATGGTAGGTGGAACGAATTTTTTGGGAAATTCAGCTTTTAGGATCCTTTCAGTAAATGGAGTTCTACTCGGAGCGAATCCCCAATCATTCTCATCCTCGTTTCTCTGCATGGTTTCCTTCATTATTTGCCGAACCATGCTAGAGAGATATTCCTCATTATTCAAAGACTTCGCGGAATAAACTTCGGCCATTTTTTCGGTGGTTTGCCCCGGTAAGTGCTCACGGAGAACCGGTGACGGCCTGGATCCTTCAGCCTGGAGGGGTGCCCCTTCAGCAGCACCTGACCCCCCTTGAGGAATATTTCTCCCTTCGGAATTGGGAGCAGCATTATAAAAGTTTTCTTCATTACCTACTGGTCTTTGATTAGCCCCGAGCAGAGCATTCAATTTTTCCATCATCAGATTATTCTGATTTTCAATCTGCTGGTACAATCCGGTCACAGCAGCATCCAACTCTTCTCGCGTCACCCCGACGCTTGGAGCTGCTCGATTTGGAGAAAGAGAAGTAGCAGTATTGTCGCGGTCATCATCAGTTCTGACAGACTTTCGTTTCCTTCCAGGAGCCATTATGTCTGATAGACTTATGGTTTTGTAGGAAATTCTTTCAACAAACTTCCGTGAAGCAATGGTGAGTGGTAGCCTGAGTTGGGTTCTTAGTGAAAGCACCAAAATGTTAACGCTGAAATAGGAATGCTAACACCCGGTGTGTGTAATGGAATTGTGAAAGCACCACCCGTGTGACGGGAATATAAATTAAGCAGTAAAATAGCAGTAAAGCAGTAAAGGACGGCAGTTTATAGTGGTTCGGCTTGAGATCGAGCCTACGTCCACTTTGAATCTCTTTATTACTGAATCCGATTACAAATCAATACAATTCACTTATGAAATCAATACAATTTGATCACAAAGACAATCTCGACTGCTAGCTCAAACTTCGATGATAAAACTCGATGAATCCGTGTTGGATGTAAGAGGTTTCTCTCGAAGCTTGTTGTAGTGTCTCGATTGTTTGGAGATCTTCGATTGTTGAATGAGTTGAGAGTTCGGCAAAGTAACGACGTTTCTGAAATGATTTGCCAAAAGTCCCCTCCATGTTGGAAGTGGTAGTCTATTTATAGGGAAAAATCTGGATGAGATTCTGTTCCTCAAGTCCTAGGTCGGAGCCGACTTATAGCAAGTCGTAGGTCTTAGGTCGGCGACGAGATAGGAGCTCTTGTCTTTTAGTTACTCCTGAATACGAGCTATTCAATTGCATAGGTCGGCAGCGACTTACCATAAGTTGTAGGTCGGAGATCCTTAAGTCATCAAGTTGGCAACAACCTTAAGTCGTAGACTTTTTTGAGTCGGACCACTTTAACTCGTACACTGTTAGGTCAGAGCATTCCTTAACTCGGAGCATTCCTTAACTCGGAACCCTCCTTAACTCGGAGCATTCCTTAACTCAGAGCATTCCTTAACCCGGAGCCTTCCTTAACTCGGAACCCTCCTTAACTCGGAGCATTCCTTAACTTGGAACCCTCCTTAACTCGGAACCGTCCTTAACTCGGAACCCTCCTTAACTCGGAGCATTCCTTAACTCGGAACCCTCCTTAACTCGGAACCTTCCTTAACTCGGAATTTGATAAGTCGGTAGGCTTCCTTAGGTCGTAGCCTGTTAGGTTGGTTCCTGCCTTAAGTCGTAACTGCCTTAGGTTGCGACCAAAAGGGGATTAAAAAACGTGGTTAACGTTTTGGTATTATGTAATGAACATGAAATGTTTTGAATGGAATGTGGAAATATGTTTTTGAATGGTTAAATTTTTTTTCCATGTTCTTGTGATCTGTGTATAAATGAATCTAGCACCACCATATTTGGTCGCCGAGGATTAATAACTATAGATGACTGCAGCATCTGTAGCTGTTAGTTTTGGGCCTCCAAATAAGGGGATGTTACAAGTTGGTATCAGAGCATAGGTTTATGATAAAACATAAAATAAACCAAACATTTTCAAACATAATCCTAACGAATTAAAGAATAAGGTTGGGGTTGGGTCAACGTTATAGTAACATACATGTATTTGTTATATGTATATAAGTACGTGCTTCCCTCTCTCTTAGACAATTATTTTGTATCTTACTAAGGCTCGTATGCATATTTATGAGAAAGAAGATATGGAAGCAAGAAATGGATAGGAAATCTAGGTGGAGGAAGCACAACAACAAATGGTAATGCTCGACCTAATACTAGGAGGAACCAAGGTCGACAGGTTAATTCTAATCCAAGTGTAGAGGCCAATGTAGGTGCTGGAACCCCACTAGTAGATATGGGGATGATGTATCAGTTCTTTGTCAACTTGATGCAAGCTGGTGCAACTACAAGGGTAGCTGGAGGTAATGATGTGAATATTGGAGGAGCCAATCCTGTGGCCCCAATTGGCAATAACTATGCCAAGTTGAGCATGGATTATACCAATTTGGGAGGAAAGCCTTTTCATGGAACAGAGGATGCTATTGAAGTTGAGAACTGGATTTTGAACTGTGAAAGGATCTTTACAGATTTAGGCCTGGATGATGGGGAGAAGAGAAGGCTGGCCTCTAGACAGTTGCAAGGGTTAGCACTTCACTGGTGTAATAGTGTGACAGGCGGAGTTCCGGAGGAAGAGCTGACATGGGCTGATTTTACAAGAAGGTTTGAGCAGAGGTTCTTGTTCGAGGTTTCCAAGTCGGCATTGATGAGGAAGTTCATGGATCTTGTACAAGGAGAGTTGTTGATGATCAAGAATGCTGCTAAGTTTAATGAGCTTTCTCGATATGGTTATGCATTGGTTGACACTGATGCCAGAAGGAACGAGAGATTCATTCAAGGTTTGAGGCTAGAAATAGGTAAAATGACCATGACTCATATTAGATAGCCTTGTCATGTAGTGGTGGAGATGGCCATTTGCCATGAGGAGATGCTTGTTGTGTCTATTAGGGAGAAACCATTTGAGTTCCAAGGCCTTCAGGGAAAGAAAAGGAAATTCTTCAAGAGGAAAGGAGCCTAAAAAGAGGATGCTTCCAAGAAAGCCCAGACTTATTTAGTGTGTAATAAGTGTGATAAGAAGGGCCATTATGCCAACAATTGCAGATCTGGTAAAGGAAAGAAGCCTGCAGGGAAGAAGAATGTGAAATGCTTTAACTGCGACTAAGTTGGGCATTATAAGAACCAGTGTCCAGAGCCAGTCCGAGTGGACAGAAGGAAGGTGTTTGCTGTTGGACCACCATCTTCTTCTAGACCTACTGCCGCGGAGAAAGGGAAAACTATGATGGAAGGTACGCTTTTGAATTAGAGTATACTAGTTAGAGTGCTTTTTGATACCGGTGCATCACACTCAGTTATATCAGTTTTTGGTTGATAGGTTATGTATAGAATCCACATACCTTGTTACTTCCTTAACAGTTGCAAATCCAATAGGAGGACATACAACTCTTGGGATGAGATGTGACCAGTTAGAACATGATTTGTTAGGTTATAAGTTTGCATGCAGTTTGTATATTTTTGATTTCGTAGATTTCGGGATCATTTTGGGTATGCATTGGTTGGGTTTGTATGAGGCTAGGATACTTTGCTAGGATCGAGAATTATCGTTGCGGCACCCAGATAGTCATAATCGAACCGTTTTCTCAGTGGAGAATTCCAGTAAGAGTGTTGAACTTTGTTAAGTGTCTTAGAGGTGGGAGATGACCTTAGTCAAGTTCATGTAGCAAGAGAATTTGTAGATGTATTTGAGTCGGTCATTGGATTACCACCGAAACGAGCTATAGAGTTTTGGATAGACCATGTACCGGGAGCTGAACATGTCAGTAGACCACCTAGCAGAATGACACCGACAAAGATGAAGGAATTAAAGGTGCAGCTAGTGGATTTAGAGGGACGAAATTTTATTAGACAAAGAAGCTCGCCTTAGGGAGCGGCCGCGATGTTTGTAAAGAAACCTTATGGGTCGTTAAGGATGTGTGTAACGACCCAGAATTTTGGTCGTTTGGTTTTGAACGTTTAATTTATTTTTAAATGTTGAATTTGAAATATTATTTTATTTTGAATATGGAGATTTTGGTTAAATTAGTGAAATAGTTTAAAATTTCGAATATAGCGATTAAATGGATTTAGTGAATAGTAAATTTAATATTAGAAATTGGATAAATATGTGAATCTGGAGTTAAATGTGAATGGAAATGTTTTTTAAAGTTGATTAAAACTCTATTTGAATTAGAATGATGATAGTGGACTTTTGAATGGAATTAAAAGTCGATAAATTAAAATTTTGAATTTTATATATTAATTTAATAATGAAATTAAATATTGGAAATAGTGTGAAAAATTGAATTTATGAGTTAATATGAATCAAATGGTTTCTAATATGAATGTAAATTCTATTTGAAATATAATGGAGTTAGTAAGTTTTAAAAATTGGAATTTTAAACGATTTTGATGATTTTGAAAATCGCTCGATTAAATCGACACGTTAAAATAGCCTTCTAGGGCACAGTCTTGGAATTCTACGAAGCTAGTTCCATTTGATCTATAATAGTGTATTATCGTAGGATTTCAAATTTCATAGCAATCAGATTTATCCTTGGCTCGTGGGTGATAAAAACGCGCAGAAATTAATTTAAGGAATTTAATTTAAAACCAGTCATTTAAAGCCGTAACTCCCGTATACTTTAGAATTGGCCTTCAAAACATGTTCCATTGAGTTCGAAATATGGGTAAAACTTATATACGCCAATCAACACATTTTGTTTGGAGATCGGAAAAATCAAGTGTGAATAGGGTTTGTAAATAATAAATTGTATGTGTGTATATATATACCCAAGCCCCCAAAACCCTAGCCGTGAAAATAACGCAGCCGCAACTTTTGCTATAAACGGCCGGAACCATCCCAACGTTCTCCTCCTTTGATCTTCCCATCCATAAGATATTAGCCAGAAGTTCCAACTTGGAAATTGTAGAGCACCTCGACCTATACACATCCAAAGGTGGATGTGGACTACAACGACTCGAGGAAGTGGCGAATCGCCATGAACAATGTGCCATTCACCAATGTTTTTTGGGCCATTGATGAGACTAGGGGCGTGCGGTCGACTGGAGTAATTGGGGCTCACGTAGGCGCCTTCGTTAATGGTTCTTGATCATCGCCCAGGGTCATGTGGTTGGAGGCGTCGTTGAAAAGGAGATGGCGACGATGGGTTTGTACGTGATTTTGGTGGCCTGGAACACGCGAGAGGGTAGGAAGTGATTGTATGGCCAGGATTCTTTGATGCCAGATCAATGGCCAGATCTGTAGGTTAATTTTATATATATATATATATATATATATGTATGTATGTATGTATGTATGTATGTATCGTGTAATCTTTAAAATGCTGTAACTTTCTCATCAAGGTCGAAATGGGACGAAACAAGCGACGATGGAATCGTGCCAATGAGTACTACGTTCTTGAACTGATTTGGAGTTGATTGGAGCTAAATAAAATTTTAGGTTAAATCGAACGCCGTTCGATTTGATTTAAAATTGAAAACTCAAGGTGAGTTAAACTCACTCATTTGGTTAATCGGTAATGCTTTTATAGTGAATAAAATTTATTATGCTGTTCTGATTGTTGAAATTGGTGATTGTTGAAACTAATTTAGGATGACGATATAGCATCTTGAAATGCTATAAGATTGGTTGAACCTGATCTAGGGTGACGATATAGTAACTCGAATTGCTATTAAACTGTTTATGTTTATTTTTTAGTTTATTTCTAGTATTGAATCATATTTGTGTGAAATTTGATGAATGGATTGTTTTTGAATTATGTTGTTTAATTATAACGTAAATTGAATTGGAGTATATTGGTGTTATCTATTTGACCAATAAACACCGTCTAGTATTAAATGGAAATATGGTTTGACAGATATGTTTGAAGCAGGATAAACTTCTTATATGCTATGATATAGAATTTGGGCAAATGTTAATTGATATTCAATCAATATGGAATAAGTGTCGTTTAACAGATTGATTGTTAATCATGGACTTAGCTATATGTTTATAAATGGATCATGTGAACCTTGTTTATTTAAATTGGATAGTTAAATTGAATATAATGGTTGCTTGTTTAATTAACATTGGAGCTATGGAGCTTGTTTCAAAATTTGAACGGTTTTCGATTGTGTTTAACTTCAGATTTTATAATTCAAGGTAAAAATGTTTATTTTGGTGAATATATACGAGTACTTTGTTAAGTAATTTATAAATGATTTGAAAGGTGGTCTATAAAAAAATATTGGTCATTTTGATTTTAATTGTAATAGAACTATTTCGAGATTTTAAGTGGTATTATCTATTTATGGTAATATAGTTATTTGATAAATAGATAGTAAAACATTGATTATTTTATTTGAACCATATTATTTCAGATTAAGTACTTAGGTGGATTTTTAAGATAGTTGAAGATCTACAAAAGATATATTGATGAAGGAAGTTGATTTTTAAAAGGAAAGTTGGATAAGTGAAATATGGGATTATAAAAGATTAACTTTATAAATGCATTTTGGAATTCATTAAGAATCAATGAAGGTTATTTGAAGTCACTTTATTTTATCTATTGGTGAAGTTTTAAAAATGTTAAAATTTATTTTATTATTAAAATGTTTTAAGCCATATTTCTTTTATAGTGTTTAAAAGTGATTAAAACTAAGTATATGATGTTTTAGTTTATTAATTAAATAAATTGTTACAAAAGGAATTATTTTATAAAAATAATTTAAGGAAAAGGGGTTTATAAATTTGGAAAGAGGATTAAGATTGGAAAGAAAGTTAGATTTTGAATGATAACGGGAAAGAGAAAATTTATAAATGTTTTAGGAGATTTTTGGAAAGAGTGTCTTTGTGAATAAACTATGAGATTTATAAGAAGATATTCTATATGGAAAGGGGAATGGTTAAAGAGAGAAAGGGAATTTCAGAATATTTATATCTTTGTTTAAAGTAAATCTGTGTTTAATCATTTTAACATGATCTTGAGATAAGTACATCTTTCTAGATAATTGGTTAAGATACTTATACTATTTTGTAAGTATATGTGAAAGGTTCTTTAAGTTTCGAAAGGAATGGTTTGAAGATATACTTATATTGTTTAGATGGAACTTGGTTTATTCTCTAAGTATCAAAAACATTTCGTTTTGTGAATATACTCATTTTTTTGAGATAAGTATATGAAATTGATTTCCAAGTTTTTGAAAAGTGTTAACGCTAAAAATTGAACGCTAACACCCTAGTAATTAGAGTAATAATGTGAAAGCACCACCCGTTGGTACGGGAACAGAGTATAAGCAGTAAAATAGCAGAAAATAGTAAAAGACAGCGATTTTATAGTGGTTCAGCTTAAGATCAAGCCTACATTCACTTTGAATTCCTTTATTGCTGATTTTGGTTACAAGTTGATACAATGCATTTCAAAATATGATACACTTTGATCACAAAAACACTCTAGACTAGTAGCTCAAACATCGATGATGAAACTTGTTGAATCCATGTCAGATGTGGAAGATTTCTTTCGAAGCTTGTTGTAGTGTCTTGAATGTTTGGAGTTCTTCAAGTGTTGGACGAGTTAGGAATTCTGCAGAGTAATGGCGCTTCAGAGAATGATCGGCCAAAAGTCCCCTCTAAGTTCGAACTCATGCTGTATTTATAGTGAAATTCCAGGCTGGGTCGTAGGTCGTGACCGACCTAAGATAGGTCGTGGGTCGTGGCCGACCCATTTGGCTTGATGCGCCGCTTCCTAGGGATGCGCCTATTTGTTTGGGAATATATTACAAGTCCCAGGTTGTAGACGAGTCAACAAGATGCGGCATAAGTGTCATGGTATTGAATTTTAACTCCGTAGCTTTAGGTCGTGGCCGACCTAAATTAGGTCGTGAGTTGCGGCTTAACTGGAGTAATCTTGTTCATCTCCAATAATTCCACAAGTCCCAGGTTGTCCACGAGTTAAGAGGGTCACGATGTAACATAATGCGGCATTGAGTTTGTTTGTTTAGATCGTGAGCGACCTATCATAGGTCATAGGTCGGTCGCGACTTAAGTGAAGTTGCTAAGTCTTTCAGTCCTTTCCGTAGTTAGGTGGTTACTTTCTTAAGTCGTTAGGTCGTGGCTCTTTTAGGTCGTGGCTCTTTTAGGTCGTTAACCTACTTAAGTCGTCACACTCCCTTAAGTCATAGGTCGTCCAGATCTGAAGTCGTTAACTCGCTGAAGGCATTAAGCCGGTTTATTTCTTAAGTCGTTAACTGCCTTAGGTCGTCAGTTCTTAGGTCGGCAGCTCTTAGGTCGGCTGCTCTTAGGTCGGTAGGTCGTGAATTAAAAGAGGGTTAACATTTGCCCCTCGAAGTATACGCCTAGGTCGTAGGTCGTGTGCTTCGACTTCCTTAGTTCGCTCTTTGATGAGTTTGTTAGGTTGTGAGCGACTTAAGATAAGTCATAGGTCGTATGTGTCGATTCGCCTTTCACTACCACAGTGTATAAATAGCTTAGGTCGTCCCCTTTTTTCCTTTACCTGCTCTATCATTCCGTCTGCCATTAACTAGTTTCCGAGCATTCGAAGACGAATCCCAGATTACTCGACCGCTAATCATCTCCATCATCATATTTCGTAAGTGAATCCAACCAATATTCAATCATGACCATCATCGAATCGCGAGTCCCTTATTTGTCATCCCTAATCCAAGTTTGAGTTGTGTCGCAACCGATCCTTGACTTCCTTTAGTTGCTAGGTCATTGTGATTTCTCGAAAATACTGCAGCATACTGGTTTTATGATGGATTTTGGGATGATTTGGTGATGTTGTGAGATGTGATCTCGAGTTGGCGAGTTAATGAACTCCTCAGTGGAGAGGGAGGGGATTGGTGAAGGGAAGTGAGGCTTTGGTTCGAGCAGGAAGTGGCTCGAGATTCCATCGGAGACGACCTAAAACATTCACGATCTATCAATTTGTCCGGTTCAAGAAATCTCGCGACCTAACTGTTCGAACGACCCAACTTTTCTTGCGATCTAACTCTCTTGCGACTTAATTAACTTGCGGCATAGGCCTTAGGTCGTGGCCGAGCTAGGACTTAGATAAATTCGTGTCGTTCTGACTTGGGGCCTTTTCCTTCATATGCATTGCGACTTAAGAGGTCGACGACTTAACTTAACTCGTAGCTCATCCTTTAGGTCGTGGACGAGCTAATACTTTAGTGAACTGCCTAAACTTGAATTCTCAACTTGAAGCATAATTTGACATGAATTCCTGACTTGAATTGCTGGAATAAACTGCTTGAATACTGAATTGTTTGGACTTTAACCTGTTAAACTTTGTTGCATTCTTTTACAGATTGCTTCAATTTGTAAGCTTAACAACCTGCTTAATACAATATTTACAGAAAATCGGGGTGAATATACTGCCACTGATTGCCCACATCAAATGACAGATTAGTTAACAAAGGATAATTGACTTAAACAGACTGTGTGAACGAAGTGCTGCAAAATCAACAAATTCAAGCAAAGTATTAAAGCAACACTAGAATAGCCAATTAAAGCTGACTGGTCTGCACTAATACTACACCTAAATTTTAAATTAATAAGTCCTGAAATTTGTAATCGATCAATTGCCGATTAGTTAAACTTCACCTATATTTGCTTATTATTTTTATTAGTTTTACACAACACTTCACACTTTCAAGGAAACATGTACCTTCACATTTGATCATCCAGTTGCTTATGTACAATGACTGCTCAACAAGAAGAGACAATGGTTGAAGCTGGAGATGCCTTTCAAATTCGTGCCCCGTTGACTAATCCCCTAGAAAGAACTTCGACCACTTTAACATATAAAGTTTTCCGACAACTGTGCACTCAATTCGGGATTGCTGAAGCAGATGCCATACTTCCTAAGAAAAACGACACTGCTGACATACCACCTCATGGTTTCGTCGCCGTTAATCGCCAAATGTGCATGAACGGGGCCATTCCTCCTTTTAATGATTTCCTTCAGCAGCTTCTTCTTCGACTGTCTATCTCTCCCCTTTAGTTACATCCCAATGGCTACGCCATCCTGATGGGGCTATGCGTGCTATTCAGAAGGACATTGGATCGTCTCCCGAGTTTTGACGAAGTTTGTTATCTGTGCTCATTTGCCAAAAATAAAGACCATCCTTCTATCACACTCGTGAGAAGTGCTAGGAACCGCAAACTGATCATTGGTCTTTCTATCAGTGTTCACGGGTTCCTGAGTCTGTTTTTCTACGTCCGCTGTCCTCCGGGATTTTATGCTATCTGGAGAGTAGGAAGTAAGATCATTTATCTTCGTTCCTTATGTTTTTCTGAACTTTTCGAAGCCCGAGTTGTCAAGTGTTAACTTCGCTCTTTACTTTTTTCAGCGCTTCCTCCTCCTTCTAGGGATTCGAGTCATAAACCCACTTTTGAGAGGCTCATGGCTGTGCCAGTTGAGGAGAGGAGCGTTCAATTTCTATTGAAAGACGAGTTTTTACATCAGTACGGACTTCTGCACTCTTCTCGCTCTTTTCAGCCTCATGAAGTCCCTGATTCTCCATCAAAGATATCAAATGCCCCAGCTCCTGTCAAAGAACTTATATCGAAAGAACCTACTACTGAGACCTCACTGGTGAAGTGTTCTACTTCTACCGATGTTGCGGGTTCATCTGGTAAATTCTCGCTTTCCCCTGTGATCGAAGAAAGAGTTAAAAGAGAAGACTCCGCTGAGAACAACGACGGAGATACTTTTGATGGTCTAAGCGACTTAATGATAACTTCACAAGAGCTCTTTAAGGATGACCTTATTACTACCAAAGTTATTTCTTCAGCAATTAAGGCGACATCCATCTTGCAGCCAACTCCGTCAACCCAAGAGTTAATGCCAGCTGCAAAAGTTGACGTTACCCCTAAGCCGAAGAGTGGTTTGTAGCTCGACGCGCATAGTTTACATGCCACACACACTTAGAATTTTTCGGCACTTATACGCACTTAGCTTTCTCTTTCTGGAGATTTCTAAATTTCATTTCTTTTTCATTTTTTAGATTCTCCGATGGGGCGAAGTGGATCATACTACGACAAATTCCAGCGTCATGGAAGCCGCGAAACTTATGATTTTAGGCGCTATCTCACTGCTCCAAGGGAAACAGATGAAGAAAGAGCTGCTAGAAAAGCTCATAAAAGGCGAACTTATGAGGAGCAGCAAAGAAGAAGGGATGATCAACGATATGATTCTTCTCACAGAGGTGACGATTCTCACAAAAGAAAATCCCATGATGACAAAGGGAAGAGTCACATTACTGGAGATCCAAGCGAGCGGGTCAAGCTTAGTGACGCGCTTGCTATTTCTGAAAAGTCTGATGCTCCTACCTCTGCAGAAATTCCATCTGATTCTCCAGCTCTCAAGAAGTCTGACATTCAAACTATTATCAACAGGCCTCAATATCAAGTCGGGGACGGTCCTCCTACACTTCAAAGCCGATTCCCAAATTGGTGCTTAAGAGGGGTGCGTTTCGACTTGGACTTGGTACCGATCGATAAGCAAGCTATGCTTAGGAATCTCGATGCTGTTAAGCTTGATATCGAGAGGATGTCCGGATGGCAGAAACTTGTTGACGAGCTTCAAAGAGTTAATCATATGAATCTTGAAGCCATGCTGACTATGGAGAATGACAAGATAGAATGGGATAAAGTTTGTAAGCGGCATGATGCAGAGATGGCAAGCATTGCTGAAGACAATGAGAGGCTTTAGGCTGAAGTTAAAAAACTCAAAGATGAGCTTGTTACCTCTTCTACCTCCTTTACTCAAAAGGAAGAAGTACTTCAAAAACAAGTCCGCGATGCTCATGCCGCTCAACGGAATGCTGAGGCTCAACTTGAAGCTGAAAAGAAGATGACGGAAATCTATCGCACCGACATTGCCCAGCTACGAGAGAAGGCAAGTTCCTATGATTTGGAAATTATTCAGTTACGAACTCAGCTGTCAAGAACTGAAAAAGAGCGCGATGAGGCCGTTGCCGGAAAAGAAGCGGCTGAGCAGTCGCACGAGGCGACTAAGGCAAAAATCAGCTCTACTGTATTTGACTTTTATATCCATAGCGTCTTGGGGCACGGGAGTCTCTCGTTTCTGGGACCGACATATGAAATTACTTTGGCTGAAGTATGGGAAGCGATAATTGACATGTTCGGAAGTGCTGGCTATGCAGAGGCGGATCTTGAGGCGACTTATCTGGATGATGAAGCACGTACCGCCCTTGCCAAGGGAAAAGAGCTGCTTGCAAGGGAGCGAGTCGAAGCAGCAGGAGGAGAGCGTTTAGAGAAAGCGACTTCAACTGACCCCACTCGTCCTCCGACTTCGGTCGACTCTGATACCGTTGCCTCCAGTTCTTATTCTCCACTTCCTACAAAAGCCGAAGCTAAAACCACAGCCACTGAGCCTCCCACTGTTGAAGACGAGGGGAAGACTCAAGACGACATTGAAGCTGAACAATTTGAAATCAATGTGATTAAACCAACTTCTCCAGGTAACTCCAAGTTTGATCGAGCTCAAGTAGACTACTCGTTTGCTTCAACCGAGTTTGATGAATTTATTGATTGTTACTTAAGTCTCAATGAACCAATATCTTCACTTTTTTCAGAGAATACTGATTTTACATTCTTTTCTTCTATAGCAGAAATGCCGAGCATTGTACACACTTCTCCTCTTCGAGCGGTTCCTCCTCCAACCCTTCAAGTCACTCCTGCTTCTCAGCCGGGTTCGCAGGAAGAGCAAATAGAAGCCCTTCAAGGCTTGGAGGATCCACCTGCTCCACAAGAACAAAAGGCGGAAGGATCTGAGGACAGTGAGAAGACCCTGGAGCAATCTCTTGATGATAACACGAAACTTTCTATGCTGCTTACTACTCCGGGAAGTGAGTCTTCTTCGAAGAGGAAAGGGAAGCGCGTCATGAGGAAGAAGAGGAAAAGCATTTCAGCTGGAGAAGATGAAGCAGAAGAAGATCCAATTACACCTTCCTCTCCTTCTTCTCCGACCCGTCCACGCCGGATTCCGAAACTAGTCATCAAACCGGGCAAAGGTACTAAAGGTGGCAGGAAGAGGGAGTGATAAGCTGGACTCTACTTTTCTTACTTTGCTTTTTGCATGTATCGACCGGAGATTGTGCGGATACCTGCCTCCGCTTGAAACCTGTATGCATACAAAAACTTTATAGTATGGAATAAAATTGTTCTTTTTACTTGTACAATTTGTTGTCAATATATGTGTGAATGCATTTATTCCTTGTTTTTGCACAAGTTTCTTTATTTACTTTATACGATACTGCAGTGAGCTCGTGGTATGATGTTTGAGCGTTATTTTTATTAATATAGCTATGTGCCCCCATACCATGCCTCATTGCAATATTCTGAACAGACTCGTACTTTTTTTTAGAGAATAATTTTTCCATTTTTGAGGAAATGTTATTCTGCTTTCAATAGAGTACGCCTTGTATCGGAGAAGTTTTCTCTTCTCATCTTTTTCTTTCTTTCTTTTAGAACACTTCATCTTTTGAGGATGATCACTTTTATTTGTTTGAAAAGTGGATTCTCCTATGCAGTGAAGCGAGCTTCTGATGAATGTTTTGACATTTCAACTCTGGCGAAGTGGGTCTCCGAAGAGATCTTTTTGCACTTCAACTTTGGTGAAATGTGCCTCCGAAGAGGTCTTTTTGGTATTTTAGCTCTGGTGAAGTGGGCCTCCGAAGAGAGATTTTTACACTTCAACTCCGGTGAAATGTGCCCCCGAAGAGGTCTTTTTGGCATTTTAGCTCTGGTGAAGTGGGCCTCCGAAGAGAGATTTTTATACTTCAACTCCGGTGAAATGTGCCTCCGAAGTGGTCTTTTTGGCATTTCAGCTCTGGTGAAGTGGGCCTCCGAAGAGAGATTTTTACACTTCAACTCTGGTGAAATGTGCCCCCAAAGAGGTCTTTTTGGCATTTCAGCCCTGGTGAAGTGGGCGTCCGAAGAGAGATTTTTACACTACAACTACGGTGAAATGTGCCTCCGAAGAGGTCTTTTTAGCATTTCAGCTCTAGTGAAGTGGGCCTCCAAAGAGAGATTTTTACACTTCAGCTCTGGTGAAATGTGCCCCCGAAGAGGTCTTTTTGGCATTTCAGCTCTGGTGAAGTGGTCCTTCGAAGAGAGATTTTTACACTTCAACTCCGGTGAAATGTGCCCCCGAAGAGGTCTTTTTGGCATTTCAGCTCTGGTCAAGTGGGCCTCCGAAGAGAGATTTTTACACTTCAACTCCGGTGAAATGTGCCTCCGAAGAGGTCCTTTTGGCATTTCAGCTCTGGTCAAGTGGGCCTCCGAAGAGAGATTTTTACACTTCAACTCCGGTGAAATGTGCCTCCGAAGAGGACTTTTTGGCATTTCAGCTCTGGTGAAGTGGGCCTCCAAAGAGAGATTTTTACACTTCAACTCTGGTGAAATGTGCCCCCGAAGAGGTCTTTTTTGCATTTCAGCTCTGGTGAAGTGGGCCTCCGAAGAGAGATTTTTACACTTCAACTCCGGTGAAATGTGCCCCCGAAGAGGTCTTTTTGGACTCCGAAGAATAGCAGTTGGACATTGAGGAGTAGCATTGTTGCTTGTGTCCTTCCACCATCTACTTCTTAGCGATTCCTCATTATTATTTCAAATACATGTCCCATTCTCTTGCAAGTTGCTTGCTTTTTGCCGAAGAAGTGTACTATGTTGTTGAGTGAATCCACGGGGCAGACGCTAGCTACTTCACTGGATGTTCATTTGCATAAACGATCGCGATTAGTTAGCAAGGGTCTGGAACCTTCTTGTCAGGAAGGTGCCCACTTTGGTGGTCTCATCAATCGTTTATGAATAGCTCTTCTTTTATAAGAGTTGAATTTTGGAACTTTTGTGACTTGATATTGGTTTGACGAATGATTTATGGGAATCGCCGAGTCTTGTGATGTGCTGACTGGGTAAGCTTTGCTTTGATAGCCTGCAATATTAAATCGATAGTTTAGCAATATATTTAAGATATTTGCATATCGAAATGAAACAGGCGTTGCATAGTACTAGAACACAAGATTTAAAGTTCTTTATTATTAATTCGCACTGATTTCTCCGTGGTTTACAATACAAGAGTTATACATCCATCATCATTTTACAAATTTAAGCAATGCTGTTAAGTAAAAAATTGGGTGCAAGTGGTTGTTGTTCCAGAATCCCGGGATTGAATCTCCATTTCCGTTGGATTCATTGTTTCCGATCCAAATGCCAATCAGAATAGAGTGTGGTCAGATGCTATGTGAGGACCCCCTGTGACAACGTTAATAACAAGCCTCTCTGATTCCCGCTCTACAATTTTGTTGACTGAGCCGTACTGATGGTCGGGAAGTTGTTGCCCCTGAGTGGATGAGGATGGGTCATTCCTATTTTTCTTGACATATTGTTGAAGTTTATTTTCTTTCAACAGCTGTTCAATCAAATCCTTCAAGTGGCGGCACTCATTAGTGTCATGGCCAGGTTGATTGTGGAACTTACAGAATCTTCCACTCTCCGTGGCATTTTTCCCAAGTCTCAACTTATGTGGTTTAGGATATTCGACAGCATCTTTAGTTGCAAAGAAAATATTCTCTGGAGTATCAGTCAATGGAGTGAAATTCGAAGATTCGAAGTGGCGAGTTTTCTTTGCATTTCCCTGCTTCTTCTCGTCATCATTTCCCCTTTTCTGTCCTCCAAATTCTCTTCTATTAGAAGCAACACTGTTATTCTGGATTTCGGTGACCACTAATTTTGCTGGAGCAGAAAGGCTTTCTAGGCGCATGAATTCGTCGGCCTTTTTATAGAATTTCTCAAGTGAGTTTGGCTCCTTCATTTTTAACCACCTCCCGAATTCACTTGATTTGTTGATGGCTCGCTTCAGGTAAGTCAGGATCATACGGGGTTCTGCATTATCTACTTCGGCTAGGGCTACATTGAAACGGTTTAAGAAAGATTTGATTGATTCTCCGGAAGCATGTTCAAGACTGGACAGTGACATTATATCCTTAGCCTTTGAAGCATACAACCTGAACTGGTCTTTGAACTTTCGCGTTAAGTCGGAGAATTGATCTACGGACAGGATTGGCAGCTTTGTGAACTAAAGTAGAGCCACTCCCTCCAAGTACACTGGAAAGTATCGACACTTAATCTCATCGGATGCTCTTGCACCGGTCATATGCCAGTCATACTTGTATAAGATATGGTTAGGGTCACTTGTTCCATTATAGGCCGGGATAGTAGAAGGTACAAATTTCCTTGGAAATTCTGCTTTTAGGATCCTTTCAGTAAATGAAGTTTTACTCGGAGCAAAACCCCAATCGCTCTCATTTTCATTCCTATGCAAACTCTCCTTCATAATTCGACGAACCATTTCTGATAGATACTCCTCATTATTCAGAGGCATCGCCGGGCAAACGTCAGCGATTCCGTCGGAAGTTGGCTGTGGCCTTGAACCTTCAGCTTGGAAAGGTGGCGCTTTGGCGGTGCCAGTTGCTCTTTGAGGAATATCTTTCTCTTGGGAGTTATGAGCATCTTCAGTGAAGACTGTTTCATTGTTTTCTGGTTGTCGATTTTCCCCAAGTAGAGCATTTAATCTGTCCATCATCAAAGCGTTTTGAGCTTCAATTTGTTGGTATAATCCAAATACAACAACGTCTAATTCAGCCCTTGTGACTCCAACGGTAGGAGTTGCTTGATCTGCTGTTGAGGAAGTGGAGGTTCCCACATGAACATTTTCGGATCTGGTAGATCTACCCTTTCTTCCAGGAGCCATGATCTCAGATAAGCTTTTGGTTTTTAGAGAGATTCTTTCAGAAAGCTTTTGCGAAGCAATGGTGAGAATATTCCTGAGTTGGGTTCTCAGTGACATCACCAAAATGTTAACGCTAAAAATTGAACGCTAACACCCTGGTAAGTAGAGTAATAATATGAAAGCACCACCCGTTGGTACGGGAACAGAGTATAAGTAGTAAAATAGCAGAAAACAGTAAAAGACAGCGATTTTATAGTGGTTCGGCTTAAGATCAAGCCTACGTCCACTTTGAATTCCTTTATTGCTGATTTTGGTTACAAGTTGATGCGATGCATTTCAAAATACGATACACTTTGATCACAAAAAAACTCTAGACTAGTAGCTCAAACTTTGATGATGAAACTTGTTGAATCCGTGTCGGATGTGGAAGATTTCTTTCGAAGCTTGTTGTAGTGTCTTGAATGTTTGGAGTTCTTCAAGTGTTGGACGAGTTAGGAATTCTGCAAAGTAATGGCGCTTCAGAGAATGATCGGCCAAAAGATCCCTCTAAGTTCGAACTCATGCTGTATTTATAGTGAAATTCCAGGCTGGGTCGTAGGTCGTGACCGACCTAAGATAGGTCGTGGGTCGTGGCCGACCCATTAGGCTTGATGCGCCGTTTCCCAGGGATGCGCCTATTTGTTTGGGAATATATTACAAGTCCCAGGTCGTAGACGAGTCAACAAGATGCGGCATAAGTTTCATGGTACTGAATTTTAACTCCGTAGATTTAGGTCATGGCCGACCTAAATTAGGTCGTGAGTTGCAGCTTAACTGGAGTAAGCTTGTTCATCTCCAATAATTCCACAAGTCCCAGGTTGTCCACGAGTTAAGAGGGTCACAATGTAACATAATGCGGCATTGAGTTTGTTTGTTTAGATCGTGAGCAACCTATCATAGGTCATAAGTCGGTCGCGACTTAAGTGAAGTTGCTAAGTCGTTCAGTCCTTTCCGTAGTTAGGTGGTTACTTTCTTAAGTCGTTAGGTCGTGGCTCTTTTAGGTTGTTAACCTACTTAAGTCATCACACTCCCTTAAGTCGTAGGTCGTCCAGATCTGAAGTCGTTAACTCGCTGAAGGCATTAACCCGCTTTATTTCTTAAGTCGTTAACTGCCTTAGGTCGTCAGTTCTTAGGTCGGCAGCTCTTAGGTCGGCTGCTCTTAGGTCGGTAGGTCGCGAATTAAAAGAGGGTTAACATTTGCCCCTCGATGTATACGCCTAGGTCGTAGGTCGTGTGCTTCGACTTCCTTATTTCGCTCTTTGATGAGTTTTTTAGGTTGTGAGCGACTTAAGATAAGTCTTAGGTCGTATGTGTCGATTCGCCTTTCACTACCACAGTGTATAAATAGCTTAGGTCGTCCCCTTTTTTCCTTTACCTGCTCTATCATTCCGTCTGCCATTAACAAGTTTCCGAGCTTTCGAAGACGAATCCCAGATTACTCGACCGCTAATCATCTCCATCATCATATTTCGTAAGTGAATCCAACCAATATTCAATCATGACCATCATCGAATCGCGAGTCCCTTATTTGTCATCCTTAATCCAAGTTTGAGTTGTGTCGCAATCGATCCTTGACTTCCTTTAGTTGCTAGGTCATTGTGATTTCTCGAAAATACAGCAGCATACTGGTTTTATGATGGATTTTGGGATGATTTGGTGATGTTGTGAGATGTGATCTCGAGTTGGCGAGTTACTGAACTCCTCAGTGGAGAGGGAGGGGATTGGTGAAGGGAAGTGAGGCTTTGGTTCGAGCAGGAAGTGGCTCGAGATTCCATCGGAGACGACCTAAAACATTCACGATCTAACAATTTGTCCGGTTCAAGAACTCTCGCGACCTAACTGTTCGAATGACCCAACTTTTCTTGCGACCTAACTCTCTTGCGACTTAATAAACTTGCGGCATAGGCCTTATGTCGTGGCCGAGCTAGGACTTAGATAAATTCATGTCGTTCTGACTTGGGGCCTTTTCCTTCATATGCATTGCGACTTAAGAGGTCGACGACTTAACTTAACTCGTAGCTCATCCTTTAGGTCGTGGACGAGCTAATACTTTAGTGAACTGCCTAAACTTGAATTCTCAACATGAAGTATAATTTCGACATGAATTCCTGACTTGAATTGCTGGAATAAACTTCTTGAATACTGAATTGTTTGGACTTTAACCTGTTAAACTTTGTTGCATTCTTTTACAGATTGCTTCAATTTGTAAGCTTAACAACCTGCTTAAGACAATATTTATAGAAAATCGGGACGAATATACTGCCACTGATTGCCCACATCAAATGACAGATTAGTTAACAAAGGATAATTGACTTAAACAGACTGTGTGAACGAAGTGCTGCAAAATCAACAAATTCAAGCAAAGTATTAAAGCAACACTAGAATAACCAATTAAAGCTGACTGGTCTGCACTAATACTGCACCTAAATTTTAAATTAACAAGTCCTGAAATTTTGTAATCGATCAATTGCCGATTAGTTAAACTTCACCTATATTTGCTTGTTATTTTTATTAGTTTTACACAACACTTCACACTTTCAAGGAAACGTGTACCTTCACATTTGATCATCCAGTTGCTTATGTAGAATGACTGCTCAACAAGAAGAGACAATGGTTCAAGCTGGAGATGCCTTTCCCATTCATGCCCCGTTGACCAATCCCCCAGAAAGAACTTCGACCACTTTAACATATAAAGTTTTCCGACAACTGTGCACTCAATTCGGGATTGCTGAAGCAGATGCCATACTTCCTGAGAAAAACGACACTGCTGACATACCACCTCATGGTTTCGTCACCGTTAATCGCCAAATGTGCATGAACGGGGCCATTCCTCCTTTTAATGATTTCCTTCAGCAGCTTCTTCTTCGACTGTCTATCTCTCCCCTTCAGTTACATCCCAATGGCTACGCCATCTTGATGAGACTATGCATGCTATTCAGAAGGACGCTGGATCGTCTCCCGAGTTTTGACGAAGTTTGTTATCTGTGCTCATTTGCCAAAAATAAAGACCATCCTTCTATCACACTCGTGAGAAGTGCTAGGAATCGCAAACTGATCATTGGTCTTCCTGACAATGTTCACGGGTTCCTGAGTCAGTTTTTCTATGTCCGCTGTCCTCCGAGATTTTAAGCTATCTAGAGAGTAGGAAGTAAGATCATTTATCTTCGTTCCTTATGTTTTTCTAAACTTTTCAAAGCGCGAGTTGCCAAGTGTTAACTTCGCTCTTTACTTTTTTCAACGCTTCCTCCTCCTTCTAGGGATCCGAGTCATAAACCCACTTTTGAGAGGCTCATGGCTGTGCCAGTTGAGGAGAGGAGCGTTCAATTTCTGTTGAAAGACGAGTTTTTACACCAGTACGGACTTCTGCACTCTTCTCGCTCTTCTCAGCCTCATGAAGTCCCGGATTCTCCATCAAAGATATCAGATGCCCCAGCTCCTGTCAAAGAACATATATCGAAAGAACCTACTACTGAGACCTCACTGGTGAAGTTTTCTACTTCTACCGATGTTGCGGGTTCATCTGGTAAATTCTCGCTTTCCCCGGTGATCGAAGAAAGAGTTGAAAGAGAAGACTCCGCTGAGAACAACGGCGGAGATACTTTTGATGGTCTAAGCGACTTAATGATAACTTCACAAGAGCTCTTTAAGGATGACCTTATTACTACCAAAGTTATTTCTTCAACAATTGAGGCGACATCCGTCTTGCAGCCAACTCCGTCAACCCAAGAGTTAACGCCAGTTGCAAAAGTTGACGTTACCCCTAAGCCGAAGAGTGGTTTATAGCTCAACGCGCATAGTTTACACGCCACACACACTTAGAATTTTTTGGCACTTATACGCACTTAGCTTCCTCTTTCTGGAGATTTCTAAATTTCATTTCTTTTTCATTTTTCAGATTCTCCGATGGGGCGAAGTGGATCGTACTACGACAAATTCCAGCGTCATGGAAGCCGCGAAACTTATGATTTTAGGCGCTATCTCACTGCTCCAAGGGAAACAGATGAAGAAAGAACTGCTAGAAAAGATCATGAAAGGCGAACTTATGAGGAGCAACAAAGAAGAAGGGATGATCAACGATATGATTCTTCTCATAGAGGTGACGATTCTCACAAAAGAAAATCCCATGATGACAGAGGGAAGAGTCACATTACTGGAGATCCAAGCAAGCGGGTCAAGCTTGGTGACGCGCCTGCTATTTCTGAAAAGTCTGATGCTCCTACCTCTGCAGAAATTCCATCTGATTCTCCAGCTCTCAAGAAGTATGACATTCAAACAATTATCAACCGGCCTCAATATCAAGTCGGGAACGGTCCTCCTACACTTCAAACCCGATTCCCAAATTGGTGCTTAAGAGGGGTGCGTTTCGACTTGGACTTGGTACCGATCGATAAGCAAGCTATGCTTAGGAATCTCGTTGCTGTTAAGCTTGATATTGAGAGGTTGTCCGGATGGCAGAAACTTGTTGACGAGCTTCAAAGAGTTAATCATACGAATCTTGAAGCCATGCTGATTATGGAGCATGACAAGACAGAATGGGATAAAGTTTGTAAGCGGCATGATGCAGAGATGGCAAGCATTGCTGAAGACAACGAGAGGCTTGAGGCTGAAGTTAAAAAACTCAAAGATTAGCTTGTTACCTCTTCTACCTCCTTTACTCAAAAGGAAGAAGTACTTCAAAAACAAGTCCACGATGCTCATGCCGCTCAACGGAATGCTGAGGCTCAACTTGAAGCTGAAAAGAAGATGACGGAAATCTATCGCACCGACATTGCCCAGCTATGAGAGAAGGCAAGTTCCTATGATTTGGAAATTACGGTTACGAACTCAGCTGTCAAGAACTGAAAAAGAGCGCGATGAGCCCGTTGCAGGAAAAGAAGCGGCTGAGCAGTCGCACGAGGTGACAAAGGCAAAAATCAGCTCTGCTCTATTTGACTTTTATATCCATAGCGTCTTGGGGCACGGGAGTCTCTCGTTTCTAGGACCGACATATGAAATTACTTTAGCTGAAGTATGGGAAGCGATAATTGACATGTTCGGAAGTGCTGGCTATGCAGAGGCGGATCTTGAGGCGACTTATCTGGATGATGAAGCAAGTACCGCCCTTGCCAAGGGAAAAGAGCTGCTTTCTAGGGAGCGAGCCGAAGCAGCAGGAGGAGAGCATTTAGAGAAAGCGACTTCAACTGACCCCGCTCGTCCTCCGACTTCGGTCGACCCTGATACCGTTGCCTCCAGTTCTTATTCTCCACTTCCTGCAAAAGCCGAAGCTAAAACCACAGCCACTGAGCCTCCCACTGTTCAAGACGAGGGGAAGACTCAAGACGACATTGAAGCTGAACAATTTGAAATCAATGTGATTAAACAAACTTCTCCAGGTAACTCCAAGTTTGATCTAGCTCAAGTAGACTACTCGTTTGCCTCAACCAAGTTTGATGAATTTCTCGATTGTTACTTAAGTCTCAATGAACCAATATCTTCACTTTTTTCGGAGAATACTGATTTTACATTCTTTTCTTCTGTAGAGGAAATGTCGAGCGTTGTACACACTTCTCCTCTTCCAGCCGTTACTCCTCCAACCCTTCAAGTCACTCTTGCTTCTCAGCCGGGTTCGCAGGAAGAGCAAATAGAAGCCCTTCAAGGCTTGGAGGATCCACCCGCTCCACAAGAGCAAAAGGCGGAAGGATCTGAGGACAGTGAGAAGACCCTGGAGCAGTCTCTTTATGATAACACGAAACTTTCTACGCTGCTTACTACTCTGGGAAGTGAGTCTTCTTCGAAGAGGAAAGGGAAGCGCGTCATGAGGAAGAAGAGGAAAAGCATTTCAGCTGGAGAAGATGAAGCAGAAGAAGATCCAGTTACACCTTCCTCTCCTTCTTCTCCGACCCGTCCACGTCGGATTCCAAAACTAGTCATCAAACCGGGCAAAGGTACTAAAGGTGGCAGGAAGAGGGAGTGATAAGTTGGACTCTACTTTTCTTACTTTGCTTTTTGCATGTATCGACCGGAGATTGTGCGGATACCGGCCTCCGCTTAAAACCTATATGCATACAAAAACTTTATAGTATGGAATAAAATTGTTCTTTTTACTTGTACAATTTGTTGTCAATATATGTGTGAATGCATTTATTCCTTGTTTTTGCACAAGTTTCTTTATTTACTTTATATGATACTGCAGTGAGTTCGTGGTATGATGTTTGAGTGTTATTTTTATTAATATAGCTATGTGCCCCCATACCATAGCTCATTGCAATATTCTGAACAGGCTCGTACTCTTATTTTAGAGAATAATTTTCCCGCTTTTGAGGAAATATTATTCTACTTTCAATAGAGTACGCCTTGTATCGGAGAAGTTTTCTCTTCTCATCTTTTTCTTTCTTTCTTTTAGAACACTTCATCTTTTGAGGATGATCACTTTTATTTGTTTGAAAAGTGGATTCTCCTATGCAGTAAAGCGAGCTTCTGATGAATGTTTTGACATTTCAACTCTGGCGAAGTGGGTCTCTGAAGAGAGCTTTTTGCACTCCAACTTTGGTGAAATGTGCCTACGAAGAGGTCTTTTGCTTCCATAGAAGTCTTGTTTTTGTGCTTCCGGAGAAGTCTTTTTGGTATTTCAGCTCTGGAGAAGTGGGCCTTCGAAGAGAGATTTTTACACTTCAACTCCGGTGAAATGTGCCTCCGAAGAGGTCTTTTTGGCATTTCAGCTCTGGTGAAGTGGGCCTCCGAAGATAGATTTTTACACTTCAACTCTGGTGAAATGTGCCCCCAAAGAGGTCTTTTTGGCATTTCAGCTCTGGTGATGTGGGCCTCCGAAGAGAGATTTTTACACTTCAACTCCGGTGAAATGTGCCTCCGAAGAGGTCTTTTTGGCATTTCAACTCTGGTGAAGTGGGCCTCCGAAGAGAGATTTTTACACTTCAACTCCGGTGAAATGTGCCTCCGAAGAGCTCTTTTTGGCATTTCTGCTCTGGTGAAGTGGGCCTCCGAAGAGAGATTTTTACACTTCAACTCCGGTGAAATGTGCCCCCGAAGAGGTCCTTTTGGCATTTCAGCTCTGGTGAAGTGGGCCTCCGAAGAGAGATTTTTACACTTCAACTCCGGTGAAATGTGCCTCCGAAGAGGTCTTTTTGGACTCCGAAGAATAGCAGTTGGACTCTGAGGAGTAGCATTGTTGTTTGTGTCCTTCCACCATCTACTTCTTAGCGATTCCTCGTTATTATTTCAAATACATGTCCCATTCTCTTGCAAGTTTCTCGCTTTTTGCTGGAGAAGTGTACTTTGTTGTTGAGTGAATCCACGGGGCAGACGCTAGCTACTTCACCGGATGTTCATTTGCATAAATGATCGCGATTAATTAGCAAGGGTCTGGAACCTTCTTGTCAGGAAGGTGCCCACTTTGGTGGTCTCCTTAATCGTTTATGAATAGCACGTCTTTTATAAGAGTTGAATTTTGGAACTTTGGGACTTGATATTGGTTTGACGAGTGATTTATGGGAATCGCTGAGTCTTGTGATGTGCTGACTGGGTAAGCTTTGCTTTGATAGCCTGCAATATTAAATCGATAGTTTAGCAATATATTTAAGATATTTGCATATCGAAATGAAACAGGCATTGCATAGTACTAGAACTCAAGATTTAAAGTTCTTTATTATTAATTCGCACTGATTTCTCAGTGGTTTACAATACAAGAGTTATACATCCATCATCATTTTACAAATTTAAGCAATGCTGTTAAGTAAAAAATTGGATGCAAGTGGTTGTTGTTCCAGAATACCGGGATTGAATCTCCATTTCCGCTGGAATCATTGTTTCCGATCCAAATGCCAATCAGAATAGAGTGTGGTCAGATGCTGTGTGAGGACCCCTTGTGACAACGTTAATAACAAGCCTCTCTGATTCCCACTCTGCAATTTTGTTGACCGAGCCGTATTGATGGTCGGGAAGTTGTTGCCCCTGAGTGGATGAGGATGGGTCATTCCTGTTTTTCTTGACATATTGTTGAAGTTTATTTTCTTTCAACAGTTGTTCAATCAAATCCTTCAAGTGGCGGCACTCATTAGTGTCATGGCCAGGTTGATTGTGGAACTTACAGAATCTTCCACTCTCCGTGGCATTTTTCCCAAGTCTCAACTTATGTGGTTTAGGATATTCGACAGCATCTTTAGTTGCAAAGAAAATATTCTCTGGAGTATCAGTCAATGGAGTGAAATTCGAAGATTCGAAGTAGCGAGATTTCTTTGCATTTCCCTGCTTCTTCTCGTCATCATTTCCCCTTTTCTGTCCTCCAAATTCTCTTCTATTAGAAGCAACACTGTTATTCTGGATTTCGGTGACCACTACTTTTGCTGGAGCAGAAAGGCTTTCTAGGCGCATGAATTCGTCGGCCTTTTTATAGAATTTCTCGAGTGAGTTTGGCTCCTTCATTTTTAACCACCTCCCGAATTCACATGATTTGTTGATGGCTCGCATCAGGTAAGTCAGGATCATACGGGGTTCTGCATTATCTACTTCGGCTAGGGCTACATTGAAACGGTTTAAGAAAGATTTGATTGATTCTCCGGAAGCTTGTTCAAGACTGGACAGTGACATTATATCACTAGTACAAAATACGCATGTTGCTTCGCCTCATTTGCATCGGTTGTTACCACAACCGATGCAAATAGAAGTATTTGC
Organism: Allium fistulosum; assembly: GCA_030737815.1. Taxonomy (NCBI): domain Eukaryota; kingdom Viridiplantae; phylum Streptophyta; class Magnoliopsida; order Asparagales; family Amaryllidaceae; genus Allium; species Allium fistulosum. Next base: position 727,678,884 of record CM060905.1, on the reverse strand, counting down.
ATCGATTACGTTTTAACAACCGATGCATTTAGTATGTGGAAAGCAGTAGATAGTAAAAAATACAATTTGCATCGGTTATCATCGATAACCGAAGAAAATATACCGATGCAAATAGTGTTAGTTGCATCAGTTTTATTTACAACCGGTGCAAAAATACTATTCCCACGTTGAAAACCGTGATGAAAAGTTAGCGCTAAATGATGAAAATTTAGTAGTAAATGATTTCGTCTCCCTCTCATTTTCACCGCGAACCTCATCTTTTCGTCCTTTACTCGAAAACCCTAAATCCCTCTCCCCCTTTTCATCTTTCCCTTTCAATCCATTCAAATATCACTTTTATTCTCTGATCCAACATTAATCAGGAATCCTTGACCCCAAAGTCTTCTCTAATCGGTACTTGCTTGTGTGCTATCCTCCCCACGTTTTCATCCTGTCAACGGGCCCAAACGATTGGAAAACCAACATCTCACGCCCAATAACCCACAGTCAAGAGTTAACGAGATTGCGTTTAAAATGATATTCAAAACGTAGAACAAGGAATTAGCATAACCCGTTTATTCTTCTTTACTCATTTCCAGCCATGGCATGGCCTTCACTCTTAGGTATGTTTAATAAATTTTTATTTGATTAACTGATTGTTAACAAAAAATTGAAACACACACACTGCCTCTCTCTCTCTCTCTCATTTTATTTTATTTTTATTTTTTGGGAATGCATATTATTACCATTTCATTTTCTTGCATGGATTAATTGGGTTTTTAGATGTGTTATGAAAATGATATAATCAAAAAATAAATCTACTTTTTAGGAAATCGGCTTCCTAAGTATTTGTTTATCGTTATTGTAAGCTGTTAGATTACTTTATGATATTTGTTGGAATATGGTGGAATGTGTATTTGATTAAGCAAACGAATTAATTAGAGTTGGATCACTTTCTCTCGTATAAAACAAGAGCAAATGGTTCACTCATGAAATCTAGCTGAGTTCCAAATAGTTGACTTCAACTGATTTGGATTGAATAAGTCATCTTCCCACAGTTGATTCAGTTATTGACTAATTTAATCCAAATAGTTGAGTTCCAAATTTGAAAATAATATAGAAAGTGATCTTGGTTGGAATTTATTTTTGTTCCAGTACCGTGTTGCAAAATAGAAACTTTACCTCTATTGTTCTAATTTATGTTACTCATATATTCCCTTCCATACCATTTGTCTTCTTCTTCTTGTGTTTATTCTGTAGATTCAGTTGATGCAAGGGATGGTTAACAGTCTTGGCTCTGCAATAACACAACGTCGACAGCTTTATTCTGGTGTAATGTCTAAATTAAGAACATTCATGATATGCCGAATGGCAAAGCCCGAAGAAATTCTGATTGTGGAAGATGAAAATGGAAATATTGTTCGTGAAACTATGAAAGACAACGATGTCCTGGTTCAGTATAAGGTCTGAACTGTATTCTCTGATAGTTTTTTAAATGCCTTCCAGTGTGGATAATTTAATGTCTTTATATTAAAAAGAGGTCAACATGATACTCCTTATATGTTATTTTATCGTCGTCTCGCATTACCTCCAAAAGAAAATGTTCTCTCAAATATACTTTTGTGCACCAACTCTGTTTGAGACTGGTGCAAATGTTATCATGTTCATTGATTGAGTAATGTGTTCTACATTTTAACACTACTTTTTGGGTACTTCTGTATTGCCTATTAGGGATTAAAGATACATGCCAAACCACTTTTCTTTGTTATGGCATGCTATTACTGCTAATTCATTTATTATTTCTGATAATCATAACAGTCTCATTTATTTTTGATTATCGTACCAATACATCTGAATAATTTACTATGTTAATATACTGCACCATTGTAGATAATGAAGGAGACACTGATTTACTTGTCACACCTTGATCACGATGATACAGAACAACAGGTACCCTCTACTGCGAACTTTTATCAATTTGCATTACAATTATCTGAAGAAAATGAATATATAGAAAATGAAGATTTCATAGTTATTATGCAGTTGTGTGTATATTATAAGTTTTTGGGGTCTATTATTATCAAAATGTAACTATCCTTTAAAAAAACATAAATTTAGAAGTGTTTTTACAACTTAAATAACTTACGCATTGCCTAATGGGTGGATGTTTTATGACTCAACACAACAAACTTTTGCAAAATATAATGGATAATTCCATCTGCTTCTATACTCGATTGTTCTATTTCTTGCGGAAATTTAGCAGTGTAACAATACTTAGTTCCGTTTCTTTGCAAACCATACTAATTTCATTATGCCTATATATATAGAGTATTTACGTGTTAATCTTGAGCATATGAATATCTTAAGCTTGTAAATCTAAATTCATACTTCTGTATTCATATTGTTGGAGGTTTTTCACATATTACACGATTTTTTGAGTTAATATTTATTTTGTGGTTGAGGAAAAACAAGTCTCACATACTGCGTTCTGCCCTCCTTTTATTTTAGATGTTGAAGAAATTAAGCAAACAGTTGAAAGGTGAAGACTGGACATGGAACAACTTAAACAATCTATGTTGGGCGATTGGATCCATATCTGGATCTATGATGGAAGACCAGGTCTCTCTTTCTCTCTTTTACACTGTTGCTGCATAAGTTCATCAGTTCTCTCTTCACTGTTTCCAACTCTCAATTATCCACTTAAAGTTTAAAGCTGATTTCTTTTAGAATCTGCTCTGCATTTTCGTAAATTCCAATCTGCAAATTAGCACTATTCAACAATACTTCTTGATGAAAATTTATCATGCTGTAGGTTAACCTTTGCAGAAAAAACAACATCATATTAACTCTTCTTTAAATGCTGAACCATATTTGACAATTACACATATTCAGAATACATCCACTTCTTGAAAACTTTTCTCATGTCGAAGGTCCTGTAACTAAACGACCTTTCGAATTTTTAGCTTTTATCTATGGTTTACTTAGTAACATGAAAGAGTAAACGGTTCTTTCTGGCTGCTGCCACATTCAGTTCGAATATCAAAATATTTTATGAATTGCTTACTACTAAGAAGCTAGAACCTAGCAGGTGAACAAATCATAAATTACAATATTGATTTAGAGGATCCTATTTAGAACAATCTTCTTTAGGAACGTGATTATAAATAGATGCAAAACAGTGTTCTATAAGTAGGTGAGTATATTTTATATTTCAACTATTCTATTTTAGTTTTTGTAACTCTCTCTACAATGAAATTAAGCTAGAGTGATAATTTGTTTTGAGTTGACTTTAACATTATATATTTCAACTATTTAGTACAAAAAATTCCGACTATGAACTCTGATGACTATTAACACGTTTTCACTTTTCAATCTCACGTCTTATATTACATAACTTTATATTACATAATTTTAAGTACTGCCTATTTCAACTATTTTGTACCATTTTTCTTTAAGGAGAAATGTTCAATTGTTTTACATATAAAGACAAGTCACCTAACAAAAAAGAAAATATTAGGCAAAACATTTTGTTTCATACTGATCACAATGTGTGGCAAACGTCAGACTCTACCCCAACAGAGCCCTACAGCAAGCACCTTTCATTGACGATGCACGATTTAAATTCAAGGTGGTTTTACAGCTAAACTAGTTTTTCATACAGAAGCATTACAACATGAAAATTAGCATAACACTTGAATTTCAACTAATTAAAAGTGCATTATAAGAAAGTTCAATATAAGTTTTTCTTTAAAAAAATGTTATATAATAAAGTAAAAATAATTATAAATTATAATTGTCTTTTCCCAAAATCACATAGCTTACAGTTAAAATGAGTTAATAACATAAATGATAACACAACATTATAGATTCAGCACACAAGCCAAGATTCGCTGTAAGTACATGCAAGCAAAACATAGTTTAGACCAACATCATTACCTTTCTTTCAAAATATGAAATGTTACCTTCATAATTATCTTAACCTCCCTTCTACTTACGACCTTATAGTTTTACAGAAAGCCTATCTATGAAGCAGGTTGCTGCCGATTGTGGTTTGACGAGATGATAGTGAAGGCAATTGAAGTTTGGATTTCGGCGGCTGCTGTATTTGGAGTATGCATAGGTAATGCAAGTAGTAAGACTTGAACCAGAGATAGACAGTGTATCAGGCAATTGAGAAGCAGTGGTGAGGAGGGGTTTGGTGGATTGACTGCAGTTGTTTGGTGAGTTGTTTTCTTTTTATGTGCAGTAGTTTGTAGGAAATGTACACAAACTGCAGTAGTTGTTTTCATTTTTTTGAACTGTGTTGCTACTAAGGTAGGTAGAAGTGTGTTGGTTTGAATCTGATATGGTTGCGATGGCTTGCTGGTGGAAGAGTGTAATTGTAGGAAAATGTTGGTCAGTTTTGAAGAAAGGCAGTTTGGTAATGCAAGGAGGATGTAATGTGGAAGTTTTGTATTGTATTGTGACAGTTGCTGGTGGTAGCTTGGTGGTCGAGGAAGGATTGCAAATAGTCTGTAATTTTGATGGTGATGTATGAGATTTGCGGCAAGTCTTTGTTTGCTTGGAGCAGTGAGATTTATGGCACAGGACAGTTGTATATTAGGGTACTTAACAATCTAGACTATATTACTTGTACTAAAGATCTGAATTGTAGTACTAAAACGAATGTATGAATCACTATTTTATATGGATTATGAACACTATAATTCAAATATATTTATTTGGTATTACCTTATTCAATATATATTTGCCGTCCAATTTGATTTTAAATGACTATAATATTGCATTCAATAATTGTTACAGTAACAACCGATGCAAAAAATGTCTTATTGCATCGGTTTTTACTGCCAACCGGTGCAATATAAGGGATTGGTTTTAAGCCAAAGATCTTATGTTGCATCGGTTTTTACTGACAACCGATGCAAAAGATGACTATTTGCATCGGTTTTACAACCGGTGCAAAAAAAATTAGTTTATTGCATCGGTTACATATGCATCGGTTACATATGCATCGGTTGTAGAACCGATGCAACAGGGGGGTGAACAACCGATGCAAATGACCTGTTTTGTAGTAGTGTATCCTTAGCCTTTGAAGCATACAACCTGAACTGGTCTTTGAACTTTCGCGTTAAGTCGGAGAATTGATCTACGGACCGGATTGGCAGCTTTATGAACCAAAGTAGAGCCACTCCCTCCAAGTACACTAGAAAGTATCGACACTTAATCTCGTCGGATGCTCTTGCACCGGTCATATGCCAGTCGTACTTGTATAAGAAATGGTTAGGGTCACTTGTTCCATTATAGGCCGGGATAGTAGGAGGTACAAATTTCCTTGGAAATTCTGCTTTCAGGATCCTTTTAGTAAACGGAGTTTTACTCGGAGCAAATCCCCAATCGCTCTCATTTTTTTTCCTCTACAAACTCTCCTTCATAATTGGACGAACCATTTCTGATAGATACTCCTCATTATTCAGAGGCATCGCCGGGTAAATGTCAGCGATTCCGTCGGAAGTTGGCTGTGGCCTTGAACCTTCATCTTGGAAAGGTGGCGCTTCGGCGGTGCCAGTTGCTCTTTGAGGAATATCTTTCTCTTGTGAATTATGAGAATCTTCAGTGAGGACTGTTTCATTGTTTTCTGGTTGTCGATTTGCCCCAAGTAGAGCGTTTAATCTGTCCATCATCAAAGCGTTTTGAGCTTCAATTTATTGGTATAATCCAGATACAACATCATCTAATTCAGCCCTTATGACTCCAACGGTAGGAGTTGCTTGATCTGCTGTTGGGGAAGCGGAGGTTCCCACATGAACATTTTCGGATTTGGTAGATCTACCCTTTCTTCCAGGAACCATGATCTCACATAAGCTTCTGGTTTTTAGAGAGATTCTTTTAGAAAGCTTTTGCGAAGCAATGGTGAGAATATTCCTGAGTTGGGTTCTCAGTGACAGCACCAAAATGTTGACGCTAAAAATTGAACGCTAACACCCTGGTAAGTAGAGTAATAATATGAAAGCACCACCCGTTGGTACGGGAACAGAGTATAAGTAGTAAAATAGCAGAAAACAGTAAAAGACAGCGATTTTATAGTGGTTCGGCTTAAGATCAAGCCTACGTCCACTTTGAATTCCTTTATTGCTGATTTTGGTTACAAGTTGATACGATGCATTTCAAAATATGATACACTTTGATCACAAAAAAACTCTAGACTAGTAGCTCAAACTTTGATGATGAAACTTGTTGAATCCGTGTCGGATGTGGAAGATTTCTTTCGAAGCTTGTTGTAGTGTCTTGAATGTTTGGAGTTCTTCAAGTGTTGGACGAGTTAGGAATTCTGCAGAGTAATGGCGCTTCAGAGAATGATCGGCCAAAAGTCCCCTCTAAGTTCGAACTCATGCTGTATTTATAGTGAAATTCCAGGCTGGGTCGTAGGTCATGACCGACCTAAGATAGGTCGTGGGTCGTGGCCGACCCATTAGGCTTGATGCGCAGCTTCCCAGGGATGCGCCTATTTGTTTGGGAATATATTACAAGTCCTAGGTCATAGACGAGTCAACAAGATGCGGCATAAGTGTCATGGTATTGAATTTTAACTCCGTAGATTTAGGTCGTGGCCGACCTAAATTAGGTCGTGAGTTGCAGCTTAACTGGAGTAAGCTTGTTCATCTCCAATAATTCCACAAGTCCCAGGTTGTCCACGAGTTAAGAGGGTCACGATGTAACATAATGCGGCATTGAGTTTGTTTGTTTAGATCGTGAGCGACCTATCATAGGTCATTGGTCGGTCGCGACTTAAGTGAAGTTGCTAAGTCGTTCAGTCCTTTCCGTAGTTAGGTGGTTACTTTCTTAAGTCGTTAGGTCATGGCTCTTTTAGGTCGTTAACCTACTTAAGTCGTCACACTCCCTTAAGTCGTAGGTCGTCCAGATTTGAAGTCGTTAACTCGCTGAAGGAATTAAGCCGCTTTATTTCTTACGTCGTTAACTGCCTTAGGTCGTTAGTTCTTAGGTCGGCAACTCTTAGTTCGGCTGCTATTAGGTCGGTAGGTCGCGAATTAAAAGAGGGGTAACATGTACTATGACGGGCGGTACCCTAGTAGCCCAGTCATTGTTGGAATCCAATATCCACTATGAGCCTTTACGGTTTTGATTGTATACCAAATATTACTAAAACATGAGATGCAAGAATTTCGGCAATTTTCTATTTATTTGAGTGAGTTTTCTCACGCTGGTTTTCCAGATTGACTCGGGTGTTATTTTATTATAATGCTCGGGTCAGACTGAGTATTACAAATTCAGTATAGACTGCTATGGAACTCAGGAGATAAGCTGGATGACAGAGATGTATCCCACGCACTTGATTATATTATGCTGTGTGTAGCTGTATATTTAACACTTGTGAGGAAAAGTTATTATAACTGTCCAGATTGATTGTTGATTGCTGTACTCTAATGATTGTATATATGTATTAGCCGCTACAGATTCTTCTGTATAAAATCTGTTATTATATATTATATTTTGTTCTGCTGCGAATGTGAAATTCTATGTTGTTGCTTCTGTTTCTTCTTTTATCATTTTCTTCTTTACCCCTAAAGATTCGTATTTCCATTCAATTTGAGTTAGACACGTTTGATTTATTGTCGAGTCAAAGTGTACGGAGATACGGGCCTCTACATTTAGTATCAAAGCCGAAGGTTAAGCGAGAACCTTGGCTTTGGAGGGGATTACTCATTAGAGATACAGTCAGTAGTACTCTGGAATGAGTTTGAGTGTATTAATAGATATGAGCATGTATTTGTTAGTGACTATAAAATGTTTTATATTGTGTTGATTTATCGGTTGAGTGTTTATGAATTCTAGTCGGTATGGGAAGTACAACCGTATCGATAGGGTTTTTAAACTCTTAAACAAGGTAAACCGACACAGTATTGGTTTAAAGAGGGTAAATGAAGTAATTTTTCCCAAACTATATTTTGGATATAAAAGAAATAAATTTCTGAAATTATTATATATACATATATATATATTTGGATGTTTGGTTGATATCATCATAATCCAATCAAGATTATAAAATTGAAATGATTTATGTAATCAAATAGAAATTGTATAAGTATGATTATACATATGAGTTGTAACTAAAAAGTGCATTTAAACTAGAATTTAAAATTTAAAATCTCGGAAATTTTGGAAAATGTTTTACAAAGTGTTCGAAACGAAGAATGGTGATATTATTTTGGACATATATCGGGATGGAAATGTTTTGAATGGGTTTTGAAAGTAAGAAAGCACTGAACTCACTTCAGTCACTGGAAAATAATTCTAGTGGCGACGGCCACGTCATTAGTGTTCATTTTCAAGTTTCAAAGTGATGGATTGCTACTATAGTGATTGGCTATGATTATTTGCTTTGGACTTGTTAGTAAACAAGTTTTGTTTTAGAAATTTCAAGAAGGAAATTGTTTTGGGCAAAACCAAGTTTTATTTAAATTCCAAAAGTATGATTTGTTATAAACAAAAGTGGATATATGTATATTTATGAGTTCAAAATGATTTCAAAATGATTTTTAATAAAAACCGGGTGATTGAATTCTGGAATTTCCATTTAAATGATTTGTAATGTCAGGATAAAATCAGTTATTGAACTTATAATTTGAGATTAATTTAGATAAGAAAGGAAAGTATGAACTTTAATCCAGGAATTAACATTTAACCTGAGTAAGTTAAAATGAATAAGATGGGTTGAAATTTAACTTAAGATAAGTTAAACAAAATTGTATTGGATTTGAATTGAATTGAATATAAAGTTGAAATGAAAAATGATTATATAATTATGAGTTATGGTTATTAAATGGAATGGATACACATAAGCTATAAAGTGATATATATAATCCAGATTTATGATTATAAGTTGTGAATGAACTCAAGTAAGCAATAGGAGATTTTAAGTAAATAAGTTCTTGAAATTATGAACACAGAAATGAAATGGTAGAAACCATAATGAAAATGGTTTAGTATTATGGTTAAGGAATGGAAATTCAAAATTTTTAATTTTAAATGGAGGGTTGATTGGAATTGAGTAAATTGAATATAAACATTAATTGTGAAGTGATTATATAACTATATGTTATAAATATAGAATGTGAGTAAACTTAAATGGAAATTTAAGAAATTGTGAATAAATAAGTTTGTATAACTTATTAAACTGAGAAGGTGGAAAGGTATGACCAAGTTAAAATAGTTAAATATTTGATAACAAGAAATGGATTCAATTTAAGAGTGAATGGATTGAATATGATTATGGAGTATGGATTGGATAAGATTGGGTATGAACTTAAGTAGCGGTATGGAATGTTTATAATAAACCTCAGAAATAATTCTGTGGAATGGTTTACAAATAATTGGCATGGAATGAAATGCCGTTCACTATAAAATGAAGTGAATATACTGTATGAATTAAATGGAAGTGAATGGAAAAGATGTAATATAAGTTGAAAGTGAAATTAATATGAATGCAAGTGCATGAACCTGAGCTGAATTGTTCAAGAATTGATTTACATGTGATGATTCCAGAATTAATAAAATGGATTTGAATATAATGAATGTGGATATGAATGGAATGCAAATGAATTTATTGTAAATCAATTTGAAATTGAATATTCATTGATTGGAAATGGATAATTGGAAGTTTGAACTTTGTACTTGTTTACACATTCGAAATATACCTGATATAATATGTTTGTTTTTTGAAAAACATGTGTTTAAGTTAGTTAAAGGAATGGATCTTATGAAAAGTTCATTGTTATGGAACTTATGTGTTTCATTCGAGTAAGTATGGGTATAGGGAGCTATTTTGGTAGATTTTGGGTGCGTGATTGCACATAAATTAAGCGAACTTGCTTAATAACGCTAATATAAGGTACGCTTATGCATAAAAAGCAGAAATGAAATATATATTGATATATATTGTGTTTTCCGACCGTGTGGGTTGATGATATCATTTTTATTATATTTGTGGGTTGATGATATCATTTTTAACTAAACGATTGATTTTGAATTGAAATTGAAGTATAGGGTTTCGATGTAGGAATGGAAACTAATTGTTTTGAATGGAACTAAAAAATTTAGAAAAGTGAAATATCGAGTTTTAACTAAATGAGTTTTAAAAAGAAATGGGTTTGGAGCATTTTTCTACCTTAGCAATTTCGGTGACGAAATTCTTTTAAGGGGGAGGAATATAACGACCTGGAATTTTGGTCGTTTCATTTTGAACGTTTAATTTACTTTTAAATGTTGAATTTGAAAAATTATTTTATTTTGAATATGGAGATTTTGGTTGAATTAGTGAAATAGTTTAAAATTTCGTATATAGCGATTAAATTGATTTGGTGAATAGTAAATTTAATATTTGAAATTGGGTAAATATGTGAATCTGGAGTTAAATGTGAATGGAATTGATTTTAAAGTTGATTAAAACTCAATTTGAATTAGAACGATGATAGTGGACTTCTGAATGGAATTAAAAGTCGATTAATTAAAATTTTAAATTTTATATATTAATTTAATAATGAAATTAAATATTGGAAATAGTGTGAAAAATTGAATTTATGAGTTAATATGAATCAAAATGGTTTCTAATATGAATGTAAATTCTATTTGAAATATAATGGAGTTAGTAAGTTTTAAAAATTGGAATTTGAAACGATTTCGACGATTTGGAAAATCGCTCGATTAAATCGACACGTTAAAATAGCCTTCCAGGGCACAGTCTCGGAATTCTACAAAACCATTTCCATTAGATCCATAATAGTGTATTATTGTAGGATTTCAAATTTCATAGCAATCAGATTTATCGTTTGCTCGTGGGAGCTGAAAACGCGTAGAAATTAATTTTAGAAATTTAATTTAAAATCAGTCGTTTAAAGCCGTAACTCCCATATACTTTAGAATTGTCCTTCGAAACATGTTCCATTGAGTTTGGAATTGGGGTAAAACCTTATAAACACCAGTCGGCAAGTTTTGTTTGGAGATCGGAAAAATCAAGTGTGAATAGGGTTTGTAAGTAGTAAACTATATGTGTATATATATACACCCAAGCCCCAAAAACCCTAGCCTTGAAAATAACACAGCATCAATTATTGCTATGAAAGGCCGAAACCATCCCAACGTTCTCCTCCTTAGGTCTTTTCATCCACAAGCTATTAGCCAAAAGTTCCAAGTAGGAAATTGTAGAGCACCTTGACCTCTACACATCCAACGGTGGATCTGGACTGCAACGACTCGAGGCAGTGGAAAATCGCAACGAACGGCGTGTCTTTCACCATCGTTTTTCACGCCACCATTGAGACTAGGAGAGTGTGGTTGATTGGAGTTGGTGGGGCTCACGTAGGCACCTTCGTTGATGGTTCCTGATCATCGCCTAGGGTCATATGTTGGGAGGCGTCATTGAAAAGGAGATAGCGGCGATGGGTTTGTACGTGATTTTGGTGGCCTGGAACACACGAGAGTGGAGGAAGAGATTGTATAGCCAGGATTCTCTGATGCCAGATCAACGGCCAGATCTGTAGGTTTAAATTTTTTTTGTAAATTTATATATATATATCTGTGTGTGTATCGTGTAATCTTTAAAATGCTGTAACTTTCACATATGAGGTCGAAATAGGACGAAACAAGTGGCGATGAAATCGTGGCGATGAGTACTACGTTATGGAACTGATTTGGAGTTGATTGGAGCTAACTAAAATTTTAGGTTAAATAGAACATCGTTCGATTTGATTTAAAATTGAAAACTCAAGGTGAGTTAAACTCACTCATTTGGTTAATCGATGATGTTTTTATAGTGAATAAAATTTATTATGCTGTTTTGATTGTTGAAACTGGTGATTGTTGAAATTAATTTAGGTTGATGATATAGTATCTTGAAATGCTATTAGATTGGATGAACTGGATCTAGCGTGACGATATAGCAACTCAAATTGCTATTAAACTGTTTATGTTTATTTTTAAGTTTATTTTCGGTATTGAATCATATTTGTGTGAAATTTGATGAATGGATTGTTTTTGAACTACGTTGTTTAATTATAACGTAAATTGAATTGGAGTATATTGGTGTTATCCATTTGGCCAATAAACACCGTCTAGTATTTAATGGAAATGTGGTTTGAATGCTATGTTAGAAGCAGGATAAACTTCTAACATGCTTTGATATAGAATTTTGGCAAATGTTAATTGATATTCAATCAATATAGAATAAGTGTCGTTTAACGGATTGATTGTTAGTCATGGATTTAGATTTATGTTTATAAATGGATTATGTGAATCTTGATTATTTAACTTGGATAGTTAAATTGAATATAATGGTTGCATGTTTAATTACCATTGGAACTATTGAGTTGGTTTTGAAATTTGAAAGGTTTCTGATTGTGTTTAACTTTAGATTTTATAATCTAAGGTAAAAATGTTTATTTTGGTGAATATATTTAAGTACTTTGTTAAGTTATTTATAAATGATTTGAAAGGTGGTTTACAAAGAAATATTGGTAATTTGGATTTTAATCGTGAAAGAACTATTTCGAGATTTTAAGTGGTATTATCTATTTATGGTAATATAATTATTTGATAAATAAATAGTAAAACATCAATTATTTTATTTGAACCATATTGTTTCAGATTAAGTAGTTAGGTTGATTTTTAAGATAGATATCTACAAAGGATATATTGATGAAGGAAGCTGATTTTTAAAAGGGAAGTTGGATAAGTGAAATATGGATTATAAAAGATTATCTTTATAAATGGATTTGGGAATTCATTAAGAATCTATGAAGGTTATTTGAAGTCACTTTATTTTATCTATTGGTGAAGTTTTCAAAGTGTAAAAATTTATTTTATTATTAAAATATTTTAAGCCATATTTCTTTATATTGTTTAAAAATGATTAAAGCTAAGTATATGATGTTTTAGTTTATTAATTAAATAAATTGTTACAAAAGGAATTCTTTTTATAAAAAGAATTACGGAAAAGGGGTTTATAAATTTGGAAAGAGGATTAAGATTGATAAGAAAGTTAGATTTTGAATGATTATGGGAAAGAGGAAATTTATAAATGGTTTAGGAGATTTTTGGAAAAAGTGTCTTTGTGGATAAACTAGGAGATTTATAAGAAGATATTCTATATGAAAAGGGGAATGGTTAAAGAGAGAAAGGTTATTTTGAAATATTTATATATTTGTTTAAAGTATATATGTGTTTAATCATTTTAACATGATCTTGAGATAAGTAAATCTTTCTAGATAATTGGTTAAGATACTTATACTATTTTGTAAGTACAAGTGAAAGGTTCTTTAAGTTTCGAAAGGAATGATTTGAAGGTATACTTATATTGTTTAGATTGAACTTGGTTAATTTTCTAAGTATCGAAAACATTTCGTTTTGTGAATATACTCATTTTTTGAGATAAGTATATGAAATTGATTTCCAAGTTTTTGAAAAGTGTTTTTAAATTAATGAAGGTTAAGCTCAGTGGGTACCATGGGAAATGTAATCTATGTTTGAATGATTGTTATTTGATAGTTAAAGAACCGACTATCGAATATTGCCAAATTCGTTCATCGTTTCGAAGAGACCGAGATCAGATTTAATCTTCCGAAAAACCACTTCGATCCGATTTGTGCTTTAAGAATTGTGATATCGTGATATGAAGACAGTGAATTTTGAAAAGATTGGTTTGTCCAGACCCAGGACAACTTGTATGGATGAATGTCTGATAGTGCATTTCTAACGATTGCGTACATTGGTTTTTACAAACGTACATCTGCTTGGTGGCGGAGAAGGCAACTTCTCTTAGCTTAACACCCTTCCTTAAGACGTACGAGCTCAAGGGTTGTATTGTTGTGGAAAGCAGTTAGTAGTCAATGGAAATGGCAATGTTAGCATTCCAAGTATGAATGCTATTCTAAAGGTAAAACATAGCCTCAAGCCTCATCAACCGGGAATGACTAAAATACGGGAGTTACAGCAGGGCTAAGTGGGTCGCACCCAAGTAGGGTATGTTATCACCTTTCTAGATACCCTTGGGTACATTGTATTATAAATTATGGATATGGTTGTGCATGGAAAAGATAGGCCTCGATAATGGTGTGAAAACCTGGGGTGACAACATATTCAGTACTATCTAGTAAGGGGTAGGCCGGTCCTGTTTTAGCAGGGATCGTTAAGTACGATCTCGGTACATTTTTATAGAAGTGTACTGTGAAGAGCGGTACCCCAGTAGTCAAGTCATTGTTGGATTCCGATATCCACTATGACCCTTTACGGTTTTGATTGTATACCGAATATTGCTGAAATGTGTGATGCAAGCATTTCAGCTATTTTATATTTATTTCCTATAAATACTATTATAATATCAGATGATTTTGATATAAAATGTTTTGGTTGTCGTAAGGTAAAACCCGTTGTATTTATGTGTGGCGTGGTCTTACGATATACCTTTGTTTTCCAAAGGATTTTTGGAATATAATAAAATTCAAATTGAGTGTGTTTTCTCACACTGGTTTTCCAGACTGAATCGAGTGTTATTTTATTATAATGCTCAGGTCATAACGAGTATTACAGATCAAAGTTAGGATGCTATGGAACTCAGGAGACGAGCTGGATGATAGAGACGTATCCCACATACATGATTATATTCTGTTGTGTGTAGCTGTATATTCAACACTTTTGAGGACAAGTTATTATAACTATCCAGATAGATTGTTCATTGTTGTACTCTAATGATTGTATATATGTATTAGTAGTTACAGATTCCTTTGTATAAAATCTATTATTATATATTATATTTTGTTCCGGTGTGATTGTGGGATTTTGTTTTGTTGTTTCTATTTCTTCTTCAATCTTTTTCTTCTTTACCCTTAAATATTTGTATTTCCGTTCAATTTGAGTTAGACACATGTGATTTATTGTTGACTCAAAGTGTATGGAGATATGGGCCTCTACAATGTGTATCGACTACCGTAAGCTATACGAGAGGACGATTAAGAATAAGTATCCTTTGCCAAGATCGATGACTTATTTGATCAGTTGAGTGGGGCTAGAGTGTTTTCCTAATTAGACTTGGCGACAGGTTTCCATCAACTAATAGTGGCAGAGGACAGTATCCCATTGACGGCGTTTCGAACAAGATATGGATCTAAATGGTTGGTAATGCCATTTGGATTGACAAATTCACCCGCTTTCTTCGTTGATTTGATGAATCGGGTTTTCCGAGAGCACTTAGATAGGTTCTTATTGGTATTCATAAATGATATTTTAGTATACTCAAAAGATGAAAGAGAGCATGAGATTCATCTTAGAGTGGTGTTGGAGAAGCTGAGGTAGAATCAGCTAAAAGTGAAATTTTCCAAGTGTCATTTTTGGAAGAAAGAGATTGAGTTTCATGGTCATGTGGTTTTAGAGAAGGGATTGTCAGTCAATCCAGATAAGATCGAAGCTGTGAACAATTGGAAGAGACAAGAAACACTTACCGATATCAAAAGTTTTCTTGGACTTGCTGGCTATTACCGAAGATTCATCAAGGATTTTTCGCGGATAGCAGCGCCTTTGACCAAGCTTACCAGGAAGGAAGTGAAGTTTGTTTGGTCCAACAAATGTGATGGAGCATTCCTTAAGTTAAAGGATTTGTTGGCCAATGCTCCAATATCAGTAGTTCCAGAAGGTAACCAAGTGTTGATAGTGTACACAGATGCATGTGGGACTGGATTGGGAGCAGTATTGATGTAGAAGGGAAATGTTATTAATTACGCATCTAGGCTGCTTAAACTGCAAGAAGTAAGATATCATACTCAGGACTTGGAGTTGGCAGTAGTAATTTTTGCCTTGAAGATTTGGAGGCATTATCTCTTAGGGAAGAGGTTTGAATTGTATACCGATCATAAGTCTTTAAGATACCTATCTCTCAAAAGGAGTTGAATATGCGATAGCAGGGGTGGCTGGAGTTTTTGGCTGCTTATGATTTTGATAGACTATACCCCAATAAAAGGCAAAAATTTAGCAGATGCTCTGAGCAAAAGACATCAGAATGTGGTATTGGCTATGTTGGTGGAGTGGAAAGATCTGGAAGCTTTGACCAGTTGTGGTGTGCAGTTAAGATCAACGGCTATTTCTAGTCAGTGTACTGCCATGTTATCCTATTTGGAAGTTCCACCAGTATTGATCGAGAGAATTGCTTCTAAATAGAAGGAGGATCCATTATTAGCTTAGAGGATCAGAAGACTTGAGGTTGGAACCGAGGTTGATGATTTGAAAGATTTTTGTCTTGACCAGAGAGGATGGTTGAGAAAGAAGGGACGATTATGTGTTCTTGAAGTGGAAAATATGAGAAGAGAAGTTCTTGAGGAATGTCATCGATCCAAGTTTATGATTCATCTGGAGGGACCAAGATGTATCGAGATATGAAGAGGAGCTTCTATTGGGAAGGCATGAAGAGGGATTTCGCTTGTGGGTTAGGAAATGTGTAAAATGTCAACAAGTAAAAGTCGAACGTCAGAAGCCAAGTGAGTTACTTCAACCTCTAGATATTCCAGTTTGGAAATGGGATTCGATATCCATGGATATTATAGATGGTTGCCAAGGTCAAGGAGAGGAAATGAGAGTATATGGTTTATTGTGGATAGTTTGAAAAAGAGTGCTCATTTAATTCCGGTAAAGTCGACCCGAACGACACCTATTTTAGCAAAGTTGTTCATGAAGAACATAGTTAGACTTCATGGGATTCCTAGTAGCATAGTCAGCTACAAGTTCACTAGCGAATTTTGGAGGAGTTTACAAGAGGTATTAGGTACCAAGCTCAAAATGAGTACAGCTTATCACCCACAGACAGATGGACAGACAGAGAGAGTCAATAAGGTGCTTGAGGACTTGCTAAGAGCTTGTATATTGGACTTTTGTGGATCTTGGGAGGACCGTCTACATTTGATTGAGTTTTCCTTTAATATAGCTATCAGACTAGTATAGGAATGGCGCCTTTTGAAGCTTTGTATGGAATACCATGCAAATCGCCGGCATGCTGGTTGGAGACTGGAGAAAGATTGGTCTTAGGTCCAGATTTGGTTAGAAAGGCGTCAGAAAAGATTAAGTTAATCCGAGGACAGATGAAGAAAGCTCAATCCAGGCAGAAGAGTTATGAAGATAAGAGGCGTAAAGACATAGAGTTCTAAATAGGAGACAGTGTTTTCATTTAAATATCACAAATGAAGGGTGTGGTATGGTTTGGAAAGTCGGAAAAGTTGGCCCTTAGATATGTTGGACCATTCCCGATTTTAGAAAGAATTGGAAAACTTGCTTACAGAGTAGAGCTGCTGAGCACTATGGCTGGTGTCCATAATGTATTCCATGCATCTCATCTTCGCAAGTATGTGCATGATCCAGAGGCGACTATTCCTCAGACAGGGTTGGGGAGGACTTTGTAGTAGAGCCTGATTTAACTTTTGTTAGACAATCAGTTCGGGTTGTTAAAATGTTTCGCAAGTGATTTCGATTTACTATGAATTTTCTAAGCAAAAAAGGCTTAATAATTGTATTTAAATGTTAATATAATTAATTATTTTGAATATAATTTTTGAAATAAGAAATCTGATTTATAACAGATTTTATGCAAAGAAATTGTTAAAATATGTCATTAACCAATATAAATTTAACAAAGAATTGTTAAAGTATGTCATTAACTAATAGGAATTTGACAAAAATAGGAGTTGCGGTTTTCAAGTTATTTACGACTCTGCCAGTCAACCTTCCGACTAAGTAATCTTTCGACTTAAAACCTTCCGCAGCACTTCTGGACCTTTCTACAACATTTTTGATGAACCTTTCGACTTAGTAACCTTCCGACTAATTAATCTTTCGACTTAGAATCTTCCGCGACACTTCTGGATCTTTCTACGGCATTTTTGATGAACCTTTCGACTTAGTAACCTTTCGACTAAGTAATCTTTAAAATTAGAACCTTCCGCAGCACTTTAGGACCTTTATGCAGCATTTTGGAAGCACCTTTCGACCTTTTCAAAAGCACCTTTCGACCTTATCGAAACCTACCTTTCGACAAAAGTTGTAAACGTTGCGGAAGCCCTTTTGTAGCAGTTTTCTCCAGCTTTGTTTGTAAACTTCAAATAGGCATAACTTTCTAACCGTAAGCCCGTTTTTCCAATGTGACTACTCTACGGAAAGAAAAACCATCATTTGAACACAATGAAATATGTTAGAGACCTTAACTCTACACTTATAGAATGTTATAGCTAAAAAAAGTTCTATATTTCCGTAAGGGGTTGATTTCTTGGCTTTCGAATATGTTTGCTTGGTTTTCTTTGCCTTCGAAGGGGATACTTTCGAAGGGGTTGTAAAATTGTTTTCTTTTGACCAAGTTTTATATTTTCAAAAGGTAGGATTTAAAGTATTATAAGGTAGGAGCCTAATTATTTTAAGAGCTTTCGAAGGAGGTTACCCTATGAAGTCGAAAGCTAGGTTTCGAAGGTATCGAAAGGTTTTATGACTGAAACACTATTTTTAAAGGAAAACCCATGGCTATATTAAAGGAGTTTTTATAAAGGTTTAAAAAGAATCTATCTTTGGTAAATTAAACCCTAAGGATTGGTATTTCTATGGTGTTATATTGCTTCTTCTAATACGAATATATTCACTTTATAATGGACCCATAAATGTATTTTGAGGAAACGGGGTAGGAGAACCAATTAGGTTAACCCAGTAGTGAATATAAATTGAATAAACTCCTAAATGAGTAGAATTCCCTCAAGGAAGTCGGGAAGACTAGAATATATGATGCTAAAATATAAAGGAAAGACATTGGCAAGGGCTAGTAGGTTTCCAGTAAGCCCATAAAAACTGTATGATATTTGCAGGGGAAAATAAGTTAATAGTTAGCCCATGAAAACTATGTATAAAAGAGGATGTCAGATAGACAGGTTCATAGTTAGCCCATGAAAACTATGTGTAAATAAAGATGTTATATATACAGTTTCTTTGTATGCCCATGAAAACTATGTAATTGGACAGGGAGTCCTTAAATGTTTAATCGTTATTAGTTAGCCCATGAAAACTAATAGGTTAATAGTAATTATAGAAACTATAATTGAAGCAGATAGTCAGAATGAAAGGGGATGGGTAACCCAGATTTGATTTGCTTATTTTGCATATCATCATAATGTTTTGAAATACTATGTTTTTAACCATTGTGGATGTAGGAGCACAATATATGGGTTTATAAATGTTTTAGGATACTAGTGAGGTGACAACCCATTCCGCTAAGTGGTGTGGTCTCACTAGATATCTATTTGGTTTGAGATGATAGACTATTATTCATACCAGGCTTTATGTGTGACTCAAAGTTTTTTGCTTCCCCTTAAACTCTCGGGTACTCAATTGATTTTGAGTAGTTTGAGGTTTAGGGTTTTCAGGTTCTCTTCTTAGACGAATAAAGCTTCCGGAGGCGTGCATAAGGCATATAGTTATTTAGAGAATGCTTTTCCACTGTGTGTTTTGTTTGATAAGAGCTGTATTATTTAAAACGATATTATTCTTCCAATGCTTATATTACACAGCTCGCTGTGGCAAAGAAGTTGGTACATATGGAATATAAAAATTAATGCTAGTATGATCGATACTTAAAATATCTATTTGTCAAATTAATAGTATGTTTTTCGGTGTAGATTTATTATTTCAATCGTCGACGAATTTTTGGTGAATTTTGTGATGACTATTGTCTCAACATAAATATATACATGCGTTTACATCAGTATATTATCACTTATTGCCTACGATAAGTTACCACATTTTTACTCATAAACATTGGCTGTAATTGTATAGTAAATTACTATATTTATGCTCATAAATGCTTTTAGACCTAATATATTGCAATTTACTGATGAACAATGAATACTAAAATAAGTTACCATGTTTGTAACAACCCGAAATTTTCGATCGCGAAAATTCCAGATAGTTAGGAAAAGAAGAAAGAGATAGAAGAAAAAGATAGAAGAAGAAGAAACAGAAAACACAACCAGATTCTCACATTCGCAGCAGATCAAAATATAATATCAAATAATACCAATTTACAAAGAATACTGTATCTGTCAATTTTATTTTAATACATCAGAGTTCACACATACACAATCACTGGACATATACAAATCAACATATCTCAAATAAACAGAAATATATCACATCGGAAACACTCCATACGTTCCTGCCACCTAGCTCGTCTCTTGAGATCCAGAACGTCCTTACTTGAAAATCTATAATACTCGGCCTGACCCGAGCATTACATCAAGTAACACCCGGGTCAGGCTGGAAACCAGCATGAGTAAACCCATATGATATGATATACCAAATTATATAACCTATGTGAATTTCCAAAGTAACTCATACTTTTCTACGAGTTCTTAACTTACTTAAGTCAATCATTTATCTTAAAAATATTCAAGAATTGTTACCCTGTTTAAATATCCATGATACTTAACTTATTTCATTCTAGCCTGCTTTCTACTAAAATCAAATTTATAAAGATTTTAGATTACAAAATGAAGTGGTTTCGGATACTTGCTGATACCCGACCCCGGTCTATTCGACTCAATATCATCTAAATTCCAGTTTAAGTGGATACAAATCCATTTTAATACCATGTACCATAGTCACACAGCAAATCAATTATCGATAGACAACCTACAATCTCATAGTTCAACCTATCATAGCATATCACAATTCATTACAAGCTATCAGACTAGATATAAATCTAATCATTCAATACCATTCAAACATCCATAACAAATTAAATCAGATGTTCAATCTCAATTTATTTACCAACTTTAATTACTTATATTACTTTTAATCCTGCTTGCTTAACATAACTTAATCATAAACCAATTAATTAACCACTTTTGATTATCTTTCTCAATTAATCATTCTTTAACTAATCACATTCATAAATTATCCTTAAATTACTTATATTAATCAACTAATCCTTTAATTGATTACTCCAAGTAATTAATCATTAATTTCTACCATTTAATTACTTCCATAAGTAATTATCCTCTTTATTTAATTACATTCAGTAATTATTCATTAATTACTCACACTAAGTAATTATACTAAATTAGTTGCATTAAGTGATTATCCTTAATTAATTAATCTAATTAATTATCTTAAATTAATTACATTAATTAATTAATTATCACTTAATCACTAGTTCATGATTATCCTTACTTACATTCATTAACTATCCGTTAATTACTTTTATTAAGTAATTATCCTTCAATCATCCCTGATTAATTTCATTAAGTGATTAACTTTGAATTAATTTTACTAATTAATTATCTTTAATTAATCCCAACACTAATTGAACAAAGATAATTTCCTATTTGAATTACATACTTAATTACATCATTATTCTTTATTTGAGAATCATTTAGGAATTAATTTCCTAATTTTATCTAATATAATTACTTTTAAACAATAACTTTTAAGATGTACTAAATCAAAAAAAATTAAATTACAAGATCATTTGATTTACAATTTATATTGAAATTTGTATTGGGAACTTAACTATACTTGCCCTTAAATAAACTTGTTTAAATACTTGTTTTGAAGCTTGTCAACCAATATTATATTCTTACAACTTGCAACTAAATTTACTTATACTTTAAACCTTGGTTAAACTTGTTCAATTATTTCCCATATATTTTAAAAACCAGATAACTGATCGAAAAAAAACACCGAGCCCAAACCCAGGAAACTCGATTAACAACTCATGCCAAAAATCAAACTTCCTTTCGGAAAAAAAACTCGAGTTCGATAGCGGGAAAAACCACGTCTTCCCCGAAGCTCCCGAACGCCCAGCAACATCAGACACATGCAAACACTCGTGCACGTGCATGGCCATCGACGTTGCTCTGACCCATCACTGATGACGCTACCAAGTCGACGTCAACACTCTCAAATGATTCCGACCATCAGAACAACGTAACAGTCTCTAGAGCGAAATCGAGTTGAGACAAAAATCATCAGAACCAATCTCGATCCCTAAATTCGCCAATTCCATCACCTCCGACCATATGATACATCATCATCGAGCCATGTCGTTCGCCTAGCCCCCCTCTGTCTTTTCCCCAACCACCGATTGTTTCCAGATCAACTACGACGATGCAAAAGCCCCGACCTCAACAACGACAAAACGAGCTCCTCAAACCCTACATTGTCGTCTATACGCCACCACGGTGAGTTAAAAATTCCCCGACCAATTTTTCCCAACACCCTGATCCACGATCTTGCCTCAGCAACAATCTCGACCTCTCACAAATCCTTGATCGCCAGAATTTGATTAAAACATGATTTCCGTTCATCGTGTAATTACTCTTGAATTTTCATCCGAAAAATCATGATATGCTTATCTAAATTCACCATTTTTAATTACGATTCAGTTTGTCTAATCCAAATATAAAATCAAGATGATCGATTTTCTTGTTATAACGAGATTTCCACTGTAAATCTTATTATCCAGTAAATAACTTGCTAATAAAGCCTAAAAATATTTCTAAAAATCAAATTAGTTACCACAACCAAACTTTCCTTTAAAGATCCTAACCTACAGGTGATTGGAAAGAGAGTGATAAAATTTGAACAAATTTTTAGTCTGTTTCTTATAAGAACAGAGACTATATATACATACTGTCATACATACTCAAACGAATTTCTTTTTATATACATGCAAGCAGGTTTATATTCATACGAACATTATTCCATATCATACTTAAAGATTTTCTCATATGCAATCAAAGGTAAACAGATTTAAACCTTAGAAGTTAGTTTACTCACCTTGATTTGTTTTTGAACAGAGAAATGCTTTTGAACTACTACTTGCTTTTGATCTGGTTTTCATCCTTTCTAGCTTGAGTTGTTTTCCTTTTATTTTCGTTGTGAACCAAAGTGTATATGTGAAAGTATAGGCAGTGAATATTTATTCAGAGAAGTGAAGCGTGCTGTACAAGCCTAGGGGTACACTCCTCTACAGGCTTTTTCTTTTATTTTTCCTTGCTCAGAGATTTTTCTTGACTTGATTTGATTTTGTTTTATTTCTTTAATGGCAACACCTTGTATATTTCGTATAAGGTAGGCTGTGCGTATGAAGGCAACCAAACAGTGATAGATATGTGTATATATATATGGGCAGAAGAGTACAAGGGAAGATAGGGTCTGTACATATATATGCAGGCTTTTAAATTTTTTTCTTTTGCTACTTGATTTGAAACCAACTGATTTGATCCTTTATGAGTACGACTAGATTCATTATGTTAATTTGCCATTGACTTCGATATGTATTTATGAGGTTGTCTCCAAAGGTGTTTAAATATGCTTATCACATAGTCTTGAAATCTGTCATTATATTTATATATGTTCACATTTATACAATTTCAGGTATCTTAATTCATGTGGCAAATATATATATCTATTACCTATATACTTGTGCATGTTTAATTATCATAATGTTTTGTCTTGTACATATATATATATATATACATATATACATTCCTAGACATTATACCTTAATTTCAAATGGTGGAGTTTTATACATTACTTATTTCCTATAAGATTTATCATACCTAGAGATTAAATATCTAATATAA
The DNA here is from genome assembly GCA_030737815.1 of Allium fistulosum. Classification (NCBI taxonomy): domain Eukaryota; kingdom Viridiplantae; phylum Streptophyta; class Magnoliopsida; order Asparagales; family Amaryllidaceae; genus Allium; species Allium fistulosum. Next base: position 727,655,236 of record CM060905.1, on the reverse strand, counting down.
ATTTTTAATTCAATATTTATTTTAGTTTCCAAATCAACATATATATTAAGATATTTTTAATTATCAGAAATTCATTTGTTCGACCCATCAAAATTAGATCCCGATATTTTAAACCAGTTAATTACCAATTTAACAACCATTAAAAATCCGGGTCGTCACAATGTTTATACTAATTAATATGTATAATTGCATTATTAAATGCTTTTATATAGGAATAATGTTAAAATTATGCAGTAACTTATATACACCCTACTATACTATATTTGCAAAATAATGATATATTTCATTACATATGGTAACTTTATATATATTTTTTATGTTGGTAGATCGAAAAATATATTTCTATGAAGAAATTTTTATTTTTCAAAAGTAATCCTTTCTAACCACACTTTCTAAATTTTGTTATATTTTTATTGAGGAAGAATCATAGATGGTTTCCATAACTAATGAATAAAGATTATTTTTATATTAAGGTTTAATGATGTTCAAAATATTTTGTATTTTGATTATATTCAGTTCTAATCCCCACAATATTTTCGTTTAATTTTGTAATAGGAAATAATTTATTCCATTACTTATTTTATAGTTTTTATTAAAATAGCTAAGGCATCATCTTTGAAGCATGTAATCATGATATTGTTGAAATTTAGGAATAGTATACTTGCTAATAACTGTTTGATTAAGGTATTTTTTAAAATCTTTGTATATTTAGTGCATACGTTTAACCCATCTCTCTATAAGTTACAATATCTTTACACATAAATATAGTGTATAAGTCTAAATCTATTTAAACTCTTCCACATGGTAACTCTAAATCTATTTAAATTTTTAATCTTATCCTGCGATTGGAATATGGGTTTTTACATTTACTTTTCTTATTTGTTTATTATTTCCTCAAACTCACATCGAATATTATTATTTAACGTGGAAATTCTTACCGTCATTCATCTCCATCTTTTCCCTCTTCATTTGAAGGTTTGTGTTTTTCTCTCAATAAAATTTTAGTTTTATTCATGTTAGGCTGTTAATACATGATTATTGATTTATGCTATTTCTTATCATTGTAGATAGAGTTTCTAAATCAACCATCCATCAATTGTTATTTTATGCACACATTAAAATCATGGCTGCTAAAATTTTCAAAGCACACCATCCTTCTGACAGGTAACCTTGTTCTAACAATTTTTTCTCATTGATATTTTGATTTAAATTTGTTTATAGTTAATATGATTTTATCGTGAAATAGTTAGGCTTCTGCTCTTCTCCATACATATTTTTTTTTAATTTGGATTGATACTATCTGTTTTAATATTTTATAATCTATATCGACCATCACCAATTTCTTCTTTTCTCCAATTTACATCTTTTTTCATTATCTTTAGGAGCTTTCCCCAGCAGATAAAAAATTGACTTGCGTCCTTTACATTTTCATGTGTATTAGGTATCCAATTTATTGATGTGCTTCTATAATAAAAAGGGTTTGATTTAAATAAGAGTTAAAATATAACAATGTCATATTTTACATGTGGAACTAAAAGGTTGGATGGTAGTAGAGTAAGGTAGTGTGTGGTTAAAACATATATCATGTGCCATATTTTTTTTTTCTTATTTTACTTATAACAGATTATCGAGATTATGTTAATAGATGTGAGCTTTTTCATAACTGAAGAGTACCTATGCAAATCGAGGATTGTACATTACAGTTTTCTTAGGATTTGTAAGTTGCATTGTAAGGATGAAAACAATTGAAATTTTGTCAAACAGATGCATATTGAACTTGTGACGACCCGGAATTTCGAGCAATATCAATTTAATAATTTATATTAAATATTAAATTGATCCGATATATTTTTGAATTATGTTATTTGAATTGGTACTTTTCTCTTAGTAAATATTGTATTGTGAATTATATCTTTTAAAACTAATAAATGATTTTCTGTTTATAACGAATATATATTGGTATATATCGTAGACAAGTAAATTCTATTTTAAATTTTAATTGATAAATTTTGTTTTCAAATTTCTTATATATATATTAGTGATTTGGGAATTATTATTTATTTTGAAATAAAACTTTTAAAAGCTATTAAATAAATAAATATATTGTTTTAAATACTTTAGATAAATGTTTTTAGTTGTTTTAAAGCTTATTCTAACTTTGGTTTGGATTTTATAATTTTTAATAAAAGAATTTCATTTTTCTTTTCTTTTTTGAAAGTATAACTTGTTAATTATAGTTTAAAAATATATATAAGTTTTTAACTCAATATGTCAAATGTTACTTTGGGGTATATTATAAAATAAATAATTTCAAATACAAAAAAAAGATAATTTCTTTTGTTTAATCTTCTTGAAATTGATAAATGAGCTTTTATAATATTAATAAAAATAAATATACATGTTAAAATAACATGACTAACAATAAAACAAATAACAAAGCAAATGATGGTGCGAGAATGATATGTAGGCCTGAGAACAAAAAGAATCAAAACAAAGTAAAAATATATTATGTTGTAGCTTGTAAGTTAAGCCAGGCAAATAAAAGAAAATATAAGATATGTACCAAATGAAGACATAAGTACAATAGCATTAAATGTCTTCATTTATTAATAGCATACAAAATCTATACGAATTGCATCAAAGCTTCTTTCAGCCTCCATCTTTTGAAAAATCTCTGACAATTTTAAAAAAATATAAACCCTACAAACTGTTTATACACAAGCCTGTACACTATTTCTTCCCATCACATTTTCATTTCATTCGAGCTAAGAAAAACTGAAATAAAAACTTCCATTCAAATCCTAAATAAGCATACAACATCATCAAACAAGTCAAAATAACAGTGAGAAAAGGGGTTTGGCAAGAAGATTTAGGGTAGAGACACTTTCCAGTTTCAAACTGAGATCAATAAACATGGATGCTCTGTTTTTCTTCTCTGTTAATTGGTGAGTAACATTTTTTAAAAAATTTTTAATAACTCAAGTTATGTGACATATTTTTCTTTGTGATATATATCTGGTATATGTATGAAAGTGCAAGTATCTGGATACCTGTTATTTTCATGCTCTGTTCTTGTTTAGTTCTGGCTGATATTAAAAATTCAAAATCTAACGATAGAGTTCATATTTGACTTTGATGTATAAATGAAACTAGTTTGTTAGGATGTGAAGATAATTTTAAAAATAGTTTCTGTAAATTTTAAATTAAGTTAAAATGTTTAAATAGGATAATACAGTGAAGCTCAAACTTTGGTTAAAAATCAACTGTTTTAAATTCAAATTTGGATTACCTACATGTAATCGTGATGAGAAATCATGATTTTAGATGATACTATCATAATTTTTAATTGGGTATTTAGTGAGGATTTTGTGTTAATGCGAAATTTGAAAATTTGCGAACTACCGGTGATCAACGTGATGGTTGAGGTCGAGCTCGTGGTCGAAGCTAGCTATGGCATCGGGGATGAAGGGAAAAATGTTTGAAATTTTTTTCCAATGATCGAGGTGAGCAGATTCGATCGAACTAGGGTTTAACGTCAGTTTTTGTCGACGTTTTTCTCGAGAGTCGTACGGCGTAGTCGAAGTGCCGGAGCTGATCGCGATAGGAGGAAGTGTTTCGTGGGGTGTGGTGCAACTTTGGGATGGCCGGCATAGGACCTGGTGGTCGGAGGCGATGGTTTGGATGAGTTTTCCGATACAAGATTGGGTTCCAGTTTTTTTCCCGGTGCTCGAGATGCTCGTTTTGGTTTCGTGAAGATTTTCGTCGAACTGGGTTGACGATAGGGGTGTCGAGGCTAGGGATGACGTGTCGATGATCAGAGGCGAGGTCGGAGTGGCGTCCAACTGACGTGCACGTGCACGTGTGCAGGTTTGGGTACAGGCGAAAGTTGGTTTTGGGGAAGAAAGGGAACGACTTGGGGGAAATCTCGTGATTGTTGCCTGGCGACTCGAAGCAGGGATGTACGCGAGTTTCTCGCGAGAAAACTCGGAGCAGACTCGTGGTTTATGTGGGGTTTACTCGGGTTGTTCATTTAAGTAACCCGATTTTGAATTTTAAAGCAAATCACATTTTAGGTTTGAAATTTAAAGCTGGAACAAGTTTCTAAGTATTCAAACAAGTTGTAAGTAAATAGTTGTTTAATTTGACTCAATATGTTTGAAATGTTTTTTTCAAAAGATTTTAAAAATAGTATAAATTAAATGTTCAAGTTATTTTGTTAAAATAAATTATATTTCAAAATTTTATTTCTAAATTTGGTTTAATGAAATAAATGATTTAAGTAAGTATGAAATATAAATACAAGTTTATTTTAAATTAGATATGTTGAGATTAATTAAGGATAATTAATCAATAAATTAATAATTAAAGGTTAATTACTATTTGTAATTAAGGATAAATTAATAAATGAAATAATTAGTGGGAATGAATGTAATTTAGAAATTAATTAATTAAAGATTAAGTGATGGTTAATAGAGTAATTAATTTATGAAATTAGAGATGATCACTTATAGTTAATTAAGTATAATCGCTTAGTGAAGTGGTTGATATATTATTAAAGTCACAGACGAGACTTAACTTAATTTATAAATGGTAAATTTAAGCTTATTAATGATTAATAAGTTAATTACTTTAGAATAGTAGTTAAATAAATGTTAATGGAGGTCGTTAACTGAATTATTTTATAATTAATTAATGAAATTGATTTTTAATAATTGATTGGATTAATTGATGTAACAATCAACATTTTAATTGTTTAAGTGTAAATAATAAATGGAGAGTAATTAAAGGAGTTAATTACTCATTTTAATTAATTAAATAATCTGATTTATTTGGGTTAATTAATTTATTTTAATTAATTTGGATAAATCAAATTGATGATGTGATAAGTATAACTACTTAGGGAAATAATTGATGAATTATTACAAAATGTAATTTATGGAATGGTGTTTTGTTAATAAAGTAATTGGAGATAATTACTTTGTATAATTAATCAAAGGATAAATTAGAGATAATAAATTATTGAGCAATTAATGAAGTAATTAAAGGAGTTAATTACTATATTGGGATTAATCAAAGGTGATTAATATTTTGGTTCAAATTAAAGATTTAATTACTTTGATGTAATTAACTTAACTGGAAATGTAATTTGAGATTATTGGAATTTAAAATAGATTTATTTGGAATAATTAATAAATGAAGAAATTTATTAATAATTAATTGAGTAATGTAATTAACTTTAGTTAATTAAGAAATGAAGTAATGTAAAGATGCATTTCTATATTGGATCAAAGTAATTAATCCGTGGGAATAATCTAAAGATAATTACTTAAATGTAATTAAAGAAAATTAATCAGGGATGATTAATTAAATGAATAACGGGATGATGATTAATTAATTGATTGATAATTAATTAATAGAAGTATAAGCAGGTTTAATAATGATGTGATGATTAATTTAATTAACTTTAAATTAATTAAGAATAAGGTAATTGATTTAATTCATTTTAAATTAATTATCAATAGTGTGATTTATTATCCTTGCTTATGTATGATGATTGATATTGACATCCCATTGATTGATTGTAATCTTAGATATGAGATGAGTGATATTGTTGTGATATGAATGCTTTGATGATAGTTTGATGTTATTGATTATCCATTTATGATGTTATGTGAATTATCCATCTGTGAGGTTGTGTTTTATCTATCTGTGATGATATAGATAATTGAATTGAATTGTTTTAAACCTTTAAAACAACTTGGCCTTAAAAGACACGTTTTGGATTTCGATGAGACCGGGATCGGGTTTCCGTATACCGGGATTCCAGGTCTGGAGACCCGAATACCACATCGATCCAAAATAACGTTAGGTCGTGAAATCCAAGTGGAGCAAGTGAAGACTCGAGGTATAAGAACTATACGTCAGTATAACTCTGTGGGTGATTCCGTAATGAGTTTGACGGAGATAGTACTTATAGGTTCGAGATGGTGATTCAGAATGCAAGGGTTATTGTCGTTAACTCTGAGGGTGATTCCAATACGAGTGTAACGAGATAATGCCTTCGGTTTCGTTCGAACCCGGAACGAACTTGTATGGATCGAATGCTTTCAGAACATCGTCAGGTGGGCGATGAGCATTCTAAGGGATGAATTCTATAAAGGTAATCGTGACCTCAAGCCTCATCAACCGGGAATGGCTAAAACAGGGGAGGTGCAGCAAGGCTTCGTGGGTAGCCCCCACTTGAGAGTAAGGTTTACCCCTGTCTAGATGTCCCTATTTATTTCGGTTTAGTGTACGGTTGGTCGCGCCAACCGTGGGGTGATCTTATTTGGAACTGTCCAGTAAGGGATGTGTAACGACCCGACTTTCTCTCCACAGAAAGTCGCATCGTTAATAAGAAAGAAAGTGGGAGAAAATAGAAAGAAGAGAAGAAAGAAAGAAACAACAACAACGATCTCACAGCGGAACGAATAAATTATATTAATAACATAAACTATTACATAGTATACAACAATTTACAGAGTTACACAGCATATACATCACTTACTAGACAGTTATAACCATCTGTCTAGACATTACAACTCAAATACAAGACAAGACACTATCACAGATATCAACACAGCGGAATACTATATCTACGAACGCCGAAGCCTCCTGCTCCATTGCTCCTCCAGAATATTCGTCAAAGCTAAACCTGAATCCCTTGGCTACTCGTAAAAATTTGAGTACCCAAGAGTTTATAAAACAGAAATAAACACTTGGGTCAGACATGGGTCTGGTGTGAGTAACAGGTTAAACTTGCTTAACTTCAAAACCTTTAGAAAGAAAAGGTATCACGTAAGACTCCCCACAAATAAACATGGGTAAGTTTTTACCTTACGCTAACCAAAACATTTGATAGGAAATCTGATTTTATTATAATAGGGTCTAGGGTTTTCAAGTAAAATATAGAAATAGCTGAAATGCTTACATCTCACATTCCAACATAGTTGGGCACAACTAATACGTACGGCACTTATTGGAGTTTGGATTCCATACAATGGCAGGGCTACTGGGGTACCGCCCGTCACAGTACGTGGCCTAGATCACCGTACCGAGGAGTACGCCCGCTCCCCTGCAACACAAAGCCGGAACCATCCCTTACTGGATAATCCCGAACAAGATAACCCCGTAGTTGGCGCGACCAACCACACACTAAGCCGAATAAAAAGAAAAGGGACCTCTAGACAGGGATCTATCTTGCTCTCAGTGGGTGCTACCCACGAAGCCTTGCTGCACCTCCCCTGTTTTAGCCATTCCCGGTTGATGAGGCTTGAGGTTACGATTACCTTTAATCAGAACATATCACTTAGAATGCTCATCGTCCGCCTGACGATGTGCTGAAAGCATTCAATCCATACAAGTTCGTTCCGGGTTCGAACGAAACCGAAGGCATTATCTCGTTACACTCGTTTTGGAATCACCCTCAGAGTTAACGACAATAACCTTGCACTCTGAATCTTCATCTTCACTTGAGATTCACGACCTATCGTTAATTTGGATCGATGTGGTATTCGGGTCTCCAAACCTGGAATCCCGGTATACGGAAACCCGATCCCGGTCTCATCGAAATCCAAAACGTATCTTTTAAGGGCCAAGTTGTTTTAAGGTTAAAACAATTCAATTCTTATCTATATACACAAAGATAGATAATTCAATAGATAATCTACATTATCATCCCAAACAGATAATTCACATTATCATTATAATTCAACCAAACATCCATATCATATATCAATCATATCTTATCAGAGATATCAAACAATGAAATACATTCAATCTCATTCATCCATCCTTAAGCCATGATTTATATCATCTAATTAATTTAAAGTGAATTAAACTAATTACTTCATTCTATAAATCCTGCTTACTTAATTATTAATTAAACCAATTAGTTAATCATTACTCTAAATATCCATCTTAATTAATCATTCCTGATTAATTATACTTTTATTACTTTAAGTAATTAATCCCTAATTAATTTCACAAATTAATTATCTTAAACCATTTTAGTAATTAATCTTAAATTACTTCATTAATTAATTAACCATACTTAATTACATTAATCCTTAATTAATTACAATTAATTAATTACTTTAATCACTTATTATTTATTAATTAATCTTAATTAATCAATTCTTAATTACATCATTAATTTTATTAATTAATGATCCTTAATTTCTCTTAATTAATTATCTTATTTAAATTAATTACATTTAATAATTAATTAGTCACATTTATTAATCAACTTTGATTAATCTCATTTAGTAATTAACTTCCCTTAATTACTCCACTTCATAAATTAATTACTCCTTAATTAATTATCCTTTAATTAATCCTTTGATTAATTATTCAAAGTAATTAACTCAAATTACTTTCATTATTAAATCTCCTTTAATTAATTACATCCAGTAATTACCTTTAATTACTTCCTAAGTAATTACACTTCATTAATTACATTTAAGTAATTCTACTTAACCAATTTCATTTTGATTAATAGATCTAATTGATCATTAAAATTAATCATATTAATCAATTATTTAATAATCCCTAATTAATGATCTCTCATTAATTATTAACAATTCTTTTATTTAAGTAATTAAACTTAAATCAACCATTATTAATTAATTCTTAATTACCAATTAATTTATCTCTAATTACTAAATTAATTTCTTAATCATTAATTAATACTAATTTATAATCCTTGATTACAATTTAATTATTTCTAATTAATAAATCTTAATCATTAATTAATTAGTTTAAACCTTTAATTACCTATTTAATTAATCCAAATGATTAATTAATTAATCAATTAAATTATCCATTAAATTTCCTTATAAATTTAAATGAACACAAATCTTTAAATTCTAATTTACTTTTAAGAATAAAACTTTGTTCTTAATAATAATCAAGTTATCATTTACAAAGTATTTTAAATCAATTTACTTTAATTTTACCTCCAAAATTTCATTTTAAATTTAAAGATTTAAAATGGAAACAAAATATCTTTAACAACGTATTAGACAACATTTCTAAAACTCTTTTATTTTACAAGTTAAAGAAATACTCATCTTATAAAATAACTTAAGGATTTTAAATCAAATTTACTTTTAAATTTTAACCATTTAATATTGTTAACGTTAAAATGTGAACGCCAACACCCGGTGTGTGTAGTAAGATCGTGAAAGCACCACCCGTGTAACGGGAACAGAAATCAAGCAGGAAAATAGCAGAAATGCAGTAAAAGACAGCAATTTATAGTGGTTCGGCTTGAGATTTAGCCTACTTCCACTTTGAATCTCTTTATTATTGAATCTGGTTACAAATTGATACAAATCTCCTATGAAAACAATACAACTCGATCACAAGAAACAATCTCGACTACTAGCTCAATCTTCGGCGATGAAACTCGATGAATCCATGTCGGATGTTAGGAATTTCTCTCGAAGATTGTTGTAGTGCCTTGAATGCTTGAAGGATCCTTGTTTGCTGAACGATTGGAGAGTTTGACAGAGTAACGGCGCTTTAGAAATGAATTGCCAAAAGTCCCTTTCATGTTGGAAGTGGTGGGGTATTTATAGGAGCTGATCTGGACTCAGGAATTTTCTCTAAGTATTTAAGTCGTAGCCGACTTATGGTAGGTCGGTGATGAGTTAAGGAATAGGGTTAGGTCGGTGGCGAGTTAAGGAATGGTTGTTGCTGACCCATCCTGTGGCTGTTTTTGACAAGTATTAAGTCGTTGCCGACTTATCAGGCCTTAACTCGTAAACCCACTAAGTCGTAACCCGTTAGGTCGGAACCTTCTTAAGTCGGAGCCTTTCATAACTAGGAATCTTCTTTAGGTCGTAGCTCTTGAGTCACAGATTACCTTAAGTCGGCAGGCTCCTAACTCGGCATCCTTCTTAACTCGGCAGCTCTTGAGTCACAGATTACCTTAAGTCGGCAGGCTCCTAACTCGGCATCCTTCTTAACTCGGCAGCTCTTGAGTCACAGATTACCTTAAGTCGGCAGGCTACTAACTCGGCATACCTCTTAAGTCGTCAGCTCTTCTCAGCAGTTAGATCGGCAACTGTTGGGTCAGATCTCTCCTTAGGTCGTAGCCGGTTAAGTCGGAGATCTTGTTAACTCGTAACTTTCCTTAAGTCGGTTACGCCTTTAGATTGTTAGGTCGTCCTCTTTCTTAGGTCGGCAAGCACCTTAACTCGGCATACCTTCTTAAGTCGCCAAACACCTTAACTCGGCATACTGCTAGGTCGTGAGTCGAAAAGGGGTTAACATTTGCCCCTCGAAGTATATGCCTAAGCCATAGGTCGTATGCTTCGATTCTCTTAACTCTTTGGTTAGGTCGGTGCCGACTTAACAAATGCCTTAGGTCGTACACCGTGCAAGTCGACTCGCCTTCCAGCATATAAATAGTTGCACCCTTCTTCCTCTTCCTCATCTGCTCCTTTTCTCGAATCTGCCATTGACGCACTTTTAAAGCTTTCAGAGACAAACTCCAACCATCCAACCGCCGATCATCTTCTTGTTATACTTCGTAAGTCGATCTGGTCATCGTTCACCCATGCTCACTGTCGAATCGATAACTCCCCAGTTCTTGACTTCCGTTTGTGTTTAGATGCTGCGATTCTTTGTGCATAACTTTTTGATGGTTCGTCAATCGCCATCGACCATGTTGTAATTGTAATAGGGCAGTAATACATTGGATTCGCAGCAAATTTGATTCGACTTGAATTGGCTCCTTGGGTGGTCCAATGGTGTGATGGAATGAGGATCGTTGTTAACTGTGAGGCTATTGGGTTAACGGGTTAAGAGTTAGGGAAGAAAATTAGTCGAGGTATTGGCTCGGTCACGACCTAGGGATTTCATGCGATCAGTGACTTTCCTGACTTAAGTCGGAGCCGACTTAGTAGTTTCATGCGACCTAGGTTTTGAGTCGCTTCCGAGTTAAGACTTAGAGGATTTCTGGCTTTGACCCATAGGGAAACTTCCTTAGGTCGTCACCGAGTTAGGACTTAAGGATTTCTGGCTTTGACCCATAGGGAACCTTCCTTAGGTCGTCACCGAGTTAGTACTTAAGCTTTCGGCCACCCAACAGATGATTTTTGAACTGTGCCCGAACTTCGAACTGTTGAACTATGAACTGTTGAACTATGAACTGTGTTGCATGCATTTTACACATTGCTTCAATTTTGCAAACTAACAATCCTGCTTAATACAACATTCACAGAATACTGGGACGAATATACTATCACCGACTGCCCACATCGAGTGACGGATTAGTTGATAACGAGAAAGTTAAATTAAATGAATATGAACGAGATGCTGTACAATAACCAATTCAAGTGAAGTATTAAAACAAAATCATAATAGTCAAGTGAAACTGACTTGTTTGTATTAACACTGCACTTGATCATTGACAAGTTCTGAAATTTTGTAATTGATTGACTGTCAACTAATTTAATTCCAGTGATGCTTGTCGTTTATTTTCATTAGTTTTTTTTTTTGCACAACACTTCACACTTTTTAGGGAACGTGCACCTTCACATTTGAACATTCAGCTGATTGTGTAGAATGTCTTCTCCACAAGAAGGAACAGAGCAAGCTGAAGATGTATTTCCAGTTGCTATCCCGCTGAACGATCCTCCAGAGAGGACTCCTACTACTTTGAGCCATAAAGCCTTTCGTCAACTATGCATCCAGTTTGGCATTGCTGAGGCTGACGCTTTGCTTCCCGAAATAAATGATACTGCTGACAGACCGCCCCATGGCTTTGTCGCAGTTAACCGCCAAATGTGCTTGAGCGGGGCTATCCCCCCATTCAATGACTGCATTCGAGAACTTCTTCTCCAACTATCTATTTCCCCTTTTCAGTTACATCCCAATGGCTACGCCATCTTGCTGGGACTATGCGTGCTTTTTAGGAGAACACTGGGCCGCTTCCCTACCTTCGGAGAAATTCGCTATCTTTGTACTTTTGCCAAAAATAAAGATCATCCCTCCATCATAGTCGTAAGGAGTGCGAGAAATCGTAAGCTGATCACCGGTCTCCCTGAAAGTGTTCACAGTTTCCTGAGCCTGTTCTTCTATGTTCGCTGCCCTCCTGGGTTTTATGCTATTTGGAGAATAGGAAGTAAGATCATTTGCATTTGTTTCTTACGTTCTTTCAAACTTACCGAAGTTCGGATTATCAAATGCTAACTTCGCTCTTTTTTTTCCTTTTCAGCACTTCCTCCTCCTTCCAAAAATCTCAGTCACAAAGTGACTTTCGAGAGGCTTATGGCGGTGCCTGTAGAGGAGAGGAGCATCCAATTTCTATTAGATGATGAACTTCTGCACCAATTTGGGCTTCTGCACCCTTCCAGGTCGACTCGAGTTCATGAAACTCCTAGCTCTGATACAGAAACATCGGCTGCTTTGGATTCTCAAGTAGAGGCGTCAAATGCCCCAGTTTCTGCGGAAGAAGCTGCGTCAAAAACACTTGTCATGGATACTGCTTTGATAAAGTGCTCCGGATCCACTGATGTTGTAGGGTTGGCTGGCAAGTCAGCACTTCCCCCAATTATTGAGGAAGAAGAGAATCCTCGAGCTTCTGAAAAATCAATTGATGTGGAAGTTGAGAAGGAGAAATCTGCTGAACACTTGGGCGACGACACCTTTGATGGCTTGAGTGACATTATGATAACTTCCCAAGAGCTTTTCGGGGATAGCAATCAGAAAGCGACTTCTCCCGTTGTCGAGGCAACTTCTATCCTTAAACAAACCCATATGCCTATTACGCCAATCGTCTCTGTTTCCACACCAAAGCGTGGTCTGTAATTTGACGCATGTAGTTTGCACGCCACACACACTTAGGGCTTTTCAGCACTTATAAGCATTTATCCTCTTTTTCCTGGAAATTTCTAAATTCTACCCTTCTTCTGCTTTCAGGTTCTCCAATGGGACGTACAGGTTCATATTATGACTCATTCAAGTACCGTGGAGGCCACGGCACCTATGACTTTAGGAAGTACCTTGATACTCCAAAAGAAACAGATGAAGAGATGGCTCGAAGGAAAGCCCAGGAGAAGCGGGATTACGATTAGTGGCAAAGAAGGAAAGATGCCGAGCGATATGACTCTTCGCATAGGAGTGACTATTCTCATAAGCGGAAGTCTTACGATGATAAGGGAAAAACTCAGATTGCCGATGAACCGAGCAAACGATCTAAACCGACTGACGCGTCTGAAATTTCTGAAAAGACTGACGCTCCCATTCCTTCTGATATTCTGGCTAGCTCCCCTCCTTTGAAGAAATCTGACATTCAGACCATCATTAGTAGACCGCAATATCAAGTCAAGGACGGCCCCCCAACACTTCAGAGCCGTTTTCCGAATTGGTGCCTAAAAGGGGTGCGCTTTGACTTGGACATAGTTCCGATTGATAAGCAGGCAATGCTGAGAAATGTCGACGCTGTCAAGCTTGATATTGAAAGAATGTCTGGATGGCAGAAGTTGGTCGATGAACATCAAAGGGTCAACCATCTTAACCTCGAGGCGATGATGACGATGGAGAATGATAAAGCAGAATGGGACAAATGGCGTAAGCAGCACGACGCGGAAATGACAAGTATTGCAGATGACAATGCAAAGCTTGCGTCTGAAGTTAAGCAGCTTAAGGAAAATCTCGCTTCTTCTTCTGCATCATATACTCAAAAAGAAGAAGTCTTTCAGAAGCAAGTGCGGGATGCACATGCCGCACAAAGAGATGTAGAAATGAAGCTTGCCGCCGAACAGCACGTTAAAGAGAAGTACCGCACAGAAAACGCCGAACTGCGGGAAAAGGTCACCTCCCAGAACATGGAGATTGAGTTACTAAAGTCTCGACTTGCTAAAGTTGAGACAGAGCGTGATGAGGCTACCGCTGGCCGGATCGCTGCCGTCGCCGAAAAGGAAGCGGTTGAGCAATCACATGAGGCGACGAAAGCAGACGTCAGCTCTACCTTATTTGACTTTTATTTACACAGTGTTCTGGGTCATGGGAGCCTCTCTTTTCTTGGTCCCGATTATGAAATTACATTGGCTGAAGTGTGGGAAGTCGCGATGGATATGCTTGGCGGGGCTGGCTATAATGAGCTGGAACTTGAGGAGCGCTATCTCAATGATGAGGATCGCGCCGCTCTTGTTAAGGGGAAGGAGCTACTTGCCAAAGTACGAGCTGAAACAGCAGGAGAAGAGCCTCCAAAAGAAGAAGCTCCTTTAACTGCCCCCGTTCAGACTTCCACTTCAGCCGACGTTAATATTATAGATTCCAGCCCTCATTCTCTACATTTAGCCAAAGTTGCCCAGGAGACTGCAACTACTCCTACTGAAGATGAGGCACTGGATGATATTGAAGCCGAGAAGTTTGAGGTGGATCTTGTAAAGCCAACTCCTCCAGGTACTCTTGGTGTCGTCTCGGGTCTAATGAACCAGTCATTTGACTTAGCCGAATTCGATGACCTTCTTACTTGTTACTTAAACTTTGATGAACCGATGCCTTCTTTATTTTCGGGGGATGCTGATTTTAACTTCTTTTCTTCTACAGCGGAGGCACCAAGCACTACACAAGCTTCCACTCCTTCGATTGCCGTTCCTCTGTCTTCCCAAATTACTCCTCCCTCTGCTTCCCAACCGGGATCACAGGCAGAGAAAATCGAAGCTCTTCAAGGCTTGGATGATCCGGCTGCTTCTCCGGAACAGAAGGCGGAGGATTTTGAAGACATCGAGAAGACCCCGGAGCGGTCTCTTGACGACGATACAAAGCTTTCAACATTGCTGACTACTCCGGGGAGTGAGTCTTCTTCAAAGAGGAAGGGGAAGCGTGCTGTAAGGAAGAAGAAGAAGACTTCCACTGAAGAGGAAGCAGTAGTTGATCCGGCTGTACCGCTTTCTCCTTCTGCCCCTGCCCGTTCTCAACGACTTCAAAAGCTAATCATCAGACCGGGAAAGAGTTCCAAGGGTGGTGAGAAGAAGGAATAATCAAGCTGGATTTTCTACTTTTTATTTTTACTCTTTGCATGTATTGACCGGGGATTGTGCGGGTACCGGTCCTCGCTTTTGCTTTTTGAGATATCTGCACATGTAAAGAATTTTCATAGTACTAAATAAAATAGTTATTTTACTTGTACAAACTCTTGTGTATGTGAGAATGATCTATCTTTTATTTTAAGTGTAGAACAAACGATTCTTCTTATTTGTGCAAACTTTCTGTCTGCGTTTGAGAATGCATTTATTCCACATCTGTTTTCCGTGGTATTGCAACGAACTTGTGGCATGTTGCGTTCATTAATGTAATTGAATTGTACAGTATTGCCCCCATGCCGTAAGTGCATTGCAATATTCCTAGTTTTTTTTTAAGACTAATACTCTTACTTCAGAGGACAATTATTCCGCTTTTAACAGAGTATATCCAGTTTTTAGAAGAATTTTTATTTTCTCTTTCTGAAGAACGCTTCAACTTTCGGGGATAACCACTTTTATTCATTAAGAAGTGAATTTTCCTATGAAGTGAAATGAACCTTTTCTGAAAGAATTTTGTAGCCTTTTTAAACCCCCCCCCCCTTTTTTTTTTATGGAGGAACTTTTCTAGATGAACAAGTTAGTCCTTCCTTCCTTTGGGAGTTGAACTGTGCTTCTGGACGATGCTTTTTGTTTAAGCATTTTATTTTGGGACATGCCTCGGGAGAGGGCTCCTCTTAAAGAGTTGTGCCTCCGAAGAGGTCTTGTGCCTTTGAAAAGGGCTTGTGCCTCCGAGAAGGGCTTGTGCCTCCGAAGAGGGCTTGCGGTGCCTTGGGAAAGGGCTTTTGCCTCCGAAGAGGTCATGTGCCTCCGAAGAGGGCTTGCAGTGCCTTGGGAAAGGGCTTTTGCCTCCGACGAGGTCATGTGCCTCCGAAGAGGGCTTGCAGTGCCTTGGGAAAGGGCTTTTGCCTCCGAAGAGGTCATGTGCCTCCGAAGAGGGCTTTTGCCTCCGAAGAGGGCTTTTGAGTGCCTGGGAGTTACTTTCTCATGGTCGGATGGGTTCGCGGGGCAGGTGTAAGTTGCTTGATTGGATGTTTGTTTGTACAAACGACCATAATCAATTAACAAGATGCCCCTTCGGTAGTCCCACCGATCTTTTTGGTTGAGGAAAGCACTCCCATTTATTGGTGTGCCTCGTTAGAGGGCTTTGGTTGGTTGGCGAGTTTGTCTCATCATCTGCCTGTTAGCGCTCTCTTATTATCGTTTCCAAGCATATCTTCTTCTTTTCCTCTTACAAGTAAATTGCTTTATCCGAAGAAGTGGACTTCACTGTTGAACGACTTCACGAGACAAACGCAAGTTATCTAGTCGGATGTCTATTCATAACGGCAATATCAACTAGTGAACACAGGTTTGTCACAGTGGAGTCGCCAACTTTTTATGTGAAGTTTTCCTTGCTTGGGATTTGAATTTGGACAAAATTTTTTGCGGCTTGGTTTTCGTGTAATAGCTGATTTATGAAAGTTGCTTAGCTTTGTGATGAGCAAGCCTTGTTATAATGTCCTGCAATTTTGAATTGATATTTTAGCGATACATTTAAAGTATTTACATATCAAAATAAAACAGGCATCATGAAATAGTAAAGAACACAAGATTTATAGTGGTTCGGCCAAAAATCGGGCCTACGTCCACTTTATAGCTTCCATTCATTTACACTGATTTACAATGTTTCACAATACAACTGATACATTCATCATCATTTTACAATTTTGAGCTGGGCTCTTTTCAAGTAAAGTAAGGACGCAAATGGTTGCTGTTCCAGGCCCTTGGAATCGGATCTCCTTCAACAGTTATGAGTTTGAAAGTGCCATCGAGAAGTTTAGTGCCTATGACATATGGTCCTTCCCAGTTTGGCCCAAACACACCAGTCGCTGTCATGATCCTTTTCAAAACCAAGTCTCCGACTTCAAAGCTGCGTTGGCGAACTTTGGAATTGAAATACCTGGCTATTCTCTGCTGATGAGCTGAAACTCTGAGCCTAGCTTCTTCTCTTTTTTCATCAAGAAAATCAAGCGCTTCAAGTTGCAGTTTCTCATTTTCGATTTCATTGAAATGAACTCTTCTATGTGAAGGAACCTCTGCTTCTACTGGAATCATTGCCTCAGATCCGTATGCCAGTGAAAATGGAGTGTGCCCAGTCGCAGTTTTGTGAGTCGTTCTGTACGCCCATAGTGCTAATGGAAGCTTATCTACCCAACCACCTTTTGCTTTTTCAAGTTGCTTTTTGATAGTTGACTTGATGATCTTGTTAACTGCTTCCACTTGCCCATTTGCCTGCGGATGAGCCACTGCTGAGAAGCTTTTTCGAATTCTGAACCGTTTGCAAAAATCCTGGAATTCTTCACTTTCAAATTGAGTGCCATTGTCGGTGATTATCTTCTGTGGCACACCATATCTGCAAATGATATTCTTCGTTACGAAATTTATCATCTTTTTAGAAGTGATGGTGGCCAAAGGTTCAGCTTCAGCCCACTTGGTGAAATAATCAACGGCAACAATAGCATATTTAATTCCTGATTTGGCGATCGGTAATGGTCCAATTAGGTCTATCCCCCAAATGGCAAATGGCCATGGACTGACCATTTGTGTGAGTTCGGTGGAGGGTGCTCTTGGGATTTTTGCAAATCGTTGGCATCTGTCACATTTCCTGGAAAAAGTTGCAGCATCTCGATTGATATCTGGCCAGAAGTATCCATATCGGAGAATTTTCTTTGCAAGTGTTTGACCACCTGAATGGTCTCCACATTCTCCTCCATGCACCTCTGTTAAGATTGTCTTGGCTTCTTCTTTAGTTACACATCGGAGTAGTGGGGTTGAAAATCCCCACCTGTATAATCGGCCATCTTGAATTATATACCTCGATGCTTTTCTTAATAACTTTCGACGTTCCTTAGAATTCTCTGGCAGGGAACCACTGAGTAAGTATTCTTTGATTGGAGTCATCCATGATTCATGCTCTTGAGACGTAGTCATAATCCAATCGACATCCATTTCATCAATGCTTGGAGCTGACAGAACTTCTACAGGGAATAATCCTAGTAATTGAGCTTCTCCGGAACTTGAGTACTTTGCTAAAGAATCCGCCTTCATATTTTCCTCTCTGGGTATGTGGCTTATTGAGTAGTGATCTAAATCATTGAGGAGTTCGGAAGTTTTTATCAAATATGCAGGCAAATTCCCTCCCTTGGCCTGAAATTCCTTCTTCACCTGGCAGACAATAAGCTGAGAATCACTGAAAATCTGTATCACTTTGATATTCAATTCCTTGGCGATTTTCAACCCGGCAATAAGGGCTTCATATTCTGCTTCATTGTTTGTCGAAGGAAACTCCAACCTCAATGCATAACATAGTGATCGTCCTTCGGGAGTTTCGAGTACAATTCCTGCCCCAGAACAATAATCGTTTCTTGAGCCATCAACATACAACTTCCATTGTATCGG
Organism: Allium fistulosum; assembly: GCA_030737815.1. Classification (NCBI taxonomy): domain Eukaryota; kingdom Viridiplantae; phylum Streptophyta; class Magnoliopsida; order Asparagales; family Amaryllidaceae; genus Allium; species Allium fistulosum. The sequence continues at coordinate 727,636,718 of CM060905.1, read as the reverse complement.
AATGCAGTCAGTGGTTTCTTCCTTACTGTCACCTTTGTCAGTGGATTCTGCAATGAAATCTGCTAAAGCTTGCCCGTTAATTGCTCTTCGGGGATGGTAAGTGATGTCATATTGGCTGAGTTCTATGTTCCACTTCAAGAGACGACCCGAGGTTTCAGGACGATACAGGACTTGCTTCAAAGGCTGATCAGTCAGGACCTTGATAGGATGAGATTGAAAATAAGGCCTCAAATTTCTGGAAGCGATTAGCAGACAATAAGCAAGTTTTTCTATCTTTGAATAATTCATTTCAGCCCCAGCGAACCGTTTGCTGATGTAGTAAACCGGACGTTGTATTTTCGTATCTTCTCGTACGAGTGCTGCACTTAAAGCATGGGATGAAATTGCCAGGTAGATGAAGAGGTCTTCACCATCACTAGGCTTGGAAAGGACCGGAGGAGTTCTCATATGATGAATCAGTTGATCGAAAGCATTCTGGCATTCAGGAGTCCATTCGAAATTTTTCTTTCCTTTCTTTAGAGCATCAAAGAAGGGAATGCATTTGTCTGTAGCCTTGGAAATGAAGCGACTAAGAGCGGCAACCTTTCCATTGAGACTTTGCAGTTCTTTCTTTGTTCTAGGGGCTTTAACCTCTCTTAAAGCTGTGATCTGAGCAGGGTTGGCCTCGATGCCCCTAGCGCTCACAATGAAACCCAGAAATTTCCCAGACTCTACTCCGAATGAACATTTCAACGGATTAAGCTTCATTCCGTATTTCCGAAGAATTGAGAACATTTCTGCTAGGTGATCCATGTGGTCTACTGCTTTCTTTGACTTTACTAACATATCATCAACATAGACTTCCATCGTTTTACCAATCTGAGGCTTGAACATAGCGTTGACAAGTCTTTGATATGTTGCCCCAGCATTCTTTAAACCGAATGGCATGACTTTGTAACAGTAGAGTCCCACATCTGTAATAAAGCTTGTGTCCTCCTGATCTGGTTCATTCATCATAATTTGATTGTATCCGGAATAGGCATCCATAAAAGATAACAACTCATGTCCAGCCGTCCCATCTACTAGTTGATCGATTCTAGGCAACGGGAAGCAGTCTTTGGGGCAAGCTTTGTTCAGATCTGAGAAATCAATGCATACTCTCCACTTTCCATTTGCCTTCTTAACCAGTACTGGATTCGAAACCCAATTTGGATAAGTGGATTCTTTGATGAAATTATTCTCTAAGAGGCGATCTACTTCTTCCTTTAAAGCTGCTGATCTTTCTGGACCTTGAGTTCTTCTTTTCTGCTTTACTGGCGTGAATTTCGGATCGACATTCAGGGTGTGAACAGCAACTGTAGGAGATATTCCACACATATCAGCATGACACCAAGCAAACACATCTAGATTGGCTTTTAGGAATGATATCAGTGTATTTTGAACTGTTATACTTAGCTGTGAACCCACATTGAGTACTTTATTTGGGTCTTTCGGGTCTACAGATACTGGTACCGTTACCTCCACGGGTACCACTCTATTCTCCCCTGTACTGGCTTTTCTGGGATCCATTTCTTTTCTTGCATCGCTGTGTTCGCCAGTACAGGGGCCGCTCCGTAGTTGCTACAGGGTCGGTTCCTTGATGCGGAGCGGAGCTGCCGCATCTTTCCCCATTTCTTTTCTCCTGGCCTCTCGGAGTTCTACAAGATAACATTCTTGTCCTGCGTTTTGATCTCCCTTGATAACAGCAATCCCATTATCAGTAGGAAATTTCATTGTTAAGCACCAAGGAGCGAGGACGGCCCAGAAAGCAGCAAGAGTAGGCCGGCCTAAGAAAGCGTTATAGGCGGAGAATCCATCCACGATTACAAAAGTTTGCTTTCGAACCAATTTCTTGGGTCCTTCACCCATTTCAACAAACAAGTCTACTGTTCCGATCGGCTGCTTCAGCTCTCCTGTAAATCCGGCGATCTTGTGTGAAGAAGCATGTACATCAGTCATCGGAATTTTCATTTGGTCGAATGTCCTTTTAAAGAGGATGTTACACGAGGCACCACTATCAACTAACACTCTTCTGACAATAGCCGGCCCAATACCGACAGAGACAACCATAGGGTCCTCAGTAGGAGCTTCCACATTAACAGAATCCCTGGCTCTGAACATAATATCATCATGGGAAGTTTTTTGCTGCTTTAGAGGTGAAACATCTTCCAGGATTAAGACACTTTCTTCGGTTGGCGCATACTTCAAAGCTTTTGCATACCTTTCCATTTCACCCCAACTCCTGCCAGCCGGGTGAGGCCCCCCTGTGATCACATTAATAACAGGTCTTTCCTTTCCAACTGGCCTCTCTCCTGAATCAGATGAATTAGTTGGAGGTAACTGCCCTTGGCTGGATGAAGATGGGTCCTTTCTATTCCTCTTAACGTATTGCTGCAATTTATTCTCTCTTAGCAATTCTTCAATCAGACTTTTCAAATGGCGGCACTCATTGGTATCATGCCCTGGTTGGTTGTGAAACTTGCAAAATCTTCCGCTCTGAACAGCATTCTTCCCAACTTTCACGGCCGGTGGTTTTGGAAATTCAACAGCATCTTTAGTGGCGATGAAGATATTTTCCGGGGTATCGGTCAGAGGAGTAAAGTCTGATGGTTTAAGAAAACGGGGCTTTTTGAAGTCTTTCTGCCTTTTCCCACCATTACTTTCCCTTTTCTGATCTGCCGGTTCTTTCTTGCTTTGAGTAGCAGCATTATTTTCCGCCACCGTTGTCACAATTTTAGCTGGTGCGGAAAGATTCTCTAGGCGTATAAATTCGTCAGCCTTTTTGTAGAATTTCTCGAGCGAATTTGGCTCTTTCATCTTCAGCCATTTCCCAAATTCGCTCGATTTGTCAACGGCACGCATCAAATAGGTCAAGATCATTCGTGGCTCGGCATTATCGACTTCTGCCAGAGCTAAGTTGAAGCGGTTCAAGAATGACTTAATGGGCTCTCCCGGATTCTGTTCAAGACTGGACAGTGACATTATATCTTTTGCCATTGAAGCGTATAGCCTGAATTGCTCTTTGAATTTTCGGGTGAGATCGGAAAACTGATCTACAGATCGGACTGGAAGCTTGGTAAACCAGAGAAGCGCCACCCCTTCTAAATAGACTGGGAAATATCGGCACTTTATCTCGTCGGTTGCCCTTGCGCCGGTCATATGCCAATCGTATTTATACAAGAACTGATTTGGATCACTTGTCCCCCGATAAGCAGGAATAGTGGGGGGAACAAACTTTCTAGGAAATTCAGCCTTCAGAATCCTTTCGGTAAACGGAGTCCTACTTGGTGCGAATCCCCATTTTCTTTCGTCCTCATCTCTTTGCATGCTCTCTTTCATTATTTGCTTGATCATACCAGAGAGATATTCCTCATTGTTCAGAGATTTCGCAGAGTAGGCCTCAGCCATCTTTTCAGGAGTTTGTCCAGGTAAATGCTCATGAAGAACTGGTGACGGCCTAGATCCTTCGGCCTGGAGGGGTGCCCCTTCGGCAGCACCTGATCCCCCGTGAGGAATATTTCTTCCCTCGGAATTGGGAGCAGCATTAGCAAAGTTTCCCTCATTATTTACTGGTCTTTGACTCGTACCAAATAGAGCATTCATCCTTTCCATCATCAGGTTATTCTGAGTTTCAATCTGCTGGTACAGTCCGGATACAGCAGCATCTAACTCCTGTCGCGTAACACCGATGCTCGGAGCTGCTTGATTTGGAGAGAGAGAAGTGGCAGTATTGACACGGTCATCATCAGTTCTGACAGACTTTCGTTTCCTTCCGGGAGCCATTATGTCTGATAAACTTCTGATTTTGTGGGAAATTCTTTCAGCAAACTTCTGAGAAGCAATGGTGAGTGGCAGCTTGAGTTCAACTCTCAATGAAAGCACCAAAATGTTAACGTTAAAATGTGAACGCCAACACCCGGTGTGTGTAGTAAGATCGTGAAAGCACCACCCGTGTAACGGGAACAGAAATCAAGCAGGAAAATAGCAGAAATGCAGTAAAAGACAGCAATTTATAGTGGTTCGGCTTGAGATTTAGCCTACTTCCACTTTGAATCTCTTTATTATTGAATCTGGTTACAAATTGATACAAATCTCCTATGAAAACAATACAACTCGATCACAAGAAACAATCTCGACTACTAGCTCAATCTTCGGCGATGAAACTCGATGAATCCATGTCGGATGTTAGGAATTTCTCTCGAAGATTGTTGTAGTGCCTTGAATGCTTGAAGGATCCTTGTTTGCTGAACGATTGGAGAGTTTGACAGAGTAACGGCGCTTTAGAAATGAATTGCCAAAAGTCCCTTTCATGTTGGAAGTGGTGGGGTATTTATAGGAGCTGATCTGGACTCAGGAATTTTCTCTAAGTATTTAAGTCGTAGCCGACTTATGGTAGGTCGGTGATGAGTTAAGGAATAGGGTTAGGTCGGTGGCGAGTTAAGGAATGGTTGTTGCTGACCCATCCTGTGGCTGTTTTTGACAAGTATTAAGTCGTTGCCGACTTATCAGGCCTTAACTCGTAAACCCACTAAGTCGTAACCCGTTAGGTCGGAACCTTCTTAAGTCGGAGCCTTTCATAACTAGGAATCTTCTTTAGGTCGTAGCTCTTGAGTCACAGATTACCTTAAGTCGGCAGGCTCCTAACTCGGCATCCTTCTTAACTCGGCAGCTCTTGAGTCACAGATTACCTTAAGTCGGCAGGCTCCTAACTCGGCATCCTTCTTAACTCGGCAGCTCTTGAGTCACAGATTACCTTAAGTCGGCAGGCTACTAACTCGGCATACCTCTTAAGTCGTCAGCTCTTCTCAGCAGTTAGATCGGCAACTGTTGGGTCAGATCTTTCCTTAGGTCGTAGCCGGTTAAGTCGGAGATCTTGTTAACTCGTAACTTTCCTTAAGTCGGTTACGCCTTTAGATTGTTAGGTCGTCCTCTTTCTTAGGTCGGCAAGCACCTTAACTCGGCATACCTTCTTAAGTCGCCAAACACCTTAACTCGGCATACTGCTAGGTCGTGAGTCGAAAAGGGGTTAACAAATATACATTTTAAACAATTAAAATTATTAAAATAATTTAATATAAAACTTTCTTTTATTTCAAATCTGAGATACAGTTTTAAACTTTTCCAAATTAAACTTTAGATTTAAAAATTCTGTTTAAATATCTCTTTACAAATTTAGTTTAAAACTTAACCAGACAGTTTCCTTTTAAAAGCCTGGCAACATCAAAATTTACCCGAGACCATCCAAATCCACTTCGAGTCGCCTCTCCAAAACACTCGAGCCACTCACCTGAACAACTCGAGTACGAACTCGAGAATGCCTTCTTCCCCAACGCTTTAACATTCCAGAAATTACCCAGATACACTCACTATCTCGTGCACGTGCACGATCACCAGCGCTAACTCCGACCGCCCACGACTACTCCATCACATCGACGATCGTCCACCAACCCGATTACGACTATCCCCTCTTCGATCTAATCGCGAAATCGAAATCGAGACCATAATCAAACTGGAACAGGAACTACCCATTTCACCCAAACCTGTCAACATCTCCTCGATCTTCCACTGCTGATCACCAGAACGTTAGCGACTTCGGCGACGAGTTCATCCATGTCATAACTATCATTTCCCAGAGTTTTGTCGAACTCGATCCATCCTAGACGTAATGATGATCGATTTCTCTAGACTGGTAATAACTAGGGTTAAAATCTCTAATCCTCAATTCCTACTGCCTCCATACCTTAATTCTATTTCCAGTAATTTTCCTGGTATCCTTGATCATCACACTACCATTCTTGAAGAAAACAACATCCCAAATTCACTGAGATCAACAAAGTTACCAAAAATTCATTTTTAACTTAAACCAGAACTGCACCTTCAATTCTAAACTAAAAATTGTGATTTTAATACTAAAAATCATGTTATAGCTTATGCATTCCATTTATAATCCTGGATTTACGAATTTCAATGTTTGGGTTTTCACTTATATATACATGCACTTGTTGTTTTTGTTTTACAGAGATACTTGGTTTAAAGTTTGACTTAACTAAAAATTTTTAAACATTCTTCTATGATAATCAACAACTTTTGTTTATAAGTTTAGTCCTAACAAGAACTAGATCAATTAGTAAGAGATTTAAAAGAAATCCTGGAGTCTGGGCAACAAAACAGAATAGGGAACAATATCATACATGCATACAATTCATCCATTGTTCTCACAACAAATTTAACTTGCACATACAAACAATACATATTTATCACAAGAATTTAACATGCAATCTTATTCATAACCTAAACTTTTAGAAATAGTAATGTTACTCACCTGATTTGTATGAACAGAGGCAGCCTCTTTAAATTTGAAAAGCTTTTTGAAAACTTGAAACAGTTTTGACTTTAAACTGGAATGCCTTGCTTTTGCTTATTTGGTTTAAAACTTGAATTGTTGGGCTTTAAATTGCTTTAAATCTACATGCATGCTTGTTTTCCAGGTTGAAGAAATGAATGCAGACAGTTTGAATTGCTTCCAGAGTTGAAAAGAAGATGTTTGCAGGCCTCAGATTGTAAATGAATGCAAGCAGGCTACAGACTTGAATAAACTACATGCATGTTTGCTCTTGATTTTCAAAGTTGATTCCAGATTGAAAAATGAAGGCAGGCTTTAAACTTGATTTTGATTACAGATGGAAGAGAATGCAAACTGGTTGTTTTGAGATGATTACAGATCTTAGATTAGAGGATTGGTTTGAGAAGTGGTACAGATTTGTTTAGAGGAAAGATTTTTGAGTTTCTTAGTTTTAAAAAGGGAAAAATAGAAAGAATGAAATGAAGATATGCAAATGTTTATATAAGTGAATTTATGATTTTTAAAAATAAAAGAAAAAGAAAATAATAAGGACACTTGTCATTTTGAGTTCATCTTTTAATTACACATGTTAAGACAAGGCTTTAGGAAAATGACACTTGTCCTTTAAGTAATTTTTTACATATTTATATTTATTTTTAAATGTAAATAAAATGCCTTTTCTTATTATTTAAATACTTATCTATATATATAAATCACTTTTTAAACAAACAAACTAATTATATTTATAAATAAAAGTTATACAAATATTCTAAATCCAAATCAATTTAAATATCTATTCTTTTGAATTTCAAAACTTTAAATTCAAATTCAATTTAAATTAGATCCTAAGATTCAATTTAAAAATAACAATTCTAGTCTTTAAAAATCCATTCATATTTATAAAAATAATACATTATACTTTTTATTTGAAAATAACATATTTGATAATTTAAATAATTCATCTAAGAGATTATATTATCAAGTAATATATTTTTTTTTAAAAAAGAAATGAAACAAGCCTTTTTGTTAAATCTTATTCATTTTAAGCTTAAGTTAAAATATATCTTAAACAATTTAAACATTTATCTAAAGTATATTTAAAACTATAAAGTTATTTATTTAAATAACTTTGAAAGCTCATATTAAACTAAATCTAAATTTCCAATTTACCGAAGCTTCTATTTATAATATATAGAGATAAATATATATTACAAATAGAAAATATCTTATTAGCCTTTAAAAGATAAAATTTACCAATTAAATACTTATTTAATCAGATTATTAAATTAAATTCAAATTTTATTGTCAAGTTTATCAATATCAATTTAATTATTTAAACAGATTATTAAATTGATATTGCCCCAAATTTCCGGGATATTACATTCCTCCCCCCTTAAAATAATTTCGTCCCCGAAATTTAAACAAAGGTAATTTAATAATCTTATTAAATAGAATTTCTTAGATATACTTGAGTTTCCCCAAGTATATATATACCGGGATACTCGCTCTACAAACAATCCAAACAACCAATACTACTAAGCTATAGAGCTCCTACTCATCTAGATCTACAGAACTAAACAGGATATCAGACTACAGACGAATCTGACTCAATAACCAAATCATCCAAAACTGCTGGTTCCAAAACCAGAGATAGATCAAACACGTACTCCCTCAGAGATACGTAAAACACAATGAATTCCAGTTATCAAAACTGACCATTCAATCCTTGTAGACCAAGCTCTTATCCAAATCAGAACACAGAAGAGATTCAAAACAACTCGGAGCTGACTTCCCAGACTTACCCAATCTTATAGCTCCCTTTACCAGAGAAAACTTCAACAACAACGAAGTCTCCAACTTCGAATTCAAAATTCCTTCATCTCTTATCCACGAAATTCTTCAGACGATCCTGAGCTGTCTACAAATCCTTTCTGATCAGCTCAACCTTCGCCGATGCTTCTAGAAACAAACTAGACTAAAAATAACTCAACAGAATGATCCTCTCAAGATCTACCCATAATCCAGAACACAATCCTACTCACAAACATCAGAAGATCTAACAAACTTCTCCTATCTGGAAAAGACAAACAGGAGCACTTGCCAAACTGCTTCTGCCGCACCACTCTAATCTGGAAAAGAATGAAAATGCTGATGAAGAACACAAGGACGGACTGGACAACACATCCCAGAAATTTCAAATAACTCAAGAGAATACTCAGCAATCGCAAGTCACTTTTGCGATCAACCCAGCCAAATTCCAAAGAAAACTGTTCTCTCTTTACCAATCAGAACAGCTCATACTTAACTATCCAATCCATCGAAGAAATGGATCCACTCTGTTGCTTCTGAACTCCACCTCCAGAAAAATTGCTCAGTCAGAAAATTTCCTGCCAACACAAAGAATACTCCCGAGCTGCACTGCTGCCACAGATGCCAAAGACTTCTCAATCCAAAGCTCTTCGAGAAACTCGGACCTCAACCAAAAGAATCACCATGCTGAACTCAGCCACAACACCGAAATAGACACACTTCATTAACTTGTTCCAAAGAAAACATCTTCGGGAACATCCATAGTCACTGCATCTCATCACACAGCTACAATTTCCTGAGATACCATCACTTGCTTCTGCCTAACCGACAGATCCAACTCTACTCATCCAACTTCAAAGATGAACTCCGAACCTTAACAGGCTTCCTTCAGAGATTGTGAAATCCTTACACAACTGTAAAGTTCACTCGAGACGGTATTAGGTCTACAGTCTCGACAAATACACTTCCAACCTCAACACTCAGACTCCTAATCCTAGATGATAAATTGTTATCATCTCAACCAATCATTACAAATACCATATACATTTAAAATGATACCTTTTTTATATAGAAATTATATCTGGGTAAAATTATTTCATCTACCTTTTTAAAACAATATTGTGTCCGTTGGCCTGGTCAAGTGTTTAGAGATCCCTATCAATAACGTTAGCTACTCGTATTGACCAGAATCCATATACAACTCAACCGATCAATTAACACAATATAAAACCATTTTATATAACTAACAAATACGCGCTCTCGTATATATATATATACTCAGACTCAAACAGGTTGTTACAGATCCTGTCTCTAATGAACAATCCTTCCGAACCTAGGTATTCACTCAACCTCGCTCTGATACCACTGTAACGACCCGACTTTCTCTCCACAGAAAGTCGCATCGTTAATAAGAAAGAAAGGGGTAGAAAATAGAAAGAAGAGAAGAAAGAAAGAAACAACAACAACGATCTCACAGCGGAACGAATAAATTATATTAATAACATAAACTATTACATAGTATACAACAATTTACAGAGTTACACAGCATATACATCACTTACTAGACAGTTATAACCATCTGTCTAGACATTACAACTCAAATACAAGACAAGACACTATCACAGATATCAACACAGCGGAATACTATATCTACGAACGCCGAAGCCTCCTGCTCCATTGCTCCTCCAGAATATTCGTCAAAGCTAAACCTTGATCCCTTGGCTACTCGTAAAAATTTGAGTACCCAAGAGTTTATAAAACAGAAATAAACACTTGGGTCAGACATGGGTCTGGTGTGAGTAACAGGTTAAACTTGCTTAACTTCAAAACCTTTAGAAAGAAAAGGTATCACGTAAGACTCCCCACAAATAAACATGGGTAAGTTTTTACCTTACGCTAACCAAAACATTTGATAGGAAATCTGATTTTATTATAATAGGGTCTAGGGTTTTCAAGTAAAATATAGAAATAGCTGAAATGCTTACATCTCACATTCCAACATAGTTGGGCACAACTAATACGTACGGCACTTATTGGAGTTTGGATTCCATACAATGGCAGGGCTACTGGGGTACCGCCCGTCACAGTACGTGGCCTAGATCACCGTACCGAGGAGTACGCCCGCTCCCCTGCAACACAAAGCCGGAACCATCCCTTACTGGATAATCCCGAACAAGATAACCCCGTAGTTGGCGTGACCAACCACACACTAAGCCGAATAAAAAGAAAAGGGACCTCTAGACAGTGATCTATCTTGCTCTCAGTGGGTGCTACCCACGAAGCCTTGCTGCACCTCCCCTGTTTTAGCCATTCCCGGTTGATGAGGCTTGAGGTTACGATTACCTTTAATCAGAACATATCACTTAGAATGCTCATCGTCCGCCTGACGATGTGCTGAAAGCATTCAATCCATACAAGTTCGTTCCGGGTTCGAACGAAACCGAAGGCATTATCTCGTTACACTCGTTTTGGAATCACCCTCAGAGTTAACGACAATAACCCTTGCACTCTGAATCTTCATCTTCACTTGAGATTCACGACCTATCGTTAATTTGGATCGATGTGGTATTCGGGTCTCCAAACCTGGAATCTCGGTATACGGAAACCCGATCCCGGTCTCATCGAAATCCAAAACGTATCTTTTAAGGGCCAAGTTGTTTTAAGGTTAAAACAATTCAATTCTTATCTATATACACAAAGATAGATAATTCAATAGATAATCTACATTATCATCCCAAACAGATAATTCACATTATCATTATAATTCAACCAAACATCCATATCATATATCAATCATATCTTATCAGAGATATCAAACAATGAAATACATTCAATCTCATTCATCCATCCTTAAGCCATGATTTATATCATCTAATTAATTTAAAGTGAATTAAACTAATTACTTCATTCTATAAATCCTGCTTACTTAATTATTAATTAAACCAATTAATTAATCATTACTCTAAATATCCATCTTAATTAATCATTCCTGATTAATTATACTTTAATTACTTTAAGTAATTAATCCCTAATTAATTTCACAAATTAATTATCTTAAACCATTTTAGTAATTAATCTTAAATTACTTCATTAATTAATTAACCATACTTAATTACATTAATCCTTAATTAATTACAATTAATTAATTACTTTAATCACTTATTATTTATTAATTAATCTTAATTAATCAATTCTTAATTACATCATTAATTTTATTAATTAATTATCCTTAATTTCTCTTAATTAATTATCTTATTTAAATTAATTACATTTAATAATTAATTAGTCACATTTATTAATCACCTTTGATTAATCTCATTTAGTAATTAACTTCCCTTAATTACTCCACTTCATAAATTAATTACTCCTTAATTAATTATCCTTTAATTAATCCTTTGATTAATTATTCAAAGTAATTAACTCAAATTACTTTCATTATTAAATCTCCTTTAATTAATTACATCCAGTAATTACCTTTAATTACTTCCTAAGTAATTACACTTCATTAATTACATTTAAGTAATTCTACTTAACCAATTTCATTTTGATTAATAGATCTAATTGATCATTAAAATTAATCATATTAATCAATTATTTAATAATCCCTAATTAATGATCTCTCATTAATTATTAACAATTCTTTTATTTAAGTAATTAAACTTAAATCAACCATTATTAATTAATTCTTAATTACCAATTAATTTATCTCTAATTACTAAATTAATTTCTTAATCATTAATTAATACTCTAATTTATAATCCTTGATTACAATTTAATTATTTCTAATTAATAAATCTTAATCATTAATTAATTAGTTTAAACCTTTAATTACCTATTTAATTAATCCAAATGATTAATTAATTAATCAATTAAATTATCCATTAAATTTCCTTATAAATTTAAATGAACACAAATCTTTAAATTCTAATTTACTTTTAAGAATAAAACTTTGTTCTTAATAATAATCAAGTTATCATTTACAAAGTATTTTAAATCAATTTACTTTAATTTTACCTCCAAAATTTCATTTTAAATTTAAAGATTTAAAATGGAAACAAAATATCTTTAACAACGTATTAGACAACATTTCTAAAACTCTTTTATTTTACAAGTTAAAGAAATACTCATCTTATAAAATAACTTAAGGATTTTAAATCAAATTTACTTTTAAATTTTAACCATTTAATATACATTTTAAACAATTAAAATTATTAAAACAATTTAATATAAAACTTTCTTTTATTTCAAATCTGAGATACAGTTTTAAACTTTTCCAAATTAAACTTTAGATTTAAAAATTCTGTTTAAATATCTCTTTACAAATTTAGTTTAAAACTTAACCAGACAGTTTCCTTTTAAAAGCCTGGCAACATCAAAATTTACCCGAGACCATCCAAATCCACTTCGAGTCGCCTCTCCAAAACACTCGAGCCACTCACCTGAACAACTCGAGTACAAACTCGAGAATGCCTTCTTCCCCAACGCTTTAACATTCCAGAAATTACCCAGATACACTCACGATCTCGTGCACGTGCACGATCACCAGCGCTAACTCCGACCGCCCACGACTACTCCATCACATCGACGATCGTCCACCAACCCGATTACGACTATCCCCTCTTCGATCTAATCGCGAAATCGAAATCGAGACCAAAATCAAACTGGAACAGGAACTACCCATTTCACCCAAACCTGTCAACATCTCCTCGATCTTCCACTGCTGATCACCAGAACGTTAGCGACTTCGGCGACGAGTTCATCCATGTCATAACTATCATTTCCCAGAGTTTTGTCGAACTCGATCCATCCTAGACGTAATGATGATCGATTTCTCTAGACTGGTAATAACTAGGGTTAAAATCTCTAATCCTCAATTCCTACTGCCTCCATACCTTAATTCTATTTCCAGTAATTTTCCTGGTATCCTTGATCATCACACTACCATTCTTGAAGAAAACAACATCCCAAATTCACTGAGATCAACAAAGTTACCAAAAATTCATTTTTAACTTAAACCAGAACTGCACCTTCAATTCTAAACTAAAAATTGTGATTTTAATACTAAAAATCATGTTATAGCTTATGCATTCCATTTATAATCCTGGATTTACGAATTTCAATGTTTGGGTTTTCACTTATATATACATGCACTTGTTGTTTTTGTTTTACAGAGATACTTGGTTTAAAGTTTGACTTAACTAAATTTTTTTAAACATTCTTCTATGATAATCAACAACTTTTGTTTATAAGTTTAGTCCTAACAAGAACTAGATCAATTAGTAAGAGATTTAAAAGAAATCCTGGAGTCTGGGCAACAAAACAGAGCAGGGAACAATATCATACATGCATACAATTCATCCATTGTTCTCACAACAAATTTAACTTGCACATACAAACAATACATATTTATCACAAGAATTTAACATGCAATCTTATTCATAACCTAAACTTTTAGAAATAGTAATGTTACTCACCTGATTTGTATGAACAGAGGCAGCCTCTTTAAATTTGAAAAGCTTTTTGAAAACTTGAAACAGTTTTGACTTTAAACTGGAATGCCTTGCTTTTGCTTATTTGGTTTAAAACTTGAATTGTTGGGCTTTAAATTGCTTTAAATCTACATGCATGCTTGTTTTCCAGGTTGAAGAAATGAATGCAGACAGTTTGAATTGCTTCCAGAGTTGAAAAGAAGATGTTTGCAGGCCTCAGATTGTAAATGAATGCAAGCAGGCTACAGACTTGAATAAACTACATGCATGTTTGCTCTTGATTTTCAAAGTTGATTCCAGATTGAAAAATGAAGGCAGGCTTTAAACTTGATTTTGATTACAGATGGAAGAGAATGCAAACTGGTTGTTTTGAGATGATTACAGATCTTAGATTAGAGGATTGGTTTGAGAAGTGGTACAGATTTGTTTCAGATTTGTTTAGAGGAAAGATTTTTGAGTTTCTTAGTTTTAAAAAGGGAAAAATAGAAAGAATGAAATGAAGATATGCAAATGTTTATATAAGTGAATTTATGATTTTTAAAAATAAAAGAAAAAGAAAATAATAAGGACACTTGTCATTTTGAGTTCATCTTTTAATTACACATGTTAAGACAAGGCTTTAGGAAAATGACACTTGTCCTTTAAGTAATTTTTTACATATTTATATTTATTTTTAAATGTAAATAAAATGCCTTTTCTTATTATTTAAATACTTATCTATATATATAAATCACTTTTTAAACAAACAAACTAATTATATTTATAAATAAAAGTTATACAAATATTCTAAATCCAAATCAATTTAAATATCTATTCTTTTGAATTTCAAAACTTTAAATTCAAATTCAATTTAAATTAGATCATAAGATTCAATTTAAAAATAACAATTCTAGTCTTTAAAAATCCATTCATATTTATAAAAATAATACATTATACTTTTTATTTGAAAATAACATATTTGATAATTTAAATAATTCATCTAAGAGATTATATTATCAAGTAATATATATTTTTTTTAAAAAGAAATGAAACAAGCCTTTTTGTTAAATCTTATTCATTTTAAGCTTAAGTTAAAATATATCTTAAACAATTTAAACATTTATCTAAAGTATATTTAAAACTATAAAGTTATTTATTTAAATAACTTTGAAAGCTCATATTAAACTAAATCTAAATTTCCAATTTATCGAAGCTTCTATTTATAATATATAGAGATAAATATATATTACAAATAGAAAATATCTTATTAGCCTTTAAAAGATAAAATTTACCAATTAAATACTTATTTAATCAGATTATTAAATTAAATTCAAATTTTATTGTCAAGATTATCAATATCAATTTAATTATTTAAACAGATTATTAAATTGATATTGCCCCAAATTTCCGGGATATTACAGGATGGGTCCGGCCTTATGTTGCAGGGGAGCGGGCGTACTCCTCGGTACGGTGATCTAGGCCACGTACTGTGACGGGCGGTACCCCAGTAGCCCAGCCATTGTATGGAATCCAAAATCCAATAAGCGCCGTACGTTTTGATTGTGCCCAACTATGTTGAAATGTGAGATGTAAGCATTTCACCTATTTCTGTATTTTACTTGAAAACCCTAGACACTATTATAATATCACTGGATTTCCTATAAAAATGTTTTGGTTAGCGTAAGGTAAAAACTTTTCCATGTTTATGTGTGGGAAGTCTTACGTGATACCTTTGTTTTCAAGTGATTTTCAAAGTTAAACAACTTTAACCTGTTACTCATACCAGACCCATGTCTGACCCGAAGTTTATTTCTGTTTTTCCTAAACTCTCGGGTACCCAATTTTTTAAGGGTAGTCAAGGGATTCAGGTTTAGCTTTGACGAAGTCTGGAGAAGCAATGGAGCAGGAGGCTTCAGCGTGTAGATATATAGTGATTCCGCTGTGATTAGAGTTTATTCTATATTCCGCTGTGTTGTATCTCTATGATGTGTGAGTTGTATTAACTAGACAGGTGTTTATAACTATCTAGTATGTGATGTACTATCTGTGTAACTCTGATGTATATGATACTATGTATTAATTTATGTGATATATTATATTTTATTCGTTCCGCTGTTGAGATTCTGATGTTGTTTCTTCTTCTTCTCTTTCTTTTCTACTTTCTCACCTCTTTCTTTTCTTCAAAACGATACGATTTCCTGGGCATAGGAAGTCAGGTCGTGACAGTTGGTATCAGAGCACTAGGTTGAGCGAATACCTAGGCTCTTAAGTGACTTCTTTCCTGAGAGAGCGTATTTGTTAGTGAATATAAAATTGTTTTATGTTGTGTTGACTTATCGGTTAGGTGTTTATAGATTTTGATCGGTGTGTGGGACGCCACAATATCGATAGGAATTTCTAAACTCTTAACAAGATAAACCGACACAATATTGTTTTAAAATAGGGTAAATGAAATAATTTTACCCAAATTATTTTTGTATATAAAAGAAATGATTTTCCGAAAATTTTTATAGTTATGTATGGTTGCTTGATTATTAGGAAATGATAATATTGAACGATTATCATTGTCATTGGGAAAATTTAATAAGAATTGGAATTTAATCAATAGTCAAGAAATAAATTCATATAACCAAATGGAATCTTGTAAATGTGAATTATAAATGTGATTTGCAATTGAAATTGAAATAAAATTCCAGGGTAATGTTTGAATAGAAATTGGATGGATCTGGAATTTTGAGAAAATTTAAATTCTTTTGGATTTGGAAGTGTTTTCAAAGGTTCTGGAAAAAAATATTGTATTATTTCTAGGATATTTTTGAGTTGGATTTGAAATCTGGAAAGATTTAAAATTTAAAAATATTTGAGATGTTTAAAAGAAATAAAAGCATTTGAACTCTTTCGGTTGTTAGAAAATAACGTCGGTGATGACTGCAGCATCATCGATGTTCATTTTCGAATTTCCGAGAGAAAAGTTTGCTACCAAATTATTTTAAATTGGAATTGTTTGTGAACTGGGTTTGGTTTTGAAATTCAAAAGAATATTTGAATTGCCAAAGAATTTTGGATATAGTTGATTTCAAAGGTGATTTTGTACTTTGGAAATTGCTTAAACTCTGGAAGTAAATTTAAAATGTTGTGGAATAAATAGGGTTTGGAAAACTTAAAGTTTGAATTAAATTGGAATGTAACTAAATCGTGTCAAATGAAAGTGAAGTGTAGAATTAATAGAAGTGGACTAGAAGTAATAAGTGTTGGGAAACAAAATTTATTTATTGGAAACTAAATTAATGAATAAACAAACAAATTTATAATTGAGTGGTAATGGATGGAAGTCAGTGTTTTGTTAACATCTGGAGATTTAGTTTGGTATCGACTGTATTCCAGGAGTGATACCGATGGTTTAGCCTAATAGTCGGATGGTTTTGGAGGGACTTCTGAGTTTTATTTTGGATCTGTTAAACCATATTTCCAGGACGGTTGGAGAGACCAGTTGTGATTGTTGACTGATGGTTGAAAAGCCTAGGTCCATCACAGTTGGTATCAGTGGAAGGTTTGTGCTTGTGAGAATCATCTATACTTCCATCTACTCTCATATCAGAGTTGTGCAGTGGAAGCAGTTGGGAGTGCGTTTGTTTTTCTTTTCTGGGAAAGGAGAAGTTGTTTTCTACGGGTAATGGTAGGGATTGTGTTCCTGATTTTGGTTGATAGGGAGAAGATCGTCTACTGGATTGTTTTTGGATTCAGATTCGTTCTGAAAGGCATCAGCAGAGGTTTAGCTGATTGGTAGTGATGAAGGCAGATTTGGATCGTCCGAAGAGTTGGTAGATAAGAGACGGAGGAATTTGGATTTCAGAATCAGAGATTTGATTTTTGAATGAGTTTTCTCTGATCGAAGGAGCTATATAATTCGGTAAGATTTGGGAAAATTAGTTTCGAGGTGTTCTGGATTTTCTCTGTATTTTGGAGAGGTTAGTGTTTGTTCTTCTGGAGTGAATTGCCAGTTTGGATAGCTGAGATTCGATGTGTTTCACGTGTCTCTGAGGGAGTACGTGTGAGATTCTATTTCTGGTTTTGGAACCAGCAGTTCACGGAGTTTTAGTTGTGAGTCTGACTCGATTGTAGTCTGGTATCTTGCCTTGCTTTGTAGATCTAGATGAGTAGGAGCTCTGTAGCTTAGTGGCATTGACTGTTTGGATTCTATAGAGCGAGTAACCCGATACTTATACTCGGGGAAACTCGAGAGAATCCTATTCGGAATTATTGTCTGGATAGATAGATTTGTTTGTTTGGATGATTGGTTGATATGGTTGTTAGTATATGATTGATGTATGCTTGTGTTTTAAAATTAAAATTTTAAATAGATTATTAAATTACCTTTGTTTTAAATTTCGGGGACGGAATTCTTTTAAGGGGGGAGGAATGTGACGACCCGGAATTTCGAGCAATATCAATTTAATAATTTATATTAAATATTAAATTGATCCGATATATTTTTGAATTATGTTATTTGAATTGGTACTTTTCTCTTAGTAAATATTGTATTGTGAATTATATCTTTTAAAACTAATAAATGATTTTCTGTTTATAACGAATATATATTGGTATATATCGTAGACAAGTAAATTCTGTTTTAAATTTTAATTGATAAATTTTGTTTTCAAATTTCTTATATATATATTAGTGATTTGGGAATTATTATTTATTTTGAAATAAAACTTTTAAAAGCTATTAAATAAATAAATATATTGTTTTAAATACTTTAGATAAATGTTTTAAGTTGTTTTAAAGCTTATTCTAACTTTGGTTTGGATTTTATAATTTTTAATAAAAGAATTTCATTTTTCTTTTCTTTTTTGAAAGTATAACTTGTTAATTATAGTTTAAAAATATATATAAGTTTTTAACTCAATATGTCAAATGTTACTTTGGGGTATATTATAAAATAAATAATTTAAAATACAAAAAAAAAGATAATTTCTTTTGTTTAATCTTCTTGAAATTGATAAATGAGCTTTTATAATATTAATAAAAATAAATATACATGTTAAAATAACATGACTAACAATAAAACAAATAACAAAGCAAATGATGGTGCGAGAATGATATGTAGGCCTGAGAACAAAAAGAATCAAAACAAAGTAAAAATATATTATGTTGTAGCTTGTAAGTTAAGCCAGGCAAATAAAAGAAAATATAAGATATGTACCAAATGAAGACATAAGTACAATAGCATTAAATGTCTTCATTTATTAATAGCATACAAAATCTATACGAATTGCATCAAAGCTTCTTTCAGCCTCCATCTTTTGAAAAATCTCTGACAATTTAAAAAAAATATAAACCCTACAAACTGTTTATACACAAGCCTGTACACTATTTCTTCCCATCACATTTTCATTTCATTCGAGCTAAGAAAAACTGAAATAAAAACTTCCATTCAAATCCTAAATAAGCATACAACATCATCAAACAAGTCAAAATAACAGTGAGAAAAGGGGTTTGGCAAGAAGATTTAGGGTAGAGACACTTTCCAGTTTCAAACTGAGATCAATAAACATGGATGCTCTGTTTTTCTTCTTTGTTAATTGGTGAGTAACATTTTTTTTAAAAATTTTAATAACTCAAGTTATGTGACATATTTTTCTTTGTGATATATATTTCTGGTATATGTATGAAAGTGCAAGTATCTGGATACCTGTTATTTTCATGCTCTGTTCTTGTTTAGTTCTGGCTGATATTAAAAATTCAAAATCTAACGATAGAGTTCATATTTGACTTTGATGTATAAATAGAACTAGTTTGTTAGGATGTGAAGATAATTTTAAAAATAGTTTCTGTAAATTTTAAATTAAGTTAAAATGTTTAAATAGGATAATACAGTGAAGCTCAAACTTTGGTTAAAAATCAACTGTTTTAAATTCAAATTTGGATTACCTACATGTAATCGTGATGAGAAATCATGATTTTAGATGATACTATCATAATTTTTAATTGGGTATTTAGTGAGGATTTTGTGTTAATGCGAAATTTGAAAATTTGCGAACTACCGGTGATCAACGTGATGGTTGAGGTCGAGCTCGTGGTCGAAGCTAGCTATGGCATCGGGGATGAAGGGGAAAATGTTTGAAATTTTTTTCCAATGATCGAGGTGAGCAGATTCGATCGAACTAGGGTTTAACATCAGTTTTTGTCGACGTTTTTCTCGAGAGTCGTACGGCGTAGTCGAAGTGCCGGAGCTGATCGCGATAGGAGGAAGTGTTTCGTGGGGTGTGGTGCAACTTTGGGATGGCCGGCATAGGACCTGGTGGTCGGAGGCGATGGTTTGGATGAGTTTTCCGATACAAGATTGGGTTCCAGTTTTTTTCCCGGTGCTCGAGATGCTCGTTTTGGTTTCGTGAAGATTTTCGTCGAACTGGGTTGACGATAGGGGTGTCGAGGCTAGGGATGACGTGTCGATGATCAGAGGCGAGGTCGGAGTGGCGTCGAACTGACGTGCACGTGTGCACGTTTGGGTACAGGCGAAAGTTGGTTTTGGGGAAGAAAGGGAACGACTTGGGGGAAATCTCGTGATTGTTGCCTGGCGACTCGAAGCAGGGATGTACGCGAGTTTCTCGCGAGAAAACTCGGAGCAGACTCGTGGTTTATGTGGGGTTTACTCGGGTTGTTCATTTAAGTAACCCGATTTTGAATTTTAAAGCAAATCACATTTTAGGTTTGAAATTTAAAGCTGGAACAAGTTTCTAAGTATTCAAACAAGTTGTAAGTAAATAGTTGTTTAATTTGACTCAATATGTTTGAAATGTTTTTTTCAAAAGATTTTAAAAATAGTATAAATTAAATGTTCAAGTTATTTTGTTAAAATAAATTATATTTCAAAATTTTATTTCTAAATTTGGTTTAATGAAATAAATGATTTAAGTAAGTATGAAATATAAATACAAGTTTATTTTAAATTAGATATGTTGAGATTAATTAAGGATAATTAATCAATAAATTAATAATTAAAGGTTAATTACTATTTGTAATTAAGGATAAATTAATAAATGAAATAATTAGTGGGAATGAATGTAATTTAGAAATTAATTAATTAAAGATTAAGTGATGGTTAATAGAGTAATTAATTTATGAAATTAGAGATGATCACTTATAGTTAATTAAGTATAATCGCTTAGTGAAGTGGTTGATATATTATTAAAGTCACAGACGAGACTTAACTTAATTTATAAATGGTAAATTTAAGCTTAATAATGATTAATAAGTTAATTACTTTAGAATAGTAGTTAAATAAATGTTAATGGAGGTCGTTAACTGAATTATTTTATAATTAATTAATGAAATTGATTTTTAATAATTGATTGGATTAATTGATGTAACAATCAACATTTTAATTGTTTAAGTGTAAATAATAAATGGAGAGTAATTAAAGGAGTTAATTACTCATTTTAATTAATTAAATAATCTGATTTATTTGGGTTAATTAATTTATTTTAATTAATTTGGATAAATCAAATTGATGATGTGATAAGTATAATTACTTAGGGAAATAATTGATGAATGATTACAGAATGTAATTTATGGAATGTTGTTTTGTTAATAAAGTAATTGGAGATAATTACTTTGTATAATTAATCAAACGATAAATTAGAGATAATAAATTATTGAGCAATTAATGAAGTAATTAAAGGAGTTAATTACTATAATGGGATTAATCAAAGGTGATTAATATTTTGGTTCAAATTAAAGATTTAATTACTTTGATGTTATTAACTTAACTGGAAATGTAATTTGAGATTATTGGAATTTAAAATAGATTTATTTGGAATAATTAATAAATGAAGAAATTTATTAATAATTAATTGAGTAATGTAATTAACTTTAGTTAATTAAGAAATGAAGTAATGTAAAGATGCATTTCTATATTGGATCAAAGTAATTAATCCGTGGGAATAATCTAAAGATAATTACTTAAATGTAATTAAAGAAAATTAATCAGGGATGATTAATTAAATGAATAACGGGATGATGATTAATTAATTGATTGATAATTAATTAATAGAAGTATAAGCAGGTTTAATAATGATGTGATGATTAATTTAATTAACTTTAAATTAATTAAGAATAAGGTAATTGATTTAATTCATTTTAAATTAATTATCAATAGTGTGATTTATTATCCTTGCTTATGTATGATGATTGATATTGACATCCCATTGATTAATTGTAATCTCAGATATGAGATGAGTGATATTGTTGTGATATGAATGCTTTGATGATAGTTTGATGTTATTGATTATCCATTTATGATGTTATGTGAATTATCCATCTGTGAGGTTGTGTTTTATCTATCTGTGATGATATAGATAATTGAATTGAATTGTTTTAAACCTTTAAAACAACTTGGCCTTAAAAGACACGTTTTGGATTTCGATGAGACCGGGATCGGGTTTCCGTATACCGGGATTCCAGATCTGGAGACCCGAATACCACATCGATCCAAAATAACGTTAGGTCGTGAAATCCAAGTGGAGCAAGTGAAGACTCGAGGTATAAGAACTATACGTCAGTATAACTCTGTGGGTGATTCCGTAATGAGTTTGACGGAGATAGTACTTATAGGTTCGAGATGGTGATTCAGAATGCAAGGGTTATTGTCGTTAACTCTGAGGGTGATTCCAATACGAGTGTAACGAGATAATGCCTTCGGTTTCGTTCGAACCCGGAACGAACTTGTATGGATCGAATGCTTTCAGAACATCGTCAGGTGGGCGATGAGCATTCTAAGGGATGAATTCTATAAAGGTAATCGTGACCTCAAGCCTCATCAACCGGGAATGGCTAAAATAGGGGAGGTGCAGCAATGCTTCGTGGGTAGCCCCCACTTGAGAGTAAGGTTTACCCCTGTCTAGATGTCCCTATTTATTTCGGTTTAGTGTACGGTTGGTCGCGCCAACCGTAGGGTGATCTTATTTGGAACTGTCCAGTAAGGGATGGGTCCGGCCTTGTGTTGCAGGGGAGCGGGCGTACTCCTCGGTACGGTGATCTAGGCCACGTACTGTGACGGGCGGTACCCCAGTAGCCCAGCCATTGTATGGAATCCAAAATCCAATAAGCGCCATACGTTTTGATTGTGCCCAACTATGTTGAAATGTGAGATGTAAGCATTTCAGCTATTTCTGTATTTTACTTGAAAACCATAGACACTATTATAATATCACTGGATTTCCTATAAACATGTTTTGGTTAGCGTAAGGTAAAAACTTTTCCATGTTTATGTGTGGGAAGTCTTACGTGATACCTTTGTTTTCAAGTGATTTTCAAAGTTAAACAACTTTAACCTGTTACTCATACCAGACCCATGTCTGACCCGAAGTTTATTTCTGTTTTTCCTAAACTCTCGGGTACCCAATTTTTTACGGGTAGTCAAGGGATTCAGGTTTAGCTTTGACGAAGTCTGGAGAAGCAATGGAGCAGGAGGCTTCAGCGTGTAGATATATAGTGATTCCGCTGTGATTAGAGTTTATTCTATATTCCGCTGTGTTGTATCTCTATGATGTGTGAGTTGTATTAACTAGACAGGTGTTTATAACTGTCTAGTATGTGATGTACTATCTGTGTAACTCTGATGTATATGATACTATGTATTAATTTATGTGATATATTATATTTTATTCGTTTCGCTGTTGAGATTCTGATGTTGTTTCTTCTTCTTCTCTTTCTTTTCTACTTTCTCACCTCTTTCTTTTCTTCAAAACGATACGATTTCCTGGGCATAGGAAGTCAGGTCGTGACAGAACTTTTTTCCGAAATCCATTAGGCAATTTAATTATTTTCACAAGTCAACCTTCTAGCCAAAAACTTAATGATTGTAAATTTTTGTATGCCTAATTCCGTAATTTACGTCGCAACTAAACTGTGGCTTTTCACATATAATTATCCTAATGTAACATGCATATAGTTATGTAGTTATCACAAATTATGACTGTGGTATAGGCGCACCCTATGACTAAAATTAAGTTTTGTGTGATGACCACGATTTTTCGTACCCGAAAAATCGAATCATCAGGGTTAAAGAAGAAGGAGGTAGAAGAAAAGAAAACAACACAACATAATCTCACATCGCAGCGGAATAAAATATAATAGATAATAACCGATCTTTAAAGAAAGAAACTATATCTGTTTATACATACATCATCAGAATACAACATCAGAGTACAATACAATCGACATCACAATTCAGGATAGTTATAATAACTTGTCCCACATATATAATACACAACATACACAATACAGCGGAATATACATCATATACGGGTGATATGTCTCGCCATCCAGCTCGACTCCTGAGCTCGACAGTATCCTTTCCTGTAATCTATAACACTCGGTCTGACCCGAGCATTATAATAAAATAACACCCGAGTCAGTCTGTAAAACTAGCGTGAGAAAACACGCTCAATTGGTTTATTAAAGTTTTCCAAACCCTTTGAAATCAAAAGCATCTCGTAAGACCGCTCCATAAATAAACATGTCGGGTTTTACCGTACGATAGCCAAAACGCTTTTTATCAAATCCGTCTGATATTATAATAGTGTCTATTGAAAGTAAAATAGAATCTAGCTGAAATGCTTGCATCTCACATTTCATCAATAGTTGGGCACAATCAAAACCGTACAGGCGCGTAGGGAGAATGGATTTCCAACGAATGACTAGGCACTGGGGTACCACCTGTCACAGTACCTGGTCTAAATCAGCGTACCAAGCCATGTCCGATCCCCTGCAACACAAGACCGGAACTACCTAAGGGTAATTCCGAGTAAGATCACCCCACGGTTGGCGCAACCAACCGCACCACTAAGCCGAAATAGAAAGGGACATCTAGACAGGGATGACCTCACCCTAATGGGCGCTACCCACATAGCCTTGCTGCATAATCCCTGATTTTCAGTCATTTCCGGTTGATGAGGCTTGAGGCTAAGTGTTACCTTTTTAGAACATATCACTTAGAATGCCCATCATCCACCTGACGATGTTTCGAAAGCATTCATCCATGCAATTCCGTTTCGGGTTCGAATGGAACCGAAGGCACTACTCCTACTACATCCATTTTGGAATCACCCTCAGGTTTAGTAGCGATTAGCCCTTGCACTTCACTGCTCCATCTTCGATTCAAACTCGTTTCCCCACGAAATGTACAAACCGGATCGAAGTGGTTTTCGAGAAATTAATCTCAATCCCGGTCTCTTTGAAACGATCAGCGCATTGGTCAATATTGATAGTCGGTGATTTAACTATCAATTAACATTCACAAACATCCATCAAACAATAAATAATTTTCCAAATTGTTTATTTATCTCAAAATATCTTCGCAAGATATATTTCCACTTTTCAACCTTTTGAAAACAGTTTCAAACCGTCTTTTCTCATGGAATAAATTCTCAAATATTTTCCATTTCCATTGAAATCACCAAGTACAAACACTTAGACTTTAAAATCATTTTAAACACTTAATTATAGAATATACTTTTAAACATTAAGATTAAAAACTACTTTAATACTTTATTTTATAAAAATATACACTTTAAGAATATTTAAAATAAAGCTACTTTACAAAATATAGAACTAAATTTTCAACTTTTTAAAACATAATACCAAGTCACCTTTATATAATTACTACTCAAATAAATTTTAAAAATTCTTACTTTAAAGTTTAAACATTTAAAAATAATAGATTTTCCAAAACATACTTTTAAAACGACCTTGAAACTTTAACTTATACTTAAGAATTTGCTTTCAAAATGTAGTTGGCTATCTAGGGAAATATATTTCTCTTTCACATCTTTAAAAATAAATCACTATTTATTTTAATCATATTTACCCATTCCTTTTATAAATTCCCACCTTCAATTTATCCTTCCAAATTTTCACTGATATATTACTTTCACTTTCATAAACCCAGTTTATAAATCCAAAGTCTCACTTCTCTTTTAAAAATCCCGGTTTAACACTCATATCAATTCCCAAATTGATTTCCAATTTACTTCACTTTTAAATAAATTCCCTTACTTACTCCATTTATTTCAAATCCATTAACCTGAGATTTTATTTCTTATTATGATTAAAAAAATCCTTTTTAACTGAGAATACCAATTTCAGATTCCAAAATTCCTTTCTTATCCCTTTTAAATAAATTCAAACCTTGAATTTAAAATAAATTCTTTATTTCTTTAAATAATAATGCTTGAGATTAAAATTTCATTATTTCTCGGTTATTTAAAAATTCCTTTCCATACTCGGCATTTATTTACTAGAATTTAAAAATCTCTTTTATTCTTTCCAATTCATTCCTGAATTTATTCAAATTCTCTATCATTCTCTACTTAAAAATCTTCTCTTATATTTCCTTTTCAAAAGTACGATATATATATTTTTGGTAACCCAGTATATGCAAATATATTTAATCAACCCGTTGCATCCAACAATCCAATCATCAATATAATTCATCATGGGATATCAAATATTCATAACAGAGGATATTAACATTCTAAATAAATTTTGAGGAATCCAGTTGGATCCCTCCAGCCTGTTTCCCTACGTCCATAGACGTTAGCACAATACCAATTCCACTTCGAGGTGGAATATCGCGATATATGGGTTTATATAATATCATCCGCTATTATGTGGCACATAGGGTCTCATCCGTTATATAATGCGGGAATATCAATCACTCCAATATATATATATATATACACACTACTATATATATTATCACATCCAATCAATTCAATCATTCAACCAGTTATTTAAATTTAACCATTTAAATTTAAATAAAAATCCAGAAGAGTGACATTAACTCACCTTTGACTTTTTATTTTGCAATCCATTCCAACCCATTTCATTCCAGCTTGCTTTTTTCCTTAATTTTAGACCTTGTATAAATATTAGATGATTTTTATTAATATTTGAATTAATTTAATAATCAACTTTCATTAAATAAATTTAATTTATTTATTATTTTATTTAATGAAATTTCCCTTTTAAAAATCTTTTAGTCACTAAGATAATTAATAAGCTAATTAAACATTTTTGTTCCAAATCCATTATATAAAATAACTAGTAAATTAAAATAGGTATATGTATAATAATTTCTTTTTAGCTTTATCTATATAAGTAAATTTTCTATTTATATATAAAAGAAGTCTGTATTTATAATTTGTTGTATACATAAATACCTATTAAATAAATCTATAAATTGAAAAATAGTTACTATATAAATCTTACTGTTTCACGAATAACAATTTAAACTAATAATAATATACCTTCTGCAAATATATTTATCAATCTATATATCCATTCAGCTAAGCCAAATAAAAAAAACATAAATAAATAAATTGAATACCTCCAAGTTATCGAAGCTTCTAACCTGCTCTGAGACGACACGACACTCACGATCGAACGATCAAATCACCCTACTCCGCGTTCACCGCCCTCATCGCCGCGCCTTCCACTGCCTTGCGTTCCACCGTAAATCGCGACTCCACACAGTGAATGTGAACCACTGCCATCATCGAGTACCTACGCCACTCAAACCGTTCACGACCCTCTTCCTTGCTTGACTAAATCTCGACACCCTGCTCCAATTCGAAGACCTCACTTGAGCTCGAACTCGATCCATCCTCACAACCAATCCCTCGCTAAACGCAACGTCGCCACCTCCATTGACCAGTCGCCGCCACTCGGTGCCCTCCTCTTCGCGAACTCAAGCTCACGGCAATAATCACGATGCTTATATATATATATATATTCGATTGATTTGATTCGAGAATGAGGGAGGAACGAATAGGATACTGGCTGCCATCTTAATTTCATGAATGAAATTTGAAAAGAAAGGGATTCGATTTCTTTAAACGTGCTCGACTATATATTTATTTTAAGGAAGAGGAGAACGGCATGTTTCTCTGCTTAAACCTCCAGAATTGAAAAGGGAAAGAACGCGATTTTTTTGAAAAAAAATGGAAGGTGGCTTCACAGGGTAGGGTGGCGATGGATACAGGCTAGGTAGGAGGCTGGAAAAGATAGAAAGACGGCTGAAGTAATTGGATGTGACAATATAAAATTTAAAATTCTGAAATATCTAGATATTTCATTCGAACTCCTATCAAAGCGTGCTATCTGGCTTTTATAATGTTATACCTCTATTACGAACACACTGGAAAAGGTTTCGAGTCCTAATTCGAACGTTTGGAGAAGATAGCTTTTTAGACCAGTTATTAAATTAAATTTCCAATATAGATTTCAACGCATTTATCTATCGTACGCTCACACAACAACTCCAAACGCTACGAAGGTTGAAATCCGATAATAGTTCAATATTACAGATCCAATAGAACTTGTTTCGTCGAAATCCGAAACAGTGCCTCGGAAGGCTATTTTTAAACGTCAATTTAAACGATAAAATTTTAAAACTGAACAAAACATTTTCGAATTCAATTTAAAAGCTTTCATTATCTTCCGTACTATCAATAAAAATTTTACAAGCCTTCAAATTATTTTTAACGAGCTCAAAACTCCAATTTCAATATTTTACCAAAATTCCAAATTTAATAATTTAATTATCCAGTAAATGGTGATATTTGAAATTCCAGTTAGAAATTAACTTTTAAATATTTAAAATTAATTAAATATTCCAATTTCAAATATCCAAAATTCTGGGTCGTCACATTCCTCCCCCCATAAAAGAATTTTCTCCTCGAAATTAATGGTTAAGAAGAATGGTCCATAACCCGTTCACTCACTTCCCAAAACCAAACAGTTTTCAATGACTTCCCAAAACAATCTTTTTATCAAAGACACAATATCCATCTAATTAACTTTTCAAACTTAACCACAAGTCCCAAACAACGTTACTTACTTAACAATTCAATTTTAAATTCAAAACCAAATTTTGAATTATCAAAAAATTTCAAAATTTTCCTAACTCCCTAAAATTTTGAAATTTTTTGCCAGCGTCTCCTTTGCGCGCCTAGCTCGGTACAACTACAAAATGCCTCAACGGGCCCCCAAATTTCAAAAGAAAGTAAAAAGCCAAGTGGCTAGACAAGAAAATCATCAAATTTTCATATAGAAATTTAAACACATACCTTTTCCGAGAAAATTTCAATTTATATTCTGAAATCAAAAATAAATTTTCCTTTTGCCTTTAATTACCTGTATCCTACTAAGCAATAATATCCAATCACAGAATCCAAAATCATTTTATTCACTTTCTTTCAAAATTTTAAATATTTGCTTTACTTAAGCTCGTACATTGCACATATATCATCCATACGTAATATCAAATCTGATCGCTCACTCGATCACACAATTCCACTTCCGAACTAGTATCGTCCACCCGACCCTCTAGTGCAGACTCAGATCTGGTTTCTTGATCAGAAACCGTCATTCTCCTTGCATAGCCGTAAACTATGATAGTGAATTTCCAGAATCAATCAAAATCTATATACAGGGTTCGCCGTCGAAAATCGAGTGAAAAATCCTAACTCGGATCGATATAACTATCTCGAAATTCTGTGTTCGAATCTGGATCAAATCATTATGCGAATAAAATAATATACGTACATCCTACATATGAATTTCAATTGATTATTAGCTATATCAATTCTCTTTTATTCACATTCATTTTGATTGTTATTCACTTTTCACAATTTTCCCATTGCACAACTTTCAGTTTTAATCTTCATTCAATTATTCACTTATTATATTTCTCCATTCCAAAATTACTTAGTAGATTCGCAATACCAATTTACTTAAGAATTTCATTCTTCATTTCTTAAGTTCAATATAAATATTTCTTATATTTATTTTTACTACTACACTACTGAAGTTTATATTCAAATTGAGTTCCAATTCCGTATAAAATCAATTTGCTTCAATTTATTAATTATTTTCAAACTTCAATACTTTTTCCCAATTTCCATTCAGATTTCCAATTTCAATTCTACTTGAATTCAATTTGTCATCAAACTTTGAATATTGAATTTTATTCACCTTATCTCAACCCATATTTAATTAACCATTTCCTTTTATTAGTTTCACTTACTAATTTATTTAAAATCTCAAATGAAGGTTTATTTGCAAACTTTTTCTTCCTTTAGTTTCTTCGAACAATTTCTTCGATTTCACCTTACTTTACATACAGAATATTAAATTAGATTTCAATATTCAGTTTCAATTTTATTTGCTTACAAATTTTAAATCATTTGTCGTTAGTGAAAATTTTAAAAAAATTTCTAACTCCCAAAATTTCGGAAAATTTTGGCAGAGTCTCCTTTGTACGGAGGAGCTTTTGCAATTTGTCAAGAGATATAAATATATATACATCGACCCACACGGTTGGGAAACAAAAAAAAACAACATTTCATATTTCCAAACTTTTTATTGCGTAGGCGTACCTTTATTTAGCATTTTGAAGCAAGCGGATTATTTATTTTAGCATTTCGCATAACCCAATCCAGCCAAACGGCTTCCCTGAACCTGTACTTACTCAATTTAAACATGTAAGTATAAATATATGAAATTTATTAACATTTCACTTACTTTCAATAGCTAAACACATGCATTTCATAAGCAATATACACCAAATACTTTCCATGAGCAATTTACATGATTTCAAAACTAATACAATTGCTTTCCCCCAATTCATATGCCATTACATTCAATTTCAATTGTTTACAATTCAATTTCTTACATTCAATTTATTTTTAAGCCAAACAAGCTATATTCAATTCAATTGATTTCAAAATCAATTTTATTTCACTTTTATCAATTCATTGAATTTATTTAATCTCATTTCCGTCAAACGACGATTTATCTCACGCAATTCGACTATATTCATGTAAATAAATAATTACTTAAGCTTATAACCATTTTAAATTGATTCCAACTGAATTTGTATTTAATTTCATTTAATTCAGTTAGCCCATCCATTTTAATTTTAATTCACATTCTCAATTTATCAAAATAACATCCAAGCACATATTTAACCCATTTATACTCAAATTGGATTTTATTTGCAACTCAAATCATTTTCTATTATAATCCAATTCCATTTCATTTGACAACATTTCCACTTACATTTAATTCATTCCCAATCCAAGTTGAATTTTATTTATAACCCGAGTTTATTTCACAATTCAACTTCTATTTTACAAAATTGGGTTTCCATTCCCAAATCTCACCAACATATTCCATTTCTAATTTATTCCAAATTAGTTTGCTCCCACTTCCAATTCAATATTTGATTTCTATCTTCAATATCACTTCATTATTTTACTCGAGTTCAATCTAATTTATAATCCGAGTTTAGATTCCTATTTCCCTTTCCAAAATACCAATTAAATTTTTATATTTGGCTTACTCCTTCCATTTTAGATTTTAACTCGAGATTATTTAGCCCAGAGTATTTAATTCAGCTCCCTTCTATTTCCTTATCAGCCATCGAAGATTATTTATTCCAATTCAATTTTTACTTCAACTTACTTCAAATATACTAGATTTTATTTTCAGTTCAATCCAACTGATAGCTTAAGTTCATTAAATTCGACTTACTCTTCTAATTTATTTCGTTTCCACACTTATTTTAAATTAGTTACATTTATTAATTTAATTTAAATCCCAAATAAAAGTTTATTTCTAAATTTTTGCTTCTTTAGTTCCTTGGGCTAAAATTCTACAATTTCCATTTGAATTTTAAACTTCCTTAAGTTTCCAACTTATTTAAATTCCATTAGCATTTTAAATTATCTTCCAGAGTTTAAGCAACATTTCAAAATCACCTTTGAAATCAATTATATCCAAAATCCTTTGCATTTCTAAAATCAAACCCAACTTTTGCAAACAATTCCAACTTAAAAATCTACAGACAGTAATTTCTCTCTTGGAAACTCGAAAATGAACATCGATGATGCTGCAGTCATCTCCGAAGTTATTTTCTAGCGACCGAAAGAGTTCAATGCTTTTATCTCTTTAAAACAATTTCAAATATTTTAATTTCAAATCTCGCTAGATTTCAAATTCAACTCAAAATATTTCTCAAATACTATCATCATTATTTCTCCAAATCATTTGAAAACCATTTTCAAACCCAAAAGAATTTAAACTTCCCAAAATTCCAAATTTCAAATCCATCCAATTTATATTCAAACATTACTCTAGAATTTTTATTTTCAATTTCAATTATAATTCACATTTACGAATTCCATTTTATTACC
The DNA here is from genome assembly GCA_030737815.1 of Allium fistulosum. Lineage (NCBI taxonomy): Eukaryota > Viridiplantae > Streptophyta > Magnoliopsida > Asparagales > Amaryllidaceae > Allium > Allium fistulosum. The sequence goes on along the minus strand of CM060905.1, from coordinate 727,604,817 downwards.
TGAATTTATTTCCTTAACTTTGGTTATAACTCGATTCCTTATCCAATTTTACACTGAAATGATAATAATTTAATATTATCACTTCCTAATAACCAAGCAACCACATATAAATCTATAATAATTTATGAAAAATTATTCCCTTTATATACAAAAATAATATGGGTAAAATTATTTCATTTACCCTATTTAAAAACAATACTGTGTCGGTTTATCTTGTTTAAGAGTTTAGAAGCCCCTATCGATGTCGTGGCATCTCACACATCGACTAGAATCCATATACACTCAACCGATAAATCAACACAATATAAAAACTATTTTTATATTCACTAACAAATACGCGCTCATATCTATTAATACACTCAAACTCATTCCTAGAGTAATACAGACTCTATTTCTAATGAGTAATTCCCACCAGAGACAAGGTTATCGCCAGGCTAAGCTCTGATACCAACTGTGAGGACCACGATTTTTCATACCCGAAAAATTGAACCATCTGGGTTAAAGAAGAAGGAGGTAGAAGAAAAGAAAACAACACAACAGAATCTCACATTGCAGCGGAATAAAATATAATAGATAATAAACGATCTTTAAAGAAAGAAACTATATCTGTTTATACATACATCATCAGAATACAACATCAGAGTACAATACAATCGACATCACAATTCAGGACAGTTATAATAACTTGTCCCACATACAGAATACACAACATACACAATACAGCGGAATATACATCATATATGGGTGATACGTCTTGTAAAAACCCGCATATCTATCGATTCTATATTTAAATATTTTATTTAAATATTTTATCGTTAGTCGGATGTTAGCCCGAAAAGCTACTTTTTGCATACGGTCAAATTAGGACTCGAGACCACCCCCATTGAGTTCAAAATGACGTTTGCGATCTTTTTGAGTGTAAACTTCGATATGTTTGGAGATAGTGAAATTTTCAACACTTTTTCCCGCCTTTGACTTTGGTTTGGACTGCACCCCTTTAGTTCAGCCCAACCATCTTCCTCACTCTATCAAAACACTTCAAGCTTTGTCAAAAATGGTGGTGGGAAGTGGAAATTAAAACTCCAAAAACAAATTCTATTCCAAATCCGAGATTCAACATCAAATTCACGTGAAGACCATTGATTCAAGCTTGTTGGTGTTCTTGCTTTGCTCCCAAATCTCCATCTTCATCAAATTCCGTGAAAAGGTGAGATTTTTAATCTCACATCTCGCCTATAACTGTCATTGGGTTGTTGGAAATGACTTCCTATCACTTTAGCATTAATGTTTGCAACTGGTTTGGATTGAATTGGTGAGAAACTCAAGTTTCAGTGCTGTTTGCAAATTCTGGCCCTAGGTCGTTCTGCCTTCCTTAGGTCGTCCAGGCTGCTAGCTCGTGTGTTGAAAAGTCTCCACTTTCTTAGGTCGTTCCCGAGTTAGGACTTAGGTCGCTTGCGTGCTTAGGTCGTTCTGGCTTAGGTCGCAGGGAAATAAGTCGTAGGTTGAAACAGCTTTAAGTCTTAGGTCGTTGCCGACCTAAAATTCCAAGGCAAACCACTAAGTCGCTCGAATTTTGTTAAGTCTTAGGTCGTTGCCGACCTAAAATCCCCAGGCAAAACGTTAGGTCGTTGCCGACCTATAATCTCCAAGCAAAACGTTAGGTCGTTGCCGACCTATAATCCCCCAGGCAAACTTTAGGTCGCTCGCACTGGCTTATCTCGTAGGTCGTCTCCGACCTAAGCTTCCTTTCCATAAGTCGTTCGCGAGTCAAATGTTAGGTCGTCTCCAACCTAACGCCCTCGTCACCTTAGGTCGTAGCTCGTAAGTCGCTCGACCCTGCTAAGTCTTTAAGTCGCTCGAGTTAGGTCGGCCAGTATATCTCGTAGGTCGTCTCCGACTTATCCTCCAGTTAAGTCATTCGACCCTCTAGGTCGTTCGAGTTAGGTCGTTGGACCATTTGCCTTAGGTCGCTTGACCTTAAGTCGTAGGTCGTCTCCGACCTATGCCCCACTAAGTCGCATCCCACTTAGGTCGCAGGACTCTGTAAGTCGTAGGTCGTTGCCGACCTTACACTTTGTCTTTTTAGTTCGCGATTTCCTTAGGTCGTATGACCTATTTTTCCTTAGGTCGCTGGACCGCTTGCCTTCACTAGGTCGTATCATGACGGGGCACTGGCCCGCACCCCGCCGTGGGCGCTGCCCCCTGGACCCCCGCGACCTGACCGGGCAGGTCGAACCCCGTATTACTCTGCGTAGGCAATCTCATCTGAAAAACATTTATCAGAATTTCTACTTTGATGGTTTTGGGACTGACTTCTTTGGACTTTACTCACGTCTTCGAACGTGAATTGATTTGTTTCTACAATCGTTTTATGACTTGTCACTTTAAAGATATATGAAGGTTTCAATACTAATAGTAAATATCAAAACTCTTTCATCAAAGCGATTTCAACACTATTTTAAATATCAAAAGTTCATTTTCTCAAACCGATTTTCAATCTACTAATATATACAAGCCTTTACTTCACTCGAATGAGAAATCGACTTAAACGACTTAGTAAAACGGGTGGTATGAAACGCTTGCGTTCACTTCGTCGGTTAGCTCTTGGACTTGTTCGATTGAACCCTTTTTGTGACAATTTCCTAGTGATGATTTACAGCTTGTTCGTAAATATTTAAGTTAAGCAAGTGGTTATGGGACATGAAGCTAAACTCATATATTTACTAGCTTGGTGTGATTGACACTTCCTTATGATCATGACGATCATTTTTGTGATTTAGACTAGCGATTGAGCGATGTCTCTTTGTCTACGTGGGAGACTATACCCCGATTATGTGATGTTTCGCCATCACATTTTTAGGGTAGCACCCTACGGTCTTCGGGCCATTCCTGTGTGAAAATTTAATGGATAGCTTCCATGAGATAGCTTCTCGTCATGTGTTTACGCGTAGGTGAGTTTTCATGCTCCCATTCATGTGTTAGGCCTCCCCCCTTTTATGTGTTTTCTGGATTTCTGATGATGATTTCTGGAATTTTGTGCTTCACCAATTTTCATGATTTTCATTGATATGATATCAGTTTTTGTGCATTGGTGAATTCATGTGTTATTGACTTGTTATGAATACAAGTTTAGGGTATGATACCCTACCTTATCTTTGAGAAGATTCTTATGATATTGATTAATCTTTTGTTGATTATCATTTACATACTTATAGTAGTATGTCGTTATAGTTATTTCATGTTCATGTCATGCCTTTTACTTTATACCATATCATCTGATATTTATAGTTAGACTGATCCGTTTATTATTTTCTTATAAATAATACTCGGGTCAGACCGAGATGTTACAGGTGCTTCTGCTTGACTTCTCTTCAGGATATTTCTGACTTTTGGCTAACTACATAGATTAGTAATGTTTGGATGTACACCTTTGAGATATAGACTCTATGTTGTGTACTTATTCTTTTGTATAGCACGTGATGCTATTCTTTTGTATTATCGTGGATCTTTCTGACCACTACTCTGATGTACACTTTCATGTGTTATATATTTATTCATATCTTCTTCCGCCTTTGTGATATGGATGTCTGTGACTGATTTATGTTATGATTACTTCTATGTTTGTTTCCGAAGATTATATATAGCCACCGTGTGATAGCTTTGTGTTTGTATCGGTATGTCGGATTTCCTCCTTAAAAGATATGCATTCTATTCTATCTGACGTATCGGTGCTCGCACAAAGAAGTTACATGGATGGTCGCTCCTCCACAACCTTATTCTCCGCGCTAATTGACAGCACTACATCGTAGTGTTCTTGGTTAGCGTGGGTATAGAGGTGGGGCGTCACACGTCTCGCCATCCAGCTCGACTCCTGAGCTCTACAGTATCCTTTCCTGTAATCTATAACACTCGGTCTGACCCGAGCATTTAATAAAATAACATCTGAGTCAGTCTGGAAAACCAGCGTGAGAAAACACACTCAATTGGATTATTAAAGTTTTCCAAACCCTTTGAAATCAAAAGCATCTCGTAAGACCGCGCCACAAATAAACATGTCGGGTTTTTACCTTACGATAGCCAAAACACTTTTTATCAAATCCGTCTGATATTATAATAGTATCTATTGAAAGTAAAATAGAATCTAGTTGAAATGCTTGCATCTCACCTTTCAGCAATAGTTGGGCACAATCAAAACCGTACAGGCGCGTAGGGAGAATGGATTTCCAATGAATGACTTGCCACCGGGGTACCACCTGTCATAGTACCTGGTCTAGATCAGCGTACCAAGGACCACGCCCGATCCCCTGCCACACAAGACTGGAACTACCTAAGAGTAATTCCGAGTAAGATCACCCCACGGTTGGCGCGACCAACCGCACCACTAAGCCGAAATAAAAAGGGACATCTAGACAGGGATGACCTCACCCTAATGGGCGCTACCCACATAGCCTTGCTGCATAACCCCTAATTTTCAGTTATTCCCGGTTGATGAGGCTTGAGGCTAAGCGTTGCCTTTTTAGAACATATCACTTAGAATGCCCATCGTCCACCTAATGATGTTTCGAAAGCATTCATCCATACAAGTCCGTTCCGGGTTCGAACGGAACCGAAGGCACTACTCCTACTACATCCATTTTGGAATCACCCTTAGGTTTAGTAGCGATTAGCCCTTGCACTTCACTACTCCATCTTCGATTCAAACTCGTTTCCCCACGAAACGTACAAACCGGATCGAAGTGGTTTTCGAGAAATTAATCTCGATCCCGGTCTCTTCGAAACGATCAACGCATTGGCCAATATTGATAGTCGGTGATTTAACTATCAATTAACATTCACAGACATCCATCAAACAGTAAATAATTTTCCAAATTATTTATTTATCTCAAAATATCTTCGCAAGATATATTTACACTTTTCAACCTTTTGAAAACAGTTTCAAACCGTCTTCTCTCATGGAATAAATTGCCAAATATTTTCTATTTCCATTGAAATCACCAAGTACAAACACTTAGACTTTAAAATCATTTTAAACACTTAATTATAGAATATACTTTTAAACATTAAGATTAAAAACTACTTTAATACTTTATTTTATAAAAATATACACTTTAAGAATATTTAAAATAAAGCTACTTTACAAAATATAGAACTAAATTTTCAACTTTTTAAAACATAATACCAAGTCACCTTTATATAATTACTACTCAAATAAATTTGAAAAATTCTTACTTTAAAGTTTAAACATTTTAAAACAATGGATTTTCCAAAACATACTTTTAAAACGACCTTGAAACTTTAACTTATACTTAAGAATTTGCTTTGAAAACGTACTTGGCTATCCAGGGAAATATATTTCACTTTCACATCTTTAAAAATAAATCAATATTTATTTTTAATCACATTTACCCATTCCTTTTATAAATTCCCACCTTGAATTTATCCTTCCAAATATTCACTGATATATTACTTTCACATTCATAAACCCAGTTTATAAATCCAAAGTCTCACTTCTCTTTTAAAAATCCTGGTTTAACACTTAAATCAATTCCCAAATTGATTTCCAATTTACTTCACTTTTAAATAAATTCCCTTACTTTCTCCATTTATTTCAAATCCATTAACCTCAGATTTTATTTCTTATTATGATTAAAAAATCCTTTTTAACCGAGAATACCAATTTCATATTCCCAAATTCCTTTCTTATCCCTTTTAAATAAATTCAAACCATGAATTTAAAATAAATTCTTTATTTCTTTAAATAATAATGCTTGAGTTTAAAAATTCAGTATTTCTCGATTATTTCAAATTTCCCTTTCCGTACTCGGCATTTATTTACTAGAATTTAAAAATCTCTTTTATTCTTTCCAATTCATTCCTGAATTTATTCAAATTCTCTATCATTCTCTACTTAAAAATCTTCTCTTATATTTCCTTTTCAAAAGTCCGATATATATATTTTTGGTAACCCAGTATACCCAAATATATTTAATCAACCTGTTGCATCCAACAATCCAATCATTAATATAATTCATCATGGGATATCAAATATTCATAATAGAGAATATTGACATTCTAAATAAATTTTGAGGAATCCAGTTGGATCCCTCCAACCTGTTTCCCTGTATGCACAAATGTTAGCACAATACCAATTCCACTTCGAGGTGCAATATCGCGGTATATGGGTTTATATAATATCATCTGCTATTATGCGGCGCATAGGGTCCCATCCGCTATATAATGCGGGAATATCAATTAATTCTATATATATATACACTACTATATATATTGTCATATCCAAACAATTCAATCATTCAACCAGTTATTTAAATTTAACCATTTAAATTTAAATAAAAATCTAGAAGAGTGAGATTAACTCACCTTTGACTTTTTATTTTGCAATCCATTCCAACCCATTTCATTCCAGCTTTCTTTTTTCCTCAATTTTAGACCTTTTGTAAATATTAGATGATTTTTATTAATATTTGAATTAATTTAATAATCAACTTTCATTAAATAAACTTAATTTAATTAATTATTTTATTTAATTAAATTTCCCTTTTAAAAATCTTTTAATCACTAAGATAATTAATAATCTAGTTAAACATTTTTGTTCCCAATCCATTATTTAAAATAAATAGTAAATTAAAATAGGTATATGTATAATAATTTCTTTTTAGCTTTATTTATATAAATAAATTTTCTATTTATATATAAAAGAAGTCTGTATTTATAATTTGTTGTATACATAAATACCTACTGAATAAATCTATAAATTGAAAAATAGTTACTACATATATCTCACTGTTTCACGAACAATAATTTAAACTAATAATAATATACCTCCTGTAAATATATTTCTCAATCTATATATCCATTCAGCTAAGCCAAATAAAAAAACGTAAATAAATAAATCGAATACCTCTAAGTTATCAAAGCTTCTAACCTGCTCTGTGGCGACACGGCACTCACGATCGAACGATCAAATCACCTTGCTCCGCGTTCATCGCCTCGTCGCCGCGCCTTCCACTGCCTTGCGTTTCACCCTAAATCGCGACTCCACATAGTAAATGTGAACCACTGCCATCATCGAGTACCCACGCCACTCAAACCATTCACGACCCTCTTCCTTGCTTGACCAAATCTCGACACCCTGCTCCAATTCGAAGACCTCACTTGACCTCGAACTCGATCCATCCTCACAACCAATCCCTCGCTGAACCCGACGTTGCCACCTCCATTAACCAACCGCCGCCGCTCGGTGCACTCCTCTTCGCGAACTCAAGCTCATGCCAACAATCGCGATGCTTATATATATATATATTCGATTGATTTGATTCGAGAATGAGGGAGGAATGAATAGGATACTGGCCGCCATCTTAATTTCATGAATGAATTTTGAAAAGAAGGGGATTCGATTTCTTTAAACGTGCTCGACAATTTATTTATTTTAAGGAAGAGGAGAACGACATGTTTCTCTGTTTAAACCTCCAGAATTGAAAAGGGAAAGAACGCGATTTTTAAAAAAAAATGGAAGGTGGCTTCATAGGGTAGGGTAGCGGTGGATACAGGCTAGGTAGGAGGCTGGAAAAGATAGAAAGGCGGCTGATGTAATTGGATGTGACAATATAAAATTTAAAATTCTGAAATATCTAGATATTTCATTCGAACTACTATCAAAGCATGCTATTTGGATTTTATAATGTTATACCTCCATTTCGAACACACTGGAAAATGTTTCGAGTCCTAATTCGAACGTCTGGAGAAGATAGCTTTTTAGACCAATTATTAAATTGAATTTCCGATATAGATTTTAGCGCGTTTATCTATCATACGCTCACACAACAACTCCAAATGCTACGAAGGTTGAAATTCGATAATAGTTCAATATTATAGATCCAATGGAACTAGTTTCGTCGAAATCCGAGACTGTGCCCCGGAAGGCTATTTTTAAACGTCAATTTAAACGATAAAATTTTAAAACTGAACAAAACATTTTCGAATTCAATTTAAAAGATTTCATTATCTTCCTTACTATCAATATAAATTTTTACAAGCCTTCAAATTATTTATAACGAGCTCGAAACTGCAGTTTCAATATTTTACCCAATTTCCAAATTCAATAATTTAATTATCCAGTAAATGGTGATATTTGAAATTCTAGTTAGAAATTAACTTTTAAATATTTAAAATTAATTAAATATTCCAATTTCAAATATCCAAAATACCGGGTCGTCACATTTTGTTTTCTTTGTTTTGCTCCAGCAACGTCTTCAACATATAAAGTTTCATGCCATTGTTATATGCCATTGCTTAGAATCAATCCCTTTTTTGGTATATAATTAATGTGTGGTTTTCTTAAGAATCCCAATACAATTAGATTTGAGAATAGATGAAAAGTGAGAACAACCACAAATAATTTCCTCCAAAATTCAATTTTGTAAATTTATCAAATAACAAATTCAAAACTTGGTTTGAGTACTTAAATCAATTTCAAAGACCTAATAAGGTTATTCTCTTAGCCCAAAAGAAAAACTCTTAATAATAAGAGATTACTTGATGCACAAACCTTCATTTATATAGTTGCCAATAAATTGGTGCATTTACTTTAAAAAGGTAAAATTTTCTTGTTTATGATATGCATATTCATACATGCGATATTATTTTGATCAAATCCAAATATATATTTTCCATTTGTTATATTTATTTCTTGTAAATGTGATTTTGTATCACAAAATTCAGTTCCTTTCTTATTTGTAACAACCGGGATTTTTGTAATTTTAATTATCGTCAAAATAACAATTTAATTCAGTTGACAATTGATATTGGGATTTAAATCGTATTTAAATTCTTTAATAAAATTGTTATACGTGGTTAGAGATTTTAAATCGATCTGAAATTCATTTTCTTTTGATTTGTATAATCCTCTATTAAACATTGTAAGTAGAGTAAATAAGAAGGGTAAAACGTTGTTTGGGAATTTGAATCAAATTGTTATTCTTTTAAACAATTCTCAAATGATTGAAATGGGCTTTTGAATCTAGCCCATGTTTTTATTCCTGTGTTGCCGTTCTCTTTTGTCAAGGAGAAACCCGACCCCTTTTCATTCGTTCAACCCTAGCCCTAAAATCATTCGAGTAAAAATGGCGGCACGAAATCCATCGTCTTCGTTCATCCACTCCCACAAACCCAACAAAATAAATCGAACGAGAGAAAAAGAAAAATGGTGGCGTTCGTTCTCTTCTTCGTCTCTTTGGAAAACTAGGGCTTCAATATTAAGAGCTGCTCGTCTTTCGCTCGTTCTTCAATTCAATAGCTAGGGCTTTGGAAGCTCGAGGGTGCCGACTTCAATCATATCGATCGAACGCCCATCGATTGTCGTGTTCTTCGCTTCGGCAAAGGTGAGGGGCTCTTTCCTCTCACATCTAATTCGAACGAGTTATTTTACTATTGGTCATTGTGATTTTGGCTTTGAGTAAATTGATTTCTGTCTTGTGGTTGTAGACCTCTGATTTTGTTGGATTCTGTGATACTTGCGGCATTGCTTATTGTCACGACCCGACTTCCTATGCCCAGGAAATCGTATCGTTTTGAAGAAAAGAAAGAGGTGAGAAAGTATAAAAGAAAAAGAAGAAGAAGAAACAACATCAGAATCTCAACAGCGGAACGAATAAAATATAATATATCACATAAATATTACATAGTATCATATACATCAGAGCTACACAGACAATACATCACAAACTAGACAGTTATAAACACCTGTCTAGTTAATACAACTCACACATCACAGAGATACAACACAGCGGAATATACAATAAACACTAACACAGCGGAACCAATATATATCTACACGCTGAAGCCTCCTGCTCCATTGCTCCTCCAGTATTCGTCAAAGCTAACCTGAATCCCTTGACTACCCGTAAAAATTTGGGTACCCGAGAGTTTATGAAAAACAGAAATAAACTTCGGGTCAGACATGGGTCTGGTATGAGTAACAGGTTAAAGTTGTTGTTAACCCTTAATTCTCCACGACTTAAGAAGTACGCGACTCAAGAGTTAACGAGTTAAGGGAGTGCAAGACTTAACGAGTTAAGAGTTAGATGACCTACGACTCAACAGGCTCCGACCTAAGGAATGGTCCGACTCAACGACCTACGAGTTAAGAAGTTTAACGACTTACGACTTAGCGTGCTACGACTCATAAAGATTAACTCTTCTACGACTCAACGAGACAAGCTTTCTACGACTCATGGTCTTACGACTCATCAGGTTCAACGAGTCATGGAGTATACGACTCATGGTCTTACGACTCATCAGGCTTACGACTCATCAGGTTTACGACTCAAAAGGACCTTACGACCTAACAATGTACGAGTTAAAGCACCTGCGAGTTAAGGAGTCTGCGACCTAAGATGTCTACGACCTAGGACTCAATGACTTAGCTTGCCCAGCGACCTAAGGCTACAGGAATGTCACGACTTAAGGAGTCTGCCGACTTAACAAACACTCCGAGTTAAGGAGGTGCCGAGTCAAGATGCTTGTCGACCTAAGAGAGCTACGACTTAACGGTTTGCGAGTTAAGGATGGCTGCGACCTATGTGGACTTATGACCTACCGGGTTAAGGAGCATTCGACTTATAAAGTGTGCCGACTTAACAGGTTGCCGAGTTAAGAAAGGCGCCGAGTTAAGAAGATTCCGAGTTATGAAATGCTCCGACTTAAGAAGTTTAACGAGTTACGACTTAGTGGGTTTATGACTTGAAGGCTGCGAGTTAAGGCCTTACGAGTTAAGGTTTGATAAGTCGGCTACGACTTAATACTTGTCAAAGACAACCATCCCTTAACTCGTCACCGACCTAACCCTGTTCCTTAACTCGGCACCGACCTAAGCCTATTCCTTAACTCGTCACCGACCTAAGCCTATTCCTTAACTCGGCACCGATCTACCATAGGTCGGCAGACGACTTAAATACTTAGAGAAAATTCCTGAGTCCAGATCAGCTCCTATAAATACCCCACCATTTCCAACATGAAGGGGACTTTTGGCCATTCATTACTCAAGCGCCGTGACGCTGTCGAAGCCTCCTCTCATTCAGCAATCAAAGATCTCCAAGCATTCGAGACACTACAACGATCTTCGAGAAGAGCTCCTAACATCCAACGCGGATTCGTCGAGTTTCATCATTAAAGATCGAGCTAGTAGTCAAGAATGATTTCATGATCAAATTGTATTGTATTTAGAGGGATATTGTATTGAATTGTAATCAAATCAGCAATAAAAGACTATAAAGTGGATGTAAGCCCAATTACGGGCCGAACCACTATAAATCTGTTGTTCATTTACTGCTTTTCTGCTATTCTCAGCTCATATTCTGTTCCCGTACCAACGGGTGGTGCTTTCACGATTCTATTACACACACTGGGTGTTAGCGTTCACTTTTTACCGTTAACATTTTGGTGCTTTCACTGAGAAACCAACTCAGGCGATCATCCACCGTTGTTTCGCAAAGATTCATAAAAAGAACCTCTCTTTAAAAACCAGATCTGAAATAATGGCTCCTGGAAGAAGAGGCAGACCTATCAGATCCGGAAACGCTCACGAAGGAACTTCCGCTTCCCCAATAACAGACCAAGCAACTCCAACCGTTGGGGTCACCAGGGCTGAATTGGATGACGCAGTTTCTGGATTATACCAACAAATTGAAACTCAAAACGCTTTGATGATGGATAGATTAACTGCTCTGCTCGGGGCAAATCGTCAACCAGAAAACCGTCGAACTACTCTTCCTGAAATGCCACCCTTCCAAACTGATGGTTCTATGCCGCAACCAACTTGTCATGAGCAGATGCCCGGGCAAAATTCCGAGGGAAGAACTAATACTTGCCCGGAGGTGTCTTTGAACAATAAAGAGTACCTGTCTGAAATGGTTGGCCGCATCATGAAAGAGAGCATGCAAAGGGAAGAAGATGAGGCTGACTGGGGATTTGCGCCAAGCAGAACTCCGTTTACTGAAAGGATCCTAAGAGCGGAGTTTCCAAGGAAATTTGCACCTCCTACTATCCAAGCTTATAGGGGAACCAGTGACCCTAATCATTTCCTCTACAAGTACGATTGGCATATGACTGGTGCAAGAGCATCAGACGAGATCAAGTGTCGATACTTTCCGGTATACCTAGAAGGTGTGGCTTTACTTTGGTTCACAAAGCTTCCAGTTCGGTCTGTAGATAAATTCTCCGACTTAACGCAAAAGTTTAAAGAACAGTTCATATTGTATGCTTCAAAAGCTAAGGATATAATGTCACTGTCTAACCTTGAACAAGCACCCGGAGAATCAATCAAATCTTTCTTGAGTCGTTTCAATATAGCTTTGGCCGAGGTAGAAAATGCGGAACCACGCATGATCCTGACTTATTTGATGAGAGCCATTAATAAATCGAGTGAATTTGGGATATGGTTAAAGATGAAAGAACCAAACTCACTTGATAAATTTTATAAAAAGGCCGATGAGTTCATTCGCCTTGAAAGCCTTTCTGCAACATCGAAAGTGGTTACCGCCCAAACTAACAATGACAATGTCGCACCTAAGAAAAGAGAATCTGAAAGTCAGAAAAGGGAGAATGAAGGAGGAAAAAGCCAGGGAAATGAAAAGAAACCTCGCCGCTTTAATCCTTCAGACTTTACTCCTTTAACTGATACACCAAGAAATATCTTTTTTGCAACAAAGGACGCTGTCAGGTACCCTAAGCCGCCTGAGATGACGAGAGGGGCAAAGCGTAATGGAAAGTTCTGCCAATTTCACAATCAACCTGGCCATGACACTGACCAGTGTCGCGAATTAAAGAGGGTGATTGAAGAATTGCTAGAGCAGGGTAAACTCCAACAATACGTTAAAAGAACCGGAGTCGATCCAACCCCATCCGCTCGGGGTCAACAACGTCCTACCCATCAATCCGATTCTCTCAGCAACACTGCAGTGCAAGATTCAGAAAAGCTTGTCATTAATGCTATCACAGGGGGACCATACCCAGCAAGCAGAAGTTGGGATGACTACTAATCACTCACAAAACTGTGACTGGGGCATCTCTCGCTTTCTCTGACATGAAAAATCCAAAAGCTATGAATCAAGCACAAATGGAAATCCAGCTTGGAGATTCTGGAACAACAATAACTAGCATTCATTTTACTTAACTGCATTGCTTGAATTTGTAAAGATAATGATGGATGTGTATTTTCTGCATTGTAAACCGCTGAGAAATCAGCGTGACTCAATAATGAAAAAACTATGCATTGTGTTTTCTATTATAAAATGCCTGTTATATTTCGATGTGTAAATACTCTAAATGTATTGCTAAAATATCGATCTAATACTGCAGGTCATTAAAGCAAAGCTCACCCATCGCAAAGCTAAGCGAGCCTTGCAAATCATTTAGCAGATTTCAAGCAACAAAAATTTCAAACTCAAATCCCATACAAGAGGAACTTCACATAAAAAGTTGACGGCTCCACTAGGTCAAGCCCTCGTTAACTGGTTGTGATCGCTGATGTAAAAAAGGCATCCAACCAAATAACTTGCGCTTACTCTGTGGAGTCATTCAACAGTGAAGTCTACTTCTTCGAATAAAGCAATTTACTTGCAAGAGAAAGAAAAATACGCTTGGAAACGATGATAAAGGATCGCAGATTGGTGGATGATGATACAACATGAGCAGGCAAACATGGAAGCAGCCAAAGGAAGGTATGCCTCTCAACAGGAAAGCAGGTAGATCCACTAAAAGGATAACTTCCCAAGCAGAAGGAATAAGACCCTCGCTGGCTGATTGTGATGCATCCGATCAGGCAGCTTGTGTCCATCCCATGGATCTACTTGCCCCTAAGACGCAACCTTCCTGGCACACCAACCAACTGATGCTCCTTCCCAAGGATCAACAAAGCCCTCTAACGAGGCACGCCAATAAATGGAGAGCTTTCCTCAATCAAAAAGATCGGTGGGACTACCAAAAAGGGGCACCTTGTTAATCGATTGCGATCGTTTGTACAAACAAACATCCAATTGAACGACTTACGCTTGTCCCGTGGACCCCTCCGACCATGAGAAAGTAACTTCCAGGCAATCACAAGCCCTCTTCGGAGGCACAAGCCCTCTTCGGAGGCACAAGCCCTCTTCGGAGGCACAAGCCCTCTTCGGAGGCACAAGCCCTCTTCGGAGGCACAAGCCCTTTTCGGAGGCACATTTCACCCGTGTAGAAGTGCAAAATGCTTCTCTTCGGAGACCCACTTCACCAGTGATGAAATGCTAAAAAGCCCTTTTCGGAGGCACATTTCACCCGTGTAGAAGTGCAAAATGCTTCTCTTCGGAGACCCACTTCACCAGAGATGAAATGCCAAAAAACTGCTTCTCCTCGGAGACCAAAACTGCTTCTCTTCGGAGACCAAAACTGCTTCTCTTCGGAGACCAAAACTGCTTCTCTTCGGAGACCAAAACTGCTTCTCTTCGGAGACCAAAACTGCTTCTCTTCGGAGACCAAAATCGCTTCTCTTCGGAGACCAAAAGACCTCTTCAGAGGCGTACTCCACCTTGCTTGAAGTACCAAAAATAAACCCTTTACTGGGGCACAAAAATCAAAACCTTCTTCAGAAGTTCATTTCACTGTGCAGGAAAATTCACTTTCAAACAAATAAAAGTGATCATTCCCAGAAGTCGAAGTGTTCTTCAGGAGGAAAAAGAAAATAAAGATTCCTCCAAAGACAAGATATACTCTATTAAAAGCAGAACAATTCTTCCCTGAAAAAGTGGAGAGTTATTCTCTAAAATAAGAGTATCGGTCTTGTGAAATCAAGAGATATTACAATATACTTGTGGTATGGGGGCAACATTGTACAACTCAGTTACATTAATAAAAGTAGTATACAAGCAACATACCACAAGTTCATTGCAATATCATGTAATAAAGATGTGGAGTAAATGCGTTCTTGAAACACAGACAAAAAATTTGTACAAGTGAAAAGAATCGTTTACTCTACACTTCAAATGAAAAACAGATGTATTCCTACATACACAAGGATTTGTACAAGAAAAATATCTATTTTATTTCAACACTATGAGAATTTTTACATCGTACAGGTTACAAAAAGAAGCGGAGACCGGAATCCGCACAATCCCCGGTCAATACAAAAAGCAGAAAATGCAAAATCAAACTCATTTCCCCTTCTTCCCACCCTTGGAACTTTTACCCGGCCTGGTAATTAGTTTCGTAGGCCGCGTCGGAGAAGAAGGAGAAAGAGACTCAGCCGGATCAATCTCTGCCTCATCTCCAGCAGCAGTAGAACTCTTCTTTCCTTTCTTTGAAACCACACGCTTCCCCTTCTTCTTGGAAGAAGACTCACTCCCCGGAGCAAGAAATGTAGAAAGCTCTGTGTCATAATCGAAAGACTGCTCCGGGGTCTTCTCGCTATCTTCCAGACCTTCTGCCTTCTGTTCTTCGGAAGCAGATGGTTCATCTAAACCTTCAAGGGCCGCTATTGGTTCTTCCTGTGAACCAGGCTGGGAAGCTGGAAGAGGTATAACTTGAGAAGGAGGAGGAACGGCAGCTGAAGAAGGAAGAGTTGGGGCAGTTTCTGGGGTGTCTGCTGCATAATAAAAGATATCAAAATCAGTATTCTCCGAGAAAAAAGAAGACCGTGAATCGTCAAAGTTACCTGGAGAAGCCGGTTTAGCAAGATCAATCTCAAATTCCCGAGCTTGGAAGTCTTTCATTGCCTCTTCCTCTGTAGGGGTGGTTACAGTTTCTGTGTCAACCTTAGCGGGAGGCGTGGAATGAGAACTAGAGCCAACAATATCCGCATGAGCTAAAACCGAAGTATAAGCAGGAGCAATAGGGGGTGTTTCTTTCTCAGGAAGCTTCTCTCCCGTCGCTTCGGCCCGCACTCGGATGAGCTGCTCTTTTCCTTTGGCAAGGGCAGCGCGATCGCTCTCACTTAAGTAGGTTGCTTGAAGATCTGTTTCAGAGTATCCGGCACCACCAAATAAGTCAATGATTGCCTCCCATACCTCCGCTAAGGTGACTTCATACTCTGGACCCAAAAATGAAAGGCTCCCACGCCCCAGGACACAATGCATATAAAAGTCGAACAGAGTCGCGTCAACGGTGGCTATGGTCGCCTTATGGGATTCTTCGGCTGCAGCTTTACCAGAAAGAACTTCATCACGTTCTCTTTCAGCCTTCAGTAACTGGGATTGTAGCCTAGCAATTTCTAAGTCTCGAGAGCTGAGTTTCTCCTGAAGACGAGCAGCGTCATCACGATATTTTCTAACGACATGCTGTTCTGCTTCAAGTTTGACTTCAGTATTCCGCTGAGCAGCATGGGCGTCTCGAACTTGTTTTTGAAGCATTTCTTCTTTCTGAGAATAAGAAGTGGAGGAAGTAGCAAGCTCATTTTTAAGTTTTTCAACTTCAGCTTCGAGCTTCCCATAACCATCGCTAATGCTTTTCATCTCCGCGTCATGCTGCTTACGCCATTTGTCCCACTCTGTTTTATCATTTTCCATAGTCATCATCGCTTCAAGGTTCAGATGGTTGACCCTTTGAAGCTCATCAACCAGCTTCTGCCACCCAGACATTCTTTCGATGTCAAGCTTTACAGCATCGACATTTTTCAGCATCGCCTGCTTATCAATGGGGACCAAGTCCAAATCAAAACGCACTCCTTTCAGACACCAATTCGGAAATCGGCTCTGGAGTGTGGGAGGACCATCTCCAGCTTGGTACTGTGGCCTATTAATGATGGTCTGGATGTCAGATTCCTTAAGGGCAGGAGAACCGGAAGATGTATTAGGAGGAACAGAAGCGGTTGTCTTTTCCGGGATGTTAGATGTGTCTTTCTCACCAAGTCTAGCACGTTTACTGGAATCATCAGAAGTGTGACTCTTCCCCTTATCGTCATAAGATTTCCTTTTATAAGGATCGTCGCTTCTGCGAGAAGAGTCATGTTGCTCGTCCCTTCTCCCGTAGTATTCCTCATCTTCTCTCCGGCGACGCTCTTCATGAGCTCGCCTCTCATGAGCCTTTCGAGCAGCTCTCTCCTTATCAGTTTCTTTCACGGCACTAACATAACTCCTAAAGTCATAAGCCTCACGGCTTCCGTAACGCTGGAATTTGTTGTAGTAAGAGCCACTTCGCCCCATCAGAGAACCTGAAATTGAAGAAAAAGACCAGTTTTAGAAATCCTCAAATTGAAGAAGCTGAGTGCATAAAAAGTGCCAAGGTCCTAAGTGTGTGTGATGTGCAAACTACGCGCGTCAGACTACAAACCACTTTTGGGTGTAGAAATGGTAGTAAGTTGTGTGGAAGGCGTTGTGGTTTGTTGCAAGAAAGAAGTTGCTTCGATAACAGGAGGAACCACTTTAGAAACATCATCTTTAAAGAGCTCCTGAGAGGTTATCATGATGTCACTCAGGCTGTCGAAAGTATCATCGCCATGGTGCATGGGAGAATTATCCTTTTCAACTTCCACCTCAGCCGTCTTTTCAAGAGTATGAAAATTTTCCTCCTCTTCAATAACCGGGGCAAGTGCTAACTTACTGGACGACCCCGCAATGTCGGTAAGAGTAGAACACTTCACCAATGAAGTCTCAACGGTAAATTCTTTCGGTGAAGGTTCTTTAGCAGAAGCAGGGGCATCTGACTCCTCAGCCGAAGAATCAGGGACTTCATGTGGCTGAGTGGAACGGGAAGGATGTAAGAGTCCGAATTCGTGAAGGAACTCATCTCTCAATAGAAATTGAACGCTCCTCTCCTCAACCGGCACGGCCATAAGCCTCTCAAAGGTAGTCTTGTGACGAGATTCCCTAGAGGGGGAAGGGAGTGCTGAAACGGTAGAAAAAGAAGTTAACACTTGACAATTTGAACTTCAAAGAATTTAGAAAAAGCACGGGGAAAAGGTAGATAATCGTACTTCCCACTCTCCAAATGGCGTAAAATCCCGGGGGACAACGAACAAAGAAAAACTGGCTCAGAAACCCAGGAACGCTTTCAGGAAGACCAATAATCAGTTTGCGATTCCTGGCACTCCTTACAACTGTGATAGAGGGATGGTCCTTGATCCTTGTGAATGAGCATAGAAAGCAAATTTCTCCAAAACTGGGGAAACGGTCCATCGTTCTCCTAAAAAGCACACACAGTCCCAGCAGGATGGCGTAGCCATTAGGATGAAGTTGAAAAGGGGAGATAGATAATCGAAGAAGAAGTTCTCGGAGACAGTCATTAAACGGGGGAATCGCTCCACTCAAGCACATTTGGCGGTTCACTGCGATGAAGCCGTGCGGTGGCCTATCAGCAGTGTCATCTACTCCAGGAAGCAAAGCGTCAGATTCAGCGATGCCAAACTGGGTGCATAGTTGGCGGAAGGCTTTAAGACTCAGGGTGGTAGGAATCCTTTCTGGGGGATCATTCAACGGAGTAGCGATTGGAAAAGCTTCTCCAGCTGATTCCGAATCTTCTTGATGGGATGTCATTCTACACAATCAGCCGAATGTTCAAAAGTGAAGGTGCACGTTTCCTAAAAGTGTAAAGTGCTGTGCA
The DNA here is from genome assembly GCA_030737815.1 of Allium fistulosum. NCBI lineage: Eukaryota > Viridiplantae > Streptophyta > Magnoliopsida > Asparagales > Amaryllidaceae > Allium > Allium fistulosum. The sequence goes on along the minus strand of CM060905.1, from coordinate 727,586,238 downwards.
AAACTAATGAAAATAAGAAAAAGCAAGTATAACTGGAATTAAACTAACTGACAATCAGTCGATTACGAGATTTCAAAACTTGTTAATGCTCAAGTGCAGTGTTAATGCAGACAAATCAGTTCTAGTTAATTATTACGATTCTGCTTTAATACTTCATTTGAGTTGGTTATTGTGTAGCATTTCACTCATACAGTTCATTTAATTGTAATCTTTATCAACTAATCTGTCATCTGATATGGGCAGTCGGTGGCAGTATATTCGTCCCAGTTTTTGTACATGTTGTAACAGGCAGTCAGAGTTATTAACAATCTATAAAAGAGTGCAACAAAATTCAAGAGTCCAAAGTTCAAACAACTCAAGTCTTAGCATTCAAGGCAGTGGGAAAATTTGCTCAAGTTCTAACTCGGTCACGACTTAACTTAGGGCAGATTTTCCTAAGTCCTAACTCGTTCACGGTCTACAAGATATGCCATGAATCAAGTTGAGTCGTAACTCTCCAATCGTACCGCACATTCAAGCAAAATCTGAACAAGTGCTAAGTCGCTAACGACTCAAATGGCTCCTGCGACCTAGGGTCAACTATTCTCTAAGTCGTAAGTCGTGAGGAATAAAAAGAGACTTCAAGTCGTAAGTCGTAAGCCGTAACATCAAAACTGCTGGATCACGCGAAATTACCAATCCATCTAACTCCTGACTCGCTAAATCCTTAACTCGTTAACCATCTATCCATCCAATTCCTAACCCATTTACCTCCTAACCCGTTAACTTTCCAACCCGTTAATCCATTAACCAGTTAGCCTCTCCATCAACCCTATTTCTAAATCACCGTAAATCGCAAATCGTTGCAAGTCATACTGAGCCACCTTAAGTTCATGGATATCCTGTATAACAGTATTCACAAAGCCCAAAAGGAAAAATCATGGATGAGGGTCGACGGCAATGATCGGCGATTGGAAAAAGGGAAGAGATGCTTACGCGGTGTAATTGGGAATGGCTGGAAATAAATCAGGTCGAAATCGCCTTTGGAAGCTTGAAATTGCGTTAATGGCAGATACGGCTTAAAGAACGAGTAATAGGAAGACGGAGAAAAGAGGAACGACCTAAGCATTTTATACCCCAGGTTGAAGGAATTGGAATCGGCCCACACGAATTAAGATAAGTCGAAACACACGACCTACAACTTAGGCGTGTATTTCGAGGGGCAAATGTTAACCCTTAATTCTCCACGACTTAAGAAGTACGCGACTCAAGAGTTAACGAGTTAAGGGAGTGCAAGACTTAACGAGTTAAGAGTTAGATGACCTACGACTCAACAGGCTCCGACCTAAGGAATGGTCCGACTCAACGACCTACGAGTTAAGAAGTTTAACGACTTACGACTTAGCGTGCTACGACTCATAAAGATTAACTCTTCTACGACTCAACGAGACAAGCTTTCTACGACTCATGGTCTTACGACTCATCAGGTTCAACGAGTCATGGAGTATACGACTCATGGTCTTACGACTCATCAGGCTTACGACTCATCAGGTTTACGACTCAAAAGGACCTTACGACCTAACAATGTACGAGTTAAAGCACCTGCGAGTTAAGGAGTCTGCGACCTAAGATGTCTACGACCTAGGACTCAATGACTTAGCTTGCCCAGCGACCTAAGGCTACAGGAATGTCACGACTTAAGGAGTCTGCCGACTTAACAAACACTCCGAGTTAAGGAGGTGCCGAGTCAAGATGCTTGTCGACCTAAGAGAGCTACGACTTAACGGTTTGCGAGTTAAGGATGGCTGCGACCTATGTGGACTTATGAACTACCGGGTTAAGGAGCATTCGACTTATAAAGTGTGCCGACTTAACAGGTTGCCGAGTTAAGAAAGGCGCCGAGTTAAGAAGATTCCGAGTTATGAAATGCTCCGACTTAAGAAGTTTAACGAGTTACGACTTAGTGGGTTTATGACTTGAAGGCTGCGAGTTAAGGCCTTACGAGTTAAGGTTTGATAAGTCGGCTACGACTTAATACTTGTCAAAGACAACCATCCCTTAACTCGTCACCGACCTAACCCTGTTCCTTAACTCGGCACCGACCTAAGCCTATTCCTTAACTCGTCACCGACCTAAGCCTATTCCTTAACTCGGCACCGATCTACCATAGGTCGGCAGACGACTTAAATACTTAGAGAAAATTCCTGAGTCCAGATCAGCTCCTATAAATACCCCACCATTTCCAACATGAAGGGGACTTTTGGCCATTCATTACTCAAGCGCCGTGACGCTGTCGAAGCCTCCTCTCATTCAGCAATCAAAGATCTCCAAGCATTCGAGACACTACAACGATCTTCGAGAAGAGCTCCTAACATCCAACGCGGATTCGTCGAGTTTCATCATTAAAGATCGAGCTAGTAGTCAAGAATGATTTCATGATCAAATTGTATTGTATTTAGAGGGATATTGTATTGAATTGTAATCAAATCAGCAATAAAAGACTATAAAGTGGATGTAAGCCCAATTACGGGCCGAACCACTATAAATCTGTTGTTCATTTACTGCTTTTCTGCTATTCTCAGCTCATATTCTGTTCCCGTACCAACGGGTGGTGCTTTCACGATTCTATTACACACACTGGGTGTTAGCGTTCACTTTTTACCGTTAACAGTTGTTTAACTTTGAAAATCATTTGAAACAAAGGTATCACGTAAGACTTCCCACACATAAACATGGAAAAGTTTTTACCTTACGCTAACCAAAACATTTCATAGGAAATCCAGTGATATTATAATAGTGTCTAGGGTTTTCAAGTAAATAGAAAATAGCCGAAATTGTTACATTCATTAAATTCCAGCATACTAGGTTTACAATCAAAACCGTAGGGTTTCGTAGGGAAATTGGGTTTCCAACAATGGCTGGGCTACTGGGGTACCGCCCGTCACAGTACCTGGCCTAGATCAGAGTACCGAGGACCCACCCTAAGTCCCCTGCAACACAAGGCCGGACCCGTTCCTTACTGAACAGTTCCAAACGAGACAACCCCGGCAGTAGGACGTCAACAACTGCCCACACACCGAAATAAAAAGGGACATCTAGACAGGGGAAAATCTCGCTCTCAAGTGGGTGCTACCCACGAAGCCTTGCTGCACCTCCCCTGTTTTAGCCATTCCCGGTTGATGAGGCTTGAGGTCACGATTACCTTTATCAGAACTCATCACTTAGAATGCTCATCGTCCACCTGACGATGTGCTGAAAGCATTCAATCCATACAAGTTCGTTCCGGGTTCGAACGAAACCGAAGGCATTATCTCGTTACACTCATTTTGGAATCACCCTCAGAGTTAACGACAATAACCCTTGCATTCTGAATCACCATCTCGAATCTATAAGTACTATCTCCGTCAAACTCATTACGGAATCACCCACAGAGTTATACTGACGAATAGTTCTTATACCTCGAGTCTTCACTTGCTCCACTTGAAATTCACGCCCTAACGTTAATTTGGATCGATGTGGTATTCGGGTCTCCAGACCTGGAATCCCGGTATACGGAAACCCGATCCCGGTCTCATCGAAATCCAAAACGTGTCTTTTAAGGCCAAGTTGTTTTTAAAGTTAAAACAATTCAATTCAATTATTTATATACACAGATAGATAAATCACAATATAACAATGGATATCACAACATCATCATAAACAGATAATCCATAACATCTCAAACAAACATCCAAATCACAACAGATATCACTCATCTCATATCTGAGATCACAATCAATCAATGGGATATCAATATCATTCATAAGCAATGATTTATTATTCACAACTATAATTAATTTAAAATGAATTAAATTAATTACTTTTGTCCCTAATTAATTTAAAGTAAATTAAATTAATTACTTATCTATAAATCCTGCTTATACAACCATTTTCTAATTACAATAAGTAATTAGTCTTAATTTAATTCCACAGATTAATTAATGTAAATCATTTATAGTAATTAATATTTAATTACTTCATTTATTAATTAAATATAATTAACTTCATTTATTCTTAATTAATTACATAAATTAATCACCTCATTATTAATTATTACTTATTTTGACAATTCATAATTATATCATTAACTCTATAAATTAATGATCTCTAATTAATTTGTAAATTAAACTACTTTATTACTTCAAGTAATTTAATCTTTAAATCAACAATTATTAATCACCCTGATTAATCACACCAGTAATTAACTCCCTTTAATTACTTATGAATTAAATTAATTATCCCATAATTAATTATCTTCATTTATTAATCCCTTGATTAATTTCAAAAGTAATTTCCCATATTACTTTATCTACTCATTAACTTGTATTAATCACATCCGGTGATTATCGTCTAATCACTCCTCTAAGTAATTTTGATCCCTTAATTACACCGAGTAATTCCGCTCATCGGATTATTAAATGATTTATAAATTTGATTAAGTTAAATAGATTCATTCATTTGATCATATCATCCAATTTAGTTCCAATAGATAATAACCCTTCAATTACTTTTGTTAAATATTCATTTAACAGTTTCAATGCATTATCCAAATTAATTCATCTAATTATTATCAATATTTATCACATTTATAAATCAATTTAAAATCCTTAATTAATTGATTTATTAACTAAACAATTACTTGATTTCTTTCTTTTTGTAATTATTTTTTTAATTACAACTTAATATAATTAAGTCGTCCTCTAATTAATTTATTAATTACTTCGATATTTAATTTATTCCTATAGAAATAAATTCTTAATTAACATTTCCACATTTTAAATTCCAAATTCCTTTTTTAATTTAAGATTTAAAGTGATTAATGATTTAAACATTAATCCAATATAAATTCACTTTAACATTCCTTTAAATAAATGTACCCAACATCTATCACTTACAAATGAAGTTTATATAAAGAAAACTTTTAAAATTTAATTATTATGGAAAACAATTCTTTTAAAAATATATTTTTAACCTACAAATACATTTCTTTCTTTCAAAAAGAATTTCTCAAACTCCGTTAACATTTGTTTAAACAAATTTACTTTTTATAAAACTGTTTATTTAAACTATATTTACTTTAAACATTCAAAAATAAAATTAATTGAAATTTCCAAATTTGAATTCAAAGAAATTTTGAATCCAATCACTTATCTTGATTTTAAACCATTATTCAAAATCTTATTTGAATTTTAAATTAAAATTTTAAACCTGGAAAAAAAATCAAATTATTAGAAACTGGAATCATTCTTTGCCTCGACTCACCAGCCTGCTCCGAGAATCCCCATTCCCTGCTTCGAGACTTTTCTCGTTTTACCCGAGTATTTCCCGAGAACAAATTTCACGCAACACTCAACAGTTTCGACCTGTAGCCATTTAACTACTTCGAGTTTCTTTCCCTCCTGACTCGCGAAAATCGCTCGCAAACTCGAGTGAACCCCTAGAAACAATCCCACGCAACACTCTCCAAAATCGACAGCCATCCCTATGTGCACGTGTACGTGCACAGGCGAAACGTTCGCCTGCGACCATCAACTCCAACGCCGACATATCGATCACGACCACCTTCCACGATTCCGGTCACCAGTTTCTCGAACGAATCCCCCAGTCGAATTCGAGACTGCCTGTCACAAGAACAGGAATAACACCCCAAACTGGAACACCATCGAACTCGCCTCTCCGATCACCAGAGCCTTTGGGCTTCCGGCCACACCTTCGCCCTTCTTCCTACCTCCGATTCCCAGATACCGGTCGAGCTCGATGCCTTGTGGCATTCAAACGAGACCAATACAAGACCACAACAAAAACTAGGTTTATAAAATAGATTTCGTCGCCGTTTCCTCCACGACGATCTGCAGCGCCTTCGACCATTTTTCCCTGCCTCTCCGTTCACTCCTCCATCACCACAGTGAACCCCAAACGTTCCAGTGTCCTAGATCGCCCAAAAATCGACGAAAACCCATTTTCGTTTTACCCAAAACTGCTCCCTAAATACTATGTTAAAAATGATGATATTTATTTTAAAAATCATGTTATAGGGTAGTGATTTAACCTGTGACCCTGAATCAACATTTTAAAATGTTTGAATTTTACCTATGATTCAAGTTTGCCTGTAGTTTTCAATTTCCAGTGATATTTAAATTTTATTTCAGCCTAAATAAACTTTTATAAACTACACTATGATAAAATGAACAAGTTTTGTTTAAACATTACACCCTATCAATATCTAAATCAAAAGATATGAGTTATTAAACTAAAAACTGAAGCTTGAAAAAACAAAACAGAGAGAACACAGATATGTATCCATGTACACATATTCAATTACTCAGGAAATCATATAAACATATCTATATCCTGATGTAAGCATGCAACCATCATACACTTAAGTAGTTTTTAACAAAAATTGTTACTCACCATAGTTTTGCAAAAGAACAGAGACTTGTTTTAGAAATCTGTCTTGAATTTGAAACTGGAAACATGCTTCTACTTGATCACCCTGCCCATTATCCTTCTTGTTGTTGTATTAGTTGCTGGTGTTGCATAATCTTTGTTTAAGTTTAAATGAAGTTTCAACTTAGTTTATTTAGCTCGAAAGAAATGAAAAGGTGATGGGAAGAAGTAGTTTACAAGCTGAAATATAAAACAGGGTTTCATCAGACAGTTAACAGGTTGTACAAATTTCCAGAGATTTTTACATGGTTTGGTGGCTGAGAATACATTTTTATGCAAAATCGAATCGATCTTGTTGGCTGCTAATAAATGAAAGCATTAAATGCTATTGTCCTTGTGTCTTTTATTTTATACTTATCCTATCATTTTTCTATTCTTGCTTGAGACTTACTTCACAAGCTACAAATATATCATATTTTACTTTACTTTGATTCTTTTCTTTTTGCAGCCTACATACCCTTTAGATTTTCTAGTACTCGAATTTGCATGTTTTCCCATATTCGAATTATTTGTTTTCATGCTAACTTAGTTCTTAATTCTTAACTATGCAGATTATTTTAGAGCTGGCCAATCTTCTTATGTGTGCTATGCAATATGTATTACTAATTTGATAATAGAATGTAATCAATATTGTGTAAGTGAAATGTTGTTTGATTATTTAATATGTTTGTTTTATTATTTACAAAACCATGAATTTACTTATGTATATATTTGTACTGGTATTATTGTCTTGTTGTTTTACTTAATTGACACCTTGATATTTACTTTCTCTTGTTTGATATATTCACTTGGTTATTTATTTCATTGTTAACTTATTATCCTATTATTTTTCTTTAGTCAAATTGCTTTATAATATATGAGAAGTTTCATATTTTACTTCCATCTATTCATCTCATATGTTTATTTCTATTCTAACATAAGTGTATTATTTTATTCATTTTAAAAGTCTATTTGTAAAGATATTATATTATAAATAAACTCATTATCAAAATAAAATGATTTATAAAAGAAATTATCACTATATGAGTAAATTACTTATTTTATCAATCTATATTTAAAAAGAACAACAAAACTTCTGTTCAATTTAAGCTAAAATCAATTTTAAACAAATTTTAACTTATCATGTATATATATATCAAAATCAACTCACTATTTATTTAATAACTTTTAAAAAAAAAGATATACATATTAAATCAAACCAAAATTACCAAAATATTAAAATAAGAAAATATATCTTCTTTTATTAAAATTCAAATCAGATCTTATCTATTTACAATATATACAGATTTATATATATATTATAAACAGAAAACAATTTATTAGCCTTTAAAATATAAATTATCAGTTAAACATCTATTCAGAAGAAGATTATTAATCAAATCCAGATTTTATTAACAGTGATTATCATATCAATTTAATTTCTATCGCAGATTATTAAATTGATATTGTCAAAATTTCCGGGATGTCACATTCCTCCCCCCTTAAAAGAATTTCGTCCCCGAAATTTAAACAAAAGTAATTTAATAATCCAATTAAAGATTTAATTTTAAAACACAAGCATATATCATTCATATGTTAACAACCATAGCATCAAATCAAACAAATCTAACTATCTAGAAAAATTCTGGATAGAATTCTTTCGAGTTTCCCCGAGTATAAATACTGGGTTACTTGCTCTATAGAATCCAAACCATTAATACTACTAAACTACAGAGCTCCTACTCATCTAGATCTACACAACTAGACAAGATATCAGACTATAGACAAGTCTGACTCAACAACCAAAACTCCCGAACTATAGGTTCTATAACCAGAGATAGATCTCACACGTACTCCCTCAAAGATACGTGAAATACCATGAATCCCAATCATTCCAACCGACAATTCAAATCTGAAGACTCAACACTTATCCTCAGAAGAACAACAGAAAAGATCCAAAATAACTCAGAATGGGCTTTTCACATCTTACCCAACTTATAGCTCCCTGAATCAGAGAAAACTTCAACAACAACGGAGTCTCCAACTTCGAATTCCAAATTTCCTCCATCTCTAATCCACAAAACTCTTCGGACGATCCTGGGTCTCCTACATCCTTACTGATCAACTCAACCCTGCTGATGCCCTTCAGAAACAAACTGGACCCAAAACAATCCAACAAAACGATCTTTCCAAGATCAATCAAAACTCAAAACACAAACCCAAGCTCTACTCCAGAATCAAAAGACTGATCTCACATCCCATATCCGGAAGAGATAAAACAGATGTACTCCAATCTGGCCTCAGATCCTGAAAAATCTGCTGTAAAAATTCTCTAATCCAAACACTACAACTTCCATTTGCTTCCACTCTAAAACTGCTGCCACCATGCTTCCACTGCGCTACTCTGATATAGGTAGATGAAAACACAGATGATGTACACAAGCACAAACTTCCACTGATACCAATTGTGACGAACCTAGGCTTTGCAACCATTAGTCAACAATCACAACTGATATGCTTCTCAACTATTCGGAAAATATGACTCAATAGATCCCCAAATAAAATTCAGAAGTTCCTCCAAACTGAGCTGCTTCACCAAACTCAAAAATCATCCTACTACTAAGCTAAACTATCGGTATCACTTCTGAAATGCAGTCGATACCAACTCAAACTCCAGATGCCGACAAAATTCTGACTTCCAGAAGACACCAGAAAAAAAAACACAAGAGAATACTCAAACTATCGCAAGTCACTTTTGCGATCAATCCAGCCTAATTCCAGAGAAAACTGCTCTCTCGTCACAAATCAGAACAGCACACACTTCTATAGCCAATCCATCGAAGAAATGGATTCACTCTGCTACTCCTGAAATCTACTGCTATGCTAAAAGCTTCCTTGCCAACACACAGAACACCCTGAGTCACTCTGCTGACCCAAATGCCCACAAACTGCTAATCTAGAATCTCCTCAAGAAACTCGGACCACAAACCAACAGAAACATCCTGCTGAACATAGCCGCAATATCTAAGCAGACACACTTCTTTAGCTTGTTCCAAAGAAATATCTTCGGAAACATCCATAGTCACTGCGTCTCATCACACAACTACTACATCCTGAAATATCAAGGTACCATCACTAACTTCTGTCCATCCGATAGATCCCAACTCTAGCTCATCCAACTTACATTCCAAAGGTAAACTCCAAACTTTAATAGATATCCTTCCAAGATCGATGAAAACCTTCATCACAACAAAACTAACTCGAGAAGGAAATTGGGCCTACAATCCTGACATACACATTTCCAATCTCAACAAATTCAACCATCAGTGATCGTGTTACACAGATCACTACCCTATCCACCTTTATACTTATATTGGATAACCTGAACAGGTAACCCAACCGATAGGTAGAAATAAATATAAATATATATATCAAAAATTACAAATACGCTCTCTCGGGATAGACACCATTCCAGAGCCTAGGTATTCACTCAACCCAGTGCTCTGATACCAACTGTCACGACCCGACTTCCTATGCCCAGGAAATCGTATCGTTTTGAAGAAAAGAAAGAGGTGAGAAAGTAGAAAAGAAAAAGAAGAAGAAGAAACAACATCAGAATCTCAACAGCGGAACGAATAAAATATAATATATCACATAAATATTACATAGTATCATATACATCAGAGCTACACAGACAATACATCACAAACTAGACAGTTATAAACACCTGTCTAGTTAATACAACTCACACATCACAGAGATACAACACAGCGGAATATACAATAAACACTAACACAGCGGAACCAATATATATCTACACGCTGAAGCCTCCTGCTCCATTGCTCCTCCAGTATTCGTCAAAGCTAACCTGAATCCCTTGACTACCCGTAAAAATTTGGGTACCCGAGAGTTTATGAAAAACAGAAATAAACTTCGGGTCAGACATGAGTCTGGTATGAGTAACAGGTTAAAGTTGTTTAACTTTGAAAATCATTTGAAACAAAGGTATCACGTAAGACTTCCCACACATAAACATGGAAAAGTTTTTACCTTACGCTAACCAAAACATTTCATAGGAAATCCAGTGATATTATAATAGTGTCTAGGGTTTTCAAGTAAATAGAAAATAGCCGAAATTGTTACATTCATTAAATTCCAGCATACTAGGTTTACAATCAAAACCGTAGGGTTTCGTAGGGAAATTGGGTTTCCAACAATGGCTGGGCTACTGGGGTACCGCCCGTCACAGTACCTGGCCTAGATCAGAGTACCGAGGACCCACCCTAAGTCCCCTGCAACACAAGGCCGGACCCGTTCCTTACTGAACAGTTCCAAACGAGACAACCCCGGCAGTAGGACGTCAACAACTGCCCACACACCGAAATAAAAAGGGACATCTAGACAGGGGAAAATCTCGCTCTCAAGTGGGTGCTACCCACGAAGCCTTGCTGCACCTCCCCTGTTTTAGCCATTCCCGGTTGATGAGGCTTGAGGTCACGATTACCTTTATCAGAACTCATCACTTAGAATGCTCATCGTCCACCTGACGATGTGCTGAAAGCATTCAATCCATACAAGTTCGTTCCGGGTTCGAACGAAACCGAAGGCATTATCTCGTTACACTCATTTTGGAATCACCCTCAGAGTTAACGACAATAACCCTTGCATTCTGAATCACCATCTCGAATCTATAAGTACTATCTCCGTCAAACTCATTACGGAATCACCCACAGAGTTATACTGACGAATAGTTCTTATACCTCGAGTCTTCACTTGCTCCACTTGAAATTCACGCCCTAACGTTAATTTGGATCGATGTGGTATTCGGGTCTCCAGACCTGGAATCCCGGTATACGGAAACCCGATCCCGGTCTCATCGAAATCCAAAACGTGTCTTTTAAGGCCAAGTTGTTTTTAAAGTTAAAACAATTCAATTCAATTATTTATATACACAGATAGATAAATCACAATATAACAATGGATATCACAACATCATCATAAACAGATAATCCATAACATCTCAAACAAACATCCAAATCACAACAGATATCACTCATCTCATATCTGAGATCACAATCAATCAATGGGATATCAATATCATTCATAAGCAATGATTTATTATTCACAACTATAATTAATTTAAAATGAATTAAATTAATTACTTCTGTCCCTAATTAATTTAAAGTAAATTAAATTAATTACTTATCTATAAATCCTGCTTATACAACCATTTTCTAATTACAATAAGTAATTAGTCTTAATTTAATTCCACAGATTAATTAATGTAAATCATTTATAGTAATTAATATTTAATTACTTCATTTATTAATTAAATATAATTAACTTCATTTATTCTTAATTAATTACATAAATTAATCACCTCATTATTAATTATTACTTATTTTGACAATTCATAATTATATCATTAACTCTATAAATTAATGATCTCTAATTAATTTGTAAATTAAACTACTTTATTACTTCAAGTAATTTAATCTTTAAATCAACAATTATTAATCACCCTGATTAATCACACCAGTAATTAACTCCCTTTAATTACTTATGAATTAAATTAATTATCCCATAATTAATTATCTTCATTTATTAATCCCTTGATTAATTTCAAAAGTAATTTCCCATATTACTTTATCTACTCATTAACTTGTATTAATCACATCCGGTGATTATCGTCTAATCACTCCTCTAAGTAATTTTGATCCCTTAATTACACCGAGTAATTCCGCTCATCGGATTATTAAATGATTTATAAATTTGATTAAGTTAAATAGATTCATTCATTTGATCATATCATCCAATTTAGTTCCAATAGATAATAACCCTTCAATTACTTTTGTTAAATATTCATTTAACAGTTTCAATGCATTATCCAAATTAATTCATCTAATTATTATCAATATTTATCACATTTATAAATCAATTTAAAATCCTTAATTAATTGATTTATTAACTAAACAATTACTTGATTTCTTTCTTTTTGTAATTATTTTTTTAATTACAACTTAATATAATTAAGTCGTCCTCTAATTAATTTATTAATTACTTCGATATTTAATTTATTCCTATAGAAATAAATTCTTAATTAACATTTCCACATTTTAAATTCCAAATTCCTTTTTTAATTTAAGATTTAAAGTGATTAATGATTTAAACATTAATCCAATATAAATTCACTTTAACATTCCTTTAAATAAATGTACCCAACATCTATCACTTACAAATGAAGTTTATATAAAGAAAACTTTTAAAATTTAATTATTATGGAAAACAATTCTTTTAAAAATATATTTTTAACCTACAAATACATTTCTTTCTTTCAAAAAGAATTTCTCAAATTCCGTTAACATTTGTTTAAACAAATTTACTTTTTATAAAACTGTTTATTTAAACTATATTTACTTTAAACATTCAAAAATAAAATTAATTGAAATTTCCAAATTTGAATTCAAAGAAATTTTGAATCCAATCACTTATCTTGATTTTAAACCATTATTCAAAATCTTATTTGAATTTTAAATTAAAATTTTAAACCTGGAAAAAAAATCAAATTATTAGAAACTGGAATCATTCTTTGCCTCGACTCACCAGCCTACTCCGAGAATCCCCATTCCCTGCTTCGAGACTTTTCTCGTTTTACCCGAGTATTTCCCGAGAACAAATTTCACGCAACACTCAACAGTTTCGACCTGTAGCCATTTAACTACTTCGAGTTTCTTTCCCTCCTGACTCGCGAAAATCGCTCGCAAACTCGAGTGAACCCCTAGAAACAATCCCACGCAACACTCTCCAAAATCGACAGCCATCCCTATGTGCACGTGTACGTGCACAGGCGAAACGTTCACCTGCGACCATCAACTCCAACGCCGGCATATCGATCACGACCACCTTCCACGATTCCAGTCACCAGTTTCTCGAACGAATCCCCCAGTCGAATTCGAGACTGCCTGTCACAAGAACAGGAATAACACCCCAAACTGGAACACCATCGAACTCGCCTCTCCGATCACCAGAGCCTTTGGGCTTCCGGCCACACCTTCGCCCTTCTTCCTACCTCCGATTCCCAGATACCGGTCGAGCTCGATGCCTTGTGGCATTCAAACGAGACCAATACAAGACCACAACAAAAACTAGGTTTATAAAATAGATTTCGTCGCCGTTTCCTCCACGACGATCTGCAGCGCCTTCGACCATTTTTCCCTGCCTCTCCGTTCACTCCTCCATCACCACAGTGAACCCCAAACGTTCCAGTGTCCTAGATCGCCCAAAAATCGACGAAAACCCATTTTCGTTTTACCCAAAACTGCTCCCTAAATACTATGTTAAAAATGATGATATTTATTTTAAAAATCATGTTATAGGGTAGTGATTTAACCTGTGACCCTGAATCAACATTTTAAAATGTTTGAATTTTACCTATGATTCAAGTTTGCCTGTAGTTTTCAATTTCCAGTGATATTTAAATTTTATTTCAGCCTAAATAAACTTTTATAAACTACACTATGATAAAATGAACAAGTTTTGTTTAAACATTACACCCTATCAATATCTAAATCAAAAGATATGAGTTATTAAACTAAAAACTGAAGCTTGAAAAAACAAAACAGAGAGAACACAGATATGTATCCATGTACACATATTCAATTACTCAGGAAATCATATAAACATATCTATATCCTGATGTAAGCATGCAACCATCATACACTTAAGTAGTTTTTAACAAAAATTGTTACTCACCATAGTTTTGCAAAAGAACAGAGACTTGTTTTAGAAATCTATCTTGAATTTGAAACTGGAAACATGCTTCTACTTGATCACCCTGCCCATTATCCTTCTTGTTGTTGTATTAGTTGCTGGTGTTGCATAATCTTTGTTTAAGTTTAAATGAAGTTTCAACTTAGTTTATTTAGCTCGAAAGAAATGAAAAGGTGATGGGAAGAAGTAGTTTACAAGCTGAAATATAAAACAGGGTTTCATCATTTTTTTTTCCAAGACAGTTAACAGGTTGTACATATTTCCAGAGATTTTTACATGGTTTGGTGGCTGAGAATACATTTTTATGCAAAATCGAATCGATCTTGTTGGCTGCTAATAAATGAAAGCATTGAATGCTATTGTCCTTGTGTCTTTTATTTTATACTTATCCTATCATTTTTCTATTCTTGCTTGAGACTTACTTCACAAGCTACAAATATATCATATTTTACTTTACTTTGATTCTTTTCTTTTTGCAGCCTACATACCCTTTAGATTTTCTAGTACTCGAATTTGCATGTTTTCCCATATTCGAATTATTTGTTTTCATGCTAACTTAGTTCTTAATTCTTAACTATGCAGATTATTTTAGAGCTGGCCAATCTTCTTATGTGTGCTATGCAATATGTATTACTAATTTGATAATAGAATGTAATCAATATTGTGTAAGTGAAATGTTGTTTGATTATTTAATATGTTTGTTTTATTATTTACAAAACCATGAATTTACTTATGTATATATTTGTACTGGTATTATTGTCTTGTTGTTTTACTTAATTGACACCTTGATATTTACTTTCTCTTGTCTGATATATTCACTTGGTTATTTATTTCATTGTTAACTTATTATCCTATTATTTTTCTTTAGTCAAATTGCTTTATAATATATGAGAAGTTTCATATTTTACTTCCATCTATTCATCTCATATGTTTATTTCTATTCTAACATAAGTGTATTATTTTATTCATTTTAAAAGTCTATTTGTAAAGATATTATATTATAAATAAACTCATTATCAAAATAAAATGATTTATAAAAGAAATTATCACTATATGAGTAAATTACTTATTTTATCAATCTATATTTAAAAAGAACAACAAAACTTCTGTTCAATTTAAGCTAAAATCAATTTTAAACAAATTTTAACTTATCATGTGTATATATATCAAAATCAACTCACTATTTATTTAATAACTTTTAAAAAAAAAGATATACATATTAAATCAAACCAAAATTACCAAAATATTAAAATAAGAAAATATATCTTCTTTTATTAAAATTCAAATCAGATCTTATCTATTTACAATATATACAGATTTATATATATATATTATAAACAGAAAACAATTTATTAGCCTTTAAAATATAAATTATCAGTTAAACATCTATTCAGAAGAAGATTATTAATCAAATCCAGATTTTATTAACAGTGATTATCATATCAATTTAATTTCTATCGCAGATTATTAAATTGATATTGTCAAAATTTCCGGGATGTCACACTTATGATTTTGAACTGCATATTAATTTTTGGCTATATGGTTTCGTGTTGTTCGTCTTAAGGGGAATCGCTGTTCGTTATTGGGTCTGACAAATTTTGAGTTATACTCACGCTTCTAATTTTGTCATTAAACACCTGTCTTTGTTTTGAAACTTAGCTTGCTTTAATTTTTGGAGTATACTTTAGTGTGATGTTTACATCACTACTATCTGTGCTTTGCACTGCACCTTTCCACTTGTGAATTCGAGACAGTGCTTGAGTTCTTGCTTGTGTATCTGAGTATTTATGGTTGTAGCTGGGTTACCTCTGTCTAATTCCCTCTGGTTTCTTTAGTATTGTTGTAGACTCTTGTTCATTCGAGTCTTTGTGTACCTTGAACTAGTGCACTTGACTAATTGCCTGTAGTCTTCATATATGTACAGTTGGATTTTGAGTTCCATCCTTGATTTCGTGGTATTAGTTTTAAACTGCAGTAGCTTCTCTCGAATTGAACTATCCCTCGTTTTGTTGGCACTGCGGCACTTATGTGTACCTGCTGCTTGTTTAGTCGATTTTGTTTGATAGCATGTCTGCACATGCTTGAAGGCATTTGAGTCTGGTACATTTGCATATGCCTGCGCCATTTGATTTATAAGTTCGTATATACGTGCATATATACATATATATGTGTGTATGCATATATTAGTGGAATTGTCTTCTGGTTCTGGTCATCTCGTCTTCGACCTGTGCATGTTGTTGCTCGATTATGTGATTCCTGTGAGTTTCAACTTTGAACTGTTCTTTTGATAGAATCCTTGATCGCCTCTGTTTCGAATTCCTGGTTGCTTGATAATCATGGTTGGATCTCTAATGACATTTGTTGACTTCGGTCTCTTGTTTAGGTGTTTCTATTTCCATGTCCCTTGAAGTGTTTCTGTACTTCTGGTTTCTCTGATGCATCTGCTTGTTTTAGTTGATTCACCGACCCATTTTGGTTTGTGGTGAGCTCTGTTGTATTCTTCATTATTATATCTCACTGTGTTGCATTGAGTTCGACTTTTTCATTATTGTGCTGACCAATTTGTAGCATATCTCTGATCATCCTGTTGCACTTGTACATCTCTGAAGATGTTGCGGTTGCATTTGAGCTTATTTGAGACCTGATTGTTGCAGTTGCAGTCCATCTCTTTAGTTGCTGCACTGTGTTTCATTTGTACATCACTGTGCTTTGTTTTCATTTGTGCACTCCACTGCCTTGAGCATTTGAGTTTGATCACTTTGTGTGGTCTTCACACTGACCATCTTACTGTTCACTTGTAGTTGAAGTATTTCGCGAGTTTGATTAGTCATTGTAGCTGTCTTGACCATTTGGGACAGTTACATACCTGTTTCAAGTAGTATTTGGGTTTCCCTGACCACGCATGCTAGTTAGTATCGACCGATACTTTGAGGCGTGTAGCACCCTGCTGTCTCTGTGCAGCCATTGTTTTCGGTTGATTGATTTGAACTTGGGCCGAGATTTAATTTTATGTCTCGACCATTTATTTGAATCGCATTTGAGTTGAACCCGACTTTCTCTGGGTTTGACCTTATGCGCGTTTCGTGAATTTCCGTTGATCTTTTATGCATTTCGTTTGATAGTGGCGAGGCAGTACACGCGTGCGTGTACTGCAGCCCTATCAGATTTGACAGTTTTAAATTGATTTAGTCGATTTGGTAAATTGTTTATTTATCTCTGTTGATGATTTAAATCTGCTGATTTTTGTTAAACACTGTTAAGTGTTATATTGACCGTTATCCGGTTTCTTTGTTTAAAGAATCGGATAGACGGGAATTATTGTGACTGTCGTCTATTAAAATTATTACTGCCTATATGCACTAATAAACTGGTTTGAATTAGACTGACCTGGGTATTATTTTCTTTTGAATGTAATACTCGGGTCAGACCCGAGTTATTTCAGGTTGTAGATTTTCTTCTTTGAGTTGCTGTTCAAGATTTGAAGACTTTTCACACCTTCTGAAGTTGTCAGTGTCATTTTGTAGTAGTCGTGTCATTGTATAGAACGATATGTATTCATGTATATTAGTTGATAATGTACTTGTATATATAACTTCTAGAGTCGACAGTTGTAGTTGTATCATATGTATTGAGTCAACTATGTATTAACTGACATCAGTTATATATATATGAGACTTTTGTTTTATCTGTGTTCCCATTTATATTATCTGTGTTATTGTTATATCTAATGTCCTAAACTATTATGAACTATCGTAGTTTGTTTTATACTGATAATTGGATATGTCGATGGGAGTAAATAAATAATAGATGAAAAATAAAAAGTATATACCACTCCTACCGAGATAACCAATATTAGTGTAAGGCCAATTACGGATGGTCGCTCCTATCCAGCCTTATTCTTCGTAATAATAGACAGTATTTCTTTTAATACTCTTTGTTATTATGAGCATAGAGGTGGGGCGTCACAGTTGGTATCAGAGCTTGGGGTTTATGGACATAATATAAAACATAACTTGGATGGAACATATGTTACAATTATTGGTCGATGTTTTATCTGTGATTTGAGTCAAAACTAAAGTTTTGAAATTTTGATGAAATTTTTAAATATCTTTATTTAAAAATAAAAGTGGAATTGTGTTTTGTCGTTTTGATGATTTGATTGATTGTGTTCTATTTATCAGAGTGCGCAGCGGAAACAGTGAAACTGTCTTCGCTGAGTACAACTGATAATCTTTTTGATTTAAAAAATCAAAATACGAAATTGATATGAATTTAATTTGTTGTTTACGTATCTGTAATTATTTTGTTTCTTTGCGAATTTCGAATCCAAATTGAGGATTCGAAGGAATTGCAGATATGTGATTTTTGTTGAAATTTCCGCTGACTTTCTTTTGTACTAATCATCTATTGATTAGATTTTTGCCGTTTTAAATTATCTTCATTGAAGATACATTTGAATGATTCTTTGTCCATTTTGTAGTACGTGCAAAAATTTAAATTGCACGTTATTGCCTTTATTTTACGTTGAACCGATGCTTGGTTATGAAACGTATTTTTGTTGCCGTTATTTTTATAACGGGATTTTACACCAATGCTATATTTTGAAGCACGGTGTTTTGTTGACAATTTTAATAAATGAAAATTCACTGATGTCACATTTTGATGTGAATCCTTTGATGAGATATTTGATGTTTTAAAAATTTCTGTCGCTTTGACTTCAGTATCAGCCAAAATTTTAAAAGTGGATTTTCAAGCGGTTATTCTGCAATACTGATTTGTGACCGTTTTTACGGTATTTTGAGAAGTACAATTTCCTTATCGAAATTGTTACTAATATTGTTGTTTTAATCACGTGATTGGAAAATCGTTTTAAAATGAAAATTGTTTTATAAATTTTTAACAGTTTACGTTTTCAAAAGAATGAGAAAGCGACTTAAACGATTCAGCAAAATCAAGGATTATGACCCCTTTCTTTTACTGTTTCGCTTAACTCCGGACTTGTCCAGTTGAGAATGTGAATTGTTATTTTTACAAAATAAATAAAATTGGTTTCAGAAATTTTAACAGTTTGCGCTTTCAAAAGAATGAGGAAGCGATTTAAACGTTTCAGCAAAATCGAGGACTATGACCCCTTCTTTTACTGATTCGCTTAATTCCGGACTTGTCCGTTTGAGAATGTAAAGTGTATTTTTACAAAATACACAATTTTGCACTTTCAAGGAAACGATGAAGTGATTTAAACGATTTAGCAAAAGTGCGGAGTATGGAACCACACTTTTACTATTTCGGTTAATTCCAGACTCGTTAATTGAATATCTGTTGTTTTGATGATTCTACACTTTCAAGGAAACGATGAAGAGAATTAAACAATTTAGTAAAACTCGTGGTTATGGGACATGAGCGTTTGCTATTTTGGTTAATTCCGGACTCGTTAATTGAAACATTTCGATGCTTTCGTGTGCTTTCGAGCCACTATGAGGACCTTCGGGTCATTTGTTGGGCTTTCGGGCCACTCTGCGGACCTTCGGGTCAAATACCAGTACTAGACCTTCGGGTCACTCTGCGGACCTTCGGGTCAATCTGATGGGCGCCAAAATTATGTTGAGTACTTGGTAGGCTTCGGCCATATGTTGTTGCACGTGCGGCGAATTAAAAACTCGCCATCTGATGGGATCGATCCAAGCTTTTATGTTGATTTTCTAGTCTTCTTAATTGATTTCTAGATATTTGTTGCATCCAATTATCTGCAGGTAATTAGATATTTGTTGATATGAGTTCTGATTATCGTTTTTGATAATCAGATAATTGTTGTTTCTAATTATCGCTTGTGATAATTAGATATTTGTTGATATGAGTTCTGATTATCGTTTTTGATAATCAGATAATTGTTGTTTCTAATTATCGCTTGTGATAATTAGATATTTGTTGATATGAGTTCTGATTATCGTTTTTGATAATCAGAAAATTGTTGTTTCTAATTATCGCTTGTGATAATTAGATATTTGTTGATATGAGTTCTGATTATCGTTTTTGATAATCAGATAATTGTTGTTTCTAATTATCGCTTGTGATAATTAGATATTTGTTGATATGAGTTCTGATTATCGTTTTTGATAATCAGATATTTGCTGTTTCTAATTATCGCTTGTGATAATTAGATATTTGTTGATATGGGTTATGATTATCGTTTTTGATAATCAGATATTTGTTGTTTTTAATTATCGTTTTTGATAATTAAATATTTGTGGATATGAGATTTAATTATCGCTTTTGATAATTAAATATTTGTTGATTTGAGATTTAATTATCGCTTTAGATAATTAAATATTTGTTGATATGAAATATAATTATCGCTTCAGATAATTAAATATTTGTTGATTTTAGATTTAATTATCGCTTGAGATAATTAAATAATTGTTGATTTGAGATTTAATTATCGCTTTAGATAATTAAATATTTGTTGATATGAAATATAATTATCGCTTCAGATAATTAAATATTTGTTGATTTTAGATTTAATTATCGCTTGAGATAATTAAATAATTGTTGATTTGAGATTTAATTATCGCTTCAGATAATTAAATATTTGTCGAATTTAGATTTAATTATCGCCTGAGATAATTAAATAATTGTTGATTAGTTGATTTAATTATCGCTTTAGATAATTAAATATTTGTCGAATTTAGATTTAATTATCGCCTGAGATAATTAAATAATTGTTGATTTGTTGTTTTAATTATCGCTTTAGATAATTAAATATTTGTCGAATTTAAAATTAATTATCGCTTTAGATAATTAAATAATTGTTGATTTTAAATTTAATTATCGCTTGGGATGATTAAATATTTGTTGATTTGAGAAATTTGATTATCGTTTTTGATAATCGAATATTTGTTGAATTTGAAATTTGATTATCGTTTGTGATAATCGAATATTTGTTGATTTGAGAAATTTGATTATCGTTTTGATGATTGAATATTTGCGATTTTTGAGATTTGAGCTTCGTCTTTTTCTCTGGCGATTCAGGTGAGTAATTTGATTTACTCACATTCAATTCGTGCTCTGTATGGGATTTCTGCTTTGTTTTTTCCTTCTCTTTTAGTTGCTGGAACTCGTTTGTTCTTGCTTTTGTTAGTCGTCTGATTTTGATCCCTGATTCCCACGATGTTGATTCTTTTGATTTGAAGCAGTCGAACCTTTTGATTTCTTATCTAATACTTCCCCGCTGACACTTGCTTTGCTTGTACATTCGACATTGCCATGCTCTTTTGGTTGTTACCTTTTATCCATTTATTCCCTGTGATTGCGTGGACGCAATTTCTTTAAGGAGAGGAGTCTGTAACAACCGGGATTTTTGTAATTTTAATTATCGTCAAAATAACAATTTAATTCAGTTGACAATTGATATTGGGATTTAAATCGTATTTAAATTCTTTAATAAAATTGTTATACGTGGTTAGAGATTTTAAATCGATCTGAAATTCATTTTCTTTTGATTTGTATAATCCTCTATTAAACATTGTAAGTAGAGTAAATAAGAAGGGTAAAACGTTGTTTGGGAATTTGAATCAAATTGTTATTCTTTTAAACAATTCTCAAATGATTGAAATGGGCTTTTGAATCTAGCCAATGTTTTTATTCCTGTGTTGCCGTTCTCTTTTGTCAAGGAGAAACCCGACCCCTTTTCATTCGTTCAACCCTAGCCCTAAAATCATTCGAGTAAAAATGGCGGCATGAAATCCATCGTCTTCGTTCATCCACTCCCACAAACCCAACAAAATAAATCGAACGAGAGAAAAAGAAAAATGGTGGCGTTCGTTCTCTTCTTCGTCTCTTTGGAAAACTAGGGCTTCAATATTAAGAGCTGCTCGTCTTTCGATCGTTCTTCAATTCAATAGCTAGGGCTTTGGAAGCTCGAGGGTGCCGACTTCAATCATATCGATCGAACGCTCCATCAATTGTCGTGTTCTTCGCTTCGGCAAAGGTGAGGGGCTGTTTCCTCTCACATCTAATTCGAACGAGTTATTTTACTATTGGTCATTGTGATTTTGGCTTTGAGTAAATTGATTTCTGTCTTGTGGTTGTAGACCTCTGATTTTATTGGATTCTGTGATACTTGCGGCATTGCTTATGATTTTGAACTGCATATTAATTTTTGGCTATATGGTTTCGTGTTGTTCGTCTTAAGGGGAATCGCTGTTCGTTATTGGGTCTGACAAATTTTGAGTTATACTCACGCTTCTAATTTTGTCATTAAACACCTGTCTTTGTTTTGAAACTTAGCTTGCTTTAATTTTTGGAGTATACTTTAGTGTGATTTTTACATCACTACTATCTGTGCTTTGCACTGCACCTTTCCACTTGTAAATTCGAGACAGTGCTTGAGTTCTTGCATGTGTATCTGAGTATTTATGGTTGTAGCTGGGTTACCTCTGTCTAATTCCCTCTGGTTTCTTTAGTATTGTTGTAGACTCTTGTTCATTCGAGTCTTTGTGTACCTTGAACTAGTGCACTTGACTAATTGCCTGTAGTCTTCATATATGTACAGTTGGATTTTGAGTTCCATCCTTGATTTCGTGGTATTAGTTTTAAACTGCAGTAGCTTCTCTCGAATTGAACTATCCCTCGTTTTGTTGGCACTGCTGCACTTATGTGTACCTGCTGCTTGTTTAGTCGATTTTGTTTGATAGCATGTCTGCACATGCTTGAAGGCATTTGAGTCTGGTACATTTGCATATGCCTGCGCCATTTGATTTATAAGTTCGTATATACGTGCATATATACATATATATGTGTGTATGCATATATTAGTGGAATTGTCTTCTGGTTCTGGTCATCTCGTCTTCGACCTGTGCATGTTGTTGCTCGATTATGTGATTCCTGTGAGTTTCAACTTTGAACTGTTCTTGTGATAGAATCCTTGATCGCCTCTGTTTCGAATTCCTGGTTGCTTGATAATCATGGTTGGATCTCTAATGACATTTGTTGACTTCGGTCTCTTGTTTAGGTGTTTCTATTTCCATGTCCCTTGAAGTGTTTCTGTACTTCTGGTTTCTCTGATGCATCTGCTTGTTTTAGTTGATTCACCGACCCATTTTGGTTTGTGGTGAGCTCTGTTGTATTCTTCATTATTATATCTCACTGTGTTGCATTGAGTTCGACTTTTGCATTATTGTGCTGACCAATTTGTAGCATATCTCTGATCATCCTGTTGCACTTGTACATCTCTGTAGATGTTGCAGTTGCATTTGAGCTTATTTGAGACCTGATTGTTGCAGTTGCAGTCCATCTCTTTAGTTGCTGCACTGTGTTTCATTTGTACATCACTGTGCTTTGTTTTCATTTGTGCACTCCACTGCCTTGAGCATTTGAGTTTGATCACTTTGTGTGGTCTTCACACTGACCATCTTACTGTTCACTTGTAGTTGAAGTATTTCGCGAGTTTGATTAGTCATTGTAGCTGTCTTGACCATTTGGGACAGTTACATACCTGTTTCAAGTAGTATTTGGGTTTCCCTGACCACGCAAGCTAGTTAGTATCGACCGATACTTTGAGGCGTGTAGCACCCTGCTGTCTCTATGCAGCCATTGTTTTCGGTTGATTGATTTGAACTTGGGCCGAGATTTAATTTTATGTCTCGACCATTTATTTGAATCGCATTTGAGTTGAACCCGACTTTCTCTGGGTTTGACCTTATGCGCGTTTCGTGAATTTCCGTTGATCTTTTATGCATTTCGTTTGATAGTGGCGA
This sequence comes from Allium fistulosum, assembly GCA_030737815.1. Lineage (NCBI taxonomy): Eukaryota > Viridiplantae > Streptophyta > Magnoliopsida > Asparagales > Amaryllidaceae > Allium > Allium fistulosum. Next base: position 727,562,272 of record CM060905.1, on the reverse strand, counting down.
GGCAGTACACGCGTGCGTGTACTGCAGCCCTATCAGATTTGACAGTTTTAAATTGATTTAGTCGATTTGGTAAATTGTTTATTTATCTCTGTTGATGATTTAAATCTGCTGATTTTTGTTAAACACTGTTAAGTGTTATATTGACTGTTATCCGGTTTCTTTGTTTAAAGAATCGGATAGACGGGAATTATTGTGACTGTCGTCTATTAAAATTATTACTGCCTATATGCACTAATAAACTGGTTTGAATTAGACTGACCTAGGTATTATTTTCTTTTGAATGTAATACTCGGGTCAGACCCGAGTTATTTCAGGTTGTAGATTTTCTTCTTTGAGTTGCTGTTCAGGATTTGAAGACTTTTCACACCTTCTGAAGTTGTCAGTGTCATTTTGTAGTAGTCGTGTCATTGTATAGAACGATATGTATTCATGTATATTAGTTGATAATGTACTTGTATATATAACTTCTAGAGTCGACAGTTGTAGTTGTATCATATGTATTGAGTCAACTATGTATTAACTGACATCAGTTATATATATATGAGACTTTTGTTTTATCTGTGTTCCGCATTTATATTATCTGTGTTATTGTTATATCTAATGTCCTAAACTATTATGAACTATCGTAGTTTGTTTTATACTGATAATTGGATATGTCGATAGGAGTAAATAAATAATAGATGAAAAATAAAAAGTATATACCACTCCTACCGAGATAACCAATATTAGTGTAAGGCCAATTACGGATGGTTGCTCCTATCCAGCCTTATTCTTCGTAATAATAGACAGTATTTCTTTTAATACTCTTTGTTATTATGAGCATAGAGGTGGGGCGTCACATTATTTGTCTCATTTCAAAAGAAATGCAAATAAACTGTGATGTACCTCTGAAATAAACTTTTTGGAATTATTACTACACTTACTATATTCTTCCAATTTAAATTATTATATATTTTAAATTTTTCTTTTAGTTATATTGCTTTAAAATGCATAGATATATGTAAACACTTTATTCATAGAAAATTTAAGATTTTATTCCATTGCTCGATCTAAACATTACATAACAAGTTTATAAAATTATGCAAGAAACTTAGTAGAATTTTAAGAATATGCTAAGAGAAGAGACCTATTTGAAAATAGAAGAATACCAATGCACATATAGAAAATGTCTTTATGTTATTTGTGGTCTAAATTAGCCCTATTGTGATTCTCTTCGTGCATATAATTTTGCTGCTACAAAAGGTTTGTTAAGAGTTGTCCATGGAAAGGTAAGGACAAATAATAAAAAAAACACATGAAGTTTTATCTGGATGACGCATATGAAAATTTATGTTATTTGTATAACTTCATCATGATATTTGTTAACCTTCAATTGACTGCCCAAAGGGGATATTACTGGAAAAAAATTCTACTCCTATGATGTGAATCCAAAAATGCAAATGTATCAGATAAAGTGTAGTGTTTAAGTGAGTAATTGCATAAGTAATGCAAGCATGCTTTGTATGAACATCATGTGAATAATTCGTTTCTCATTTTAAATTTTCTACAACAATTACATAGTTTATATTTCATTTATACTTCATTTATTTCAATAAATTCATCACATAGTGCACTATAAAATTATCTCAATAGGTTTATCACATAGTTTATAATTCTTTTATCTTAATAAATTCATTGCATAGTGTGCTACAAAATTATGTTTTCTATTTCAAATACCTACATTATAAATTTTCTAGTAAAAACCCAAATCAGCTCCCTTATACTATTTTACTTTTATGTCCATACATTAGAATAAGTTACGTAATATTAAAATTATTTAAATAAAACCAGTAAATTGTTATTTGTTGATATGTCTAATGAACCATAAAATCATGAAAATTTCAATAGTTATATCATATCCATATTAATAAAAAATCCATAAAATTGTGTCCATACACACACGTTAATCATATAACATAAATTATATACATAAATAATGATTGCAAATTTAATTTGTAATTCATTTACATTAATACATGCATATACGACGCATTGCACTATGAAATTCCTGTTTTAACAACAAGCACCTAAAATTTGAAAAATCTATATTTATTTATAAAACCCTCCTCAGTACCACTTAATATTACACGTTTAAGTCATTGTATTTTAATCAAATATGTAATCTTTAATTTAGGTTGTTTGAATAAATCAAATTATTAGATATTTGATAACTCATCCTATAATTCCACAGATAGACTTTATCAATATGCATACCATGTCAATGCCAACAAAAGTGATAAAATAGTTTTCCACCCAAATATAAGATATATAAATCACTTAACATAAATGAGGTACATAAAAATTATTAAAAACCTTAATTTATTAACCATTTATCTCAATAAATTTATCATACATTACATTGCAAAATTTTATTTTTAGCTTCAAAGGCATACATTTTAACATTTGTATAATTATTTACATCCCACTCCATTCTTTTCTAATATCTTACATTAAAATCAATATATTTAAACTATCTACATGTAAAAGACCCAAAAGTCGACCTTTGAAAATCGGCATCCGTACTTCACTTGTACTCAAAATGCCGTAGATTCAAACGCCGAATCTGGTTCTCCAGAGCTTATAACACCATTAAGTATAACAACACAGCGGAATAAAAATAGATGATATCATATACAATCCAATGAATACAATATCCAGTATGATATACAACAATGATATCAATATGATACAACCATATCAGAGATACAAGAAATAACAGCGGAAAACAGAAATGATAACTCCAAATGATTAGTCAGAGAGACTGACTCCAAAATGATCTTCAATGTCAAGCTCGAACCACAAAGAGAAGCAAGTACAGTCCTGAACTCCAAATACTGAACTAGCTCCAGATAATCTACTAAACCTGAATGTTTGAGAAACCCAACTCTAGACTGCCCGTGTGGAAAATTGTGGGCACCCAGAGTTTAGGGAAGGAACAATAAACTCCAGGTCAGTCGTGGGACTGGTGTGAGCAACAAAAACAGTTTAACTTTAAACAACAGCAAAAGAATTTTAAACATTGAAATCCGCAATGCTTTTTAGAAAATGAAACTACTATAAGACCTCCCGCCACACACACAATGCAAACGCAGAATTGGAGGAGATTTCTTCTTATGATAGTCAAAGATGCTTACTACGTAAAATCATCTTGATATTATTATTAGTGCATAGTGCAGAAAACATTTCGAAAGTATAATATTAATCTTAGCCAACATACGACCAGTATCATATGCCTACTATAGCTACCATCTAAACTGTGGTGACCACCGTACGTAAATGGCAGGTTCTACAACTAAAACCGTACAAGTTCCGTATTGGAGAAATGGATTTCCAACAAATGGTCAGGCTAAGTGTTAACGTTAAAATACGAACGGTAACACCCGGTGTGTGTAATAAGATCGTGAAAGCACCACCCGTGTGACGGGAACAGAAATTAAGCAGGAAAATAGCCGAAATGCAGTAAATGAACAACAGATTTATAGTGGTTCGGCCCGTAATTGAGCCTACGTCCACTTTATTGTATCTTATTGCTGATTTGATTACAATTTGATACAAATCTCTTCAGGAAACAGTACAATTCGATCACAAGAAACAATCTAGACTACTAGCTCAATCTTCGACGGTGAAACTCGATAAATCCATGTCGGATGTGAGGAATTTCTCTCGAAGCTTGTTGTAGTGTCGCGAATGCTTGAAGGATCCTTGATTACTGAATGAATGATGAGTTCGACGGAGTAACAGCGCTGTAGAAATGATTTGCCAAAAGTCCTCTCAATGTTGGAAGTGATGGGGTATTTATAGGAGCAGATTCCTGAGCTTTCAATTCGACCAAGTCATGAGTCGTACCCGACTCATGGTAAGTCGTGACTCGTATTCGACTCATGATGTCTCGTGGGCGCCTTATGGTCCATCTTGCGGCTTAGTTGGAAGACAAGTGTTAAGTCGTAGTCGACTCATCAGATCAAAATAGCACAGGCCAGGGCCTTGGATTCCAGTTTCGATAGCCTTTAAGTCGTAAGCCTGATGAGTCGTACGCACCATGAGTCGTAAAACCTGATGAGTCGTATGCACCATGAGTCGTAAAACCTGATGGGTCGTACGCACCATGAGTCGTAAAACCTGATGGGTCGTATGACCTTGTGAGTCGTACGTCTTTACGAGTCATAAGTCTGATGAGTCGTAAGCCTTATGAGTCGTAAGACCTTATGAGTCGTACGTTTCCAAGTCTGATGAGTCGTAAGACCTTATGAGTCGTACGTTTCCAAGTCTGATGAGTCGTAAGCCCTATGAGTCGTAAGACCTTATGAGTCGTACGTTTCCAAGTCTGATGAGTCGTAAGCCCTATGAGTCGTAAGACCTTATGAGTCGTACATTTCCAAGTCTGATGAGTCGTACAGACCTTGACTCGCTGAACCGTCTAGACCATGAGTCGTATACTCCTTATCTCGTAAGACCATGAGTCGTATACTCCTTATCTCGTAAGACCATGAGTCGTTGAAAGCTTGTCTCGTTGAGTCGTAGAAGAGTTAACTTGATGAGTCGTATCATGTTAAGTCGAAACCCTCTCAAGTCATAGAGCCTTTAACTCGTTGAGTAGTTAAGTCGCGAAGTTCCCCTAGGTCGGAAGCTGCTTAACCCGGTAGGTCGTAAGTCGTTCTAGCTGTAGATTCCTTCTTAGCAATTAAGTCGTGAGTCGTTGAGTGCACAGGATTTAAGTTTTTTAATTCGTAAGTCGTTGCTAAAAGGGAGTTAACATTTGCCCCTCGAAGTATACGTCTTAAGTCGTAAGTCGTGTGCTTCGATTTCCTTTGCCCGCTTCTTGATGAGTGTGCTAGATCTCGATCGACTTAAGATGAGTCGTAGGTCGTGAACGACTCAGTATAAGTCGTAAGCCGGATGTGTCGATTCACCTTTCACTATCCCAGGGTATAAATAGCCTAGGTCGTTCCTTCTTCTCCTTTACCTGTTTCATTCTGTCATTTGCAAGCATTTTAGTTCCTCTCAGACATGCTCAATTACTCGACCGCCGGACATCTTCGATTTCGTATTGCGTAAGTGGATTCGATTGCTATTCATTCTTCGATTATCACCCAATTACGAATCCCATTTTCACCATCGACCCCCCTTTTCCCATGTCGCAACTCTTTGCAATCCTTGTTTCAATTGATCATTGATGGATTCAGGATGATCTGTCTTAGCCTTGGACAGTCTTGTGTGAACCAGACGATGGATTGCAGCGATTCAGTTTGACCGATTTGTGATTTGTGATGGAATATCTTTACACTAGGTGTATGGTGATTTCGAGATAATTGAGTGCGTTGAGGAGAAGAGAGTTTTGGTTGAAGGAGAGGCTAATGGGTTAACGGGTTAGGAGTTCGGCGAATCGATGTACTAGGGAGAATGAACTAACACCTTTGAACAGAAACCGCGACTTAACTTTCGACGACCTTAAGTAGGTCGTAGGTCGTAGGTCGGTAACGACCTAGGACATTGCATTTTTGCACTCAGACTTGAAACTTTTCTTTGTAGCGCGACTTAAGGACTGACGACTTGATTTAACTCGTAGCTTGCCCCTTAGGTCGTGAACGAGTTAATACTTAAGGTTTAATCTTGCAAGCAAATCTGAAAGACTAGGTCGTGGACGAGATAGCCCTTAACTCGTAACTCGTAACTCGTCTGAACGACTTAACAACTTGAACTCTATGACTTCGAATTCTTGGACTTGAATGATCTTACTTAAGAGAACATGCCTCGAACATCTTGATTCGCCTAATACGACCTAAAAGCCCCGACTCATGATAGGTCGTTTAACGACTTAGGACTTAGATGACTTTGCACAGAAGTTGGCTGAACTTCTTGAATTTGAACTGTGTTGTGCTACCTCTCACACTGTTTTGACTTTAATGCTAATAACCTGCTTAACACAACATTCACAGAATACTGGGACAAATATACTGCCACTGACTGCCCACATCGAATGACAGATTAGTTGATAAAGAGAAGATTGAATTAAATGAACTGTATGAGTGAAATGCTACACAATAACTAACTCAAGTGAAGTATTAAAGCAAAATCGTAATGGTTAACTAAAACTGATTTGTCTGCATTAACACTGCACTTGAGCATTAACAGGTTCTGAAATCTCGTAATCGACTGATTGTTAGCTAGTTTAATTCCAGTTATACTTCTTTTTTCTTATTTTCATTAGTTTTGCACAGCACTTCAAACTTTTAGGAAACGTGCACCTTCACTTTTGAACATTCAGCTGATTGTGTAGAATGGCATCTCATCAAGAAGACTTGGAACCAAGTGGAGAAGCTTTTCCAATTGCTACTCCGTTGAATGATCCCCCAGAAAAGACTCCTACCACCCTGAGTCATAAAGTCTTCCGTCAACTATGCTCCTAGTTTGGCATTGCTGAATCTGACGCTTTGCTCCCTGGAGTAAATGACACTGCTGACAGGCCGCCCAACGGCTTCATTGCAGTGAACCGCCAAATGTGCTTGAGTGGAGCGATTCCCCCGTTTAATGACTGTCTCCGAGAACTCCTCCTTCGATTATCTATCTCTCCTTTTCAACTTCATCCTAATGGCTTCTCCATCCTACTAGGACTGTGTGTGCTTTTTAGGAGAATGCTGGATCGTTTTCCCAGTTTTGGAGAAATTTGCTTTCTATGCTCATTCACAAGGACCAAGGACCATCCCTCTATCACAGTTGTAAGGAGTGCCAGGAATCGCAAACTGATTATTGGTCTTCCCGAAAGCGTTCCTGGGTTTCTGAGCCAGTTTTTCTTTGTTCGTTGTCCCCCGGGATTTTACGCCATTTGGAGAGTGGGAAGTACGATTATCTATCTTTTCCCTGTGTTTTTTCTAAATTCTTTGAAGTCCAAATTGTCAAGTGTTAACTTCTTTTTCTACTGTTTCAGCGCTTCCTTCCCCCTCTAGGGAATCCCGTCACAAGACTACCTTTGAGAGGCTTATGGCCGTGCCGGTTGAGGAGAGGAGTGTTCAATTTCTATTGAGAGATGAGTTCCTCCACGAATTTGGACTCTTACATCCTTCCCGTTCCACTCAGCCACATGAAGTCCCTGATTCTCCTGCTGAGGAGTCAGATGCCCCTGTTCCTGCTAAAGAACTTTTATCGCAAGATCTTACCGCTGAGACTTCATTGGTAAAGTGTTCTACTTCTACCGACATTGCTGGACCGTCCAGTAAGTTAGCACTTGCCCCGGTTGTTGAAGAGGAGGAAAATCTTCACACTCTTGAAAAGACGGCTGAGGTGGAAGTTGAAAAAGAGAAATCTCCCATGCACAATGGCGATGATACTTTTGACAGTCTGAGCGACATCATGATAACCTCTCAGGAGCTCTTTAAAGATGATGTTTCTAAAGTGGTTCCTCCTGTTGTCGAAGCAACTTCTTCTTTGCAACAAACCACAATGCCTTCCGCACAACTTATTGCCATATCTACACCCAAAAGTGGTTTGTAGTCTGATGCGCGTAGTTTGCACATCACACACACTTAGAATTTTGGCACTTATATGCACTTAGCCTCTTCAACTTGATGATTTCTAAAACTGATCTTTTTCTTCAATTTCAGGTTCTCTGATGGGGCGAAGCGGGTCTTATTACAACAAATTTCAGCGTTACGGAAGCCGCGGGTCTTATGACTTTAGGAGTTATATCGGTGCTGTAAAGGAAACTGATGAGGAGAGGGCTGCCAGAAAGGCTCACGAGAGGCGAACTCATGAAGAGCGTCGCCGGAAAGAAGATGAGGAATACTGTGGGAGTAGGGACGAGCGACGTGACTCTTCCCGCAGAAGCGACGATCCTTACAAGAGGAAATCTTATGATGATAAGGGGAAGAGTCATACTTCCGATGATTCCAGCAAACGGATCAGACTTGGCGAGAAAGATACATCTAACATTTCGGAAAAGACTACCGCTTCTATTCCTCCTCATACATCTTCTGGTTCTCCTGCCCTCAAGGAGTCTGACATCCAGACAATCATTAATAGGCCACAGTACCAAGCTGGAGATGGTCCTCCCACACTTCAGAGCCGATTTCCGAATTGGTGTCTGAAAGGAGTGCGTTTTGATTTGGACTTAGTCCCCATTGATAAGCAGGCGATGCTGAAAAATGTCGATGCTGTAAAGCTTGACATCGAAAGAATGTCTGGGTGGCAGAAGCTGGTTGATGAACTTCAAAGGGTCAACCATATGAACCTTGAAGCGATGATGACCATGGAAAATGATAAATCTGAGTGGGACAAATGGCGTAAGCAGCATGACTCGGAGATGAAAAGCATTAGGTATGGTTATGTGAAGCTCGAAGCCGAAGTTGAAAGACTTAAAAAAGAGCTTGCTACCTCTTCCACTTCTTATTCTCAGAAGGAAGAAATGCTTCAAAAACAAGTTCGAGACGCCCATGCTGCTCAGAGAGATATTGAGGTGAAACTCGAAGCAGAACAGCAGGTTACGAGAAAATACCGCGATGATGCTGTTCAGCTTCGAGAGAAAGTCAGCTCTCAAGATTTAGAAATTATAAGACTGCAATCCCAGCTACTGAAGGCTGAAAGAGAACGTGATGAAGTTCTTTCTGGTAAAGCTGCAGCCGAAGAATCCCATAAGGCGACCATAGCCACTGTTGACGCGACTCTGTTCGATTTTTATATGCATTGTGTCCTGGGGCGTGGGAGCCTTTCATTTTTGGGACCAGAATATGATGTCACCTTGGCGGAAGTATGGGAGGCAATCATTGACTTATTTGGTGGTGCCGGATATTCTGAAACAGATCTTCAAGCTACCTACTTAAGTGGGAGCGATCGCGCTGCCCTTGCCAAAGGAAAAGAGCAGCTTATCCGAGTGCGGGCCGAGGAGACGGGAGAGAGGCTTCCTGAGAAAGAAACACCTCCTATTGCTCCTGTTTATACTTCGGCTTTAGCTCATGCGGATATTACTGGCTCTAGTTCTCATTCCATGCCTCCCGCTAAGGTTGACAAAGAAACTGTAACCACCCCTACAGAGGAAGAGGCACTGACGGACTTCCAAGCTCGGGAATTTGAGATTGATCTTGCTAAACCGGCTTCTCCAGGTAACTTTGACGATTCACGGTCTTCTTTTTTTTTCTCGGAGAACACTGATTTTGATTTCTTTTATTATGCAGCAGTCGTGCCGGAAACTGCACCAATTCTTCCTTCTTCAGCTGTCGTTCCTCCTCCTCCTCCTCAAGTTATACCTCTTCCAGCTTCTCAAACGGGTTCACAGGAAGAACCAATAGCGGCCCTTCAAGGTTTAGATGAACCACCTGCTTCCGAAGAACAGAAGGCAGAAGGTCTAGAAGATAGCGAGAAGACCCCGGAGTAGTCTTTCGATTATGACACAAAGCTTTCTACATTTCTTGCTCCGGGGAGTGAGTCTTCTTCCAAGAAGAAGGGGAAGCGTGTGGTTTCGAAAAAAGGAAAGAAGAGTTTTTCTGCTGCTGGGGATGAGGCAGAGATTGATCCGGCTGAGTCTCTTTCTCCTTCTTCTCCGATGCGGCCTACGAAGCTAATTACCAGGCCGGGTAAAAGTTCCAAGGGTGGGAAGAAGGGGAAATGAGTTTGATTTTGTCTTTTCTGCTTTTTGTATTGACCGTGGATTGTGCGGATACCGGTCTCCGCTTCTTTTTGTAACATCCTGTACAATGTAAAAAATTTCTCACAGTGTTGAAATAAATAGATATTTTTCTTGTACAAATTCTTGTGTATGTAGGAATACATCTGTTTTTTATTTGAAGTGTAGAGTAAACGATTCTTTCTATTTGTACGAACTTTTTGTCTGTGTTTCAAGAACGCATTTACTCCACATCTTTATTACGTGATATTGCAATGAACTTGTGGTATGTCGCTTGTATATTACTTTTATTACTGTAACTGAATTGTATAATGCTGCCCCCATACCACAAGTATATTGTAATATTTCTTGCTTTCACAAGACTGATACTCTTATTTTAGGGAATAACTTTCCACTTTTTCAGGGAAGAATTATTCTGCTTTTACTAGAGTATATCTTGTCTTTGGAGAAATTTTTATTTTCTTTTTCTTCCTGAAGAACACTTCGACTCCTGGGAATGGTCACTTTTATTTGTTTGAAAGTGAATTTCCCTGCACAGTGAAATGAGCTTCTGAAGAAGGTTTCGATTTTTTTTTTGTGCCCCAGTAAAGGGTTTATTTTTGGTACTTCAAGCAAGGTGAAGTACGCCTCTGAAGAGGTCTTTTGGTCTCCGAAGAGAAGCAGTTTTGGCATTTCATCTCTGGTGAAGTGGGTCTCCGAAGAGAAGCATTTTGCACTTCTACACGGGTGAGATGTGCCTCCGAAAAGGGCTTTTGCCTCCGAAGATGGCTTGTGCCTCCGAAGAGGGCTTGTGCTTCCGAAGAAGGCTTGTGCCTCCGAAAAGGGCTTTTGCCTCCGAAGATGGCTTGTGCCTCCGAAGAGGGCTTGTGCCTCCGAAGAGGGCTTGTGCCTCCGAAGAGGGCTTGTGCTTCCGAAGAAGGCTTGTGCCTCCGAAAAGGGCTTTTGCCTCCGAAGATGGCTTGTGCCTCCGAAGAGGGCTTGTGCCTCCGAAGAGGGCTTATGCCTCCGAAGAGGGCTTGTGCCTCCGAAGAGGGCTTGTGCCTCCGAAGAGGGCTTGTGCCTTTGAAAAGGGCTTGTGCTTCCGAAGAAGGCTTGTGATTGCCTGGAAGTTACTTTCTCATGGTCGGAGGGGTCCATGGGACAGGCGCAAGTTGCTTGATTTGATGTTTGTTTGTACAAACGATCGCAATCAATTAACGAGGTGCCCCTTTGGTAGTCCCACCGATCTTTTTGATTGAGTAAAGCACTCCCATTTATTGGCGTGCCTCGTTAGAGGGCTTTGGTTGGTTGGTGTGCCAGGTAGGTTGTGTCTCAGGGGCGAGTGGATCCACGGGGCGGACATACGCTATCTGGTCGGATGCATCACGACCAGTTAGCGAGGGTCTTGTTCCTTCCGATTGGGAAGGCGTCCCTTTAGTGGATCACTCGGCCTTCTTGTTGAGAGGCATACATCCCTTTGGCTGTTTTCACGTTGTATCATCATCCGCCAATCTGCGATCCTTTATCATCGTTTCCAAGCACGTCTTCCTTTCTTTTGCAAGTAAGTTGCTTTATCCGAAGAAGTAGACTTTACTGTTGAATGACTCCACAGAGTAAACGCAAGTTATTTGGTTGGATGCCTTTTTATATCAACGATCGCAACCAGTTAACGAGGGCTTGACACAGTGGAGCCGTCAACTTTTTATGTGAAGTTCCTCTTGTATGGGATTTTGCTTTAATAAATGATTTGTAAGACTCGCTTAGCTTTGCGATGGGTGGGCTTTGCTTTAATGACCTGCAGTATTAGATCGACATTTTAGCAATATGTTTAGAGTATTTACACATCGAAATATAACAGGCATTTTATAATAGAAAACACAGAATGCATAGTTTTTTCATTATTGAGTCACACTGATTTCTCAGCGGTTTACAATGCAGAAGTTACACATCCATCATTATCTTTACAAATTCAAGCAATGCTGTTAAGTAAAAAATGAATGCTAGTTATTATTGTTTCAGAATCTCCAAGCTGGATTTCCATTTATGCTTGATTCATAACTTTTGGATTTTTATGCCAAAGAAAGTGAGAGATGCCCCAGCCGCAGTTTAGTGGGTAATTAGTAGTCATCCCATCTTCTGCTTGCTGGGTATGGTCCCCCTGTGATAGCATTAATGACAAGCTTTTCTGAATCTTCCACTGCAGTGTTGTTGTGAGAATCGGATTGATGGGTAGGATGTTGTTGATCCCGAGTGGATGAGGTTGGATTGACTCCGCTTTTCTTAACGTATTGTTGGAGTTTACCTTGTTCCAACAATTCTTCAATCACTTTCTTTAACTGGCGACATTGGTCAGTGTCATGGCCAGGTTGATTGTGAAATTGGCAGAATTTTCCATTACTCTTTGCACCTTTCGTCATCTCAGGTGGCTTAGGATACTGGACAACGTCTTTTGTTGCAAAATAGATATTTCTTGGTGTATCAGTTAAAGGGGTATTATCCGAAGAATTAAAGCGGCGAGGTTTCTTTTCATTTCCCTGGTTCTTTCCTCCTTCATTCTCCCTTTTCTGACTTTCAGATTCTCTTTTCTTAGATGGGACACTGTTGTTATTATTTGGGCAGCAACCACCTTTGACGTCGTAGAAAGGTTTTCAAGGCGAATGAACTCGTCGGCCTTTTTATAGAATTTATCAAGTGAGTTCGGTTCCTTCATCTTTAGCCATATTCCAAATTTACTCGATTTATCAATGGCTCGCATCAAATAAGTCAGGATCATGCGTGGTTCCGCATTTTCTACTTCGGCTAAAGCTATATTGAAACGGCTCAAGAAAGATTTGATTGATTCTCCGGGCGCTTGTTCAAGGTTAGACAGTGACATTATATCCTTAGCTTTTGAAGCATACAATCTGAACTGTTCCTTAAACTTTTGTGTTAAGTCGGAGAACTTATCTACAGACCGAACTGGAAGCTTTGTGAACCAAAGTAAAGCCACACCTTCCAGGTATACCGGAAAGTACCGACAATTGATCTCGTCTGATGCTCTTGCACCGGTCATATGCCAATCGTATTTGTATAGGAAATGATTAGGGTCAGTGGTTCCCCTATAGGCTTGGATAGTAGGAGGTGCAAATTTCCTTGGGAATTCTGCTCTCAGGATCCTTTCAGTAAACGGAGTTCTGCTTGGCGCAAATCCCCAGTCAGCCTCATCCTCTTCCCTTTGCATGCTCTCTTTCATGATGCGGCCAACCATTTCAGACAGGTACTCTTTATTGTTCAAAGACACCTCCGGGCAAGCACCAGTTCTTCCCTCGGAAGTTTGCCCGGGCATATGTTCATGACAAGTTGGTTGCGGCCTAGAACCATCAGCTTGGAAAGGTGGCGTTTCAGGAAGGGTGGTTTGATGGTTTTCTGGTTGATGATTTGCCCCAAGCAGGGCAGTTATTCTATCCATCATCAAAGCATTTTGAGTTTCAATTTGTTGGTATAATCCAGAAACTGCGTCATCCAATTCAGCCCTGGTGACTCCAACGGTTGGAGTTGCTTGATCTGTTGTTGGGGAAGCGAAAGTCCCTTCGTGAGCATTTCCGGATCTGACGGGTCTACCTCTTCTTCCAGGAGCCATTATCTCGGATCTGGTTTTTTAAGAGAGGTTCTTTTTATGAATCTTTGCGAAGCAACGGTGGATGATCGCCTGAGTTGGGTTCTTGGTGAAAGCACCAAAATGTTAACGTTAAAATATGAACGATAACACCCGGTGTGTGTGATAAGATCGTGAAAGCACCACCCGTGTGACGGGAACAGAAATTAAGCAGGAAAATAGCAGAAATGCAGTAAATGAACGACATGGATTTATCGAGTTTCACCGTCGAAGATTGAGCTAGTAGTCTAGATTGTTTCTTGTGATCGAATTGTACTGTTTCCTGAAGAGATTTGTATCAAATTGTAACCGAATCAGCAATAAGAGACTATAAAGTGGACGTAGGCTCAATTACGGGCCGAACCACTATAAATCTGTTGTTCATTAACTGCATTTCTGCTATTTTCCTGCTTAATTTCTGTTCCCGTCACACGGGTGGTGCTTTCACGATCTTATCACACACACCGGGTGTTATCGTTCATATTTTAACGTTAACAGGCTAAGGAACTTCCTTCCGCCGCATGGGAACGCCTCTGGCGGGATGCCCCGAGAGACAAACTGCTCTCTGCCAACACAAGGCCGGGTTACCCCTGTAACAGGTAACTCACGAATATGCCACCGCCCGGTCCTTTGGGACCATTATCCGAGGCCTCGGTAACCAACATCACACATAATAATAAAGTGTGTCCACATGAGTAAGTATCTGGGCTCCATACCATGACACCACCCTTTTCCAGAAGGAAATGACATACACTAAAGGGAGCGACCCTCATAACCTTGCTGCAACATTCATGTTTCGACCATTTCCGGGTTGTGAGGCCCTGACGAAGTCTCGTCCACAAAGCTATGCTTTGTCACAATGCCATGTTTTGGGTCAACAGATGATCAACCTATGATCACAAAGATAAATGATCAAACAAATGATCATATCACAAATGATCAAACACTGATCATCACACAGCAACACTCAACATGCCACATTACCAAATTGGGAATATATCGTTGATAACCTTCAACTACATAACCCCTGAGCTCGTACGTCTCAGAGAAGGGTGTTAAGCTAAGAGAATAAATTCTCCGCCACCAATAGAAATGTATTTGAAAGAAATCTGCTTTATATCTCAAAGTGTAATGTCAGACATGTAACCATACAAGTCTGTTCCGGGTTCGAACAGAACCGAAGGCACTTATCACGAAGCCCTTGCAAATCTGGATAATTTCCAATCACGTCCGGACTTCCCATCACAAAGGGTGCTAAAATCTCTATATCGGGGACCAGTCGATGCAGAGACATTCGACGAGTTGTCCTTTCGTTTTCGAAAATATCCGGTCTTCACCACCGATCTTCAAATGCTATCCATATACGACGTATCAGTATTCAGAACGGGTTATATGACACAAAGGTCCTCTCCCGGCTAAACCGAATAGTGAGCGCGATATTTAAAAACATATGGATATTGGGATTTCAATTAAGTCACAACTTATTACCCAAAACTTTTCTTTCAAATGGTTTAAACAAAATACCATTTTCAAATCTTTAAATAAAAAGATTCATTTTAACAACCTTCAACGATTTAAACAATTTCCACACTTTAATCTTTTAAACAAAATATTCATTCATAGATTTTCCAAATTAATTTCCCTTTCAATTTGATTAACTCGTTAAATCTTCAAATCAAAGATTTAACTTATAGTTTTCAAAACAATTCCATTTCAAATGGTTTAAACAAATCATTATTTTTAAATCTGTTAAAAATAAACAGATTCAATTCATAGCTTTCAAAAAGAATTCATTCTTAACTTGGAAAACCATTTTTTCAATTCAAACTTGAAATTCCTTTAATTAAACTGGAATTTCATTTCTTATCTGAAAGCTTTTATTCTTTTGAAACAACAGTTTCATTTTGGAAATCTGATTCATTCATACGAGTTAAAATCTTTGGGTTAAATTCAAATTCTCAAACCAATATTTTAAAAATGGTTCCAATTCATATAAACACATTCATAACATCTTTAACAATAATTTCCGATTATGGAATTCAATTCCAAATTCTGAATTCAAATTCAAATTAATTTATTTAAAATTTGAAAGCTTTACCAAGTTATTAAAAATAACTTTTCTCTTAAAAACTCATTTTCAAAAGCTTTCACATTTAAGCCAAATCCATTTCCAAAATCAATTGAAATTAAAATTTCAATTTACAAAAATATTAAATTTAAATCATCTGTGACTTAACCGATTTCCACGTGAAATCCATATTTCTGTGTGTAAAGGTGTAGTCCAGGGGTTTTACACAGTAGTGCAACACGATGAATCATCACAGATCAAAATACAGGATATAGTTGATAAACGGTATAAACTATATCGCTTATATTTCATATACATATCACAGATATATAAATTACAGCACAGATAATCAAATATACTACAGATCACAACATAAAATCAGGATATGTCACAAGGTATCATGAATTAGAAATATCAAACAATTCGACTATCAATAGAATTTAAACATCCATAAGTAAGCTCAATTAATTATCTGATTAATTTAAATCAGATAATTCATCAATCGTGGTTAATTAACATAAATCAATTTCAAATCATTTGATTGATTATCCTTTAATCATTTATTTATTAAATTAACTAACCTTAAATTATTTAATAATTAACCTTTAATTGTTCAATTTTCTTTTAATTAATTTCCTTTAATTAATTCATTAAAAATAAATCAACCCTTAATTAATCACCCTTTAATAAATCATTATTAATTAATTAATAACAATGAGTGATTATCCTTAATTACTAAATCAACTTTAATTAAAATATCCAAAATTAATTACAATAAGTAATTAATTCCTTAATTACTTTCATTAAGTAATTAATAGATTTATCACATTAGTTGATTGTTTAAAAATTCTTAGTTAATAACTTTCATTAACTATTCTTTAATTACTTCCTAAAGTAATTAAACTCAGTTTTAACATTGGTTACAAATTTAAACTTAATAACTTAAAATGTTAAAAACTGGACACTGGTATAATTCGAAAACAAATGACTCGAGTTCCCCTTCAAACTGCTTCGAGAAAAATACAGATTTACCCGAGCCAAAACTAAATTTACCCAAGTATGTACTCGAGTTAAACTGGGCGCTGTCCAAACTTAAGAAAAACAAACCTACCCGAGACTCCTATATTTACTTCGAGAAATTTATCAATTTACCCGAGCCAAACAAAGAATTACTCGAGTAATTCTCGAGTCCACCCAGACCAGACCCAACAGCAAGACAAGAAAAACATGGTGCACGTGCACGCTTCCACCAGCCATTTCCGGCCGACAACGACCATCCCCACATCACGGCGACAACTTCTACACCCTATCCCAAGCCTTCGATCATCACCCCAGACCTTCGATCGAAATCAAGTTCGATCACTCACCTAGCAACACCCACTGGCCTTATCACATAAACCTGGCAACACCCCTTGTTCGCCGTTCCGTCCACCGGAACACCTGAAAATTTGGCCACGGCTTCGTCAATCACCCTACTACCAAAACCCAAAAACTGGAGACACTCGATCAATCCCTGAGTTCGAACGAGCCGAACGATCTCAGCATTCAAAAACTAGGTTTACACACGAAAAATCATCACCATCGTCTCCACGTTGATCTTCCGACCATTTCACCATTTTTCCCAAACTCCCCCATCACTCCTCTACCTCTCGACCAAACTACATCGTCTCCAGTCGACGAAATAACCCACGGCAGCTCGGAAAGGCGAAAATGGACGAACTAAAATTGCTCTCTAACCCAAACTCTAAAAATATTAATTCTTGTCTTAAAAATCCTATTTTGGTATGTAGTTTCACCTGATACGACTGAATTCTTAAAGCAAGAATTTTGTTTTTTACACATATTTAAAGTTGTACAGGCTTTCTTGGTTCTACAAGACACATATCTGTTGGTTCAACTTATTTTAAATTTTAACATCTAGATTATAGTTAAACAAACAATTATTGTTTATATCTTACATTCAAATAATTGTTAGATCAAGAGAAAAGGGTTTGTTTCCAGATCTACTTAGAATAAAGGAGCAACAGGCAACAGAAAATCATAGAGCAGATATAGATATGCACAGACATATGTACATATATAAGATACATGTCATCACATAGAAAAACATGCCATATTAACCTAAGTTATAAGTTAAAATAAAAAGTTACTCACCAGGCTTTTAGAAATAGAAAGCTTGCTCTTTTCTTGTTTTGAAACAGGAAACTCGAAAACTGGAAACTTGAAACTTGCATTTATTTTTGTTGTTGATTCCAGAAAACTTTGAAATGCTTGAACTTGAAAACGGAAATGTTTGACTAGCTTTGAAACTGAAGTGTTTGGCTTCAAATTGATTTCCAGGTTTGTATACTTGTTTAAGACTTTGCCTTGTTTTAAAACTTGTAGAAACTGGATTTGCAAAGCTTTTGAAATGAAATAAAATGAGGCAAGTTGGCAAATATACAAATTTGTTTACTGCTCTGGTACACGAATAATTCAGAGATCTTTATCTCTTTGGGGCTGAAAGGAGATATAAAATGTACCAGAGATATCAACATTTAATGCCTTGTCCTTCATGTCTACAAACATATCTTTTATTTTAAATTTCGTAGGGTACTTAGATGCCATTTTGTATACAAAGATATTTCATATTTTTACTTTGCTTAGCATACTTACATATTTTATTTTACTTGCCTCCTATGCTTTCACTTTATTCTTGCCTGCAACATATACTTAGTCTATAAGATCTTAGACTTATCCTATTTTTTTCTTATACTAGAGGATATGGCATTTAATTGCCAAGTACTTGTTGTTCCCTTATTACTTTATTTTATACATTGCATTTTGGCTGAGAAGATAATGATATGGCATTAGTTATCATTGTGTTGTTTAAGTGTACATAGATAGATATATATATTTACTCACACTTAAATATACTTGAACGTATTTTTATTTTATTCCTATCTTCATTACTTTTATTTCAACTTGATTTGTTTACACACTTGTCTTTAAAAATATTACATTATAAAATGAATTTCTAATTTAGTTTGTTGTTAGATTTTATTTAAATGTTCTACTTTCTATTTTTATTAAAATTTATCTTATATTAAATTCTATTTCTAGTATAAATATAAATTATTATTGTTTTACTTCATATTTATTATCAATTTTACTTTAATACTACTTTATATAACTATAAATTTGTTAAAAATATCTGTTCGAAACAAATACTTATTCGTTTCGGGGAAACTCGCATCACTCTATCGATTTATTTCCTAATTTTTATTCAAAAATCAATTTAATTATCAATTTAAATATATAAAAATTCGGGGTCGTTACACTACAAAATCTCAGATTTATACTATTGAAATAACCTCAACAAATAGTTGTCCTATTTCTCTAGTAATCCATAAAATATGTGTAAAGTTGTGTGTTTATGTGTATTGATATTAACAAAAATGGGAAATTATTTTTTCCATTCAACTACAAAGATATATAGATAATGTAACATGAATTGCATACATAAACAATAACAACGAAGTTAATTTGTAAATAAAGTATAATTCATTTATCTTATAAATTTATCATACACTACATTAAATTTTGTTTTTTTATTTTAATAACTTCATCTTAAAATTTCTACAATATTCTACAAAACTCTTACCAACTTTTTCCTACTATTTACCTTCTATGTCCATGTACGACTAATTATGTGATTTTAAATTTTACATATTAAATAAAAATTTAGTTAAATAATATTTTTCAATTTAATAAATCATTAAAAAGTTACCATTTCATCATGTATACAATATTTATATTAGGAAGAATGATAAAATAATTTTTTGCTCAAATATAAAGATGTATAAGCCATATAACATAAATAATACATGAATAATAGTAAGAATTTTAATTTATGGTTCAGTCATTTCATTGAATTTACCATATGTTGCTCAATAAGAGTTCGTAATTTGACATCAAATTTATACTATATTTTACAATGTTTTCCAAAATTAGGATGCCACCTTAATATGTGCTTAGTTTTAAGGGTACTCCTATGATGTTATTATATCTTTGAAATGTATAACTCGACATCTCATTGTATTGTTCCTCTCATTCGACATGTTCAAATAAAATATTTTATATACCAAACATTTAAGGATGTATCAAATGGATGTTTTATTGGAAAAAATGTATGCGCTTTATACATGAATGAGAAAGATATTTTCCGTCTACTTCATATAAGCTAATTACTAAATATTGATATACATGTTGTTGCTATGAACAAATATGACTAGAATATCATATATTCATTTCATACATTGTCTTTTCTAAAATGCATGCATGGTTAAAAGTTATTTTGTGTTATTACGCCTTTATGTAAATTTATTGAGTGGAACATTAACCCAACTTTTTCTTATGAACTATAACATGGTTCGATATTATTATTTCATGGGATAACATTAAAATATTGACATATTCTAAATCATGCAATTAAAACCTTCAAGTTAGTATCATCCCAATGGTACTTGTATATGATTTGAAACAAAGATTAAATTATGGTGTCAAGGACTAATAGCGCAAGTGGCAAGTGGCATGGTGCTCTAGTTCCTAAAGGTTGTAGGTTCAAACTCTTCCTTCATCAAAATGAGTGTTCTACTTGAATAAAGTACCATTCTTTTTATCCAGAAGGAATAAACGAAGATTAGAATGAGCTCCAACCCTTATATGTTACACAGATTCCCATTAGTTTAGGAAGAATGATAATTAGTTTCTATAGTTGAAAGAACAATAGATACTTTTATGAAAGACATTTTTATGCCTTTCAAAATATTTAGAGTTTCATAGTAAATTTCATGTCTAATAACCTAGATTTTTTTTAATTAATTTTGGAAACTAAAATTAAGGATTTATATTGTTTATTTTCTTACAACAACTAAGACCTCATTTTTTAGCCTGTAATATCGGTAGAAATAGGAATTAGATGCTTGCAATTAGGAGTTTGACTAAGGCATTATTTTCAGTCAAAAATTTAAAATCTAGATATAATCAATGTGCACATTTAACTAGTGCTTATAAAAGAAGATATTCTCAAAATTAATGGATGATAGTAAATGAGGAATGATGCTTATCCAAAAAGATGATAGTATATTTCATGACTATAACTAAAGAATCATATATAATTAAAATTGATAGTATATTTAACAGCATGACTTTCTATAAGTACTGGAATATTTTATAGGTACTGTAACAACCCGCATATTTTACGAATGTATATTTAAATATTTTATTTAAATATAGCGTCGTTAGTCGGATTTAAGTCCGAAAAGCTACTTTTTGCAAACAGTCAAATTGGGACTCGAGACCACTTCCATTGAGTCCAAAATGGTGTTTGCGACTTTTTTGAGTATAAGCTTCGATAGGTTTGGATTAAGTTGAATTTTGCTATTTTTTGTTGGGCTTTGGGTTTGGGTTTCACCCCAACTCACTCTATAACCTAGTTCAGCCCCGCTACTCTCCTCCTCACTTCATTTCTATTTTCTTAAACACCCAAGCACAACTGAAAATGGGGAGAGGAATGAGAAATTAGAAACTCCAAGCCCTAGTTTTCATTTGCAAATCCAAATTCTTGCTCCAAATTCAAAGAGAAACTAAGGTAAGCATCCTCTTCATCTTCTCTAACTCATTCTCTCTTTAAATTCAGAAATTTCCTAAACCTAACTTAGGAAATGTTCTTCTTTTGAGCTTAGATTCAAGCTTCTTGAGTTGAAGTTGAAGAGTAGTTGATCTTCCTTTGCTTTCAAGCTTCTCCTTCATCGGTTTTGTGTTTAAAGGTGAGTTTTTGAACTCACATCTTTGTCTATTTCTACCATTGATGTTAGGTATGAATTCCTAACAATTATTCATGTTCAATTGCTTTTGGTTTGAATTGATTTGGTGAACTTTTCAATTTTTGGTGTTTTGAAGTCAAAGCTCTGAAAATCCTTGCTTTGATTTGTGAACATGTTTTCGGTGGTGAATCGGAGAGCCTATAGGGCTAGGTTGTCGATTGGCAAAAGCCCCAAAGGTCGATTGCTCGACCAGTTGCAAATGGTGAGAGATTGCTCTTCCATTTGATACGCTGGAAAATAATTTCAGCTACAACCAGTCAACTGGCCCCCTGCAGTCAGTCGACTGACTACAGGGTCTGAAAACTCTCGGGTTCTGGCTCAGTCGACTGACTGCAGAAGGCCAATCGACTAACCCGCTTATTTTTGCCTACTTTGCCTATTTAGCTTGAGGATCCAACTTTTAACGATTCATGATTATCCGATTTATTATTATAATTTATTATTGACATTGATGACTTCTTTTTCGGGATTTTTGAGAATATCCATTTTGATGGATTCGGTATCGATTTCTTTGGATTTAATTCACGTCTTCGGATGTGGATTTTGATGATTGATTGTTTCTACAATCATTTCTATGATTTGTCACTTTAAAATACAAAGGTTTAAATACTAGTAGTAAATATTCAAACTCTTTTATAAAGATGATTTCAACTCTATTTTTAATACAAAGCTCGTTTACAAAACCTGTGACGACCCAACTTTCTACTACCGGAAAGTTGCATCATCCTTAAGAAAGAAAGGTGTGAGAAATAGAAAAGGTAAAGAAGAAAGAAGAACAACATCAGAATCTCAACAGCGGAATGAATGAAATATAATATATCACATAAGAGATTACATAATATACAACATCAATCAGAGTTACACAGAATATACATCACATACTAGACAGTTATAAACACATGTCTAGTTAATACAACACGATACAACTCAAATACAACACAGAGATACCAATACAGCGGAACACTATACATATCTATATCGTTGAAGCCTCCTGCTCCATTGCTCCTCCACAATTCGTCAAAGCTAACCTGAATCCCTTGGCTACTCGTAAAAATTTGAGTACCCGAGAGTTTAAGAAAAACATAAATAAACTCCGGGTCAGACATGGGTCTGGTATGAGTAACAGGTTAAAGTTGCTTAACTTTGAAAGTCCTTTGAAAACAAAGGGTATCACGTATGACTTCCCACACATAAACATGGAAAAGTTTTTACCTTACGCTAACCAAACATTTGATAGGAAATCCAGTTATATTATAATAGGTCTAGGGTTTTCAAGTAAATAAGAAATAGCTGAAATTGTTACATCTATTAAATTCCAGCATACTAGGTTTACAATCAACTCCGAGGGCACTTATTGGGGATTGGATTCCATACAATGGCAGGGCTACTGGGGTACTGCCCGTCATAGTACCTGGCCTAGATCAGCGTACTGAGGATTACTCCCAAAACCCTACAACACAAGGCTGGAACCATCCCTTACTGGACAGTCCCGAACGAAACAACCCCGGCAGTTGTGGCTACAAACTGCCCACACAGCCGAATATAAAGGGACATCTAGACAGTGGAAAATCTCGCCCTCAAGTTGGTGCCACCCACGAAGCCTTACTGCACCTCCCCTGTTTTAGCCATTCCCGGTTGATGAGACTTGAGGTCACGATTACCTTAACAGAACTCATCACTTAGAATGCTCAACGATTACCTTAGCCGAATATAAAGGGACACCATTTATAATTAATTTAAAATGAATTAAATTAATTACCTTATTTTTAATTAATTTAAAGTAAATTAAATTAATTACTTCATCACTATAAATCTTGCTTACATAACCATTAATTAATTACAAATCAATTAATTAATCATTCCCAAATTTCCATTTTAATTAATCACCCTAGATTAATTATCCTTTAATTACATTCAAGTGATTATTCTTTAATTAATTTCACAAATTAATTGTCCTTACCCAAATATAGTAATTTATCTTTAATTACTCAATTAATTAATTAACTATAATTAATTACATTAATCCTTAATTAATTATATTAATAAATTTCTCAAAATCACTTATTATAGAATAATTACTCTTAATGAATCAACCCTTAATTACATCATTAACAATATAATTTAATGATACCTAATTACATTTTAATTAATTATTCTATTTAAATTAATTACATTAAGAAATTAATCTTTACTTAAACCATAATTCTTAATCACTCTTGATTAACCCCATTCAGTAATTAACTACCCTTAATTACTTCATCAAATAAACAAATTACTCCTTAATTAATTATTTCAATTAATCTCTTGATTAATTTCACAAAGTAATTTAATCCAAATTACTTCCATTACAAAATCCTCTTCAATTAATTACATATAGTAATTACCATTAATTACTTCATTAAGTAATTTCACTTCATTAATTAAATTTAAGTAATTATACTTATCAAATCATCCAATGATTAATTTAAATCAATTAAACTAAATTAATTAACTTAAATAAATCAAATTTATTTAATTAATTACCTTGAGTAATTAATTCCTTTAATTACACTTAAACAATTTCACAATTTATTATCTTTAATTAATTAATCTAATTAATTATTAAAATTATCACATTGATTAATTATTAAACAAATCTTAAGTTAATGACCTTCATTAACTATTAACTATTCTTAATTTCTTTTCTTAAGAAATTTAACTTAGATAAATAAATATTAATGACAAGTTAATTTACCCTTAATAACCAATTAATTAACCACTAATTATTTAATTAAATTTAAGTTTTAATTGTAACTTAATTAATCTTTAATTACTTGATTAATTAATCTTTAATCATTAATTTAAAATCTAATCTAATTAATGATACTTAATTACAAATTAGTTACTCCTAATTATTTAGTCTTACTTTAATTAATAATTTAGAACTCTTAATTACTTAATTAATCATCCATATCTTTAATTAATTAAATTAATTAATTATCCATTTAATTACCTTAATAATTTAATTACTCTAAATTATTAAATCTTAATTTACCTTAAGATAAAACATTATTCTTACTAATGATCAAATTATCATTAGCATTTAAAACAAATCTCTTTTTAAGTTCAAATCATTTAAAGAAATACTTTACATTTAAAGTTGCTTAAATATTTGAGTCTTTATAAAACTTAAGTTGTTTCAAAAGTGGATTCAATTTCATTTTGAAATAAAATTTTAAACAGGTTTTAAAATCTATGTTTTAATCTTGCTTTACACTTTGAATTTAATTTAAGTTCAAAACTTAAATACTGCCAGGTCAAAACCAATTGACCCGAGCCACCACAAAACTACTCGAGAAAAACCAGTACCCTACTTCAAGTCAAAACTCGAATTACTCGAGTGTTTCTCGAGTTAAAACCCTACAACCCCAAAACAAAACTCCACCATGTACCAAGTGCACCGTGCACATTCACGATGCCGTTGGTCAGCTCAGATCATCAACGGTGATCTTTCCCTACCAACCATCATCCAACTACCCAAGTTCGATCATCAGATCGTCATCCAAATCACCAAGTCGAAATCGAGATGAGCAACGAAACCTGGAACTACACAGAACCCATCATCGCAAAGCTTAACATCACCTCGTACCCACGACCCCGACCACCGGCACTCATGCGACTCCGGCCACTCATTCTCCAACATCCCCTTTACCATTCCCCAGAGTCACGGCGAACTCGATCGAATGAAGACAACGAACGAAACGACAATCTCAATCTTACTAAAATTAGGTTTAGAAATTTAATTTGATCGACGCCGCTGCCACGTTGAACTGGAGCATATCCCACCATTTTTCCCTGACACACAGGACTCCCCTCTACCTTCACACGAAACCCCGAAGTCCTTCAACGACGAGATCATCGGAAAACGCCCTATTTCCCATTTTAGTTCAAACAAGAACTGCACATTCAACCCAGTACTAAAAATCGTGAATTTAGTTTTAAAAATCATAAATTAGAATAGGTTTTCAGATTATAAACTTAGATCAGTGAATTAATATGTTTGAATTTTAACATAAATCAACTTGCACTGTTGTTTTATATTTTTCCAGAGAACATACAAATTATTTTTGACTTAAACAAATTTTAAGCTAAAATCTATGATATAACAAACATACTTTGTTCAAGACTTAAGTCTTAACAAAGACTAGATCAAGAGCAAGTGAATTTTGATTAGAATTTGAACCTGGATACTATAAAATAGAGAGTGCTCAAATAAACAGACATGCAATCATACATCCATATGTACTCAGCAGTATTTCATTTATATATACATACACAACACATATTCATTTCAGAAAACTTGCAAGCAATCAAATAATTCAAGAAAACTTAAGCCTTTTTAAAGAAATGTTACTCACTTGTTAAAAGAAGGCAGAGCATTTAAAACTTTGAAACAGGCTTTGAAAACTTTAAACTACAAAATGTTTTTGCTTTCATCATCAAGCTTGCTTGTTGTTTTGAATTTGAAGAATGATGCTTCAGTTGTATGATTCTTTTGAATCTCTTTAAAACTGAAATGCCTCTTCTTTTGAAAAACTTGAGAGTTTGTCTCAGGTTTGCATTTGTTTTTGAGTTGAGAATAAAGCTTCATTTGAAATATACATCTATTATATTAAGTTTATTTGAACGAAAATGAATGAGGCAGATTGATATATAGAATAGAGTTTAAAGTATGATATTATTAGACTGGTATAAGATTTTTATAATTTGGTAAGAGATTTTCTCTTTAGCAATATGGTTGAGGTGATTTCACTAGTACTAGAAAGATGTTTAACATTAAATGCTTATCTCCATGTCTACATACTTATCTTTCTTTATCTTATTTCGTATGTACTTATATATCATTGTATATATATATTTCTTTTCAAGTGTACATGCTCATGTCCTGTACAACATGAATACATCTTCCCTTATGTCTACAGCCTTGCATTGCAAACATGTATTCCCAGAATTTCTCAAGCGTTAATTTTCTTGCCTGCAACATGAATATGTATTTCTTCTTTGTCTTACAGCCTTGCAACTAAATGTATTTTCCATATTTAACTAAGTGTTTATTTTCTTGCCTTGCATTAGTCTTATGCTTTGCAATATAAATAAGTTTCTATACTTAACAAGATGTTAGAATTTACCTACTCTATTATTATTTATTTTTATACTTATGTTAGAAAGACTAAATTTTAATATTAATAAGGTTTATTTTATCTTAAACATATTTGAAAGATTTTATTTTAAATTTACAAATCATAGCTTCCCTTAATTAATAAATTTAAAATAACAATTTCTATAAAAACCCATTTGTAAAGATATTACATTATTAATATTATTTAAAACTAACTCATTATTAAAATAAAATAATTTATAAAAGAAATTATCCCTTATCCAATAAATTACTTATTTAAACAAACTATATTTAAAAAGAATAAAACAACCTTTTTGTTAATCTTATTTAAATTCAAACTTAAACTAAAATAAACTTAAAACAATTAATATTTCTCTTAAGTAATTTAAACCATACAGTTATTTATTTAATATTAAATCAAATCAATTTTCCAAATTACCAAAAATATTAAAATTATAAAACATGCCTTTAATTATTAAATTTAAAACAAAGCTTATCTATTTACAATATATACAAATATATATACATTATAAATAGAAAACAATTTATTATCTTTCAAAAGATAAATTATCAGTTAAATATTTATTTAAAAGAAGATTATTAAATCAATTCAAGTCTTATTATCAAATATTATCAAATCAATTTAATTTTAAATGAGATTATTAAATTGATATTGCCAGAAATTCCGGGATGTCACATTCCTCCCCCCTTAAAAGAATTTCGTCCCCGAAATTTAAAACAAAGGTAATTTAATAATCTAATTAAAGATTTAATTTTAAAAACACAAGCATATATTAATTATATGCTAACAACCATAGCACCCAACTCATCCAATCAAACAAATCTAACTATCCAAACAAAACAGGATAGAACTATCCAGAGTTTCCCAGGTAAAAATACTGGATTACTCGTTCTACAAAATCCAAACAAAACTGCACTACTAAGCTACAGAGCTCCTACTCCTCTAGATCTGCAAAACTAGACAGGATATCAGACTATAGACAAATCTGACTCTACAACAAAACCTCTAGAACTGCTGGTTCCAAAACCAGAGATGATCATACACGTACTCCGTCAGAGATACGTGAAACACATCGAATTCCAGTTATCCAAACTGACAATTCACTTCAGAAGACCAAACACTTATCCTCACAAACACAGAGAAAATCCAAAATAGCTCGAAGCTAGCTTCCCAATCTTACCAAACCTTAAAGCTTCTTCGGTCGGAGAAAACTTATCCAAAATCAAATCCCCGAATTCGAAATCCAAATTTCTCCGTCTCTTATCCACAAAACTCATCTGACGATCCTGGGCTGTCTTCATCCCTACTGATCAGTTGAACCTTCGTTGAAACTTCTCAAAACAACTCATCAAGATGATCCACTCACAATCAATCCAAGAACACAAACTCTACTTCTCAAACATCAGAAGACTGAACTTACTTTTCCTATCCGAAAAGATAAAACAGATGCACTCCCAAACTGCTTTCGCTGCACAACTCTGATCTGAGTAGATGAAAATGCTGATGATACACACGAGCACAAACTGGACAACACATCCCATAAATTTGGTTCAACAGATCCATAAAGAGAAAATTTAGAAACCCTGAAAGATTTCTGACAAACCGAGAGAACACTCAACTATCGCAAGTCACTTTTGCGATCAACCCAATCTAATACCCAAAGAAAACTGCTCTCCCTTTACCAAACAGAACGGCCTATGCTTAACCAGCCAATCCACCGAAGAAATGGATCCACACTGCTGCTTCTGAACTTCACCTCTAGCAAACTGCTGACAAATGACCTCCTTGCCTGCACACAGAACAATCTGAATTGCGACGCTGCTACCGAAGCCAAAGACTTCCTAATCCAAACTCCTTGAGAAACTCAGGCCTCAAAGCCAAACACAAATCACCCAGCTGAACTCAGCCTCAACACCAATGCAGACACACTTCCTTAAACTTGCTCCAAAGAAACATCTTCGGAGACATCCATAGTCACTATGTCTCATCACACAGCTACTAATTCCCGAGATACTAAAATATCATCACTAGCTTCTGCTCAACTGACAGAATCCAAACTCTACTCAATGATGGACTCCGAACCTCTACAGATTCCTTCAGAGATTGGTGAAATCCTTACACCACAACAAAAATTCCCTCGAGACGGTATCAGGTCTACAGTCTCGTCAGACACACTTCCAACCTCAACAAACTCCAACCACTGGTAGTCGTGTTACACACACCACTACCCTATCTACCTTTATAACTTATATTGGAAAACCCGAACAAGTAACCCAACAGATAGGTAGAGTAAATATAAAAATATATATAAAAATTACAAGTACGCTCTCTCAAGATAGACACCACTCCAGAGCTTAGGTATTCGCTCAACCTATGCTCTGATACCAACTGTGACGACCCAACTTTCTACAACCGGAAAGTTGCATCATCCTTAAGAAAGAAAGGGGTGAGAAATAGAAAAGGTAAAGAAGAAAGAAGAACAACATCAGAATCTCAATAGCGGAACGAATGAAATATAATATATCACATAAGAGATTACATAATATACAACATCAATCAGAGTTACACAGAATATACATCACATACTAGACAGTTATAAACACATGTCTAGTTAATACAACACGATACAACTCAAATACAACACAGAGATACCAATACAGTGGAACACTATACATATCTATATCGCTGAAGCCTCCTGCTCCATTGCTCCTCCACAATTCGTCAAAGCTAACCTGAATCCCTTGGCTACTCGTAAAAATTTGAGTACCCGAGAGTTTAAGAAAAACATAAATAAACTCCGGGTCAGACATGGGTCTGGTATGAGTAACAGGTTAAAGTTGCTTAACTTTGAAAGTCCTTTGAAAACAAAGGGTATCACGTAAGACTTCCCACACATAAACATGGTAAAGTTTTTACCTTACGCTAACCAAACATTTGATAGGAAATCCAGTTATATTATAATAGGTCTAGGGTTTTCAAGTAAATAAGAAATAGCTGAAATTGTTACATCTATTAAATTCCAGCATACTAGGTTTACAATCAACTCCGAGGGCACTTATTGGAGATTGGATTCCATACAATGGCAGGGCTACTGGGGTACCGCCCGTCACAGTACCTGGCCTAGATCAGCGTACTGAGGATTACTCCTAAACCCCTACAACACAAGGCCGGAACCATCCCTTACTGGACAGTCCCGAACGAAACAACCCCGGTAGTTGTGGCTACAAACTACCCACACAGCCGAATATAAAGGGACATCTAGACAGGGGAAAATCTCGCTCTCAAGTTGGTGCCACCCACGAAGCCTTGCTGCACCTCCCATGTTTTAGCCATTCCCGGTTGATGAGGCTTGAGGTCACGATTACCTTAACAGAACTAATCACTTAGAATGCTCAACGTCCACCTTACGATGTTCTGAAAGCATTCAATCCGTACAAGTTCGTTCCGGGTTCGAACGAAACCGAAGGCATTATCTCGTTACACTCATTTTGGAAACATCCTCAGAGTTAACGACAATAACCCTTGCACTCTGAATCTTCATCTTCACTTGAGATTCACGACCTATCGTTAATTTGGATCGATGTGGTTTTCGGATATCCAAATCTGGAAACCCGATCCCGATCTCATCGAAATCCAAATCGCCATCTTTTAGGTCCAAGTTGTTTTAAAGGTATAACAATTCATTTTATTATCCATATACACAGATAGATAATTCATAATATCACTGGTAGATAATCTACAAATTCATAGATAGATGATCTACAATATCACAGATACTTCAATCAAAGCAACCATATCATACAGCATTACTTATCTCATATTTGAGATTTCAAACCATTCAAGGAAATCAATATCATCCATCCATACATAAGCAATGATTCATAAACACACCATTTATAATTAATTTAAAATGAATTAAATTAATTACCTTATTTTTAATTAATTTAAAGTAAATTAAATTAATTACTTCATCACTATAAATCTTGCTTACATAACCATTAATTAATTACAAATCAATTAATTAATCATTCCTAAATTTCCATTTTAATTAATCATCCTGGATTAATTATCCTTTAATTACATTCAAGTGATTATTCTTTAATTAATTTCACAAATTAATTATCCTTACCCAAATATAGCAATTTATCTTTAATTACTCTATTAATTAATTAAATATAATTAATTACATTAATCCTTAATTAATTACATTAATTAATTTCTCAAAATCACTTATTATAGATTAATTACTCTTAATGAATCAACCCTTAATTACATCATTAACAATATAATTTAATGATACCTAATTACATTTTAATTAATTATTCTATTTAAATTAATTACATTAAGAAATTAATCTTTAGTTAAACCATAATTCTTAATCGCTCTTGATTAATCCCATTCAGTAATTAACTACCCTTAATTACTTCATCAAATAAACAAATTACTCCTTAATTAATTATCTCAATTAATCTCTTGATTAATTTCACAAAGTAATTTAATCAAAATTACTTCCATTACAAAATCCTCTTCAATTAATTACATGTAGTAATTACCATTAATTACTTCATTAAGTAATTTCACTTCATTAATTACATTTAAGTAATTATACTTATCAAATCATCCAATGATTAATTTAAATCAATTAAACTAAATTAATTAACTTAAATAAATCACATTTATTTAATTAATTACCTTGAGTAATTAATTCCTTTAATTACACTTAAACAATTTCACAATTTATTATCTTTAATTAATTAATCTAATTAATTATTAAAATTATCACATTGATTAATTATTAAACAAATCTTAAGTTAATGACCTTCATTAACTATTAACTATTCTTAATTTCTTTTCTTAAGAAATTTAACTTAGATAAATAAATATTAATGACAAGTTAATTTACCCTTAATAACTAATTAATTAACCACTAATTATTTAATTAAATTTAAGTTTTAATTGTAACTTAATTAATCTTTAATTACTTGATTAATTAATCTTTAATCATTAATTTAAAATCTAGTCTAATTAATGATACTTAATTACAAATTAATTACTCCTAATTAATTAGTCTTACTTTAATTAATAATTTAGAACTCTTAATTACTTAATTAATCATCCATATCTTTAATTAATTAAATTAATTAATTATCCATTTAATTACCTTAATAATTTAATTACTCTAAATTATTAAATCTTAATTTACCTTAAGATAAAAATTATTCTTACTCATGATCAAATTATCATTAGCATTTAAAACAAATCTCTTTTTAAGTTCAAATCATTTAAAGAAATACTTTACATTTAAAGTTGCTTAAATATTTGAGTCTTTATAAAACTTAAGTTGTTTCAAAAGTGGATTCAATTTCATTTTGAAATCAGATTTTAAACAGGTTTTACAATCTATGTTTTAATCTTGCTTTACACTTTGAATTTAATTTAAGTTCAAAACTTAAATACTGCCAGGTCAAAACCAATTGACCCGAGCCACCACAAAACTACTCAAGAAAAACCCGTACCCTACTTCGAGTCAAAACTCGAATTACTCGAGTGTTTCTTGAGTTAAAACCCTGCAACCCCAAAACAAAACTCCACCATGCACCAAGTGCACCGTGCACATTCATGATGCCGTTGGTCCGCTCAAATCATCAACGGTGATCTTTCCGTACCAACCATCATCCAACTACCCAAGTTCGATCATCAGATCGTCATCCAAATCACCAAGTCGAAATCGAGATGAGCATCCAAACCTGGAACTACACAGAACCCATCATCGCAAAGCCTGACATCGCCTCGTACCCACGACCCCGACCACCGGCACTCATGCGACTCCGGCCACTCATTCTCCAACATCCCCTTTACCATTCCCCAGAGTCACGGCGAACTCGATCGAATGAAGACAACGAACGAAACGACAATCTCGATCTTACTAAAATTAGGTTTAGAAATTTAATTTGATCGCCGCCGCTGCCACGTTGAACTGGAGCACATCCCACCATTTTTCCCTGACACACAGGACTCCCCTCTACCTTCACACAAAACCCCGAAGTCCTTCAACGACGAGATCATCAGAAAACGCCCTATTTCCCATTTTAGTTCAAACAAGAACTGCACCTTCAACCCAGTACTAAAAATTGTGAATTTAGTTTTAAAAATCATAAATTAGAATAAGTTTTCAGAATATAAACTTAGATCAGTGAATTAATATGTTTGAATTTTAACATAAATCAACTTGCACTGTTGTTTTATATTTTTCCAGAGAACATACAAATTATTTTTGACTTAAACAAATTTTAATCTAAAATCTATGATATAACAAACATACTTTGTTCAAGACTTAAGTCTTAACAAAGACTGGATCAAGAGCAAGTGAATTTTGATTAGAATTTGAACCTGGAAACTATAAAACAGAGAGTGCTCAGATAAACAGACATGCAATCATACATCCATATGTACTCAGCAGTATTTAATTTATATATACATACACAACACATATTCATTTCAGAAAACTTGCAAGCAATCAAATAATTCAAGAAAACTTAAGCCTTTTTAAAGAAATGTTACTCACTTGTTAAAAGAAGACAGAGCATTTAAAACTTTGAAACAGGCTTTGAAAACTTTAAACTAGAAAATGTTTTTGCTTTCATCATCAAGCTTGCTTGTTGTTTTGAATTTGAAGAATGATGCTTCAGTTGTATGATTCTTTTGAATCTCTTTAAAACTGAAATGCCTCTTCTTTTGAAAAACTTGAGAGTTTGTCTCAGGTTTGCATTTGTTTTTGAGTTGAGAATAAAGCTTCATTTGAAATATACATCTATTATATTAAGTTTTTTTGAACGAAAATGAATGAGGCAGATTGATATATAGAATAGAGTTTAAAGTATGATATTATTAGACTGGTACAAGATTTTTATAATTTGGTCAGAGATTTTGACGCAGCGGATTAATCAAAACAATGTAGATCGATGTAAGTAGCAATCGATGGATTAATGAATACTGAAATGCCCGAATTCGTTGATCCGAAGATACCGAATTCTAGCTATCTCGAACTCGTTGATCGCGCACGATACCGGGTTCAAAGATCTGCGATTCTTCACACGTTGATCTAGCGCACTAGATTCCGTGAATCGTCTTCTGCAGTCGTTGAATCGAGCGCACTTGATTAACCGAAAGAGGAGATAGGAGATTACACTCAACTACCAATTTGGTGAAAGCACAAAGCTAACAAAACAAGAGTTTTATTTCAAATCAACTAAACTATTACAAATGGCACCACCGGCCTATTTATAGAAGTTACAAATCAAAACAAAAAAACGATACAACACTTAGGACGGAGCCGACCTAAAAACATTACGACCTAAAAACAGTTGCGACTTAAAACATCACGACCTAAAAGACAACACAACATAAGTAAATACAACATAGCGCTTTCACAACCCATAGGTCGGAAACGATCTATACTTCACGACTTAACACTTGAACGACTTATCATCAGCGAGCGACTTAAAAGCATGCGGCATTGCTTCAGCGACTTAAGGAATCAATGGCAGAGATTAAGTCGGCATAAAGAATCTATGGCATCAAACTTCAGCGAACTGTAGCAATTGGCGACCTAACTTTCTCGCGACCTAACTTAGGTCGTAGGTCGTTTACGCGACCTATCACAGGTCGGAGCTCTTCTTCAGTGGCCTTGAATTTAGGTCGCAGCCTTTCTTCACGACCTAGCATAGGTCGTAGCTCCTCTCCGCGACCTAGCATAGGTCGTCTCATATATTCGCGACCTAAAGTAGGTCGTACTTCATTCTCGCGACCTAACTTAGGTCGTAGCTTGTTAGCTTGTTCGCCTGCCTTCTCGTTGAATCCATTAACTCGTGTGCCTCCCTCCCTAGGTCGTGAACGACCTAAGACTTCAACAACTTTCCACGACTTATCTCCCAGATCTAATTCGTTAACTCGTGCATCTCCACTAGGTCATTGCCGACCTTCACCAAGTTGCTGGAATGACTTAAAGGTTTCTTTAAGTCGTACGCGACCTAAAACTTGAACTTCCCACATGTCTTTACGAAGTCTTAACTCGTTAGCATCCTCTTTAGGTTGGACTCGACCTACCAGCATGTTAGGTCGTACATGACCTATGACTTGTTCTCTCTGGCCTGCATCATCCTCCCTTGGTTGAGAGAAATTCGTCCTCGAATTTGCATCTTCCTCCTCCGCAGCACACTCATTCCCTTGATACGGAACTAAGTGTTTGACGTTAAACACATCAGAAGTATGAACATTATCCGACAATTCCTATTGATATGCGTTCTCATTGATTTTCCTCAAAATTTTTACTGGTCCAATATTCCGTGCTTTCAATTTATTGTATGTTCCCACCGGAAAACGATCCTTTGTTAACACTGCATAAACCCAATCACCTTCATTAAATTCAACACTCCTTCGCTTTAGATCTGCAGATCGTTTGTATTTCTCATTTGCCTTTTCCAATCGTTCTAGAACGATTCTATGACACTCCGTCAACCCTTCAACAAAATCAGCAGCTTTCTTAACTGTCCCCTTCGAGTGTGGTATTACCGTTAAATCCAACGGTCCCCTCGGTAAGCTTGAGTATATTATCTGAAATGGACTGAACCCTGTACTACAATTCACTGCATGATTATGAGCAAATTCTACTTGGCATAACTTCATGTCCCAACTCTTCAGATTGTCTTGCACAAGACATCTCAACAAGTTTCCCAATGATCTGTTAACAACCTCGGTCTGTCCATCCGTCTGCGGATGATAAGCGCTGCTAAAGTTCAACTTTGTTCCCACCATCTTCCACAAACTTAGCCAAAAATGACTTAGAAAACGAGTATCCCTATCCGACACAATCGATTCTGGCAATCCGTGAAGTCGAAATATCTCTTTGAAAAACAACTGAGCAACATGAACAGCATCCGCCGCCTTCTTACAAGCAATAAAATCTGCCATTTTCGAGAATCGATCAACCACCACATAAATGGAATCGTTTCCACGCTGTGTTCTTGGCAACCCCAACACAAAGTCCATACTCACATCAATCCAAGGCTTAGTTGGTACCGGTAACGACATATATAAACTAGCATTAGTCGCAGTTCCTTTCGAAACCTGACAGATATGACATCGCTCCACAAACCTCTCCACCTCTTTCCTCATCGATGGCCAAAAGTAAGACTGTGAAATTAACTGTAATGTACGGTCTCTCCCAACATGTCCTTCTTCATGTAGTTCTTTTACAATCTTCATTCTCAAACTACAATCACGTATGCACAATCGATTTCCTTTGAACAGAAAACCATCTACCATCAAAAACTCATCCGTCTCCCCATTCTTGACTTTATCAACAAGCTTTGCAAAGTAAGGATCTTCGTCAAATAACTCTGGTAACACATCGAATCCCGTTACTTCAATCTTCATTGTTGTTAACAAATGATTCCTTCTACTCAAAGCATCCGCAACATGATTCGTCACACCCGATTGTGTTTCACAACAAATGTAAACTGTTGCAGATATGCAATCCATGATGCATGTCTCGCTGAAATCTTGTCTTTCCCTTGTAAATGCTTTAATGCCTCATGATCAGTGTAAAGAACAAACTCTTTCTGAAATAGATAGTGTCTCCAGTGTTTAATAGATTGCACAACAGCATAAAATTCAACATCATATGTACTGTATCTCATCTTTGCTCCTGATAACTTCTCGCTAAAGTATGCAATCGGACGTCCCCTCTGACTCAACACTCCTCCAATCCCAACCTTGGATGCATCAGTATGTAGTTCAAACACTAGTTGAAAATCTGGTAATATTAGAATTGGTGCAGACGTCAAGAGTTCTTTGATTTGATCAAAAGCAACCACGGCTTCCTCCGTCCATGCAAACTGTTTACCCTTCATACAATCAGTCACAGGCGCCATCACACTACTAAAGTGTGGAATAAACCTTCGATAAAATGAAGCCAACCCGTGAAAACTACGAACTTCCGTTATCGTCTTGGGTTGCGGCCAATCTCTCATAGCTTCGACTTTACTTTGGTCAACCTGTATTCCTTCTTCCGACACAACATACCCCAGAAATAAAACACTCCTCGCCATAAAAACACACTTCTTTGTAGCAGCATAGAATTGTTCTTCACGAAGAATAATTAACACTTTCTTCAAATGCTGAACATGCTCTTCTGTACTAGCACTGTAGATCAGAATATCATCAAAGTAAACCACCACAAATTTCCCAATGTACGGCCTGAAAATTTGGTTCATCACCCTCATGAATGTACTCGATGCATTCGATAGACCAAACGGCATTACCAGCCATTCATACAATCCTTCCCTCGTCTTGAATGCTGTCTTCCATTCGTCCCCTAGTCTAATGCGAATCTGATGATAACCGCTCTTCAAGTCAATCTTAGAAAAGATTACAGACCCACTAATTTGATCCAATAGATCATCAAGCCTCAGCATCGGAAATCGGTATCTGACTGTGATCTTATTCAATGCTCGACTGTCTGTGCACATCCTCCACGTTCCATCCTTTTTGGGTACCAATAAAGCTGGTACAACACAAGGACTTAAACTCTCCTGCACACGCCCCTGTTCAAGCAATTCTTCCACTTGCCTCCTCAACTCTTCATGTTCTTTTGGACTCATTCGATAATGTGGTCTATGTGGCAACACAACACCTGGAACAAGATCTATCTGATGTTGTATATCCCTCAACGGTGGCAACTCCGTTGGTAACTCCTCTGGAAATACATCGTCAAATTCTTTCAAAACTGGCTTCGCTTCTTCCGGAATTTCAACCTCTTCACTGCTCTCTCACCCAATCAACAAAAACACTTCAGGCTCCTCCTCTACTTCCTTCACAAACTCCTTCAAAGATAACAAAGTTTTAAGCTCTTCAATCTCCTCCAACTTGTTTTCCTCCTGTTGTCGCTTCTTTGGAACTAGAGTAATCTTTGTGCCTTCAAACATGAAACTGTAACTGTTGGTACGCCCATCATGTTGCACCGCCCTATCATACTGCCATGGTCTCCCCAGCAACAAATGACAGACATCCATATCTACCACATCGCACCAGATTTCATCCTTGTATTTCTTTCCAATTGAAAACTTCACACAAGCCCTTCGTCCAACCTTCACTTCCCCGCCTTTCCTCAACCAAGCTAGCTTGTACGGTTTCGGATGTTTCTCAGTCTTCAACGCCAACTTCCTCACAGCTTCTGAAGAAATTATATTATCACAGCTTCTAGCATCAATAACAAATTTGCAAACCTTCCCTAGAATGGCACATGTTGACTGAAAAATATTGCTCCTTAACCAACTACAATCCTCCTCTTGCTTTGGTGTTAAACAGGACCTCTTCATCATTAGATTATAACCTTCGTCTCCCGACACTTCTTCTTTCTCCTCGTCAGGTGGTGAATTGGAACATTCAGCTTCTCCATCCTCATCCTCAACCTCCGCTATCATAGCTCTCTTCTTCGGCTTCGGACATTCGCTACTTTTGTGGCCCATTTCTTGGCAATTATAACACTTGAAACCATTACTGACTTTCATCTTTCCAACCTCATTGACAACTGGTTTTGCAACAACTTTTGAAACATTAGAACTTCCACTAACACCCTTCACTTGATTATTGGAATTTGTAAACATACCACCTCCTCGTCTTCCCTGTTTCTCCCAAGCCAACGCTTTCTGATGTGCTTCCGCTACAGATCTTGGATCGAACATATTCACCATATCCTGGATCTGCATTCTCAATCCCCCAATGAATCTAGATGTCAGCTGCTCTTCCGTTTCCATAATATAATTCCTCGCAATAAGCTGATAAAACTCATCCGCATAATCATTAACAGTCTTTGTGCCCTGCCTCAAATTCTGCAAACGTTGATACATCAAAGATTGATAATTGTAAGGTAAGAACGTTGCTTTCATCAATTTCTTCATCTTCTCCCAAGATTCAACTTTTGACTTCCCCATCCGTTCACGTGTAAGTTTGGTTTGCTGCCACCATGCCAAAGCTCTACCCCTCAACCTCGTAGC
The DNA here is from genome assembly GCA_030737815.1 of Allium fistulosum. NCBI lineage: Eukaryota > Viridiplantae > Streptophyta > Magnoliopsida > Asparagales > Amaryllidaceae > Allium > Allium fistulosum. Next base: position 727,523,836 of record CM060905.1, on the reverse strand, counting down.
AACCAACTTCACTCTACGATGTTCTGGAACTTCTTTGAAGTCAAAAATCTCTTCAACATTAGCCACCCAATCCAAAAACTCCTCAGCTTGCATACCTCCTTTAAACTCCGGTATTTCCGTCTTCATCCACGACTCCCACTTGTGATCATACTCAGAGTAATTTCTTCCTTGTCCTCGTCCTTGTCCTCGAACACTACCACCATCATACTCCTCTTCAAAATCCGATGTATATCGTTGTCTATCTCGTCCACCCACATCTCTACAACCATCACGTCTTCCACCATCATCCCTTCTATCTACATTCCTCCGTTCACGATCATCCACATTCCTCCCACGCCTTTGATCATTGTCAACACTTCTTTCTCGATTGGATTGTGGTGAGACTCTACTTCCCCCATGGTTAGATTCAGGTGAAACCCTTCTCCGATTTTGATTCATCTCTAACATCATCTTCTCTAACCGACCAATTCCTTCGTTAAGCTTTTCACTAAAGTTTTCATTTATTCTTTGCTCCATCTCATCAGCTTCTTCTCTTCGATACAAAGCTTCTACGTTTTGGTGACGATTAGCTCTTCTAGGCGGCATACTTGAAAACTTCAAAAAACTCTTCAATTCTCGGTCAAATGATGTACACGGCCTTCACTTGCTTATCTCGGCCGAAGTTCTTCACACTTCAAAATTCAAACACCTTTCAAACTTTGATCCAAAATGAAATGGATCGAAATCTTCACACGTGTTGCAAATTGTGATGAACACGATGAACAGCCAAACTCCCAAACAAGATAGATTCGTCCATCAAACTTCAATACCAAGTCGAACAACTTCCCTTCTTGCTCTCGGCCGTGATTAATAACCTCAAATCTTCACTCGATTCAAACTTCTTCAAGATGATTGGCTCCAAGACTCGATTTAGCTATGATTGGCTAAACAAGCTCTGATACCAAAACTGACGCAGCGGATTAATCAAAACAATGTAGATCGATGTAAGTAGCAATCGATAGATTAATGAATACTGAAATGCCCGAATTCGTTGATCCGAAGATACCAAATTCTAGCTATCTCGAACTCGTTGATCGCGCACGATACCGGGTTCAAAGATCTGCGATTCTTCACACGTTGATCTAGCGCACTAGATTCTGTGAATCGGCTTCTACAGTCGTTGAATCGAGCGCACTCGATTAACCAAAAGAGGAGATAGGAGATTACACTCAACTACCAATTTGGTGAAAGCACAAAGCTAACAAAACAAGAGTTTTATTTCAAATCAACTAAACTATTACAAATGGCACCACCGGCCTATTTATAGAAGTTACAAATCAAAACAAAAAAACGATACAACACTTAGGTCGGAGCCGACCTAAAAACATTACGACCTAAAAACCAGCCGACCTAACATAGACGACCTAAAAACAATTGCGACTTAAAACATCACGAACTAAAAGACAACACAACATAAGCAAATACAACATAGCGCTTTCACAGCCCATAGGTCGGAAACGACCTATACTTCACGACTTAACACTTGAACGACTTATCATCAGCGAGCGACTTAAAAGCATGCGGCATTGCTTCAGCGACTTAAAGAATCAACGGTAGAGATTAAGTCGACATAAAGAATCTATGGCATCAAACTTCAGCGAACTGTAGCAATTGGCGACCTAACTTTCTCGCGACCTAACTTAGGTCGTAGGTCGTTTACGCGACCTATCACAGGTCGGAGCTCTTCTTCAGTGGCCTTGAATTTAGGTCGCAGCCTTTCTTCACGACCTAGCATAGGTCGTAGCTCCTCTCTGCGACCTAGCATAGGTCGTCTCATATATTCGCGACCTAAAGTAGGTCGTACTTCATTCTCGCGACCTAACTTAGGTCGTAGCTTGTTAGCTCGTTCGTCTGCCTTCTCGCTGAATCCATTAACTCGTGTGCCTCCCTCCCTAGGTCGTGAATGATCTAAGACTTCAACAACTTTCCACGACTTATCTCCCAGATCTAATTCGTTAACTCGTGCATCTCCACTAGGTCGTTGCCGACCTTCACCAAGTTGCTGGAATGACTTAAAGGTTTCGTTAGGTCGTACGCGACCTAAAACTTGAACTTCCCACATGTCTTTACAAAGTCTTAGCTCGTTAGCATCCTCTTTAGGTCGGACTCGACCTACCAGCATGTTAGGTCGTACACGACCTATGACTTCTTCTCTCTGGCCTGCATCAGATTTTCCCTTTAGCAATATGGCTGAGGTGATTTCACTAGTACTAGAGAGATGTTTAACATTAAATGCTTGTCTCCATGTCTACATACTTATCTTTCTTTATCTTATTTCGTATGTACTTATATATCATTATATATATATATATATATTTCTTTTCAAGTGTACATGCTCATGTCATGTACAACATGAATACATCTTCCCTTATGTCTACAGCCTTGCATTGCAAACATGTATTCCCAGAATTTCTCAAGTGTTAATTTTCTTGCCTGCAACATGAATATGTATTTCTTCTTTGTCTTACAGCCTTGCAACTAAATGTATTTTCCAGATTTAACTAAGTGTTTATTTTCTTGCCTTGCATTAGTCTTATGCTTTGCAATATAAATAAGTTTCTATACTTAACAAGACGTTAGAATTTACCTACTCTATTATTATTTATTTTTATACTTATGTTAGAAAGACTAAATTTTAATATTAATAAGGTTTATTTTATCTTAAACATATTTGAAAGATTTTATTTTAAATTTACAAATCATAGCTTCCCTTAATTAATAAATTTAAAATAACAATTTCTATAAAAACCCATTTGTAAAGATATTACATTATTAATATTATTTAAAACTAACTCATTATTAAATTAAAATAATTTATAAAAGAAATTATCCCTTATCCAATAAATTACTTATTTAAACAAACTATATTTAAAAAGAATAAAACAACCTTTTTGTTAATCTTATTTAAATTCAAACTTAAACTAAAATAAACTTAAAACAATTAATATTTCTCTCAAGTAATTTAAACCATACAGTTATTTATTTAATATTAAATCAAATCAATTTTCCAAATTACCAAAAATATTAAAATTAGAAAACATGCCTTTATTTATTAAATTTAAAACAAAGCTTATATATTTACAATATATACAAATATATATACATTATAAATAGAAAACAATTTATTATCTTTTAAAAGATAAATTATCAGTTAAATATTTATTTAAAAGAAGATTATTAAATCAATTCAAGTCTTATTACCAAATATTATCAAATCAATTTAATTTTAAATGCAGATTATTAAATTGATATTGCCAGAAATTCTGGGATGTCACAAAACCGTTTTCTAATCTATTAGTATACACAAACCTTTAGCTCATTCGTATGAGAAAATCTAATTAAACGGCTTAGCAAAACAAGTGGTATGAAACACTTGCGTTTACTTCGTCGGTTAATTTTTGGACTTGTTCGATTGAAATTCTTGTGACAATTTTCGAGTGGAAATCTACAATCTGTTGTAAATATTTGAGTTAAGCTAGTGGTTATGGGACATGAAGCTAAACTCTTATATTTACTAGCTTAGTGTAATCGACACTTCTTGATGATCGATGATGATCATTTTAAATCGACACTTCTTGATGATCGATGATGATCATTTTATGGCTTAGACTAGCAATGTGCGATGTCTCTTTGTCCACGTAGGGGACTGTACCTCGTTTTATTGAGCTTCAACTCATTTCTTTTATGGGCTAGCGACCCATGTTCTTTTACGGTTCTTGGTTCATCGGATGGACCTTTATTGTACTACATCGATGTTTCGAGTTTCGAGTTCATCGGTCGTACCGTTATTGCACTACGTCGCTGATCCGAAATGTTTGAGTTTCGAGTACATCGGGCATACCGTTATTGCACTACGTCGTTGTTTTGAAATATTTGAGTTTATGGTCCCTTGGGCGTACCGTTATTGCACTACGCCGTTGCACCGGCTCTATGGTTAGCGACCATGGAATAGAATTCCATTTGTGATACACGTGTTGGTGAGTTTTCATGCTCCCGTTTGTAATAGGCCTCCCCCTTGTGATTTCTGTATTTCTAATTGATGATTTCTGGAATTTATGTTTTACCAATTTTTGCGATTGGCATCGATATGTTTGTCAATATTTGTGGCTTGGTGAATAAAATAAAGAATATGACATTCTTTTTGATGTTATGAGATGATTTGAGATAATTGTATGACTTTTCTTTGTTGTTAAATGTATACTTGACACAGTATGGCATTTTTGTTATCATACGTTTTTGGTCATATCTCTTATCCTATCTCATTTTACCTGATATTTATAGCTAGACTGATCCGTTTATTATTTTCTTCTTAAATAACACTCGGGTTAGACCGATATATTTCAGGTGCTCCTGCTTGACTTCTTATCAGGGTCATTCTCCTGACTTTTGGCTAACTACTTTAGATTAGTAGTTTTTGTTATTATACATTTGAGCTATAGACTCCTTGATGTATAATTATTCTTTTGTCTAGCACTTGTACCTATTATTTTGTGATGTAGTGGATCTTGTTTGACCACTACTTTGATGTACACTTTTATGTGTTATATTCATATCTGATTCCGCCTTTGTGATATGAATATCTGTGACTGATTTGTGTTATGTTTATTTCTATATTTGTTTCCGAAGTCCACTTAGCCACTGTGTGGTAGCTTTGAGTTTCTATTTGATATGTCGGATTTCCTCTTGAAATGAAATGTAGTTTATATTTTCTGACATATTGGTACTCGCACAAAGCAATTACACAGATGGTCGCTCCTCAACAGCATTATTCTTCATGCTAGTCGACGGCATTACCCCGTAGTGTCCTTGGCTAGCGCGAGTATAGAGGTAGGGCGTCACAGCATGGTAGGCTTCAGACACTTATTTGCATAGTGGTCCATACTCCAAAGTAGGAGAGAGGGAGAGTTGAATGTCATGCAAGCCCCTAGTGACACTTCTCTTGGTCAAGGTATTTCTCATTCTATCCTTGATGATGTTTGTTTTGTGATTATCTTATTCGAGTTCTTTTTGATTTGGGTTCATCCCATTATTTTATATCAAAAGAACTTAATGATTCTTTCTCTTTTTAATTTTATGGGTTTAATGACTTCACTGAGAATTGCGAATCAAGTTGGTGGATCTGCAACACTCAGTTTGCTTTGTAAATGTCGAGATTATTTTATGTGTTTATTCTTTTCGAGCCGATTTGCATGTTATGTGTTACTTATAGGCTTCGAATTGATTTTTTGGGTAAGGATTGGCTTATTATTATGAAGCCCATATCCTATGTCCAATGCGGACTATTTATCTTCGACATTCTCAATATGTTAAGTAGATTTCTATTGTTTTTAAAGATTTTGATTTCCAAATTTGGTGGCAACATTTTATTCTTTAAACCTACTTGATGAAGAAGATGTTATTTTTCTCATTCAAGTAATTTGTGAATTTTCCGGTATATTTGAGCTTGTCCTAGGATTGTCACCTAAGCAATCTATTGAATGGTGCTAAGGTCTTTTCAGCTTGACCTTGCCACTGGTTTTCATCAACTACGAGTTGCGGAGGGTAGCATTCCACTTACCGCATTCTGCACTCGTTATGATTCTGGGGAGTGGTTCGTTATGTCATTCGATTTGACGAACCTTCTACCTTATTTCATCCATGTTGTGAATCGAGTATTCTACGAATATCTCGAATTAGTTTATCCTTATATTTATTGATTATGGATGAAAATAACAAATTTAAAATTTGCAAATCTTTTTAATAAGATATTTATAAGTATGATTGGGTTTTATTCTCAAAGCAAGCAAAGAATATTTGTAAATTTTATTAGAGACTTGTTTATCATTGAAGATGATTTTGTGTTGTTTTGCCCATTGCGTGTTTTAAGAATTCTGGTCGGTGCTCTTGATCAACGTTATCGATAGGAATCTCCTAAATGCTTTGATGAGACGGTTAGACACAATAAATTGACTTGTAATAAGTAAATTTTTCTAAAAAGATGACTACATAAAGTTAATTATAATTTTGAATGTCTTAGCTTTTCGGAAAGAGGATAAGAACTCTTTTTCAATATTTTTATTCTTGCGATTCCCAAAGGGAATCAAGACTTTAATGTTGATACCGATACTAGTCGTGTTGGTTTTGGTGTCGTTCTCTTGAAAAAGGGATTGTGTTATCGCATTTTCTTCTTGACAATTAAAGCTTGTCGAGACTAGATATGCCATTCATGATCTAGTGCTCGCGGCCATTGTTTTCGCTCTTAGAATTTGGCGTCATTATTTTTTGGGAGAGAAATTTGTTCTCTTCTCCGATCTTAAATCTTTGAAATATTTATTTTCTCAAAAGGAACTTAATTTGTGTCAACAACGTTGGCTCGAGTTCCTTGCATCTTATGATCTTGATATTCTTTGTACTCCGAAAAAGGGTAACTGAGTTGCCGATGGCCTTAGCCGAGAGCAACAGGGGATTTTTCTTGGTTGATATCCGAATGGAATGATCTCAAGACCTTATCCACTTGTAAGATTCGAGATCATGAATCCAATTTATGTTCATCTCTTGTTTTGTGTAGCTTTGAGGCTCATCCTTCTCTTTTGAACCGCATCCTTGAAGTTCAATATTAAGATCCCGAATTGGCATTTCTTAGCCAAAGTTGTAGGGATCCAAATAAGGTTGATGGTTTGAAAGATTTTGAAATCGATGCTCATGGTAGCATTCAAAAATTTGGTAGACTTATTGTGCCAAATATTTGTGATCTTCGTAAAGACATTTGAAGAAGATTCTCATCGTTCTAAATTTACCATTCATCCCGATAATAGTAGCGACTTTATTATTGGGATGGAATGAAGTCTTATATTGCTAACTTCATTAAGCATTGCATGACTTACCAACTCATAAAGGCCAAGCATCAAAGGCTCGGTGGGTTATTGCAACCTTTGGACATTCCAATATGGAAGTGAGATCATATTTCCATGGACTTTATTGACGGTCTTACCCGTTCTCGTTCGGGTCATGACAATCTATGGGTGATTGTAGATAGACTTACAAAATCTGCCCATTTTCTTTCTGTTCGGTCCAATCTGACCGTACCTCATTTTACTAAACTCTATGTCTAGTTAAATTGCATGGAGTTCCTACTTTTATTGTTAGTAATCGTGATCCATTGTTTTTCTAGTGGATTTTTTGTAAGGTCTTCAAAAGCTTTGGGAACAAAGCTTAATTTTAGCACCGCTTATGGTCCTCAATCAGATGGACAACCGAGCATGTGAATCAAACTCTTGAAGATCTTCTTTCGTGCATGTGTTCTTGATTTTGGTGGAAGTTGGGAAGATTGTATTCTTGATGAGTTTTCTTCCTATAATAGCTTCCAATCTTGTATTGGTATGGCATCTTTCGAGGCACTCTACGGAAGGCCGTGCCGATTTCCATCGTGTTGGCTTGAAGCTGGTGAGAGGCTGGTTTTGAGTCCAAACTTTATTGGTGTTCATTCGTGTTTCACCTATGAAGGGCGTTGTGCATTTCAGTCGATCGAGAAAGTTAGCACCTTGATATGTTGGTCTATTTCCCATCACCGAACTTATTAGTTTCGAGGCTTATCACCTTTTATTACTAGCTAAATTTTCTGCTATTCATGACGTTTTCCACGTCTCTCTACTACGGAAATACCTTAGGGATTCCGACATTTATTCTTGAGCCCGGTGTATTTGAAGAAATTGAAGTCTCACCAGGTTTGACTTGTGAGCAACATTTTATTCATATCATTACTTCGAAGGTTAAACGCCTTCGAAATAAAGGTATCCTTCTTGTGAAAGTTCAATGGTCCTCAAATCCTAAGGATTTCTCTTGGGAATCTTGAGAATTCAACAAGCAAGCACATCCGGACTTACTCTTTCATGCTCTTTATAGTGAACTTCTTATTTCAAATTTTCTTTTGTGTTGATATGCTGTTATGGTTGTTACTTTTTATTTTCCTCTTAATTATTGTGAGGACGCAATTTCTTTAAGGAGGGGAGTCTGTAACAACCTGCATATTTTACGACTGTATATTTAAATATTTTATTTAAATATAGCGTCGTTAGTCAGATTTAAGTCCGAAAAGCTACTTTTTGCAAACAGTCGAAATGGGACTCGAGACCACATCCATTGAGTCCAAAATGGTGCTTGCGACTATTTTGAGTATAAGCTTTGATAGGTTTGGAGTAAGTTGAATTTTGCTATTTTTTATTGGGCTTTGGGTTTGGGTTTCACCCTAACTCACTCTATAACCTAGTTCAGCCCCTCTCCTCTCCTCCTCACTTCATTTCTATTTTCTTAAACACCCAAGCACAACTGAAAATGGGGAGAGGAATGAGAAATTAGAAACTCCAAGCCCTAGTTTTCATTTCCAAATCCAAATTCTTGCTCCAAATTCAAAGAGAAACTAAGGTAAGCATCCTCTTCATCTTCTCCAACTCATTCTCTCTTTAAATTCAGAAATTTCCTAAACCTAACTTAGGAAATGTTCTTCTTTTGAGCTTAGATTCAAGCTTCTTGAGTTAAAGTTGAAGAGTAGTTGATCTTCCTTTTGCTTTCAAGCTTCTCCTTCATCATTTTTGGGTTTAAAGGTGAGTTTTTGATATCACATCTTTGTATATTTCTATCATTGATGTTAGGTATGAATTCCTAACACTTATTCATGTTCAATTGCTTTTGGTTTGAATTGATTTGGTGAACTTTTCAATTTTTGGTGTTTTAAAGTCAAAACTTTGAAAATCCTTGCTTTGATTTGTGAACATGTTTTCGGTGGTGAATCGGAGAGCCTATAGGGCAGGGTTGTTGATTGGCAAAAGCCACAAAGGTCCATTGCTCGACCGGTTGCAAATGGTGAGAGTTTGCTCTTCCATTTGATAGGCTGGAAAACAATTTCAGCAATAGCCAGTCGACTGGCCCCCTGTAGTCAGTCGATTGACTGTAGGGTCTGAAACTCTCGGGTTCTGGCTCATTCGACTGACTGTAGAAGGCCAGTCGACTGACCTACTTGTTTTTGCCTATTTTGCCTATTTAGCTTGAGGATCCAACTTTTACTGATTCGTGATTATCCGATTTATTGTTATCATTTATTATTGACTTTGATGACTTCTTTTTCGGGATTTTTGAGAATATCCATTTTGATGGATTCAGTATCGATTTCTTTGGATTTAATTCACGTCTATGGATGTGGATTTTGATGATTGATTGTTTCTACAATCATTTCTATGATTTGTCACTTTAAAATACAAAGGTTTCCATACTAGTAGTAAATATTCAAACTCTTTTACAAATATGATTTCAACTCTATTTTTAATACAATTCCTGTTTACAAAACCGTTTTCTAATCTATTAGTATACACAAACATTTACCTCATTCGTATGTGAAAATCTAATTAAACGGCTTAGCAAAACAAGTGGTATGAAACGCTTGCGTTTACTTCGTCGATTAATTTTTGGACTTGTTCGATTGAAATTCTTATGACAATTTTCGAGTGGAAATCTACAATCTGTTCGTAAATATTTGAGTTAAGCTAGTGGTTATGGGACATGAAGCTAAACTCTTATATTTACTAGCTTAGTGTAATCGACACTTCTTGATGATCGATGATGATCATTTTATGGCTTAGACTAGCAATGTGCGATGTCTCTTTGTCCACGTAGGGGACTGTACCTCGTTTGATTGAGCTTCATCTCATTTCTTTTATGGGCTAGCGACCCATGTTCTTTTACGGTTCTTGGTTCATCGGATGTACCGTTATTGTACTACATCGATGTTTTGATTTTCGAGTTCATCGGGCGTACCGTTATAGCACTACGTCGTTGATCCGAAATGTTTGAGTTTCGATTCCATCGAGCGTACCATTATTGCACTACGTCGTTGTTCCAAAATATTTGAGTTTCTGGTCCCATGGGCGTACCGTTATTGCACTACGCCGTTGCACCGGCTCTATGGTTAGCGACCATGGAATAGCATTCCGTTTGTGATACACGTGTTGGTGAGTTTTCATGCTCCCATTTGTAATAGGCCTCCCCCTTATGATTTATGTATTTCTAATTGATGATTTCTGGAATTTATGTTTCACCAATTTTTATGATTGGCAATGATATGTTTGTCAATATTCATAGCTTGGTGAATAAAATAAAGAATATGACATTCTTTTTGATGTTATGAGTTGATTTGAGATAATTGTATGACTTTTCTTTGTTGTTAAATGTATACTTGACACAGTATGGCATTTTTGTTATCATACGTTTTTGGTCATATCTCTTATCCTATCTCATTTTACCTGATATTTATAGCTAGACTGATCCGTTTATTATTTTCTTCTTAAATAATACTCGGGTCAGACCAAGATATTTCAGGTGCTCCTGCTTGACTTCTTAACAGGGTCCTTCTCCTGACTTTTGGATAACTACTTTAGATTAGTAGTTTTTGTTATTATACATTTGAGCTATGACTCCTTGATGTATAATTATTCTTTTGTCTAGCACTTGTACCTATTCTTTTGTGATGTAGTGGATCTTGTTTGACCATTACTTTGATGTACACTTTTATGTGTTATATTCATATCTGATTCCGCCTTTGTAATATGAATGTCTGTGACTGATTTGTGTTATGTTTATTTCTATATTTGTTTCTGAAGTCCACTTAGCCACTGTGTGGTAGCTTTGAGTTTGTATTTGATATGTCAGATTTCCTCTTGAAATGAAATGTAAGTTATATTTTCTGACATATCGGTACTCGCACAAAGCAATTACACAGATGGTCGCTCCTCAATAGCCTTATTCTTCGTGCTAGTCGACGGCATTACCCCATAGTGTCCTTGGCTAGCGCGAGTATAGAGGTGGGACGTCACAGGTAGCATGTGTTATATAATGAACCTAATATATAGTCGACATAACAAACTTCAATATCAATTTATATGTTTTATGAATTTTTTTGGTTAGCGCTAAGAGGATATTCCTCATACTTTTCAAACACGATACACATTATAAAAAATGCTCACTTATAGGATCAGAAATAAGAACACTAGGTAAAGAAGAATTATTGCCCAAATTAGGCTCACCATCCAGTTTCATTTATAGAGATGACCGTAAGGGTAGTGAACAAAGGCGATCAAAGATGAAATATTAGGATAATGATTCGATTAATAAATTAACATTCTATTCTTCTTTACGTTTTGTAATTTGTACAAACTTAGGGAATTGTTATTTAAAGGCATATTTTTTAGTTATTCAAAAGTGTTTTAAATAATAAATTCATGCTATTATTTGAAAAAAGTGTAAATACATGATGCTGCTCTTTGAAATGATTTTGTCTATCGTGTATTGCTAAATTAAAGCTATTGTATGTATTTTACTTTTTGAAGAAACAACATCATTAACTTCCTAATTAATACGATAACTCTAATTTTAAGAACTAAATTTATATACAAATCATTACTTAATTGGACATCAAAAAGTAACAAGTATATCATAATATTTTATACTTGGTATTTATTTATTTAGATGCCACATTTGTAATTGGATAACTGTGCACATATGACATATCCAATATATTTTTGAAACACATATCGTCATTGTTAAAACTATCAAGAAAACTAAAGTGTATTAAATCTTTGATAGTAAAGTAATTAAATAGTAATAGTGATGTTTCGTTAAATTAGATATCTTAATTTTCTTACAATATAGTGGTTTTTCTCACCTTTAAGTTAAAATAACTCATACTATATTATTATCCTTGTTAATAATTATATTACGTTGCAATCACACTTTTTTAGTGTAGGCACAAACAGCCCTAAATGAATTCATGTCTACACATCAGAGATCATGAGACCGGATTCCTTTCCTAGAGATGCCATTAGGCCTTTTTATTTATACAAGGTTGCGCGTAAAAATATGATTCTTCAAATTAATTCCTCTAATTTTATAGATTATCGATTTGATACATTAATTCAGTGTGTATGTAAAATATATTAACTCTAATTATACAAACACTAATAAATTCAAAGTTACTTCAAAGCGTATGTGTACAACACATCGATCATTACTTGCAGAAATTTAATAACTTATTTGAAGTAGTTATAATACCTTGGACTCCCAACTCTGCATAAGCATGAAGTTGAAATACCATTAATAATAATAGGAATATTAAATAAAATTAATAAATTCATAATTTGTAAAATATGGAAAAATGAATTGAAAATTAATAAATATTCAAAACAAGAATACATAAAATTATTAAATTAAAAGGAAAAATTGGCTATCTAATAATAAGTTTGAAATAACAACAGATATATTATTTGAAGAAAAAAACATGAGATGGTTTGAAAAGTAATCACATAAGAAATTGAGATGTATCTTAAAAAAATACGGCAAATTTACAACTATATTTACAACAATCAAATTAATAATTAACATTTCACAAAATATTTCTAGAAATTTGGTCAAGTATTCCCCTAGATTAACTTAAATGACTAGGATGATAACCTTACTAAGGATTTTTAAAATATATTTTCTGCATTGATAATTACTTTGTATGCCAACATTATATGTATGTGCATCATACATGCTGAAGCACTTTTCATCATCAAAGTTAAATTTAAAAGAACACCTTTTTAAAATTGTAAGCATTTACTAGTGTGTGTATAAAGAGAGGTAGAGAGAGAGAGTAATACAAAGGGCAAACCGATTAAGCAACATAAAAAATGTATGATTCAACTCCTTAATTAAAGTAAATAATTTATGAAAACCTTATTTCTTCACTTAAAAGTTCAAGTTAAAAACTTAAACTGATTATTTTCAAATACTTACATTGGGTAGCTTAATGTAAATAATAAAATTCAAATATTTTGGTAGTTGAGAACAATTTAATAAAATGTTCGAAACTTGTGGAAAATTCATTAGTCTTTGTTATTTTTGACAAACTTACATAAAGCCTTTTCCAATTAGACAAACAATAATAACTAACTAATGGTTTTTTGTCAACTTTTAAGTAGTTAAAAAAATGTGTTTTAATACAAATACTGGTTCGGAAATGAAATAGTGAACCGTTTTATTGTACTTTCAAGAACTAATATTAATACATCATTATGTATACTATTTAACAATATCCATTTGATATTGTTATTTATTTCTAGCATTACTTAAACAAAAGGATTATAATCATGTTTTAGAGCACATTGTTTTATATATGATATGGTATATAATTATTTCATATGTTAACTTATTTTTGTTCATGTCCAAATAGAAACAACTCTTCTTTAATTTTTTCACTTAAAATTAATAGTTAAACAAAGACGGTTTTCTTATTGCGACATATGACTAAAGTTGTATTCCAAATGAATATACATTAGTTTTTATAATATAAATAAAAAATGATTTTTTCCTAGGTTGCATGAGGTTCGCATAATACTTTCATAATAGATTATAAAACCAATATAATGGATCCATATTCAAAAAAATTGACAAAGATACTTTATTGAATAAAAATATTTATGATATGTCTAATAAACATATCAACAATTTGATAAATGTATTAAAAACTAGTGTAATTGGTGGAATTAATCATTCTTATAAAATATCATGGTAAATTTGAAGGTGAAATTAGTGGTAGTAATTGAATATGATTACTTGTATTTGTTTAGATTTAGAAATAATTTCTTAATTGGAAAAGAACATCTCACTTGGTACGAGCTTAGGATCCATTAAAAAAAGGAGAAAATAGTTTATTGTTTATCCATTAGATATATAGATAATAATAAAGATTTGAATGATAATATCAAGCATTTGGATCACTGTGTAAAGGCATCAAGTTTATGGCTTTTGAATCTTAACCATAAAAGAAGAGCAAATGCACACTATTATAGTGAAAACAATTTGGTCAAGCCTTAACGAAGATATTGCTAAGGAAGTGAAATGGAAAGTTCTTAAAAAATAATTGGAGCAAAATAAGTAAATAATTTAGCCATATACAAACATCGAAAGTAATAGCTTCAAATTACCTTTCTTTTTTTTAAATTTGAAATATTTGAAGAATTTAGAATGTAGTTATGTGGATCAAGCCGAAAGAGACGGTAGTTGCTTAAAAGTAGTTCAAATTACTTGAGGAGTCATTATAGTGCTTGAGTTTTGGATCGGTTTGATTCTGCAAATATTCATGTGTGATTTTGACTTTTATAATAATGTAAAAATTAAAGTACAAAATATATCTTATGATTTTGATTTATTAACAAATCTTTGAAGTTGTAAAACTAAAGTTGATCATTCAAATTTAAAATATAAATTATAAATTGATACACATTTTTGCTATCCAACAAAAAATTAATTTCATAAAAACCTGTAATAATTATTTATTAATTCTATTTGGCAATAATCAATCTTAGTTTTTTATGAAATTAACCCTTTTATGGATAATTAATATATATATCAATTTATTATTTCTTTTTAAATTTCAATTTTAAGATTTAGATTTGTATCTTCAAAGGTTTTTGAATAAATCAAAATCATAAAATATTACATTTAAATCAAAACCACAATCACGCATGAATATTTGTAGAATCAAACCAATTCAAAACTAAAGCGCAATACCAATTTCTGACCACCATCTTTGATTCTTTATGAAACTTGGACTACTTTTATGTAACTTCCATTTCTTTTGGCTTTATCAATAGAACATCATTTTAATTTCTTCAAATGATTCAAATTTAACAATAGAAGATAACTTAATTTGAATGCACTTACTCTCATCATTTGTATAAGAACTAATGGCTTTATTTATTTACCTTCAATTATTTGATAGAACTTTCCATTTCTCTTTGTTAGAAAAATATTTATTAAGGCATAACTAAATAGTCTTCAATATAATTGTGACACACATTTCTCCAGTTATCCGGCACATCTTCATGGATAATGAACTAAATTGCTTTTACAAAAGAACGACAATCCTAATATTTGATGTTGTAAGTCATATCTTTTTGTATATCAAGTAGTTAAAAATAAATTATTTTTACCTCTTTTCCATGGATCTTTAGCTCGTACCGAGTTAGATGTACTTTTCCTACTGAGTGATTCTCTTGAGATCTAAGCAAATGTAGGTCACAATATTTAGTTAGCACCACATTGTGCAACTTCATACTTACTACAGGTTTTAACAGATGTGTTTATTTCCATCAAAGGCATTCGGTTTATGTACATTTATCAGATTACCAAAAAATTGCAAATATATATAAGATATACCATAAATATTTTATTTAACATTAGTTCTTGATCCAAAAAATCATTATATGGAACTATTGTATTAATTTAATGGATGGCTTTTATTATTTAATAGAATATAGTTATTTGCTTCTAAACATTAGTTTATTTTTTTAGGAAATAAAACTTCTATGTCAAATTTAATACTTTGCTACATCATTGCATTCAAATCTGACTGAAGGACAGTAATCAAATAATGATCATCATCCAAAGTGCAATCATCTATGTCGATGTCTCTGGGCTTTGAAAATTGATGAGACAAATATAACACCATTTATTCATAATAGGTTATGTAAAGCCCTGGAATTTCGAACACTTGGTATTTAAATATCTGAATTATTTAGATATTTGAATATTGGATTTAATATGATTAAATTGAATTATTAATCTTGTTAACCTCGTTTAAATATAACTAATGATGGTAAACTTGTTTAGAAAATTAAGTAGTTCAAAGAAATATCGATAATGTGACCGAAAATCATTTTATTGATAAACTCAAACCACATGAAATTATCATCTCATGGCGCTCTCTTAGATTTTGAAATAACTAGTGCCATCGGAACCGGAATAATGAGGTGATATACACCAACGAATTTCGTAGCGATCCGATGTCTTTTGTAATAGTACTAGCTCGAAACATGTAATGTTTTATTAGATAAATTTAATAATAATATACATTTTATTATAAATGTATCCTCCCACTACTCTTCCTATCACAAAACTTCTCCTCTCTTTCTTTTTTTTGGCCTTGAACAAAATGTAGCTGCTACCTTCATATAATTCTTTTGAGAGATACAATCAACGAAATCGACAATGTTGGATCTGTTGAGATCGTGGTAAGGAGGGCTTCATTTCTGTAGTCTCAATAATGGGTGTGGTTGAGTGCAACATTAGGTGGCCGAAAGTAGGGTTTGGCCATGGAGGAGCTAGCGTTCAGGATTGGCCAAGGCGAAGGTGCAGTTGAGCTAATCATGTGAAGGTGAGCTAGTAATCCTCGATTGGAGTGGTATAGTTCAGTATGGGGGACTACGACATTTTGATGTCACTTTGGGCATGAGCAGGTCGCGATGAAGATGAGGGGGATCGGGCATGACTTATTAGGGTGCACAGTGTAGAGCTTGCGAAGAGCAATTCGTAGCAACTGCTGTAATAACCCTAGTCGAGATTACTTGAAATTAAAGTATAAAATTAACTTAATTAATTATGTTTAATTAATTGAATGAATTTAGGGAAATTATAATCATTGGGTTTCCAGATTTTAAATGGATTTGGAATAAATTAAATTGGGAATTTAATGAATTGTCCTTTTATGTAATTTAATTCTTATATTGTACTATATAATAATAATCTTGGAGAAAATAAGTGTTCATAAATATATGCAAATAATTTTTTAATTTAAAATGTGAATTTTCCAAGATTTATTCAGTTATTTATCTTAAATGGAACATTTATTATAAATATTTTCCATTTCAAATTATTACAACAAATATTGTAAATTTAGTAAAATGTTTATACTGAGATTTATTGTTTGAAATGAGATTTTTATTATTAATATTTTATTTTGTTAAGAAATAATGAGAATAGCTTTTAATTTTGGAAGTTATATTTAATTTTTTAGAATATCTCAATAAAAAAAAGGAATTTTTGATATATTGGAGCTTTGGTAAAATTTGAGAAAAATTAGTTTATGCTTCTATAAATATAATTTATTATTAATTAGTGTTTGATAAGAGAAAAATAGCAATTAGTAAACATTTTCTTATTGGATTATAGGATACCCATTAGGCCCATGTAGGGTGAATAATAATCCATATACTCTTGTTTTCCTTCACACTTTCTCATTTCAGCCAAAAACAAAACTTTGAAAATAACTAACCTTATTTGCAATCCCTAGAAACGGGATTAAATCCCCAAATCAAGCTTGAATCAAAGGGCTTTGATTATTTATAGAAGATGTAAAGCTAAGGTAGTCTCTACCATTATATCTTACATCTATTTGGTCTTTAATCTCATCCTTGATCATGGTTGTAATTCATGCTTTTGCAATTGCTTAAATCAAACCTAGGTTGTAGCTAAAATTTTTTAGCTAAGTGAAATATGAATTATAATCATCCATTCAAGTTCAATTCGGTGAGTGAATCTCATACTTCTAGCTTATAAATGAATGCTTATCGCTGTTGTTGTTACGGATGAATTTGGTGTTGAATTGATTTTAATTTTGTTTTGGTTTTCTTGTCATATGAAACTTGATTTTCCATTTGATGAAAACCCACTTCATATAATCATGAATTTCAATCCATTGTAGTTGTTTTTATGCTTGCAAATTAGCTAATTCAGTATATTAGACGTTAAGGCGAAAATCAGCGAAGAAACCATCGCCAACGTGCAATCGGAGCACCACCGGAGTCACCTGGGGCACAGACCAGGCGTGTGAACCTATGCACTGACCATGATGACTAGTTGACTATCCATCACTTGGGCTGAGACCCTCGTCCACCATTTCGAGCCGTGTTTGTTCCCTTTTGCTCCTCTATGCCTGTGTCACCACTTGTACCTATTTGCATGATTTTGGTGCTATTCTCTATGCTGATTTCAATGCTATTTCCAGATTTTAATTTATGAATTTGTGAATTCACCTTGTAGTTTATTAACCCACAGAATTGCTCTATGGGTCCATGATGCAACACATAATTTTGGTCGCACAATTTCAACTATAGTTTTCAAAAGAATGATTTTCAATCTTAACTATTTTCTCAAATCATTTTAAGTATGAATATATATTTTCTATAAAAGATATTTGGAATATTTATGTTTATATAATATATTTATTCATAATAATGATGGCATTAAAGTCGATTTTGAACAATGGTTTAAAATTGTACTTATACGTATATATATATATATATATATATATATATATATATATATATATATAAATTTTAGCAAGGGCTTTCCAACATACATATACATGTGTTTGTTTATATATATACATATATATTCTAGTTTATAAAACAATATTTTTGAGAAGGATTTCAAAGTAAGTTATTTTATAAAATTGTAAGACATCGATCGAATGAAAAATAAATTTAAAAGTATTAATAAAACGAGTGGTATGAAATGATCGTGTTTATTTTTTCGATTAATTCCTAGACTTGTTCGATTGAGCCATTTATACACACGACTGGAGTTTACTAACCTATAGTAAATGTTTAATTAAACCCGTGTGTATGGGTGACACATTTGCTATTTATTCGGTTACTATTTGGTGGTATATAACACTTCTCGACATGTTTATGACTCGCTCTTGGAGTTTATGGAACTTGTTCCTATCTTGGAGTTTATAGGTCTTGTACCTATGTTGGTGTTCATAGAACTCGTTCCTACATTGACGTTTATAGGTCTCGTACTTATCTTTATGTTTATAGGTCTCGTAACTTTTTTGGAAGTTATAGGACTTGTTCCTATCTTGATGTTTATAGGTCTCATACCTATCTTGATGTTTATAGACTTATACATCTATCTTGGAGTTACATGCATGTAGTTGATTTTATTTCACTAATCTTGGAGTTCCTTCTTTTATGTGATTTTCTGGAGCTCTGTTTCGATTTCTTGATTCGATGTTATTTGTGTTATCACCAAATGATTTTGGTGTTTTTATATTTAGACGCTATTTTGGGTTTTATTGTTTGGTGATTACACACTTATAGTTTAGTGAAGCATTCTTGTTGTTAGCCAATTCATGGCTTTGTGTTCGTATTTGTGATTTAATGCAACGACTCAAAATTTCACTACTTTGGTTAGTGAATATTTAATTAATTTTAAATGTTCAATGTATAGGTTTTATAATGAAAATAAACTCATTTTAATTAATTAATAATGATGGTAAATCATTTTCAAAATTTGTTTACCAAATTAAATAATTCGCAGAAAAACAGAAAATGTGACCAAAGAACGTTTTTCGAAATTTCGACCTTTCGACACCAGAAAGTTGTCGGGAATGTTGTTCATCTTGGTGCACCATATGTACATATATAGAAGAGTTAATTAACTAAATAATAATACACTTATAAATAAATTATCTTATGTTAATTTGGATTAGTAAGTGATGTTTTATATGGTTAAAAAGTAAATAAGTGACTAATAATTATTTTTTAAGATTAATGGTTAATTAATTATTAAGTAATTAATGGATTATTTAATTAATATTTAATTAATTAGGGTTTAACTCTAACAATTTGGTTTAATCTTAACCAAGTTGCATTAGTAAGTTAATTGGCACTTAATCAAGTTCATTAAGCCTAATTAGAATTTAATTACGACTTAAGCTTGATTAACAAGGGTTAATTAATATTTAATTGGAGTTTAAGCTGATTAAATCTATTTAAATCTTTTCAAAGGTGATTTTAAAACTGATCCGAATGTGTTTTAGGTCAACCTTTTTTTTAAGGTGAACCGATTCCAAATACGAGGATCTCTTGTTTGGAAATTAAGTAACCCTATATAATTAGGGAGACTAAATGACATTTGTTAGAAGAACAAAACACCATCCTGCTATAGTATAAGTGATTTGATTTTGTGGACATGTGTTAGCAGAATAAATCCCCGTTCTGCTATGAATTGAATGAATTGTTTGGACATCCGTTTAGCCGGACAAATCACTCTCCTGCTATTATGTTATTTGGACATGTATATGATAGTTAGTTCAGATTGACATGTTGTTCCCTGATTTGGATATGAGTCATATTTACATACATGTTGCTTATCTAAATAATTGTTAAGTGAATTGAAATTTAATGGTAATTTAAATTAGTAACATTGCGATTGCTAAGCCTCTTTTTGAATTTATAAATTATGTTTTTGAACTAAATTCAGTTCTTAAATAAATTTAGAGTTTAAAGTTTATAAATGATTTCCAAGTTGTGCTATTATGTTGTAAAGTTATTTATAAGTAATAACTTGTTTATAAAGGTATTTCACTAAAGGTTTACTTAAAGTGTTTTACAATAGATAATTTGTAAATGATATTTTATAAAGAAATTTTATAAAGGTTTAATATAGAAGTTTTATAAAGAGTTTTAAATTATAAAGAGATTTATAAATCATTTTAGTGATTTCAATGGCACTTTAAATCTAGTTTGGAAATTTATAAAGAGGTTTGGAATGTGAAGTAAATGGGTTTAAATGTAGGTGATGTTTTTAAAAGGGAACTGTTGGCCATTTAATATGGAATTTTGAAGAGGGAATTTCCAAAATCTTATTTGTAAATAACGTTAATTGTTTCCAAGTTTAAAGGGGAACGTTAGGGGTTTGGGGAAAGTGTTTTGAAAGATCTTTTGATCTGATTTTATAAAGTAATTTTATTAATGAAGGATTAATTAATAAAGGCTTAGAAGTTTCCATATGGAATTGAATCAACATTTGATTGTTATTATTATTATTAATACGAGCGAGTTCTCTTATATTAAGCAAGCAAAAGAATATATAAATCCATGTATACGTCCAAACGGTTTTCGTATGTACCTATCTCAACTCAACTTAAAATATTAGTCATTTATAAAAGAATACAGAAACATATATGCGTTTAATATAGCCATATAACATGAATTTTGAATCCAAACCACAAACACGAGCATGAATACCGAACCATAACAATCATATGCAATCAAAATAGTTAAAACAATTATTTACAACAAAAGAAACCATTCAACCATCAATATTCATCCAATTAATTCGATTAATTCATAACTATGTGAATTTTCATTATGCAATGTCAATATTTAATTTATACACATCATTTCTTAATAGCATCCAATTTTGATAAACATTTAATTGGTTTGTTTCAAATTTATTTACATCTATTTCGTTCACATTCAATTTATTCAATTCAATTTGTCAAATTCTATTGTTTCACTTTTATTTTAACAATATTTCATACAAATTCATTTATGTACCATTTTATAATTCATTTAAGTTAGATTTTATTTCATTTTCACTTAGTATGTTCTATTTAATACTAATATTATTTATAACCATTTCATAACCATTTAAGTTCATTATAAACATTTTATAAAATGCGACTCATGTTTATTATTACTTCATAACTTAAGTTTATATTAATTCATTTATTCACCTCATTAGTTCACTTTATTATTCAAATTCATATTAAAAATTTTACCTCAATAAATTTTATTTTATAAAATGATTCACTTCGTTTGTCATTAAATTTACTTAAGTAAATTTTTGTTTTATAACTCAAATTCATATTAATAAATTTTCTATTTCTCGCAATCAATTCCATTCAACTTATTTAGTTTTCATCTTATTATTCATTTTGTTAACTTATCCCATATTAAATTAGTTAACATTCAATTTTATTGAAACTCATTCCAATTGCATTTAATTTATTTACATCCAGTAGAAATTAAATTCAATTGCTCATATTAATTTTCTTACACTCATTTATTTTTATTCAATTTCTTTCACACCTAAATTGCATTTTATTTTATAATCCAAGTTCGTATTCATATTATTAATTTATTTTATCACTTAAGTGGAATTAATTCACTTTACAAATTTATTTAGTTATATTCAAATCTAATTTAATTCATTTAACCTTTATTAAGTGAAAATTTATTTCAATTAATCAATCACTCATTTTATTTAACTTTACTCAAGTTATAATTTTCTTATCATTCACATTTAACAAATTTAATATTTTATTTTTAGCTTAATATTACTCAAATATATAAGTTATACAACTTGATTCACTTAAAATTTCATTTCGTTATTTTGTCTAATTCATTTCAAATACAACTCACTTTTATTTAAGCTTTCTTGAGTTAAACTTCATTTTATTTTCTTCATTTAACTAACTCCATTTATTTAACATTCCTTAGGTTAGTTCTTTTATTTCATATCTCAAATTCAAATCTTCTTTTGTTTGTTTAACAAAACTATTCATCATTTTAAAATTTAATTTTACTTTCTTGTTCAAATCTATAAGTTATAACTTTTTTTATCTATTTCCAATTTATAAGTTTAAAACTATTTTCATATATTTATTAAATCATACTTGAAATATTTTTCACAATCAAAACTTGTTTTATCCAAAAAATTCTTTTGTTAGTAATTCTCACTCAGAAACTCGAAAATGATTACTGGCGATGCTGCAATCATCCCCGGGATTATTTCCCAGTGACTAAAGCGAGTTCAATGCTTTTGTTTCTTTCTAAAATCTTTTCAAAATATATTTCTAGTCAAAACACTTTCAAATAATATTATTATTAATTTTGAAGGCTTTGAAAACAATTTTGAAAGCAATGGAATTTAAATTTTAAAATTCTCAACTTTTAAATCCTTTCTATTTATAAGCCATATCATAAATATACGTATATAATTTCCTTACCTTATTATGAATATATTTCGTTAATTTACATCTTTGTCATTTTAAACAATTCTCATTTTAGCTGCTTTCAATTCAATTTAATTATCGAAGACTTCGTGAAATAGAATTCACAAAGTATTCGGTTTTATTTTAATTCAACCCATAATCGATGATAATTAAATATTATCATCTCCTAACTACTGACATCCATTGAAAATTATCATTTTATATATATATAATATAATTTAGGTAAAATTATTTCATTTACCCTATTTTAAAACATTATTATGTCGACCTGCCTCGTTTAAGTGTTTTGAAATCTCTATCGATAACATAGCGTCCCACGCACAGACCAGAATTCATCAACAACTCAACGGATAAGTAAGCACAATATAAAACATTTTATAACACTAACAATTACTCTCTCTCTCATATATATACACTCAAACAGACTCATTCTAGGGTATTACTACCTTATCTCTAATGAGTCAAACCCCACTGTTAATCCCCTTTTCGACTCACGACCTAAGAAAGTATGCCGAGTTAAGGTGCTTGCCGACCTAAGAAAGTATGCCGAGTTAAGGTGCTTGCCGACCTAAGAAAGAAGACGACCTAACAATTTGAAGGCGTAACCAACTTACGGAAAGCTCCGAGTTAACAAGATCTCCGACTTAACAGGCTACGACCTAAGGAGAGATCTGACCCAACAGTTGCCGATCTAACTACTGAGAAGAGCTGCCGACTTAAGAAGTGTGCCGAGTTAGGAGCCTGCCGACTTAAGGTAATCTGTGACTCAAGAGCTAAGACCGAGTTAAGAAGGATGCCGAGTTAGGAGCCTGCCGACTTAAGGTAATCTGTGACTCAAGGGCTACGACCTAAGGAAGACTCCGAGTTATGAAAGGCTCCGACTTAAGAAGGTTCCGACCTAACCCTATTCCTTAACTCGCCACCGACCTAACCCTATTCCTTAACTCATCACCGATCTACCATAAGTCGGCTACGACTTAAATACTTAGAGAAAATTCCTGAGTCCAGATCAGCTCCTATAAATACCCCACCACTTCCAACATGAGGGGGACTTTTGGCAATTCATTTCTAAAGCGCCGTTACTCTGTCAAACTCTCCAATCGTTCAGCAAACAAGGATCCTTCAAGCATTCAAGGCACTACAACAATCTTCGAGAGAAATTCCTAACATCCGACTTGGATTCATCGAGTTTCATCGCCGAAGATTGAGCTAGTAGTCGAGATTGTTTCTTGTGATCGAGTTGTATTGTTTTCATAGGAGATTTGTATCAATTTGTAACCAGATTCAATAATAAAGAGATTCAAAGTGGAAGTAGGCTAAATCTCAAGCCGAACCACTATAAATTGCTGTCTTTTACTGCATTTCTGCTATTTTCCTGCTTGATTTCTGTTCCCGTTACACGGGTGGTGCTTTCACGATCTTACTACACACACCGGGTGTTGGCGTTCACATTTTAACGTTAACATTTTGGTGCTTTCACTGAGAACCCAACTCAGGCTGCCACTCACCATTGCTTCTCAGAAGTTCGCTGAAAGAATTTCCCACAAAATCAGAAGTTTATCAGACATAATGGCTCCCGGAAGGAAACGAAAGTCTGTCAGAACTGATGATGACCATGACAATACTGCCACTTCTCTCTCTCCAAATCAAGCAGCTCCGAGCATCGGTGTTACGCGACAGGAGTTAGATGCTGCTGTATCCGGACTGTACCAGCAGATTGAAGCTCAGAATAACCTGATGATGGAAAGGCTGAATGCTCTATTTGGTACGAGTCAAAAACCAGTAAATAATGAGGGAAACTTTGCTAATGCTGCTCCCAATTCCGAGGGAAGAAATATTCCTCACGGGGGATCAGGTGCTGCCGAAGGGGCACCCCTCCAGGCCGAAGGATCTAGGCCGTCACCAGTTCTTCATGAGCATTTACCTGGACAAACTCCTGAAAAGATGGCTGAGGCCTACTCTGCGAAATCTCTGAACAATGAGGAATATCTCTCTGGTATGATCAAGCAAATAATGAAAGAGAGCATGCAAAGAGATGAGGACGAAAGCGAATGGGGATTCGCACCAAGTAGGACTCCGTTTACCGAAAGGATTCTGAAGGCTGAATTTCCTAGAAAGTTTGTTCCCCCCACTATTCCTGCTTATCGGGGGACAAGTGATCCAAATCAGTTCTTGTATAAATACGATTGGCATATGACCGGCGCAAGGGCAACCGACGAGATAAAGTGCCGATATTTCCCAGTCTATTTAGAAGGGGTGGCGCTTCTCTGGTTTACCAAGCTTCCAGTCTGATCTGTAGATCAGTTTTCCGATCTCACCCGAAAATTCAAAGAGCAATTCAGGCTATACGCTTCAAGGGCAAAAGATATAATGTCACTGTCCAGTCTTGAACAGAATCCGGGAGAGCCCATTAAGTCATTCTTGAACCGCTTCAACTTAGCTCTGGCAGAAGTCGATAATGCCGAGCCACGAATGATCTTGACCTATTTGATGCGTGCCGTTGACAAATCGAGCGAATTTGGGAAATGGCTGAAGATGAAAGAGCCAAATTCGCTCGAGAAATTCTACAAAAAGGCTGACGAATTTATACGCCTAGAGAATCTTTCCGCACCAGCTAAAATTGTGACAACGGTGGCGGAAAATAATGCTGCTACTCAAAGCAAGAAAGAACCGGCAGATCAGAAAAGGGAAAGTAATGGTGGGAAAAGGCAGAAAGACTTCAAAAAGCCCCGTTTTCTTAAACCATCAGACTTTACTCCTCTGACCGATACCCCGGAAAATATCTTCATCGCCAGTAAAGATGCTGTTGAATTTCCAAAACCACCGGCCGTGAAAGTTGGGAAGAATGCTGTTCAGAGCGGAAGATTTTGCAAGTTTCACAACCAACCAGGGCATGATACCAATGAGTGCCGCCATTTGAAAAGTCCGATTGAAGAATTGCTAAGAGAGAATAAATTGCAGCAATACGTCAAGAGGATTAGAAAGGACCCATCTTCATCCAGCCAAGGGCAGTTACCTCCAACTAATTCATCTGATTCAGGAGAGAGGCCAGTTGGAAAGGAAAGACCTGTTATTAATGTGATCACAGGGGGGCCTCACCCGGCTGGCAGGAGTTGGGGTGAAATGGAAAGGTATGCAAAAGCTTTGAAGTATGCGCCAACCGAAGAAAGTGTCTTAATCCTGGAAGATGTTTCACCTCTAAAGCAGCAAAAAACTTCCCATGATGATATTATGTTCAGAGCCAGGGATTCTGTTAATGTGGAAGCTCCTACTGAGGACCCTATGGTTGTCTCTGTCGGTATTGGGCCGGCTATTGTCAGAAGAGTGTTAGTTGATAGTGGTGCCTCGTGTAACATCCTCTTTAAAAGGACATTCGACCAAATGAAAATTCTGATGACTGATGTACATGCTTCTTCACACAAGATCGCCGAATTTACAGGAGAGCTGAAGCAGCCGATCGGAACAGTAGACTTGTTTGTTGAAATGGGTGAAGGACCCAAGAAATTGGTTCGAAAGCAAACTTTTGTAATCGTGGATGGATTCTCCGCCTATAACGCTTTCTTGGGCCGGCCTACTCTTGCTGCTTTCAGGGCCGTCCTCGCTCCTTGGTGCTTAACAATGAAATTTCCTACTGATAATGGGATTGCTGTTATCAAGGGAGATCAAAACGCAGGACGAGAATGTTATCTTGTAGAACTCCGAGAGGCCAGGAGAAAAGAAATGGGGAAAGATGCGGCAGCTCCGCTCCGCATCAAGGAACCGACCCTGTAGCAACTACGGAGCGGCCCCTGTACTGGCGAACACAGCGATGCAAGAAAAGAAATGGATCCCAGAAAAGCCAGTACAGGGGAGAATAGAGTGGTACCCGTGGAGGTAACGGTACCAGTATCTGTAGACCCGAAAGACCCAAATAAAGTACTCAATGTGGGTTCACAGCTAAGTATAACAGTTCAAAATACACTGATATCATTCCTAAAAGCCAATCTAGATGTGTTTGCTTGGTGTCATGCTGATATGTGTGGAATATCTCCTACAGTTGCTGTTCACACCCTGAATGTCGATCCGAAATTCACGCCAGTAAAGCAGAAAAGAAGAACTCAAGGTCCAGAAAGATCAGCAGCTTTAAAGGAAGAAGTAGATCGCCTCTTAGAGAATAATTTCATCAAAGAATCCACTTATCCAAATTGGGTTTCGAATCCAGTACTGGTTAAGAAGGATAATGGAAAGTGGAGAGTATGCATTGATTTCTCAGATCTGAACAAAGCTTGCCCCAAAGACTGCTTCCCGTTGCCTAGAATCGATCAACTAGTAGATGGGACGGCTGGACATGAGTTGTTATCTTTTATGGATGCCTATTCCGGATACAATCAAATTATGATGAATGAACCAGATCAGGAGGACACAAGCTTTATTACAGATGTGGGACTCTACTGTTACAAAGTCATGCCATTCGGTTTAAAGAATGCTGGGGCAACATATCAAAGACTTGTCAATGCTATGTTCAAGCCTCAGATTGGTAAAACGATGGAAGTCTATGTTGATGATATGTTAGTAAAGTCAAAGAAAGCAGTAGACCACATGGATCACCTAGCAGAAATGTTCTCAATTCTTCGGAAATACGGAATGAAGCTTAATCCGTTGAAATGTTCATTCGGAGTAGAGTCTGGGAAATTTCTGGGTTTCATTGTGAGCGCTAGGGGCATCGAGGCCAACCCTGCTCAGATCATAGCTTTAAGAGAGGTTAAAGCCCCTAGAACAAAGAAAGAACTGCAAAGTCTCAATGGAAAGGTTGCCGCTCTTAGTCGCTTCATTTCCAAGGCTACAGACAAATGCATTCCCTTCTTTGATGCTCTAAAGAAAGGAAAGAAAAATTTCGAATGGACTCCTGAATGCCAGAATGCTTTCGATCAACTGATTCATCATATGAGAACTCCTCCGGTCCTTTCCAAGCCTAGTGATGGTGAAGACCTCTTCATCTACCTGGCAATTTCATCCCATGCTTTAAGTGCAGCACTCGTACGAGAAGGTACGAAAATACAACGTCCGGTTTACTACATCAGCAAACGGTTCGCTGGGGCTGAAATGAATTATTCAAAGATAGAAAAACTTGCTTATTGTCTGCTAATCGCTTCCAGAAAGTTGAGGCCTTATTTTCAATCTCATCCTATCAAGGTCCTGACTGATCAGCCTTTGAAGCAAGTCCTGTATCGTCCTGAAACCTCGGGTCGTCTCTTGAAGTGGAACATAGAACTCAGCCAATATGACATCACTTACCATCCCCGAAGAGAAATTAACGGGCAAGCTTTAGCAGATTTCATTGCAGAATCCACTGACAAAGGTGACAGTAAGGAAGAAACCACTGACTGCATTTCGATACAATGGAAGTTGTATGTTGATGGCTCAAGAAACGATTATTGTTCTGGGGCAGGAATTGTACTCGAAACTCCCGAAGGACGATCACTATGTTATGCATTGAGGCTGGAGTTTCCTTCGACAAACAATGAAGCAGAATATGAAGCCCTTATTGCCGGGTTGAAAATCGCCAAGGAATTGAATATCAAAGTGATACAGATTTTCAGTGATTCTCAGCTTATTGTCTGCCAGGTGAAGAAGGAATTTCAGGCCAAGGGAGGGAATTTGCCTGCATATTTGATAAAAACTTCCGAACTCCTCAATGATTTAGATCACTACTCAATAAGCCACATACCCAGAGAGGAAAATATGAAGGCGGATTCTTTAGCAAAGTACTCAAGTTCCGGAGAAGCTCAATTACTAGGATTATTCCCTGTAGAAGTTCTGTCAGCTCCAAGCATTGATGAAATGGATGTCGATTGGATTATGACTACGTCTCAAGAGCATGAATCATGGATGACTCCAATCAAAGAATACTTACTCAGTGGTTCCCTGCCAGAGAGTTCTAAGGAACGTCGGAAATTATTAAGAAAAGCATCGAGGTATATAATTCAAGATGGCCGATTATACAGACGGGGATTTTCAACCCCACTACTCCGATGTGTAACTAAAGAAGAAGCCAAGACAATCTTAACAGAGGTGCACGGAGGAGAATGTGGAGACCATTCAGGTGGTCAAACACTTGCAAAGAAAATTCTCCGGTATGGATACTTCTGGCCAGATATCAATCGAGATGCTGCAACTTTCTCCAGGAAATGTGACAGATGCCAACGATTTGCAAAAATCCCAAGAGCACCCTCCACTGAACTCGCACAAATGGTCAGTCTGTGGCCATTTGCCATTTGGGGGATAGACCTAATTGGACCATTACCGATCGCCAAATCAGGAATCAAATATGCTATTGTTGCCGTTGATTATTTCACCAAGTGGGCTGAAGCTGAACCTTTGGCCACCATCACTTCTAAAAAGATGATAAATTTTGTAACAAAGAATATCATTTGCAGATATGGTGTGCCACAGAAGATAATCACCGACAATGGCACTCAATTTGAAAGTGAAGAATTCCAGGATTTTTGCAAACGGTTCAGAATTCGAAAAAGCTTCTCAGCAGTGGCTCATCCGCAGGCAAATGGGCAAGTGGAAGCAGTTCACAAGATCATCAAGTCAACTATCAAAAAGCAGCTTGAAAAAGCAAAAGGTGGTTGGGTTGATAAGCTTCCATTAGCACTATGGGCATACAGAACGACTCACAAAACTGCGACTGGGCACACTCCATTTTCACTGGCATACGGATCTGAGGCAATGATTCCAGTAGAAGTAGAGGTTCCTTCACATAGAAGATTTCATTTCAATGAAATCGAAAATGAAAAACTGCAACTTGAAGCGCTTGATTTTCTTGATGAGAAAAGAGAAGAAGCTAGGCTCAGAGTTTCAGCTCATCAGCAGAGGATAGCCAGGTATTTCAATTCCAAAGTCCGCCAACGCAGCTTTGAAGTCGGAGACTTGGTTTTGAAAAGGATCATGACAGCAACTGGTGTGTTTGGGCCAAACTGGGAAGGACCATATGTCATAGGCACTAAACTTCTCGATGGCACTTTCAAACTCATAACTGTTGAAGGAGATCCGATTCCAAGGGCCTGGAACAGCAACCATTTGCGTCCTTACTTCACCTGAAAAGAGCTCAGCTCAAAATTGTAAAATGATGATGAATGTATCAGTTGTATTGTGAAACATTGTAAATCAGTGTAAATGAATGAAAGCTATAAAGTGGACGTAGGCCCGATTTTTGGCCGAACCACTATAAATCTTGTGTTCTTTACTATTTCATGATGCCTGTTTTATTTTGATATGTAAACACTTTAAATGTATCGCTAAAATATCAATTCAAAATTGCAGGACATTATAGCAAGGCTTGCTCATCACAAAGCTAAGCAACTTTCATAAATCAGCTATTACACGAAAACCAAGCCGCAAAAATTTTGTCCAAATTCAAATCCCAAGCAAGGAAAACTTCACATAAAAAGTTGGCGACTCCACTGTGACAAACCTTTGTTCACTAGTCGAGATTGCCGTTATGAATAGACATCCGACTAGATAACTTGCGTTTGTCTCGTGAAGTCGTTCAACAGTGAAGTCCACTTCTTCGGATAAAGCAATTTGCTTGTAAGAGGAAAAGAAGAAGATGTGCTTGGAAACGATAATAAGAGAGCGCTAACAGGCAGATGATGAGAGAAACTTACCAACCAACCAAAGCCCTCTAACGAGGCACACCAATAAATGGGAGTGCTTTCCTCAACCAAAAAGATCGGTGGGACTACCGAAGGGGCATCTTGTTAATTGATTGCGGTCCTCTGTACAAACAAAGATCCAATCAAACAACTTACGCCTGCCCCACGAACCCATCCGACCATGAGAAAGTAACTCCCAAGCACTCAAAAGCCCTCTTTGGAGGCACAAGCCCTCTTCGGAGGCACATGACCTCTTCGGAGGCAAAAGCCCTTTCCCAAGGCACCGCAAGCCCTCTTCGGAGGCACATGATCTCTTCGGAGGCAAAAGCCCTTTCCCAAGGCACCGCAAGCCCTCTTCGGAGGCACATGATCTCTTCGGAGGCAAAAGCCCTTTCCCAAGGCACCACAAGCCCTCCTCGGAGGCACAAGACCTCTTCGGAGGCACAACTCTTTAAGAGGAGCCCTCTCCGGAGGCATGTCCCAAAATAAAATGCTTGAACAAAAAGCATCGTCCAAAAGCACAGTTCAACTCCTAAAGGAAGGACTAACTTGTTAATCTAGAAAAGTTCCTCCTAAAAAAAAAAAAAAATCCTTCTAAAGACTGGATATACTTTACTAAGAGCAGAATAATTCTCCCCTTAAAAGCGGAATAACTGTCCTCTGAAGTAAGAGTATTAGAATAATTGCAATGCACTTATGGCATGGGGGCAATACTGTACAATTCAATTATATTAATAAAAGCAACATGCCACAAGTTCGTTGCAATATCACGGAAAACAGATGTGGAATAAATGCATTCTCAAACGCAGACAAAAAGTTTGCACAAGTAAGAAGAATCGTTTGTTCTATACTTAAAATAAAAGATAGATCATTCTCACATACACAAGAATTTGTACAAGTAAAATAATTGTTTTATTTAATACTATGAAAATTCTTTACATGTGCAGATATCTCAAAAAGCAAAAGCGGGGACCGGTGCCCGCACAATCCCCGGTCAATACATGCAAAGAGCAAAAATAAAAAGTAGAAAATCCAGCTTGAGTATTCCTTCTTCTCACCACCCTTGGAACTCTTTCCCGGTCTGATGATTAGCTTTTGAAGTCGTTGAGAATGGGCAGGGGCAGAAGGAGAAAGCGGTACAGCCGGATCAACTACTGCTTCCTCTTCAGTGGAAGTCTTCTTCTTTTTCCTTACAGCACGCTTCCCCTTCCTCTTTGAAGAAGACTCACTCCCCGGAGTAGTCAGCAATGTTGAGAGCTTTGTATCATCGTCAAGAGACCGCTCCGGGGTCTTCTCGATGTCTTCAAAATCCTCCGCCTTCTGTTCCTGAGAAGCAGCCGGATCATCCAAGCCTTGAAGAGCTTCGATTTTCTCTGCCTGTGATCCCGGTTGGGAAGCAGAGGGAGGAGTAATTTGGGAAGACAGAGGAATGGCAATCGAAGGAGTGGAAGCTTGTGTTGTGCTTGGTGCCTCCGCTGTAGAAGAAAAGAAGTTAAAATCAGCATCCCCCGAAAATAAAGAAGGCATCGATTCATCAAAGTTTAAGTAACATGTAAGAAGATCATCAAATTCGGCTAAGTCAAATGACTGGTTCATTAGACCCGAGATGACACCAAGAGTACCTGGAGGAGTTGGCTTTACAAGATCCACCTCGAACTTCTCGGCTTCAATATCATCCAGCGCCTCATCTTCAGTAGGAGTAGTTGCAGTCTCCTGGGCAACTTTGGCTGAATGTAGAGAATGAGGGCTGGAATCTATAATATTAACGTCGGCTGAAGTGGAAGTCTGAACGGGGGCAGCTAAAGGAGCTTCTTCTTTTGGAGGCTCTTCTCCCGCTGTTTCAGCTCGTACTTTGGCAAGTAGCTCCTTCCCCTTAACAAGAGCGGCGCGATCCTCATCATTGAGATAGCGCTCCTCAAATTCCAGCTCATTATAGCCAGCCCCGCCAAGCATATCCATCGCGACTTCCCACACTTCAGCCAATGTAATTTCATAATCAGGACCAAGAAAAGAGAGGCTCCCACGACCCAGAACGCTGTGTAAATAAAAGTCAAATAAGGTAGAGCTGACGTCTGCTTTCGTCGCCTCATGTGATTGCTCGGCCGCTTCCTTTTCGACAACGGCAGCAATCCGGCCAGCGGTAGCCTCATCACGCTCTGTCTCAACTTTAGCAAGTCGAGACTTTAGTAACTCAATCTCCATGTTCTGGGAAGTAACCTTTTCCCACAGTTCGGCGTTTTCTGCGCGGTACTTCTCTTTAACGTGCTGTTCGGCGGCAAGCTTCATTTCTACATCTCTTTGTGCGGCATGTGCATTCCGCACTTGCTTCTGGAAGACTTCTTCTTTTTGAATATATGATGCAGAAGAAGAAGCAAGATTTTCCTTAAGCTGCTTAACTTCAGACGCAAGCTTTGCATTGTCATCTGCAATACTTGTCATTTCCGCGTCATGCTGCTTACGCCATTTGTCCCATTCTGCTTTATCATTCTCCATCGTCATCATCGCCTCAAGGTTAAGATGGTTGACCCTTTGAAGTTCATCAACCAACTTCTGCCATCCAGACATTCTTTCAATATCAAGCTTGACAGCGTCGACATTCCTCAGCATTGCCTGCTTATCAATCGGAACTATGTCCATGTCAAAGCGTACCCCTTTTAGGCACCAATTCGGAAAACGGCTCTGAAGTGTTGGGGGGCCGTCCTTGACTTGATATTGCGGTCTACTAATGATAGTCTGAATGTCAGATTTCTTCAAAGGAGGGGAGCTAGCCAGAATATCAGAAGGAATGGGAGCGTCAGTTTTTTCAGAAATCTCAGACGCGTCAGTCGGTTTAGATCGCTTGCTCGGTTCATCGACAATTTGAGTTTTTCCCTTATCATCATAAGACTTCCGCTTATGAGAGTAGTCACTCCTGTGCGAAGAGCCGTATCGTTCGGCATCTTTCCTTCTTTGCCACTGATCGTAATCCCGCTTCTCCTGGGCTTTCCTTCGAGCCCTCTCTTCATCCGTTTCTTTTGGAGTATCAAGGTACTTCCTAAAGTCATAGGTGCCGCGGCCTCCACGGTACTTGAATGAGTCATAATATGAACCTGTACGTCCCATTGGAGAACCTGAAAGCAGAAGAAGGGTAGAATTTAGAAATTTCCAGGAAAAAGAGGATAAATGCTTATAAGTGCTGAAAAGTCCTAAGTGTGTGTGGCGTGCAAACTACATGCGTCAAATTACAGACCACGCTTTGGTGTGGAAACAGAGACGATTGGCGTAGTAGGCATCTGGGTTTGTTTAAGGGTAGAAGTCGCCTCGACAACGGGAGAAGTCGCTTTTTGATTGCTATCCCCGAAAAGCTCTTGAGAAGTAATCATAATGTCACTCAAGCCATCAAAGGTGTCGTCGCCCAAATGTTCGGCAGATTTCTCCTTCTCAACTTCCACGTCAATTGATTTTTCAAAAGCTCGAGGATTCTCTTCTTCCTCAATAATTGGGGGAAGTGCCGACTTGCCAGCCAATCCTACAACATCAGTGGATCCAGAGCACTTTATCAAAGCAGTATCCATGACAAGTGTTTTTGATGCAGCTTCTTCCGCAGAAACTGGGGCATTTGACGCCTCTGCTTGAGAACCCGAAGCAGCCGATGTTTCTGCATCAGAGCTAGGAATTTCATGAATTCGAGTCGACCTGGAAGGGTGCAGAAGCCCAAATTGGTGTAGAAGCTCATCATCTAATAGAAATTGGATACTCCTCTCCTCTACAGGCACCGCCATAAGCCTCTCGAAAGTCACTTTGTGACTGAGATTTTTGGAAGGAGGAGGGAGTGCTGAAAAGGAAAAAAGAGCGAAGTTAGCACTTGATAATCCGAACCTCGGTAAGTTTGAAAGAACATAAGAAACAAATGCAAGTGATCTTACTCCCTATTCTCCAAATAGCATAAAACCCAGGAGGGCAGCGAACATAGAAGAACGGGCTCAAGAAACTGTGAACACTTTCAGGGAGACCGGTGATCAACTTGCGATTTCTCGCACTCCTTACAACTATGATGGAGGGATGATCTTTATTTTTGGCAAAAGTACAAAGATAGCGAATTTCTCCGAAGGTAGGAAAGCGGCCCAGTGTTCTCCTAAAAAGCACGCATAGTCCCAGCAAGATGGCGTAGCCATTGGGATGTAGCTGAAAAGGGGAAATAGATAGTTGGAGAAGAAGTTCTCGAATGCAGTCATTGAATGGGGGGATAGCCCCGCTCAAGCACATTTGGCGGTTAACTGCGACAAAGCCATGGGGCGGTCTGTCAGCAGTATCATTTATTTCGGGAAGCAAAGCGTCAGCCACAGCAATGCCAAACTGGATGCATAGTTGACGAAAGGCTTTATGGCTCAAAGTTGTAGGAGTCCTCTCTGGAGGATCGTTCAGCGGGATAGCAACTGGAAATACATCTTCAGCTTGCTCTGTTCCTTCTTGTGGAGAAGACATTCTACACAATCAGCTGAATGTTCAAATGTGAAGGTGCGCGTTCCCTAAAAGTGTGAAGTGTTGTGCAAAAAACTAACGAAAATAAACGACAAGCATAACTGGAATTAAATTAGTTGACAGTCAATCGATTACAAAATTTCAGAACTTGTCAATGATCAAGTGCAGTGTTAATACAGACAAGTCAGTTTCACTTGACTATTACGATTTTGTTTTAATACTTCACTTGAATTAGTTATTGTACAGCATCTCGTTCATATTCATTTAATTTAACTTTCTCGTTATCAACTAATCCGTCACTCGATGTGGGCAGTCGGTGATAGTATATTCGTCCCAGTATTCTGTGAATGTTGTATTAAGCAGGATTGTTATTTTACAAAATTGAAGCAATGTGTAAAATGCATGCAACACAGTTCATAGTTCAACAGTTCACAGTTCACAATTCATAGTTCAACAGTTCGAAGTTCGGGCACAGCTCAAAAATCATCCCTTCGGTGGCCTAAAGTCTAAGTCCTAACTCGGTGACGACCTAAGGAAGGTTCCCTATGGGTCAAAGCCAGAAATCCTCTAAGTCCTAACTCGGAAGCGACACAAAACCTAGGTCGCATGAAACTGCTAAGTCGGCTCCGACTTAAGTCATGAAAGTCACTGGATCGCGTGAAATCCCTAGGTCGTGACCGAGCCAATACCTCGACTAATTTTCTTCCCTAACTCTTAACCCGTTAACCCAATAGCCTCACAGTCAACAACGATCTTCATCCCATCACACCATTGGACCACCCAAGGAGCCAATTCAAGTCGAATCAAATTTGCTGCGAATCCAATGTATTACTGCCCTATTACAATTACAACACGGTCGATGGCGATTGACGAACAATCAAAAAGTTATGCACAATGAATCGCAGCATCTAAACACAAATGGAAGTCAAAAACTGGGGAGCTATCGATTCGACAGCGAGCATGAGTGAACGATGTCCAGATCGACTTACGAAGTATAACAAGAAGATGATCGGCGATTGGATGGTTGGAGTTTGTCTCTGAGAGCTCTGAAAGTGTTTCAATGGCAGATTCGAGAAAAGGAACAGATGAGGAAGAGGAAGAAGGATGCAACTATTTATATGCTGGAAGGCGAGTCGACTTGCACGGTGTACCACCTAAGGCATTTGTTAAGTCGGCACCGACCTAACCGAAGAATTAAGAGAATCGAAGCATACGACCTATGGCTTAGGCATATACTTCGAGGGGCAAATGTTAATCCCCTTTTCGACTCACGACCTAAGAAAGTATGCCGAGTTAAGGTGCTTGCCGACCTAAGAAAGTATGCCGAGTTAAGGTGCTTGCCGACCTAAGAAAGAAGACGACCTAACAATTTGAAGGCGTAACCAACTTAAGGAAAGCTCCGAGTTAACAAGATCTCCGACTTAACAGGCTACGACCTAAGGAGAGATCTGACCCAACAGTTGCCGATCTAACTACTGAGAAGAGCTGCCGACTTAAGAAGTGTGCCGAGTTAGGAGCCTGCCGACTTAAGGTAATCTGTGACTCAAGAGCTAAGACCGAGTTAAGAAGGATGCCGAGTTAGGAGCCTGCCGACTTAAGGTAATCTGTGACTCAAGGGCTACGACCTAAGGAAGACTCCGAGTTATGAAAGGCTCCGACTTAAGAAGGTTCCGACCTAACCCTATTCCTTAACTCGCCACCGACCTAACCCTATTCCTTAACTCATCACCGATCTACCATAAGTCGGCTACGACTTAAATACTTAGAGAAAATTCCTGAGTCCAGATCAGCTCCTATAAATACCCCACCACTTCCAACATGAGGGGGACTTTTGGCAATTCATTTCTAAAGCGCCGTTACTCTGTCAAACTCTCCAATCGTTCAGCAAACAAGGATCCTTCAAGCATTCAAGGCACTACAACAATCTTCGAGAGAAATTCCTAACATCCGACATGGATTAATCGAGTTTCATCGCCGAAGATTGAGCTAGTAGTCGAGATTGTTTCTTGTGATCGAGTTGTATTGTTTTCATAGGAGATTTGTATCAATTTGTAACCAGATTCAATAATAAAGAGATTCAAAGTGGAAGTAGGCTAAATCTCAAGCCGAACCACTATAAATTGCTGTCTTTTACTGCATTTCTGCTATTTTCCTGCTTGATTTCTGTTCCCGTTACACGGGTGGTGCTTTCACGATCTTACTACACACACCGGGTGTTGGCGTTCACATTTTAACGTTAACACCCATAAAGCTGAGGTTATTGCTAAACCAAACCTCTGGTACTAACCGTGACAACCCATATTTCGGAAGGTTTAAATTGATAATAATCCACACATGTCCAACTTAAACAATGTAGAACATAGATAATCATTGGGGTTAATTAAGAAAATAAGAAAAGAAGAAAAAAACTAACACAGAATCTCGTAGTGGAATGACAAAATATAATAATAAAATAAACAGTATATGAAGTTATTTATATTATACATTTGATTCTAATTTATACAACATTTATCAAAGTTATATATACAGTAGGGATAAATAAAATAATGCAGCAGACAACATGATGCGGGAATAATAATAGTAATAATATACCAAATCTTCGTCTTCGTCCTCCAGAAAATGATCTTCAATCCGTTTAAAACTCAAGGTTGTCCCGAGCGTAATGAAAAGACAAAACACTCGAATCAGAACTAAAATATCCTTATGTGAGTCAAATCGATGTCACATATAACATGAGTGTAGTGGCGTCAGAGATGTTTATGGGATTTCACATCTCCTATCTAGTGTAATAACGTGCGTGCAATAACTCAAGAGAAGTTATGGAATTTTCCATCTGTTAAGGATCTGTCAAATTATTTATATGTAGTAGAATACGATACATATATAATATCTAATCAGAAAAATAAATAATTTTCTTAGCGTTAAGGCTTTACATTAACCCCTCTTAATGCGTTTTTAAGCATTGTCATACAGTTTGCATATAACGCCCCAGTAGAACGTCGGGGCACAGGGATGCGCCGTGATAGGACAACACTAAACCAAAACCATTGGTGTCTCGTATAGGGATAAAAGTATGATAAGGCACGTGAGGCAATGCCCAAGGTAGGATACTACAATTAAGGGTCGCAGGGCTGGTGGTAACACATCGTAGCCACGACCGCCCACCTCGTCCATCAATCCCATATCGAGTGAAAGGGAGGCTATCCCAAAATCAAGGTGCACCAATCGAAACAAACAACAAGGGTAAAAATATGTACCGAGTCTAATAAAATCGAAGAACGGATGTCCGCTAGGGGTAATTAGCCCACTTGGCCCTGTCAAGCCGTCTTGTTTTTGTCATTTCAAATTGGCACAAGTGCTGGGGTCCATCCATCATCGTTCTCTTTCTTCAATCCAACAAATGATGCCAAATCCAACCACTTCGTTCTGGAGTCTCCTCCATGTACACAGTTGTTAAAGTGGTTCCAATATTGATAGAGAGTATGCCAATAAGTGGCCTCGGTCTCTTTAATAACCAAACATCGTTTTACACACCAGTTGGTTCTTTTACATTTCGAAAACAATTCATACTTGATATCAAAATATCTTATTCGCTTCAAAATCAATTTCATTCTGAAATCATCACATTTACTTAAAAATATGTCAACTTAGTTCGATGTGTTAATTTCACTTCAGAATTCAATTCGAATTACAATTTTGTTTATAACTTCACTTTAACCGAATTCGCATTTAAATCCACAATTTAAATATAAACAATTCCCACTCTGACCAGTTTGAAAATTTTAAAATAGTTTGAAATTTTTTAAATAGTTTAAAAGTTAAAATAGTTTACTATAAAATAGTTTGAATATTGAGAATGGTTTATATAATAAAATGACTTTGTAATGACCTGCTATTTCGAACGATTCAAATCGACAATCATCCACTCATGTCAGACTTTAACTGCTCAAAACAACATATTGTTAATTTATATTGTGCAAAACTTAGCATATACAGTAAATAAATCAATCATATAATCATAGACATAGAGTAATATAGCAACAAGCAGTGGAATAGATAAATAGTAGTTCATGAAGCAACTATATAAACAACATAGTTTGAAACAAAATACAACAGAAATCTAAAATACAGAGTAGTCTCTAATAAAGAAACAAATGACAAGTTCGGACATCAACAACTGGAATAAATTGAAAGCATAATAGATAAAGACATATCTTCAAGAAAAGCTCCAAGCTCCAAAGGTGAATCTCAAATGCTGTGACACTCAGTCTGACCTGAGCATAAAGCAAAACACAAAACACTCGAGTCAGGATTAATATTATTATACTAGTAAATCAACTCAAGTGAAATGGCCAAATGAAATACAAATAACTTAAAGGTTGTTTGGGATTCCCATCCTTTCAGGATCCGTTAAACTATCTACATAAGTGGCAAAATACGCTACATTAATAATGTCTATAGTAAAGTAAACTATTAAAATAGCGTTAAGGCGTTACCCATATCCCCCTTAACAAATTTTTATATATTCCCATAGTCTATACAATACCATAATTCCTCCATAAACTAGTGGGCTATCAGAGGGAACTCCATAGGTACAGTACAAAACAAACTCGTAGAGGGCGCGATAATGCATGTGACAAGGCACGCGTGGCAATGCCCAGGGTAGGATACTACCGTTTTGCGGATCCGGACTTGTGGTATCGCATAGCAGCTACTACCGCCCACCTTGAGACACACTCCCATAATCAAAGGTGCACCGAATCAAATCACAAAGTAATAGAATGGTATCAAAGAAGCATGCTCTATCGGAGGTGCGACCTCACTTGTCCCAGCGTGGCTCCTATTTTAGTCACGTCAAGCTGAGTCGCGGGAGTTTGGTCTGCGTTCATACCTCATAAATACATCGCTAAACCA
This sequence comes from Allium fistulosum, assembly GCA_030737815.1. Classification (NCBI taxonomy): domain Eukaryota; kingdom Viridiplantae; phylum Streptophyta; class Magnoliopsida; order Asparagales; family Amaryllidaceae; genus Allium; species Allium fistulosum. The sequence goes on along the minus strand of CM060905.1, from coordinate 727,484,131 downwards.
TTCTACTTCGTTCTGGAATATCCACCACGTACATAGTTGTTAAAGTGGTTTTCGGTATTAGCAGAGAGTATGACAATATCTGATCTCGGTCTCTTTAACAACCAAACGCTTATTTCACACCGTGTTCATTTTATTTCAAAACAGTTCATACTTCATATCAAAATATCATATTCATTTCAAAAGTCATATCACTTATAAAAACATATTCACTTTCAAAACCGTATCACGTTAGAAATCAAATTCACTTAAAATCGTATTCATTTCCAAAATCAAAACTACGAAATAGTTTAAAACATCATATCAAAATATACGCACTAAATCCATTAAATCAAAATCATAACAGTTCCAACTTAAACAGTTTAAATATTAAAAATAGTTTATATATATTTTGAAATAGTTATAAATTTAAAAATAGTTTATATATTTAAAAATAGGTTATAGATTAAAATAGTTTATATATTAAAAAGAGTTTATATCAAAAATAGTATCAAACTAGAATTGTTTCTTCAAATTTCACAAATCAATTCAAATTCTCATATAACCATTTTAATTTATATCGATTTCAAATCCAGGTTTTCACTTCCCAATTTAATAGGTTTCAAAGTTTAAATATCCAAACAATTTACAATAACTCAATTTGATAAATTTCATTTATCTTTCAAAATTCAACTTTTATTTTATTTAAATTCGAAAATTTCACTTAATCCTTTTAATAACATTTAAATAAAATCTTAACTTCCAAATTTAAATAAAATCAAAAATTAAATATCAAACTTCAATTATATTTAATTTGAATTATTCACTTAATCACCTTTTTATAAATATTTAAATAAAATCTCAAATTACAGATTTAAATCAAAATTTAATATTCAATTACAATTTTATTTAAATTTAAAATATTCATTAAATCACCTTTATCCAAATCAAGTTATTAAGTTATAAAATCATATCCTTAAAATTTTCAAAAAACAATAAGTTTCGAACCAATACTTATTAAATTCAATTCATAAATCAATTAATTCACAAGTCAACTAAATTTATCTTTCAAACCTAAATTTTATTAAAGTTATTACAAAAAATTCTATTTTCAAATATTAATTTAAATTTAAATAAAATATATAAAACATATTATATATTAGTTAAATTAAATTCTATTAAATTTTATTTGATTAAATATTATTGAATTAAATATTATTATTATTATTAAACCTATTCTAATCATATTTTATATATTTAAAAATAATAGAATTATAAGTAAATTTTTATAAATTACATTTAAAACTTAACTTATAATTTTAAAATTTCCAAAACATATAATTTTATAAATCTACAATTTTCATATATATTAAAATAAATATCGATATATTATATTTAAAAATCAGTATTTAATAAAACCCATATACTTCCTTTCAAAACATTGGAAATTATTTTAAAAAAAATTTGACCAACGGTGTCCGTATATAATTTTCTATTATATGGTCAAGTGATACGAATATTTATCATTTCAATCCACAATTTAAATTTAATATTTACCGGTATATATCATTTCAACTCATAATCCCAAAATTTCAAATAAAATCGCTTGGCTTTATCATTTCAACCCGTAACGATTTTCCCTAATCTATAAAATCATTCGGGTATGTATCATTTCAACCCATAGGAATTTTGTAAACTAACAGGGAACTATAGTGTGAGAATAGAAAAATAATAACATAACATATCAACAATAGCATATATCATAATTGACAATATAAAATATATATATAAGGTTACTGGTGTCAATACTGTAATCAGCATAGTTGAACAAATGCAAATAATAGCAGATCATAATTAACAATTAAATAACTAACAATTTAAACGACATATATCAATTGTCTTTTCGTATGAATTGAATTTACTAAATATAAGAATGTTAATCGTGAGTGATTACTCACCTTTCGAGGCTAGAGACCAATGGGAATGAACACGACGCCTACACGGATACGGACACGGACACGCATGCAAAGGAAAGAAATAAGCTGCTGCGACCAATTCTGGACAGCGGTGAAACAAAAGAAACAAACAAGAGATCGATAAACCAAGCAAAGCTAATGACATGGAATCGATGAAACGAAATACATATAAAAAATATATATATACCTTTTCCCTCCTAATATAGATTTTGAAAGCTAGCTGTCAATGAGGGTTTGTTGTGTCATTCCAGAAGGAATGATAAAATGGAAACTTATTCAACTGTTCAGTGGAAGCAGCCACAAGTCGAGGCTCACTTCGAGCTAAAGCTGTGCACCATAATCTAGCTAGAGAATCAAGATATTTCTTTCCATTGATGTCATACACATATGAACACTCTGATCTATCAATAATCAAAGGATGTACATCATTGCTATGCCACCCAACAGTAAATGGTGCCAACATATCATGGCCTTTATCCTTCGTTCTCATCTGTCGAACCTGCATACGGAGTTGTTGCTTTACTAGGAGAGGCTCGGCAGGCTGTTTGTGGATATGGCGGCAGACAAGGTTACGGAGATGCAGGCATTAGGGTGCATAGGCAAAGAGCAGCTTTTTTTTACAAAGAGGAGGACTGGGTCACGACAACTTGGGTCTCGACGTTCGACAAGAGGAAGGAGGAGATGGAAGCGGAAGGAAGAGGGAAGGTCGGAGCAAGCTGTAGTTTGGTGAGCGGGTGGAGGAAGGTGCGGGTCGGGTGAAACTGTTGGTTTCGCATGGGGTTCACGGCAGGGGAGTAGTGGATCTGTGCAAGGAAGGTCGAGTTTGGAGCAGTGGGTTCGTGGTTGCTCGGCAAAGGCTGTGGTCGTTTGGGTTATGGAGGAAGTGGCGAATGGACGTGGGCAGTTCAAGGTGGGGAAAGGCTGACATGGAGGGGATAATACTCGTTTGGTGAGGCCAGGAAGGGAAGCGGATCTAGCGGTAGAGCCGTGGAGTGGATGTGGGTGGTGGTTGCTCAGGGCGTGGTCGAAGAATGGCGTGGAGTCGATCAAGGAGACGATTGCGTGGTGGGCATCAGAAGTCGGCTGGAAGTGGAAGAATGAGACTAACTTAATTATATATAAAAGTAACTTATTATATTATTATATTTTATAAGAACGGAAGCCAGAAGTAAAGAAAGAAGAATAAGAGTGAGTATACGTACTAGAAGATAAAATGAACCAGCAAATATTGAATAGACAGGAATAACAAAATTATATAGCTGAATTTCAGGAATATAAATGGCAAAAAGGCTATTGGTTTCCCTCAAGGACAATTGAAAGGACACAGAACCCAAAAGATTCAAACACGGAACCGACACGACAAATCGTTTTGCCGATTTCGCCGCGTACCGGGCACCGAAATACACAAATGAATATACTACGGAGATCGGCACCACGAGGCGACCAGAATGGTACATAGACATGAGCAATACGATCATCCTATCAAAAGTCAATTTTTCGTTGTCGAAAATGCAGCTAAAACGACGAAAACAAAGATAAACAGAGCTAGAACAGTCCAAATTCGACGAAACGAAATATGACGTCTCACTCAGAAAATGATTTACATTTTTATTATATGAAAATATTCAGGTTTCAAAAAAAATTTGTTTTCATCAAATTTAGCTGATTTTAAATTGAAATTGAAAATTACACAACAGAACTGTTAGTACCAAAATCAGTCACTAACATCCTTGAATAGAATTTTGTAGAGATATTAATGAAGAAGATAAATTAGAACTGAGGAATATCGCAATAGAATGTAGTAAGAGCAATAAAAAATGAGAACACCAGAATTATAGTGGTTCGACGTAACTGCCTACGCTCACTTTGAACTTAATCTTTATTGCTTTTTCAGATAATTGAATACTGATACGATCCGTATACCAACAACTTGAGTACAAGTTTTATTTAGAAAAGAAGTGATTCTTGAAAATGGCAGAGTCTCCCCGGAGTTCTCAAAAAAAGGCCCCTTTTTACTATGCCCCTGCCCCTCTATTTATAGGCGAAGACATTCTGGACTTCCTTCACGAACCCAAGAACAATGTACTTCGGCCCATAATGGGTGTCTTCTGTGCACCGAACCACGTATGCCGAGCGACGTATGCCGAGCGAGGAATGCCGGACGAGAAATGTCTGGCCGATTATCAAGCGACTCTAAGTAAACCTTCAAAAGCCCCGAAGAAAATAGCAGGTCGACCAGAAGCGAAGTTACGTCGGTCGCTTCACATTGTTGTATGCCTGACAACCTATCAACTCCTATAGAAGGCACCAAGCGATGTATGCCGAGCCTTCCACACTGAGCGGCATGCGCTGACCGTCTAAGCCGAGCGACTCGTGTTCGCGCTTCCTCGACCGAACCACCCATGCCGAGCCGCATCTGCCGAACGAGAGTTGCTAAACAACACTGGCCGAACGAAACTTGCCGGCCAACGTTGACCAAGCGAGGCTTTCTGGAATACTCTGTCCTGTTCACTTGGGTCGAATCCTTATGTGCCGAGCGATGTTGGTCGAACAAAGGATGCTGAGCGCTGTTAACTGAAACATATAGACCGAACGGCATATAAGGTAATATCTAGACCGAGCGACGAATGATAATGCGCCTTTTGGGTTGGAACAATTTTACACCGAGCGATAATTGACCGAACGATAAACTTCCATCTTAAGCCAAGTCGTACACATGAAATTTACCACAACATCCTCCTTTGGCCGAACAGCATACATCCCCTAAATTCCGGCTGAGCCATGTCTACAGGTCGAACCGTGTGCATAAGCCGGACCATTCAAACTAACTTCTATAGCCTGTCTTTTGTAGCCGAGCCAAGTACCTGGGTAACATTTGCCCCCCAAAGCGTATCGTGTGAGCCAACATGATGCGCTTTGTACCATGAGCAATCCATGTACTTCCTTAAAACCTTGCTCCGACTTCTCATCAGTTGATTCTCATGATCTTCTGAATGCCGAACCTCGTTTGAGCTTTTCATCGCACCATGTCATCGATGTGGTTCGGTCGATGTTCGTGCGCCAAGCCACACGTTCGGCAAGTCAGTTGTCACTCGGTATGACTGCTCACCGAGCCACTGAGATGTCTTTGACCGGTTCCACTAGTTGATGCCTGTTCACCTCCCCTCTCTCCTATATAAGCCAATACTTCCCCTTTTCTTCCCTTTACTTTTACATCCACTCTATAGGACTTTACAACTTGCCTTCTCCCGAACTCCTGCTACCTCCTCAGTCTCCCTCTTTCTTCCTAAATCCAGTACATTTGCTACATAACTTCCCCCGATAACCAATCAAAACGAACTCCACTCTTGAATTCAACAACCCCCCAAAGCTTCGACAAGCATTCTTTTAGGTACGAATTCTTCATCCAACCGACTTTTCCGACCTAAGGGTTTTGCGTGAAGCTCGAGTTTGTGAATACTTCTTAGCAGTAGTTGGTGTAGACGAGGTAGGTTGAGTTGGACATAGGCTCTTGTTAAGCCACCGAGTGGGGGTGAGTGGTTGCTAGGTTTGTGAGATAGGGCTAAATGAGTGATTGAAGTTGCTCGGTAGTCAGGGAGCGAGAGAGAGGAGAGGACGAATGGGTCGGTATTAGCATTTTGGATGGATGTTTGTCGCTCGGTCATTCCCTCATGGGAGTAATGCTAAGGAAGTAAAGGAATGGGATGTCATTCGGTCTAGGGGGAGAAAGTGTTGAGGTAATTTTAGGAAGTGAGATGGAGGTGAGTGAGTGGATCGGCATCTTCGATCCAAATTGTCTTCGGTTATTAACGAGATAGGAAGTGAGTGGGTCGGTCATCATGGCTTGTTTCAGAAGTTAGATTTAGCGGCTCGGTTTCGTTCTTTGTCGAGAGCACATTGGTGAGGAGAATGAGTGGGTTGACGTCTTTTGTCTAGAGGGTCGTTCGGTCAGAAAGTTAGGGAGTCGCTCAGCATCAAGCCCTTAAGTAGGCAGTGGCAGTTAAAATCATTCTGACTTGACCACAACACCTGTTAAGTTCACCTACCTTCCACGCCTAATCATAGGTCAACAAACAAGGACAAGAAACTTAAACAAACAAGCATATCGAAATGATACAGACTGATAACTTCACGATTGAAACCATAATAAACATGAACTTAAAATTCTGCAAAGAGGGCAACTTAAAGCTCGTCGTGCTGCACTTTACTTTTCAGAACCCTAATTTATTTATATTCTTTATATGAACCATTACACTAGTTCACACACCACATGGGAAGCACTTTTGTCATTATGACTAATATCAATTGTCTTACAAGTATAGTTCAAACATGAGTTTACTCAAATTTGGCGTTCGTTAAAGATGTCTAGAAAGTCGAGCTCCGCCATAGTTTTAGATAAACCCGGGCCGAGTTCTCGAGAGGAAGTACTGGAAACTTCGAATCCATCGACGACTCCTGCACAAAATATCCCAAGTCCAACGACTGCGACTATTGACTCAGCTCCTGATGCCATAGAGGCAGCAATTATCCTAGACAATCTGGTCTATTTTCAAGCTTCGAGAATCAACGAAAACGCTCTTCGCCGACTATGCTCCAACCACGTAATCCCTTTTGATGACATGCTGGTTCCATCGGGACAATATCATCCCCACCTGCCCCCGGCCGGGTATACGGCTTGCAACAAATTCATGTGCTGGGTTGGTAGTGTGCCACCTTTCACCTCCTTCCTTCGTGATGTGCTGTAGTATATGGAGATCGCCCCAGCACAACTACATCCCAATAGTCATGCGTTCCTCTACGGCACGTGTATTCTTTTCATGAGTGTTCTGTTCAAACTACCCACACCTGGGGATATCCGATATATTTATCGTTTCAAGAGACGGTCTGATAGCCCATCGTTCATATTCCTCGAGCCACACTCCAAGTGCCAAATCTTAACAGGGGCGTGGAGCAAATTTGCCCTATACAAGCAGGAATGGTTTTATGTGCTCTGCCCCCTAGCTTTGCGAAGAGATGGCTGGAAGGGAGTAAGTTACTTTCCTAGGTCAATAGTTGTACGTGGCAGGAAGTGCATTCTTTTTAAACCTTTTTTCGATTTTTACAGGTATTAGCCCAAGTCCCGAAGGCTCCGGGTACTCTGAGTTCGTCGAAGCTATTCGAGCTGTTCCCGTGGGAGACTAGGACATCAAATTCATCATTTCCAATGAATCGCTTTCAAGATTTGGATTGTTGGCGGAAGGTCGCCGAATATGTCTTCCTCATAGTGCCACCACAACCGGACCTACCTTGGATAAAGGCAAAAGGCAAGCTGGGCCTTCGGTGCCTTTGACAAGAGAGACTCCCGATGCATCTGAGGAAGGTGAAATAAAGGAGGCTAAAGCTCTGGGTGAGAGTGTAAGTCCTGCTCCGGAACTAGCAGTTGAAGCACATGGAATTGATGAACCACCTCTCCCCATAAAAGGAAAAAAGAAACTAGGTTACAAGCTGAGGAAGAAGGTAGTGGGCGGAACTTCGAAAGTGACAATTACTCCAATGGAGAAAGATCCGTCTCCACAACACTTAGATGGTTCATTGAAATGCTTGTATGAACTTACAATTTCTGATGATTTGCTCAACTACGGTTTCAACGACCCGAAAGCCATAAAACATCATTTGCCGGCGAGAGGCAGTGAAGGCGTTCAATCCCATCACCAAGGCAAAAAAAACTCCGATAAGTAAAGCTAAAGAAACTGGTCCGTCGGGGGGAAACACTAGGACACACATGAACACTCACACTTCACCTTGCACTTAAACTTCAGCCATCATGCCATTGCTTGCAATAATGATGTTTACATCCAACACGATGCATTCGTTCACTTGGCAGAAAATGTTTCTGATGTTTTTATGGAACGCCAACACGAAATCGATCGTCTGAAGCTTGAGGCCATCCATGATAAAGACATCATTAGAGCCCAAGATAAAGAGCTTTCCACGTATAATTCTCAACTTGAGGTCGCCTAGAAGAACGCTAAAGACACTTCTGAGGCAGTCAGTCGCCTGGAGGCCAAACACAAAAAGGAGATCGATGAAGCTGTCCAACGCTGTAGCACTTTAGCTTTAGAGAAAGACTCCGTTCAAAAGGAGAGAAATGCGTTCGCTCAACGAGTTAAAGCGTTGGAAGAGCTACTTCTCAAAGAGAAGGAAGAAAATATTGCTGCTCAAGAGGAGTCACAATGATATTGCGACGAAATTGTTGCTACGCGACTACTGAATACAAAACTCGATGATGACATCTCCAAAGTCGAAGCGCTGAAGGATGAAGCATGTGAGGAGGGTAAAAGAATAGCGCTTTCAGGAATTGATTCTCGCCTTGAGGTGGCTACTAAGGCTGGTAGGGAGGAAATCAAGTGTATGTTTGATCCGCTTATAGCTGAATACAATGCTCGAGTTCTCATGCATCGCGACTTAACATTTCTTGGCGAGGGTTATCTCGAATCTTTGGCCGAAGCATGGGACACTTTAATCAAAATCAAAAAGGTTGAGTTGGGAACGGAAGGGATTGACGAAGAAGCTTTAGTGAATGAATTTCTTTGGGGAAATGAGCCTTCGGACTTGTCTGCATGAAGGCTCTTTACAGCAGAGACTTCCCCTTATCAAAAGGAAAAGATGCCATTGCTGGTCCGTCCGGAACCAAGTCTCCGGTTCCTCCCCCTGCTCAGCCGTCTTGTCTCCCATCCCTTGACCACTTCGAGCAACCTATTGGCTATGACCCAGAAGACCCTGGACTTAATATTCACGTTCTATCTCCCATTCCAGAATGCGAAACTCCCCGATCAGTTGAGAGTCAACCAGAGACTAGTACGTAACTTTTCCTCCAAAGTTTAAAGGGTTCTCGTTTTCAACGAGTGATAAATGTATTCTAACATTTGTTTCTTATGAATTCGTGTAGACCATCCTGATCCCGAACCTACTCCAAGTAGCGACGTCGCCACGGAGAGAGAGGAGAAAATGGGAGAGGCTATTCAAACCGAAGAGACTCATGGACCTGGCGCTCAAGTGATCGAGGCGCTCGATGAAGACAAGTCTGAAAACCCTTCTCCTTTAGAAGAACATTATGAAGTTGAAATTACATGCACCTCCAAACATAGTTCAAAGCTGAGCATGAAGGAACAGATCATTGAAGAGGGGAAAAAGAAAACCAAGATTAAGGCTGAGTCTCAAGTGGTAGAACTCAATAACCCACTGAATATGCCTTTAAAGGTTATTCTTCCAGGTGGGACTAGGTCGTTAGAAGTTCCTCCTCCTTCCTCTGACACCCTTTCTCTAGCGAGCAAAACGTCCAAGAGAAAACATGTGGGGGAGGAGTCGTCTGAGAAACCGAAGAAGGAGAAGAAGCCAAAGAAGTAGCTGTCATGCTTCGTTTAACGTGAATAAGCCCGGATTATGTGATTATTTATATTTATTTTCATTGTCGATGTTAATAGACTTTTAACTCCGAGTTTAGGAGGAATTGTAGTGGATTTCTGTTTTGGGATTAGTGAATAATTTTTTGTTTTTCTGATGATGTTTGATGATTAGCTTCACCATCCGTCTTGTGTTTGAAATCCAAAGTTATGTGGGTCAGGCAAGTACTTGCTCACTTCCATGTGACTCGTAGTTTTCTGAATTACTTCAATTTTAGTCCGCGCTCTGGGGACTAAGAGAGTTTTTCAAGTCGTTTATACTCTAGTCCGCACTCTGGGGACTCAGAGTACTTTAGTCCACACTACGGGGACTTAGAGATTTTTTAAAGTCGTTTATACTCTTGTCCGCACTCTTGGGACTCAAAGTACTCTAGTCCGCACTTTGGGACGTAGATATTTTTTAAAGTCGTTTATACTCTAGTCCGCACTCTGTGGACTCAGAGTACTCTAGTCCGCACTCTGGGACGTAGATATTTTTTAAAGTCATTTATACTCTAGTCCGCTCTCTAGGGACTTAGAGTACTCTAGTCCGCACTCAGGGGATTTCGAGATTTTTTAAAGTCGTTTATACTCTAGTCCGCACTTTGGGGACTCAGAGTACTCTAGTCCGCACTTTGGGGACTTAGACATTTTTTCAAGTCATTTATACTCTAGTCCGCACTCTGGGGACTCTGAGTACTCTAGTCCGCACTCTGGGGACTTAGAGATATTTTTCAAGTCGTTTATATTCTAGTCCGCACTATGGGGACTCAGAGTACTCTATTTCGCACTCTATGGACTTAGAGATTTTCTCAAGTCGTTTATACTCTAGTCCGCACTTTGGGGACTCAGAGTACTCTAGTCCGCACTTCGGGGACTTAGAGATTTTTAAATCGTTGTGTGTGTTCACACGCCAGGCAGATTAATGTAACTTAATTTTTTGTTATGGAATTGCAGCATACGAAAACATCAATAGTTAACGAAAATGATGGCTTCAAGCCTTTATTGATTATAATAAATGGGAACAAACTGGAATGTCTTGTTACATGCCAAAAACTAAAAACAATAAAACGAACATACACTGGAAATAATTGCAACTACAATGCGAAAGAAAATAGACTAGGTGTAATAAGGACGCAAATGCTCGCTATTCCATACACGAGGAAGTGTCACGCCATATACGGTCGCTAGCTTGAAAGTTTCTTCTCCAAGCCTCCGTTCGATGACATATGGACCTTCCCATGTGGGATTCGAGTTTGATGGGTTTGGAAAAACTTGCTTCAAAATGAGATCACCCACATTGAAAATTCTCGGTCGAACTTTTTCATTATAATATCGAGCAACTCGGTGCCTATGTGCAGCTGCTCTTAAACCAGCTTCTTCAAATTTTTCATCAACAAAGTCCAGTGATTCCAATAGGAGGTTCTGATTCGTCTTGGGATCATAATAAGTTACCCGATGAGAAGGAACTTCAAGTTCCATGGGTATCACAGCTTCAGTGCCGTATGCCAAGATGAATGGAGTATGGCCGGTCGCGGACTTGTGGGTGGTTTTGTAAGCCCAAAGCGCTGTCGGAAGCTCATCCACCCAATTCCGTCTAGCCTTTTCCAATCGTTTCTTTAATATGGACTTGATTATTATATTTACGGCTTCCACTTGTCCTTTCGCTTTAGGGTGAGCGACCGCCGAAAACCTTTTCTCAATGTGATATTTTTGGCAAAATTCTTTGAACTCTCTACTTTCAAATTGAGTTCCATTATCCGTGATGATAGTTCGTGGGAGGCCAAAACGACATATGATGTTTCGTACAATGAAATTAATTACTTTTTTTGTGGGGATCGTAGCTAAAGGCTCTGCTTCTGCCCACTTTGTAAAGTAATCAACCGCAACAATTGCATACTTTGCACCACCTCTGGAAATCGGTAAGGAACCGATTATATCGATCCCCCACATCGCAAATGGCCATGGGCTAACCATTTGTGTGAGTTCTGTTGGAGGAGCTCTCGGGATTTTCTCAAACTTTTGACATTTGTCGCATTTTCTTACGTAGTCTGCAGCATCCCGATTTACAGTGGGCCAATAGTATCCATAGCGGAGGATCTTTTTTGCCAATGTCTGCCACCTAGTATGGTCGCTACATTCTCCATCATGAACATCCTTCAAGACTCGTTTTATCTCATCATGTGCGATGCACAAGAGTAAGGGAACCGAGAATCCCTTTCGATACATTATTCCATCTTGCATTATATATCGTGAGGCTTTACGAATGACATGTCATCTTTCAATCTTTATATCGGGCAAAGTCCCATAAAGTATGTACTGTTTGAATGGGGTCATCCATGACTTCTTTTCAATTTCTGCTTCTAGCAGAAAGTCTATTTCCATCTCGTTTATACTTGGAAATTGCAAAACATCAACAGGAACCAAGCCCATCTGTTGTGCATCGCCAGTACTTGCGAATTTTGCTAATGAATCGGCTTCCCTGTTTTGTTCACGCGGGACATGCGAAATATCGTAATATTCAAGGTCTGCCAAAATTTCATGAACCTGAGCGAGGTATGGAGCAAGCCTCTGCCCGTTTGCTGGATAATCTCCTCGCATTTGGTACACCACCAACTAAGAGTCACAAAAAATTTCAACCATTTTTATTCCGAGCTCCCTGACAAGTTTTAAGCCAACGAGCAGTGCTTCATACTCTGCTTAGTTATTCGTAGCTGGGAAATCAAGCTTCAAACCATAACAGATAGATCGGTTTTCAGGGGTTACTAGAATGACTCCAGATCTAGAGCAATGGTCATTGGATGCCCCATAGTTGTATAGTTTCCATCGAATAGTGGGTATAACGTCATCTCCGCCTGGTTCGTCGGATGCGGTAAATTCCACGATGAAGTCTACCAGTGCTTGCCCTTTTATGACCCTTCATGGCAGGTAGGTGATATTGAATTGACTCAACTCAATAATCCATTTCAGTAACCTTCCTGAGGTCTTTGGACGTTGGAGCACTTATCGCAAAGGATGATCGGTGTAAACGCTGATCGGATGTGCCTGAAAATACGAACGAAGCTTGCGTGATGCAATCACCAAGTAGTAGGATAGCTTCTCAATTTTAGGATAATTTCTTTCTACCTTCGTTAAACGTTTACTAACATAGTACACCGGCTTTTGAACTCAGTCCTCCTTGCGAACCAAAGCCGTGCTGATGGAATGTTGAGATACGGCCAAGTATACATATAACAGTTCGTGGTCTATAGGCTTCGACAACACCGGGGGACTTTCCAAATGTCTTACCAGAGCTCGGAATGAATCCTCTCAATTGGGCTTCCATTCAAAATTTATCTTCCCTTTCTTTATTACATCGAAGCAAGGATTGCACTTGTCGGTCGCTCTAGATATGAATCGACTTAGCGTGGCCAATTTTCCGTTCAGGCTTTGTACTTGCTTTATAGTTCTGGGCACTTGAATGTCTCGAATAGCCTGAATCTTTTATGGGTTAGCTTGAATTCCTCGTGCATTGACAATAAAACCAAAAAACTTTCCCGATGCGACACCAAAGGAACACTTCAGTGGGTTAATTTTCATTCCATAACACCTGAGTATATCGAATATTTCCACCAAGCCTCGAATGTAGTCGTTTGATTGTCATGATTTAACAAGCATGTTATCCACATAGACTTCCATTGTTCTAACGATTTGGTCTTTAAACATCCGATTCACCAAGTGCTGATAAGTCGCTCCTACGTTCTTCGGTCCTAAAGGCATCACAACATAGCAATACAGTCCGACATCCGTGACAAAGCTAGTGTGCTACTGATCCGGAATGTGCAATGGGATTTGATTATATCCCGAGTACGCATCCATAAATGACAATAACTCTTGCCCAGCAGTTGAATCGACCAGCTGGCCAATTCTGGGTAAAGGAAAACTATCCTTAGGGCAAGCCTTGTTCAAGTCTGAGTAATCAACACAGGTCCTCCATTTCCCATTCGCTTTTCTCACTAGCACGGGGTTAGATACCCATTCAGGGTAGAGGGCGTCGCGGACAAACCCATTGGCTTTGAGTTTGTCAACCTACTCTCTAAGAGCGGAGGACCTCTCCGGGTCCATCCCTCTCCTTTTTTGCTTTATTGCCACATATTTTGAGTCTATATTCAACATATGACTCGCAATGGCGGGAGAAATCCCGCACATATCAGAATGTGTCCAAGCGAAAACATCCAGATTTGCTCGAAGGTAATCAGTAAGATCCTCGATCATCGTGGGGTCAAGTTGTGATCCAATCTTAAGTACTCGCGATGGATCATCAGGGCTAACTGGAATGTCAATTGTCAGTTCATCCGATGCTGCTTTTGTCTCCTTGGGTTCCTCATCGTCATCTCTTGGATCTATGTCTCTATAGATCCGATCATGTTGACCGAGCCAAAGCTCGGCCATTACTTGTCAATCTTCAATGGCTCGGATGCGGACGGAGTTGTCCACAACCTTTCCTTTCTCTCTTCGCTGGGTCTCTCTCAGCTCAGCCACATAACACGCACGACCAGTCGCCTGATCGCCATGCACAACACCAACTCCTTTATCGGTCGGAAACTTCAAGCTTAAGCACCACGGGGCCAAAGCTGCCCTAAACTTTGCCAAGGCCGGTCGACCCAGAAACACATTATATGGAGAATCGACATCCAAAACAATGAACGGCAGGATCCGCACCCTCCTACGTTCACCTTCCCCAAAATCAACCGGCAATTCAACAAAGCCTACCGCATCGGTAGCCGCACCATTAAAGCCTTGAATACGGGATTTAGATGGTTTTAGGTCCTTTGTCTCCATCTTCATTTGATCATATGCCTTTTTAAATATGATATTAGCAGAACTTCCACAGTCAATCATTATCCTTCTCATAAACGCTGGCCCGATAGTGGCCGAGATGACCATCGGGTCAATGGTAGGTGCCTCCACCTAATCGGCATCTCTATTTCTAAACACTATATCATCCGTCATCATTCGCTGTTGTTTAGCTGGGGTACCGTCTTCCATGTTTGAATAACATTAGAAATCTGCATGCTTTAGGGAACTAGCATAATGTTCCATCTCTTGCCAACTCTTATCTACCGGGTGAGGCCCTTCGACTATCGTGTTTATGATTAGTCTTCCTACGGTCCGAGCCGGTTCCTCAGGATGGCGTGAGCTTGCCCGCGACCGGGGTCTGATGCTCCTTGTCCACCCTCCGGTGGATTCTTGACAAATTCCTGCAACTTCTTATGTTGAATCAGCTTTTCTATAGCGTCGTGAAGGTTCCTACACCCCTCGGTATTGTGCCAGTAAGTCTCGTGGAAGCGGCAATACTTCCCAGTCCGCTTTTTCTCTTCGGTGGACTCTTTTGGTCATGGCTTTCGATATTGGAAAGTATTACAAGTCGACAAGTAAATATTCTCCAGATATGCGTTCAGAGGAGTGTATTTGTTGTAAGTTGGGATCCTTGATTTCCACTTTCCGGCTTCCCTTTCCTTTCTAAGATTTCCCCTACCACATCCTTTAGACTGTTTAGGCTTGTTTTGAACATTGACTTGTACTTTTCCAGAGTTTCTTGTTTTACAGCAATGTTGCTCTGCACAATCTCCTTGCCAGGTACTAGTGCATTGTCTTGCCTCGTCCACCTAGTTTCCTCCCTTCTTTTAAATTGGTGTGCCTTTGAATAAAAACATTCCAGTGTAGTCGAATGCTTTCCTGCCAGCCAATCACCAAACTCCAAATCTGGATTTACTCCTCGCATCACGGCCATTAAAATATCATGGTCGTTGGGTTTGCTAACTTCAGTTGTGGCAATATGGAATCTTTGTAAATACTCTTTTAACGACTCACCTGGAGCCTGAATCACAATAGACAAGGACATAACGTCCTTGGGACGGGTGGAATGAATTCTGAACTGTTCCACAAATTTCGTCGCTAACTCATCAAAGTTGGAGATAGTCCGTGGAGGAAGTCGGGTGAACCACATGGTAGCAATTCAGGATAAAGTTATTGGGAAGCATCTACACTTAGTTGCATCGTTTGCTCTAGCTGAGTCCATCATCCATTCATATCTCATCAAATGCTGTCGGGGATCAGTCTTTCCTTCATAGGCCGGAATAGCCGGCATGTTAAACTTCCGGGGGTACTCGGCTTGTAAGATAGCATCTCTGAATGGAGTATGACTCATGGATATCCCCCAATCAGCATTTGATAAGCCTTGATTCTCTATAATCAGCTGTCTGACCATAGCTAATAGGTCTGGGGTTTGTATGGAAGATGGCAGGTTGGTGTCTGTCCTACGAGACCGCTCTGGTCGGTGTCTCCTCTGTTGGCGATCTATCAAGTGTGTATCCTGGGGACCGGCATCATTAGGACCTTGGTGAGCCGGCCGTCCAGCTTCCACTCGTACTCCAGATCCTAAGTTTCCCGTTCCAACTTCGGTGTGATTTTCTTGGTGTAAGTGAGGGGCCATTGCTCCAGGTAGGGAACCCGGACCATCCTTTGTTAATCGATCAGAAACACCTGCCTGCGTTGTTTCTGTTCTACGACGTCTACGCTTAGGAGGTTCATCGGGCGAAGAAGAGCTGTCGAATGAGGAGTAATGAGCGGGGCTTCCTCCAACATTTTGATGATGTTGTTGAGTAAGCTGAGTCATAAGGTTGGCATTAGCTGGGATCTGTTCGCTAAGTTGCCTCCTACTTTCCATGAATTCTCTCATCGGCTCGTTGAACTCTATCCTAGTGACAACTTCCATTTGGTTTTGGGCGGCGACAGTCCTTGCGCCCAGATTAAACTGTTGATTGCTGGGTCCGATTCCCTGGACGCTAGCATTCTCGTTTACGTCCGCATTGTGTGACGCTGACCTGGTACGTGGTCTTCCCATTGTAGAGTTATTGGTAGAAACTCTAAGTAGAATCAACGAACTTCCTGTGAATGACTTGGATCTTCTTCGGGGGATTTCTTTAATCTAGTAGCTACAAAGTAGATCCTAATAACCTGAGAATGAGCTCTCAATGAAAGCACCAAAATGTTAGCACCAAAATGGGTCACTAACACCCTTGAATAGAATTTTGTAGAGATATTAATGAAGAAGATAAATTAAAACTAAGGAATATCGCAATAGAATGCAGCAAGAGCAATAAAAACGAGAACACTAGAATTATAGATGTTCGGCGTAACTGCCTACGTCCACTTTGAATTTATTCTTTATTGTCTTTTCAGATAATTGAATATAGATACGATCCGTACACCAACAACTTGAGTACAAGTTTTTTTAGAAAAGAAGTGAGTCTTGAAAATGGCAGAGTCTCCCCGGAGTTTTGGAAAAAAACGTCCCTTTTCACTATTCCCCTGCCCCTCTATTTATAGGCGAAGACAGGCTGGACTTTCTCCATGAGCCCAGGAACAAAGTACTTCGGCCCATAATGGGTGTCTTCTGTGCACCGAACCACGTATGCCGAGCTTGGTATGCCAAGCGAGGAATGCCGGATGAGAAATGTCTAGCCGATTATCAAGCGACTCAAAGTAAACCTTCAGGAGCCCCGAAGTAAATAGCAGGTCGACCCGAAGCGAAGTCACGTCGGTCGCTTCACATTGTTGTATGCCTGACAACCTAACAACTCCTCTAGAAGGCACCAAACGATGTATGCCGAGCCTTCCACACCAAGCGGCATCCGCCGACCGTCTAAAGCGAGCGACACGTGTTCGCGCTTCCTCGACCGAACCACCCATGCCGAGCCGCATCGGCCGAACGAGAGTTGGTGAACAACGCTGGCCGAATGAAACTTGCCAGGCAACGTTGACCGAGCGGGGCTTTCTGGAATACTCTGTCCTATTCACTTAGGCCAAACCCTTCTGTGTCGAGCGATGTTGGTCGAACAAAGGATGCCAAGCGTTGTTAGCTAAAACATATAGACCGAACGGCATGTAGGGTAATATCCAGACCGAGCGACGAATGACAATGTGCCTTTAGGCGAACGACATACATCCCCTAAATTCCGACCGAGCCATGTCTACAGGCCGAACTGTGTGCTAGGCCAGACCATTCAAACTAACTTCTATAGCCAGTCTTTTGTAGCCGAGCCAAGTACTTGGGTAACAAGAACTAACTTTCATATTTTTTGACGAAAATCTTCCATTTGCTATGTTTAAACAGACGCATACAAAATATCAAATTTTCATTTCTAAAATTTTACTATTTAATTTCAAGAAAAATTTAGTTAATTACGTTATTTAAACCGTTAAATTTCCAAGTTGTTACACTCTCCCCTACTCAAAACTTTTCGTCCCCGAAAAGGAACGAGATAGGAGAATAGAAGTAACATAAAGGAAAGACAGATTCGAAATACACAGTACCAGATACAACAATTAATTTTAGACCATATAAATTTCAATTTCAAGAGCTAATATTATCATCTCATTACTTATTTGATATCCATCTATTATTATTCTAATTAACTCACTTTAATTGATTTACATTCATAATTTATTTACATTCACCTTATTTACTAAATATCATTTTCTTTTTTTATATTCAATTTATTTCACTAACATATCTTGCAACATTGATTAAGTGTATAAACATTTATTATAACCACTCAATTTTATTTATAAATTCCTTATTAAAATTTCATTTTTGAACATCATATCACTTATATTTATATTGTATATTATTTAATTACATTCAACCCTTTCCAAGTAAGTTTTATTAATATTTTCAAATGTAATTGAGCACTATACAAATTTACCCTTTTATTTACAACCTTTCTATTAAGCAAAATATAGCTTGAACAATTTATTACTTAAGTTTTCACTTGTATATCCCTCAATTACATATTCACATTAACATTTTAACTTTTTGAAAATTTCAGGTAAGTTATATATGTCTTAGAATGCAATTGAATATAATACAAATAAATTTTATCCCAGTTCAACTGTTTTCAAGCTGTTTCAATTTCATTTTTATTTTAGACACACAATTATTAAATTTTTTGCTTTATTTCAATAATCGAAAATCATCACTTAACATAGAACTTATGAATTAAATTCTCGATTTCACTTCATTTTGAAATAAATATATACATGTATATATATTTTGTACATCAAATCATACTCAAGAAATTCAAATCAAATCCATTTTCCAAAACAAAAGTGTAGCAAAGCTACTAAGTGGTCTCTCCACTTTGAGACTCGAAAATGAATGTCGATAATACTACAGTCATCGCCGAAATTATTTTCCAGCAACAAAAGCGGAGAGTACTGACCTACTTCTTTTAAAATTCTTTGGAGACGATTTCTATTCGAAAATACTTTCAAATAATATATTTTTCAAAACTTTGAAAACCAAATTTTGAAAAACACTGAAAATTTAATTCAAAAATCCTAAATTTAAAATCATTTCATTTACAAACCTAATTTATAAATCATATTTATAAAATTTCATCTCCTTATAACATACAACAATGGTTAATTGTTTAGGAATGTTGACAAAATAATAAATGATAATCTAGTACTACATTTCTAACAACCAATCCATTAACCATCCAGTTTTAGAAAATTATACTTTTTTACATATAAAATATAATCATACAAAATTTATTCCATTTACCAATTTCGAAAACAATATTATGTCAGTTTGCTCTGTTCAAGTGTTTTGGAATTCCTATCGATAGCGTTGGCCAGACGAATAGATCGAAACCAAAAATTCAAACTTAACAACTCAAACAACACAATATAAAACATTTTATATTAATTACAAATACATTCCCTCATAGGATGATTCAAGAATAGATTTTGAACAAGTATAGAGATTCAATTTAGATGGACCCTAATCAAAGAGAATTCTAACTAAGAAGATAGGTTCGAAAGGAAGATAAGATAATTAAATTACAAAAGAGGAAAGATGGATAGACTCATATTAATTGCGGCAACCTTACCCTGGTCAACCGAGACTTAGAAAAGGCGAGAATATCATCAACGAAAATGGAGACAATCTGTTGAGAACGTTGCAAAAACGCAGTTCATGGGATCAACGAAGAAGGCAGGAGCATTGGTTAATCCAAAGGGCATGACTAACCATTCATATAAACCATTCGTATGGGAGGAAGGACAACAGGTCAAGCTCCAGGAATAAGATCGATGCGGAATTGAATTACCCGCTTGGGTGGTAGAGGAGTGACTTCACCAAAACATCAAGATAATCCCTGACTATCGGGGTGGAGTCAAGATCACTAGGCTGAGTATCAAACAAAAGATAGAACTGTCTGCAAAAATCCTGAGGCAATCGACATTCGATCATAAGAGAATTACCCTAGTCCTCTACTAGAGAAACGATTTGGGCTTTGCAAGAGATAATAGCATCAAAAACCGAGGACATAGAAATTTTCAGCGAATCGACACCTGTTATAAAGGATTTTCACCCCTTTATAAATCATACTAAGGTTCATGGGACCGCCTATGGGATTAGTCACTCCTAAGGACGAGGTTGACGGTTGAGGTTGAAGCTATGGGATGCTCCACTATCAAAAGAACCCGAACAGGACAAGATAATAATGGATTTCAGAACAAAGAGAAAGTTCCGAAATTCGAGAGAAATCCTGAGCTAGGAGGATCCTAATTAAGAATTTCAAGCTCGAACGAATATGATTATGAAATTAATTTTTACTCCATATGCGAAGTTTTTCCAATACCAGAGCTCTGATACCAATTGTAACGACCTGCTATTTCAAACCATTCAAATCGACAATCATCCACTCTTGTCAGACTTGAATTGCTCAAAACAACATATTGTTCATTTATATTAGGCAAAGCTTAGCATATACAGTAAATAAATCAATCACGAAATCACAGACATAGAGTAATATTGCAATAAGCAGCGGAATAGATAAATAGTAGTTCATGAAGCTACTATATAAACAATAGAGTTTGAAACAAAATACAATAGAAATCTCAAATACGGAGTAGTCTCTAATACAGAAACAAATGACAAGTCTGAATATCAACAACTTGAATAAACTGAAAGCAGAATAGATAAAGACAGATCTTCAGGCAAAGCTCCAAAGGCGAGTCTCAAATGCTGTGACACTCAGTTTGACCCGAGCATAAAGCAAAACACAAAACACTCGAGTCAGGATTAACATTCTTATACAAGTAATTCAAGTCAAGTGAAATGGCCAAATGAAATACAAATAACTTAAAGGATGTTTGGGATTCCCATCTTTTAAGTATCCGTTAAACAATCTACATACATAGTAAAATATGCTACATAGATAATGTCTATAGTAAAGTAAACTATTAAAATAGCATTAAGGCGTTAACCATATCCTCCTTAACACATTTTTCTATATTCCCATAGTCTATACAGTACCATAATTCCTCCGTAAACTGGAGGGCTATCAAAGGGCGCTCCATAGGTATGGTACAAAACAAACTTGTAGAGGGCGCGATAAGGCATGTGACAAGGCACGCGAGGCAATGCCCAAGGTAGGATACTACCATTTTGCGGATCCAGATTGGTGGTAATGCATAGCAGCTAGTACCGCCCACCTCGAGACACACTCCCACAGTCAAAGGTGCACCCAATCAAATAACAAAGTAATAGAATGGTATCGAAGAAGCATGCTCAATCGGAGGTGCGACCTCACTTGGCCCGGTGTGGCTCCTATTTTAGTCACATCAAGCTGACTTGCGGGAGTCAGGTCTGCGTTCATACCTCATAAAGACATCGTCAAACCAGCCTACTTCATTCTGGAATCTCCACCATGTACATAGTTGTTAAAGTGTTTTTCGGTATTGGCAGAGAGTGTGACAATATCCGATCCCGGTCTCTTTAACAACCGAACGCTTATTTCACACCGTGGTCATTTTATTTTAAACCAGTTCATACTTCATATCAAAATATAATATTCATTTAAAAAACCATATCACTTTCGAAATCATATTCACTTTCGAAACCATATCACTTTCGAAATCATATTCACTTAAAATCGTATTAATTTCCAAAATCATAACTACGAAATAGTTTGAGTCATCATATCAAAATATACGCATTAAATCCATTAAATCTAAATCATAACAGTTCCAAATTAAATGGTTTAAATATAAAAAATAGTTTATATATATTTTGAAATAGTTATAAATTTAAAAATAGTTTATATATTTAAAAATATGTTATATATTAAAATATGTTATAGATTAAAATAGTTTATATATTAAAAAGAGTTTATATCGAAAATGGTTTCAAAGTAGAATTATTTGTTCAAATTTCACAAATCAATTCAAATTCTCATTTAACCATTTTAATTTATATCGATTTCAAATCCTGGCTTGAACTTCCCATTTAAAACACTCCCAATTCAATAGGTTTCAAAGTTTAAATATCCAAACAATTTACAATAACTCAATTTGATAAATTTGATTTATCTTTCAAAATTCAACTTTTATTTTATTTAAATTTGAAAATATTCACTTAATCATTTTAATAATATTTAAATAAAATATCAAACTCCAAATTTAAATAAAATCAATAATTAAATATCTAACTTTAATTATATTTAAGTTGAAATTATTCACTTTATCTCCTTTTCATAAATATTTAAATAAAATCTCAAATTACAGATTTAAATCAAAATTTAATATTCAGTTACAATTTTATTTAAATTTGAAATATTCATTAATTCACATTTATCAAAATCCAGTTATTAAGTTATAAAATCATATCCTTAAAAATCTCAAAAATCAATAAGTTTCAAACCAATACTTACTAAATTCAATTCTTAAATCAATTAATTTACAAGTCAACTCAATTTATCTTTCCAACCAAAATTTTATTAACGTTATTACAAAAAACTCTATTTTCAAATATTAATATAAATTCAAATAAAATATATAAAACATATTATATATTAGTTAAATTAAATTCTATTAAATTTTATTTTATTAAATATTATTAGATTACATATTATTATTATTATTATTAAACCTATCCTAAATCATATTTTATATATTTAAAAATAATAGAATTATAAGTAAATTTTTATAAATTACATTTAAAACTTAACTTATAATTTTAAAATTTCCAAAACATGTAATTTTAAGAATCTAAATTTTTCATATATATTAAAATAAATATCGATATATTATATTTAAAATCAGTATTTAATAAAACCCATATACTTCCTTTCAAAACTTTGGAAATCATTTTTAAAAAAAAATTTGACCAACCGTGTCCGTATATAATTTTCTATCCTATGGTCAAGTGATACAGATATTTGTCATTTCAATCCGTAATTTAAATTTAATATTTAATATTTATGGGTATATTCATTTCAACCTACAATCCCAAAATTTAAAATAAAACCTCTTGGCTTTACATTTCAACCCATAACGATATTCCCTAACCTATAAAATCGTTCGGGTATGTATCATTTCAACCCAAAGGAATTTTCTAAACTAACAGGGAACTCACAGTGTGAGAACAATAAAATAATAACATAACATATAACCAACTGGCATTAATCATAATTGACAATATAATATATATATATATATATATATCAGGTTATTGGTGTCAATACTGTCAATTAGCATAGGTGAACAAATGCAACTAATAGCAGATCATAATTAACAACTAAATAACTAACAATTTAAACGACATATTTCAATTCTCATTTCATGTGAATTGAATTTACTAAATATAAGAATGTTAATCACAAGTGATTGCTCACCTTTCGAGGCTAGAGAACAATGGGAATAAACAAGATGCCTACACGGATACAGACAGGGACACGCACGCGAAGGAAAGTAATAAGCTGCTGCGACTAATTCTGGACAGCGGCGAAACAAAAGCGACAAACAAGAGATCGATAAACCAAGCAAAGCTAACAACATGGAATAGACGAAACGAAATACATATAAATATATATATATATACCTTTTCCCTCCTGATATAGATTTCGAAAGCTAGTTGTCAATGAGGGTTTGTTGTGTCATTCCAGAAGGAATGATAAAATGGCAACTTATTCAACTATTCAGTGGAAGCAGCCACAAGTTGAGGCTCACTTCCACCTAAAGTTGTGCACCACAATCTAGCTAGAGAATCAAGATATTTCTTTCCATTTATGTCATACACATATAAACCCTTTGATTTATCGATAATCAAAGGATGTACATCATTGCTCTACCACCCAACGGTAAATGGTGCCAACATATCATGGCCTTTTTATCCTTCTTTCTCATCTGTCGAATCTGCATGTAGAGTGGTTGCTTTACTAGCAGAGGCTTGGCAGGCTGTTGGTGGATATGGCGGTAGACAAGGTTGCGGAGATGTCGGCATTAGGGTGCATGGGCAAAGAGCAGCTTTATTTACAAAGAGGAGGACTCGGTCACGATAGCTTGGGTCTCAACGTTCGACAAGAGGAAGGAGGAGATGGAAGCGGAAGGAAGAGGGAAGGTCGGAGCAAGCAATAGTTTGGTGTGCGGGTGGAGGAAGGTGCGGGTTGGGTGAAACAGTTAGTTTTGCATGTGGTTCACGGTAGGGGAGTGGTGGATCTGTGCAAGGAAGGTCGGGTTTTGAGCTATGGGTTAATGGTTACTCGGCAAAGGTAGTGGTCGTTCGGGTTATGAAGAAAGTGGCGGATGGATGTGGGCGGTTCAAGGTGGGGAAAGGCTGACGTGGATGGGCTAATACTCGGCTGGTGAGGCCAGGAATGGAAGCGGATCTAGCGGTAGAGTTGCGGCGTGGATGTGGGTGATGGTTGCTCGGGGTGTGGTCGAAGAATAGCGTAGAGTCAATCAAGGAGACGATTGCGTGGTGGGTTTCAGAAGTCGGCTGGAAGTGGAAGAACAAGGCTAACCCAATTATATACAAAAGCAACTTATTATATTATTATATTTTATAAGAATAGAATCCAAAAGTAAAGAAAGAAGAATAAGAATGAGTATATGAACCAGAAGATAAAATGAACCGGCAAATTTTGAATAGACAGGAATAACAAAAGTCTACAGCTGAATTTCAGGAATATTAATGGCAAAAAGGCTATTGGTTTCCGCCGGGACAGTTGAAAGGACAAAGAACCCAAAAATTCAAACACGGAACCAATACGGAAAATCGTTTTGCCAATTTCACCGCGTACCGGGCACCGAAATACACAAATGAATATACTGCAGAGATCAGCACGACGAGGAGAATAGATTGGTACATAGATATGAGCAATACGATCATCCTATCAAAAGTTGATTTTTCATTGCCGAAAATGCTACTAAAACTTCGAAAATAGGATAAACGGAGCTAGAGCAGTCCAAATTCGGCGAAACGAAATATGATGTCTCACTCAGAAAATGATTTACATTTTTATTATATGAAAATATTCAGGTTTCAAAAATATATTATTTTTATAAAATTTAGCTGATTTTAAATTGAAATTTAAAATTACACAACAGAACTAACTTTCATATTTTCTTACGAAAATCTGCCATTTGCTAAGTTTAAACAGATGCATACCAAATATCAAATGGTCATTTCTAAAATTTTATTATTTAATTTTAAGAAAAATTTAGTTAATTACGTTATTTAAACCGCTAAAATTTCTAGGTCGTTACAAACTTGGAAATTCAAAATAATTTAAATATTTAAGAAGATAGATTTCGAGAAAAATATGGGATTCTCTAGAACAAAGGGGAGCACACATGTAAATTATGTGTACATCACAAAATAAAACGTGCTACCAACATGCCTGGCAGGTAGCAAATCTCAATACAAGTATCAAAGAATAAAACTCAGGTACCCCTAAAATGAGCTCCGGCAAGGCCACCGCCAATTACACTTCAATACGGAGCTGCGGCATGGCCACCGCCGATAATAAGGTGTTAAAAGTACCTAAAAACTATGGAACATCACATAGTCAATGATACTAGAAGCCAGTTCCATCTAAGAAGGGAACTCCATGTTGGTGACTCGGAAGAAATGGAAGTGCGAATGATCTGAAATGGAACAGCGAATGATCTGGAATGAAAATTTCCACTCTGTAGACTCGGTAAAACTAGAAGGAGAGCCTAGTTGAAAAGTGAATCCTCCATAAAGTAGAATGCAATAATGAAGATGAAGATGTACTGAGAAGAACCCCTCACTGCAAACATCAATCCTACCATCAGCAATCTTGTGAACCTGCAAAAAGAAACTAACACCATATCTGGCCCAAACCTGTATCTAGAAATGAACTAAAGAAAATAGTAAGAATAATACACATATATGTATATAAATGAAATTTATATTCAAATATATGTATTAATGAAATAAAAGTAAAGATACAAAAATTAAGCTAATAGGACAGAATAAAATAAAGATTAGAAAAAAGACTAAAAAGAATCCATGATCAAATGAACTTAAAGATCTATAAACAAAAACAAACTAAAACAATAACTAAAACAAATTAAAACTTATCCTTATGGTCCTTTGATCAAAATGATATTGTGATACATAGTGAAATCATCATTTAAGTTTGAAAAAATATTAATACTACAATTATTAATGTCAAAAATATTGTTTTTATGTTTAAATAACTTAATATTATTATTAACCTTATTAAGATAATCCTTAAAAAAATTATTTTTGATAATTTATATTTAGGATTAGAATCCAATTAAAACAAAATGAAGAAATTATTAAAATCAATTTATTAAAATGAATATTATTATTTTTAAAAATTCTCCGATTTTTCTCAAACAAAATATACCAACAAATTATAATGAATAAAGTGTCAAGTAAAAATCTACTTTTCTCTTTGAACTTAAATCTTAAACTATTCCAATAGTATTCAAAATGTGAAATTTTAGTTGTTAGACTAAAGTTAAAGAATTTGAGGGTATTATTCAGAATGAAATAAGTATCTATGCAATCATAGTATACATGTTTAATATCTTCGAAATGTAGATTACAAAAATAATTTTTATTATCAATTTGCATAATTTTACTTTTTAAAAATTCTATAGTATTTAGTTTACCATTCATAATTAACCACATGTGAATTTTAGATTTAGGATGGGCATTTGTTTTCCAAATAAATTTAAAAGAATTATTAGTTACACTCGAGAAGTTAATAAATCTATAAAACGAATTAGAAGTATATTTCTTGCTCTTATCCCATTCCCAACTAATATTATCATTATCATTATCATTACGGCTTTGGTTCGCGAGGATTATTTTCGGGAGAAAAAACTTCTATAATTAAAGCATCCTTAAAATTACAAATTTCATATAGCTCTTTAAATTCTATCCTAAGAGGGATAACGGATATCCAACGATCATGCCAAAAAGAAGTACTATTTCCTGAATGAACTATTGTATTAGTGCCTAGGTTAAAAATCTCATGACATTTTAAAATAGATTTCCAAAAATTAGACAATTTACATATAACCGTTGGAGTAATTTGATTAAATTATTACTATCATTATAGTAATATTTAGAAATGATTTCTTTCCAAATAGGATTATCATTAATATCCTTAAACTTCCATAACCATTTACCTAACAAATACAAATTCATGTTACGCAAATTAATGACACCTTAACAACCCTTTTTGGATTTACAAACAATTTCCTAATTTACGAAACATTTAATACTGCTGGTAGAGTTTTCACCACTCCATAAGAAGTCCCAACTTATTTTATCAATTTCATCGATCAACCAATCTGGAAAAAAATGCATTGACATCCAATGTAACAACCCGCATATTTCACGATTGTATATTTAAATATTTTATTTAAATATAACATCGTTAATCGGTTTAAAGCCTGAAATGTTACTTTTTGTGAACAGTCGAATTGGGACTCGAGACCACTTCCATTGTGTCCAAAATGGCGTTTACAACTTTTTTGAGTATAAACATTGATATGTTTGGAGTTGAGTAGAATTTGCTATTTTTCTACTTGGGCTTTGGGTTTGGGTTTCAGCCCACTAACCCATCATAATACCCTAACTCCATCCCCTCTCCTCTTCATTCAGTCTTATTTCCTAATACATTAAAGCTTAAGTAAAAATGGGGAGAGGAATAGGAAATTAGAAATTCCAAACCCTAGTTTGATTTGGAAACACAAGTTCTTGCTCCAAAATAAAAGAGAATCTTAGGTAAGCATCCTCTTCATCTTCTTCATCTCTATCTCTCTTCAATCCTCAGAAATTCCTAACCCTAACTTAGGAAATATTTGCTTATTAACTTAGATTTGAACTTCTAGAGGTGTATTGATGAGGAATTGGCCTTTCCTTTGTTTTAAAGCTTCTCAATCGTGTTTTTGGGTTTAAAGGTGAGTTTTTGAACTCACATCTATGTCTATATCTTTGATAGTTGTTTAGTAGTAATTCCTAACATCTCTTCCTTGTCCATTTGCTTTTGGATTGAATTGGTTTGATGAATATTCCAATTTTTGGTGTTTTGATGTCAAATCTTTAAAAATCCTATCTTTGATGTTTGAACACGTTTTTGGGGTGTTTCGAAGAGCCATTCAAGGCTGGATTGTCGCTTGGCATAAATCCTTAGTCTCCTTTGCTCATCCGTTCGCCTCCGGTTAAGATTTTTCCCCACTTGGGGGCTAGGCTGATAATGCTGTAGAAGCAAGTTCAGTCGACTGAACCAGGAGGTCAGTCGACTGAACTAGGGGACAAAAAATACTCTGTACCTTTATCAGTCGGCTGACCTTATGGTTCAGTCGACTGACCTGGAAACCGAAAGTTTCCAGGCATATATTAGTCAACTAACCTTATGTTTCAGTCGACTGACCTAGAAACCGAAAGTTTCCAGGCACAGTATCAGTCGACTGACCACCTGGTTCAGTCGACTAATCTGCTTGTCTCAACCCAATTTGCCTACTTTGCGTGGGTTTCCAATTTTAATCGATTCGTGTTGATCCGATTAGTTGTTATCATTTATTATCGACTTTGATGACTTCTTTTTCGGGATTTTTGGGAGTATCCATTTTGATGGATTCGGTATCGATTTTTATGGATTTAATTCACGTCGTCGAATGTGGATTTTGGTGATTGATTGTTTTTACAATCATCTTTGTGATTTGTCACTTTTAAAATACAAAGGTTTCTATACTAGTGGTAAATATTCAAACTCTTTCACAAAGATGATTCCAACTCTATTTTTAATACAAATCTCGTTTATTAAACCATTTTCCAATCTATTAGTATATACAAACCTTTACTTCATTCGTGCGAGAAATCCAATTAAACGACTTAGCAAAACAAGTTGTATGAAACGCTTGCTTTTACTTTGTTGGTTAATTCTTAGACTTGTTCGATTGAAATCTTGTGACAATTTTCGAGTGGAAATCTACAATTTGTTCATAAATATTTAAGTTAAGCTAGTGGTTATGGGACATGAAGCTAAACTCTTATATTTACTTGCTTAGTGTGATTCACTCTTCTTATTGATCAATGGTCATCATTTAATGATTTGGACTAGCGATGTGCGATGTCTCTTTGTCCGTGTGGGGGACTATACCCCATTCTGTCGAGCTTCGTCTCATTTTTATGGGCTAGCGACCCATGGTCTTTGGACCGTTCGTGGGGCATTCGGCTCAATAAGTCGATGCATGGGGTGTATCTTTTTAGGTGCATCGATGTCCGACTAGGCATGGGGTGTATCTTTCTAGGTGCATCGATGTCCGACTGTACATGGGGTGTATCTTTTTAGCTGCATCGATGTTCAACTAGGCATTGGGTGTATCTTTTTAGGTGCATCGATGTCCGACTATACATGTGGGGTATCTTTTTAGGTGCGTCGATGTTAGTTTATACATGGGGCGTATCTTTTCAGGTGCGTCGATGTTCAACTGTGCATGGGGCCTACCTTTTTAGGTGCGTCGATGTTCGGTTCATGGGATAGCGACCCATTTGTGATACACGTGTTGGTGAGTTTTCATGCTCCCGTTTGTGATAGGCCTTCACCCTTTGTGATTTCTGGATTTTTGGTTGTGATTTCTAGAATTTGTGTTTCACCAATTTTCATGGTTTGCATTGATAAGATCTATCAATATCAGTGTTTTGGTGAATAATTTAAAGAATGCGATTCTTTTTGGTGCTTTGAGATGATTTGAGATATTTTATGATTTTTGTTGTTACCTTATGTACACTTGTCGTGGTATGGCATTTTTGTTATCATACGTTTTTGGTCATATCTCTTATCCTATCTCATTTTATATGATATTTATAGCTAGACTGATCCGTTTATTATTTTCTTCTTAAATAATACTCGGGTCAGACCGAGGTATTTCAGGTGCTCCTACTTGACTTCTTATCAGGGTTCGTCACCTGACTTTTGGCTAACTACTTTAGCATAGTAGTTTTTTTTAGTATACATTTGAGATACACACTCCTTGATGTATATTTATTCTTTTGTCTTGTACTTGTATCTATTCTTTTGTGATGTAGTGGATCTAGTTTGACCACTACTTTGATGTACAGTTCTATGTGTTATATTCATATCTGTTTCCGCCTTTGTGATATGAATATCTGCGACTAATTTGTGTTATGTTTATTTCTATATTTGTTTCCGAAGGCCTCATAGCCACTGTGTGGTAGCTATGAGTTTGTATTTGATATGTTGGATTTCCTCTTGAAATGAAATGTAAGTTATATTATATGACATATCGGTACTCGCACAAAGCAATTACACAGATGGTCACTCCTCAACAGCCTTATTTTTCATGCTAGTCGACGGCATTACCCCGTAGTGTCCTTAGCTAGCGTGAGTACAGAGGTGGGGCGTCACAGCTTGGTATCAGAGCCAAACTTTGGTACAATATAGAATAATCTTGCAAGGATCATTGTCCTATGTCTTTCTTAGGAATCGTGCCATAGGATTTAATTCGAGTCTTCATACCGATCTATCCTTTTTTTTATGATGCCTTATTTTATCAATCAAGTTTGTTTGATAGTCATTCTGAGAATAACCTTTTTCCTCTTCTTTCTTCCTTTCTTAGAGAAGAGAAATAGTTAGACAAGGCTGTCCAAGTGCCGGTCAATCTAGTGCTCCTCCTCCGGACGGAGTATTTATGTTTGCTCAACAACTCTTGGATCTTGTGAACAATGCCCAAGCTGCCGGACCCGTTCCAGCGCCTACTCATCCTAAATCCGGGTTTGCATGCTTGTGTAGAGATTATACTGCTTTGGGTGGAAGGCCATTCAAGGGTTTCTAAAGCGTTATAGAAATCCAAGCTTGGCTTAGATCATGCGATCGCATCTTTTCCTGCATGGATCTTATTTATTCACTTCGTGTCCAAGTGGCTTATAGCATGCTCCAAGAAAGAGCATTAGATTGGTATGAGCTTTTGATTTTGGAAATTATTGAAGTGGATCGTACTTGGGAGCAATTTCGGGAAAGGTTCGAATTGAAGTTTGTGCCGGAAGCTGAAAAAGTAACTTTAGCTCGGTGCTTTATTGACCTTGTTCAAGGTGAATCTTCTATGACGGATTACGTCGCATCTTTTGAATCTCTTTCTAAATATGGGGTCGAGTATATTAATACCCCATTGAAGAAAAATCAGAGGTTCATCTATGGGTTGAATAAGAACCTCAAAAAGCCTTTACTTCTAAAACTAGAAGTTTCTTTCGATCAGCTTATAGATATCGCTCTTCGACTTGAAGGGGCCGATAAAGAAAGTGATGTTGAAGTTGTGAGTGCCAAACAGAACTTCAACAATAACATGAAGACGCCTATTAAGTTCAAAGGTCCCAATCCCAACAAGAAAGGAAAGCAAGAAACTTCAGTAGCAAAGACTCCTACCACTAGTCGTGGACGATGCTACAATTGTGATTCTATGGACCACTATGCAAATGAGTGTCCGAAACCCCTTTATTGTCACTATTGCAAGAGTTTGAGTCATCATATATCTGCGCGTCCCATACTTCAAAGCAAGATGGAGGAAAAGCTAAATTTTGTGCAAGCCTCTACTTGGCCATCTCTTGGTCAAGTAATTTTTTTTTCATTCAAACCTTGATGGCATTATTTTATTTCGTGATCTTCCTATTTGATTTCTTATGATATGGGTGCATCCCGCTCTTTTATTTCAAAAGAACTTGTTAATTCTTTTTCTTTTAATATTATGGGCTCGATGACTTCACTGAGAATGGCGAATCCGATTGGTGGATTCGCAACCCTCGGTTTACTTTGTGAAAAATGTCGAGATTATTTTATGTGATTATTCTTTTCGAGCCGATTTGCATGTTATACGTTACTTAGGCTTCGAAATTGATTTTTGGGAAAGGATTGGCTTGATTATTATGAAGCTCACATGCCATGTCCTGAGCGGACTATATATCTTCGACATCCTCAATCTGTTAAGAAGATTTGTATGGTTCTTGATGATTTCGAATTCCAAACTCGATGGCATCATTTTATTCTTTAAACCTACATGATGAGGAGAATATTATTTCTCTCATTCAAGTAGTTTGTGAATTTCCCGGAATATTTGAGCTTGTCTTATGATTACCACCTAAGCAATCTATTGAGCGGTGCTAAGGTCTTTTCAGCTCGACCTTGCCACCAGTTTTCATCAGTTATGAGTTGCGGAGGGTAGCATTCCACTTACCGCATTACGTACTCGTTATGGATCTTATGAGTGGTTCGTTATGTCATTCGGTTTGACAAATCTTCTACCTTATTTCATCCATCTTATGAACCGAGTATTCTACGAATATGTCGATGAGACCATCCTTGTATTCATTGATTATGGATGAAAACAAAAATTTAAAATTTGCAAATCTTTTTCACAAGATATTTATAAGTATGATTGGATTTTGTTCTTAAAACGAGCAGAGAATATTTGTAAATTTTATAAGAGGCATGTTTATCATATAGAAGATGATTTTGTGTTGTTTTGCCTATTGAGTGCTTTAAGATCTTGTCGATGCACTTGATTAACGTTATCGATAGGAATCTCCTAAATGCTATGATGAGACAGACATAGAAAATTGACTTGTAAAAAGTAAATTTTTCTAAAAAGATGATTACACAAAGTTAATTATAATTTTGAATGTCTTAGCTTTTCGGAAAAGTGGATCATTTAAAAGAACTCTTTTTCGATGCTTTTATTCTTGCGATTCCCGAAGGGAACTAAGAATTTATTGTTTGTACCGATGCTAGTCGTATTGGTTTGGGTGCCATTCTCTTGCAAAGGGAATGTGTTATCACATATGCTTCTTGAAAATTAAAGCTTGACGAGACTAGATATGCCATTCATGATCTGGTGCTCGCGGCCATTATTTTCTCTCTTAGAATTTGGCGTTATTATCTTTTGGGAGAGAAATTTGTTCTCTACACCGATCATAAATCTTTGAAGTATTCATTTCCTCAAAAAGGAACTTAATTTGCGTCAACAACGTTGGCTCGAATTTCTTACATCTTATGATCTTGATAATCTTTGTACTTCGGAAAAAGGGGTAATTGGGTTGCCGATGCCCTTAGTCGTAAGCAACAAGCAATTGTTTCAATGATGATATCCGAATGGAATGATCTCGAGACTTTATTCACTTTTGAGGTTCGAGATCGCGAATCAAATTTATGTTCATCTCTTGTTTTGTGTAGCCTTGAGGCTCATCCTTCCCTTTTGGACCGTACCTCTTTTGGCTAAACTCTATGTCAAAGAAATTGATAAATTGCATGTAGTTCCTACCTCTATTGTTAGAGATCGTGATCCATTATTTTACCAGTGGATTTTGATAAGGTCTTCAAAAGCTTTGGGAACAAAGCTTAATTTTAGCACCGCTTATCGTTCTCAATCCGATGGACCAACCGAGCGTGTTAATCAAACTCATGAAGATCTCTTTCGTGCATGTGTTCTTGATTTTTGTGGAAGTTGGGAAGATCATACTCGTGTTGAGTTTTCTTCCAATAATAGCTTCCAATCTTGTATTGGTATGGCACCTTCGAGGCACTCTATGGAAGGCCGTGCCGATCTCCTTCGTGTTGGCTTAAAGCCGGTAAGAAGCTGGTTTTAGGTCCAGATTTTATTGGTATTCATTTGTGTTTCACCTATGATGGGTGTTGCGCGTTTCAGTCGATTGGGAAAGTTAGCACCTCGATATGTTTGTCCCTTTCCCATCACCAAACATATTGGTTTCGTGGCTTATGCCTTTTATTACCGGCTTAGTTTTCTGCTATTCATGACGTATTCCACGTCTCTCAACTACGGAAATACCTTAGGGATTTCGATTTTATTCTTGAGCCTGGTGTAATTGAAGAAATTGAAGTTTCACCAAATTTGACTTATGAGCAACATTCTAAGTTCAGAGGTTAAATGCCTTTGAAATAAAGATGTTCTTCTTGTGAAAGTTCAATGGTCCTCAAATCCTAAGAATTGCTCTTGGGAATCTTGAGAATTCATCGAGCAAACACATCCGAACTTACTCTCTCATGCTCTTTATAGTGAACTTCTCATTTCAAAAATTTCTTCTTTGTGTTGATATGTTTTATGGTTGTTACTTTTTATTTTCCTCTTAATTATTGCGAGGACGTAATTTCTTTAAGCAGGGGAGTCTGTAACAACCCGCATATTTCACGATTGTATATTTAAATATTTTATTTAAATATAGCATCGTTAATCAGATTAAAGTCCTAAATGTTACTTTTCGTAAACAGTCGAATTGGGACTCGAGACCACTTCCATTGAGTCCAAAATGGCGTTTACAACTTTTTTTGAGTATAAACATCGATATGTTTGGAGTTGAGTAGAATTTTCTATTTTTCTACTTGGGCTTTGGGTTTGGGTTTCAGCCCACTAACCAATCATAATACCCTAACTCCATCCCCTCTCATCTTCATTCATTCTCATTTCCTAATACATTCAAGCTTAAGTAAAAATGGGGAGAGGAATGGGAAATTAGAAATTTCAAACCCTAGTTTGATTTGGAAACACAAGTTCTTGCTCCAAAATCAAAGAGAATCTTAGGTAAGCATCATCTTCATCTTCTCCATCTCTATCTCTCTTTAATCCTCAGAAATTCCTAACCCTAACTTAGGAAATATTTGCTTATTAATTTAGATTGGAGCTTCTAGAGGTGTATTGAAGAGGAATTGGCTTTTCCTTTGTTTTAAAGCTTCTCATTCGTGTTTTTGGGTTTAAAGGTGAGTTTTTGAACTCACATCTATGTCTATATCTTTGATAGTTGTTGGGTAGTAATTCCTAACATCTCTTCCTTGTCCATTTGCTTTTGGATTGAATTGGTTTGATGAATATTAAATTTTTTGGTGTTTTGAGGTCAAATCTTTAAAAATCCTATCTTTGATGTTTGAACACGTTTTTGGGGTGTTTCGAAGAGCCATTCAAGGCTGGGTTGTCGCTTGGCGTAAATCCTTAGTCTCCTTTGCTCGTCCGTTCGCCTCCGGTTAAGATTTTTCCCCACTTGGGGGCTAGGCTGATAATGCTGTAGAAGCAGGTTCAGTCGACTGAACCAGGAGGTCAGTCGAGTGAACCAGGGGACATAAAATACTATGTACCTGTATCAGTCAACTGAACCATAAGGTCGGTCGACAAACCTGGAAACCGAAAGTTTCCATGCATAGTATCGGTCGACCGACCTTATGGTTCAGTCGATTGACCTGGAAACCGAAAGTTTCCAGGCATAGTATCAGTCGACTGACCACCTGGTTCATTCAACTGATCAGCTTGTCTCAGCCCAATTTTACTACTTTGCGTGGGTTTCCAATTTTAATCAATTCATGTTGATCCGATTTGTCGTTATCATTTATTATCAACTTTGATGACTTCTTTTTTGGGATTTTTGGGAGTATCCATTTTGACGGATTCGGTATCGATTTTTATGGTTTTAATTCACGTCGTCAAATGTGAATTTTGGTGATTGATTGTTTTTACAATCTTTGTTATTTGTCACTTTTAAAATACAAAGGTTTCTATACTAGTAGTAAATATTCAAACTCTTTCACAAAGATGATTCCAACTATATTTTTAATACAAATCTCATTTATAAAACCGTTTTCCAATCTATTAGTATATACAAACCTTTACCTCATTCGTGTGAAAAATCCAATTAAACGACTTAGCAAAACAAGTGGTATGAAACACTTGCGTTTACTTTGTCAGTTAATTCTTAGACTTGTTCGATGGAAATATTGTGACAATTTTCGAGTGGCTATCTACAATTTGTTCGTAAATATTTAAGTTAAGCTAGTGGTTATGGGACATGAAGCTAAACTCTTATACTTAATTGCTTAGTGTGATTCACACTTCTTATTGATCAATGGTGATCATTTAATGATTTAGACTAGGGATGTGTGATGCCTCTTTGTCTGCGTGGGGGGACTATACCCCATTCTGTTGAGCTTCGTCTCATTTTTATGGGCTAGCGACCCATGGTCTTTGGACCATTCCTGGAGCATTCGGCTCAATAAGTCAGTGCATGGGGTGTATCTTTTTAGGTGCATCGATGTCCGACTAGGCAAGGGGTGTATCTTTCTAGGTGCATTGATGTCCGACTAGGCATGGGGTGTATCTTTCTAGGTGCATTGATGTCCGACTAGGCATGGGGTGTATCTTTTTAGGTGCATCGATGTCCAACTATACATGGGGCGTATCTTTTTAGGTGCGTCGATGTTAGTTTATACATGGAGCGTATCTTTTCAGGTGCGTCGATGTTCGACTGTGCATGGGGCGTATCTTTTTAGGTGCATCGATGTTCGGTTCATGGGATAGCGACCCATTTGTGATACACGTGTTGGTGAGTTTTCATGCTCTCGTTTGTGATAGGCATTCCTCCTTTATGATTTCTGGATTTCTAGTTGTGATTTCTAGAATTTGTGTTTCACCAATTTTCATGGTTTGCATTGATAAGATCTATCAATATTTGTGTTTTGGTGAATAATTTAAAGAATGCGATTCTTTTTGGTGCTTTGAGATGATTTTAGATATTGTATGATTTTTGTAGTTACCTTATGTATACTTGTCATGGTATGGCATTTTTGTTATCATACGTTTTTGGTCATATCTCTTATCCTATATCATTTTATATGGTATTTATAGCTAGACTGATCCGTTTATTATTTTCTTCTTAAATAATACTCGGGTCAGACCGAGGTATTTCAGGTGCTCCTGCTTGACTTCTTATCTGGGTCCGTCACCTGACTTTTGGCTATCTATTTTAGCATAGTATTTTTTGTTAGTATTCATTTGAGATATAGACTCCTTGATGTATACTTATTCTTTTGTCTTGTACTTGTATCTATTCTTTTGTGATGTAGTGGATCTAGTTTGACCACTACTTTGATGTACACTTCTATGTGTTATATTCATATATGTTTCCGCCTTTGTGATATGAATATCTGCGACTGATTTGTGTTATGTTTATTTCTATTTTTTTTCCAAAGGCCTCATAGCCACTGTGCGGTAGCTATGAGTTTGTATTTGATATGTCGCATTTCCTCTTGAAATGAAATGTAAGTTATATTATCTGACATATTGGAACTCGCACAAAGCGATTACACAGATGGTCGCTCCTCAACAGCCTTATTATTCATGCTAGTCGTCGGCATTACCCCGTAGTGTCCTTAGCTAGCGTGAGTATAGAGGTGGGGCGTCACATCCAATAGATCGGGAGAGCTGATAAGACAAATTTTATTAGAACTAATCTACTCGCTCTCGATAAAAATCTCCCATTCCAATTAGAAATCCTATTTTTGATTTTATCTATGATAATAAACCAGTCATCATGTTTAAGTTTAGTAGGTCTGATCAAAAAACCAAGATAATCAAGTGGAAAATTCATAGTTTTACAATTAAGCGTATTAGCAACTAAATTTTCAACCTTCTCAAAATCATTTAAAACTAAACTGAACTTTTATCAAAATTTATTTTTAAACCAGATAATAGTTCAAAACTATATAAAATAAGTTTAAGAGTGATAATATGTCTAGCCAAATGGGAGTAAAAAAGCAAGGTATCATCAGCAAATTGAAGTATGTGAGATATCGTTACCAACATTCCCCAAAGATCCATTATCAACCGCTTTTTTAATTATCTTAGCGAAAACATCTACGGCTAAGTTAAACAAGAGAGGTGATAAAGGATCACCTTGCCTTAAACCTCGCTTAGATTTAATTTTATTACTTAAATACCATTATCCATAATACTAGAGTTACCAGTTCTAAGTAAATTCATAATTCAGTTAATCCATCTATGACTGAAACCTCTAGCATGAAAAATATCAACTAGAAACTCCCAATCAACCGAATCAAAGGCTTTCGCAAAGTCCAATTTTAGAATTGCATAAGTCATACTATTCTTACAATAGTGATTAATATAGTCTTGAACAACAGCCATCAATCAGTGATATTTCTCACCTTAATGAAAGCAGTTTGTGAACAGTCTATTAGATCGTTCATTCTTACACTAAGTCTATTAGCTAAAACTTTTTAAATAATTTTAACCGAACAGTTAATTTATGAAATACGTCTAAAATCTTTTAATTTATTAGCACCTACTTTTTTGTGCAATAAAATAACATTTGCAAAATTAAATCTTCCTAATTTCAATTTTCCATTATAGAATTCGTTAAACATGCTAATTAAATCGAATTTTAAAACATCCCAAAATGTTTTATAAAAGAAAATAGAGAACCCATATGGACCCCTGGATTTATCACCTGGCCTGTCATTAATAGCTTTCCAAATTTCCTCTTCAGTAAAAGGATTACCTAACTCAGAAAGTTCGACATTAGAATCAGAAGGATAAAGATCATTCCATCTAGCATTAATTCTGTGTTTATTTTTATTACCAGAATTATCTCTATAATAGTCTATAAAATCCTTACTAAGATCTCTTTGATCGACCAATTCTTCATTATACACAAAAATAGAATTAATCGTATTACTACGTTTTCTACCATTAGCCATATTATAGAAAAATTTGTTATTATTGTCACCTTTATTTATCCATTGAATTCTAGATCTCTGTTTCCACATAACCTCCTCTTTTTGTAAAATAGAATTAAGCTCTTCTTTTAGATTAGCGAGAATGTTACGCTCACCTAAATTTAGTCTAGTTTCTTCTAACTTGTTTATTTTAAGCATCTCAGAAAGTATGTTTTCTTTTTTAATTTTATTTCTACCAAAAACATTCTTACTCAAATTTTTAAGAAAATTCCTAAGATCCATAAGTTTTAAAACAAAAATTTTAGCAGAATTATCCTTATTTCTAATATTATAAAATCTCATAGAAATCCACTTATTTTTAATTAAATTCGAAAAATTGGATTTTAATAACCACATTTTTTCGAATTTAAAAGATTTATTAATAACTCTATGTTTTTCAAAAGTGAAAATAATAGGACAATGATCATAATAAGTGTAAGGCAAACCATACACTCTACAAATAGGAAATTTATCCTCAATTTCATCACTACCGAAAAACTTATCGAGAAGAGCCATAGAACGGGACTTCCTAGTATTACTCCAAGTAAAATCTCTATTAGAAAGGGGAATTTCAATCAAATTAGAATTAATAATAAATTGATCAAATTCCTCCATAGTAGAAAAATCACCCACCCGTCGTGAACGCTCTCCTATAAAACATGTAACGTTGAAATCACCCCTCCAAATTCAAAAACCAGGAGCTAAAGATCTAAACTCTAGACATTCATTCGATAGAATCCGATGACTTATTTTTGAGTTTGGCCCATAAACATTAGAAATATTTAAAAAAGAATTATCGCTAAGATTAATGAGAATAATATGTAGAGAATGTTGCTTGGAAATACATTAAAGCGGTTTAAAAGAGTTATCCCTCCACCTAATTAATAAACCCCCAGAAGCACCTACAGAAGGTAAAAAAGCCCATTTCCTAAAATGAAACACACCTAATCTTCTATAAAATTGAATATTGGGACATTCAATTTTAGTTTCCTGTAATAGTACAATGTCAATAGAATAGTCTCTAAGAAAAGCTCTAACTTTGTCACACTTA
Organism: Allium fistulosum; assembly: GCA_030737815.1. Taxonomy (NCBI): domain Eukaryota; kingdom Viridiplantae; phylum Streptophyta; class Magnoliopsida; order Asparagales; family Amaryllidaceae; genus Allium; species Allium fistulosum. The sequence goes on along the minus strand of CM060905.1, from coordinate 727,444,785 downwards.
TTTGAATTGTGGAAACCTCTGATATTCCAACTATAATCCTCATATACCAACAGATCTAGCGCTATCAAATTCCTTACTTCTAATATACTCTAGATCTACCTTAACATCAGAAAAAATAAAAGTGGTATCGCTAGATAATTAACTAAACTCAGATGGAGACAAACTACGTAAATCATATGATGAATACGTACTACCCAAATTAGAGAAGATACCTAAGCCTTAATTCGTAGCACCACTCATGGCACTCGAATCAGGTTACTCACAGGTAGACTGAGTCTGACTAGAATGGACCTGGCACTACATCGAACTGATCCACTAAAAGCCATGGATTTCCTATGCCTACCTCTCCTTGATGAAAAAGAACAAGAAGCGGAATTGCTACCAATCACACTATTTCGAACATTAGCTGAAAGACAAGAACTCCCCATCAAAGTATTATCCAAATCACTGTTCACTTTTTTGATATCCTGTGACGACCCGGATTATTAACGGTTGTTAATTGGTAATTAATTGAATTAAAAACTATATTAGAGATTTCATTTTTAATATCTCTGGATAAAATAAATCCCATAGATTAGATTAAAGATAAACGTTCAAATATATTTATATATATATATATAAAAACATATAGACAAGTCTTATGGTGATCAAATATAAATATATATATATATATAAGTACATAGGTATGTATATATATGAGGATTAGACATACATAAGCATGGACACAAACACACACATATATATGTATATATATATATATACTAGATAAAATAGTGAATAGGCGAAATATACATAAGTAAGTATGTATGTATATATGTTAAATGAAGGGTGAAAGTTATAAAATGGAAATTTACATATGATGTATGTATGTATGTTATGTAAAATAGTACATATAGAATGTAGATATATATGCATAGATATATATGTACACACTTAAGGGGACATAGAAATTAATGCATATCATCTCAAGCAAACAATATATCAAATCTTTCTCTTATAATATCAAATCAAGTCAAATAAAAAAATCAACTCAAGGTAATAAAGTAAGAAAAGAAATAAAATAAAAATATAAAATGTAAAAGCCTAGAAGAATAATCTCAGCTGGTAGCTTGCTCTACACACTTCATTCCCTACATATAGAGATATGTGGCCGGGCCTATCACTCTATTCATTTTCTTTCATTTGAAGTAAGTTAAACAAAAGAAAAAAAACAACACTACCATTTAAAAACAAAATCCAACTCAAACAAAAGAAGATCAAAATCAAGATCAAAGGCAGATAGCAGTCTTGAAAGCAGTGTTCTCTGTTCAACATTAAGTGTGAGTAATCATAGGTTTTTAAAAACAATTTTAAATCTTGATTCCACTTTGATATATTGATATATGTTTGGAAATCATGTTGCTGGCCTGAAATGCTTGGGTTTAAATGAATGCATGTATGTAATAAGTATTGAATGCTTGCGTATATCCAATAGACTCTGTTGTGATGATAATAGGTTTTGATTTTCCTTCTAAATTCAATATTTCACCATTGAATCACTGTTAGCTTTTGATTTGCAAATGAAAAGTGCTTGAAATCGTGAAACATCAGTACTAAAAATAATTCCAGGAATTTATATTGAGTATTTGTTTGGAAATTTTTAAAATAACAGTGAAAAATTATATTGGGTCAAAATTTTATAAATTCAATTTTTAGATTGGATTGCTTGGTTGAATTCGTGATGGAAAATCATGAATTTTAATATGTATATCTCGATTTTTAGTTGGATAAATATTGGGTATTCTCGAGTTGATCGGTTGGGCTATTTTGGGGGATTTCCATCGATCAACGACGAACTGGCCGACGTGATTGGGTCTGAAGGTCGAGGGGAAGACGAGGATCATTAGATAAATACTCCGATGATTTATCAAGGGTCGTGATGGCCAGAAGGTGTAACGAACGCGATTTTTCGTCACTCGAAAATCGACATTAATATGTCCACTGTATCAACTACCGAGCAATCGAATGCTGGAAAACCGAATTGTTATGGAGAAAAAAAAGAGTTAGAGGAAGACAGAAGAAAAAGAAAGAAGAAACAACAGAAAACACAGAAACAGAAACAATATCAGAATCTCACATTCGCAGCGGAACAACATATAATAGATAAATGAATAATCTTTAATCAAAAGAACTATATCAGTTTATACATTACATCATATCATCAGAGTCAATATATCAATGGAAAGTTATATAAACTTGTCCTTATACAGAATACACAGCAGAATAAATAATATCATATACAAGTGGTACGTCTCGCCATCCAACTCGCCACTAAGCTCCACAGCATCCCGAATCCAGAATGACCTGATAACCTGACTCTAGACTACCTATGTGGAAATTGGTGGGCACCTAGAGTTTAGGAAGGAAACAATAAACTCCAGGTCAGTCATGGTGACTGGTGTGAGATCGTAAAACAGTTATTTTTACAAAGAAAATAAAATTTATTCGCAATGCTATTTAGAAAATAAAACTACCATAAGACCTCCCGCCACACACACAATGCAAACGCAGAGTTGGAGGAGATTTCTTCTTATGATAGTCAAAGATGCTTACTACGCAAATCATTGGATTATTATTATTATTAATGTCTAGTGTAGAAAACATTTCAAAAGTATAATATTAATCTTAGCCAGCATAGGCATTTCACACTATGCCTACTATAGCTACCATCTAAACAGTGGGGTGCCACCATAAGTAAATGGCAGTTTCTAAAACTAAAACCGTACAAAGTGCATATTGGAGTTTGGATTTCCAACAAACGGTCAGGCCAAGGAACTTCCCATTGCCACATAGGTACGCCTCTGGAAAGACTCCCCGAGAACCTAACCGGATCTCTGCCAACACAAGGCTGGGTTACCCCTAACTGGGTAACTACTGACACGAGTATGCCATCCCCCGGTCTTAACGACCTTTATCCGAGGATCCTCGATACAAACAACCACAAAGAAATAAATTTGCAACAACAACATAGGTTAAATATCTGGGCTCCATACCATGATACAACCTCTATCCAGAAGGAAATGACATACACTAAGGGGGCGCTATCCCCTAATAACCTTGCTGCATCCTTCCTGTTTTGACCATTTCCGGGGTGTGAGGTCCGACGAAGTCTCATCCACAAAGCTACGCTTTGGCACAAAGCCATGCTTTGGGTCAACAAATGATCAAAGTAATGATCACAAAGATAAATGATCAAACAAATGATCATATCACAAATGATCAAACAATGATCATCAAACAGCAACACTCAGCATGCCACGTTACCAAATGGGGAATATATCACTAGTAACCATCAACTACATAACCTCCGAGCTCGTACGTCTCAGAGAAGGGTGTTAAGCTAAGAGAATAAATTCTCCTCCACCAACAGATATGTATTTGAAAGAAATCAGCTTTATATCTCAATTTGTAACGTCAGACACACAATCCATACAAGTTTGTTCCTGGCTCGAACAGAACCGAAGGCACTTCCAAAGAAGTCCTTGCAATCCGGATAATTCCTAATCACGTCCAGACTTCCCGTCACAAAGGGTGATAAAATCTCAATATCGGAGATCAGCCAATGCAGAGTCATTCGACGGTAATCCTTCCGTTTTCAAAAATATTCGGCCTTCAACACCGGTCATCAAATGCAATCCATTACGACGTATCACATATTTGGAATGGGTAATACGACCCAAAGGTCCTTTCCCGGCTAACCCGAATAGTGAGCGCAAATTTTTTGAAAATAAGTGTGGCATCCAAATTCAAGCAAATCACAACAAACACCCATTCAAGGTAATTATTGATAGTCAGTTATTTACTATCAATAGGTCTGCACATCATCATCAGATCCCAAATAATTTTCAAATTATTTATTTTCCAAAAATATCTTTACAAGATATATAATTTCCACACTTCAACCATTTGAAAACAATTTCAAATATTCACTTTTCAATTTATCTTTCAAAAGATAAAATCTCAAACCTTTCATTTCATATTGGAAAATATTCCCATACTTATTTAATAATAGGTAATTCACAAATCCATTTATTTTCAACACTTGGAAAATGTTCAATATACTTAAATCATAATTAAGTATGTATTTCATTTTTTTAAAGGAAAACATCCTCTTCAAACACATTTATTTGAGTCAAAACGAATGTTGCGTAAAACATCGTTACGACAACTCAAAATCACTAGTATAGGGATTCGAAATTTAGATAGATATATAAATCCCAATACTATATAAAACATTTCCTTTTGGAAACGATTTACTATAACAACAGTTTTATAGTCCACCATTTCCTTATTCCTCGAAAACGTCTATTTCAACAATAAATGTTGAAATCTATGGTTTCGGTACTTAATACATTTTAAAACATCGTTAAATCATTTTAATTCTATTTAAAATATCACTGTTCCAAAACATCTCCATTTTATTTAATAATATATTCACTGTCCAAAATCGTGAATATATTTCGTTATCCAAATTCAACATTTCTACACATTTTATTTAAAGGATTATCCACTGTCCAAAATCATGAATATACTTCCTTTAATAAGCTATAATAATTAACTTATCAAAATAAGTCATTTTCGAATTTACAAAACAATGTTTATAAATTCCATTTATATTTTTTATTTAACAACTTCAAGTTATAAAAGTCACTTTATTAACAAATTCTGTCCATATCCCATTTACACGCCAAAATCCAAATTATAAGCAAATTACTTATAATTCTCTATTTACAAATTCATTCTATAACTTCACAAATCGTAGATCCTATTTTTTATAAATCCCTTTATAACCTCATTTTAAAACGTCTTTTAAAACTCCTTTATAATTTCATCACTTTGATTTACAACAAATCAAATTTTTAATAAATCTTATATATATAGCTTTTACAATAAATTCAAAAATCTCTATATAAACTATTTTATAAAAATCATTAACTCCATATTTCAAAAATCACATTTTAACTATATTTCTCAAAAATCATAATTTTATAATATTAAAATTAAAATGTTTATTTATTTAAAATGAATCAATTCAAAATTTTAAATAAAATGCCTAATCTAAAAAATAACTTTAAAAATCCCTTTAAAATCAAAATCGTTATTTTTAAACTTCAAAAATGGATCAGATGATGCAACAGCACCAAATAATCAATCACGGCATCCAAACATCATATATCAATATGACAACAGAATATATAAAAATATCTGTAAATAAATCAATACGGTGAGGAATCCAATCGGATCCCTCCAACCTGTTTCCCTGCATCCACAAACGTTAACACAATACCCATTCCACTTCGAGGTGGAATATCGCGGTATATGGGATTTATAAAATATTATCCGCTATTATGCGGCGCAATAAGGTCTCATCCGCTATATAATGCGGGAAATCAATCAACTCCAATATATATATATTCCAATATATATATATTGCTATATACTACTATATATACTATATCACATCGAAATAGCAATCAATCAATAACTGCAAATCCAACTTTCAATTTGAGTGAGAAAATCTCACCTTTGCTTTTTATTTTGCAATCCATTTCCATCTTGACTCGATTTTCTTGATTTATACCTTGTATAATTATTTACACAATTCATTAATATTCGAATCAACTGAACAATTAATTTCGGTTTAATAGTTTTTGATTAGCTGATAATTCTTTTTAAACCAATTTTCTCCTTTAATAAATTTATCTAACTAATTATTAAATTTCCTTTTTTAATAAATTTCAGACCTGTAAGTATATACTTTCTTTTGAAACCATATACATACACTTATAAACAAAAATTTAGATTCCAAAAATAAATCTTATACTGTATATATACACATATATATATACTTTCAAAAAAAAATTTTAAATAAGATAAACTGTAAATAGCGCACTATATGTATAAAATTCTAGTGTATACAATTTCTCTCTAATATCCATGAATATTAACTATATTGTTTATTTCCAATCTATAAACATTTACTTAAATTAATTTAAATAAAACTGATACCTCTGTTCATATCCACTACACAGCCTCATCATCAGACAAAGCCACAACTACCCTCGGCCATCGATGAGTCGCCGCTCTACCACTTCTTGCCATGTTCGAACGCGAACCTACCTAGTGACTCGCGACCTTCACAATACCTCACACAAGCCGCCGCCTGGAAACAACCATCGCGACAAGGTCGCGAACTCCGCCTCACCATCGCGGCCTGCAACCCTTGCTAGGCCTGACATCGCGATGCCACTGCTTGCCGAAGACGACAACAATCCCATGCCGATTCTCTCCATCGCGTCATCCCTCCAAATCGCCTGCTCGACTACACGACTTGATTTGAATTCCTCTGCCTCAGTTCGATTGCAAGAGAACACGTTCAAAAATCAATTCGATATCCTCTTTTCTCCCAAGTTGAAATCAATTCACGAATTTTGATTTGGAAGGGGGAAAGGAACAATCGGTTTTGATAGTCTGTAGAATGAAGATGAGAGAGGGAAGAGACTCGACTTCGGTTAATTAATTTTTTTTCTTTTTTTACCAAAGAGAAGGGAGCGCGGCCATGAATTGATTTTAAACGAAAGGTTTTCGAACTGAGGAAGGAAAAGAATTTTAGTTCGGCCATTGTTTATTTTGAACGAGATGATTTCGATTTGAAGTTTTAAAGACGAGCGGCCATGCTTTGCACGATTTGTTTCGCGACTTTAGGCGTATTTTAAGGAAGATAACGTGCTGATGTTGACCCATTATAAATTTAAATTTAAATTGAATTCAATTTAAATTTCAACGCGTTTATCTATCATACGATCACATAACAACTCCGAAAAATACGAAATTTGAAATCCGATAATAATTCAATATTACGGACCCAATGGAATTGGTTTCGTCGAATTCCGAGACTATGCCTCGGAAGGCTATTTTTAAATATCGATCCAAACGATATAATTTCAAAACTGATCAAATCACTTTCAAATTAAATTCTGAAGCTTCTATTATCTTTAGTATTATCAATATGGATTTTACAAGCCTTTGAAATATTTTTAATCAGCGAAAACCTGAAGATTAAAATTTTATTCAACTTTTAATAGATTAAATTTTATAATTTAATCGCCAAATTCATATTAACATTGGGAATTCAAGCTAAAAAATTATTCAAATATTTAAAATTAATTAAATGTTTTCAATTTAAATTGTTCAAAATTCTAGGTCATTAAAGAAGGTCTCGAAGTAGGGTTTTACACCCCGAGTTTGTCGTTGGTGTTTAAAAGGTATTTGTGGCGATGAGACGAGATCAGAGGCGATCGCGAGGCCTGCGGTAGGAGCTAGAGGTCAAGGCGGAGCTATGGTGTGAATGGCGGGGTGTCTCGAGGCATAGATCATCGAAGGTGGTCGAATTTTTGGTGATGTAGTTTCCAGGCTGTGTGTTTTTGGGTCGCATTTGATTCTCGATCGAATCGAGATAGCTGGGTGATTGCGTGGTGTTGCCGAGGTCGATGTCGACTTATTGGAGGCCGGAACATGGTTCGTTGGCGATCAGGGACGTTGTACACATGAACGTGCACGTTTTTGTGCATCTGGGAAGTTGGTTTGAAGAAGAAGAGGGGGTGCTCGGGTTTAAGCTTGGGTAGGCTTGAATTTTTCTCGAAGCAGGAAGAAGCTCGGTGTTTTTGGTTGAAATCTTCGGGTTTCATGTAGTTTTGCTCGGGTTTTTGTTTAATGGTAATTTGAGTATAATTATTTTATGAAAGTAATTAAATGGTAGTGATTAAGGATTAATCACTTAGTGTAATTAATTAACGGGTAAATTAGTATAATTAAATTAAGGGTTAATTAATTAATTAAAGAGTAATTAATTAATTAAAGGATTAAGGTTGATTAAAAGGTAATAAATTATTTGTTAAGGTAATTAATTAAAAAGTAAGTAATTAATGGAAGTAATTAAGAGGGTCGTTAATTAATGAAAATGATTAAAAGATTAATTAATATTTAAAGGATAATTAATCTATAATTAAGGTTTGATTACTTAATGTAATTAAAGAATAATTAATCAAGGATGATTAATTAAGGTAGATAATTTAGAGATGATTAATTAATTAATTTGTAATTAATTAAATGATAAGTAAGCTGGATTAAAGGTAATCCAAGTGATTAAGTTAGAAATTAATTTAATTAGAGATAAATTAAATTAATTAAGAATGGATCAAATTTGTTTATGGATGATTTAAATGATATTGGATAATTTGAATGAGACATCTCTAATATGTGATATGTGCTGTTTTGTGATATATGGTTGAATTAGATAATATGGATTATCTATCTGTATTGAGATGAATCATCTATTTGAAATGTTCTGAATAACTAAATTGTTTAAATCCTTTAAACAACTTGGACATTTATAACGGCATTTTGAATCAACCTTGTCTGATAACTTATGTACTGTGATATGAGATGTGAGGTTGTACTATGATATTTGGATTAACTATCAATAGTGAATTGCCGTGTAAAGTGTGACATCTTGTATTTAAATTTGAATTGTAAAAAGGGTTTAGTTTTGAAGTGACATTGAATTCGAAGGGACCGGGATCGGGTTTCAGCAATACCCGAACACACTTCAATTAGTAATCTAAGTTTTTTTAATTGGATATGTAAAACTAAACAGGCTGGAATGGAATGAATTGAGTATCATGGACATTTAACCTGAAACTGTTGTGTGATAAATGTTTGACTATAAGAACTCGTAAAGGTACGAGTTACCCTGGTGTTCACATGTGTTATAGCTTGGTATTTCATGTTAGACGAGTTTACTCACGCAGGTTTCCAGCCTGACTCCGGTGTTACTTTGATGTAATGCTCGGGTCAGACCGAGAATTACAGATTTTCAGGTAAGGACGATTTGGAGCTTAGGAACGAGCTGGATGGCAGCAACGTATGGAGTGTTTCCGCTGTGATATTATCTCTGTTTATCTGAGACATGCGATTTGTATATGTCCAGTGTTTGTGCATGAGTGTAACTCTGATGTAAAAATATAATTGATGGATACAGGTATTCTTTTGTAAACTATTATTATTTGATATTATATTTTGATCCGCTGCGATTTGTGAGAATCAATGTTGTGATTCTGTTTCTTCTTCTTCTATCTCTTTCTTCTTTTCCTAACTATTTGGAATTTTCACGATCGAAAATTCCAGGTCGTTACATTTGGTATCAGAGCGAGGTTAAGCGAAAACCATGGCTCTAGTGGGTTTACTCATCAAGGATAGGGTCAGCGGTACCCTAGGATGAGTTGAGTGTGTATATATATGTATATATACATATGAGAGCGTACTTGTTATTTTCTTATATAAAGATTTTAAAAATGGTTTTAAAGAAAGATTTTTATAAAATCTTATATTATATATATAGCAATAATTGGTTATAAAATAAGAAATTAAGGAATATATATATAAACATATCCACATAAGGATTGGATAATGTGACGACCGCCCATGACCCCTGCACCGAACCTAGAGAATGTGCGCTAAAAAGTGTGCCAGGCGACCATGGACGATTGCCAGGATAAATTTAAACAACAGAATCTATCGTATTACTCACAGCGCAAGGACAAAATACAATAGAATATATACATAGTGAAGCTTCACAGAATAGAATCTCATCAATAAAACTTCATAATAGTTGAATACAAACATCAGAATAGTCAATACATCAAGCCTCACTACATAACACTCAGAGAATATACAAACAGCGGAACACCCAGTACATATAGCAAGAAGATAATATGCAAGCCTCCCGCTCGTCTTCGACATCAGCATCGTGGAAAGCAAGAACAGCACCTGTCACCTGCTACCTAGTCTGCCCGTCCCAAAATGGACGAACAGCCCAAGGCAATAAGAGTTAAAACATAAAGCCTTGAGTCAGACAACAGTCTTAGTGAGCGGTAAATTAACTAACAACATACCAAGAGAGCATAAAGGAAAAGGAATAGGAATACAACCCTCCCACTCCACCTCTTTCTACAGTGATAGCCCCAGACACACACTAAGTAGAAGCAAACATAGCAGAGCATACAATTTAAAGTAAAGCAATTATCACTCGAGTCAAGGGCGATGCTTTCCAAGTACAAACCCCCAAGGCCTAAACCAAGATCAGATAAGCACCCAGAAAATACCGCTCTTGAGACCGAGTGATGATACAACCAAACATCCATGACTCTGGCTATCACTGTTATCATTGCTTCGACACCACCGTTAATTGAATGACCGGCACATTCTTTCAGCCGTCCGTCAAGGGCTAATGGAAACCCCGATTCTAGACATAACTCCGAACGTCATCGTGACCCGTGCCCAGGACTATCGAATCTGCCCAGAGTACTCGACTACCAATCAGTAGTCTTCAGGGACTATCGAATCTGCCCAACGTACTCTTGCTTTGAGCATGCTAGAACCTTCAACAACGATGAAACCTCAGCCTTCTAGTCATCCTCCTCGACGACTATTTCTATACTAGCTCAAGCGCCTCTCGAGCCAACCATTATCCTTAACTCGAACCATATCACCGAGTTATCAACATGCTTGGAATGATCCCGTCTGGATTAGACCAAGACTATCTCATACTATGCTTCGCCTCATCATCATCATAGCAAAGCCTCATCTCAACATCATCATCAAATCTATCCATATGAGCTTCATCATCCGCCATATATGTCACGAGCAGCTTTTCCAATTCAAGAGTCTTTCCCTTAGCTTTTGAATCATCTTCGACCATCTTGTCTAAATCAAACCATAAATCATCTAATTCATATCAATCAACCAAGTCAAACATTTATCCAAATAATCAAGCACTCAAATATGATCTAAATAGTCAATTATAACAATAATGGCAATTTCGTAAATAAAGAGTCAAAAGTCTAACAAGCATGAAAACATGAGCAATATCTCTATAATCTTGATGAATGAACTTGCATAGGTTAACATGTAGTAAAATGGTTGTCAAATCATCATGAACAGTGGATCTATATGGATCTATACTTGGGTTTACAAAAATGCATGGAAATCACTACTTTAGCACAAAAATCAAGCCAACAATCCGATATACTCCTTTGGATCCGTGTGAGAGATAATCTCCACTCACCAAATCACCTAAACACCTTAAAAGAAACCCACTTCAGATCTGGACAGTGAAGGATCTAACTCGATCTATCACCAATCCGCTTCAAACGATGAAATCTCTCTTCGAAGGATGAAGATCTTCAATCTAAGCTCTTGGATCTTCGATTTGATCTTCAATTTGGATGGAAGGAATCACTAGATTAGAGTGGAAAAAAGAAGTGAAGAAGTATAGAAGTCGAGCTCTCAAAATGGCAGCACTTCGTCGCTTCGAAATCCGGACCTCAAAAATGAAGAAGAACCTTCCTATTTATAGGCTGAAAAACCCTTAGGTCGTCCACTTTTAGGTCGTCCACGACCTATAGAGCATCACGACCTACGACCTATCGGAACCCCTCAATCTACGACCTAACGACCTAAGCTTATGCGCACTCACGACCTACCAGTCTACGACTTACGACCTAGCGCAAGCGCACGACCTATAGATCCAACGATCTAACAAATAGCATATGCGCGCGACCTAACAGATCAACCCCTATGCGACCTATCACAAACCATACGACTTAACACTTCGTGACTTAACCATGCGCGACTTACGACCTATCACATGCGCGCCTTAACGACCCAGCGACTTAACAGCAGATGCGCTTCCGCAACCTAAAAATGCCACGACCTAAGACATTGTGCGACCTAACGTCCCATGACCTAACTCCTAAGTCTTCTACGACTTAACTTCCTTAGGTCGCTCACTGCTACCCTAGCTTCCTTAGGTCGTCGCCGACCTACCCCTTTGGTCGTTAACTCGCCAAAACTCTTAAGTCACCAACTTTCCTTAAGTCGTCTACTATCTTAAGTCTGAATCCTATAAGTCGCTATACTCCTTAAGTCGTTCACTCGACCTAAGCCACCACACGACCTAACTTCCACACGACTTATCCCAACCCTTAGGTCGCCTACGACATAACCTCCTTCATGACCTAAGCTATCATACGACCTAACTCTTAAGTCGCTCCACTCCACTAGGTCGTTTACTCCTTAGCTCGCATCTTCCTTAGGTCGCTCCAAACTCCCATACGTCCTAGGACTTAAAACTCTGAACGACTTATCAGCAATGCGACCAAATGTCAACTGTTTTACGATGTTTCGATCCGTAAAAATACGGGTCGTTACATTCTCTCCCCCTTAGGAATTTCGCCCCCGAAATTCCAAACAAACAGAGCAATCAGAGACTATTCTGCATGCCTACCATCCATAGCAATCAACAAACCATGCATCCAATTCTAGCTTAGCATGCAGAATTCTAAAACTTAGAACAAGTTACAATGTCGTTAGATGACACGACACCTTAGGGCCATACCTTGAAGAGTTCAGGATGAGCTGCTTTCATCCTCTCTTCCACCTCCCATGTACAGTCGTTATCATCATCACTCCATTGTATCTTGAGCAACTTAACTACCTTCTTCCTAAGCTGTTTCGTGTCGGTTTCCACAACACGAAGCGGCTTATGAGGTCTCTTATCAACTGGATCAACTTCAAAATCTTCACAGCTATCAGCAGAAACCACTGTATTCGAGTCGTGCACATACTTCCGTAGATTCGATACATGAAAAACATTGTGCACACCCGACATCTTTTCTGGTAACTCCAATCTATAGGCGAGCTTTCCAATTCGCTCGGTGATCGGGAATGGTCCAACAAATCTCGGAGTCAATTTTCCTTTCTTCCCGAACCGAATAACATTCTTTAGAGGAGAAATCTTCACAAAAACCATATCACCTACGTCGAATTCCAAATCCTTACGACGCTTATCGGCATAACTTTTCTGACGGTCTTGGGCTGCCTTCTTTCGTTGCCGAATGATCTCTATACAATCTGAGGTCTGTCGAATCATCTCTGGCCCAAGTATCAGCTTTTCTCCTGTCTCTAACCAACATGTCAGAGAGTTACACGGTCTTCCATACAATGCTTCATACAGTGCCATACCAATGCTTGACTGGTAACTGTTGTTATATGAAAATTCCACCAAATGAAGGTGATCTTCCCATGATCCTCCGAAATCCAAAACACAAATTCTGAGGAGATCTTCCAAAATTCGGTTGACTCTCTTGGTCTGACCATCTGTTTGAGGGTGATAAGCTGTACTCAAACACAACTCGGTTCCCAAAACTTCCTGGAAGCTCTTCCAAAATCCACTAGTGAACAATGGGTCTCGATCGCTCACTATACTCTTCGGAATACCATGGAATCGAACTATCCACTTAACATATAACTCGACCAACTTTGATGCAGTCCTAGTCGATCGAACAGGAATGAATCATGCACTCTTAGTCAAACGATCTACAATGACCCAAATCCCTTCATTCCCCGTTCTTGTTCTAGGTAACCCATCAATAAAATCCATCGATACTTGCTCCCACTTCCATGTAGGAACTTTTAACGGCTGAAGCAATCCACTTGGCTTCTTCTGTTCGGCTTTTACCAACTGGCAGTTATGAACTTGGAAATAAAATTTTCAACATCCTTCTTCATACCTTCCCAGTAATAGGTTCTCTTCATATCCCGATACATCTTATTTCCACCTGGATGAATTGTCAACTTCGAGTGATGACTTTTCCTCAGAACTTCTTTCTTCAATTCATCGATATCGGGAACAACTAGTCATCCTTGCTTCCGAAGCCAACCCTCTCGATCGACCTCGAATCCTTTATCCTTTTCTGGGTCCAATCCAGATTCCAAATCATGGATAACCTTGACAAGCTTATCATCTCGCTTTTGACTCCCGCCAATCCTTTCCACAAGAGTCGGTCTTATCGATAAGTTTGCCAACATCTCAGGTTCTAATTCACATCTAGGCCTGAAGTCAAATCCAGCTAAATACTTGAGATTCTTCCATTCTGAAAACATGGCTCCCAATCCTGCATGTCTTCGACTTAACGCATTTGCCACTGCGTTACCCTTTCCCGGAGTATAAGCTATACCAAAATCATATGATGCCAAAAACTCTAACCATTGCTGCTGCCGAAGATTCAAATCCTTTTGGGAGAAAAGATACTTCAACGACTTATGATCTATAAACAACTCGAATCGAACTCCCAATAAATAATGTCTCCACATCTTTAGAGCAAAAATAATCGCCGCTAACTCCAAATCATGAGTCGGGTAATTCCTTTCATGTGGCTTCAGTTGTCGACTGGCATATGCAACAACTTTATCCTTTTGCATCAGCACTGCTCCAAGTCCAGTACCACATGCGTCGGTGTAGACCACCATCTCATCATTCCCACTTGGAATAGTCAAAACAGGAGCACTTGTCAATCTCTCTTTCAGGATTCTGAAAGCTTGCTCACACTTATCATCCCATCTGAACACTTGATTCTTTTTCGTCAATCCTATTAACGGTGCAACTACCTTGGAGAAGTCTTTGATAAACCGTCGATAATATCCTGCTAATCCAAGAAAACTTCTCACATCAGATGCATTCTTAGGTCTAACCCAATCCTGGATTGCTGCCACCTTAGCGGGATCAACCACTATTCCATTTCCAGAGATAACATGGCCTAAGAACCTCACTTCACTCTTCCAGAAGTGACACTTCGAAAACTTAGCCTTCAGCTGATGTTTCCGTAATATTTTCAAAACAATACGCAAGTGTGTGTTGTGCTCTTCTTCAGTTCTGGAATAAATCAGAATATCATCCACAAACACTAGCACGAACTTACTCAACTGATCTCTGAACACTCTATTCATAAGATCCACAAAATATGCTGGTGCATTAGTCAATCCAAACGGCATTACCAGCCACTCAAAGAAACCGGATGGTGTCCTAAAAGCAGTCTTCGGCACACTATCCTTAGCCACTCTTAACTGGTGAAATCCCATTTCCAAATCCATCTGAGAAAACACCTTAGCTTCGTGAAGCTGATCAAACAAGTCATCTATTCTCGGCAATGGATACTTGTTATTCTTAGTCACCTTATTCAGCTCACGATAATCCACACACAACCTTAACGATCCATCCGCTTTGGTTGCAAACACAACTGGTGCACCCCATTCGGACACACTACGCCGAATGAATCCTTTCTGTAAAAGATTATCAACCTGCACCTTCAACTCCTGCTGTTCCCTAGGCGCCATCCGCCTAAGAGGCATCACAACAGGTCTGGCTCCATCTACAAGATCTACACGAAACTCGATCTCTCTATGCGGCGGTAACCCTTTGACCTCGTCAAAGACATCCTCAAATCCATTAGCGATTGGCATAGATGACAGTCCATCCCATGGAACAACCAGCGAATACATGAAGCTCGTGAAGACGCCTTCTTCATGCTTACATCGTATCACAATCTTTCGCCCCTCCACGTTCTCGACTGTCACCTCCAACCTATCACAATCAACCTTTGCCGCATATCTCCTAAGCCAGTCCATACCCAAAATAATTCTGAACCCGGCAAAGTTCAGAACAAAGCAATCACAAACAAAAGAGCAATCATGACTCGATACAATCAGACCACGACATAGCATACACAAACAAGACGAACCCCCAACTGGATTAGTCACAACCAATGGCCTATCAACAATATCCGGTTCTAAACCCAACCGACCTACAAGTTCGTTACAAACAAACGAATGCGACGCCCCAGTATCAAATAGAACTCTAACTGGAACACCACATATGGAAAGAGTACCTTGAACCACCACACTCTTTCCTTTCTCTTCAACGGTAGGAGCTTTCGAAGACGATGGAACAGCTCCCAAAGCATATGCTTGCACAATCTGCTTGTCCTTTCGCGGTTCTGGACAATTCTTCCTGATATGTCCCAGCTTGTCATAGTTGTGACACTTCATCGGTACCTTCGGATTCTTGCAATCTCTAGAGAAATGGCCCTTCTGCTGACAATTGTAGCAGGTCACTTCGCCCTTCGGCTTCTTTTGGCCATCCTTACCCTTCTGCTAGTGCTGCTGCTGCTTCCTCTTCTTGTTTCCACCCTGCTGTGGTCTAGACTCTTCCTTGGTCACAGCAACAACAGATCCCTCTTTAGGAAACAGATTCTCGTGCCTGAGAGCTTTCTCCACAAGCTTCTCAAATGGATCGTCCAAATGATCCACCAACTGCCTCCCAAGATAACTGTCCAAGCCTGTCACAAACTTCTCATTCTTCTGATATGCAGATTCAATATACGACTGGGCATACTTGGACAAAGCTTCAAACTCAGAAACATACTCAAGAACTGGTCTTCCACCTTGCTTGAGCTCCACAAACTTCTTGAACAGAACAGACTTCTGAGCTGTAGAAATGAACTTAGCTTCAAATCTGACTTGGAATTGCTCCCAAGTAATCTCTTCCTCCGGAGTATCAATGGTGATAGAGTTCCACCAATCAGAAGCTCTCCCTTGAAGCTGTCTTGATGCAAGTTTCCTTTTAGTTGCATCATCGATTCCCAAATCACCAAAGATCCTTCTACAAGCATTTATCCACCTCTGGACTTCAATGGTTGATTCTGTCCCCAAGAAAACCTTCCCTCCAAGAGCAGTAAAGTCCTTACACAACTTAGCGAAATCCACCGATTTTGGAGTTTGAACTTGAACTCCAACATCCACCGATGGCCCCGGAGCTGGCATCCTTCTCATGATCGAAGTCATCATAGCTTCGAACATAGCAGCATAATCAGCAGCCCCTTCAGTAGCACAACCTTCCCTAGCAGCTGGTCTCCCTCTTCGACTCATCCTTAATATCTATAAAAAGGAATGATTAGCACACCTTGAGAAACAACTGCATAAAGGACTCAAAATCTACTAAGCTACTATATTATATATATAGTAATCATCCATCAAAATACAATTACGTCTCTCATACGTAGTGACGTCAACGAGCGTTGGGTAAAATCGATTAACCAATGCTCTGATACCAAATGTGACGACCGCCCATGACCCCTGCATCGAACCTAGAGAAAGTGTGCTGAAAAGTTTGCCAGGCGACCATGGACGATTGCCAGGGTAAATTTAAACAACAGAATCTATCGTATTACTCACAGCGCATGGACAAAATACAATAGAATATATATATATAGTGAAGCTTCACAGAATAGAATCTCATCAATAAAACTTCATAATAGTTGAATACAAACATCAGAATAGTCAATACATCAAGCCTCACTACATAACACTCAAAGAATATACAAACAGCGGAACACCCAGTACATATAGCAAGAAGATAATATGCAAGCCACCCACTCGTCTTCGACATCAGCATCGTGGAAAGCAAGAACAGCACCTGTCACCTGCTACCTAGTCTGCCCGTCCCAAAATGGACGAACAGCCCAAGGCAATAAGAGTTAAAACATAAAGCCTTGAGTCAGACAACAGTCTTAGTGAGCGGTAAATTAACTAACAACATACCAAGAGAGCATAAAGGAAAAGGAATAGGAATACAACCCTCCCACTCCACCTCTTTCTACAGTGATAGCCCCTAGACACACACTAAGTAGAAGCAAACATAGCAGAGCATACAATTTAAAGTAAAGCAATTATCACTCTAGTTAAGGGCAATGCTTTCCAAGTACAAACCCCCAAGGCCTAAACCAAGATCAGATAAGCACCCAGAAAATACCGCTCCTGAGACCGAGTGATGATACAACCAAACATCCATGACTCTGGCTATCACTGTTATCATTGCTTCGACACCACCGTTAATTGAATGACCGGCACATTCTTTCAGCCGTCCGTCAAGGGCAAATGGAAACCTCGGTTCTAGACATAACTCTGCACGTCATCGTGACCCGTGCCTAGGACTATCGAATCTACCCAGAGTACTCGACTACCAATCAGTAGTCTTCAGGGACTATCGAATCTGCCCAACGTACTCTTGCTTTGAGCATGCTAGAACCTTCAACAACGATGAAACCTCAGCCTTTTAGTCATCCTCCTCGACGACTATTTCCATACTAGCTCAAGCTCCTCTCGAGCCAACCATTATCCTTAACTCGAACCATATCACCGAGTTATCAACATGCTTGGAATGATCCCGTCTGGATTAGACCAAGACTATCTCATACTATGCTTCGCCTCATCATCATCATAGCAAAGCCTCATCTCAACATCATCATCAAATCTATCCATATGAGCTTCATCATCCGCCACATATGTCACGAGCAGCTTTTCTAATTCAAGAGGCTTTCCCTTAGCTTTTGAATCATCTTCGACCATCTTGTCTAAATCAAACCATAAATCATCTAATTCATAGCAATCAACCATGTCAAACATTTATCCAAGTAATCAAGCATTCAAATATGATCTAAATAGTCAATTATAACAATAATGGCAATTTCGTAAATAAATAGTCAAAAGTCTAACAAGCATGAAAACATGAGCAATATCTCTATAATCTTGATGAATGAACTTGCATAGGTTAACATGTAGTAAAATGGTTGTCAAATCATCATGAACAGTGGATCTATATGGATCTATACTTGGGTTTACAAAAATGCATGGAAATCACTACTTTAGCACAAAAATCAAGCCAACGATCCGATATACTCCTTTGGATCCGTGTGAGAGATAATCACCACTCACCAAATCACCTAAACACCTTAAAAGAAACGCACTTCAGATCTGAATAGCGAAGGATCTAACTCGATCTATCACCAATCCGCTTCAAACGATGAAATCTCTCTTCGAAGGATGAAGATCTTCAATCTAAGCTCTTGGATCTTCGATTGGATCTTCAATTTGGATGGAAGGAATCACTAGATTAGAGTGGAGAAAAGAAGTGAAGAAGTGTAGAAGTCGAGCTCTCAAAATGGCAGCACTTCGTCGCTTCGAAATCCGGATCTCAAAAATGAAGAAGAACCTTCCTATTTATAGGCTGAAAAAACCTTAGGTCGTCCACTTTTAGGTCGTCCACGACCTATAGAGCATCACGACCTACGACCTATCGGAACCCCTCAATCTATGACCTAATGACCTAAGCTTATGCGCACTCACGACCTACCAGTCTACGACTTACGACCTAGCGCAAGCGCGCGACCTATAAATCCAACGATCTAACAAATAGCATATGCGCGCGACCTAACAGATCAACCCCTACGCGACCTATCACAAACCATACGACTTAACACTTCGCGACTTAACTATGCGCGACTTACGACCTATCACATGTGCGCCTTAACGACCCAGCGACTTAACAGCAGATGCGCTTTCGCGACCTAAAAATGCCACGACCTAAGACATTGTGCGACCTAACGTCCCACGACCTAACTCCTAAGTCTTCTACGACTTAACTTCCTTAGGTCGCTCACTGCTACCCCAGCTTCCTTAGGTCGTCGCCGACCTACCCCTTAGGTCGTTAACTCGCCAAAACTCTTAAGTCACAAACTTTCCTTAAGTCGTCTACTATCTTAAGTCTGAATCCTATAAGTCGCTATACTCCTTAAGTCGTTCACTCGACCTAAGCCACCACATGACCTAACTTCCACACGACTTATCCCAACTCTTAGGTTGCCTACGATATAACCACCTTCACGACCTAAGCTATCATACGACCTAACTCTTAAGTTGCTCCACTCCACTAGGTCGTTTACTCCTTAGCTCGCATCTTCCTTAGGTCGCTCCAAACTCCCACACGACCTAGGACTTAAAACTCTGAACAACTTATCAGCAATGCGACCAAATGTCAATTGTTTTACGATGTTTCGATCCGTAAAAATACGGGTCGTTACAGATAAAATGAACTATATAAATAAGATCAATTAGAATTGGCTTTAAACCAGAAACAGAATGGTTATTGAGTTGAAATAGGATGATTGTTTTCCAATAAACACATAAATGATTTAAGGATGTAACCATTAGATGTGAATAACTTGTAAATTAGAAAGGATGTAAATTGAAAAGTTTTGAAATTGTTTCAAATGTTAATAGAAATAATAAAGAGTATTATTCAGAATATTTTGAATGTGATCTTATTTTAAAATAAGAGTTGTTTGAAAGCATTAAAGGAAACTGTTTGAACTAGAACCAAAAGTGGTTTAAAATTTAAGGATAACTTAGAGTGTAAAGGAAATAATATGTATATATGAGGGATATACATAATATCAAAAATGGGTTGAAATAAACTCTAAATGTTGAGTTTTAAATTTGAAATGAGATGTGATATCCAAGGTGATAAGTCTTTGAACTTATAAGATTATTAATGTGAAGTTTAAAATTTGAAATGGGAATTCAAATTGGGTAAACAAGCAACATGAATTGGAAATTTCAAGATGAAATTGAGATTTAACTTTGGGAGTTAAATGGTTAATTTGAATTGGGAATTTGTGTGATCTCAAAATGGGTTTGAGATCTGGAAATTTGAAATGGGTGGATGTTTTAAATAATTTGGATTATATTATACTATTGTTATTAATAATCTTTAGATTGTGAATTGGATTTGTTTAAATGAATGAGGAATAAAATGTGGTAATATATCCATTATTAAGATAAAAGGGAAATTAAACTTTAATTTGAAATTAAGGATATCGAATTACTTTGAACTGAAAATTTGAATAATTGAATTTGTAAATTAAAATTTGTTTAAGAACTGGTTTTAGAACTTGAAGATAAAAATTGGGTAATAAATTGAATTTTTAAGATAAAATTGTTTTGAACTCTTATTTGAACTTTGAAATAAGTTAAGTAAAGATAATTTAAAATGGAATTTTGAGAATTAGACTCAGAATTAAATTGTTTAAAGATTAGGATTATTGATTTAAAAATAAAGGTTAATTTGATTTAAGGGGTTAAATCAACATTTGAAAATTTAACTCGAATTTATATAATTTGAGATGGTTTAATGTGGAGATTTAGATTTCATTGGTTCAAATTGAATTTAGTGTGGATTAATTAGAATTGAAGATGGATAAGTATAAAATTCAAATGGGAAATTTAAATTGGATTAATTTGAAACAAAATTGAAGATTAAATGAGTTCAAATTCAAATGGGAATTGGGATTAATTCATATAGAAATTAAAATGATTTGAAATTGAAGTGGATTCAATTTGAAATTAGTCTAAATTAATTTGAATAATTTGGAATTGTAATTAAAGTTAATATGTTTAAAATCAAATGGAATTTGATTTTAATTTGGAAAGAAATTAAGGTTTATTCAACTTGAATTGGGGATAAATCAAGTTCAAGGGAAATTGAAGTTATTCAAATTAGAAGTGAGTCAATTTAAATGGAAGTGGAAATTTAAATTGAATTGATGGGGAATTGAATAGTTTGACTCTGGACTATTTTCAAAATAAATTATTTTAATATAAATCTATTTTTCCAAAGTATTTACTATACAACTTTTCTTTTTAAACGTAAAACTACCTTAAGCTTGTTTTACAATTACTTTTGGAACTAGTTAACAATTTTATAACTGATTTATAAACTAATTACTGTTTTCCAATTGTTTTATAAATAATTACTATTACTATTTTACAGCTTTTTACAGTTAATAATTATTTTTCAACTACTTATTTATTTTAAAAAATTTCAAGCTATTTTCTAAATTTAAGCTGATTAGAGTACAAACTGTTTATGATTAAATACCCAATTAAGATAAGGATTAAAATGGTAATCCAAGAGAGGATTGAAGCAAAGTTGAATAAGTGGATATATATTAAAAGGAATGTGAATAGAAAAGGAGAAATTGATTAGCTAATAATCAATGAAGATAAATACGTAGGATGTACGTATATTATTCTATTCGCATAGTGAATTGATACAGATTCGTGCACAGAATTCCGAGATAGGTATATCGATTCCGAGTTGGAATTTTTCACTCAATTTTAGACGGCGAACCTGGATATGGATTTTTTATTGGTTTTGGAAATCCTCTATCATAGTCGTGACTATGCAAGGAGAATAACGGTTTCTGATCAAGAAACAAAATCTGAGTCCGCACTAGGAAGTCTGGTGGACAATACTAGTTCGGAAGTGAAATTGTGTGATCGAGTGAGCGATCAGATTGATATAGTGTATGGATGATATGTGTACATCGTACGGGTTTGAATGAAATTGATATTTGTAACGACCCAGGATTTTGAACGAATTAAAGGGAGAATATTTAATTAATTTTAAATATTTGAACGATAATTTAATTTGAATCCTCGATATAAATTCAATTTTGGCGATTTAATTATAGAATTTAATCTATTGTAAGTTGAATAAAATTTAAATCTTCAATTTAAAGTTGAAGAAAAATATTTCGAAAGCTTTTAAAATTCGTATTGATAATACCGAAGCTAATCGAACTGTCAGGATTGAATTTGAAACTGTTCCGTTCAGTTTTGAATTTAATTGTTCGAATCGATATTTAAAATAGTCAAATTTCAGACTGTCTCGGGATTCAACGAAACCAGTCCCATTGGGTCCGTAATATTGTATTATTGTCGGATTTCCAATTTCGTATTTTTTTGGAGTTAATCTGTGAGCGTACGAAGTATAAACACATTCAGATTTTAGAACGAATTCAAATTAAAATTTTAAATTTATATTAATTAACAACACCACATATCTCCTTTAATCACGCCTAAACTTACGCCTACAATCACGAATATAAACGTGCAAACCCATACTTCATCAGATTTTTAAACATCCCTCTGTTCAAATCAAACGAGCTCATCTCCTTCCCTAATTCCTTCACAAAATCACGAAAATGGCAACCGGCCTGGGAATAATTCGAAATAACTAAAATCGAAGTCGAGGTGGTTTCGAGATCGCGGCAACAGTTTGGGGGTGGGTTTTCGTCTGGAATTGTTCGCGTGACTCGAGCCTGGGGTGGCTTCGCGATTAAAGGAGAGGCGCGCGCGTCGTGCTGGGGTGGATGCGAGTTCGCGATGGACTACGTGAGGTGGCGGTCGCGAGCTTGATTTGGGCAGTGGCGACATTGAGTTGCCGGTAGGGCGTGCGACTGCGAGGCATTCGCGAGTACTTGGGAGGAAGAAATCGTCGACAGGCAGTTCGTTTTCACAGTCGTACTGGTGGGGCTCGCGATGGTTTCGCGTGTGACGTAGGGGATCTGGAGGCGCGTGCGATCTGGTGGTGGTAACAATCGCGATTGGACGATGGCTGATGGTGATACTCACGGCAAGTCGAAGGCAGCGACATAGCGAGGTTCATCGGAGAATCAGAGAGGGCTCGATGATTTATTGGGTTCGAATTCGATCGTGGAGGCTGGAATTTAAATCTGTAGTTAGGTATAAAAACTATTTATTCTTCAAGTTTAAATTTTTAAATAAATATATACATAGCTCAGTAAAAAAAATATATATATATAATATTCATTTCGTTATTTACTATGGGAAAATAAAGTAAATGTGGAAAGTGTGTACATGGATATTGACCTGAAAGGAGAAAAGATATATTTACAGTAAAGAAAATTTGCTTAAAATTAAATTGTTAGTTGAATTAAAATTTTTGTTTCAAATGAAGAATATTTTGTAAAACATTTGTTAGAAATGTAATTTTTGGATAAAATGATTTTTTTAAAATGGAAAATTTGCTAGAATCAAATTATTAGAGTAAATGAAATCATTAATAATAATTAATTGTTCGATTTATTTCGAATATTAATAAAACTGTATAATTGTTATACCAGGTTAAAATCGAGAAAACAAAACTGAAATGGAAATGGATTGCAAATTAAAAAGCTAAGGTGAGATTTTCTCACTCGAAGGAAAAATTTATTTTGCAGTTATTGATTGTTTGACTGATTGAATGTGCTATTAGATATGATAGGATATATATCTATATATAGCAGTATATACATATTGGCATATGTATATATTGGATTGATGATTTCCCGCCTCGTATAGCGGATGAGACCCTATTGCGCCGTTAGTAAGCGGATTTATAAAAACCTATATACCGCGATAATTCCGTACTGGAGCGGAATTGGTATTGTGCTAACATCTTTGGATGCAGGGAAACAGGTTGGAGGGATCCAACTGGATTCCTCAACTGTATTTATTTATTTACAGATGTTGATATATATTCTGTTGTCATATGTTGAGATATGATATTGACTGTTGTGATTGACTAATTGATGCGTTGCATCATCGGATTCAAATTTTGAAATTTAAAAATAACGATGTTGATTTTAAAAGTGAAATTCTAAAAGTGATCTTTGAAAATATACGTTTATTTAAATTGTTGAATGGATTTACTTTAAAAAGATAAACGTTAAAACTTTTAAGTTATAAAAGTTGAGATTTTGTGAATTTTAACAAAAAAGTAATTTCTTTTGAAATAAAGAGTTAAGAAATTTATGAAATGGTTTAAGTTGAGATTTTTGAATTCTTAAACCAATGTATATAAAAAGATGTATCAAATTGATATTTATCAATTTAAGTTATTGGAATTTTAAAATAAGTTTTATAAGAGATATGGAATTTATAATTATAAAATGTGAAGATATGAAATGTATAGAATTATAAATTGTAAAGATATGGAATTTATAGATTTATAAAGAATGAAGTTGTAGAATGAATGATTATAAGAAAATTTACTTATAAATTGGATTTCTGCTTTTAAATGGAATATTGATCGGATCGTTAATAAAGAAGATTTATAAATCAAAGTTGTTAAAAAAATATAGAAATAGGATTTATAAACGTTGTTTTATAAATTCAAAATCGATGGAGTTTGATAAATTAAATATAGAAGATTTTTAAAGAAGATATATTCGCGATTTTGGATAGCGAATCTTTATTGAAATAAAACGTGTAGAGATGGCTGAAATTTAGTTAAGTGAATTATATTCACGATTTTGGACAGTGAATATACTCTTAAGGAAAATGGATATGTTCTGGAGAAACGATATTATAAAATGAAGTAATTGTTTTAAAGGATGTTTTAAAACGTGTTAAATATCGAAATCATAGATTTCAACAATTATTGTTGAAATAGACGTTTTCGAGGAATAAGGAAATGATGGACTATAACACTGTTGTTATAGTAAATGATTTCCGAAAGGAAATGTTTTGATATAGTATTGGGATTTATATATCTACCTAAATTCCGAATCCCTATACTAGTGATTTCGAGTCGTCGTAACGATGTTTTACGCAACATTCGTTTTTGACTCAAATAAATTTGTTAAAAGAATATTTTCCTTAAAGGATGAATATATACTTAATTTGATTTAAGTATATCGAATATTTTCAAGTGTTGGAAATGAATAGATTTGTGAAACACTTATTTTTAAATAAGTATGGAAATGCTTTTCCAATGAAATGAACGTTTTGAGAATTTATCTTTGTAAAAGATAAATTGAAATTGAATATTGAAAATCGATTTGAAAATCGTATATCAGAAGATATTTTGAAATATAAATTCAATATGGAATTTACAAAGAAATGGGAATTCGTTTTAAAAATAAACGTTGATTTATTTTTGAAGTGTGGAAATTATATATCTAGTAAGATATTTTTGAAGAATAAATAATTTGGGAAAATTATTTGGAATATGATGATGTCGCGCATCTTTATTGATAGTTAAATAACCGACTATCGATAATTACCTTAATTAGGTATTTGTTGTGAATTGGATGAATTTGAATGCCACACTTATTTTTGAATAATCGCTCACTATTCGGGTTAGCCGGGAAAGGACCATGGGGTCGTATAACCCATTCCGAATATGTGATACGTCGTTATGAATCGCATGTGAAGACCGGTGTTGAAGACCGGATATTTTTGAAAACGGAAGGATTACCGTCGAGTTACTCTACATCGACTGATCTTCGATTTAGAGGTTTTATCACCCTTAGTGACGGGAAGTCCTGACGTGATTAGAAAATTATCCGGAAATGCAAGGGCTTCGTGAGAAGTGCCTTCGGTTCTGTTCGATCCCGGAACAGACTTGTATGGATTGTGTGTCTGACGTTACAATTTGAGATATAAAGCTGATTTCTTTCAAATACATTTCTGTTGGTGGCGGAGAATTTATTCTCTTAGCTTAACACCCTTCTCTGAGACGTACGAGCTCAGAGGTTATGTAGTTGAAATTTATCAGCGATATATCCCAATTTGGTAACGTGGCATACTGAGTGTTGCCGTGAAATGATCAGTGTTTGATCATTTGTGATATGATCATTTGTTTGATCTTATATCTTTGTGATCATAGGTTGATCATTTTTGTTTGACCCGAAGCAGGGCTTTGTAGAAAGCGTAGCTTTGTGGACGAGACTTCGTCGAGCCTCACACTCCGGAAATGGTCGAAACAGGACGAATGCGGCAAGGTTTTAGGGAGTAGCGCCCCTTAGTGTATGTCATTCCTTCTGGATAAAGGTGGTATCATGGTATGGAGCCCAGATACTTAACCTCTGTGGTTACTGCATTATTATTATCTATGTGGTTTGTTGGAAATCGGGGATCCTCGGGAAGATCGGTGACGATCGGGGGATGGCATACGCGTGTCAGTAGTTACCTACTTTTGCAGAGGTAACCCGGCCTTGTGTTGGCAGAGATCTAACCGTAATGTTAGGTTATTTCTCGGGTCGTCTATTCCAGGGACGTACCCATCGTGGATAGGAAGTTCCTTAGCCTGACCATTTGTTGGAAATCCAAAGAAACAATACGTGACTTGTACGGTTTTAGTTGTAGAACCTGCCATTTAATATGGTAGCTATAGCAAGCATACTATAATGGTACCTATGCTGGCTAAGATTTATATTCTACTTTCGAAATGTTTTCTACACTATGCACTAATAATAATATCAAAAAGAATTTGATTTTGCGTAGTAAGCATCTTTGACTATCATAAGAAGAAATCTCCTCCAAGTCTGCGTTTGCATTGTGTGTGTGGCGGGAGGTCTTATGGTAGTTTCATTTTCCAAAAGCATTGCGAATTGACTTTAAAATTCTCTGCTATTTATTTTAAAGATAAATAAATGTTTTACGATCTCACACCAGTCACCATGACTGACTTGGAGTTTATTGTTCCCTTCTAAACTCTGGGTGCCCACCAATTTCCACACGGGCAGCCTAGAGTTATATTATCAGGATATTCTGGATATTCTGGAGCTTGGAGATAAGCTGGATGGCGAGACGTAGTATTTGTATCTGATATATTTATTCCGCTGTGTATTCTGTATAAGGACAAGTTTATATAACTGTCCATTGTTGTATATTGACTCTGATGATTGATGTATATATATACTGATATAGTTCTTTGTTTTAAAAGACTAGTAATTATCTATTGTATATTATTCCGCTGCGATGTGTAAGCTTCTGATATTGTTTTCTGTTGCTGTTCTGTTGTTCTGTTGTTGTTCTTCTTTCTTTTTCTTCTATCTTCTTCTTCTACCTTTTTCTTCTTTCTTAAAACCATAACTTTTCGGGTTTCCGGCATTCGATGGCTCAGCAGTCGATAAAGTGAGTATCGATGTTGAATTTTCGAAAGTCGAAAATTTCGGGATGTTACATTTGGTATCAGAGCATATGGTTAAGCGACAACCCTGCTCTGTTGGGTGTTACTCATTAGAGATAGAGTCAGCAGTACTCTAGAATGAGTTGAGTGTAATAATAGATATGAGCGCGTATTTGTTATTGAATATAAAGTTGTTTTGTATTGTGATGATTGGTTTATTGAGTGGTATATGAACCTTCGTCGGCACAGTCTTGCAAAACTGTATCGAAGGGGTTTCTAAACACTCGAATAGAACAGTTCGGCACAATATTGTTTTAAAATGGGGTAAATGAGATAATTTTGCCCAAAACTATTTTTGTATATAAAAGAATTGATTTTCTGTAAATTATTACAGTATATGGTTGCATGGTTGCTAGAAATGATAACATTAAACTATTATCATTGAAATTAAATGAGAAATTGGAATTGTAACTCCAAAGTTAAAATAAATTCACATACTAATGAAATTTAAGAATGTAAATTATAAATGTAATTGTAATTTGAAACGGAATTCCAGAGAAGTTTTTGGAAATGTTTTGAAAAGAATTTGAAAATTTTGGAGATTTGGGAAGTTTAAATCTGTTTGATTTGAAATTGAATTTCAATGGTTTTGAAAAATGTTTTGAAGAGATGAAAAGCTCTAAACTCTTTTAGGTCGCTGGAAAATAATCCTGATGATGGTGGCCACATCATTAGAATTCATTTTCGGGTTTCCAAAAGAGAAATTGCTGTCAAATTGTTTTAAATAGTAGTTGTTTGAAAATTTGGGTTTTGTTTTGAAATTCAAAGAATGATTTGAAGTGTTTTCAAAATGATTTTTTTTTTTGAAAAGTTGAAAAGACTCTGGAATCCTATTTAAAATATTTATGGAATAAGAAATGAGTTGATAACTTATACAAATTGAACCTTGATAGAATAAGTTTAACTTAAAAGAATGGAGTTAAATTTAAGAAAGTATAAGTGAATGAATTTGAATAAATGAAGTTGAATTGTGTGAAACTAAATTAAGTTTTGAGATTAGTTTGAAGTGAACTAAAGTTAATTGATAAAATTCAATATCCAGAAATAAACTAAATCCAAATTAGATTGGAATTGTGAATTGAATTCGAATGAGAATTGAAATGTAAAATTGAATGAGAATGAATATGCAACTTCAATAGTAAGTTAAAAAGGTATAAGTAGTTCATATTGAAAATTGTAATTGAATTTGCAAAATGATTTGAATGCTGTAACTAGATATAATGGCTAGTAGGATATACAGGTGTATAAAGGGATTGGAAAATTTATTTCACAGATAATTCGAATTGCTCGAAAAAGGTATGTATTTGAATTATAATATGAGTTTTTGATGATTTCTCTCTAGCCGCTTGGCTTTTTCTTTTTCTTTTTGAAATCTGAGAGTCCGTAGGGACGTTTTGTAGTCGTACCGTATTAGCCGCGCAAAGGAGACGCTGGCGAAATTTTTCGAAAATTTAGGGCGTTAGAAAATTTTTGAGAAAATTTGAAGGTTTAAATTTGAATTTAAACTAAAAAATTGAATTGTTAAGAAAACAATGTTGTTTGAAATCGGTAATTGAAGTTAGAAATGTAGTTGAATGATAACGAATCTTTAGTAGAAAGATTTGTTTTGATGAATTGATAAAACTATTTAGATTGCGAAAAATAGTAGACGAGTTAAGGACCTTTCTTTCTAACTTGTAATTTCGAGGACGAAATTCTTTTAAGGGGGGAAGTTTGTAACGACCCAGGATTTTGAACGAATTAAAGGGAGAATATTTAATTAATTTTAAATATTTGAACGATAATTTAATTTGAATCATCGATATAAATTCAATTTTGGCGATTTAATTACAGAATTTAATCTATTGTAAGTTGAATAAAATTTAAATCTTCAATTTAAAGTTGAAGAAAAATATTTCGAAAGCTTTTAAAATTCGTATTGATAATACCGAAGCTAATCGAACTGTCAGGATTGAATTTGAAACTGTTCCGTTCAGTTTTGAATTTAATTGTTCGAATCGATATTTAAAATAGTCAAATTTCAGACTGTCTCGGGATTCAACGAAACCAGTCCCATTGGGTCCGTAATATTGTATTATTGTCGGATTTCCAATTTCGTATTTTTTTGGAGTTAATCTGTGAGCGTACGAAGTATAAACACATTCAGATTTTAGAACGAATTCAAATTAAAATTTTAAATTTATATTAATTAACAACACCACATATCTCCTTTAATCACGCCTAAACTTACGCCTACAATCACGAATATAAACGTGCAAACCCATACTTCATCAGATTTTTAAACATCCCTCTGTTCAAATCAAACGAGCTCATCTCCTTCCCTAATTCCTTCACAAAATCACGAAAATGGCAACCGGCCTGGGAATAATTCGAAATAACTAAAATCGAAGTCGAGGTGGTTTCGAGATCGCGGCAACAGTTTGGGGGGGGTTTTCGTCTGGAATTGTTCGCGTGACTCGAGCCTGGGGTGGCTTCGCGATTAAAGGAGAGGCGTGCGCGTCGTGCTGGGGTGGATGCGAGTTCGCGATGGACTACGTGAGGTGGCGGTCGCGAGCTTGATTTGGGCAGTGGCGACATTGAGTTGCCGGTAGGGCGTGCGACTGCGAGGCATTCGCGAGTACTTGGGAGGAAGAAATCGTCGACAGGCAGTTCGTTTTCACAGTCGTACTGGTGGGGCTCGCGATGGTTTCGCGTGTGACGTAGGGGATCTGGAGGCGCGTGCGATCTGGTGGTGGTAACAATCGCGATTGGACGATGGCTGATGGTGATACTCACGGCAAGTCGAAGGCAGCGACATAGCGAGGTTCATCGGAGAATCAGAGAGGGCTCGATGATTTATTGGGTTCGAATTCGATCGTGGAGGCTGGAATTTAAATCTGCAGTTAGGTATAAAAACTATTTATTCTTCAAGTTTAAATTTTTAAATAAATATATACATAGCTCAGTAAAAAAAATATATATATATATAATATTCATTTCGTTATTTACTATGGGAAAATAAAGTAAATGTGGAAAGTGTGTACATGGATATTGACCTGAAAGGAGAAAAGATATATTTACAGTAAAGAAAATTTGCTTAAAATTAAATTGTTAGTTGAATTAAAATTTTTGTTTCAAATGAAGAATATTTTGTAAAACATTTGTTAGAAATGTAATTTTTGGATAAAATGATTTTTTTAAAATGGAAAATTTGCTAGAATCAAATTATTAGAGTAAATGAAATCATTAATAATAATTAATTGTTCGATTTATTTCGAATATTAATAAAACTGTATAATTGTTATACCAGGTTAAAATCGAGAAAACAAAACTGAAATGGAAATGGATTGCAAATTAAAAAGCTAAGGTGAGATTTTCTCACTCGAAGGAAAAATTTATTTTGCAGTTATTGATTGTTTGACTGATTGAATGTGCTATTAGATATGATAGGATATATATCTATATATAGCAGTATATACATATTGGCATATGTATATATTGGATTGATGATTTCCCGCCTCGTATAGCGGATGAGACCCTATTGCGCCGTTAGTAAGCGGATTTATAAAAACCTATATACCGCGATAATTCCGTACTGGAGCGGAATTGGTATTGTGCTAACATCTTTGGATGCAGGGAAACAGGTTGGAGGGATCCAACTGGATTCCTCAACTGTATTTATTTATTTACAGATGTTGATATATATTCTGTTGTCATATGTTGAGATATGATATTGACTGTTGTGATTGACTAATTGATGCGTTGCATCATCGGATTCAAATTTTGAAATTTAAAAATAACGATGTTGATTTTAAAAGTGAAATTCTAAAAGTGATCTTTGAAAATATACGTTTATTTAAATTGTTGAATGGATTTACTTTAAAAAGATAAACGTTAAAACTTTTAAGTTATAAAAGTTGAGATTTTGTGAATTTTAACAAAAAAGTAATTTCTTTTGAAATAAAGAGTTAAGAAATTTATGAAATGGTTTAAGTTGAGATTTTTGAATTCTTAAACCAATGTATATAAAAAGATGTATCAAATTGATATTTATCAATTTAAGTTATTGGAATTTTAAAATAAGTTTTATAAGAGATATGGAATTTATAATTATAAAATGTGAAGATATGAAATGTATAGAATTATAAATTGTAAAGATATGGAATTTATAGATTTATAAAGAATGAAGTTGTAGAATGAATGATTATAAGAAAATTTACTTATAAATTGGATTTCTGCTTTTAAATGGAATATTGATCGGATCGTTAATAAAGAAGATTTATAAATCAAAGTTGTTAAAAAAATATAGAAATAGGATTTATAAACGTTGTTTTATAAATTCAAAATCGATGGAGTTTGATAAATTAAATATAGAAGATTTTTAAAGAAGATATATTCGCGATTTTGGATAGCGAATCTTTATTGAAATAAAACGTGTAGAGATGGCTGAAATTTAGTTAAGTGAATTATATTCACGATTTTGGACAGTGAATATACTCTTAAGGAAAATGGATATGTTCTGGAGAAACGATATTATAAAATGAAGTAATTGTTTTAAAGGATGTTTTAAAACGTGTTAAATATCGAAATCATAGATTTCAACAATTATTGTTGAAATAGACGTTTTCGAGGAATAAGGAAATGATGGACTATAACACTGTTGTTATAGTAAATGATTTCCGAAAGGAAATGTTTTGATATAGTATTGGGATTTATATATCTACCTAAATTCCGAATCCCTATACTAGTGATTTCGAGTCGTCGTAACGATGTTTTACGCAACATTCGTTTTTGACTCAAATAAATGTGTTAAAAGAATATTTTCCTTAAAGGATGAATATATACTTAATTTGATTTAAGTATATCGAATATTTTCAAGTGTTGGAAATGAATAGATTTGTGAAACACTTATTTTTAAATAAGTATGGAAATGCTTTTCCAATGAAATGAACGTTTTGAGAATTTATCTTTGTAAAAGATAAATTGAAATTGAATATTGAAAATCGATTTGAAAATCGTATATCAGAAGATATTTTGAAATATAAATTCAATATGGAATTTACAAAGAAATGGGAATTCGTTTTAAAAATAAACGTTGATTTATTTTTGAAGTGTGGAAATTATATATCTAGTAAGATATTTTTGAAGAATAAATAATTTGGGAAAATTATTTGGAATCTGATGATGTCGCGCATCTTTATTGATAGTTAAATAACCGACTATCGATAATTACCTTAATTAGGTATTTGTTGTGAATTGGATGAATTTGAATGCCACACTTATTTTTGAATAATCGCTCACTATTCGGGTTAGCCGGGAAAGGACCATGGGGTCGTATAACCCATTCCGAATATGTGATACGTCGTTATGAATCGCATGTGAAGACCGGTGTTAAAGACCGGATATTTTTGAAAACGGAAGGATTACCGTCGAGTTACTCTACATCGACTGATCTTCGATTTAGAGGTTTTATCACCCTTAGTGACGGGAAGTCCTGACGTTATTAGAAAATTATCCGGAAATGCAAGGGCTTCGTGAGAAGTGCCTTCGGTTCTGTTCGATCCCGGAACAGACTTGTATGGATTGTGTGTCTGACGTTACAATTTGAGATATAAAGCTGATTTCTTTCAAATACATTTCTGTTGGTGGCGGAGAATTTATTCTCTTAGCTTAACACCCTTCTCTGAGACGTACGAGCTCAGAGGTTATGTAGTTGAAATTTATCAGCGATATATCCCAATTTGGTAACGTGGCATACTGAGTGTTGCCGTGAAATGATCAGTGTTTGATCATTTGTGATATGATCATTTGTTTGATCTTATATCTTTGTGATCATAGGTTGATCATTTTTGTTTGACCCGAAGCAGGGCTTTGTAGAAAGCGTAGCTTTGTGGACGAGACTTCGTCGAGCCTCACACCCCGAAAATGGTCGAAACAGGACGAATGCGGCAAGGTTTTAGGGAGTAGCGCCCCTTAGTGTATGTCATTCCTTCTGGATAAAGGTGGTATCATGGTATGGAGCCCAGATACTTAACCTCTGTGGTTACTGCATTATTATTATCTATGTGGTTTGTTGGAAATCGGGGATCCTCGGGAAGATCGGTGACGATCGGGGGATGGCATACGCGTGTCAGTAGTTACCTACTTTTGTAGAGGTAACCCGGCCTTGTGTTGGCAGAGATCTAACCGTAATGTTAGGTTATTTCTCGGGTCGTCTATTCCAGGGACGTACCCATCGTGGATAGGAAGTTCCTTAGCCTGACCATTTGTTGGAAATCCAAAGAAACAATACGTGACTTGTACGGTTTTAGTTGTAGAACCTGCCATTTAATATGGTAGCTATAGCAAGCATACTATAATGGTACCTATGCTGGCTAAGATTTATATTCTACTTTCGAAATGTTTTCTACACTATGCACTAATAATAATATCAAAAAGAATTTGATTTTGCGTAGTAAGCATCTTTGACTATCATAAGAAGAAATCTCCTCCAAGTCTGCGTTTGCATTGTGTGTGTGGCGGGAGGTCTTATGGTAGTTTCATTTTCCAAAAGCATTGCGAATTGACTTTAAAATTCTCTGCTATTTATTTTAAAGATAAATAAATGTTTTACGATCTCACACCAGTCACCATGACTGACTTGGAGTTTATTGTTCCCTTCTAAACTCTGGGTGCCCACCAATTTCCACACGGGCAGCCTAGAGTTATATTATCAGGATATTCTGGATATTCTGGAGCTTGGAGATAAGCTGGATGGCGAGACGTAGTATTTGTATCTGATATATTTATTCCGCTGTGTATTCTGTATAAGGACAAGTTTATATAACTGTCCATTGTTGTATATTGACTCTGATGATTGATGTATATATATACTGATATAGTTCTTTGTTTTAAAAGACTAGTAATTATCTATTGTATATTATTCCGCTGCGATGTGTAAGCTTCTGATATTGTTTTCTGTTGCTGTTCTGTTGTTCTGTTGTTGTTCTTCTTTCTTTTTCTTCTATCTTCTTCTTCTACCTTTTTCTTCTTTCTTAAAACCATAACTTTTCGGGTTTCCGGCATTCGATGGCTCAGCAGTCGATAAAGTGAGTATCGATGTTGAATTTTCGAAAGTCGAAAATTTCGGGATGTTACAATATTGAAAATTTATGGATAAGAACTGTAAATGGACTTTGAAATGAAGAGTATATTTTATGAAATATATGATGAGGTAAAATGGAAATTGGAAATTTCTATGATTAAAGATTCACTTTATGAAGAAAAGTAATGTGGTTAATAACTTTATAAAAGAGTAATCAAATTTGAATATTTGATTTGGAATAAACAAAGTTATATATCTTTGTTATATATGGTAAACTTCTCTTGTTGAATCTATTGCCGGAAGAAAAGGGTTTCGAAAGTATTTGAAGTATAAAGTGAATTTATACAAGTATGAAGGGATTCAAAAATTTCCCAAGGTTATTATATATATATACATATATATGAAGGATTTTGTGAAAGTGATTTTGGAAAAAGGTTTTAGGAACCTATGGATTTCTAAAAAAAGGCTTTTGATTTTTGAGGAAAATCAAATTTGGAATTTGGAAAGCCTAGTTTGTGAATTATCGATTTTGGGATAATCGATTTTGAGAAAGGAGATTTATATGAAATTCATACTAGGTGTATGATTTGGAAAATACTATATGTGTATAGTATAAAGTGTTTTGAAAGTGGCTCTGGGGAAAAGGCGCTCCCTTGAATGAACTTCTTAGGAGTGCCGCAAGGTGGTACTGCCTTGAGCCCTAAGGGGGGGTTCTAAAGTTGATCTTGTGAGGAGTCCGGACAAACTAGTTCCTGAGGATTATTGGGTAGCGAAAGTCGAGGGCGCTGATGCCTACATGGGCATTTGGGTTACGGTGTGACGATAGTGTAACTCGATGTCGCTGCAATCTACTGTTTGGACCATAGCAAAAATCGTGTGGAGGATGAGTGCCAACAGTCTACACTTGATTTTGCTGGGATGGCAACGTAACATCGGTAGACTGCGATCTATGGTCAAGTGGAGAAGTTTCATTCTTTTGGCAGCGACATTCGAGGGCGCTGATGCCTATGGTTATATGGGTTTTTTCTGTGATAGCAACATAAAGCACCGATATAACTGCGATCTGTAGCGGGTTCCATGGTGTAATCGAGGGACTCGGAGGCCTATAGTTATATATGGATTTTGCTGGGATGGCAACGTAACCATCGGGTTAACTGCGACCATGGATGGCGGTGATGATTTCCAAAGCATTCTTGCCAATGATATTTTCTCTATTTTCGAAACTGTTTTCTATATTTTCAATAAAATTATTTTCCAAGTATTTTCACTGGGTGTTGAAAACGGGTTTACCAAGTATTTATAGATTTTCAATCCTACGCCTGATCAACGTATGACCGAATTTCTATGAGAACATGGATGGACTTGTTGAAACATCGAGTTATAAAAGTATTTTTGTAAAAACTACTTTGAAATAATATTATATAGATATTCAAAAGTGTTTTAAAAGTGATCAAAGAATATTTATCTGATTTTAAGCATTTTCATAAATTCGTTTCGTTCCTTTTCGAGGACGAAAACTTCTAAAGGGGGGAGGAATGTGACGACCTAGATTTTTAACGGTTGTTAATTGGTAATTAACTAAACTAAAAACTATATTAGAGATTTCATTTTTAATATCTCTGGATAAGATAAATCCCATAGATTAGATTAAAGATAAACGTTCAAATATATATATATATATATATATATATAAACATATAGACAAGTCTTATGGTGTTCAAATATAAATATATATATATAAGTACATAGGTATGTATATATATGAGGATTAGACATACATAAGCTTGGACACACACATATATATATATATACTAGATAAAATAGTGAATAGGCGAAATATACATAAGTAAGTATGTATGTATATATGTTAAATGAAGGGTGAAATGATAAAATGGAAATTTACATATGATGTATGTATGTATGTTATGTAAAATAGTAAATATAGAATATAGATATATATGCATAGATATATATACACACTTAAGGGGACATAGAAATTAATACATATCATCTCAAGCAAACAATATATCAAATCCTTCTCTTATAATATCAAATTAAGTCAAATAAAAATATCAAGTCATGGTTATAAAGTAAAAAAAGAAATAAAATAAAAATATAAAATGTAAAAGCCTGGAAGAAAAATCTCAACTGGTAGCTTGCTCTACACAGTTCATTCCTAATATACAGAGATATGTGGCCAGGCCTATCACTCTGTTCATTTTCTTTCATTTGAAGTAAGTTAAAAAAAGAAAAAAAAAAACAACACTGCCATTTAAAAACAAAATCCAACGCAAACAAAAGAAGATCAAAATCAAGATCAAAGGCAGATAGCAGTCTTGAAAGTAGTGTTCTCTGTTCAACATTAACTGTGAGTAGACATAGATTTTTAAAAACAGTTTTAAATCTTGATTCCACTTTGATATATTGATATATGTTTGGAAATCATGTTGCTAGCCTGAAATGCATGGATTTAAATGAATGCATGTATATAATAAATATTGAATGCCTGTGTATATCTAATATAGACTCTATTATGATGATAACAGGTTTTGATTTTCCTTCTAAATTCAATATTTCATCATTGAATCACTGTTAGCTTTTGATTTGCAAATGAAAAGCGCTTGAAATCATGAAACATCACTACTAAAAATAATTCCAGGAATTGATAATGAATATTTGTTTGTAAAATTTTAAAATAACAGTGAAAATTTATATTGGGTCAAAATTTTATAAATTCAATTTTTAGATTGGATTGCTTGGTTGAATTAGTGATGGAAAATCACGAATTTTAATATGTATATCTCGATTTTTAGTTGCATAAATATTGGGTATTCTCGAGTTGATCGGTTGGACTATTTTGGGCGATTTCCATCAATTAACGACGAACTGGCCGACGTGATTGGGTCTGAAGGTCGTGGGGAAGACGAGGATCATCAGAGAAATACTCCGGTGATTTATC
This sequence comes from Allium fistulosum, assembly GCA_030737815.1. Taxonomy (NCBI): domain Eukaryota; kingdom Viridiplantae; phylum Streptophyta; class Magnoliopsida; order Asparagales; family Amaryllidaceae; genus Allium; species Allium fistulosum. The sequence goes on along the minus strand of CM060905.1, from coordinate 727,407,171 downwards.
AAGGGTCGTGATGGCCAGAAGGTGTCGCAGTAGGGTTTTATACCCTGAGTTTATCGTCGGTGTTTAAAAGGGATTTGCGGCGACGAGACGTGATCGAAGGCGATCGCGAGGCCTGCGGTAGGAGCTGGAGGTCGAGGCGGAGCTACGGTGGGAATGGCGAGGTGTCTCGAGGCATAGATCATCGGAGGTGGTCGAATTTCTGGTGATGTAGTTTCCAGGCTGTGTGTTTTTGGGTCTCATTTAATTCTCGATCGAATCGAGATAGCTGGGTGATTGCGTTGTGTTGCCGAGGTTGATGTCGACTTGTCGGAGGCCGGAATGTGGTTCGTTGGCGATTAGGGACGTTGTACGCGTGAACGTGCACGTTTTCGTGCATCTGGGAAGTTGGTTTGAAGAAGAAGAGGGGGTGCTCGGGTTTAAGCTCGGGTAGGCTTGAATTTTTCTCGAAGCAGGAAGAAGCTCGGTGTTATTGGTTGAAATCTTCGGATTTCATGTAGTTTTGCTCAGATTTTTGTTTAACGGTAATTAGAGTATAATTATTTTGTGAAAGTAATTAAATGGTAGTGATTAAGGATTAATCACTTAGTGTAATTAATTAACGTGTAAATTAATATAATTAAGTTAATTAATTAAAGAGTAATTGATTAATTAAAGGATTAAGGTTAATTAATAAGGTAATAAATTATTTGTTAAGGTAATTAATTAAAAAGTAAGTAATCAATGGAAGTAATTAAGAGGGTCATTAATTAATGAAAATAATTAAAAGATTAATTAATATTTAAAGGATAATTAATCTATAATTAAGGTTTGATTACTTAATGTAATTAAAGAATAATTAATCAAGGATGATTAATTAATTAATTTGTAATTAATTAAATGATAAGTAAGCTGGATTAAAGGTAATCCAAGTGATTAAGTTAGAAATTAATTTAATTGGAGATAAATTAAATTAATTAAGAATGGATCAAATTTGTTTATGGACGATTTAAATGATATTGGATAATTTGAATGAGACATCTCTGATATGTGATATGTGATTTTTTGTGATATATGGTTGAATTAGATAATATGGATTATCTATCTGTATTGATATGAATTATCTATTTGAAATGTTCTGAATAACTAAATTGTTTAAATCCTTTAAAACAACTAGGACATTTAAAACGGTGTTTTGAATCAACCTTGTCTGATAACTTATGTACTGTGATATGAGATGTGAGCTTGTACTATGATATTTTGATTAACTATAAATAGTGAATTGTCGTGTAAAGTGCGACATCTTGTATTTAAATTTGAATTGTAAAGTGACATTGAATTCGAAGGGACCGGGATCGGGTATCAGCAATACCCGAACCCACTTCGATTAGTAATCTAAGTTTTTATAATTGGATATGTAAAACTAAACAGGCTGGAATGGAAAGAATTGAGTATCATGGACATTTAACCTGAAACTGTTGAGTGATAAATGTTTGATATAAGAACTCGTAAAGGTACGAGTTACCCTAGTGTTCACATGTGTTATAGCTTGGTATTTCATGTTAGATGAGTTTACTCACGCTGGTTTCCAGCCTAACTCGGGTGTTACTTTGATGTAATGCTCGGGTCAGACCGAGTATTACAGATTTTCAAGTAAGGACGATCTGGAGCTTAGGAGACAAGCTGGATGGCAGGAACGTATGGAGTGTTTCCGCTGTGATATTATCTCTGTTTATCTGAGACATGTGATTTGTATATGTCCAGTGTTGGTGTATGAGTGTAACTCTGATGTAAAAAATAATTGACGGATACAGGTATTCTTTTGTAAACTGTTATTATTTGATATTATATTTTGATCCGCTACGATTTGTGAGAATCAGTGTTGTGTTTCTCTTTCTTCTTTTTCTATCACTTTCTTCTTTTCCTAACTATTAGGAATTTTCGCGATCGAAAATTCCAGGTCGTTACATATCCACACTATCAACTGTTTCACCCAAATTCAAATTAAATCCATCACTCGCATGCTTGTTTAAGGAATCACGTTTCTCTGATTGCCCCATCATGTCAGTTGAACCCAAACAATTCATTATACCCATATTCGAACAAACAGCCACAATCCTTCTCCAAACATACAGAAACCTCTTTCTCCACACTATCAACTCCAACAAAAGGCGAAACAGAATACTCAGCCTAATCATCAAAATCTCTACGCTTGACATTAGACTCATCTCCTGTACAATCAGAGTAATCAACAGACAAAGGATCACCAAGCTTATTATTTAAAACTCCAACCAATCAGTAGATTAACAACATACGGAACTATACTTGAAGATAGCTTATCATCAGATAAAGTCAAATTGTGTGCACCATGCACATTGAAACCAGCGTGCATATCAGCAATATCAGCATAAGACAGTATCGAACACCCTTCACCTGATACTTCAAACAATTTGTCAATACAATTAATTTCTTTTGATACCTAAATGTTGAAAATTCGAAAAATAGCTAGTGGTCACATTTTCTCTTTTTCTTTGAACTAATTATTTTTACAATCCAAATTCAAAAGGAAATTTTTTATCATTAGTTATAAATTAAAAGAGAGCTATTTTAACAATTAAAACCATTAATTGAATATTTAAAATTAATTAAATATTCTCAAATTAAAATGATAAAATTCCAAGTCATTACACAAATTCTTAAATTACGTATCAATTAATATATATAATATATTCCATACAGCTTTTGGTTGCTTCAGTGAGGCACACTTAAACTATATATAAACGCTTAAACCATATATCAATAAATATATATAAATTATATAAATTATAAATGTGTGTGTATAATAACAGTCTAAATATATGGAAACAATACGCGTGTATTGTGCAAATATACATCCACGTAGATAGTCAACAACCAAAGCAATGAACTCATCATCCCAATATCAACAATAATTCACACATATAATCATACTAGTCATCAATAGGGAAATAAGAACATATGACCAGATCATGTATTCAACATCTACTTAGGATCCTAAACAATTAGCCTATGTTTGGTTAATCCATACCAAACCCCCAACCCCGGCCCCCGGCCCCCCATGTGTGTGTGTATGTATATGTATGTATATACTATATACATCATTTTGTACCATCATCGTCTTATAGTACAAGATATGTGAATGTGTGGGTTTATACACGTATGTAAAATATAAATAATTGTTACCACACAGCTTATCATCTTTTCCCAATAGTCCATTGACTTTCTATATTCAATGTCACTTATGGAGTTCGAGTCTGAACACTTGTTCATAAGAAATTCTCTAGTATTTTGAAAATACTCAAGAATACTTGAACTACCAGTTGGTGAATATTACCATAGATTTGATATTCGCTCAATACACCAAGTGTATAAACAAAATCAAATATACTACAAAACATAACACATATGATGATTCATATCACTTACGCATAAGGGATCTACATGTCCCGTACTAAACATCCTCTTATATCGAGCATACAATATTTCTCTTTTAAGTCATTCAGCGATAATTTAAAAACAAAATAATTTTTTTTATCTTTCAGCGGTAATTTAAAAACCAAATAAAAACCAATTTTAACATGATTACGTCGTTAAAGATTATTTGTATGTGGTTTACTTATAATATTAGAAATACTACAACAAAATACGCATTTTACAATGGGCAATACCTGTTGTATTAGGGTTTCGCAATGGACCTACGTCCGTCGTATTATACGATGTTGTAATAGACTCAAAAGATTTTACAATGTTTTAAAACCGTTGTAAAAACCCGTCGTAGTAAACATTTTACAATGGTCCACAGCAGTTGTAATAGGATCTTCTTCAACTGCTTTTTCACGTTACAATAGGATATTTTAAAATGATTTTTCCCCATTGCAAAAGGGATCTTTTACAATTGTTTTTTCTCATTGCAATAGAGTCTTCTACAACTATTTTTTCCCATTGTTAAATATAATTAAATGATAAAAAAATACTAATACATTGCACTCATAAAAAATACTAATACATTGCACTCGTAAACTATAATTCCAATTCAAACACAAACGAGATATACCGTCATTGGTTATGAATTAATTTAATCAAATTACTAGTAAACAAAGTATGTTGGAATATAGATTAAATCGTCATACGATGTCTAAAATAATCGAAGATAACGATGATCTGTTAAGAGTTATTGAAAATGGACATTATTACAACTGGAAAACAATTTAGTACTAATTAAATATTCATCTTGATTAATAATTGTTAATTATTTAATTGTAATTATTAATTATTAAATACTAAATATTGCTTCTTATTTATCGAACATTAATTAACAATTGTACTTATTGATTTTTAAATTTAATTGAATATTAGTTATTAAATACTAATTATTATGTGCGTATTATTAGTTATTACTAATTATTGTTTATAAAGTGTTAAGTATTAACTAAATGTTTATTATTGATTAATTATTAATTATTAATTATTAATTACTAATTAATTATTAATTACTAATTAATTATTAATTACTATTTATTAATTACTAATTATTAATAGAATTATCTCGTAATTCAAATTAATTATTGTTATGTAATAGTAGTTATTAATTATTATATATTAATTTTTTATTTTTTAATTACTCTATATATAATTATTATATACTATTAGTTTTTATTAATTAATAATTAATATAAATTAATTTTAATAGTTAATTACTATTATTTTTTAATATTAATTTTAAACTTTAAATTATTATTATTTAATTATTAATTAGTTAATTATTATTTATTATAAAAATTTTATTATTGATTATTACTTACTATTATTTAATACTAACTATTATTTATAAATTAATAATTAAATATTTATTATTATTAATTAAATTATTATTAAATCATAATTTATTAATTAATAATTACTTAATTGTTAGTTATTAATTATTAATTAATAATTAATTATCAATTACTATTTATTAATATGAATTATTTCGTATTCCAAATTAAATTATTAATTATTATTATTTAATCGCAGTCGTTAATTATTATATATTAATATTCAATTATTATTTTTAAAGTATTATTTATTTAATTATTATTTATTATCACATTTTATTATTTAATTATTATTTAATTATTTATTAAAAATAAATTCTTATTTATTATTTATTAATTATAATTATTTAATTATTATATTAATTATTTGTTATTGAATAGTATTTATAAATATAAATTATTAATAATAATTATTCTATATCTCAAATTAATTATTGAATAGTTATTATCCTCTTACGACGTCTAAAATAATCCAAGGTAACGATAATTGGTTAAGAGATGTTGAAAATTGGTGTTTATTACAATAGGTAAGCTAAAAAGGTTGTAATATGTATCTATTACAAATTTACAACTAGCTGAAAAAAGAGTTGTTAAAATTGGCACTATTATAATGGACAAAAGAAAATGGTTGTTATAGCCATCTATTACAACGGGCAAACAGGAATGGAAATTGGTATTTATTTGCAACAGGTAGAAAATAGTTGTTATACGCATATATTAAAACAGACAATAAAAAACGTTGTAATAGGTGTCTATCGCAACGTGCAAATAAAAAGAGTTGTTGAAAGGTGATATCTATTACAACGGGCCTAACAAAACCGTTGTAATATGGTTCTATTACAACTGCCATTTAAAGACCGTTGTAAAAATGACGTTGTAATAGGGTATTTTTGTTGTAGTGAAATGACTTAGTACCATTGATCTTTTTCCTTACAGACATCCCCTTCCTCTACGTTTTCACTGAAATCAAACTATTTGATTTTGCTTCAAAATACTTACTCAACCACTAGATGCTTATTGGATGCCAATATTGTGTCAACTCTTGGATAATATCAGTCAATAATTTCGTATTTTACATCTATTAAAAATTACCGCATCTTCGACTATCCTAAAATATGTATGTTTGATTTTTTCGAAAAAAAATTCTTTTCATTGTAAAGTAATGATTCATGTTTACAAGTTTTGTTTTCGAATGAACACTACTTGATCACATTTAATATTTTAGGAAATTTGATTTCCTATAATTTAAAACCAATCCTAATTTTGAACCACGTTTTCTTCTAAGTTCCAAGAATAAAGATAATGTAATGAGTAAACCCTTGAAAAGTACATTACTCAACTATATGTTGGGTTAAAGCACATGTTCCTTTGGAAAATGTTTCATAAAAAACTAACCAACTATTTCAAATAATTTGGATTAGTTTGTTATAAATAACTTAACTAAGGCCGGTTTAACTTAGTAGCATATAATCAACCATGCATATTCATATTATTACACAATGAACTAGTACAAGTTTGTATTGGAATTATGTCTATGGTAGTCAAAATATGACAATTTGAATCCTCGTTCTAATTAGATTTTTGCATTTATGATTCTTCCTTTGAACTCTAAGTAAAATCGAACAAAAACCATCATTGAGAAAAATCATTCAGTTGATGCTCCAATAAAAAGTACTAAATATCCACTTGAATAATATTCCAAATTTGATAGTTTTCGAAAGAAAATAAAGATGATATTAGAGATAAAATTAAGATTTTGACTAAGAAAGTGCAACTTAAGCATCACAAATAATTTCAAATATTCAATTTACTACAATGAAAAGAATAGTTCGTAGTTTTACTTTAATGAAATTTAATGATCTATATAACAGATTTCGTAGTCTATAAAAGTATCAAAATTTGACTTTTTATTAATAATTTATGATAAGATGCACTTTTGATGTAGACTAAAATGTTTGTGACTTACGACTCGAATTCCATTTTGAAAAGCTTTGTTTTGTTTTTGTTATATAAACAAAATAAACTTTGCGTTAAGCATATATATAAATGTATGCAAATAATATAGTTTACTTATTGTACAATCTTATGATTAATCGAGAATGTTTGTCGTTAGTTTGAAATGAACTCATCTGCATTAATCATAATAGGCCATGGTTCTATATATCATATTATTCACTTAATAAGATCCATTATGTGTTAAAATTCATGATAATATTAATGTGTTGTGGCTATTCAAATCCTTAAATATGCTGCGTTGCTTCTTGGTTTTTAGAATAAATTCTAGAACAAAAATACCTCTTTGATTATTTTTTCTACATTTTTTTTTCAAAGTTTTTGTTCACCATGCAGAGCAACTATGTTATGCCTTCAAGGCACCACGTAGGGCAGCAGCATGTTACCCTGAATAAACCATGCAGGACAACTGCACGTTGCTCTTAATGCAGCACTAGAGCAAATGCTTGGAACTTGGAAGAGTATTTTTGAAATTCTTTTTAGAGGAGATGACTTATAAAAACGATGGGTCATTTCAAAAAAAAATTCCGAAACTTGATGGCCAGTAAATAGGTGAGTTTAAATATAATTTGCCTATTAATGTTTTCTTAGTTAAGTATAAAATTCACTCAATGAAAATAAATGGAAAATATTATATAGTTCGTATAAACCATAATTTTGTCCTACTTCTAGTTTCTAAACCTTATAGTAAGCGCTAATCATATTTAATAAATTTTCTACAGTTAGGTCTTGTAGTTTTTTTCTTTAGTGCTTATATTATTGATAAGAGATGTTTTATTTAAAAGACATTTTTCTTTCAGTGCTTATATTACACAGCTCGCTGTGGCAAAGAAGTCAGCACATATGGAATATAAAAATTAATGCTAGTATGATCGATACTTAAAATATCTATTTGTCAAATTAATGGTTTGTTTTTCGGTGTAGATTTATTATTTCAGTCGTTGGCGAATTTTGGGTGACTTTTGTGATGACTATTGTTTCAACATAAATATATTTGCATTAAACTACACAATAATCGCATGCGTTTATATCAATATGTTATCAGTTATATGCTACGATTAGTTACCACATTTTTACTCATAAATATTGGGTGCAATTGTACAGTAAATTACTATATTTATGCTCATAAATGCTTTTGTACCTAATATATCGCAATTTATTGATGAATAATGGATACTATAATAAGTTACCACGTTTATACTCATAAATATGTATAATTGCATTATTAAATGCTTTTATACACGATATACTGCGATTTATAGATGAATAATGTTAAAGTTATACAGTAACTTATATACACGCTAGATATACTATATTTGCATAATAATGATATATTTAATTACATATGGTAACTCTATATTTTTTTTATCTCAATACATCGAATAATATATTTGTTTAAAGAATTTTTTTAAAAAGTAATCCTTTTGTACCACATTTTCAAAATATTGGTATATTTTATTATGGAAGAATCATACATGGTTTCCATAACTGATGACTCAAGATTATTTTTATATTAGGGTTTAATGATGTTCAAAATATTTTATATTTCGATTATATTCAGTTGTAATCCCCATAATATTTTCGTTTAATTTTTTAATAGAAATTAAGAAATTCCATTACTTATTTTATAGTTTTTATTAAAATACCTAGGGCATCATCTTTGTAGCATGTAATCATGATATTGTTGAAATTTAGGAATAGTATACTTGCTAATAACTGTCTGATTAAGGCATTTATTTTTTTTAAATTTGGTATATTTAGTGCGTACATTTAACCGGTGTCTCTATAAGTTACAATATCTTTACACACAAATATAGTGTATAAGTCTAAATCTGTTTAAACTCTTCCAAATGGTAACTCTAAATCTGTTTAAATTTTTCATCTTATTCTGCGATTTAGATATCGGGTTTTACATTTACTTTCCTTATTTGTTTATTATTTCCTCTAACACACATCGAATATTATTATTTAACGTGGAAATTCTTACTGTCATTCATCTCCATCTTTTTCCCTATTCTTTTGAAGGTTTGTGTTTTTCAACCAATAAAATTTTTGTTTTATTCCTGTTTGGCTGTAAATACATGATTACTGATTTATGCTATTTGTTAACATTGCAGATAGGATTTCTAAATCAACCATCCATCATTTGTTATTTTATGCACGCATTAGAATCGTGGTTGCTAAAATTTTCAAACCACACCATCCTTCTGACAGGTAACCCTGCTCTAACAATTTTTTGTAGTCAATATGATTTTATCATGAAATAGTTAGGCTTATGCTTTTCTCCATAAATTTTTCCTTTTTTAATTTGGATTCATAGTATTTATTTGAATATGTTATAATCTATATAGACGTCACCAATTTCTTCTTTTCCCCAGTTTACATCTTTTTTCCTTGTTTCCAAGAGCTTTCCCCAGTAGATCAAAAATTGACTTGCGTCCTTTACATTTTCATTTGTATTAGTTATCCAATTTAGTGATGTGCTTCTATAATAAAAAGGGTTTGATTTTAATATGAGTTAAAATATGATGATGACATAATTTACATGTGGAAATAAAAGGTTGGATGGTAGTAGAGTAAGGTAGTGTGTGCTAAAAACATATATCATGGGCCATATTTTTTTACATTTACTTATAATAAATTATCGAGATTATGTTAATGGATGTGAGCTTTTTCATAATTGAACAGTACCTATGAAAATTGAGGATTGTACATTATAGTTTTCTTAGGAATTGTAAGTTGCGTTGCAAGGATGAAAAACGATTGAAATTTTGTCAACCAGATGCATATTGAACTTTTCTCCCAAATTCATTAGGCAATTTAATTATTTTCATAAGTTAACCTTCTAATATAAAATTTAGTGATTGTAAACTTTTGTACGCCTAATTCCAGAATTAACATCTCAATTATACTAGGGCTTTTCATATATAATTCACCTAAAGTACTAGATAACCCGCATATAGTTATGGCTATAGTTATAGCAAATTACGTGACTGTGGTATAAGCGATCCTTATCCCCATGACTAAAATTGCATTCTCTTTTCTTGGGATTTGCTGTAGCAATGTCTTCAACGTATAAATTTTCATGCCATTGCTATATCTTATTACCTATAATCAATCTTTTTTGTTTTTTATTTGGTTTTTTTTGTTTTTTTGAATGCTAATATGAGGATTATATCAATGATCCTTCATAAGAGAAGAGAAGTGAATAGAAGAATCGCTAAATAATTTCCTCCAAACCTCAATTTTATAAATTTCTGCAAAAATTTACAAAACTAGATATGAGTACCCTACTCAAATTAAAAACCTAATAAAATTATTCTCTTAACATAAAAGAAAATTGATGTCTCTCATTATAATAAGGGAATTATTTGGTCCACAAATCTTCATTTATATGGTATCAAATAAATTAGTGCATCTAATTTAAAAGACTAAAATCTTCGGTTTTCCTATGATATGCATATTCATATATGCAATATTATTCTAACCAAATCCAAATACGTGTTTTCCATTTATTATATTTCTCATGGAACTATAGCTACATGTATAATATTCTTCCAATTTAAATAATTATTTATATTAAATTTTTCTTTGAGTTATATTTCTTTAAAATGCAAAGATATATAAACACATTTTCTTGTGCCAAAATTTTAAGACTTTAATCCATTGTTGGAGCTAAACATCCCTAACAGGTTTATAAAATTATGAAAGAAACTTAGTAAAATTTAATAATATGCTAAGGGATAGGACCTATTCTAAAATAGAAGAATACCAATGCATAGATATAAAATGTCTTTAGGTTATCTACGATCAAAAATATTGCTGTTGTGATTCTGCTCATCTATATAATTTTGGTACTTGTAAAGGCTTGTTAGGAGTTGTCAATGGAAAGGTAAGGAAATATAAATAAATAAAACACATGAAGTTTTATTAGGGATGTACATATGGAAATTTATGTTATGTGCACATGTTCATCATGATATTTAGTAATCTAACAATCGACTGCCAAAATAGGATATTATTTGTTAATTTTTTGCATTGCTATAATATGAATCTGATAATGCAAATATGTTGGATAAAGATTAGTTTTAAGTGTGTACTGGCATGTCATGTAAGCTTGCATTGCATAAACATCATGTGAATTATGGAATTCATATGAAAATTTAGACATATTTTCCTTAAATTTAATAAGCCTTGTGATTATTATCAATGCATATCATTTTCTTTGACTTGACAACGATTTGGTAATATTTTGATTCTACAATAGTAAACAAGCTACTAAATGCATAACCATTAGGGAAAATAATTAAATTTTGATGCATACATTCATACGTATGTATTCTTATGTATTATACATAAATACATATGTGTGTGTATATGTAATGCACAGTGGCATAGCCAAGAATCTATTACATAATATCTAATTGGGGAATTTCTTGTTTTCTTATTTATTTTATGTGTTTTCTCTTCCTCTCTCTTGATATTTTATTTTCATATCCTTTGACGTAGTACTTTACTAAATACATACATTTAAAAGTTTGTAGAATTATTTACAGATAATTCATCAATTACCTCTAACATATAAGTTCAATTCCACATATATAGGCTAATTACATAATCCAACTTTTAGTCCTATTTATATAATTTCAATTAACTAATGTTTATTAATTTTTTTGTATATAATGAAAAATAACAATTTCAATTCATACAACACCACTCTACCAACTGAAATAGTAAAATTATTTTTGCATTCGACTTTGATGTACAAACCACATAAAACAGTACTAGCAAATTTGATTTGCAATACGTTTATCTCGATAAATGTATCATATATTCCAATGTAAAATTATAGTTTTAACCTCAAATACCTACATTTAAATTTCCTACAAATATTTATAAAATCCACCACCTTTTTTTCTAATAATATTTTAATCCATATATTTAAATTAATCTTAAATTTTTAACAACCATGAAACTTTAATTAACCAATATCTTTAATTCGTCTTCTAAATTATGAACATATGAAAAATCCAATATGTACACCATATTCATTAACAAAAATTGTAAAATTACCTTTTTACTACTACTAAGATACAAAGGTTAAATTATATAAATAAATAATAATAACAATTTAATTTATAATTCGATTATCGTAATAAACTCAACATATATTGCACTACAAAATTATGTTTTCCACTTCAAATACCAAGATTTAAAAGTTTTTATAACCATTTAAAAATTCCAAATCATTTCCCTAATGATACTTTACAGTTATGTCCATACATTAGAATTAGTTACCTAATATTAATGTTATTTAAATAAAAGCCGTAAATTTTTATTTGTTTATTTGTCCAATGAATCATTAAAATACTGAAATTTCAATAATTATTTCATATCCATATTAACAAAACCGACATAAAAATTCATCTATACAAATAAAATAAAAGGTAAAAGGAAATAAATATAAATAATTAATAAGGATAACAAAACAAAAGGGAATAAATATAAATAATTAGTTGATTGATAATAAAGGTAAAAGGAATGTACATATATTATTAACCTTAAAGGAAGGTTTAAACATATATAAAACTTATTTTTTAAGAAAGCATCTAGATTCGAAGTATTCTAATAGCCTAGATTTACCAAATATCTTTACCTAGGAATGAAGTAATTAATTAAAGTATAGACGAAAACAAATATTCTCTTCGGGTAAATCCATGGTAAGATTTAATTCAAATTACTGAGAAATACTAAGCAAATGAAACCCTAATTCTCACATAAAAAATAGAAGATTCAAAATAAATCAAAATTTCCCTTAACCCTAATTTCTAAAATTCGAAAAATCAAATCAACCCAACCTAGATTACTCTAACAAGCAAATAAATGCGAATCAAGGCTATTTAGGGAGGGGATATCGCCTTGTCTCTTCTCTAGTTCGCCTATATTTGCCTTTATTTTCTTGGTCTAATCTTCTAAGTTAGGTTAATTTGATTTTTTTAATACTTTTAGAAATTAGGGTTGAGGTAAAATTTTGGTCGAGTATGATTACTGTAATTATTTATGTGAGAATTAAGGTTTCACTTGCTTAGCATTTATTGGAAATTTGAATTAATTCTAACCATTGATTTACTCTAAGAGAATATTTGTTCTTGTCCTATACGTTAATTAATTACTTCATTACCAAATAAAGTTGTTTGGTAAAATCTAGGCTGTTGGATTAAATACATTTAATCTGGATGCTTTCTTAAACAATAAGTTTTATATATATTTAAACTTTCCTTTAAGGTTACTAATATATGTACATTCATTTTAACTTTGTCATCAATCAATCAATTAGTTTATATTTATTCCCTTTTACCATGTTATACATAGTTTCTTAACTTTCCTAATTTATGTTATCCTAATTATAATTAATTCATTTATTTATATACATACTTACATACATTTATCGTTAACAATTTGATATATAAATATATGTACACACCTTGACAGTGATTAATAAAATTACACTTTTTTTCAATTACTCAACTCATGCTTAACATTCCATGGGCTATTTTGTTTTCTCCTTTGATGTAGCTCAAGCTGGAGATGAAGGCATAAGTCGTAGGCGACTTATGGAAGGAGCTATGAGTCATCTACGAGTTAAGTGCATGAGTCGTGACCGACTCAACTGGGGTGAAGGCATAAGTCGTAACCGACTTAAGAAAGCAATGATGAGTCGTCAAAGCGTAAGTCGTACGTGACTCAAGGAGGTGGTGATGAGTCGTCCACGACTCAACTGGAAAAACAAAGGGGATTCGAAGTTGCGACTTAACGAAGCGGATATAAGTCGTCTTCGACTTAAGGAAGATGCTATAAGTCGTCCACGACTTAACAAGAAAGATACAGAAGGAGCAGTTCAAAGGAAGAATGCACAAGTGTTAAGTCGGCCACGACTTAAGGAAGGTGATGAGTCGGCACCGAGTTACGACTTAGTTAAGTCGAACTATATTGAGGCGCTGGAACCTAAAACCGTGGAATCTCCTGCCGCTTTAATCTGACCCGTTGATGTCTTAAGTCGCTGATAAGGATGAGTCGTCTGATTGTAAGTCGTGAGTCGTCTGTACAGATACATTGAGTCGTATGTTTTGATTTAAGTCGTTCAGTTATGAGTCGTATGTCGTCAAACTGTGTTGTAATAAGTCGTCTGTCTTCTGCTGAGTTGAAAGTGGTGTACGACTTATGTTAAGTCGGAGACATTGATAAGTCGGAACCGACTTAGGAGTTAGGAAATTTTGTTGTTTTTGTGTGAGTTGTAAACGCCTATAAATAGGCCGGGTCTATCATTTGTAAAGGTTGTTGATTTTTGAATAAAATTCTCTTTTGATTGCTTTGTGCTTTCATCCCAAATTGGTAGTTGAGTGTAATCTCCTATCTCCTCTTTCGGTTAATCGAGTGCGCTCGATTCAACGATTGTAGAAGCCGATTCGCGGAATCAAGTGCGCTTGATCAACGCTTGAAGAATTGAAGATCTTTGAACCCGGTATCGTGCGCGATCAACGAGTTCGAGATAGCTAGAGTTCGGTATCTTCGGATCAACGAATTCGGGCAATTCAGCATTCATCAATCCATCGACTGCTACTTTCACCGATTGAAGTTTGTTTTGATTAATCCGCTGCGTCAGTTTTGGTATCAGAGCTTGTTCTAGCCAATCATAGCTAGATCGAGACTTGGAGCCTATTCTTTTGAAGTTTGGCCGTGGTAAGCAAGTGAGGCCGAGAGTAAGAGGAAGAAGAGTCATCATTATTCGAAGATTGTTTGATCGGATTTGCATTGGAGACCGAAACTTTGTCCATCGTGTTCATCGCGATTTGCTACAAAGTGGAAGTTTTCGATCCGTTTCATTTTGGATCAAAATCCGGAAAGTGTTTGAATTTGAAGTGTTGAAGAATTTGTGAAGTTTTCGAGTATGCCGCCAAGAAGAGCTAATCGCCACCAAAACGTAGAAGCTTTATATCGAAGAGAAGAGGCAGATGAGATGGAGCAAAGAATCAATGAGAATTTTAGTGAAAAACTTAACGAAGGAATTGGCCGGTTAGAAAAGCTTATGACGGAGATGAATCAAAATCGGAGAAGGGTTTCACCAGAATCTAACCATGGGGGTAGTAGAGTCTCGCAACATTCCCATCGAGACCGAAGTGTTGAAAATGACCAAGGGCGTGGGAGGAACGTGAATGGTCGTGAACGGAGGAATGTAGATAGAAGGGATGATGGTGGAAGGCGTAATGGTAGTAGAGATGTTGGTGGTCAGAATCGACATCGTTATGCATCTGATTTTGAAGAGGAGTATGATGGTGGTAGTATTCAAGGAAGAGGTCAAGGAAGAAACTATTCTGAGTATGATCACAAGTGGGAATCGGGGATGAAGACTGAAATTCCTGAATTCAAAGGTGGTATGTAAGCAGAGGAGTTTCTAGATTGGGTAGCTAATGTTGAAGAAATTTTTGACTTCAAAGAAGTACCAGAACATCGTAGAGTGAAGTTGGTTGCTACGAGGCTGAGGGGTAGAGCTTTGGCATGGTGGCAGCAAACCAAGCTTACACGAGAACGAATGGGAAAGTCAAAAGTTGAATCTTCGGAGAAGATGAAGAAATTGATGAAAGCAACGTTCTTACCTTACAATTATCAATCTTTGATGTATCAACGTTTGCAGAACTTGAGGCAGGGCACAAAGACAGTTAATGACTATGCTGATGAATTCTATCAACTTATTGCAAGGAACGATATTATGGAAACGGAAGAGCAGTTGACATCTAGATTCATTGGGGGATTGAGAATGCAGATTCATGATATGGTTAATATGTTCGATCCAAGATCTGTGGCAGAAGCACATCAGAAAGCATTGGCTTGGGAAAAACAAGGGAGACGAGGAAGTGGTGTGTTTACTAATTCTAACAATCAAGCGAAGGGTGTTGGTGGAAGTTCTAATGTTACTAAACCTATCAGTAGACCAGTGATGAAGGAGGTTGAGAAGACAAGGGTTAACAATGGTTTCAAATGTTACAATTGTCAGGAATTGGGTCATAAAAGCAGTGAGTGTCCAAAGCCAAAGAAGAGAACCATGATTGCAGAAGTTGACGATGAGGATGTTGATGGAGATTGTAATAATCCAGCTGAGAAGGATGAGCAGGATATTGCGTCAGGAGAAGAAGGTTGTAACCTAATGCTGAGAAGATCGTGTTTAACACCGAAGCAGGAGGAAGCTAGTTGGTTGAGGAGTAATATCTTTCAGTCAACATGTACTATTCTGGGGAAGGTGTGTAAGTTTGTGATCGATGCAGGAAGCTGTGATAATATTATTTCAACCGAAGCTGTGACAAAATTGAAATTGAAGACAGAGAAACATCCGAGTCCATACAAGTTAGCATGGTTGAGAAAAGGAGGAGAAGTGAAAGTGGATAGACGAGTTCGTGTACCATTCTCTATTGGGAAGAAATACAAAGATGAAATATGGTGTGATGTAGTAGAGATGGATGTATGCCACTTATTATTGGGAAGACCATGGCAATATGATCGAGCAGTATTACATGACGGACGGACCAATAGCTACAGTTTTATGTTTAAAGGCACGAAGATTATCTTAGTTCCGAAGAAGAGATCACAAGAAGAAAGTAAGTCAGAGGAAATTGAAGAGCTGAAAACTTTATTGACTTTAAAGGAGTTTGTTAAAGAGGTTGAGGAAGAACCAGAAGTATTCTTGTTGATTGGACGAGAAAGCAGTGAAAAGGTTGAGATTCCAGAAGAAGTAAAACCAATTTTGAAAGAATTTGACGATGTATTTCCAGAAGAGTTACCAACGGAGTTGCCACCGTTGAGAGATATACAACATCAAATAGATCTTGTTCCAGGTGCTGTGTTGCCACACAGACCACATTATCGAATGAGTCCAAAGGAACATGAAGAGTTGCGGAGGCAAGTAGAGGAATTGCTTGAGCAGGGGCATGTGCAGGAGAGTCTGAGTCCTTGTGCTGTACCAGCTTTATTGGTACCCAAGAAGGATGGGACATAGAGGATGTGCACTGACAGTCGAGCATTGAATAAGATTACTGTGAGATATAGATTTCCGATGCCGAGGTTGGATGACTTGTTAGATCAAATAAGCGGAGCTACTATATTTTCGAAGATTGATTTGAAGAGTGGATATCATCAAATTCGTATCAGACCAGGAGATGAGTGGAAGACTGCTTTTAAAACCAGGGAGGGTCTATACGAGTGGTTGGTCATGCCGTTTGGTTTATCAAATGCACCGAGTACTTTTATGAGGGTGATGAATCAGATTTTTCGACCGTTCATTGGGAAATTTGTGGTGGTATATTTCGATGATATTCTAATTTACAGTGGGAATCCAGAGGAACATTTGAATCATCTTAGAGAAGTGCTGATGGTATTGAGACAAGAACAATTTTATGCTGCTACGAAGAAATGCGTGTTCATGACGCACAGTGTTTTATTTCTGGGGTATGTTGTTTCAGAGAAAGGAATACAGGTTGACCAAAGTAAAGTTGAGGCGATCAGAAATTGGCCGCAGCCCAAGACGATAACAGAAGTTCGTAGTTTTCATGGGTTGGCTTCATTTTATCGGAGGTTTATTCCACACTTTAGTAGTGTGATGGCGCCTGTTACAGATTGCATGAAAGATAAACAGTTTGCATGGACAGAGGAAGCAGGGAGTGCTTTTGAGAAGATCAAGGAATTGCTGACATCTGCACCTATTCTAGTATTACCAGATTTTCAGTTAGTGTTCGAACTACATACTGATGCATCCAAGGTTGGGATTGGAGGGGTGTTGAGTCAGAAGGGGCGTCCTATTGCATATTTCAGTGAGAAGTTGTCAGGAGCAAAGATGCGATACAGTACATATGATGTGGAGTTTTATGCTGTTGTGCAATCTATTAAACACTGGAGACACTATCTATTTCAGAAGGAGTTTGTTCTTTACACTGATCATGAAGCATTGAAGCATTTGCAAGGGCAAGACAAGATTTCAGCGAGACATGCATCGTGGATTGCATATCTGCAACAGTTTACTTTTGTTGTTAAACACAAGTCGGGGGTGACGAATCGTGTGGCTGATGCTTTGAGTAGGAGGAGTCATTTGTTGACTACACTAAAGGTTGGAGTGACGGGGTTTGAAATATTGCCAGAATTATTTACTGATGATCCTTACTTTGCAAAATTTGTTGATAAAGTCAAGGAGGGAGAGACGGATGATTTCGTGATGGTAGAGGGTTTTCTGTTCAAAGGGAATCGATTGTGCATACCGGAGGGTAGTCTGAGAATGAAGATTATCAAGGAGTTACACGAAGAAGGGCATGTTGGAAGAGACCGTACCTTACAGTTAATTTCACAATCCTACTTTTGGCCATCGATGAGGAAAGAAGTAGAGAGGTTTGTGGAGCGTTGTCATATTTGTCAAGTTTCGAAAGGAACTGCAACTAATGCTGGTTTATATATGCCGTTACCCGTACCTGTAAAACCATGGGTGGATATCAGTATGGACTTTGTGTTGGGTTTGCCGAGAACGCAGCGTGGTAATGATTCCATTTATGTGGTGGTTGACAGATTTTCGAAAATGGCACATTTCATTGCTTGTAAGAAGACGGCAGATGCGGTTCATGTTGCTCAGTTGTTTTTCAAGGAGATCTATCGACTTCATGGATTGCCAGAATCTGTTGTGTCGGATAGAGATACTCGATTCCTTAGTCACTTTTGGTTGAGTTTGTGGAAAATGGTGGGAAAGAAGCTGAAGTTTAGTAGTGCTTATCACCCGCAAACGGATGGACAGACCGAGGTTGTAAACAGATCATTGGGGAACTTGTTGAGGTGTCTTATTCAAGATAATCTGAAGAGTTGGGATGTGAAGTTGTGCCAGGCAGAGTTTGCCCATAATCATGCTGTGAATCGAAGTACTGGGTTCAGTCCATTCCAGATTGTCTATTCGAGCTTACCGAAAGGACCGTTAGATTTAACGATGATACCACACTCAAAGGGGACAATTAAGAAAGCTGCTGATTTTGTTGAAGGACTGATGGAATGTCATAAAGTCGTTCAAGAACGATTAGAGAAAGCAAATGAGAAATATAAATGATCTGCAGATTTGAAACGACGAAATGTTGAATTTCATGAAGGCGATTTGGTTTATGTAGTATTAACGAAAGATCGTTTTCCAGTGGGTGCTTACAACAAGTTGAAAGCCAGGAAAATTGGTCCGGTGGAAGTTGTGAAACGAATCAATGAAAATGCTTATAAACTAAAGCTGCCAGATGATGTGTATACGTCTGACGTATTCAATGTTAAGCATCTCGTACCATATCATGGGGATGAGTTTGTTGGGGATGAAGAGTGTGCAAATTCGAGGTCGAATTTCTCTCAACATGGGGAGGATGATGTAGCTCAAGCTGGAGATGAAGGCATAAGTCGTAGGCGACTTATGGAAGGAGCTATGAGTCATCTACGAGTTAAGTGCATGAGTCGTGACCGACTCAACTGGGGTGAAGGCATAAGTCGTAACCGACTTAAGAAAGCAATGATGAGTCGTCAAAGCGTAAGTCGTACGCGACTCAAGGAGGCGGTGATGAGTCGTCCACGACTCAACTGGAAAAACAAAGGGGATTCGAAGTTGCGACTTAACGAAGCGGATATAAGTCGTCTTCGACTTAAGGAAGATGCTATAAGTCGTCCACGACTTAACAAGAAAGATACAGAAGGAGCAGTTCAAAGGAAGAATGCACAAGTGTTAAGTCGGCCACGACTTAAGGAAGGTGATGAGTCGGCACCGAGTTACGACTTAGTTAAGTCGAACTATATTGAGGCGCTGGAACCTAAAACCGTGGAATCTCCTGCCGCTTTAATCTGACCCGTTGATGTCTTAAGTCGCTGATAAGGATGAGTCGTCTGATTGTAAGTCGTGAGTCGTCTGTACAGATACATTGAGTCGTATGTTTTGATTTAAGTCGTTCAGTTATGAGTCGTATGTCGTCAAACTGTGTTGTAATAAGTCGTCTGTCTTCTGCTGAGTTGAAAGTGGTGTACGACTTATGTTAAGTCGGAGACATTGATAAGTCGGAACCGACTTAGGAGTTAGGAAATTTTGTTGTTTTTGTGTGAGTTGTAAACGCCTATAAATAGGCCGGGTCTATCATTTGTAAAGGTTGTTGATTTTTGAATAAAATTCTCTTTTGATTGCTTTGTGCTTTCATCCCAAATTGGTAGTTGAGTGTAATCTCCTATCTCCTCTTTCGGTTAATCGAGTGCGCTCGATTCAACGATTGTAGAAGCCGATTCGCGGAATCAAGTGCGCTTGATCAACGCTTGAAGAATTGAAGATCTTTGAACCCGGTATCGTGCGCGATCAACGAGTTCGAGATAGCTAGAGTTCGGTATCTTCGGATCAACGAATTCGGGCAATTCAGCATTCATCAATCCATCGACTGCTACTTTCACCGATTGAAGTTTGTTTTGATTAATCCGCTGCGTCATCCTTTTTAATGTTGTTATCCATAAAATATTCTCAGGAATAAAAGTATGAAAGAAGGATCACAAGAGCATCGGGGAAGACCAGAAAGCATCAAGATAGTCTGGTTAATCATACCTTCCGACAAGGAGCTTTCGACGAGGTCGAAGGTTGGGACACCAAAAATATACCTTTCGACTAAGTCGAAATGTCTTTCAACAAAGATAAAGAAAAAAGAGCACAATCCCAAATCTTTCGAAGGAGTCAAAAGGTTCCATCTCTTAGTGTCCAAGGAGTTCTTTCCTTTCGAAGAGGATGAAGAAGTCAAAGCCAGTGTGAGAAACTCCATAGTGACCTTTTCGAAAGCATAGCAAGCCTTTCGAACCGGTTGAAACACATCCAAGATACCTTTCGACAATGTGGAAAGGTTTATGAAGAAAGCAACATTCATAAGTCAACAAAGAATGAAAGACAACATTTCGACAACATTGAAGGGAAGCATAGCTCTCGACAACAATCAAGTGAAGAGCAACCTTCCGATAAGGTCGAAAGGTTGACAGCAATCAGGAGGAGAGCAACATTCCGACAAGGACGAAAGGTTCACAACAGTATATAGAAGGCAAACCCTTCAAAAAAGTCGATAGGTTTGTAATAGCAGAAGTAAGGAAAACCTTTCGACAAAGTTGAAAGATTCACAGCTGCATATAAAAAGGGGACCTTTCAACCCAGTCGAGAGCATTTTGTAGAAAGGGGGGCCGCCTGCATATATAATTAAGACCCAAGGGGTCATGTTTTGGGGTCCCGAATTCTCTTATAATAATGTTCTATCTTCTTAATCAATACAATGTAACCCTAATTGGGTGCTGATTTGGGGATTTAAAAAATAGAGTTTATCATAGAAAAAGAGGGAAGTCTAATGCTCTATTGATTACTTTATTTTTTTGCTCAAATCTTTGATGGTTTAATTCCTATTTTCATGTTTAACCTCACCAGAAGGTTCTTGTCGACAAGGTCGAGAACACTTTTGTTTCAAATAGTTACGACAACCCTTCGAAGCCTTGAACTCTGCAATCTGAACATTTTGACAATGTCGACAACTCAATCCGTTCAACACCTATAACCTTCCAAAACCAATCAATTAGTGGTCTAACCTTTCGACAAGGTCGATACCCACTCCATATCCACCAAAGTATATCATACCTACTTGAACACAAGGAAGGTTATCATCTTAACCTCCCGGCCAGATAAAAACCAACCTTTTTAAGGACAAACTAAGGGAATTTCAACCTAGTTGAAAAGAAAACTTTTGTAGGAAACATCATATAAGTTCAACTAAGACAGAAGGTTGTATAATCCAAAGGTTAAACCTTTGTACAACGTCGAAAGGTCTGACTTAAGAATCAACAACAAATAAAGCAAAATAGGAAGGCAATTTCTTAAAGGACTCATTCTCATTGTTCAAGCAAGTCTTTCCATCTCGCTTAGCATTACTTCAGGGTGTTGACAAGAAGTCTTGTTAACATTTTTGGTGCTAGAAGAAGGGCTTGAACCTCCGACCTTCAACCCTAACAAAAGTGGAAAGTAGTGTGATCAAGGTTCAGAATCAACGACCACAAATGATGGTAGTAAAAGAGTACTCAGAAAGAGCTCCAACCCGAGACTCTATAAAGATTATGGAAATAGAGGATGAAGTGAGACTTCCGAATGAAATAGAGGATCAAGATTTAAATCGAGAAAGTCAAATAAAGGGTCTCTAGGGCGATCAAATAGCCCAATCCAAGGGAACAACATGGATAGTCATAGAAATAAAACTGACCAAGAGAATGCCCAATGCCAAATAATAATGAATAAGCTTAGAGAAAAGGAAATTTTCGAACCCGAAGGATATGTTATCCTGCAAAAGGCTCCCTTTTCCAAAGAAATAATGGCGACAAATCTCCCTCCACACATCCAAATTCCTTCACTAAAATATGATGGAACAACTGATCCAGATGACCATCTTGTCATCTTTGAAAATTGGATGAACTTATTCAACGCTCCAGTGGCAGTTCGCTATAAAAAATTGCTCATTACTTTCCAAGGAGCGACTATTAAATGTTATAGGAGTTACCGATGGAAATCATATATTCTTGGGAACAATTTACTTTCGACTACGTGGCTCAATTTTCTATATGCAGAGATACAACTATGGACTTTAGCTTGCTAGCAACCATCAGACAAAAAATAGGGGAGCTACTTGGTGAATATTTGAACAGATTCAATGTAGAAGCATTAAGAGCAGAAAGTACAACTTATAGAGAAAAGCTTATGGAAGTCCGATTAGGGTTAATCGAACAAACTACATTTTGGAAAGACCTTTATATCAATGGGTGAAAATATCTGCAATATTTCTTTCTCTGGGCTGAGAAGTTTATTCAATTATACGAGATGCACCATGCTTAGAAAGAATTCCACCGAGAATCCAAGGAAGAGAAACCTGATCTCAAGTGCTTTGACAAGAGGCCAAGGGAAAGCGAAAACCTGAAGGGAAGTCGAAGAAAGAGTTCTAAAATAAATTATGCAGTCCCAGACAAATCCCTCTCCTACGTATTCACTAAGATGAAAATAAATGATAATTTTGCTACACCTCAAAACTTCGGAGTGCCCCATAGCCAAATAAAGGAGGAAGTTATTACGAATACCATAAAGAAAATGGACATGAAACGATGAATGCCGTGTCCTATTAGAGAAAATACAAGGCATGATAAGGGCAGTGTTCTTGCGAGAATTCGACAAAGGAACCTGAAGGACATCTTGTTCGATTTGAGAGAAATGCAACTCAATAACCTCTAAAGGCGAATCTTTATCAAATCATGAGGACTCTCGACATCAATTCAACTATGAACTCTCTCCTTTCCTTTTCATGGCTCTTAAATTGATTTGTATTTCCATTCATACTTGAATTTGCATTGTATAATTATCATGTACTGATTAAAACTTGAGTGCTATTACATGAAAAAATAAAGTCAAACCGAAGCACTCAAAGAACGTTGAGACCACAATTGACTCAGATGCTTGACACGAGATAATTATCAACATTTCAGTAACGACAACACCAGGCCTTCCCTACAAGAAATGTTGAATCACTGCCAAACTCAATACCAATTTAGGAGAAAATCCATATATACCATATCTATTTTTAGCAAATGATTTCAAAATGGAAACTTTTCAAATTATACCCATTTAAGAAAACTATTTTAAATCACCCCATGGTCTGGGGGGAAACAAATGCTTATTTACACTAAAAGCAGAATTACACAAGTATTTTTAGATATTATATAGCATTAATAAGTGCACACTAAAAGACCGCAAACTGAGCAATTTCAATATTTCTAAGTTTACCAAAATTGTGGGCGGGGTAAAGCCTATACATACTTTGTCAAGAAAGATTTTGAAAGCATAAAAAGTTTATTGGAACTCAAACTAGAGAACCCTATTCTCGACTAAAAGTCTATTGGTCCATGAATCATGACGTCTTAGTCTCCTATTTTAGATTCGTGTCTCCATTATGAGAACAACAAGAAAGTTCTTGCAAAAGAATACATTAAAAATTTTCTTTCATAAAAAAGATTCATGAGTCCAAACTATTTTTCAAAAGAAACTCTTCAATATAATAGAAGTGTTAAATTTCAAAATACTTTCTCTCAAAGGAGACTCCATTTTAATTGGCCAAAAATTATTTTCATATACAAGTACATAAGTCTACGATGCTATTCCGTAGCACCTCCTAGAGGGAGGGACATAAGCCCATGACGCTATTCCGTGGCACCACTTAGAGGGAGGGACATAAGCCTATGACGTTATTCCGTAGCATCTCCTAGAGGGAGATATAGAACCCCTAATGTGAAGATCCCAGACTCGGCCTTCGAAAATCGGCACGCGTACTTCACTTGTACTCAAAATGTCGTAGATTCAAACGCCGAATCTAGCTCCTCGAAGCTTATAACACCATTAAGTATAACAACACAGCGGAATAAAGAAATAGATGATATCATATACAACTCCGATGAATACAATATCCAGAATGATATACAACAATGATATCAATATGATACAACAATATCAGAGATAAATAATGATACAGCAAAAAATATAAGTGATAACTCCAAATGATCTAAAAAGAGTATGAGTCACCAACTCCAATATCAAGCTTGAAACACCAACATAATGCTCTAAGATAAGCAACGTCAGTCCATGAACTCCAAGTACTGAACTAGCTCCAACTAGTCTACTAAACTTGAATATCTGAAAACCCCAACTATAGACTGCCCGTGTGGAAAAAGGTGGGCACCTAGAGTTTAGGAAGGGAACAATAAACTCCGAGTCAGTCATGGGACTAGTGTGAGCAACAAAAACAGTTTATCTTTAAAACAAACAACAAAAGAATTTAAAATCGAATCCGCAATGCTTTTGGAAAATGAAACTACCATAAGGCCTCCCGCCACACACACAATGCAAACGCAGAATTGGAGGAGATTTCTCCTTATGATAGTCAAATATGCTTACTACGCAATAAAACTCTTTTGATATTATTATTAGTGCATAGTGTGCAAAATCATTTCGAAAATACAATATTAATCTTTGCCACTATAGACATTCCGAACTATGCCTACTATAGCCACCATCTAAACAGTGGTGACCACCATAAGTAAATGGCAGGTTCTACAACTAAAACCGTACAGGGTTCGTATTGGAAATTGGATTTCCAATAAATGATCAGGCTAAGGAACTTCTGCCGCCACATGGGATCGCCTCTGGCTGGACGTCCCGAGAACTAACTAGCTCTCTGCCAACACAAGGCCAGGTTACCACTGTAACTAGGTAACTCACGAATATGCCATTCCCCGGTCCTTTGGGACCTTTATCCGAGCGCTCGGTAACCCACATCACACATAATAAATAAAGTGTGTCCACATGAGTAAGTGTCTGGGCTCCATACCATGATACTACCCTTTTCCAGAAGGAAATGACATACCCTAAAGGGCGCGACCCTCATAACCTTGCCGCATCATTCCTGTTTCGACCATTTCCGGTCTGTGAAGTCCGACGAGGTCTCGTCCACAAAGCTACGCTTTTTCACAAAGCCACGCTTTGATCACAAATGATCAATAAATGATCAACACACAGCAACACTCAACATGCCACATTACCAAATTGGGAGTATATCGCTAATAACCTTCAACTACATAACCTCTGAGCTCGTACGTCTCAGAGAAGGGTGTTAAGCTAAGAGAATAAATTCTCCGCCACCAAACAGAAATGTATTTAAAAGAAATCATCTTTATATCTCAAAGTGTAATGTCAGACATATAACCATACAAGCCTGTTCCGGGTTCGAACAGAACCGAAGGCACTTCCGAAGATGCCCTTGAAATCCGGGTATCCACAATCCCGATCGGACTTCCCATCACTTAGGAAATCTCTATACCGGAGCAACTCAGTGCAGAGACAATCGATTGGGTAATCCTATCGTTCTCGCAAATACCCGGTCTTCAACACCGGTCTTCAAATGCAATCCATATACAACGTATCAATATTCGGAATTGGTTATATGACACAAAGGTCCTCTCCCGGCTGAACCGAATAATGAGCGCAATATTTAAAAACATATGGATATTGGGATTTCAATTAAGTCACACTTATTACCCAAAACTTGTCTTGAAATGGTTTAAACACATTACCATTTTAATCTTTTACAAAAAGATTCATCTCACAAAGTTCACTCGGTTTCACAAAGATCTATTCATAAATTTTCAAATTGATTTCCATTTCAATTTGGATTAACTCGTTAAATCTTTAAAACAAAGATTTAACTGATAGCTTTCAAAACAATTCCATTTTGAATGGTTTAAACAAATCAACATTTTAAATCTGTTAAAAATAAACAGATTCAATTCATAGCTTTCAAAAAGAATTCACTCATAACTTGGAAAACCATTTTTTCAATTCAAACTTGAAATTCCTTAACTTAAATTGGAATTCCATTTCTTATATTAAAGTTTTTATCATTTGAAAACAAACAGTTTTCATTTCGGAAAATCTGATTCATTTATACGAATTAAAATCATTGGGTTATATTCAAATTCTCAAAACCATACCTTTAAAATGGTTTAACTTCATATAAACACATTTATAACATCTTTAACCGTAATTTCCAAACATAGAATTCAATTCCAAATTCTGAATTCAAATTAAATTATTTAAATTGGAAATTTTACCAAGTTATTCAAAATAACTTTCATCTTAAAAACTCATTTTCAAAAGATTTAATATTAAACCCAAATTCATTTCCAAAATCAATTGAAATTAAAATTTCAATTTCAAAAATATTAAATTTAAATCATCTGTGACTTAACCAGTTTCCTCGTGAAATCCATATTTGTGTGTGTATGGTGTGGTCCAGGGGTTTCAGACAGTAGTGCAACATCATTTAATCATCACAGATCAGAATACAGAAGTATAGTTGATAAGCGGTATAAGCAATAACGATTATCTTACAGATCAAATCATAGATATTTGATTACACATAGATAATTAATTACATTAATCTCAGATAAATAAATTATAAATCACAACACAAATCAAAATATATCACAAAGCATCAAATATCGGGGATATCAAATAATTCAACATCCAATATAATCCAAACATCCATAAGTAGGATCAACTTAATTATCTGATTAATTTAAATCAGATTAATTCCTATGAATAAATTTGCTAGTTATGGTAAATTTAAAACCAATTAATTTCAAATTATTCTTAATTAATTACAATAACTAATTAATTACTTCTAAATTAATAATTATTTCTTAATCAATTTTTAATTGATTACGATGAGCAATTAATTTCTTAATTTCTTCCATAAAGTAATTACACTTACACAATTTCATAATGATTATCATTAATTAATCAATCTAAATTAATTGTTAAAAATTAATAACATTGATTTATCCTTAATTATTTAATTAACTAAGTGTTAACAATAACTTAATTAATCCCTTAATCACTTGATTAATAATCTACTAATCATTGATTAAAAAATATAAATCGTATTTAATTAATGATTCTTAAATACCAATTTATTTATCCTAAATTAATTATCTAAAACCTTAATTAAACTCCTAATTACTAAATTAATTCATTCAATTCATTAACCATCCATTTTAATTAATAATTACAAATTATCATTAACATGGTACTTAAAACAATTGACTTTGAAAATTCACTTTTACATTTCATTTTTAAATTAAGATATAAAATAAATTAACTTTAACAAGGTTCAAACAATTTCAAAAATCATTTTTATTTTCCATGTTAAAGAATTATTTATTATAAACTAGTAGCCAAGAGAATTTAAAGCCCAATTTCATTTAAATTCAAATCAGTTTACAAATTTATTTTATCATTTAAACTATTTAAACCAATTAAAATTTAAAACTTCTTTTATTACAAAACTGGAATACAAACAAATCTTGATTTCGGATTTAATTTAAAAACTTCTCTACATTTTAAACTTCATTTTTTTCCATTTCAAGCTACTTAAACATTTTTAAAGTAGTTAAAACATTTTAAATAAAAACTTTATTTATTTTTAAGCTGAGATTCAAAACCATCTTGAACCAGATTTAAACTTGAGTCTAAACTTATTTAAATCCCTGCTTTTCAATTTAAAATTCAGATTTTAAATTTTAAAAAAAAATACAGGTTAAAAATGCAACACCCACAAATGACTCGAGCTACCTGAAAACTACTTCGAGTTCGAACCCTCAATGCTTCGAGTCCATCACTCGAATAACTCGAGACAAACTCGCGTACTACCCCAACTCCACCCAACTACACAACATAGTTCCAGATCAATAGAACTAAGCTCCGTGCACGTGCACGGCGCCGCCATCACCTCCGGTCGACTCCAGATCATCGAGTCAAGTCGACGATCCTCCACGAGCCACTCCCCCGACCACCAAAACTCCTCATCATCTCGAATTCGAAATCGGGCTTGACAATGAAACCTGGAAACAGAAGACGCCGAAACACCTCCAAAACCTGGCAACGCGTCGCCTTCGCAACCCCAACCACCAGAAGGTCGGAAACTCCTATCAAACACTCGTCAACCTCCCCTCTTCCATCCCCCAGAACTACGTTGAACTCGGTCGATCGAAGAAGACGAACGAATCGAAAAACCCAGCCTCTCCAAAATTAGGTTTACGAACGGAAAATGCCTTCCGCTGCCACCACGGTGAACGTGAGCACCTCCGAACATTTTTCCTACCATCGTCATAGGCCTCTCCACCTCCACGCGAAGCCTCGATCACCAACCTCACTCCGATCAACCTCAATTGATCAAAACCAATTTTCGAACAAATACCAGTTGCTCTCAAATCCTTGATCTAAAAATCATAATTTTTACTTCAAAAATCATATTTTAGTACAAGACTTCAGTTTATAACCCTGAATTCGAGAATTAAGAAATTTAAATTTCGACTTATCTTGAGTTTGCTCTACTATTTTGTGTTTCCAGAGACAATTATAAGTTGTTTTAACTTAAATGAATTTTTAAACTTTAGTTTACAACCAAACAAATATCTTTTGTTTTAATCTCGAGTTCAATCAGTAAGTAGATTGAGAGGAAAAGATTTTTGAAACAAAACTTTTGGCTATGAACCTAGAATAGAGGGAATTATAAGCAGTAGCCTGTACCTCTTATCTCCATCATTCAAATATACACAGAGAATTGGATATATATTCAAACATACATATTCACAGGTAAATATCCAACAGATTAACACTTTAAATTTTTAAAAGTAAATGTTACTCACTTTGGTTTGCAGAAGGAACAAAGTTTTCCTTTATGCCTGAAACATGCTTGAAGAACTGCTAGCTGAAACTTTATTTTTTCTTCTTCTTTGATCTCTGGTTTATCTTGAATTGTATTGTTGTTTATATTGAAGGTTGTTTATGTTTTTAAGATAGTATTACTTCAGTTTTGAAATGAACGAACTGATGAAAAGGAAGATGATGTATATAAAAAAAAGTGAGTACAGGGTGTTGTATTTGTACAATACTGGTTATATATTTTGTACAACATTTCAGAGTTATTTTTTCTCTTTTGTTGGCTACAGATCTTGCTTGTAGCCGAGATGATAAATTTGTGGTGGCTAACATTAATTGCCTTTGTATAAATTTGCTTATTTTATTTCTTTTGCTTTCTTTCATTTCGACTGAAGGTACTTGTATAAATTATTCTTGTCATTTTCTTTTCATATTATACACTAGAATACATTTTGCTCTCTTCCTTTGCAAGACATTTAGATATATTTTGTCTCCTCCTTACATACTTACCTTCATATGTTTTACAAGTCTACATATATACCTTTGTTTACTTCATTTTTATATGTGTGTATTTCTATTTTTTATCTATTTATTTCCATAATTTATCCTTTATTCATTTCTATTTCTAACTCAAATATTATTATTATTTTTATTTAATATTTATTGTCTTATATTTATTTTCATTTATTTCTATTTTTAACTTAACCATCAATTCTAAAATTAAAATTATTTATTCTCATACTTGTGTTCAAAGTTTATATTGTTATAATTTATTTTCAAACCATTTATCTTTAAGATTTTAAATTCAAATTCAATGTATATATATAAATTCAAATCCACTCATATACGCACATATACATATATATTCACATATATATACAATTTCTAAATTTAAAATGATTTAATATAATTTTTATTTGGATTTGGGGAAACTCAATCGATTTACCATTTAATTATACAATTTTTAATTCAAAAATTCAATTAATTATCAATTTAAATGTAATTAAAATTCGAGGTCTTTACACCTAATGTCAAAACCACCTCTTAGGGGATGGGTCAGGGTAACACCCATCAACAGCCTTTTGGAGGAAGTTTAGCTAGGTATATTCCCTTTAAGACAAGGGAAGCCCAAAGAGTGGCTTGTCAAAGAGTGGATTGAGATATCCAAGCCTAGTGGAGGCTCCAAACAGAAGAACAAAGACAAAGATGTCTACAACTCAAGGCAAAAGTTAAAACCAAAGAGAATCAAGGGTTACAGAAAGAAATCCACTACACCAAAACAGGCAAAACCTAACATTTATAAGTGTTACAAATAATTTCGGTAACACTTTTTAAGTGTTACTAATGGACTGTGAGGAATGAAGCGGTCAAATTTGTAACATTTATAAGTGTTACGAACATACGTATTACTAACACTTATAAGTGTTGGTACCTAAATATACGGTAACGCTTATAAGTGTTGGTACAAAAATATACAGTAACACTTATAAGTGTTAGTACAGAAATATACGGTAACGCTTATAAGTGTTGGAAAATGATTATTTAGTAACACATATATGTGTTGTTACACATAAATTGCTTTGCTTATCATTTAGGTTTGTAACGTAGATAAGCGTTGTCGTCCAAAATATGGTAACACTTATATGCGTTACTAATTGAAATTATGTTTTTACACTATTTTATGCACAATTAATATTAAATTCTTAAAACAAATGAATATAATATCTCATAAATGATGATGTCCATATCACATATATAATTCATCATATCAATTCAATATGAAGCCTAAAATGCTTCCATATCTCAAATGCAACAATATCAAATTTAGATAATACTTAATATGAGCTACAAACTTTCCAACTTCAAAATACCACAATATCATATCCAAATTACAAAAAAGCAATTTCATATCTAATTTTAAATATCCAATATAATATGAGCTACCGATAAATAGAATTTTAGATATCGCGAAGACGAAACATGAGCTATATCTTAAATGCCTGCATTCCAACTTCTATTTTTCGTCCTCATATGTGTTTGCTTCCTCATTACCGCTACATTCCAACTTCTATTTTTCTTCCTCATCCTCTAAAAATGACTGCATTCAATATGTGCAGAAGATGAAACAATCAGTGTGTAACTAGAATTATAAAATGACTACATAAGAAGATGTACTGCTACATTTCATATAATCTTTACTATTGTCGAGCACTTTCCTATCTTTGTCATCATGCCTACTTTGTTGCTTATTACTAAAAAGACATTTGCCTTTGCATTGTGTGTATCAGTATATACAATCTAAATTTATTAACACTGTAACCCGTACCCTACAATACATAAATGCTTAGAACACAACACACCCATAATAAAGCTCATACCCATGAATACGAAAACAATTCAACTAAATACTATATGTTTGCCTCACCAAAACGTTAAGTGTGACAATAATTGTTCCTAAGCTTCTGAAATGCTTACCATCCAAAAATAAACTAACAGATAAGTATGACCATAGGCTTTAGAGTTTAGATGCAACCAAAATAACAATCGACAAATATAAAGCCACTGTATTGGTTAAAATATCTAATAAGTAGATTTTGAGAGTTTGGAAACATCATTGTACTTTCAAGCTCTAAACCAAACTACAGATGTACACTCACGTATAGCTTCGAATAATTTTGGATTTTGATTTATGAAATTTAACATGGGTTGGAACTAGACTTTCATTACATGCAGCAACCATGCCTAGTTATTAAACTTTGTACTAACATTTTCATTTATATGTAATATATACATTTAAGTTTATGATTGTATTCAAAGTCAGTTAACAAAGAATGCATATGATAAAATTAAACCAGCGATACTTGTGTAAACTCAAAATATAGTCACTTAGATAACATACAACAACTCACTTAATACATATATACATGCACACTACATATATCCACGTGCTGAAACAAACACACACCCACACAAGTGAAAGTGTGTATGCTTGTGCACACTGATTACGGATCGTGTAATATGGACTAATATATGCGGAATGTTATTTACAATTGCTATATAAGTAAATATTCAATAAACTAACTATATAGCAATTCACAGATATAAAATAGTAAATGCAGTAAACAGTAAAATCACACCAGAGATTTTTATACTGGTTCGGACCTCCCGTCCTACGTCCAGTCCCAGACTTCTATCTGGATTTCACTACCAACTACCTCGCTTCACCCGGAGGAACAGGTTTATAACACCCGAACAGCCGAACGGGATTTCGTGCCTCTTACAACACCGAGGACTTCAACAAAAAACAAATACAATTGTTGTTGACAACTTGTGCTCTTGACAACACGGATTTGTCACTTGTAGTACACCCTTCCTATAATCTTATCCTCAAAATATGTGAATGATGTTTGTGAAGATTGAAGGAAGTATATTACTTATTTGAATCAAAAGATATGAAATAATTTCAACGATTCAATAAGCAATTTGAAGTAGAGAGCTTTTTAGAATGCAAGAGTATTTAGAATTTAAGATCAGAATTTTAAAGCAAAGAATTGTTGTATTTCAATCAATGATTTAGATATGTTTATATAGAAAATAAATGGTTGTAACTCTTTGTGAAGAGTAGCCATTTACAGATGTGATCATTGATGAAAGGTAAGAGAAGCAACCATTGAAGAAGGAAGTGTCTTTTCGGAAAGGTTGCTTTCTGTTTAAAAACGGTCGACAGGTCAAAAATGACCAGTAGACAAAATTTCAAATATATAGACGTTATGTGCATGTGTGCACGTTCATTGTGCAATTTACACAGGAACGGTCGACCGCCTGGTTTTGGACCGGTCGACCGGTCCCTGTTAAATTGCACAGTGAATGTGCAATGTCATTCAAAACGCTTATACACCGATTCTTTTGAGATGCTTCATATTTTGAGGATAGATTTTAACATAACTAATACTACTAACATACCAAAATCAACCTCTAACATATGAAGCTCGTTGTGTCTCAATGAATGACTTCTTTTTGTCGATCACGGTTTATCCCTTTGTCAGAAATCAAAACTATATAAAAATCTTGACTCAACATTCTCCACCTTTTTGATTGATGACAACATAGTTATGAATCTCCCCCTGTATATGATCTCCCCCTGAGATTGTACCTGTAACTCTATATTTTCCTGCATATATACTGTTAGCACAATTTTCTCCCCCTTTGTCATCGACAAAAAGGAGTATAGAAATAGAGGAAATAAATTATATAATCCAGAGTATAAGCAAAATAAAACTACTACCATAGATCAAGAGTTAAGAGTCACATAATATGATAGTACCCAAGAGTATAGAACGAATTTAAACGTGACACTATTTAGTACAAGTGCCAGATAAAGTCTTAAAGCAAGAACTAAATTCATAATTTTCTCATAATAATAGATAAAGAGATAATTCAATCTGACTCTGTCTCACCCTCCTCCTCTTCTTCTTCTTCAACAAGCTGAGTTTTTCCATATCCATGTCCATGACTCGTTCCCGAGCTTGTACCCTCCTCCGAGGATGTCCAAGCAAAAGTAGGAGGAGCTGGGCGCTTGCCAGGGTCTTGAGTTGGCATGGATGAGGATGATGCTCCACATGATATTGCTTCCCATATAGAACTGAAGAACGACTTAAGTTTGTTAAATCGTTTATCCATTTTGGTGTCCATGCGCTTAAGTCGGGCTTCTAGAAGAAATTGATTTTGAGCAATAGTGTTAAGTGATTCTTTTGTTGAGGAAGATGATCTTAAAAGTTTAACTTCTCCAGGTTTAGATCGGGATGAACGGGAGGAGGTCTCTCTATGTCCTTGGTCTTTCCATTGTTCAAAAAGCATAATATTGAAGTATGGAGCTGGAAGCTTCATTCTTGTAATCGAAGCTTTGTTGATGGCTTTTGGTTTGGAAATGGAAGACTTTGGTGGTTCAATGCCACAATCGAGCAGTAGTCGCATAATATACTCGTTATAAAACAAGTGTGGTCTAGAGCTATCATTTACTTTCAAGATCTCATCAAAGATCATACCAATCCAGTTTATACGAATACCCCCATAAATTGCGTATAATGCCTTGAAATTTTCTTTATAGACGGCATCAAAATTTCCAATTCTTGGGAAAAGGGAGTGCATAAGAGTATGATGAAGAATTCTTGCAGACGGCCGTAAGCCAATAGACTTAGTGCTATCCTTGTCATCTTCAGTAAATTGATGACTAATTTGATTACGGACATGAATATTGCAAAAGTCATTAGAGAATTTTTCACCAATAAACCTAGAACCAAGAACACTTGCCATCCTATCACATGAGATAAACACTTCTTTGCCACATACAACAGACCAAAGACAATAATTGGGATTTGCGGGTTTGTTTTTCTCTATATTTAGATTAGCATAGAATAACTTGATCATGACATGGTTAATTTCCACATTGTTTTGATCATAGTCAATTAGGTTTTCAATGTCGGCATCCTTTGCTAAATCTAAAATACGATAAATAGAGAAATCTGAGAATTTAACAAACGAACCCGGATGGATAGTAAAATCTTTCATTTCATTCCACCTTTTGAGTGAAATTGGATCCACAAGCCATTTCTTGATAGAGAGATCAATGGGTTGTGTCTCTGAGGTAGAAGCTTGCTTAAATTTCTTTTGTTGAGGAGCCATTAGGGATAAGTTTGAAGAAACAAATTTAATAAGGGAATGTAGGGTTTCTTTGGTTTGGGGAAGAAGACTGGTTATGAAGTAAAAAGAGAGATAGGGAAAAAAATGAACGGAAGATATATAAAAAAAACAGTATATACGTAACCGGTTGACCGGCGAAAATGGGGCGGTCGACCGTTTTTATCCAGAGAGCAAAACGGTCGACCGGTCCATTATTCCTTGTCGACCGGTGCTGTTCTGTATCACAGTTCAGCCTGTTTTTAATATATTTTGACCTATAAATTTTATATCACTCTTATTATAATATTTAAATGTTTTTAAAAGAGTGATTACAAAATAAAATAAAAAACAATACAATAAAAAAAAAAAAAATAAAAAAAAAATTAATGAAGTGTGGGAGAAGGAAGATCGGTTGAATCTTCGTTAATATCATCAATGCGAGCCTTCCAAGATGACCACTTTTCAGTTGCCCCTTCATTCTGAGCATAGTTTCTGTCCCATGAGTTTGGGGTTCTAGAAGATGAAGGTGCATTTGGCATTGGCTCATGAACATCTCGTTTGTTTGATCCACAGAAGAAGAATGCCATTCTTTCTAAAATAGATAATCGTGCCGAAGTCTGCTGTTGTTCATGATGAAGCTGTTGTTGTCCATAATGAAGCTGACGTTGAAGATCTATTTGATGTTTTTGATAGTGATGAATTTCATCGATCTTCTCTTTGGTTTGAGGAGAATAGAATAGCACTTTCTTTGCCTTTTTTGATTTAGGCGTACTTCCAGGTGTACGAGAGCATTGATGATGGCACTTTGGTTTATATTTTGGCAATGATCCAATATTCGTCGGTAGCTGCTTCTTTAGGATTCTTAGGTTCGATATTTGATAGAAACGCAACATGTCCCATTTGATGTAATTGACTCCTAGTTCTTACTTGTGAGTCGACCTCCCCAATTACATTTTGAACCGGATGGTGTCTCAATAATCTTGGAGGGGAACGTATTTCACAAGCTGGATGTTGTTGAGAAGTATTTTCAACAATATTTTCAGAGTCAGAGTCATAATTTGTGATGATAGGAGTGTCAGAAAGTATAGTTTCGTCATCATCAGATTTTGGTTGAGAGGGCTGAAAGATTTCATCGAAGGAAACATGAAGAGATTCCTCAATAGTTTTGGTTCGTTTATTAAAAATACGATATGCCTTGCTTCTTTCCGAATAACCGACAAATATACCTTCATCAGCTTTCGGATCAAACTTCCCGAGTTGGTCTTTCGTATTTAAAATGAAACATTTTGAACCAAATACTTTGAAGTAAGATATATTTGGCTTCCTTTCGTTAAATAATTCATAAGATGTATTCTTGGTGAGTGGTCGAATGGACACACGATTCAAAACATAACACGCAGTGGCGACGGCTTCTGCCCAGAAATGTTTTGGTAAAGTAGATCCATTTAATAACGTTCTTGCACATTCTTGTAATGTTCGATTTTTTCGTTCTACAACTCCGTTTTGTTGTGGAGTTCTAGGAAACGAAAAATTGTGGTTAATACCTTTCTTTGTACAAAAATGTTCAAATTCGTTATTTTCGAATTCACCACCATGATCACTCCTTATGTTTTTAACTTTTAGCCCTTTCGATTTTTGAATTCTTTTGACGAAAGATTTAAAATGTTCAAGAGTGTCTCTCTTGTTTTTCAGGAAAATAGACCATGTATACCGAGAATAGTCATCAACTATTACAAATACATATCGATTATGATTTATCGACTGAACTTGTGTTGGTCCGAATAAATCCATATGTAGTAACTCAAGTGGTTGTAGTGTTGATATGACTTTTTTGGATTTAAAAGATGATTTGGTTAATTTTCCTAATTGACATGCATCACAGATATTGTTAACCTTAAAACTCATTTTGGGTAATCCTCTAACTAGATTGTTTTTGGCTAGCTTGTCAATAGTTCTGAAGTTTTTATGACAGAAGCGTTTGTGCCATAGCCATGGATCATTATCATTAGCTATAAGACACATATCTGAGTTATGATTAATATTCATATTCAGAATATATATATTTCTGTCTCTATAACCTTCGAAAATTAAATTATGATCTTTATCTAGAATACTACACTTATTGTTTGAAAAAGAAATTGTAAAACCCTTGTCACATAATTGACTGATACTAAGTAAATTGTGTTTTAAATTTCTAACTAGCATGACATTTGTAATAAGAGGTAAGTTAGATGTACCGCAATTGCTCACATCGCCTTTGCCGATGATATAGCCTTTTGAATTATCTCCAAAAGTGACGGAGCCACCATCTGAGTATGTAATATTTGTTAGTAAGCTCTTGTCTCCAGTCATGTGCTTCGAGCAACCACTGTCCAATATCCACTTTCCTCTTTTCTTAAGTGGGACCTGCAAAAAATAAAATTAAGTCCATGGTACCCACTTTTTATGGGGTCCTAAGAGTTAGGTCTTAGGAGTCCAAACCCATACGGGTCCGGTATCCCCTTTATATATATAATTAGTATTAAGATGTACAGTATTCATGAAATTCTGAATATATTTATTCCTAATCAAATTGTTATTTGTTTTAGGAACCCATATTTTGATAGTCTTGACAACTTTCTTCTGAAATTTCACAACTGATTTTGGTTTGGAATATAATAAACTAAGATTTTTCATAGCTCCAGTATTTTGTACTTTATTTTTCCTTCCATTACCAAGATGTTTCTTGGTTTCTTGTTTCCTATATCCCAAACCTTGTTTATTTGAAACAGATTGTGAACTTTCAATGATTTTTGTCAAATTTTCTCGACCTTTGTTAAAGTTAGAAACATTTTGAGTTATGTCATCTAACTTAGTTTGTAAGCTCGCCTTTTCTAGGTCCAGATTTTTGACTTTTGCCTTAAGCTCATGATTTTCAATAGTGAGAGCATCATTTTTCTCTTTTTGAGTTTCAACTTCTTGACTCAAGAGAGATAATTGAGAGTCAACATTAGATGATGATTCTTGAAGTTTTTCAAGTTCTTCTTCTAATATTTTCTTCTCGTCTTTTAACATATCTCGTTCAAACTCTGCTCTACTCAAATCTGCTTTGGCTACTTTTAATTGACGTTTTATGTCTTTATATTTGACTATCAATTCAGAATTTATATCAAGTAATTCATCAAATGTAGGAATTTGTACCTCATCTTCTGTTGCCATAAAACAAACATTAGCTTGTTCATTCTCCTGATCACTTTCACTTTCAGATGAGGATGAGTCTGAATCATCCCATGTTACTGAGAAGGCTCGTTTCTTTGACTTGTCCTTCTTATGTTTGAATTTATCATTTTCTGACTTCTTCTTCTGTTCTGGACAATCCTTCTGCATGTGCCCCTTTTTGTGACAGTTGAAACATTCTATAGTTGATGAAGATGGTTTGCTTGATCCAGGTTTCCTCTTGTTGTAGCGATTGGCTTTTCGATATTTTAGGAATTTTTTGAATCCTTTTGCAATGAATGCCAAATCTTCATCTTCAGAATCTGATTCATTTTCATCTTTCTCAGCATGAAATGCTACATTTTTCTTCTCTTCTTTCTGTTCTTTTCTAGCCAGCAAATTTGCTTCATAGGACATTAAATTTCCTATCAATTCATCTGGCTTCATGATGGAAAGGTCATTAGCTTCTTCAATTGCTAATACTTTTCCTTCCCATTCACTAGTCAGAGAATGTAGGACTGTTGAAACAACATCAAAATCTGAATATTTTTGCCCTAATCCGATAAGTGCATGATGAATAGTTTGAAACCTTGAATACATATCATTGATTGTCTCATTTGGTTTCATTTTGAAATTTTGAAACTGACTCTTCAGCATGGCTATTTTGGCTTGTTTAACCTTGTTAGTACCTTCATGAGTGGTTTTCAGCGTTTGCCAAATTTGATATGCAGTAGTGCAGATACTAACACGGTTATATTCATTTTGGTCTAATGCACAAAACAACATATTTATTGCCTTTGCATTTACGGCTGCTGCCGTTTTCTCAGCCATTGTCCATTCTGAATATTCAGTTGTTGGATTTACTATTTCTTTTTGAGTAGCATTCCAAGCATCATAACTATTTGATTGCATGAAAAATGACATACGTGTAGCCCAATAGCTATAGTTGAGACCATTAAAGAATGGAGGTCTTTGTGTTGATTGACCTTCCGTGTAAGTGCTAGAGCTAGTACTTGCGTTATTTGCCATATTACAAGAATATATCAAATAACGGTGTTACGGTTATATGATAACCTCGCTCTGATACCAAATGAAAGTGTGTATGCTTGTGCACACTGATTACGGATCGTGTAATATGGACTAATATATGCAGAATGTTATTTACAATTGCTATATAAGTAAATATTCAATAAACTAACTATATAGCAATTCACAGATATAAAATAGTAAATGCAGTAAACAGTAAAATCACACCAGGGATTTTTATACTGGTTCGGACCTCCCGTCCTACGTCCAGTCCCAGACTTCTATCTGGATTTCACTACCAACTACCTCGCTTCACCCGGAGGAACAGGTTTATAACACCCGAACAGCCGAACGGGATTTCGTGCCTCTTACAACACCGAGGACTTCAACAAAAAACAAATACAATTGTTGTTGACAACTTGTGCTCTTGACAACACGGATTTGTCACTTGTAGTACACCCTTCCTATAATCTTATCCTCAAAATATGTGAATGATGTTTGTGAAGATTGAAGGAAGTATATTACTTATTTGAATCAAAAGATATGAAATAATTTCAACGATTCAATAAGCAATTTGAAGTAGAGAGCTTTTTAGAATGCAAGAGTATTTAGAATTTAAGATCAGAATTTTAAAGCAAAGAATTGTTGTATTTCAATCAATGATTTAGATATGTTTATATAGAAAATAAATGGTTGTAACTCTTTGTGAAGAGTAGCCATTTACAGATGTGATCATTGATGAAAGGTAAGAGAAGCAACCATTGAAGAAGGAAGTGTCTTTTCGGAAAGGTTGCTTTCTGTTTAAAAACGGTCGACAGGTCAAAAATGACCAGTAGACAAAATTTCAAATATATAGACGTTATGTGCATGTGTGCACGTTCATTGTGCAATTTACACAGGAACGGTCGACCGCCTGGTTTTGGACCGGTCGACCGGTCCCTGTTAAATTGCACAGTGAATGTGCAATGTCATTCAAAACGCTTATACACCGATTCTTTTGAGATGCATGATTATTTTGAGGATAGATTTTAACATAACTAATACTACTAACATACCAAAATCAACCTCTAACATATGAAGC
Organism: Allium fistulosum; assembly: GCA_030737815.1. Lineage (NCBI taxonomy): Eukaryota > Viridiplantae > Streptophyta > Magnoliopsida > Asparagales > Amaryllidaceae > Allium > Allium fistulosum. The sequence goes on along the minus strand of CM060905.1, from coordinate 727,366,988 downwards.
TCGTTGTGTCTCAATGAATGACTTCTTTTTGTCGATCACAGTTTATCCCTTTGTCAGAAATCAAAACTATATAAAAATCTTGACTCAACAACAAGTACACACAATATTTATATCTAACACACACACTAAAACCACACAACTACTCACACAAGAAAAACTCAGCAGCACCTCACATAAATACAACAAAATAATGCTAGGTGATATCTAATCTGACGCAGATGGACGATCGGATATTGGAATCAAAAGTTTTTTTTGGATTTGGTACAACGTGTCTAGTCATGTTTACTAAGATATTGGAATCAAAAGTTTTTTTTTAGATTTGGTACAACGTATCGAACAAACTTTAGAAGAGCAAGTGAGTTCCAATTATTAATCTTACCAGTTATAAATCATGGAATTATATCATCCAGTTTGTACTCAATTAATTGCAATATTCATATCTTGAATTCTGATATACTTAAAACTTAGTGTTATATAAAACTGACACATGTGTATAGAATTACATACTAAAAATTCACATTTATATGCTCAAACTTTTTTTTTGCATTTGGGACCATAAGATATTGAGACTTAAATATATGACCCATACATTTTACAAATCTTGTACTCATATCTGGAACCAAAACATATATTAAAGATTTGATATGTATGAACTTTAGGACCACATATGCCAAACTCATATATATTTGAAAAATAGTTATTTGCATACACCCAAAACTTTTTTTTCTACCTATTTATTTGCTTTCCACAATTCAATTAAATTCTAGTTTACTTCCATAACCTCGTTAAACTATAATATCGACATAGAGTACATTGCAATTCACTATGGAAATAGTTATACAAAACTAGTATTCATCTTCTTTTGAGTTCATCTCACATCTATCTCTATTTTGAATGCTTGTTGTTGTTCGAATATATGAATGAATTAATGTTGAATTGGGAAAGTTATTTCAGATTTTGTGTTTTTAAAACTTTGTGAAAACCTTGCACAAACACACACAATTTGATGTATATGAAGTTTGGGTATATTGTTGAGACCTAATATGGTCTATAGCACCATTAGCTACTCGCCGGAGTCGTAAAACTACGACCATCTATCCGGTTGAAAGATTGATCAATATTATAAGAAAACCTACATCTACCTATTGCCAGTTCATTTCAAATAAGTTCTTAAAAGAGTGAATTAGAGATACTTATTCTTTTACTGAATTTTTTATTTTAAATATATATATAAGAAACAATGCAATTTACAGAAAACTGCAACCTAAATTTAAAGTAACAAATCATACATCCTGAAATCTTCAAAGTTCAAGTTTTTTTTTCCACCGCCAATTTTGAGCAACAGTTCAACATTGGACAGTATTATATATAAAGCACTCACTTATTGCATATAAGAGTTGATTGATCGTTTTTCAAAAGAATACAACAATTTAATGATTCTAAAACATGCCAAAATCAAGTACAATTATATAGTAGCAACAACCATTGGTTTCATAATGCAATAAGCTTTATTTATTTTATTATTATACTTTTTTTTCTTCCCTTTTCACTGCAGCAGCCTAAACACTGCTGCATATTGCTACAGCAGCAACTCTGTGCTGCTGCTATACATTTTTTTTCTTTGTGTAGAGAACTTGAATCGCGGTGGTGACTTGTTCCTCGATAAAAGTATAAACACACCTTTAAAGTATCATTTGAAGCTTACTTATGTTTATGCAAGATCACTAACATTAATACATGCGAGACAGTCTATTTCTTATTGATACAATTCTCTATATATAACTAGTCTGTGATTATATATAAATTCATTTTACCAGATTTTTTTAAGTAGTTACATAACATGCATATGTATTATTGGATTTTAGATATTTACTGTTTAGTTTTTACGTAGTCAAGTTTGCAAGCGTCCTTATTATCGATCAAAAATAAATTCCCATGTAAAAATGGGGATATAAATTAAATTCAATAGTCTGATTTACAAAAGACATCTGTTTTTGATTCCAAATCAAGTGCCAAGGGGATGGACACAAGACAAGTAGATCAATTCCACATCTTGAGTCTTAAGAGCTGACTATTGTATTTGCAAAATATAATAATTTATGGCAAAGTGATGATATTGACTCAAAAATTTCTTGTTTTCCTGAGCCAGATACGCGATATCACCCTCTATTTTACCACTTTTGCAGAAGAATTAGTAGAGCGTGATTATAAGCCAGTTTTAACCAACAACGTGCCTAGTCAAATATCCTTTTGGAAATCAAAACATGTTTAAAAACATTGTTAAACAAGGATTTACTGTCTACATATTTTTTTAACTTTGTTTAGATTTATGTTATGACCTTTTCTTAAAGGACTCCCACCCACCATTTGACATACATCAATATGGCGATGTAGTTCTGGATAGACTATCATTGTAAGCGAATACTAGAGGAAACATGACTTTTACAGATGTTGTGAAAGGCCAACCAAAGCATGATGTAGCTCGAATTTTCTCTGCTTTATTGCACCTGGTAAATTCTTCTCTAGCATTTTCATGTACTAATTTTTAAGAAACAAGAAGAGAGCAATATTTTATATTTTGCAAATGTGGATTGGTAAAATAAAAATGCAAGCATAGGGTTTTAACTGTGAGGTATATGGGTCTGTGCTATTTGTATAAAAACGTAGATTTTATTACAGTTTGCCGAGTTTAACCTTGAAGCCTAGTGCTTCCATATTTAGTAATCTTTGTTAAATAGTCATTATGGTCTGCCAGTGCACACCATAGGTCCAATACTGATTATTACTTACTAAGATTTAAACTTTGAACAGTATATATGTTATCCTTTATTATATTTTTTCTATGAACATAAATTCATTTCCTTCAATATACTGTGATTTTGAACAGTTGAATAATATATGAGAAAGTGTTCAATGTCACTAAACACTTAGCCCAATAACAAAATTTTAATTCGTGGATGTTAACGTCAAAATGTGAACGCCAACACCCGGTGTATGTAATAAGATTGTGAAAGCACCACCCGTGTAACGGGAACAGAAATCAAGCAGGAAAATAGCAGAAATGCAGTAAAAGACAGCAATTTATAGTGGTTCGGCCTAAGATTTAGCCTACGTCCACTTTGAATCTCTTTATTATTGAATCTGATTACAAATTGATACAAATCTTCTATGAAAACAATACAACTCGATCACAAGAAGCAATCTTGACTACTAGCTCAATCTTCGGCGATGAAACTCGATGAATCCATGTCGGATGTTAGGAATTTCTCTCGAAGTTTGTTGTAGTGCCTTGAATGCTTGGAGGATCCTTGTTTGCTGAATGATTGGAGAGTTCGACAGAGCAACGGCGCTTTAGAAATGAATTGCCAAAAAGTCCCCTCCACGTTGGAAGTGGTGGGGTATTTATAGGAGCAGTTCTGAATTCTGGGCAGAGAAAATGGCTAAGTCTTAGGTCGCGTACGACCTTAGTTAGGTCTTAGGTCGCGAGCGACCTAAGCTAGGTCGCAGCCCTTTTGCGACTTGAGAACTCAGCTGATGCAGTAACACTAGGCTTTATTTTAACAAGTGGTAGGTCGCAGACGAGTTAGGAATAGATGTGGGAGCTGTAGGTCGTTGAAGTCTTAGCTCGTTTCTGTAATTAGGTCGCTGTGCAGTTAGGTCGCAGGCTTCTTAGGTCGCGACATTCCTGTAGCTTAGGTCGCAGCTTCACTAAGTTGTTAGGTCGCGAACTTCTCAAGTGTTAGGTCGCAAGCTCCTGCTGGATCTTAGGTCGCAAGGCCTTTCTATTCTTAGGTCGCAGCATCCTTAGGTCGCGACACTCCTGTAGCTTAGGTCGCAGCTTCACTAAGTTGTTAGGTCGCGAACTTCTCAGGTGTTAGGTCGCAAGCTTCTTAGGTCGCAGACCTCTTAGGTCGCGACATTCCTGTAGCTTAGGTTGCAGCATCCTTAGGTCGCGGCGTTTCCTTAAGTCGTAAAGTTTTAGGTCGCTGAACTTAAAGAGTTAACATTTGCCCCTCGAAGTATATGACTATATTCTAGGTCGTATGCTTCGACTCAACTTGGCTAGGTCGCGAACCGACTTAAAACTTCACGCCTGTTCACCTTCCTTCTTTAGGCCCATATAAATTGGTTAGGTCGCATCTTCCTTCCTACCCTATTGTCCTGAGCCTCCATCGCCATTAACAGTTCCTTCGATCTTCCAGAGACAAATTTGACCTAAACAGCCAACGATTCTTCCTTGCCGATCATAATTCGTAAGTGAATCAGCTTATGCTTGCCCATAGTCACTGTTTTGAACATGAATCGTTGTCGCTCGACCTAAGCCCAATTCCATGCATCACGCCTTTTTGTACGGTAGTCTTAATCGACTTTCGTTCGTCGTTTGACGTGTTGAGACGATTTTCGATCATACGGGAGGTTTTGCTATGGATCTGTAGGATTTGCCATTGATTCTCTAGTCAATTGGTAATAGGTTGAGGTGGGATGAAGGGGATGATGATTCCTTTTTTGAACTGGTGGTATTGGATTATTGAACCCAATATGATGTTGCTTGGAGAAGAAGTCATCAACCTATCAGATTCGAATGCCCTAAGAGTTAGGTCGCGCAGGAATGTTTAACGACCTTATCTTTCGCGACCTGATGACATTCGCGACCTAGTGTATCTCCAGCCTAAAACAAGTGTGCTCGACCTAGGACTTAGGAGAATTGCTCCATCTTACTCCATTCAGTCGTAACTTGCGACCTACAGGAATCCTGACTTATGACAGGTCGCTGAACGACCCAATACTTAGCCAATTTTTCCACAGTCTTGAACTTTTAACCCGAACATCTTAGCATAGGAATGCTGCCACCCATGTTAGGTCGTAAGCGACCTAACACTTAGAATTTTTTGAGCAGAACTTGACCGATTTTCTGGACTTGAACTGTTTTGGACTTTGCACTTCTTTTCAGATCGCCTCAATTCTTAATGCTAATAACCTGTTTAAAAGTGACATTCACAGAAAAAATGGGACGAATATACTGCTATTGATTGCCCACATCAAACAACAGATTAGTTGTCAAAGAAAATCAAATTTAAATGAACTTCGTGAATGAAATGCTATGAACTAACAAATCTATATGAAGTATTAAAGCAAAATTGAAGTGTTCAACTAAAGCTGACTTATTTGCCTTAACGCAACATTGTTCCTGGACTTGAAATATTAAGCCCTGAAACTTTATAATTGACAAAAATCAATTAGTTTAGTTTCATTTGCATTTGCTCGTTATTGTATTAGTTTTGCACAACACTTCACTCTTTTTAGGAAACGTGCACCTTAATATTTGATCGTCCAGTTCCTTGTGTAGAATGGAATCTCAACAGGAAGACTTGGAAATAGCCGGAGAAGCTTTTCCAATTGCTACTCCACTAAACGATCCTCCGGAAAGGACTTCTACTACTCTAAGCCATAAAGTCTTCCGACAACTGTGCATCCAATTTGGCATTGCCGAAACAGATGCTTTACTTCCTGGGCCAAGCGACACTGCTGACAGGCCGCCTCTTGGCTTTGTTGCTGTGAACCGGCAGATGTGTTCAAGTGGAGCCATCCCTCCATTTAATGATTGTCTTCGGGAACTCCTCCTTCGGCTAACTATTTCTCCCTTTCAACTACACCCTAACGGATATTCCATCCTGCTGGGATTGTGTGTGCTTTTCAGGAGAACGTTGAACCGTTTTCCCTCTTTTGATGAAATTCGCTTCTTGTGCACATTTGCAAAGAATAAGGACCATCCTTCTATTATACTTGTGAGGAGTGCTAGGAATCGCAAACTGATTCTGGACTTGCCTGAAAGTGCCCACGGATTTTTGACTCAATTCTTCTATGTTCGCTGTCCTCCGGGATTTTATGCTATTTGGAGAGTTGGAAGTAAGATTACCTCTTACCAATTCATTTTTTCCTAAATTTCTCATAATTCGAACCATCAAATGCTTAATTCCATTCTTTCTTCGTGCAGCACTTCCTTCTCTTCTTCGAGATACCAGCCGTAAGTCGATTTTAGATACTTTGAATGCTGTTGACGCTGAAGAGAGGAGTACCAAATTCTTGTTGAAAGATGAATTTCTGCACCAGTTTGGCCTTTTACATCCTTCTAGATCGACTCAGATTCCTGAAATTTCTAGTTCTGATGCGGAAACTTTAGCTGTTTCAGATTCCCAAGCAGAGGCCTCGAATGCCCCAGCCTCTGTAGAAGAAACTGCACCAGAAGCACCCGTCACGGAGGCTGTTCTGGTAAAATGTTCCACGTCCATTGATGCCGCAGGTTTAGTTAGCAAGTCGGCGCTTACTCCAATTACTGAGGAGGAAGAGAATCCTCAAGTTCCCGAGAAATCCATTGGTACAAAAGTTGAAAAAGAGAAGCCCGCTGAAATCCTGGGTGATGACACCTTTGATGGCTTGAGCGATCTCATGATAACTTCTCAAGAGCTTTTTGGGGATAACAATCCAAAAGCAACTTCTCCTGTTGTCGAAGCGACTTCCTCCTTTAAACAAACCCGGACGCCTACTACGCCAGTCGTCTCTGTTTCCATACTAAAACGCGGTCTGTAGTTCGACGCATATAGCTTGCACGCTACACACACTTAGGATTTTTCAGCACTTATAAGCATTTATCCTCTTTTTTCTGGAAATCTCTAAACTTAACTGCTTTTTCGTTTTTCGGATTCTCCGATGGGACGTACCGGCTCATATTACGACAACTTTCGGCGCTACGGGGGGGCGCGATTCTTATGATTATGGACGTTATCTTCCCTCCCGTAAAGAATCTGACGAAGAGCGTGCAGCCAGAAAAGCTCAAGAAAGGCATGCTTACGAGGAACAGCAAAGAAGGAGAGACGATGATTCTTATAAAAGAAAATATCATGATGACAAAGGGAAGAAGCAAATTACTGATGAATCGAGCAAACGGTCTAAGCCGAGTGACGCGTCTGCTATTTCTGAAAAGACCAACGCTCCCATTTCTTCTGGCATTCCGGCGGGTTCTCCTCCTCTAAAGGAAACTGACATTCAAACCATCATTAACAGGCCACAATATCTAGTTAGAGACGGCCCTCCAACGCTTCAGAGCCGATTTCCGAATTGGTGCCTAAGAGGGGTACGCTTTGACTTGGACATTGTTCCGATTGATAAATCAGACATGCTTAGCAGTCTTGATGCGGTCAGACTTAACATCGAGAGGATGTCACAGTGGCAGAAGCTGGTCGACGAACTCCAGAGGGTCAACCATCTTAACCTTGAGGCGATGATGACGATGGAGAATGATAAGGCAGAATGGGACAAATGGCGCAAGCAGCATGATGCTGAAATGACGAGTATTGCAGATGACAATGCAAAGCTTGCATCTGAAGTTAAGCAGCTTAAGGAAAATCTCGCTTCTTCTTCTGCATCATTTACTCAGAAAGAAGAAGTCTTCCAGAAGCAAGTGCGGGACGCACATGCTGCACAAAGAGATGTTGAGATGAAACTTGCCGCTGAACAACATATTTCTGAGAAATACCGCACAGAAAATATTGAGCTGCGGGGAACAATTGCGTCCACAAACGCAGAAAATGAGATGCTGAAAGCTAAGCTTCTTAGAGTTGAGAAGGAGCGTGATGACGCGGTTGCTGGACAAGTTGCGGCCGAAGAGTCTCACGATGCCACTAAAGCTAGCATCGATTCTACTCTATTTGACTTCTACATGCACAGCGTTTTGGGCCGTGGCAGCCTTTCATTCTTGGGTCCCAAATACGAGATCACACTTGCTGAGGTTTGGGAGACCGTACTTGAAACATTTTCCGGTTATGCGGAAGCAGACCTTGCAGCGCTTTATCTAGACGACGAAGCACGTGATGCGCTTTCTAGAGGCAAAGAACAACTGGCCGAAGCTAGAGCCGGGACAGTGGTAGAGGAACATCCAGAAAAGATAACATCTTTGCCTGCCCCTGTCCATACTTCAACTTTGACTGATGTTGATGTTATCGGTTCCAGCTCTCAATCTCCTCTTGTTGTAAAAGATGCTGAAGCTAAATTCGACACTTCCGAGACTCCTCTTTCCCAAATTGAAGAGAAGAGCCAGGAAGAAACTGAGGCCGATAAATATGAAATTGACCTTGCGAAGCCAACTCCTCCAGGTAACTTTGGTGAAGTTCTGGGTCTAACGAACCAGTTATTTGATTTAACCGAGTTTGATGACCTTCTTACTTGTTACTTAAACTTTGATGAACCGATGCCTTCTTTATTTCCGGGGGATGTTGATTTTAACTTCTTTTCTTCTACAGCGGAGGCACCAAGCACAACACAAGCTTCCACTCCTTCGATTGCCGTTCCTCCGTCTTCCCAAATTACTCCTCCCTCTGCTTCCCAACCGGGATCACAGGCAGAGAAAATCGAAGCTCTTCAAGGCTTGGATGATCCGGCTGCTTCACAGGAACAGAGGGCGGAGGATTTGGAAGACGTTGAGAAGACCCCGGAGCGGTCTCTTGATGACGACACGAAGCTTTCAACATTGCTTACTACTCCGGGGAGCGAGTCCTCTTCAAAGAGGAAGGGGAAGCGTGCTGTAAGGAAGAAGAAGAAGACTTCCACTGAAGATGAAGCAGTAGTTGATCTGGCCGCACCGCTTTCTCCTTCTGCCCCTTCCCGTTCACAACGACTTCAAAAGCTGATCATTAGGCCGGGAAAGGGCTCCAAAGGTGGTGAGAAGAAGGAATAATCAGGCTGGATTTTCTACTTTCTATTTTTGCCCTTTACATGCATTGACCGGGGATTGTGCGGGTACCGGTCCTCGCTTTTGCTTTTTCAGATATCTGCGTATGTAAAGAATTTTCATAGTACTAAATAAAACAATTATTTTACTTGTACAAACTCTTGTGTATGTGAGAATGATTTATCTTTTATTTTAAGTGCAGAACAAACGACTCTTCTTATTTATGCAAACTTTCCGTCTGCATTTAAGAATGCATTTATTCCACATCTGTTTTCCGTGGTATTGCGACGAACTTGTGGCATGTTGCTTTTATTAATGTAATTGAATTGTACAGTATTGCCCCCATGCCATAAGTGCATTGCAATTATTCTAATACTCTTACTTCAGAGTACAATTATTCCGCTTTTAACTCTCGGGAATAACCACTTTTATTTATCAAGAGGCGAATTTCCCTATGAGATGAAATGAACTTCTTCTGAAAGAATTTTGCAGCCTTTTTCAACCCCTTTTTCTTTTTATTTTTAGGAGGGACTTTTCTAGATGAACAAGTTAGTCCTTCCTTTAGGAGTTGAACTGTGCTTCTGGACGATGCTTTTTGTTTAAGCATTTTATTTTGGGGACATGCCTCCGGAGAGGGCTCCTCTTAAAGAGTTGTGCCTCCGAAGAGGTCTTGTGCCTTCGAAAAGGGCTTGTGCCTCCGAGGAGGGCTTGTGCCTCCGAAGAGGGCTTGCGGTGCCTTGGGAAAGGGCTTTTGCCTCCGAAGAGGTCATGTGCCTCCGAAGAGGGCTTGCGGTGCCTTGGGAAAGGGCTTTTGCCTCCGAAGAGGTCATGTGCCTCCGAAGAGGGCTTGCGGTGCCTTGGGAAAGGGCTTTTGCCTCCGAAGAGGTCATGTGCCTCCAAAGAGGGCTTGTGCCTCCGAAGAGGGCTTGTGCCTCCGAAGAGGGCTTTTGAGTGCCTGGGAGTTACTTTCTCATGGTCGGATGGGTTCGCGGAGCAGGTGTAAGTTGCTTGATTGGATGTTTGTTTGTACAAACGACCGCAATCAATTAACAAGATGCCCCTTCGGTAATCCCACCGATCTTTTTGGTTGAGGAAAGCACTCCCATTTGTTGGTGTGCCTCGCTAGAGGGCTTTGGTTGGTTAGCGAGTCTCCCTCATCATCTGCCTGTTAGCGCTCTCTTATTATCGTTTCCAAGCACATCTTCTTCTTTTCCTCTTACAAGTAAATTGCTTTATCCGAAGGAGTGGACTTCACTGTTGAATGACTTCACAAGACAAACACAAGTTATCTAGTCGGATGTCCATTCATAATGGCAATCTCAACTAGTGAACAAAGGTTTGTCATAGTGGAGTCGTCAACTTTTTTATATGAAGTTTTTCCTTGCTTGGGATTTGAATTTGGACAAAAAATTTGCGGCTTGGTTTTCGCATAATAGCTGATTTATGAAAGTTGCTTAGCTTTGTGATGAGCAAGCCCTGTTATAATGTCCTGCAATTTTGAATTGATATTTTAGCGATACATTGAAAGTATTTACATATCAAAATAAAACAGGCATCATGAAATAGTAAAGAACACAAGATTTATAGTGGTTCGGCCAAGAATCGGGCCTACGTCCACTTTATAGCTTTTCATTCATTTATACTGATTTACAATGCTTCACAATACAACTGATACATTTATCATCATTTTACAATTTTGAGCATAGCTCTTTTTTCAAGTAAAGTAAGGACGCAAATGGTTGCTGTTCCAGGCCCTTGGAATTGGATCTCCTTCAACAGTTATGAGTTTGAAAGTGCCATCAAGAAGTTTAGTGCCTATGACATATGGCCCTTCCCAGCTTGGCCCAAACACACCAGTTGCTGTCATGATCCTTTTCAAAACCAAGTCTCCGATTTCAAAGCTGCGTTGGCGAACTTTGGAATTGAAATGCCTGGCTATTCTCTGCTGATGAGCTGAAACTCTGAGCCTAGCTTCCTCTCTTTTCTCATCAAGAAAATCAAGCGCTTCAAGTTGCAGTTTTTCATTTTCAGTCTCATTGAAATGAACTCTTCTATGTGAAGGAACTTCTACTTCTACCGGAATCATTGCCTCAGATCCGTATGCTAGTGAAAATGGAGTGTGCCCAGTCGCAGTTTTGTGAGTCGTCCTGTACGCCCATAGTGCTAATGGAAGCTTATCAACCCAACCACCTTTTGCTTTTTCAAGTTGCTTTTTAATAGTTGACTTGATGATCTTGTTAACTGCTTCCACTTGCCCATTTGCCTGCGGATGAGCCACTGCTGAGAAGCTTTTTCGAATTCTGAATCGTTTGCAAAAATCCTGGAATTCTTCACTTTCAAATTGAGTGCCATTGTCGGTGATTATCTTCTGTGGCACACCATATCTGCAAATGATATTCTTTGTTACAAAATTTATCATCTTTTTAGAAGTGATGGTGGCCAAAGGTTCAGCTTCAGCCCATTTGGTGAAATAGTCAACGGCGACAATAGCATATTTAATCCCTGATTTGGCGATAGGTAATGGTCCAATTAGGTCTATCCCCCAGATGGCAAATGGCCATGGACTGACCATTTGTGTGAGTTCGGTGGAAGGTGCTCTTGGGATTTTTGCAAACCTTTGGCATTTATCACACTTCCTGGAGTAAGCTGCAGCATCTCGATTAATATCCGGCCAGAAATACCCATATCGGAGAATTTTCTTTGCAAGTGTTTGACCGCCTGAATGGTCTCCACATTCTCCTCCGTGCACTTCTGCTAAGATTGTCTTGGCTTCTTCTTTAGTTACACATCGGAGTAGTGGGATTGAAAATCCTCGCCTGTATAGTCGGCCGTCTTGAATTACATATCTTGACGCTTTTCTCAATAATTTTCGACGTTCCTTAGAATCTTCTGGCAGAGAACCACTGAGTAAGTATTCTTTGATTGGACTCATCCACGATTCATGCTCTTGAGACGTAGTCATGATCCAATCAATATCCATTTCATCAATGCTTGGAGCTGAAAGAACTTCTACGGGAACTAATCCCAGCAATTGAGCTTCTCCGGAACTTGAGTACTTTGCTAAAGAGTCCGCCTTCATATTTTCCTCTCGGGGTATGTGGCTTATTGAGTAGTGATCTAAATCATTGAGGAGTTCGGAAGTTTTTGTCAAATATGCAGGCAAGTTTCCTCCTTTGGCTTGGAATTCCTTCTTCACCTGGCAGACAATAAGCTGAGAATCGCTGAAAATCTGTATCACTTTGATATTCAATTCCTTGGCGATTTTTAATCCGGCAATAAGGGCTTCATATTCTGCTTCATTGTTTGTCGAAGGGAATTCCAGTCTCAATGCATAACACAATGATCGTCCTTCAGGAGTTTCGAGCACAACCCCCGCCCCAGAACAATAGTCGTTTCTTGAGCCATCAACATACAACTTCCACTGTATCGGAATGCAGTCAGTTGCTTCTTCCTTATTGTCACCTTTGTCCGTGGATTCTGCAATGAAATCTGCTAAAGCTTGTCCGTTAATTGCTCTTCGGGGATGGTAAGTGATGTCATATTGGCTGAGCTCTATGTTCCACTTCAAGAGACGACCTGAAGTTTCCGGACGATACAGGACTTGCTTCAAAGGTTGATCAGTCAGGACCTTGATAGGATGAGATTGAAAATAAGGTCTCAACTTCCTGGAAGCGATTAGCAGACAATAAGCAAGTTTTTCTATCTTTGAATAATTCATTTCAGCTCCAGCGAACCGTTTGCTGATGTAGTAAACTGGACGTTGTATTTTCATATCTTCTCGTACGAGTGCTGCACTTAAAGCATGGGATGAAATTGCTAAATAGATGAAGAGGTCTTCACCATCACTAGGCTTGGAGAGGACCGGAGGAGTCCTCATATGATGAATCAGTTGATCGAAAGCATTCTGACATTCGGGAGTCCATTCGAAATTTTTCTTTCCTTTCCTTAGAGCATCAAAGAAGGGAATGCATTTGTCTGTGGCCTTGGAAATGAAGCGACTAAGAGCGGCAACCTTTCCATTGAGACTTTGCAATTCTTTCTTTGTCCTAGGGGCTTTAACCTCCCTTAAAGCTGTGATCTGAGCAGGGTTGGCCTCGATGCCCCTAGCGCTCACAATGAAACCCAGGAATTTCCCAGACTCTACTCCGAATGAACATTTCAAAGGGTTTAGCCTCATTCCGTACTTTCGAAGAATTGAGAACATTTCTGCTAGGTGATCCATGTGGTCTACTGCTTTCTTTGACTTTACTAACATATCATCAACATAGACTTCCATCGTTTTGCCAATCTGAGGCTTGAACATAGCGTTGACAAGTCTTTGATATGTTGCCCCAGCATTCTTTAAACCGAATGGCATGACTTTGTAACAGTAGAGTCCCACATCTGTAATAAAGCTTGTGTCCTCCTGATCTGGTTCATTCATCATAATTTGATTGTATCCAGAATAAGCATCCATAAAAGATAGCAACTCATGTCCAGCCGTCCCATCTACTAGTTGATCGATTCTAGGCAACGGGAAGCAGTCTTTGGGGCAAGCTTTGTTCAGATCTGAGAAATCAATGCATACTCTCCACTTTCCATTTGCCTTCTTAACCAGTACTGGATTCGAAACCCAATTTGGATAAGTGGATTCTTTGATGAAATTATTCTCTAAGAGGCGATCTACTTCTTCCTTTAAAGCTGCTGACCTTTCTGGACCTTGAGTTCTTCTCTTCTGTTTTACTGGCGTAAATTTCGGGTCAACATTCAGGGTATGAACAGCAATTGTAGGAGAAATTCCGCACATATCAGCATGACACCAAGCAAACACATCTAGATTGGCTTTTAAGAATGATATCAGTGTATTCTGAACTGTTATACTTAGCTGTGAACCCACATTGAGCACTTTATTTGGGTCTTTCGGGTCGACAGATACTGGTACCGTTACTTCCACGGGTACCACTCTATTTTCCCCTGTACTGGCTTTTCTGGGATCCATTTCTTTTCTTGCATTGCTGTGTTCGCCAGTACAGGGACCGCTCCGTAGTTGCTACAGGGTCGGTTCCTTGATGCGGAGCGGAGCTGCCGCATCTTTCCCCATTTCTTTTCTCCTGGCCTCTCGGAGTTCTACAAGATAACATTCTCGTCCTGCGTTTTGATCTCCTTTGATAACAGCAATCCCATTATCAGTAGGAAATTTCATTGTTAAACACCAAGGAGCAAGGACGGCCCTGAAAGCTGCAAGAGTAGGCCGGCCCAAGAAAGCGTTATAGGCAGAAAATCCGTCCACAATTACAAAAGTTTGCTTCCGAACCAATTTTCTGGGTCCTTCGCCCATTTCAACAAACAAATCTACTGTTCCGATTGGCTGTTTCAGCTCTCCTGTAAATCCGGCGATCTTGTGTGAAGAAGCATGTACATCAGTCATCGGGATTTTCATTTGGTCAAATGTTCTTTTAAAGAGGATGTTGCATGAGGCACCACTATCAACCAACACTCTTCTGACGATGGCCGGCCCAATACCGACAGAGACAACCATAGGGTCCTCAGTAGGAGCTTCCACATTAACAGAATCTCTGGCTCTGAACATAATATCATCATGGAGAGTTTTCTGCTGCTTTAGAGGTGAAACATCTTCCAGGATTAGGACACTTTCTTCGGTTGGTGCATACTTTAAAGCTTTTGCATACCTTTCCATTTCACCCCAACTCCTGCCAGCCGGGTGAGGCCCCCCTGTGATCACATTAATAACAGGTCTTTCCTTTCCAACTGGCCTTTCTCCTGAATCAGATGGATTAGTTGGAGGTAACTGCCCTTGGCTGGATGAAGATGGATCCTTTCTATTCCTCTTGACGTATTGCTGCAATTTATTCTCTCTTAACAATTCTTCAATCAGACTTTTCAAATGGCGGCACTCATTGGTATCGTGCCCTGGTTGGTTGTGAAACTTGCAAAATCTTCCGCTCTGAACAGCATTCTTCCCAACTTTCACGGCCGGTGGTTTTGGAAATTCAACAGCATCTTTAGTGGCAATGAAGATATTTTCCGGGGTATCGGTCAGAGGAGTGAAATCTGATGGTTTAAGAAAACGGGGCTTTTTGAAGTCTTTCTGCCTTTTCCCACCATTACTTTCCCTTTTCTGATCTGCCGGTTCTTTCTTGCTTTGAGTAGAAGCATTATTTTCCGCTGCCGCTGTCACAACTTTAGCTGGTGCGGAAAGATTTTCTAGGCGTATAAATTCATCAGCCTTTTTGTAGAATTTCTCGAGCGAATTGGGCTCTTTCATCTTCAGCCATTTCCCAAATTCGCTCGATTTGTCAACGGCACGCATCAAATAGGTCAAGATCATTCGTGGCTCGGCATTATCGACTTCTGCCAGAGCTAAGTTGAAGCGGTTCAAAAATGACTTAATGGGCTCTCCCGGGTTCTGCTCAAGACTGGACAGTGACATTATATCTTTTGCCCTTGAAGCGTATAGCCTGAATTGCTCTTTGAATTTTCGGGTGAGATCGGAAAACTGATCTACAGATCGGGCTGGAAGCTTGGTAAACCAGAGAAGCGCCACCCCTTCTAAATAGACTGGGAAATATCGGCACTTTATCTCGTCGGTTGCCCTTGCGCCAGTCATATGCCAATCGTATTTATACAAGAACTGATTTGGATCACTTATTCCCCGATAAGCAGGAATAGTGGGGGGAACAAACTTTCTAGGAAATTCAGCTTTCAGAATCCTTTCCGTAAACGGAGTTCTACTTGGTGCGAATCCCCATTCGCTTTCGTCTTCATCCCTTTGCATGCTCTCTTTCATTATTTGCTTGATCATACCAGAGAGATATTCCTCATTGTTCAGAGATTTCGCAGAGTAGGCCTCAGCCATCTTTTCAGGAGTCTGTCCAGGTAAATGCTCATGAAGAACTGGTGACGGTCTAGATCCTTCGGCCTGGAGGGGTGCCCCTTCGGCGGCACCTGACCCCCCGTGAGGAACATTTCTTCCCTCGGAGTTGGGAGCAGCATTAGCAACGTTTCCCTCATTATTTACTGGTCTTTGACTCGTACCAAATAGAGCATTCAACCTTTCCATCATCAGGTTATTCTGAGTTTCAATCTGCTGGTACAGTCCGGATACAGCAGCATCTAACTCCTGTCGTGTAACACCGATGCTCGGAGCTGCTTGATTTGGAGAGAGAGAAGTGGCAGTATTGTCACGGTCATCATCAGTTCTGACAGACTTTCGTTTCCTTCCGGGAGCCATTATGTCTGATAAACTTCCGATTTTGTGAGAAATTCTTTCAGCAAACTTCTGAGAAGCAATGGTGAGTGGCAGCCTGAGTTCAATTCTCAGTGAAAGCACCAAAATGTTAACGTCAAAATGTGAACGCCAACACCCGGTGTATGTAATAAGATTGTGAAAGCACCACCCGTGTAACGGGAACAGAAATCAAGCAGGAAAATAGCAGAAATGCAGTAAAAGACAGCAATTTATAGTGGTTCGGCCTAAGATTTAGCCTACGTCCACTTTGAATCTCTTTATTATTGAATCTGATTACAAATTGATACAAATCTTCTATGAAAACAATACAACTCGATCACAAGAAGCAATCTTGACTACTAGCTCAATCTTCGGCGATGAAACTCGATGAATCCATGTCGGATGTTAGGAATTTCTCTCGAAGTTTGTTGTAGTGCCTTGAATGCTTGGAGGATCCTTGTTTGCTGAATGATTGGAGAGTTCGACAGAGCAACGGCGCTTTAGAAATGAATTGCCAAAAAGTCCCCTCCACGTTGGAAGTGGTGGGGTATTTATAGGAGCAGTTCTGAATTCTGGGCAGAGAAAATGGCTAAGTCTTAGGTCGCGTACGACCTTAGTTAGGTCTTAGGTCGCGAGCGACCTAAGCTAGGTCGCAGCCCTTTTGCGACTTGAGAACTCAGCTGATGCAGTAACACTAGGCTTTATTTTAACAAGTGGTAGGTCGCAGACGAGTTAGGAATAGATGTGGGAGCTGTAGGTCGTTGAAGTCTTAGCTCGTTTCTGTAATTAGGTCGCTGTGCAGTTAGGTCGCAGGCTTCTTAGGTCGCGACATTCCTGTAGCTTAGGTCGCAGCTTCACTAAGTTGTTAGGTCGCGAACTTCTCAAGTGTTAGGTCGCAAGCTCCTGCTGGATCTTAGGTCGCAAGGCCTTTCTATTCTTAGGTCGCAGCATCCTTAGGTCGCGACACTCCTGTAGCTTAGGTCGCAGCTTCACTAAGTTGTTAGGTCGCGAACTTCTCAGGTGTTAGGTCGCAAGCTTCTTAGGTCGCAGACCTCTTAGGTCGCGACATTCCTGTAGCTTAGGTTGCATCATCCTTAGGTCGCGGCGTTTCCTTAAGTCGTAAAGTTTTAGGTCGCTGAACTTAAAGAGTTAACAGTGGAAATCAGGGAGACATTTTTATTTTGAAGCTTAAAAGTCGATCGCTTGTCCTCAAAAACAGGCTTTAAATTGCTTTCGTAGTTTTCGTTATTTTGTTCAAAAATAAATCTGCATTTAATTGAGAGTTACTATGAGCAAAAGAAAATTTTTCCTTTTTACTAAATATTTGCATTTTTGTAGTGAAAAGTTTTGAAAACTGCAATCGAAAATAATTTCGAGGTGCTTCTTGGAAACCACATAGTCACATCATATCCGGGGATGCTTCAATGATATTAACATGTTTCACACAATGACAAATGTAAAATCCTTTAAAGTAAACTCTGATGAATATTAAGTAAACAGGAGTTGTTACATGATAGCCAAATCAAATGTCATATGCAAGAGAACATGACATGATTTAAATAACATAAAATCGAGTAAACTATAAAGGGAGCAATAATTAAATTAAAAAATTAGAAGATAAAATTGACAAAATTTTTAAGGTCGGTCAGCAAAACCAAATACGAAAGTTTATTTATTCGCAGAGCCACTTCTGGGGTTTATAACGCCTAGTGCAAAATTTTGAATGATGCCCTTTGCCATCAAAAATTGCTCAATGGTATTAAATAAACTT
The DNA here is from genome assembly GCA_030737815.1 of Allium fistulosum. Taxonomy (NCBI): domain Eukaryota; kingdom Viridiplantae; phylum Streptophyta; class Magnoliopsida; order Asparagales; family Amaryllidaceae; genus Allium; species Allium fistulosum. The sequence goes on along the minus strand of CM060905.1, from coordinate 727,349,264 downwards.
CTTATATATATATAACACACACAGACATCTTAGTTTTCCCAATTTAAAATACGATTCATGTAAAAAAAAAATATGTGACTCTAAACATAAGTAAAAGTTATAACTTTTTGTATAAAAAATTGCATTTAAAAGTCTATTAATTTGTAGATAAATTCATTTTCTTCTCGAAGTTGCATTTAAGATAGTTTTCAATACATTTTATCCTAAACAATTGTTGAAATCATATTATATTTTAAAAAATAATCAACTATAAATTCAACAAAAATTAGTTGTGGAAACTCGTTAGTAGCTTCCTAAATCACTAATGCTATGTCTATGCTCCTCAGTTTCTCTACTATTTTAGATAACTTCAAAAACACAAAACTAGACAATGTAAACAACTTTATAAACAACAACAAAAATCTCCATAATGTTTAACTAAAAAACAACTCACTTTTATAGACAAAGTAAAGAGTTTAGTTTAACCAATGGTGTGATGTTCAATGAGTCAATGGAATGGTAACAAAGAATTCAACTTATATTAAGAAATACACAATAGTAACATTCATTCTTAAACATGAGGTCTATCAATTTAAATATGTGCACCATAAGCTCTGAACCATGTACTTTCATAAGGACTAACAACAAACTAATTCACTTAACAAGGTCATAAAGAAAAAAGTACAGAAATAATAAGGTTATAAACACTTGTTACACTTTTATCTAATCATTAAGGCTTCACTTTTTCAAATCATGGGCAGGGGATAGTTTGTAAACAACTAAAAATGAAAATGTATTGGTACAAAATTAAAAACTGGAATGGGTAAATAATCAGAACTAAAAGACAAAACCTGATTCAAGGTATGAAATCGAACAGTAATAAGAAATTAGTTCTGAACCAATATAAAAAATCAAAATCAAAATCGAACCTAAGAGAGCCTCTGGTCGATGCACCTGGAGATGATGCGCCTGTCCACAAATGAGATGGAATGGGAAAGCGTAAGTAGGCTGTAGAGATGACGTGCCTGTCCACAAATAAGTCGCTAGAGGAAAATCTTATAGCTTGGAGGATGCGCGAATGGGAAAGCGGTAGAAGATGGTAATGGAACGTGGGAACCCTAATATAATTAAAAATTACGCGGCCGATAATGGAGATGGAAGGGAAAGCATTAGAAAAATGGTACATATAGAAGATTACAAAAGGGTCCAATTTTTGGTGAGTTATTTACAAATTTACCAACTGTTCTAACACTTTTTGGTGTTGTAAATTACAACTGATGTGTTGGAAAATTTATAAAAAAACATTATTTATATTTCCCAACACTTTTCCAAGTATCCTAACACTTTTTTATTGTCAGTAGGCTATAACACTTATAAGTGTTAGAAATTAACAAATATAAAATGTTGCAAAATCACTATTTTGGTGTAGTGATCTATCTATCAAATGGGACAAACTTGAAATCCTAGAGAGTGGTAAATACAGAGACAACAGGACAAAGATGTCCAGCACTACAGTCGAAAGAAGACAAAGAGTCTAGAATCATATCCAAAAGAGACAAGATATGAATTAGTGAATCCTATAACATCTATTGCTTGGGAAATAATTACTATATCAAAGGACTAAGGAATCTGCATCCTAAGAGATGACACGAGACAAGAAAAAAGATAAAAGGGACCCCTAGCATGGTATCAAAGGCCAAAATATATACAAAAGTCAAAAGAATGAAATAAATAACAAGCTACCGCTAAATGATAATAGAGACCACACTCCAAGAATGGATTGAGTAAACCACAACTGACTCCCTAGAAATAGGGTCATCCCTTAGAACAAAAGAAACTCTATAACTACATAAGGAACCAATATTCCAATTAACCACAAGGCTTTACAGATGCGACCCAACTTAATATATCAAAAACTTTAATAACCCATAGTTCTAGGAGTTTTTTGTTAAAATTTACTAAATTTACTTTGACCGGACAAGTTGTTAATTTACTTTGACCGGCAAATATTTTTGTTAAATTCTTGATTTCATCGACTGTTAATTTCTTTGTCTAAAATACCATCTTTGGATTTGATCTAAACTCCTACATTGGCTACATGATTATTTATCGATTGAATTTGAGAATTTCTGTAAAGAATTCATATTGAATTCCTAGTTTCAAGGATTCCCAATTCCTTCATTAACTTTCGAAATGGATTATGAATTGTACATACATGAATTTTCATGATGATTTAATTCATTGTTTATTAAGTTCCTAAATTCTTAACTCATTTGTGGAGTTTTTTAATTATAATTTATGGATTTCCCATTGATTTTTGTGCTGATTTGCTGATTTTGTATTCATGATTTCTTTATTACATCACTATGGTTATTTCTTGCTGAATTATTGGTTTAATGAATTTCCCCATTGATTTCTTTGATGATTCTTGAATTTTACATGCTACGATTTCCCATTGTATTTTCATGACGATTTCCTATTAATCACTTGTTTCATGAGTTCATGATTTCTTGGTTCCCTTTATTGATTTTCCATGATAATTTCTAAATTTTCCATTGAACTTCTGATTTTGAATAAGAATGGACGGGTTTTAAATCACATTCTTGATTCTTGGATTTTTAATTCCCTGATTTAATAGAATTTAAGCTTCCTTACCGATTTTTATGATGATTGATGAATTTTGTATTTCTAATTTCCTATTGGAATTTTTGGATGATTTTTATTGGGGTTTTGAATTGATGAATTCTGAGATTACTTGATGATTTTCATGATGATTTATGAATTTCTGATTTCCTTATTGGGTGTTTGATAATCCTTTACAAGATTTTTGACTTAAAGAATTCCGAGTGAATCTTTTTGGAGGCTTGTGAATTTTGCATTCTTAATGGATTTGGGATAATTTCTTATTGGATTTTTTGAGCGACATAAGAAACAGCAACATATGCAACTTAAGAATTGCGACTTAAAGAATGCGGCATTCAACAATGCGCTGGTGAGCGACTTAACTCGTTAGGTCATAGCTCGTTAGGTCGTAGCTCGCTAGGTCGTAGCTCGCTAGGTCGTAGCTCGCTAGGTCGTAGCTCGCTAGGTCGTAGTTCGGTAGGTCGTAGCTCGTTAGGTCGTAGCTCGCTAGGTCGTAGCTCGCTAGGTCGCTGGCGACTTAAGGCATGCGACTTATCACAGTGCGCTGCATCATCCTCCCCTGGTTGAAAAGAATTCGTCCCTGAATTCACACTTTCCTCTTCTTCAACATGCTTATTCTCATGATATGGAATCAAGTGTTTGACGTTGAAAACGTCAGCAGTATGGATATGATCCGGCAATCTCAACTGATAAGCATTCTCATTAATCTTCTTTACGATTTCCAAAGGACCAATCTTCCTAGTAGCTAGTTTGTAAGTACCAACAGGAAATCGATCCTTGGTCAATACTGCATATACAAAATCTCCTTCTTTGAAGTCAACATGTCATCGTTTAATATCTGTGGATTGCTTATATTTCTCATTCGCCTTAAGCAATCGTTCCTGCACAACCTTGTGACACTCTTGCAATTCATTCACAAAATCACTAGCCCGTTTGATCACTCCTTTCTGCTGTGGAACTACAAATAAATCCAACGGTCCTTTAGGAATTGTTGAGTACACAACCTAGAATGGACTGAATCCAGTTCTACGATTAACTGCATGGTTGTGTGCAAATTCAGCTTGACATAACTTTGAATCCCAACTCTTCAAATTGTCATCCACGAGGCATCGCAATAGATTACCTAGGGATCTGTTTACAACTTCAGTTTGTCCATCCGTCTGTGGATGATAAGCACTACTGAATTTCAGCTTAGTCCCGACCATTCTCCATAGACTCTTCCAAAAATGACTCAGAAAACGAGTGTCTCTATCTGATACAATAGATTCAGGCAACCCATGAAGACGATAGATCTCTCTGAAGTATAATTGTGCAACATCAACTGCATCTGCCGTCTTCTTTCATGCAATAAAATGTACCATTTTTGAAAACTGGTCAACCACCACATAGATAGAATCATTGCCACATTGCGTCCTCGGCAATCCCAATACAATGTCCATACTAACATCCACCCATGGTTTAGTAGGTATAGGCAACGACTTATATAAACCTGCTTTTGTCGCCGTCCCCTTTGAAACCTGACAAATATGGCACCTCTGAACAAACTTTCCAACCTCCTTCCTCATTGACGGCCAATAATAAGATTTTGAGATCAACTATATAGTACGGTCACGACCCACGTGTCCTTCTTCATGTAATTCTTTGATGATTTTCATTCGCAGACTGCAATCTGGAATACACAACTGATTTCCTTTGAATAGAAAACGATCAACCAGCATATATCCATCCATTTCTCCCTGTTTGACTTTATCTAGGATTTTGGAAAAATATGAATCTGAAGTAAACAAATCTGGAAGCAAATCAAAACCCATCACCTCTACTCGCATGGTTGTTAGTAAATTATTCCTCCGACTCAATGCATCGACAACGCGATTCGTTACTCCAGACTTGTGTTTTTACGACGAATGTAAATTGCTGCAAATAAGCTATCCACGATGCATGTCTAGCTGCAATTTTATCCTGCCCTTGTAAATGTTTCAACGATTCATGATCTGTATACAAAACAAATTCTTTATGGAACAAGTAATGTCTCCAATGCTTTACATCTTGCACAATAGCATAAAATTCCACATCATATGTATTGTATCTCATATTTGCTCCAGAAAGTTTCTCACTGAAATATGCAATTGGACGTCCCTTCTGACTCAACACTCCTCCAATTCCAACTTTCGATGCATCTGTATGTAACTCAAATAGCAACTGAAAATCTGGCAGTATTAGAATTGGTGCTGACGTTAAAAGTTCCTTGTTCCGCTCAAAAGCAAGTTCTGCTTCTTTCGTCCATGAAAATTGCTTTCCCTTCATACAATCAGTAACAGGTGCCATCACACTACTAAAGTGCGGTATAAATCTTCGATAAAATGAAGCTAACCCATGAAAACTTCTGACTTCTGTTATAGTTTTGGGTTGTGACCAATTTCTGATTGCGGCTACTTTACTTTGATCCACCTGTACACCTTCCTCGGATACGACATATCCCAGAAATAAAACACTTCACGTCATGAACCCGCATTTCTTTTTTGCTCCATAGAATTGTTCTTGACGAAGAATAGTTAACACCTTCCGCAAGTGTTGAACATGCTCCTCTGTACTAGCACTATAGATCAAGATATCATCAAAGTAAACCATAACAAAATTTCCAATGTAAGGTCTGAAAATTTGATTCATCACCCTCGTAAATGTACTTGGTGCATTAGATAAACCAAACGGCATGACCAGCCATTCATATAATCCTTCTCGTGTCTTGAATGATGTCTTCCATTCATCTCTTGGTTTTATGCGAATCTGATGATAACCACTCTTAAGATCGATCTTCGAAAAGATTACATATCCACTAAGCTAATCCAATAGGTCATCAAGTCTTGGCATAGGAAATCTGTATCTGACAGTTATTTGTTGAGTTCCCTACTGTCCGTACACATTCTCCATGAACCATCTTTCTTCGATACTAACAAAGCTGGTATAACACAAGGACTGAGACTCTCTCGAACACGCCCTTGCTCAAGCAATTCCTAAACCTGTCTCCTCAACTCTTCATGCTCTTTCGGACTCATACGATAATGCGGCCTATGCGGTAAAACAGCACCTGGCACTAGGTCAATCTGATGTTGTATGTCCCTCAGTGGTGGTAATTCCTTGGGCAATTCCGAAGGAAATACATCTTCAAACTCATTCAACACCGGCCTAACTTCCTTAGGAGTTTCAAGTCCTTCACTCGTTTCATTCCCAATCAACATAAACACTTCAGCACTATCTTTCTCTTCTTCAACAAATTCTCTTGTTGATAAAAGACTAGTTGGTTCCACTTTCGACTCTGACTTGCTTTCACTTTGTTTATGCTTCTTAGGAACTAAGGTGATTTGAGTCCCTTCGAACATGAAACTGTAGCTGTTGGTGCGACCATTATGTTGTACAGCTCTATCATACTGCCATGGTCTTCCCAATAGTAGATGACACACATCCATATCTACAACTTCACACCATATTTCATCTTTGTACTTCTTCCCAATAGAAAATGTAATAAATGCTCGTCTTCCCACTTTCACATCTCCACCTTAGCCATGCTAGTTTATAAGGCCTAGTGTGTTTTTCAGTCTTCAACCCTAACTTCTTGACAGCTTCTTCAGAAATAATGTTATCGCAGCTTCCCGCATCAATAACAAATCGACAAACCTTTCCCAAGATAGTACATGTAGACTGAAAAATATTGCTCCTCAGCCAACTAGAATCATCCTCTTGCTTTGGCGTTAAACAAGACCTCCTCATCATCACGTTACACCCTTCGTCTCCATACACAACTTCTTCATCTTCATCAAACTTCAATGGTTGAGAATAATCAACTTCAGCTTCTACATCCTCATACTCACATTCTTCTACAACTAATGCTCTCTTCTTTGGCTTTGTACATTCATTACTTTTATGGCCAAACTCCTGACAATTATAGCACTTGATACTGTTAGTGACCTTCGCTTTAGCGGCTTCATTAACAACTGGTTTATTGACTGCCTTGGAAACATTAGCACTGCTACTAGCACCCTTATTCTGGTTGTTGGAACTCATAAACACACCACTTCCTCGTCTCCCTTGTTTCTCCCAAGCTAGAGCTTTCTGATGTGCTTCAGCAACAGACATAGGATTAAACATATTAACCATGTCTTGAATTTGCATTCGTAACCCTCAACCATATCTAGCCGTTAGCTGTTCCTTGGTTTCCATAATATCATTCCTTGCAATCAATTAATGGAATTCATCTGCATAGTCATTCACTGTCTTCGTCCCTTGTCTCAAGTTCTGCAAACGTTGATACATAAGAGATTGATAATTGTACGGCAAAAAAGTTGCTTTCATCATCTTTCTCATCTTCTCCCAAGTAACAACTTTTGATTTTCCCATTCTCTCCCTAGTTAGTTTAGTTTGCTGCCACTAAGCCATTGCTCTTCCCCATAGTTTTTTAGCAACTAATTGAACTTTACGATTCTCTGGCACCTCCTTGAAATTCAAAATTTCTTCAACACTAGACAACCAATCAAGAAATTCTTCTGCTTGCATACCACCTTTGAATTCTGGAATTTCCATCCTCATACCAGACTCCCACTTATGATCACTTTCTGAATCCATATATCGATCTCGCCCTTGGCCTCGATCTCGATAATGAATACTACCTCTATCACCATATTCTTCAAAATCAGATGTACTTCGATATCGATCCTAACCATCGATGTCTCTACGTCCATGAATATCCCTTCTACTATGTCTTTTAACATCACGATATGGTTCTTCCTCAAATCCCCGATGATTTCTTCTCTCTTCATCTCGATAGCCATGATGATCTCTCTTCATTGAAACTGATGACTCTCTTCTATCCCGATGAGATTGTGGTGACATTCTCCTTTCTTCCGAAACTGACGGCGAAACCCTGTTTCTACCTTGGTTCGAAACTGGTGAAGTTCTCCTGTGACTTTGATTCATGTCGTTCATCATTTTTGCCAATTTTTCTATACCCTCGTTGAACCTTTCATTGATACGCTGTTCCATCTGCTCAGCTTCTTGTCTTCTATATACTTCTTCAACATTTTGATATCTATTAGCACCTCTTGGAGGCATGATCAAATCTTCAAAAAATCCAAACAAAAAACTTCACAAAACTTCAAATCACGAAAATTCACACCCAACGAACTTGGAAAAGTTCGTCTCTCTGCTTCGATACCAAATGACGCAGCCTAGAGGATCTTACAACTCACAAATTAATAAATTCACGGAAAATGATTGATGAAATAAAATGAATCGATGAATTGAAGATACCCAAGTGCCCAAATCCGTTGATCTCTCGAGATACCGGATTCTAGCTATCTTCAACACGTTGATCGCGCACGATACCACGTTAGAAGATCTACGATTTTTCGACGTTGATCTCGCGCACGAGATTCCGTGAATCGGCTTCAAGTTCGTTGATTCAAGCGCACTCGAATATCCGAAGATGGAGAAAGGAGATAACACTCAACTTCCAATTTTAATGGTGGCACAAAGCACAAACCAAATTTTATTCAAAAATCAACTACTTTTACAAATGACCAAACACTCCTATTTATAGGAGTTTACAACTCAACTCACGTTACAATACTTCACACGACTTATGAAAATTACATCACAACGGTACAAACGACTTAACAAAATACCACATAACAACATATGAAGATAGCACAGCTTCACGCGACCTAAGGACTTGCGACATAAGGAATCATCTTCTGGAACCTACGACTTAACGACTTAACAGCTTGAGCGACATAAGCTTGAGCGACATAAGAAACAACAACATATGCAACTTAAGAATTGCGACTTAAAGAATGCGGCATTCAACAATGCGCTGGTGAGCGACTTAACTCGGTAGGTCATTGCTCGTTAGGTCGTAGCTCACTAGGTCATAGCTCGGTAGGTCGTAGCTCGCTAGGTCGTAGCTCGCTAGGTCGTAGCTCGCTAGGTCGTAGCTCCCTAGGTCGTAGTTCGCTAGGTCGTAGCTCGCTAGGTCGCTGGCGACTTAAGGCATGCGACTTATCACAGCGCGCTGCATCACTAGTCTTCATAATAATTCACGAATTTGGTTCCCTATACCTCCATGACAGAATTTGGATGGTTTTCTACCTGTTTTCTGATTTGTCAAGACTCACGTTTTCCTTTGGATTTTGATGAGTATTTACGATTTTCCTATTCGCAATCGTCTTTTTGGATTTTCAGGTCCTTGATTTTAAAAATCTTGTGTATCCTTAGTTATTTTCATCATGATTCAAGAATTTCATATTTCTATTGTCCTTATTGAGATTTTTAATGATTACTATTTGGATTTCTGAACGAATGAATTCTAAAATTTCCTCGTGGGTTTCCCTGATGATTTATGGATTTTCTGTGCTTGAGTTTCTCATTAAATTTTGAATGATCTTTTGTTAATTGACCAATTTCATGGGCTTTAAAATTTCCTTATGGATTTTGATGACAATTCATGAATTTCACATCTCTGATTTCTTTATAGGACATTTACTGAATTCCTTACTTTATAAATTCTATATTTTTGATATTGAATTCTACGATGATTTGTGAATTTTCCATTGAATTTTTAAAATTTGATTTCAATACGGGATCTTTGTGACACCAAATGGCATCATTATAAACCATTTCCTACCTCTTCACTAAGTAAGAATTACTAATCAATAGTTTATGGTTGAAAATAAAGGAAACTTGGAGGGACAAGGAAAAGTCCCTGATAGCATGAAATTGATTTCCATGGCTTGAAAAGTTCTAACTCGAGAAAGAAATATCCAGAGTATGTAATACGCTTTCTCTAAAGGTTAACCGATACTTGCTGTTAATCCCCTTTTCGACTCACGACCTAAGAAAGTATGCCGAGTTAAGGTGCTTTCCGACCTAAGAAAGTATGCCGAGTTAAGGTGCTTGCCGACCTAAGAAAGAAGACGACCTAACAATTTGAAGGCGTAACCGACTTAAGGAAAGCTCCGAGTTAACAAGATCTCCGACTTAACAGGCTACGACCTAAGGAGAGATCTGACCCAACAGTTGCCGACCTAACTACTGAGAAGAGCTGCCGACTTAAGAGGTGTGCCGAGTTAGGAGTCTGCCGACTTAAGGTAATCAGTGACTCAAGGGCTACGACCTAAGGGAGATTCCGAGTTATGAAAGGCTCCGACTTAAGAAGGTTCCGACCTAACCCTATTCCTTAACTCGCCGCCGACCTAACCCTATTCCTTAACTCGCCGACGACTTAACCCTATTCCTTAACTCATCACCGATCTACCATAAGTCGGCTACGACTTAAATACTTAGAGAAAATTCCTGAGTCCAGATCAGCTCCTATAAATACCCCACCACTTCCAACATGAAGAGGACTTTTGGCAATTCATTTCTAAAGCGCCGTTACTCTGTCGAACTCTCCAACCATTCAGCAAACAAAGATCCTTCAAGCATTCAAGACACTACAACAAACTTCGAGAGAAATTCTTAACATCCGACATGGATTCGTCGAGTTTCATCGCTGAAGATTGAGCTAGTAGTCAAGATTGCTTCTTGTGATCGAGTTGTACTGTTTTCATAGGAGATTTGTATCAATTTGTAATCAGATTCAATAATAAAGAGATTCAAAGTGGACGTAGGCTAAATCTTAAGCCGAACCACTATAAATTGCTGTCTTTTACTGCATTTCTGCTGTTTTCCTGCTTGATTTCTGTTCCCGTTACACGGGTGGTGCTTTCACAATCTTACTACACACACCGGGTGTTGGCGTTCACATTTTGACGTTAACATTTTGGTGCTTTCACTGAGAACCCAACTCAGGCTGCCACTCACCATTGCTTCTCAGAAGTTTGCTGAAAGAATTTCCCAAAAAATCAGAAGTTTATCAGACATAATGGCTCCCGGAAGGAAACGAAAGTCTGTCAGAACTGATGATGACCGTGACAATACTGCCACTTCTCTCTCTCCAAATCAAGCAGCTCCGAGCATCGGTGTTACGCGACAGGAGTTAGATGCTGCTGTATCCGGACTGTACCAGCAGATTGAAACTCAGAATAACCTGATGATGGAAAGGCTGAATGCTCTATTTGGTACGAGTCAAAGACCAGTAAATAATGAGGGAAACTTTGCTAATGCTGCTCCCAATTCCGAGGGAAGAAATATTCCTCACGGGGGGTCAGGTGCTGCCGAAGGGGCACCCATCCAGGCCGAAGGATCTAGACCGTCACCAGTTCTTCATGAGCATTTACCTGGACAAACTCCTGAAAAGATGGCTGAGGCCTACTCTGCGAAATCTCTGAACAATGAGGAATATCTCTCTGGTATGATCAAGCAAATAATGAAAGAGAGCATGCAAAGAGATGAAGACGAAAGCGAATGGGGATTCGCACCAAGTAGAACTCCGTTTACGGAAAAGATTCTGAAAGCTGAATTTCCTAGAAAGTTTGTTCCCCCCACTATTCCTGCTTATCGGGGGACAAGTGATCCAAATCAGTTCTTGTATAAATACGATTGGCATATGACTGGCGCAAGGGCAACCGACGAGATAAAGTGCCGATATTTCCCAGTCTATTTAGAAGGGGTGGCGCTTCTCTGGTTTACCAAGCTTCCAGCCCGATCTGTAGATCAGTTTTCCGATCTCACCCGAAAATTCAAAGAGCAATTCAGGCTATACGCTTCAAGGGCAAAAGATATAATGTCACTGTCCAGTCTTGAGCAGAACCCGGGAGAGCCTATTAAGTCATTCTTGAACCGCTTCAACTTGGCTCTGGCAGAAGTCGATAATGCCGAGCCACGAATGATCTTGACCTATTTGATGCGTGCCGTTGACAAATCGAGCGAATTTGGGAAATGGCTGAAGATGAAAGAGCCCAATTCGCTCGAGAAATTCTACAAAAAGGCTGATGAATTTATACGCCTAGAAAATCTTTCCGCACCAGCTAAAGTTGTGACAACGGCGGCGGAAAATAATGCTACTACTCAAAGCAAGAAAGAACCGGCAGATCAGAAAAGGGAAAGTAATGGTGGGAAAAGGCAGAAAGACTTCAAAAAGCCCCGTTTTCTTAAACCATCAGACTTCACTCCTCTGACCGATACCCCGGAAAATATCTTCATTGCCACTAAAGATGCTGTTGAATTTCCAAAACCACCGGCCGTGAAAGTTGGGAAGAATGCTGTTCAGAGCGGAAGATTTTGCAAGTTTCACAACCAACCAGGGCATGATACCAATGAGTGCCGCCATTTGAAAAGTCTGATTGAAGAATTGCTAAGAGAGAATAAATTGCAGCAATACGTCAAGAGGAATAGAAAGGACCCATCTTCATCCAGCCAAGGGCAGTTACCTCCAACTAATTCATCTGATTCAGGAGAGAGGCCAGTTGGAAAGGAAAGACCTGTTATTAATGTGATCACAGGGGGGCCTCACCCGGCTGGCAGGAGTTGGGGTGAAATGGAAAGGTATGCAAAAGCTTTGAAGTATGCACCAACTGAAGAAAGTGTCTTAATCCTGGAAGATGTTTCACCTCTAAAGCAGCAAAAAACTCTCCATGATGATATTATGTTCAGAGCCAGGGATTCTGTTAATGTGGAAGCTCCTACTGAGGACCCTATGGTTGTCTCTGTCGGTATTGGGCCGGCCATCGTCAGAAGAGTGTTAGTTGATAGTGGTGCCTCATGCAACATCCTCTTTAAAAGAACATTTGACCAAATGAAAATTCCGATGACTGATGTACATGCTTCTTCACACAAGATCGCCGGATTTACAGGAGAGCTGAAACAGCCGATCGGAACAGTAGACTTGTTTGTTGAAATGGGCGAAGGACCCAGAAAATTGGTTCGGAAGCAAACTTTTGTGATTGTGGATGGATTTTCTGCCTATAACGCTTTCTTGGGCCGGCCTACTCTTGCAGCTTTCAGGGCCGTCCTCGCTCCTTGGTGTTTAACAATGAAATTTCCTACTGATAATGGGATTGCTGTTATCAAAGGAGATCAAAACGCAGGACGAGAATGTTATCTTGTAGAACTCCGAGAGGCCAGGAGAAAAGAAATGGGGAAAGATGCGGCAGCTCCGCTCCGCATCAAGGAACCGACCCTGTAGCAACTACGGAGCGGCCCCTGTACTGGCGAACACAGCAATGCAAGAAAAGAAATGGATCCCAGAAAAGCCAGTACAGGGGAGAATAGAGTGGTACCCGTGGAGGTAACGGTACCAGTATCTGTAGACCCGAAAGACCCAAATAAAGTACTCAATGTGGGTTCACAGCTAAGTATAACAGTTCAGAATACACTGATATCATTCTTAAAAGCCAATCTAGATGTGTTTGCTTGGTGTCATGCTGATATGTGCGGAATTTCTCCTACAATTGCTGTTCATACCCTGAATGTCGATCCGAAATTTACGCCAGTAAAACAGAAGAGAAGAACTCAAGGTCCAGAAAGGTCAGCAGCTTTAAAGGAAGAGGTAGATCGTCTCCTAGAGAATAATTTCATCAAGGAATCCACTTATCCAAATTGGGTTTCAAATCCAGTACTGGTTAAGAAGGCAAATGGAAAGTGGAGAGTATGCATTGATTTCTCAGATCTGAACAAGGCTTGCCCCAAAGACTGCTTCCCGCTGCCTAGAATCGATCAACTAGTAGATGGGACGGCTGGACATGAGTTGTTATCTTTTATGGATGCCTATTCCGGATACAATCAGATTATGATGAATGAACCAGATCAGGAGGACACAAGCTTTATTACAGATGTGGGACTCTACTGTTACAAAGTCATGCCATTCGGTTTAAAGAATGCTGGGGCAACATACCAAAGACTGGTCAATGCTATGTTCAAGCCTCAGATTGGCAAGACGATGGAAGTTTATGTTGATGATATGTTAGTAAAATCAAAGAAAGCGGTAGACCACATGGATCACCTAGCAGAAATGTTCTCAATTCTTCGGAAGTACGGAATGAAGCTTAATCCGTTGAAATGTTCATTCGGAGTAGAGTCTGGGAAATTCCTGGGTTTCATTGTGAGCGCTAGGGGCATCGAGGCCAACCCTGCTCAAATCACAGCTTTAAGAGAGGTCAAAGCCCCTAGAACAAAGAAAGAACTGCAAAGTCTCAATGGAAAGGTTGCCGCTCTTAGTCGCTTCATTTCCAAGGCCACAGACAAATGCATTCCCTTCTTTGATGCTCTAAAGAAAGGAAAGAAAAATTTCGAATGGACTCCTGAATGCCAGAATGCTTTCGATCAACTGATTCATCATATGAGAACTCCTCCGGTCCTTTCCAAGCCTAGTGATGGTGAAGACCTCTTCATCTACCTGGCAATTTCATCTCATGCTTTAAGTGCAACACTCGTACGAGAAGATATGAAAATACAGCGTCCGGTTTACTACATCAGCAAACGGTTCGCTGGGGCTGAAATGAATTATTCAAAGATAGAAAAACTTGCTTATTGTCTGCTAATCGCTTCCAGAAAGTTGAGGCCTTATTTTCAATCTCATCCTATCAAGGTCCTGACTGATCAGCCTTTGAAGCAAGTCCTGTATCGTCCTGAAACCTCGGGTCGTCTCTTGAAGTGGAACATAGAACTCAGCCAATATGACATCACTTACCATCCCCGAAGAGCAATTAACGGACAAGCTTTAGCAGATTTCATTGCAGAATCCACTGACAAAGGTGACAGTAAGGAAGAAACCACTGACTGCATTCCGATACAGTGGAAGTTGTATGTTGATGGCTCAAGAAACGATTATTGTTCTGGGGCAGGAATTGTGCTCGAAACTCCCGAAGGACGATCACTATGTTATGCATTGAGGCTGGAGTTTCCTTCGACAAACAATGAAGCAGAATATGAAGCCCTTATTGCCGGGTTGAAGATCGCCAAGGAATTGAATATCAAGGTGATACAGATTTTCAGTGATTCTCAGCTTATTGTCTGCTAGGTGAAGAAGGAATTTCAGGCCAAGGGAGGGAATTTGCCTGCATATTTGACAAAAACTTCCGAACTCCTCAATGATTTAGATCACTACTCAATAAGCCACATACCCCGAGAGGAAAATATGAAGGCGGATTCTTTAGCAAAGTATTCAAGTTCCGGAGAAGCTCAATTACTAGGATTAGTTCCTGTAGAAGTTCTGTCAGCTCCAAGCATTGATGAAATGGATGTTGATTGGCTTATGACTACGTCTCAAGAGCATGAATCATGGATGACTCCAATCAAAGAATACTTACTCAGTGGTTCCCTGCCAGAGAATTCTAAGGAACGTCGAAAGTTATTAAGAAAAGCATCGAGGTATATAATTCAAGATGGCCGATTATACAGGCGGGGATTTTCAACCCCACTACTCCGATGTGTAACTAAAGAAGAAGCCAAGACAATCTTAACAGAGGTGCACGGAGGAGAATGTGGAGACCATTCAGGTGGTCAAACACTTGCAAAGAAAATTCTTCGATATGGATACTTTTGGCCAGATATCAATCGAGATGCTGCAACTTTCTCCAGAAAATGTGACAGATGCCAACGATTTGCAAAAATCCCAAGAGCACCCTCCACTGAACTCACACAAATGGTCAGTCCATGGCCATTCGCCATTTGGGGAATAGACCTAATTGGACCATTACCGATCGCTAAATCAGGAATTAAATATGCTATTGTTGCCGTTGATTATTTCACCAAGTGGGCTGAAGCTGAACCTTTGGCCACCATCACTTCTAAAAAGATGATAAATTTCGTAACAAAGAATATCATTTGCAGATATGGTGTGCCACAGAAGATAATCACCGACAATGGCACTCAATTTGAAAGTGAAGAATTCCAGGATTTTTGCAAACGATTCAGAATTCGAAAAAGCTTCTCAGCAGTGGCTCATCCGCAGGCAAATGGGCAAGTGGAAGCAGTTAACAAAATCATCAAGTCAACTATTAAAAAGCAACTTGAAAAAGCAAAAGGTGGTTGGGTTGATAAGCTTCCATTAGCACTATGGGCGTACAGAACGACTCACAAAACTGCGACTGGGCACACTCCATTTTCACTGGCATACGGATCTGAGGCAATGATTCCAGTAGAAGTAGAGGTTCCTTCACATAGAAGAGTTCATTTCAATGAAATCGAAAATGAAAAACTGCAACTTGAAGCGCTTGATTTTCTTGATGAAAAAAGAGAAGAAGCTAGGCTCAGAGTTTCAGCTCATCAGCAGAGGATAGCCAGGTATTTCAATTCCAAAGTTCGCCAACGCAGCTTTGAAGTCGGAGACTTGGTTTTGAAAAGGATCATGACAGCAACTGGTGTGTTTGGGCCAAACTGGGAAGGACCATATGTCATAGGCACTAAACTTCTCGATGGCACTTTCAAACTCATAACTGTTGAAGGAGATCCGATTCCAAGGGCCTGGAACAGCAACCATTTGCGTCCTTACTTTACCTGAAAAGAGCTCAGCTCAAAATTGTAAAATGATGATGAATGTATCAGTTGTATGGTGAAACATTGTAAATCAGTGTAAATGAATGAAAGTTATAAAGTGGACGTAGGCCCGATTTTTGGCCAAACCACTATAAATCTTGTGTTCTTTACTATTTCATGATGCCTGTTTTATTTTGATATGTAAATACTTTCAATGTATCGCTAAAATATCAATTCAAAATTGCAGGACATTATAACAGGGCCTGCTCATCACAAAGCTAAGCAACTTTCATAAATCAGCTATTATACGAAAACCAAGCCACAAAAATTTTGTCCAAATTCAAATCCCAAGCAAGGAAAACTTCACATAAAAAGTTGGCGACTCCACTGTGACAAACCTTTGTTCACTAGTTGAGATTGCCGTTGTGAATAGACATCCGACTAGATAACTTGCGTTTGTCTCGTTAAGTCGTTCAACAGTGAAGTCCACTTCTTCGGATAAAGCAATTTACTTGTAAGAGGAAAAGAAGAAGATGTGCTTGGAAACGATAATAAGAGAATGCTAACAGGCAGATGATGAGGAAAACTCGCCAACAAACCAAAGCCCTCTAGCGAGGCACACCAACAAATGGGAGTGCTTTCTTCAACCAAAAAGATCGGTGGGATTACCAAAGGGGCGTCTTGTTAATTGATTGCGATCGTTTGTACAAACAAACATCCAATCAAGCAACTTACACCTGCCCCGCGAACCCATCCGACCATGAGAAAGTGACTCCCAGGCACTCAAAAGCCCTCTTCGGAGGCACAAGCCCTCTTCGGAGGCACAAGCCCTCTTCGGAGGCAAAAGCCCTTTCCCAAGGCACCACAAGCCCTCTTCGGAGGCACATGACCTCTTCGGAGGCAAAAGCCCTTTCCCAAGGCACCGCAAGCCCTCTTCGGAGGCACATGACCTCTTCGGAGGCAAAAGCCCTTTCCCAAGGCACCACAAGCCCTCTTCGGAGGCACAAGCCCTCCTCGGAGGCACAAGCCCTTTTCGAAGGCACAAGACCTCTTCGGAGGCACAACTCTTTAAGAGGAGCCCTCTCCGGAGGCATGTCCCAAAATAAGATGCTTAAACAAAAAGCATCGTCCAGAAGCACAGTTCAACTCCCAAAGGAAGGAAGGACTAACTTGTTCATCTAGAAAGGTTCCTCCATAAAAAAAAAAAGGGGTTGAAGAAGGCTACAAAATTCTTTCAGAAAAAGTTCATTTTACTTCATAGGGAAATTCACTTCTTAATGAATAAAAGTGGTTATCCCCGAAAGCTGAAGCATTCTTCAGAAAGAGAAAATAAAAATTCTTCTAAAGACTGGATATACTCTATTAAAAGCGGAATAATTGTCCTCCGCAGTAAGAGTATTAGTCTTTAAAAAAAAAAAACTAGGAGTATCGCAATGCACTTATGGCATGGGGGCAGTACTGTACTATTCAATTACATTAATGAAAGCAACATGCCACAAGTTCGTCGCAATACCACGGAAAACAGATGTGGAATAAATGCATTCTCAAACGCAGACAGAAAGTTTGCACAAATAAGAAGAGTCGTTTGTTCTACACTTAAAATAAAAGATAAATCATTCTCACATACACAAGAGTTTGTACAAGTAAAATAATTGTTTTATTTAGTACTATGAAAATTCTTTACATATGCAGATATCTGAAAAAGCAAAAGCGAGGACCGGTACCCGCACAATCCCCGGTCAATACATGTAAAGAGCAAAAATAAAAAGTGGAAAATCCAGCTTGATTACACCTTCTTCTCACCACCCTTGGAACTCTTTCCCGGTCTGATGATTAGCTTTTGAAGTCGTTGAGAACGGGCAGGGGCAGAAGGAGAAAGCGGTACAGCCGGATCAACTACTGCTTCCTCTTCAGTGGAAGTCTTCTTCTTTTTCCTTACAGCACGCTTCCCCTTCCTCTTTGAAGAAGACTCACTCCCCGGAGTAGTCAGCAATGTTGAAAGCTTAGTATCGTCGTCAAGAGACCGCTCCGGGGTCTTCTCGATATCTTCAAAATCCTCCGCCTTCTGTTCCTGAGAAGCAGCCGGATCATCCAAGCCTTGAAGAGCTTCGATTTTCTCTGCTTGTGATCCCGGTTGGGAAGCAGAGGGAGGAGTAATTTGGGAAGACAGAGGAACGGCAATCAAAGGAGTGGAAGCTTGTGTTGTGCTTGGTGCCTCCGCTGTAGAAGAAAAGAAGTTAAAATCAGCATCCCCCGAAAATAAAGAAGGCATCGATTCATCAAAGTTTAAGTAACATGTAAGAAGATCATCGAATTCGGCTAAGTCAAATGACTGATTCGTTAGACCCGAGATGACACCAAGAGTACCTGGAGGAGTTGGCTTTACAAGATCCACCTCGAACTTCTCGGCTTCAATATCATCCAGCGCCTCATCTTCAGTAGGAGTAGTTGCAGTCTCCTGGGCAACTTTGGCTAAATGTAGAGAATGAGGGCTGGAATCTATAATATTAACGTCGGCTGAAGTGGAAGTCTGAACGGGGGCAGCTAAAGGAACTTCTTCTTTTGGAGGCTCTTCTCCCGCTGTTTCAGCTCGTACTTTGGCAAGTAGCTCCTTCCCCTTAACAAGAGCGGCGCGATCCTCATCATTGAGATAGCGCTCCTCAAGTTCCAGCTCATTATAGCCAGCCCCACCAAGCATATCCATCGCGACTTCCCACACTTCAGCCAGTGTAATTTCATAATCAGGACCGAGAAAAGAGAGGCTCCCACGACCCAGAACGCTGTGTAAATAAAAGTCAAATAAGGTAGAGCTGACGTCTGCTTTCGTCGCCTCATGTGATTGTTCAGCCGCTTCCTTTTCGGCAACGGCAGCGATCCGGCCAGCGGTAGCCTCATCACGCTCTACCTCAACTTTAGCAAGTCGAGACTTTAGTAACTCGATCTCCACGTTCTGGGAGGTGACCTTTTCCCGCAGTTCGGCGTTTTCTGTGCGGTACTTCTCATTAACGTGCTGTTCGGCGGCAAGCTTCATTTCTACATCTCTTTGTGCAGCATGTGCGTCCCGCACTTGTTTCTGAAAGACTTCTTCTTTTTGAGTATATGACGCAGAAGAAGAAGCGAGATTTTCCTTAAGCTGCTTAACTTCAGACGCAAGCTTCGCATTGTCATCTGCAATACTCGTCATTTCCGCGTCATGCTGCTTACGCCATTTGTCCCATTCTGCTTTATCATTCTCCATCGTCATCATCGCCTCAAGGTTAAGATGGTTGACCCTTTGAAGTTCATCAACTAACTTCTGCCATCCAGACATTCTTTCAATATCAAGCTTGACAGCGTCGACATTTCTCAGCATTGCCTGCTTATCAATCGGAACTATGTCCAAGTCAAAACGCACCCCTTTTAGGCACCAATTCGGAAAACGGCTCTGAAGTGTTGGGGGGCCGTCCTTGACTTGATATTGCGGTCTACTAATGATGGTCTGAATGTCAGATTTCTTCAAAGGAGGGGAGCTAGCCAGAGTATCAGAAGGAATGGGAGCGTCAGTCTTTTCAGAAATTTCAGACGCGTCAGTCGGTTTAGATCGTTTGCTCGATTCATCGACAATTTGAGTTTTTCCCTTATCATCATAAGACTTCCGCTTATGAGAATAATCACTCCTGTGCGAAGAGTCGTATCGATCGGCATCTTTCCTTCTTTGCCACTGATCGTAATCCCGCTTCTCCTGGGCTTTCCTTCGAGCCCTCTCTTCATCTGTTTCTTTTGGAGTATCAAGATACTTCCTAAAGTCATAAGTGCCGCGGCCTCCACGATACTTGAATGAGTCATAATATGAACCTGTACGTCCCATTGGAGAACCTAAAAGCAGAAGAAGTGTAGAATTTAGAAATTTCCAGGAAAAAGAGGATAAATGCTTATAAGTGCTGAAAAGCCCTAAGTGTGTGTGGCGTGCAAACTACATGCGTCAAATTACAGACCACGCTTTGGTGTGGAAACAGAGACGATTGGCGTAGTAGGCATTTGGGTTTGTTTAAGGGTAGAAGTTGCCTCGACAACAGGAGAAGTCGCTTTTTGACTGCTATCCCCGAAAAGCTCTTGGGAAGTTATCATAATGTCGCTCAAGCCATCAAAGGTGTCGTCGCCCAAGTGTTCAGCAGATTTCTCCTTCTCAAGTTCCACATCAATTGATTTTTCAGAAGCTCGAGGATTCTCTTCTTCCTCAATAATTGGGGGAAGTGCCGACTTGCCAGCCAACCCTACAACATCAGTGGGTCCGGAGCACTTTATCAAAGCAGTATCCATGACAGGTGTTTTTGAAGCAGCTTCTTCCGCAGAAACCGGGGCATTTGACGCCTCTGCTTGAGAATCCAAAGCAGCCGATGTTTCTGCATCAGAGCTAGGAATTTCATGAACTCGAGTCGACCTGGAAGGGTGCAGAAGCCCAAATTGGTGCAGAAGCTCATCATCTAATAGAAATTGGATGCTCCTCTCCTCTACAGGCACCGCCATAAGCCTCTCGAAAGCCACCTTGTGACTGAGATTTTTGGAAGGAGGAGGAAGTGCTGAAAAGGAAAAAAAAGAGCGAAGTTAGCACTTGATAATCCGAACTTCGGTAAATTTGAAAGAACGTAAGAAACAAATGCAAGTGATCTTACTCCCTATTCTCCAAATAGCATAAAACCCAGGAGGGCAGCGAACGTAGAAGAACGGGCTCAGGAAACTGTGAACACTTTCAGGGAGACCAGTGATCAACTTACGATTTCTCGCACTCTTTACAACTATGATGGAGGGATGATCTTTATTTTTGGCAAAAGTGCAAAGATAGCGAATTTCTCCGAAGGTAGGGAAGCGGCCCAGTGTTCTCCTAAAAAGCACGCATAGTCCCAGCAAGATGGCGTAGCCATTGGGATGTAACTGAAAGGGGGAAATAGATAATTGGAGAAGAAGTTCTCGAATGCAGTCATTGAATGGGGGGATAGCCCCGCTCAAGCACATTTGGCGGTTAACTGCGACAAAGCCATGGGGCGGTCTGTCAGCAGTATCATTTATTTCGGGAAGCAAAGCGTCAGCCTCAGCAATGCCAAACTGGATGCATAGTTGACGGAAGGCTTTATGGCTCAAAGTAGTAGGAGTCCTCTCTGGAGGATCGTTCAGCGGGATAGCAACTGGAAATACATCTTCAGCTTGCTCTGTTCCTTCTTGTGGAGAAGACATTCTACACAATCAGCTGAATGTTCAAATGTGAAGGTGCACGTTCCCTAAAAGTGTGAAGTGTTGTGCAAAAAACTAATGAAAATAAACGACAAGCATAACTGGAATTAAATTAGTTGACAATCAATCGATTACAAAATTTCAGAACTTGTCAATGATCAAGTGCAGTGTTAATACAAACAAGTCAGTTTCACTTGACTATTATGATTTTGTTTTAATACTTCACTTGAATTGGTTATTGTACAGCATCTCGTTCATATTCATTTAATTTAACTTTCTTGTTATCAACTAATCCGTCACTCGATGTGGGCAGTCGGTGATAGTATATTCGTCCCAGTGTTCTGTGAATGTTGTATTAAGCAGGATTGTTAGTTTGCAAAATTGAAGCAATGTGTAAAATGCATGTAACACAGTTCATAGTTCAACAGTTCATAGTTCAACAGTTCGAAGTTCGGGCACAGTTCAAAAATCATTTGTTGGGTCAAAGCCAGAAATCCTTAAGTCCTGACTCGGTGACGACCTAAGGAAGGTTCCCTATGGGTCAAAGCCAGAAATCCTTAAGTCCTAACTCGGTGACGACCTAAGGAAAGTTCCCTGGGTCAGAGACAGAAATCCTCTAAGTCCTAACTCGGAAGCAGCACAACACCTAGGTCGCATGAAACTGCTAAGTCGGCTCCGACTTAAGTCATGAAAGTCACTGGATCGCGTAAAATCCCTAGGTCGTGACCGAGCCAGTACCTCGACTAATTTTCTTCCCTAACTCTTAACCCGTTAACCCAATAGCCTGACAGTCAACAACGATCCTCATTCCATCACACCATTGGACCACCCAAGGAGCCAATTCAAGTCGAATCAAATTTGCTGCGAATCCAATGTATTACTGCCCTATTACGATTACAACACGGTCGATGGCGATTGACGAACAATCAAAAAGTTATGCACAATGAATCGCAGCATCTAAACACAAATGGAAGTCAAAAACTGGGGAGTTGTCGATTCGACAGCGAGCATGGGTGAACGACGACCAGATTGACTTACGAAGTATAACAAGAAGATGTTCGGCGTTTGGATGGTTGGAGTTTGTCTCTGAGAGCTCTAAAAGTGCTTCAATGGCAGATTCGAGAAAAGGAACAGATGAGGAAGAGGAAGAAGGATGCAACTATTTATATGCTGGAAGGCGAGTCGACTTGCACGGTGTACGACCTAAGGCATTTGTTAAGTCGGCACCGACCTAACCAAAGAATTAAAAGAATCGAAGCATACGACCTATGGCTTAGGCATATACTTCGAGGGGGAAATGTTAATCCCCTTTTCGACTCACGACCTAAGAAAGTATGCCGAGTTAAGGTGCTTGCCGACCTAAGAAAGTATGCCGAGTTAAGGTGCTTGCCGACCTAAGAAAGAAGACGACCTAACAATTTGAAGGCGTAACCGACTTAAGGAAAGCTCCGAGTTAACAAGATCTCCGACTTAACAGGCTACGACCTAAGGAGAGATCTGACCCAACAGTTGCCGACCTAACTACTGAGAAGAGCTGCCGACTTAAGAGGTGTGCCGAGTTAGGAGTCTGCCGACTTAAGGTAATCAGTGACTCAAGGGCTACGACCTAAGGGAGATTCCGAGTTATGAAAGGCTCCGACTTAAGAAGGTTCCGACCTAACCCTATTCCTTAACTCGCCGCCGACCTAACCCTATTCCTTAACTCGCCGCCGACTTAACCCTATTCCTTAACTCATCACCGATCTACCATAAGTCGGCTACGACTTAAATACTTAGAGAAAATTCCTGAGTCCAGATCAGCTCCTATAAATACCCCACCACTTCCAACATGAAGAGGACTTTTGGCAATTCATTTCTAAAGCGCCGTTACTCTGTCGAACTCTCCAACCATTCAGCAAACAAAGATCCTTCAAGCATTCAAGACACTACAACAAACTTCGAGAGAAATTCTTAACATCCGACATGGATTCGTCGAGTTTCATCGCTGAAGATTGAGCTAGTAGTCAAGATTGCTTCTTGTGATCGAGTTGTACTGTTTTCATAGGAGATTTGTATCAATTTGTAATCAGATTCAATAATAAAGAGATTCAAAGTGGACGTAGGCTAAATCTTAAGCCGAACCACTATAAATTGCTGTCTTTTACTGCATTTCTGCTGTTTTCCTGCTTGATTTCTGTTCCCGTTACACGGGTGGTGCTTTCACAATCTTACTACACACACCGGGTGTTGGCGTTCACATTTTGACGTTAACACTTGCAAATCTGGTGATATTATTCCACAATCTTAAGGAAGTTTAATTATGGTAATTACATAGCAACTTATCTGAAAATATTACCTTAATGACATCTTGAATATCAGCTTCATAAATTTAAGATTGCTCATTAAGGTCTCATAACAGAGTTACAACCTTAATAGAAGTTATTATCTATTTTGCAGGAAGCAAAGAAGGAAGGCCATTGGAGTTTTGTCCTAAAGAACAAAAGCTTCTTTCATAAAGGGGGGATTAAATGTTATCCATAAAATATTCGTAGGAATAAAACTATGAAAGAAGGATCATAAGAGCTTTGGGGAAGATCAGAAAGCATCAAGATAGTCATGTTAATCATACCTTCCGACAAGGAGCTTTCGACAAGATCAAAGGTTGTGACAGAAAAAATCTACCTTTCGACTAAGTCGAAAGGTCTTTTGTTAACGCTAAAAATGTACGCTAACACCCTGGTTTGATTTGTGATAAAGCGAAAGCACCACTCGTTGGTACGGGAACTAAAAGTAAGCGGAAAATAGCAGAAAACAGTAAAAGAGACAACAATTTTATAGTGGTTCGGCTCAAAATCAAGCCTACGTCCACTTAATCTCATCTATCGCTTATTTGATTACAGACTTTACAATGATTCTTCGATTACAACACAATCAAGACAAGTAATTAGAACTTTGATGCAGAAAAGCTCTTTGAATTCATATTGAATGAACTTGATCTTTTCCGAAGTTTCGTTGAAGTCTCTTTTGCCTTGGAAGTGTTGGAGCAAGTAGAGAAAACAACAGAGTTTTGGCGTTCCAAAAATTCCTCTCCCCTTAAGTGCGGAGTAGGCGGGGTATTTATAGGAGAAACTGGGCTTAGGTCGGCCATGCCATAGGTCGTGAGCGACCTAAGAGTAATCCCGAGATAGCATAAGTCGTTAACGACTTAATGGAACCATTCTGGGCGAGATATAAGCTGCGAGCGACTTAGTATGTGTAGCACAGAAGTTATCTCGACAAGATTAGGTCGTAAGCGACCTAGTAGAAGAGGCAGGGCATGCGGCTTAACTCTGGACCATGCTAGGTCGTTAGGTTGCTCGTTCTTTAGCTCGCTAGGTCGCTGCCTTCACTGAATAGCTAGGTCGCTATCCTGTTGAATCGCAGGAGTCTTTTAGGTCGCTAGATCGTTGCCTTCACTGAATAGCTAGGTCGCTATCCTGTTGAATCGCAGGAGTCTTTTAGGTCGCTAGGTCACTGGAGTTCTTAAGTCGTTGAGTCGTGCCATATTGAGCCGCTTTGTGCTATAGGTCGCTAGGTCGCTGCCTTGTTATAGGTCGTTAAGTCGCATATGCCTTTGATAGTTAAGTCGCTTATTCCCTTAAGTCGTTGAGTCGAGTAGGTCGCTAGGTCGCTGAATAAAAGAGGGTTAACACTTTCCCCTCGAAGTATATGCCTAGGAGCTTGGTCGTGTGCTTCGATATCTCTTAACTCGCGCCATATTGAGTCACTAAGTCGTGAGCGACTTATGAGACAGTTAGGTCGTTCGTGCAGATTCGAGTTCCACTGCCTATGTATATAAGTCGCTTAGATCAATCTTTCTCTTTACCTGCTCTAATATTCTAACCCGCCTTTGAAGAATTTCCGAGCTCTCGAAGAAGAATTCAAATTAATCAGTCGTCATCATCTCTACAATCACACTACATAAGTAAATTCGACCATTATCCGACCACGACCATCACCGAATCGTGAATCCCCCGTTTTTTTGACCCTAATCCTATTTCACATGCCGCATTTTGCCATGAGTCATGTTACGATCGATTTTTGATCGTTATTGGACATGTTCTCGCCGTAATTCATGAGAGCACAGCAGTGCATCGGATTTATGATGGATTCGAGGTGATTTGAATCGGTTTTGGATGAGCTGGTGGTGTGGAGAGGTGGTGAATTTTATTGTGGAGATGCTAACGGGTTATTGGACTAATGGGTTAGTGGGTTATACGAGTTGTTGAATGAAGAGGAGTTAGAGAGTTAAGGAGAGTTAGGAAATGCTCGACTTAGGAGCTTTGAACGACCTAGGGCTTAGCAGTTTGGACACGAATCGCACGACTTAACTTAGTGTACGACTTAGCGACTTATCATCAAGCTCTGAACGACATAAGGGACTGTGACTTATTTGACATGTGACTTATCTGGCCAGAATAGCGGATGATTTAAAGTAGAATGACTTAACGAATCAACGACCTAACTTAACCCGCATCATAGCTTTTAACTTGTAGGAATATAACCGATGAACTCCATAACTCAAGCAAAGTGACTTAGGGAAGCCCGATCTATGTTAGGTCGTTTGGACATGATCTGGACGACCTAAAGAGTCTCGAGCTAACTTATGTCATTCCTACGACTTAGAGAATGAACAGGACTTGAACACTTACAAAATTTTGACAGAACTTGATTGAATTCCCAATTTGAACTGCTAGAATGAACTGCTTGAACTTGTTGCATTCTTTCACATATTATATTGGCTTTTAAACTCACAACCTGTTAAATACAACATTTGTAGAAAACTAGGACGAATATACTCATCATCGACTGCCCACATCGAGTGATGGATTAAGTCAAAGAGCTAATATTTTGCTTAAGTAAAATAATATGAATATGATTAAAAGTATAATGCTGTGAATCAACTGACTTAAATGGAGCATCAACGCAAAATTCATAAAGTTATAACTACTTATCACTAAATATTATCTGCATTGATACTACACTTAATTTTGATCCAATAACAAGCCTTGAATGTTCCTGAATTGACGTGCTCCAATCAGTATTATTTCAAGTTTTACTTTATTTACTTGTTATTTCAGTAGCTTTGCACAACACTTCACATGCTTTTAGGAAACGTGCACCTTCATATTTGAATATCCAGTTGCTTGTGTAGAATGACTTTTCAACAAGTACAAGAAGAGATAGTAGATCGGACCGATGAAGTTTTCCCGATTGCTGACCCTATGGATAATCCTCCGGAAAGAGTTCACTTCATTGAACCAACGGACCTTCAACCAGCTACGTATTCAATTTGGCATTGCTAAAGCAGATGCTCTGCTCCCAGGGGTAAACGACACTGCTGATAGGCCGCCACATGGCTTCATTGCAGTAAATTGTCATATGTGCCTGAATGGAGTTATTCCCCCCTTCAATGACTTTCTTAGAACACTTCTCCTCCGATTAACTACTTCTCCATTCCAGTTGCACCCTAATGGCTATGCCATTCTGATAGGGTTGTGTAGACTTTTTAAGAGAACGCTTGATCGCCTCCCAAGCTTCGAGGAGATCTGCTACCTGTGTTCATTTGGGAAGAACAAAGATCACCCTTCTATTACTATTGTTAGGAGCGCAAGGAACCGCAAGCTATTTACAGATTTGCCCGAGAGCGCTCACGGGTTTCTAAACCAATTCTTCTATGTCCGTTGCCCCCCGGGATTCTACGGCATCTGGAGAGTAGGAAGTAAGACTAGCTATCTCTGTTTACTTCATTTCTGAGCTTCTTCAAAATTCGAGTTGTCAAGTGCTAACTTCATTTTTCACTTTTGCAGCTCTTCCTCCTCCCTCTAAAGATTCTAGTCACAAACCGACTTTCGAGAGGTTGAGTGCCGTAGCTGCCAATGAAAGAAGTATTAAGTTTCTGCAGAGGAATGAATTTTTGCACCAATTCGGACTCTTGCACTCTTCTCGGTCCATCCAATCTCGTGATGCCCCCAGCTCTCAAGCAGAAGGGTCAAATGCCCTAGTCCCCGCAGAGGAACCTGCACCGAAGGAACTTATTGTAGAGACTTCATTAGTAAAATGCTCTAGTTCTGTTGATGGTGTGGGATTATCTGGCAAATCTAAACTTCCCCCAGTTATTGAAGAAGAGGAATTTCCTCAACAGCTGGGAAGTCTGGTATTTTTGGAGGACTGAGCGATCTCATGGTGACTTCTCAGGAGCTCTTTAAAGATGACACCACCACTCCTAAACTTGCTTCTCCAGCAATTGAAGCGACATCCGCCTTGCGATCAATTCCATCGGCCCAAGAATTGACTCCTGCTGCAAAAGCTTACATCACTCCTAAGCCAACGAGTGGTTTGTAGCTTGACACGCGTAGTTCGCACGCCACACACACACTTAGTATTTTTGGCAATTATGCGCACTTAGCTTCTTTATTTCGAAGATTTCTAAAAATTTTTTCTTCTTCACTTTCAGGTTCTCCCATGGGACGCAGCGGCTCTTATTACGATGACTTTCAACGCTATGCATGGCGTGATTCTTATGACCTCTGGCGCTATCTTCCTACCCCTCGGGAGACTGATGAGGAAAGAGCGGCTAGGAAAGCTCATGAGAGGCAGGCTTATGAGGAGCGGTATGGAAGAAGGGATGACCGTCACGATTCTTACCAAAGGGATGATGACTCCCATAAGAGGAAGTCTCATGATG
The DNA here is from genome assembly GCA_030737815.1 of Allium fistulosum. Taxonomy (NCBI): domain Eukaryota; kingdom Viridiplantae; phylum Streptophyta; class Magnoliopsida; order Asparagales; family Amaryllidaceae; genus Allium; species Allium fistulosum. The sequence continues at coordinate 727,321,324 of CM060905.1, read as the reverse complement.
ACAAGGGGAAGAGTCATATAGCTGAAGATTCAAGCAAGCGAGCCAAGCTCGGCGACAAGTCTTCAGCTGAAATTTCTCAAGTGCCCTCTGCTTCTATCTCTTTAGACATCCCTTCCAGCTCTCCTGCCCTTAAAAAAGCTAAAATTCAATCAATCATTAGTAGGCCTCCTTATCAAGTTGAGAAGCCTTCGTTTGTACTCCAAAGCCGATTTCCGCATTGGTGTTTGAAAGGGGTACGTTTTGATCTAGACTTGGTTACAATTGATAAGCAGGCCATGCTAAGAAATCTTGACGCCGTCAAGCTCGATATTGAAAGAATGTCTGGATGGCATAAACTAGTTGATGAGCTCCAAAGAGTAAATCGTGTAAATCTCGAGGCTATGCTGACCATGGAGAACGATAAGTCTGAGTGGCAAAAGGTTCTTGATCAGCATGATACGGAGATGAAGAGCATCACCGTCTACAACGAAGAGCTTGAGGCTGAAGTTAAGAAACTTAAAGGTGATCTTGCCACCTCTTCCACTTCTTACACTCAAAAGGAAGAGGTTCTCCAAAAGCAATTAAGAGACGCCCACGCTACTCAACGAGATGCTGAGGCTAAACTTGAAGCGGAGCGGAAAATTGTAGAAATCTACCACAAAGATGCCGCCCAGCTGCGGGAAAAGACTAGCTCTCAGGACTTAGAGATTACAATGTTAAAGGCCCAGCTTGCTAAGGCTGAAATAGAGCGTGACGAGGCCATCGTTGGAAAAACAGCAGCTGAACAATCACACGAGGCGACTAAGGCCAACGTTAGCTCTACTCTTTTTGAGTTTTACGTTCTCGGCGTCTTGGGGCGTGGCAGTCTTTCTTTCTTGGGCCCAAAGTATGAGGTTACATTGGCTGAAGTGTGTGAGGCAGCAATTGAAGTGCTTAAAGACGCCGGCTACACCGAGGAGGATTTTGAGGCTAATTATCTGGAAGATGAGGGTCGTGCCGCCCTTGCGAGAGGGAAAGAACAACTTGCCAAGGAACGAGCCGAAGCGGCAGAAGGAGGGCATTTAGGGAAGGCACCTTTGACCGACCCAACCCGTCCTTCGTCTTCGGTCGACCTTGATATTATTGGCTCTAGTTCCCACTCTTCGCCTCCTGCCAAAGCCGAAACTGAAACTGCAACTGCCCATGCCGAAGATGAGGCCCAAGAAAGCACCGAAGCCTAAGACTATGAAATTGTCGTGATAAAGCCAACCTCTCCTGCTAACTTCAACATTGATCTAGCTCAAGTGGACTACTCGTTTGCTTCACATGAGCTCGATGAATTTCTTGCTTATTACTTAAGCCTCGACGTGCCACTATCTTCGATCTTTTGCGAGGAATACTGATGTTTAACTTTTCTTCTTCTGTAGTGAAATCAATAAGTGTTGTACAGGCTTCGCCTCCTCCCGCTATTGCCCCTCTACCTCTTCAAGTTACTCCTCCTTCTGCTTCTCAACTGGGATCACAAGAAGAACAAATAGAAGCTCTACAAGGCTTAGATGACCCAGCGGCTTCACAAAAGAAGAAAGCTGAAGAACTTGAGGAGGGTGAGAGGACCCCGGAAAATTTCACTGCCGATGATACAAAGCTTTCTGATCTCATCTCTCTGGGCAGCGAATCTTCTTCAAAGAAGAGGGGAAAGCGTGGAATGTCAAAGAAAAAGGATGCTCCTGTTAGCGATGAGAAAGCAGAAGAGGAACCAATTGCACCTCTTTCTCCTTCTTCCCCGAAGAGTTCAAGCCGACTTAAGAAGTAACCATTAGGCCAGGCGAGGGCTCCAAAGGCGGCGGGAAGAAGAAGAAATGAGTTTGGTTTTGTCCTTCTTGTTTTGCTTTTTTGCTTTTTATTCGTATGTAAAGACTTGTATCGACCGGAGATTGTGCGGGTACCGGCCCCCTCTTTTTGAAACCTGCACATGTATACAGATCTTTTATAGTATAAAATAAAATGATTCTTTTTACTTGTACAATCTTTTGTCTGTATTTGTGAATGCATTTATTTCCTATTTTAGCACAAGTTTCTTTGTTTTCTTTATATGATATTGCAGTGAGCTCGTGGTATGCTGCTTGAGCGTTGCTTTTGTTAATGTAGCTATATTGCCCCCATACCATGGCTTATTGCAATATTCTCCATTTTGAAAAGACTTGTACTCTTATTCTAGAGAATAAATCTTCCATTTTGAGGAAATATTATTCTACTTTAGTAGAGTGTGGTTTGTATCAGAGAAGTTTTCTCTCTCTTTTTTTTTACACTTCAACTTTCGGAGATGGTCACTTTTATTTTTGAAAAGTGGATCACTAGTACAAAACAGATCAGTTGCTTCGCCTCATTTGTGTCGGTTGTCCATAAAACTGACACAAATAGTGTAATTTGTGTCGGTTGTTTATTAACAACCGAAACTATTGACTTATGGGGTAAGAGGAAAATGTTAAAAATGTAATTTGCATCCGTTATTCTTAAGAAACCGACACAATTGAAGGGAAGCAATAAATTTACTCGTGTCGGTTGTTTGAACAGCCGACACAATTAAATACAATAGCATCGGTTGTCCAAAAACCGACACTATAGGTACACAACTTTTGCCCCAACTCCATTTGACCCGCCCCATCTTTTCCGCGAACCCTAAATTTTAGAGGGAAAATTTAGCCATCACGTCTCTTCTTTTCTTCTTCGTAAAACCAAAAAAAAAGAACGAATTCCTTTCAAATTACCAATTCCTTGCAAATTACCAATTCCTTGCAGTTTCGTTCTCTGTTGCATAAAAAAGAAGAAGAGTGAATTCTATTGATTAATTGATCTCACTTGTCATATCTATAATCTATTCATTCTTACATTTTTAAATCTAATTAGCTAGCAATTTAGATCGTTTCTCTTATTGAGATTGACAATACAATATTTCTGATCGAACAAGTCTTGTAGAAGTGCAGAGAAACAAAGCGAAGAACGAACGAAGTAGAAAGAGAGACAGAAGCCTGCAGGTTCAGATATAACAAAAGTATGTTGATTTCTCATTTTATATTTACAGTTAGATTATATTAAAATAACAGCCATGTGAGTTTGATGTGCGAACTGTGTAATAAATTGTAGATGGCAATTTTAATATTTTGGAACACCTGAATTTCAGATATAACAAAAGTATGTTGATTTCTCATTTTATATTTACAGTTAGATTATATTAAAATAACAGCCATGTGAGTTTGATGTGCGAACTGTGTAATAAATTGTAGATGGCAATTTTAATATTTTGGAACACCTGAATCGAATCAGTCTGATTCAAACCAAAGATGGCATTGTGCAAAAGTAGATGTCTGCACTTTAGTGCAAATTCATATAGCTATGTAATTGCATGATATATGCAGTCATCTGCATTCTTTCCAGAATTTTGTATGACTTAAGTAAGAGCTATTTTCACAATCAAGGTTTAGTGACTTTTTACGGAAACCAATTTAAGGGCTACAAGCTGAAAGAGAGTGGGTGTTTGTGAACCTAGTTATGAAGATTATATGGTTTATTTGAATTTTAGTAAGCAAATGAAAAGGTATTGTTTTGTTGTGTCAGCCTTCACTTGCACTTATTAATACAAATAAGCAGAAGTTTTCCCATTTCACTTAGATTTATTTTTGGGTTATGGTTGCGTTGACTTGTCTGTTTGCTTATAGTATCATGGTCAAAAGATCTAATAGAATAATTTCCTTGTTTGCAACCATGTATGCCTTGTTGCTGATTACATTACCATGTATGCCTTAATCACAAAATTTATATTACCATGTATACCTTTTTGTAGCAATCATATAGATTTAACATATCGATGATTACATTGCCATGTGTACTTTATTCACAGAATTTATATCACTATGGACAAAATTATAAGCAAATTTCTTAGTTCAGTTGTGTTTAAGCATTTGGAAAAATATTTTCTGATATGTCATATTGATACTGCCATGTTTGTTAATGTCTAATTTTATATGCAGTAGCTTTCTCAGATATGTGCATTTATGTGTAGCTTAAGTGGTTAAATCATGAGCTTATAGAATGCATGTAAAATATACATGGTTGCAGAATATATACCTATAGAAAGCTTTTTCTTGTTAATTTCGACTGCTAGCTAAAAAAATGCTTCTAAAATTTTGAGTGTGATTAACAAACATGACATATAATTGTTAGCAGTAGCACCATTATCCTTTTTATTTCGTTTATAGATGTTGTAAATATAGCATTCATTCATGAAATGTATTGTTTATAGATATAAAAAACACTTCCTTCATTCATGTCATAGTTCCTATAAATTTTTAAGTGAGATTTAATGGATGTTGTTTTGTTGCTAAGAAATGACACGGTGCCTGTAATATCAGTTACAAAGCAATCTAGTCAAGATTACTATATTAGTTAGCAGACTTTCAATTTTATAGTATACACTCTAGATTACAACATGTAACTAGCATATGATTCACAATAAAAGTATTTACATCCTGAATCTATCAAAAAAATATAGTTCTGCATACAACAAAAGAAATTTACATCCTAAATCTACCACAGAAAATATAGTTCTACGTACAACAACAGAAATTTACATCTTGGACAATTGTTTGTAACTTAATTATCACATTCATCTACTGCAAAGTATAATATATTTACTTTAAGATGGAGAAGCTATCATCACCACCTTAGAATATTTATGCTCCGTTTGGGCTCCAGTTCTATGGACATCCTTATTGTCTACCGTTTAGCTTTGCCTCGAACATCATTGGCCGGGTTGAGTTGAATGAGAAGCCTACAAGAAAGTTTTTGAGGCTTATTACGTACCCCTTATGAAATCCATATGATGATTAATCTACAAGAATTTTAGTCTAATCAATTTGGATTAAGTATAATATGCTCCTTTGTGCTGTCAGACCCAAACAAGGCCATTCAACCCAAACCGAGGCAAAATCAACCTTCAAATTTGCAGTTGACCCATTTCCTGGTTCAATTTTTTGGGCCACCTTTTTATTTGACGGTAAAGCTGCATATTTTCTCATACTTATCGGATGTCTGTTTTGTATCAAATTACAAGACTCACTGTTTATAGAATTTGTCATCTCCTTTAACTATTAGCATGATCATGTTTTGAACAGTATACGTGAATTCAGTCATGACTTTTCAGAGTGTGCGTGTGAAAGTGCTACAAGGATGAAGTTTATGCATAATTTAGAACGGGAATCAGTCTGCCTAAAAAACAGTATGCATAGGTTGGGAAACCCTTAGCTGAGCTGAGTAGCAACTGTTTGAGCTTAAACTTTGTGAAGTAATTGAATATATTATATTCCCAACTAAACGTTTTTAGGAAGATTAGTTTGTTCATTACATATTTTGTAAATTTTTCATTTGTTCTCTCTGTAAATTTTATTGCTGTAGTGATATTACTAATTTCAGACTCCTTGTATGAGAAGGTTATTCTTGTAAAACCCTTCACTGAGCTGAGTAGCAGTTGTCTGAGCTTAAACTTTATGAATTGGATTATATATTCTTGTCCCTTCTAAACCCATTTTAATATGGATTTATTTACGTCATACCATTACTTGTAAATTGTGCATGTATTCTCTTGCTTAGCTCTATTGCTTGGCCCTTCACTGAGCTGAGCAGCACTTGTCTGAGCTTGAACTTTATGAATCAGTTTAATATGATTCTTGTCCCTTTTGTACCAGTTTCAAAAGATTTTAATTTGGTTTTAACTTGTAAATTCTGCATATGCTTATGTAATGGGTTTTATTGCTGGGATGATAATGCTATTTTCAGACTCCTTGAATGAGATGGGTTTTCCCTGAGCTTTGTATTTTATCAGTTCATAATTTCTTACTTCAAACCATTATTAATTGTTGTTCTTTTTATAGTTAATTTTTTTGCATATGTTTGTCTGATGAGTTTTATCACTGTAATGATATTACTATTTATATGATTTAATTATCTTTAATACATATAAATTTCTTGACAGAGCCTAGTCACCAAATCAACTTGTAAATTACACTAGTATTATTAAATGTTAACACGTAACCAAGTGAAACATGAGACCATCTGAAACATGCAATCAAGCAAATATCTCTTTAAATAAGTTCTGGCTGTGTGCATTTTGCAATCAAGCAAATATGTATTCAAATCAGTTCAGACTGTGTGATATTTAAGTTATTATTCGTTTGTTGAAATATTTTATAACTTTCGGGTGCACATCTGTGATACAGGAATAATGGAAATGCAACTATATGAACACACTGAAGAGCAAAACACTTCTGCTTCTGCTTCAGAACCGTCATCTAAGAGGAGGCATAGAGGTCCAACAACCGAAAGAAATACAGAACATCCGAGCCAAAATTCATTGAGTGGTGTGATAATGGCAAACCGACTGGAAAATGGGTGAAGTCTTTTAAGGCGTACGTAGGCGATACAGCTAGATCTAGAATTGATATCAATATCAAGAATTGGGCTAGCGTTAGTCAAGGGCTTAAGGATACCATATGGGAAGACATTAAGGTATTATAAATTCATTTGTTCGCTTATTAAATTGTCAGTTGGATCCTTTGTGTTTGGAGTCATGAACCGCTTTCATTGTTTATCAAATTCATTTTTACTACTTTGACGTTGTTTATTTTTTATTTTTTATTACCTCAGACCGAGTATCACATCGACGAAAAAATGAAAAATAATGTGTTAAAAAATGTTTGTGGAGCATGGAAGGGTTTCAAAACAAAATTGGTTAGTGGTTGGATTACGAAGACTAGAGAGCTTCCAGAAAACCATAAAGAGCCATACGAATTTTATGATGGGGTTACAAAAACACAATGAGAAACATTTAAGAAGTATTGTGAAACCGAGGAGTTTAAGGTATGTTTTTTTTATGCCATATCCACAAGTCACACGCTATTTGTTTCATTTTACAACTCACCAGCTTCGTCAGAGCAATTGCATATTTCACAAAATGAAACGTGCAGTTTTTTATAACAAAAATGAAAACTGCTCTTTAGCTGTATGATCTTTATTTAGAAAATAAATGTTCTTTTTTAGTTTGTTTCATATACATATAGGAAATAAATGAGATGTTTGATTCATTTGTCTGATAGCACAATTTGCATGTAATATCTATGTTATTTTTCCACTTTGAAACTCTTTCTTTCATATTTAGTTTGTTCATTTTTTCCAATAGTGAACATATCAACATTTTAGGGGAGCATGCATTGCCCCAAATGTGTTTAGACTTGTTTGTCTTTGATTTGGTTCCATGTCGAACCAAACTAAAATATTAGAAGGTACAAACATGACAAGTAGTTGCATGATATTCAGTATCCAAACATCAAATGAATTCAGCATCGGCTCAAAATCTAAGCATTTTACATTGGAATCTGTCAAATCACGAGATGTTGGGAAGATCGTTATTCCAAGGTACAAAATGGATTTAGTATATTGTTTTATTTAAGGTGCAGTAATTAATCATGTAGCTTCAATAATCAAGGTGAATGTCTGTTAAAATGACCTTATGCTGAAGCACAAGTGCAACAAGTATGGTGTCTTAATTATAATTAAAAGTTCAATTTTGAAGTAATAAGCCATGATATCTGGTTTTAACAGATTTAACTTCAGCGATAATGATCATCATTGTCCTGCTGTTTTGTGAGTAGAATTTGTAAAGAAAATAGTTGGTGATTAATGAAAGTAGCAAACTGAAACTGAAACCCACCAGTGAGTAAAAAGTGTGAAATAAAAGTCAAGACTTGAATGGAGTTAGTAACGTAAATGAAGAATGTCCGTTGACAATCTTGCCTGCCACTGATTTTATCCAAGTTTTTGGAATTAATGGTAAATTTTCCTTCTGTTACCTTTTTATATAGAGAGAACCACTTGGCTTTCATGTACCCAAGCTTTCTCTAAGTTGTGAAGTGGAGCTCCTTCTTTAGATGTGTTTTTTTAGCTTTAGAAATAGTGGCCAATATTTGTTCAATATTTGCTGATACACATGATTTTTTTTATAAATGAGTGATAGTAGATAGTTAGTGATGGTTTGAGATTTGTGGTGCACAGCAGTTGTAGAAATATGGTGAAGTGAGTTAATGTGGATATATAGGGGATGTGTGTTGATGGAAATTTGTTGAAGTGGGAAAATGGTGGCACTGATTGCTGCAGTGGCAGATAAAATGCAGTGATATGCACTGCTGTGTAGCGAATGATGGCTGCCGTGAATGTTGAGTTGTGTTAGAAGTCGATCAGACATTGGTGTATTGTCCCAGCAGTAATCTGTAATAGAGAATAGTGAACAGAGAGTGGTGTAGAGAAATGTGTTATGCAATAGTAATATATTTGTAACTTGAACAGTGAAATGTAGAATATTTTAGAAAAGGGTATCTTACATGATGTCTTGGCTTATCACCAAGCAAACTTATAAAATTGCAGCATTTAAAATAGCAGAAAGGAAAATTAGTATAGCCACTTCCATAAGAAAATACAATCAAATAGTGCGGAAGAATGATTATAAGGTTAATTCTATTGTTATGAACCGGTAAGAATCTGCAAGTTTATGAGAATAAAATAGTATAACTATATAAATGTTACATTCGCATTACGTGCAGATAGTACCAAGTTGAGAGAGAACCATACAGGGATCTTTGACCGATTCTGGATTTCCATTGGACCTTAATTTTTTTATGTTCCTGCTATCCATGTGGTTTTCTACAGAATAATAAGGCTTAGTCTTAAACTCCATTTATAGTTATTAATACAATACATAAATTATTGAATGATTTATGATTGAAATGAAGTTTATGAATATATGAAATGTCATCCATTTTGTTAGCATCTAAATTAAATCGCCATTTTTTCTGTTTTAGCTCTTTCGTTTATTTGGCAGTAGAACAAATAAATCAAATTATGCACCTTGCAACTCACCCACTGTCATGTCCATATCATCAGAAGCCCCATGTATATGATTCCCAATGTTTGTATTAATGCCGGTATCTACTCCATAGCAAAGTGCAATAGTGAACAGAGACTGATATTACTGCCCTATTTATTTCTGGGTTATCATTTTTCCTGTGTGCATATTTTACACAAGAAGTCTCTATTTGAACACGTAAACCTTGTTTGTCATTTAATCTACCATCAGATGAGATAGTAGGTTGTGCTGCATCACCACTATCAATATGTAAAACATCGTTATGAATATTTCCAATCGGCATCTCAGAAACATTTTTTCCACCAAAATGTCCCCAGGGACTTCGAAAAATATTATTCCAGTTTCTGAGTCCGTCTCTACAGATGTTGGCTCTGCAAACTGATTATTTCCTTCTATGGAATCACAACCTCTAGAGTAAGTCTCTTACTATTCATGTATAACAATTCTCTTAATTACAGGACTTTGTACGAGACGGTTCTTATAACCAACAAGAGATAGACGAGGTTCGAGAGAATTTAGCTAGTTATATCATGTATAATTGGATGTAGTTGGTTGTGTATGCTGATCTTTTGTAACGTACGTTGTTATTTTGTTATGTACGTTATGTTTGTGATAGATTATATTCTATTTTGGTCTGTAAACATGAATTCTGTTGATGGATAATATATTTATATTTTTTGTTCAATCAGTTCATAGTAACGTTGGTTTATAAAAAATTAAAATTCAATTTCATACTGTTTTTATAATCTTAAACGGTAATAATATTTTTTTTTGCTTCAGATATTACTTGTGTCGGTTGTTACTTCAAAGGGAACCGATGCAACTGTATATCGATTGTGTCGGTTGAAAAAACAAACATAACCGATACAAATATCAATCATTTGTGTCGGTTATTAATAAAAAAACCGACACAAAACTATGAACAGTTGTGTCGGTTTTTCTAAAAGGACCGACACAATAAACGGCGGTGTGCTTCACTATACAAACTGATTTGTGTCGGTCCTTTTAGAAAGACCGACACAACTGTTCATAGTTTTGTGTCAGTTCTTTAATAAAAACCGACACAAATGATTGATATTTGTGTCGGTCGTACAACCGACAAAACATAAAAATGTCTTTTGTGTCGTCTTCATATGAGTCGGTTGTAAAACTGACACAACAGGGGTTACACAACCGACACAAATGACCATTTTTGTACTAGTGGATTCTCCTACGCGGTGAAGCGGGCCTCCGTTGAGGGCTTTGATTTGTTTGCCAGAAGTTATATCTTATTGCTAAATGGGCCCACGGGACAGGCATCAGCTGCTTTATCGGATATTGGGTTTGCACAAACGATCGCGGGCAGTTAACTACGGCCTAGAACCTTCTTTTTGAGAAGGTGCCCCTTCGGTGGTTCCATCAACGACTTTTTCAAGAGATAACATTTTTTTGGGCGTGCCTCATTAGAGGGCTTTATTTGTCATTTCAACTTGTGGAAGTGTGCCTCCGAAGAGGGCTTTATTTGGCACTTCAACTTTTTTGGGGAAGAATGTTCCCATGAGAGTAGAAGTGTGCCTCCGAAGAGGGCTTTATTTGGCACTTCAACTTTTTTGGGGAAGAATGTTCCCATGAGAGTAGAAGTGTGCCTCCGAAGAGGGCATTATTTGTTTTCCTGAAAGTTATTTCTCACAGTTAAATGGATCCACGAGGCGGACGCAAGCCACCTAATTGGATGTTCGTTTGCACAAATGATCGCAATTAACTAGCAAGGGCCCGGTGCCTTCACTTTGGGAAGGTGGCCCTTCGGTGGTACCACCAACCTTTTTGTTTGAGAAAAACATTTCATTTTACAACGTGCCTCGTTAGAGGGCTTTACTTGGCACTTCAACTTTTTTGGGGAAGAATGTTCCCATGAGAGTAGAAGTGTGCCTCCGAAGAGGAATTTATTTGTTTGCCTGGAAGTTATTTCTCATAGTTAAATCGATCCACGGGGCGGACGCAAGCCACCTAATTTGATGTTCGTTTGCACAAACGATCGCAATTAACTAGCAAGGGCCTGGTGCCTTCACTTTGGGAAGGTGCCCCTACGGTGGTACCACCAACCTTTTTGTTTGAGAAAAACATTTCATTTTACAACGTGCCTCGTTAGAGGGCTTTACTTGGCACGTCAACTTTTTTGGGGAAGAATGTTCCCATGAGAGTAGAAGTGTGCTTCCGAAGAGGGCTATATTTGTTTGCCTGAAAGTTATTTCTCACAGTTAAATGGATCCACAGGGCGGACGCAAGCCACCTAATTGGATGTTCGTTTGCACAAACGATCGCAATTAACTAGCAAGGGCCCGGTGCCTTCACTTTGGGAAGGTGCCCCTTCGATGGTACCACCAACCTTTTTGTTTGAGAAAAACATTTCATTTTACAGCGTGCCTCGTTAGAGGGCTTTACTTGGCACTTCAACTTTTTTGGGGAAGAATGTTCCCATGAGAGTAGAAGTGTGCCTCCGAAGAGGAATTTATTTGTTTGCCTGGAAGTTATTTCTCATAGTTAAATCGATCCACGGGGCGGACGCAAGCCACCTAATTTGATGTTCGTTTGCACAAACGATCGCAATTAACTAGCAAGGGCCTGGTGCCTTCACTTTGGGAAGGAGCCCCTACGGTGGTACCACCAACATTTTTGTTTGAGAGAAACATTTCATTTTACAACTTGCCTCGTTAGAGGGCTTTACTTGGCACGTCAACTTTTTTGGGGAAGAATGTTCCCATAAGAGTAGAAGTGTGCCTCCGAAGAGGGCTTTATTTGTTTGCTTGAAAGTTATTTCTCACAGTTAAATGGATCCACAGGGCGGACGCAAGCCACCTAATTGGATGTTCGTTTGCACAAACGATCGCAATTTACTAGCAAGGGCCCGGTGCCTTCACTTTGGGAAGGTGCCCCTTCGGTGGTACCACCAACCTTTTTGTTTGAGAAAAACATTTCATTTTACAGCGTGCCTCGTTAGAGGGCTTTACTTGGCACTTCAACTTTTTTGGGGAAGAATGTTCCCATGAGAGTAGAAGTGTGCCTCCGAAGAGGGCATTATTTGTTTGACTGAAAGTTATTTCTCACAGTTAAATGGATCCACGGGGGAATGCAAGCCACCGAATTGGATGTTCATTTGCACAAACGATCGCAATTAACTAGCAAGGGCCCGGTGCCTTCACTTTGGGAAGGTGCCCCTTCGGTGGTACCACCAACCTTTTTGTTTGAGAAAAACATTTCATTTTGGCTGTTTTTGACTGCTTGCCCATGTCTTTTCACCATCTGTTCCTTAGCGATTACTCGTTATCACCCCTAAGTACATGTTCCTTTCTTTTGCAGGTTGTTTGATTCTTCCAGAGAAGTGTACTTCATTGTTAAGTGAATCCACGGGGCAGACGCAAGCTACTTAAACAGATGTCTGTTTGCACAAACGATCGCAATCAGTTAGCAAGGGCCTGGAACCTTCACTTTGGGAAGGTGCCCCTTCGGTGGAATCACCAACTGTTTGTGATAAGCACTTCTTATGTAGGAATTGAACCTGGAATTTTTTGTGACTTGACATTTGTTGAGTGATTTGTAGGAATCGCTTGGCCTTGTGATGTGTTGAATAGGTAAGTTTTGCTTTGATAGCCTGCAATATTAAATCGACATTTTAGCAACATATTTAAGATATTTGCACATCGAAATGAGACAGACATTTTATAGTATTAGAGAACACAAGATTTATGGTGGTTCGGCCAAGAATTGGGCCTACATCCACTTTATAGTTCTTACTATTGATTCACACTGATTTTACAATGGTTTACAATGCAAGAATGATACATCCATAATTATTTTACACATTTAAGCATAGCTTCTAAGTAAAATATGGATGCAAGTGATTGCTGTTCCAGGCTCTCGGAATTGGATCTCCTTCGACAGTTGTGAGCTTGAAAGTGCCATCGAGAAGTTTTTTGCCTATGACATATGGCCCTTCCCAGTTTGGCCCAAACACTCCTGTTGTTGTCATGATCCTTTTCAAGACTAGATCCCTAATTTCAAAGCTGCGTTGGCGAACTTTAGAATTGAAGTGCCTGGCTATTCTCTGCTGATGAGCTGCAACTCTGAGCTTAGCATCTTTCCTTCTTTCATCAAGCAAGTCAAGTGCTTCAAGTTGCAGCTTTTCATTTTCAGTTTGGTTGAAATGAATTCTTCTGTGTCAGGGGACCTCTACTTCCACTAGAATCATTGCTTCTGATCCATATGCTAATGAGAATGGAGTGTGCCCAGTCGCAGTTTTGTGGGTAGTTCCGTATGCCCATAGTGCTAGTGGCAGCTTATCGACCAAACCACCTTTCGCTTTTTCCAGTTGTTTTTGATGGTTGATTTGATAATTTTGTTCACTGCTTCCACTTGCCCGTTTGACTGTGGATGAGCCACTGCTGAGAAGCTTTTTTGGATCTTGAATTGCCTTCAAAAGTCCTGGAATTCCTCGCTTTCGAATTGGTTACCATTGTCTATGATTATCTTCTGAGGCACACCATACCTGCAAATGATATTTTTAGTCACAAAGTTTATCATCTTTTTAGAGGTAATAGTAGCCAATGGTTCAGCTTTAGCCCATTTTGTGAAATAATCAACAACAACAATAGCGTATTTGATTCCGGACTTGGCAATCGGCCAAATGGCGAATGGCCATGGACTGACCATCTGCGTTAGCACGGTGGAAGGTGCTCTTGGTATTTTTGCAAATCTCTGGCATCTGTCACACTTTCGGGAGTAGCTAGCAGCATCCCGATTAATATCTAGCCAAAAATACCCATAGCGGAGAATTTTCTTTACAAGAGTTTGGCCACCTGAATGATCCCCACACTCTCCTCCGTGCACCTCAGCTAAAATTGTCTTAGCCTCTTCTTTGGTTACACATCGGACTAATGGCATCGAGAATCCTCGTTTGTACAAATGGCCGTCTTGAATTACATATCTCGAGGCTTTTCTTAACAACTTCCGGCGCTCTTTTGAGTTTTCTGGCAAGGAGCCGTTGAGTAGATATTACTTGATAGGGTTCATCCACGACTCCTGGTCTTGAGATACAGCCATGATCCAGTCAATATCCATCTCATCAATGCTTGGAGCTGACAAGACTTCCACAGGGACCAATCCTAGTAATTGAGCTTCGCTAGAGCTTGAATATTTTGCGAGAGAATCTGCCTTCATGTTCTCTTCCCGAGGTATATAGCTGATTGTATAATGATCAAAATCATCGAGAAGCTCCTAGGCCTTTGACTAGTAAGCAGGCTGATTTCCTCCTTTAGTTTGAAACTCTTTCTTGACTTGGCATACAATAAGCTAGGAATCACTGAAGATCTGCAATACTTTGATGTTCAGTTCTTTAGCAATCTTCAAGCCGGCAATAAGAGCTTCATATTCGGCTTCATTATTTGTCAAAGGTAATTCTAATCTCAATGCATAACACAATGATCGCCCTTCGGGGGTTTCAAGCACAACCCCAGCCCCAGAGCAATAGTCATTTCTTGCACCGTCAACATATAATTTCCATCGGATCTGGATGTCATTAATCATCTCTTCCTCACTGCCACCTTTATCTGTGTATTCTGCTGTGAAATCTGCTAAAGCTTGTCCATTGATTGCTCTTCGGGGATGGTAGGTGATATCGTAGTGGCTGAGTTCAATATTCCACTTTAGAAGACGACCCGAAGTTTTAGGGCGAAATAGGACTTGCTTTAGAGGTTGATCAGTGAGGACTTTAATAGGATGAGCCTTGAAATATGGTCTCAACTTTCTGGACACGATCAACAGACAATAGGCGAGCTTTTCCAGCTTTGAATAGTTCATCTCTGCCCCAGTGAATCTTTTTCTGATGTAATAAACCGGGCGCTGAACTTTTGCGTCTTCCCATACCAATGTTGCACTGAGAGCATGAGATGAAACCGCTAAGTATATGAAAAGATCTTCACCATTGCTGGGCTGAGAAAGTACCGGAGGCATTTCCATGTGACGAATCAGTTCATCCAAAGCTTTCTGACATTCAGGAGTCCATTCAAAGTTTTTCTTTCCTTTCTTCAGAGCGTCAAAGAAGGGAATGCATTTATCGGTGACCTTGGAAAAAAATCGACTCAAAGCAGCGACTTTCCCGTTGAGGCTTTGCAATTCCTTCTTCGTTCTAGGGGCTTTGACTTCTCCTAAAGCAGTGATTTGAGAAGGATTAGCTTCGATGCCCCTAGCACTCACAATGAAACCCAAGAATTTTCTAGACTCTACCCCGAATGAACATTTCAGAGGATTTAGCTACATACCATATTTTCGGAGGACCGCGAACATTTCTGCCAAATGATCCATGTGGTCTACTGCCTTCCTCGATTTCACCAACATATCATCAACATATACTTCCATAGTCTTCCCAATCTGGGGTTTGAACATGGCATTAACAAGTCTTTGATAAGTTGCCCCAGCATTCTTTAGTCCCAAGGGCATGACTTTGTAGCAGTACAGACCAACATCAGTGATGAAACTCGTGTCCTCCTGATCTGGCTCATGCATCATGATTTGATTGTATCCTGAGTAAGCATCCATAAAAGACAATAATTCATGCCCAGCTGTTCCATCCACCAACTGATCAATCCTGGGCAACGAGAAATAGTCTTTGGGGCATGCTTTGTTCAAGTTTGAAAAGTCGATGCATACTCTCCACTTTCCATTTGCTTTTTTAACCAACACCGGATTAGAGACCCAATTTGGATAAGTGGATTCTCTGATGGAGCCATTTTCCATGAGCCGATCTACTTCTTCTTTCCATGTCGTCGACCTTTCAGGACCTTGGGTTCTTCTTTTCTGCTTTACGGGTGTGAATTTTAGATCAATAATCAAAGCATGCACTGCGATTTCTGGAGATATTCCACACATGTCGGCATGACTCCAAGCGAATACATCCAGATTTGCTTTCAAGAATGATATCAGCATATTTTGAACTGTCATACCAAGTTGTGAACCCACTTTCAGCACCTTGTTTGGGTCATTCAGGTCAACAGATATTTGCACCGTTACTTCCACCGGCACCACTCTACTTTCCCCTGCACTGGTTTTTTTGGGATCAATCTCTTTTCGTGCACCACTGTGCTCACCAATGCAGGGTCCACCCCGTAATTGCTAAAAGGTGGGTTCTTTGATGCGGAGCGGAGCTGCCGCACCTTTACCCATTTCTCTTTTCCTTCTTTCCCGCAATTCTATGAAATAGCATTCTCGCCCGTCGTTTTGGTCCCCCTTCACAACACCGACGCCATTATCAGTGGGGAACTTCATAGTCCGGCACCATAGGGCAAGAATGGCCTTGAATGCAACAAGAGTTGGTCGACCCAAGAAGGCATTGTAAGCGGAGAATTCATCAACAATTACAAAAGTTTGCTTTCGGACCACCTTCTTTTCTCCTTCTCCGAGTTCTACAAATAAGTCAATAGTCCCAATAGGCTATTTTGGTTCTCCAGTGAACCCAACAATCTTCTGTGAGGAAGCTTGGACATCAGCCTTGGGAATTTTCATCAGATCAAATGTCTTTTTGAAGAGGATATTGCAAGAGGTGCCGCAGTCAACAAGCACCCTTCTTACAATGGCTGATCCGATGCTTGCAGATATTACCAAAGGATCCATGGTAGGAGATTCAACACCAACAGAGTCTCTAGCCCGGAATATGATGTCATCGGTAAAAGTTCTTTGCTGTTTCAAAGGTGCAGCATCTTCCAAGACAAAAACATTTTCTTCCGCTGGGGCGTATCTCAAAGCGTGAGCATATCTCTCCATCTCACCCCAACTTCTGCCCGCTGGGTGAGGACCACCTATGATAACATTGATGATAGGCCTCTTAGGTTCCTACGATGCAGTCCTCTCACCTGAGTTGGATTGATGAGCAGGAACTTGTTGCCCCTGAGTAGATGAAGTCAGGTCACTTCTGTTTCTCTTTACATATTGTTGTAGTCTATCTCAGCGGCTCTTCAATCAAATTCTTTAAATGGCGACATTCATTAGTGTCGTGGCCAGGTTGATTGTGGAACCGATAGAACCTCCCATTATGCAAAGCATTTTTCCCAAGCTTCATCTCAGGTGGTTTGGGGTATTCGACAGCATCCTTGGTTGCAAAAAAGATATTTTCTGGAGTATCAGTTAAGGGAGTAAAATCTGAAGGTTTAAAGTAGCGAAGTTTCTTCATATCTTTCTGCCCTTTCCTACCGTCATTCTCCCTCTTCTGACCACCAGAGTACTTTTTGTTAGTAGCAACATTATTATTCTTGACTTCAGCCACGTCTACTTTTGCTGGCACATGAAGGCTTTCTAAGCGCATGAATTCATCAGCCTTCTTGTAGAACTTCTCAAGTGAACTTGGCTCTTTCATCTTTAGCCATTTTCCGAATTCACTTGATTTGTCAATAGCTCGCATCCAGTAAGTTAGAATCATCCGAGGCTCTGCATTATCCACCTCGGCCAAGGCTATATTGAAGCGGTTTAAGAAAGATTTGATAGACTCTCTGTGGCTTTGTTCGAGGATGCATAGTGGCATTATGTCCTTGGCCTTTGAAGCATATAACCCGAACTGATCTTTGAATTTCCGAGTTAGATCGGAGAACTGATCCACAGATCGAACTGGCAGCTTCATAAACCAAAGCAGGGCCACTCCGTCCACCTATAGAGGAAAGTATCTGCACATGATCTCATCTGTCGCTCTAGCACCTGTCATATTCCAGTCATACTTATATAAGAACTGGTTAGGATTGCTTGTCCCTCGATAAGCTGGAATAGTGGGAGGAACAAGCTTCTTTGGAAATTCAGCCTTCAGAATTCTTTCAGTAAAAGGAGTTTTTCATGGAGCGAACCCCCAGTCACTTTCATCTTCCTTGCTTCTCATGCTCTCCTTCATAATTTGTCGAATCATTCCCGAGAGGTACTCCTTATCGTTTAGAGGCTCCACGGGACAGACGTCAGCTACTTTTTCGGAAGTTTGCCTGGGCAAACGTTCACGAAGAGTTGACTGCGACCTTGAACCTCCAGCTTGGGGAGGTGCCCCTTCGGCGGTGCCAGCCGCCCTTTGAGGAATACTTTTCCCTTGGGAATCATGAACATCCTCAGCAAAGGTTTCTTCATGATTTTCTGGTGGCTGGTTAACTCGAAGCAAAGCATTCAACTTGTCCAACATCAAAGTGCTCTTGGCTTCCATCTATTGATACAACCTAGACACTACGGTATCCAATTCCGCCCTTGTGACTCCAACACTAGGAGCTGCTTTATTTGATGCGGGAGAAGTGGAGGTGTTGTCATGAGCAACTCCAGATCTAGTAGATTTACTTTTCCTTCCAGGAGCCATAATTTCAGATAGACTTCTGGTTCTTAGGGAGAGTCTTTCCACAAATCTTCGTGAAGCAATGATGAAAGCACCCCTGAGTTCAATTCTCAGTGAAAGCACCAAAAATGTTAATGCTAAAAATGTACGCTAACACCCTGGTGTGATTTGTGATAAAGTGAAAGCACTACCCGTTGGTACGGGAACTAAAAGTAAGCGGAAAATAGCAGAAAATAGTAAAAGAGACAACAATTTTATAGTTGTTTGGCTCAAAATCAAGCCTACTTCCACTTAATCTCATATATCGCTGATTTGATTATAGACTTTACAATGATTCTTCGATTACAACACAATCAAGACAAGTAATTAGAACTTTGATGCAGAAAAGCTCTTTGAATTCATATTGAATGAACTTGATCTTTTCCGAAGTTTCGTTGAAGTCTCTTTTGCCTTCGAAGTGTTGGAGCAAGTAGAGAAAACGACAGAGTCTTGGCGTTCCAAAAATTCCTCTCCCCTCAAGTGCAGAGTAGGCGGGGTATTTATAGGAGAAACTAGGCTTAGGTCGGCCATGCCATAGGTCGTGAGCGACCTAAGAGTAATCCCGAGATAGCATAAGTCGTTAATGACTTAATGGAACCATTCTGGGCTAGATATAGGCTGCGAGCGACTTAGTATGTGTAGCACAGAAGTTATCTCGGCAAGATTAGGTTGTAAGTGACCTAATAGAAGAGGCAGGGCATGCGGCTTAACTCTGGAGCATGCTAGGTCGTTAGGTCCCTCTTTCTTTAGCTCGCTAGGTCGCTGCCTTCACTAAATAGCTAGGTCGCTATCCTATTGAATCGTAGGAGTCTTTTAGGTCGCTAGGTCGTTGCCTTCACTGAATAGCTAAGTCGCTATCCTGTTGAATCGCAGGAGTCTTTTAGGTCGCTAGGTCGCTGGAGTTCTTAAGTCGTTGAGTCATGCCATATTGAACCGCTTTGTGCTATAGGTCGCTAGGTCGATGCCTTGTTATAGATCGTTAAGTCGCATATGCCTTTGATAGTTAAGTCACTTATTCCCTTAAGTCGTTGAATCGAGTAGGTCGCTAGGTCGCTGAATAAATGAGGGTTAACATCTTTCAACAAAGACAATGAAAAAAGAGCATAGGCCCAAACCTTTCGAAGGAGTTGAAAGGTTCCATCTCTTAGTGTCCAATGAGTTCTTACCTTTCGAAGAGGATGAAGAAGTGAAAGCAAGTGTTAGCAACTCCATAGTGACATTTTCGAAAGCATAGCAAGCCCTTCAGACTGGTTGAAACACATCCACGGTACCTTTCAACAATGTGGAAAGGTTTATGAAGAAAGCAACATTCATAAGTTAACAAAGAATGGAAGACAACCTTTCGACAACATTAAAGCAAAGCAAAGCTCTTGACAACAATCAAGTGAAGAGCAACCTTCCGACAAAGTCGAAATGTTGACATCAATCAGGAGGAGAGCAACCTTCTGACAGGGTCGAAAAGTTCACAACAGTATATAGAAGGTAAACCCTTCGACAAAGTCGAAAGGTTCAAGAAGGCATAAAGACGAGCAACTTTTCAACAATGTCGAAAGGTTCGTAATAGTAGAAGAAATGCAAACCTTTAAACAAAGTCAAAAGGTTCACAGCTGCATACAAAAGGGGGACCTCCGACCCAGTCGATAGCATGGAGTCGAAAGGAGGGCCCCCTACATCTATAAATAAGACCCAAGGGGTCTTGATTTGGGGATCATAATTCTCACATTCTAATCTTGTATCTTCTTAATCAATACATTGTAACCCTAATTGGGTGCCGATTTGGGGATTTAGAAAAATATAGTTTATCATAGAAAAAGAGGGAAGTCTAATGGTCTATTAATTACTTTACTATTTTGCTTAAATCTTTGTTGGTTAATTCCTATTTTCAGGTTCAACCTCACCGAAAGGTTCTTGTCGACAAGGTCGACAACACTTTTGTTACAAATAGTTACTACAACCCTTTGACGCCTTTATCTCTACAATCTGAACCCTTCGACAAGGTCGGCAAATCGATTAGTTCAACACCTTTAACCTTCCAAAACCAATGAACTAGTGGTCTAACCTTTCGACAAGGTCGATTCCCACTCCATATCCACCAAAGTATATCTTACCCTATTTGAACCCGAGGAAGGTTATCACCATAACCTCTCAGCCAGAAACAAACCAACCTTTTTAAGGACAAACTAAGGGAATTTCAACCTAGTCGAAAAGAAAACCTTTGTAAGAAACCTCATATAAGTTAAACTAAGACAAAAGGTTGTATAATCCAAAGGTTAAACCTTTCGACAACATCGAAGGTCTGCTTAAGAATCAACAAAAAATAAAGCAAAATAGGAAGGCAATTTCTTAAGGGACTCATTCTAATTGTTCAAGCAAGACTTTCCATGTAGCTTAGTATTACGTCGGGGTGTTGACAAGAAATCTTGTTAACAAATAACATTAATAGCCATTAATCCAATTCAATCAAATACTACTCTTCCACATTTTACATTTTTTTATTATTAAATATGGCTGAGAACTGTAACAATCCAAAATTTTATTCATTCGAATTTGGAATATTTAATTGATTTTAAATATTAAAAAGTTAATTTTATAAGTTGAATTACTTATATTTCAAAAATAGTGATTAATTTGATAATTAAAATGTTAGATTTAATATTTGAAATTGTTTAAATAATTGAATCTTGACTTTAATATGAATGAAAAATGATTTCTAAACTCGATCTAAAACCTATTTGAAAAAGAAAGAAGTTAGTAAACTTTTAATTTGGATTTAAAGGTGAATAAACTAATATTGAAAATTGCTCGCTTTTAATTAACGTGTAAAAATAGTCTTTTAGGGCACTATCTTGGATTTCGATGAAACTAGTTTCTTCGGATTCGTAATAGTGAATTATAGTATACTGTCGAATTTTGTGGTGATTGCACGTATCGTTTGATCGTGCGAGTTCGAAACGCATAGAAATTAGTTAAAGGAATTTAATTTATATAATTTGATTTTGAAAAGCTATCTTCTGAGTATGATGGAATTATCTCACGATACATATTTTATTATGTTCAGAATAGGAGTATAATATATAGAACATCAGGCGACACGCTTAGTTTGGAGTTCGGAATTTTCATGGATGAATAATGCCACAAAATTTTTGTATAATAGCCCTCCATTTCTTTCATTTGCAAACCCTAACCCTATCTCTATTTAAGCCGCTATTAAATATTACCATCCAATGACTAACGTCGATCGGAGCCTCTAGGAGCCGAATTAGCCTTCGACTTCAACTAGAGAAATGTAGAGAGCATCCATACAAGCTTAACCAATGGTTGGATCGAGCTATCGTCGACCGATGCGGCATCAATTCGCTCGCGTTCGAGCTTCAGGCGTGGGGATTTTTGCATGTACACATGCATGCACGTAGGAGCGAGGGGGTGGCATGAGGTGGATCACGGCTGGGAGAGGTTGGTCCACGGCGGAGGATGGTGGATGGCACGCGATCGACGATCGAGGAAAGAAAAAAAATGAAGATTGCATGATGGCCTAGGCTTCATACGTGCCTGGAAACTAGGGGGAAAGGAGGAAAAGGGATTAAGTTAAGTTTTAAACTTATTTAATTTAGTTAATTAAATTTTAATTGTGTCAATGTTAATTAATTCGTAACTTTCTCGTACGAGGTCCATTTCCAGCGCGACAGATTGCACTGCGTACGTATAAGTAAGCACTACGCTATGGAGTTGATTGGATGAATTTAGATCGAGTTGGAATTTTGAGTTAAATTGAACGACCATTCAATATTAAATCAAACTGGAGCGCTTCGGCGATTTCTGGCATTTTTGTGAGTAAACTCACCTCTCTGGCCTACTTATATTTTTATATAAGTGGTAATAAATTTATTTATGTTGTTTGTTGCTTTTTTGGATGATATACTATATATTAGTTGGTTTGGATATATTCCCGCCTATTGGAGCAGATGAGACCTTATTATGTTCCCGTGTAAGAGCGGACTACCCTTTGTATACGAATCCCGCCTCGAAGTAGTAGGTTTTATTTTTATGATTATATGCTGCCTTTGATGTTGGGGGACAGGTTGGAGGGATCCAACAGGATTCCCCACCAATTTTGATTTTACTTTTCATATATATGCTTATATATGATGTTCTGGATGTCATGTTGATGTATTTGATATGATGTGACTTATTTAGTGCTATGGTAGCACTGGGCCTTATTTTGGATATTTTGAAAAATTAAAAATGATGATTTTGATTTATTTAAAAAGGATTTTAAAGTAATTTTTGAAGTATATATATATATATATATATATCTGTTTGTGTGTTTTAATGATTCCTAAATTATAAAAAGGATTGAATTTATTTGTAATAAATAAAAATTATGATTTCTGATGTTATAAAAATATAGTTTTGTGAAATATTTTTAAGCAAAGATTTTTGAATAAGTTTATATAAAAGTTTTATAAGGGTGATATTTTTATAAATAAAGAAGTTGATTTATAATTGAAATTTAAAAATATTTCGTAAATGGCTTTGAAGTTTGTTTAGTAAATGGATTTTATGAATAAATTTAATTTATAAAGAAATGGGTTTAGAAATGGATTTTGATAGTTAAATTGGTTTTTATAAAAGAATGGATTTGTAAATAGAATTTTGTAAATAAAGGAATTTTATAAAATAAAAGTTTTATAAAATCGAAGGGGACTTATAAAAATAGTTTTATAAATATGGATTTTTATTTAAAGGAATGTTTGAAAGAAATATTTTGATGAAATACTAGTTTTAAAAATAATTTATCTTTTTAAAAGTAATGTTTTTGGGAGAATTGGTTTTAAATGGAATTAAATGGTTTGAAATGTTTTAAAATGTGATAAGTAACAGAAACATAGATTTCAAAATTTATTGTTGTAAGGGACGTTTTCAAAAAGTACGGAAGCCATAGACTATAACACTGTTGTTATAGTAAATGATTTCTGAAAGGAAATGTCTCATATAGTATATGAGATTTGTTTATGTATATTAATTATTCGAATCCCTATACTAATGTTTTTGGGTTGTCGTAACGATATTTTACACAACGTTCTTTTTAACAAAATAAATTATGTTTTGACCTTCCATTATGAAATACACGAATTGGTTCTGATGATCGTACTGAAGGCTTGGTTGTGTAGGAGCATTGGTTCCTATACTTAACACCCGTCTGGAGGCGTACGAACTTTGGAGTTATACGGTTATAGAAATCTATTTGGCGTGTGTCCAAATGGTAGTGTTATTAAATATACTTATACTGTTGATATAAGTTTATGGAAACATTACTCCAAAAAATCCACCTTTTGACTAAGTCGCCTTAAACATAGACCAAGAGAGAAGAGTTCAGACCAAAACTTTCGAAGGAGTCGAAGGGATGCTAACAACAAAGTTAGCGGCTTCAAGATCTTTCGAATGTGTCGGAAAGTCCCACCTCACAGCATCTAGGGAGTTTATACCTTTCAAAGAAGGTGAAGAAGTTGAAGCAAGTATTAGCAACCCCTTCAAAAGCTTTAGTAAGCCTTTCGAATCGGTCGAAACCTGTATTGTCCTAAAAAGGTTCTACATCAGATCAAAACAAGGGCATGGACTACTCAACAACATCGAAACCAATGATAGTTGAATCTCTCGAAACCAATGCAGCCAACATGCCGACCGTGTTGAAGGCTCCAAACTTAATTCACTAATCAAAAGGAAGCAAAGACCCATCCAGAACACCTTTCGACAATGTCGAAAGGTGCTATGAAGACAGCAATACTCAGAGGCGAAAGAATGATAAGGAAACCTTACGATAATGTCAAAAGGAGGCATGGTTTTCGATCAGGTCGAAAGGTTTAGAGAGAATGAAGGAATTGCTAGAATATGACAAGAAGAACAAGGAAAACTTTGTACAACATCGAAAGGAAGCATAGCTTTCGATCAGATAGAAATGTTCATAACAGCATATAAAGGAACACCTTTCGAAAACGTTGAAAGGAGGCATACCTTTCGACTAGGTCGAAAAGTTCACAACAACATATTAAAGGAGGACCTTTCGACATTGTCGAAAGCAAGGGCGCGGAAGGGGGTCCACCTGCATCTATAAATAGGACCCAAGGAGTCACGTTTTGAGGATCCAATTTCTCTCACTCCAAACTTGTACTTTTCTTAAACAAAGCATCGTAACCCTAATTTGGAGATTGTTGTTTTGGGAATTCAATGATATAAAATTTCTTTAGATAAAAAAGGGAAGTCTTGTGCATTATTGATCTCATTACTATTTACAAAAGCTTTTCTTAGATTAACATTTTTATTTTAAGTTTAACTCCATCAAAAGGAACCAATCGACAAAGTCGATACTTCTTCTAATCCAAGAATCTTTTGTAACCTTCCGAAGCCATCAACTCTATGGTCTAAAGCTTTCGACAAGGTCGAAACCTATTCTCTAAATACCAAAACTTGGACTTACAGATTTAAACCAAAAGAAGTTGTTCCTATAGCTTTCGACAAGGATGCGGTCTACTCCAAATCCACTAGAGAATTAGACTTCCTACCTAAATTTAAGGGAAGCTAACAACCAAGCTTTCGACAAGGTCAAAACCTACCATTTAAAAATACTTAACTCAGGGAATTTCAATCTAATCGAAAGGAAGGCTTTCGAAGGAAATCTTACACGCTCATCAGCATCGAAAGGTAACATAACCTAGAGACCATAACTTTCGACGCTGTCGAAAGGACTGATTTGAGAAATATCAATAAATAAAGCCAAATCGAAAGCCAATTTCTAAGGGAATCATGCTCATTGTTCAAACAAAGGATTATTCATCTTTCTTAGCATTACTTTTGGGTGTTTATAAGAAAACATGTTAACATTTTTGGCACTAGAAGGAAGTCTTGAACCTCCGACTTGGATAAACCCCCAACACCACTATTTTCTAACCTAGTTTAATCCTTTCTTAAGTTCATCCACTATGGTTTGATCATGGCCAGAAGAGTCATAAGATCATAGCAAGGATCCTCTGAACCACATTCAACAATGTTCTCCCAAGTAATTGTCAAGGATCCCAATCAAAAAGAGCAAAGACTGAGGTTAGAAGCTCTTAGAATTATAAACAAGTAGAAAGAAAAATCTTATAATCCTGAGAAATGGAGTCTAAATCCTTTTCGTGTAGGTCCTACCCCTATCTTTGCACTCGGAAAGAGAACAAATGGATGTGACAATGTATTTAATCAAATAGGAAGAACGATTCAACATTATTCCAAAGGTACAATCTTCGAGAGAAAAGTAATGGTTGATTACAATACCTTTGAAAATAAATGGCAACAACCAATTCTAAAAAGAACACTTCCAACCCAAGAAGTCAAAGGGTAGCGAAGATAAAAGCAATTGAAGAGCATGAAATAATAAGGCAATGGAAGAAAAAGTTAAGAAGCACTCCAGAAGAATCAAGCTTCAAGTTTAGACTTCCAAAGGACTGCAACTTAACAACATCAATTGAGAACGTCTACTTGCTTACAAAGGATGAGCTCAACTGTTGGCTATCACAGAAAAAGAACCCAAAACATGAAAGAAACCTAGGAGGATCCTATTGCCACTATCACATGATGAATGATCATGAGGCTAACCATTGCATAGCCCTGGAGGGGATGATCATAAACTTCTTTCGGTAAGGAAAGATTCATGAATTTGTAAAAAGAATTTAAGATGGAATTAATAAAGAGCAATTTTCTGAAAAAATCTATACAGTTAGGAGTGAAATGCTCCTTTTATTTGGATACTACCTAAGATGGTAGTCTAACTAAGATGGTACAAAAGTCTTTGTCCGAGCCGAGATGGCCGAGGCAGAGCACCTCCTGGAGGGTGGACGGAGTAAGCCTTTATCCACGCTATACGATGGCCAAGTTAAAGCACCGAACAAGCCCTTATCCACGCCACGCTATGGCCAGGTTAAGGCACCTCCTGGAGGGAGGATAGAGTAAGCCTTTATCCACGCCATAAGATGGCCAGTTTAAAGCACCGAACAAGCGCTTATCCACACCACGCTATGGCCAAGTTAAGGCACCTCCTTGTGGGAGGATGGAGTAAGCCTTTATCCATGACATAAGATTGCCAGGGTAAAGCAGCGAACAAGCCCCAGTCCACGCCGCAAAAGGGCCAGGGCAGGGCACCTCCTGGAGGTAGGTCGGGTAAGTCCTTGGTTCCAGCCTCTAAGATGAGACAACCAAGGGCACCGAACAACAATGGACTAAGACATCCAGGCCAAAGAAGAGGCCCATCAAATAATGGATTAATATGTCAAAGCCTAAGGGGAGGCTCATTCAATAAAGGACCGAGACATCCATTCCCGAGAAGAGGCTCATCAAATCATGAACTAAGATGTTCAAGCTCGAGAAAAAGCATATCCGATCATGGACTAAGACGTCCTAGCTCATGAGGCAGCCAATAAGATTATTTCTACATATATTCTAAACCTGAAGGTTTCATACATGAATGAGGATGGGTAATCCAATTTTGATTTGCTTTTTTTGCATATCATCATAATGTTTTGAAATACTATGTTTTTAACCATTGTGGATGAAGGAGCACGATATATGGTTTTATAAAGGTTTTAGGACACTAGTGTGGGGAAAACCCATTCCGTTAAGTGGCATGGTGTTAACACCTCCTTTTCGACGACCTAGCACTCAACGATCTACAACATACCGATTTAAAGAACTCAAGCGACTCAAGCGACTCAAGGCTTCAGCGACCCAATGACTTATCGAGCTAAGAAACTCACCGGCTCAACGATCTACCAGTCAACGACCTAATGACTTAGTAAAGACAATGACCTACCGAGCTAAAAGGGGAACAACCCATCGACCTACGACATAACATGCTAGCGACCTATAACACAGAGCGACTTAATGCGGCGCGACCTAACGAGATAAGGAAGCAACGACTTAGTAATCTAAAGACTCCTACGACCTAACATGCTAGCGACCTAATGACCTAGCTATTCAATAAAGACAGCGACCTAGCAAGCTAAAGAGAGAGCGACTTAACGACCTAAGGAACTCCAAAGTTAAGTCGCATGCCCTGCCTCTTCTGTTAGGTCGCATACGACCTAATCTTGCTGAGACAACTTTAGCACTACCCATATTAGGTCTCTCTCAGCCCTTATCTCGACCAGAATGGTTCCATTAAGTCGCCAACGACTTAAGCTACCTCGCAACTTCTTAGGTCTCTCACGACCTAAGACCTAACGACCTAAGCCCAGTTTTCTCCTATAAATACCCCGCCTACTCCACATTGAAGGGGGACTTTTCCAGACTTTGAAGCGCCAAAACTCTGCTGCATTCATGACCTCTACAACACCTCTACTACCAAAAACATTTCAAACTACCTAAGGAGAAGATCAGCTACATTCAAGTTGGATTCCAGAATCTCTTTTGCATTGTAGTGCTAATTACTTGTATCGATTGTTGAATAATCGAAGGAATTCTTGTAAAACTTATAATCGAACTTGTGATAAAGAAGATAAAGTGGACGTAGGCTTAATTTTGAGCCGAACCACTATAAAAACTGCTGTCTCTTTACTTTTAATGCAATTATCTGCTTGTTTTAGTTCCTGTACCAATGGGTGGTGCTTTCACTTTACTAATATTCACACCGGGGTGTTAGCGTTAGATTTTGATGTTAACATTTTTGGTGCTTTCACTGAGAACTTCCGAAAAAGTGGCTGACGTCTGCCCGGCAAGGCCTCTGAACGATGAGGAATACCTATCAGGTATGATTCGCCAAATTATGAAAGAAAGTATGCAAAGGGATGAAGATGAAAATGACTGGGGGTTTGCTCCAAGCAAGACTCCGTTTACCGAAAGAATTCTAAAAGCTGAATTTCCAAAGAAGTTTGTTCCCCCTACTATCCCAGCCTATTGGGGGACAAGCGACCCTAATCAGTTCTTGTACAAATATGACTGGCATATGACAGGTGTCAGGGCAACAGATGAGATTAAATGCAGATATTTTTCTGTCTATTTGGAGGGGGTGGCTATACTTTGGTTCACAAAGCTACCAGTCCGATCTGTGGATCAATTCTCTGACTTAACTTGTAAATTCAAGGATCAGTTCAGGTTGTATGCTTCAAACGCCAAGGACATAATGTCACAGTCCAGCCTTGAACAAGCTCCTGGAGAATCTATCAAATCTTTCTTGAATCGCTTCAATATAGCTTTGGCCGAAGTGGATAATGCTGAGCCTCGGATGATTATAACTTACTTGATGCGAGCCATCGATAAAACAAGTGAATTCGGAAAATGGTTGAAGATGAAGGAACCAAATTCACTTGAGAAGTTTTATAAGAAAGATGACGAATATATGCGTCTGGAGAATCTTCCTACACCAGCAAAGGTGGTTGTGGCTGAAATTGAAAACAACAATGTGGCTGGAACTTCTAATAAGAAAGAATCTGGTGGTCAGAAGAGGGAAAATAACGGTGGGAAAAAGCAGAAAGATATGAAGAAACCTCGCCGTTTTTCAGATTTTACTCCTTTGACTGAGACTCTAGAGAACATCTTCTTCGCAACCAAGGATGCTATTGAGTACCCTAAGCCACCTGAGATAAAGCTTGGGAAAAATTTTGTGCCTAATGGAAGATTCTGTCGATTTCACAATCAGCCTGGCCATGACACTAATGAGTGCCGCCATTTGAAGAATTTAATTGAAGAGCCGCTGCGACAGATCAAACTGCAATAGTATGTCAAGAGAAACAGAGGTGATCCGGCCTTATCTACTAAGGGGCAGCAACTTCCTGCTCGTCAATCTGGCTCAGGTGAAAAGCCTGTTGTGCAGGAATCTGAAAGGCCTGTTATTAATGTAATCACAGGGGGTCCTCATCCAGTAGGCAGAAGTTGGGGGAGAGATGGAGAGGTATGCTCATGCTTTAAGACATGCCCCGAAAGAAGAAACTGTTTTTGTCTTGGAAGATGTTGTGCCTTCAAAACAACAAAGAACTTTTCACGATGACATCATATTCAGAGCTAGAGAATCTGTGGGAATTGAGGCTCCAACCATGGATCCTTTGGTAATAACCGCCGGTATCGGACCAGCTATTGTGAGAAGAGTGCTTGTTGATTGCGGTGCTTCTTGTAATATCCTCTTCAAAAAGACATTTGATCAAATCAAAATTCCGATGGCTGATGTTCAAGCTTCTTTGCAAAAAATTGTTGGGTTCACTAGAGAACCAAAACAGCCCATCGGAACCGTCGACTTATTTGTAGAACTTGGTGAAGGGGAAAGAAAAGTGGCCCAGAAGCAAACTTTTGTTATTGTTGATGAATTTTCTGCTTATAACGCCTTCTTGGGACGACCAACTCTTGCTGCATTCAAAGCTATTCTCGCCCCGTGGTGCCTAACTATGAAATTCCCTACTGATAACGGCGTTGGTGTTTTGAAGGGGGACTAGAATGCTGGGCGGGAATGTTATCTCACAGAGTTGCGGGAGGCGAAAAAGAGAGAGATGGGAAAGGGTGCGGCAGCTCCGCTCCACATCAAAGAACCCACCTTGTAGCAATTACGGGGTGGACCCTGCACTGATGAGCATAGTGGTGCGCGAAAAGAAATTGATCCCAGAATGACCAGTGCAGGGGAGAATAGAGTGGTGCCGGTAGAAGTAACGGTGCCAATACCTGTTGACCCGAATGACCTAAACAAGGTGCTGAATGTGGGTTCACAACTTGGTTTGACGGTTCAGAATATACTAATAGCATTCTTGAAAACAAACCTGGATGTATTCGCTTGGAGTCATGCTAACATGTGTGGAATATCTCCAGAAATCACAGTAAATGCCTTAAATATTGATCCAAAATTCACACCCGTAAAGCAGAAAAGAAGAACCCAGGGTCCTGAAAGGTCAACAACATTAAAAGAAGAAGTAGATCGGCTCATGGAGAATGGCTTCATCAGAGAATCCACTTATCCAAATTGGGTTTCTAATCCTGTGTTGGTTAAAAAAGCAAATGAGAAGTGGAGAGTATGTATCGACTTTTCAGACTTGAATAAAGCATGTCCCAAAGACTGTTTCCCGTTGCCCAGAATTGATTAGTTGGTGGATGGAACAGCCGGGCATGAATTAATGTCTTTTATGGATGCTTACTCAGGATATAACCAAATCATGATGCATGAGCCAGATCAGGAGGACACGAGCTTCATCACTGATGTTGGTCTTTATTGTTATAAAGTCATGCCCTTCGGACTAAAGAATGTAGGGGCAACTTATCAAAGACTTGTGAATGCCATGTTCAAACCCCGGATTGGGAAAACTATGGAAGTGTATGTTGATGATATGTTGGTGAAATCGAAAAAGGCAGTAGACCACATGGATCATTTGGAAGAAATGTTCGCGGTTCTCCGAAAGTATGCGATGAAGCTAAATCCTCTGAAATGTTCATTCGGAGTAGAGACCGGAAAATTCTTTGGTTTCATTGTGAGTGCTAGGGGCATCGAAGCTAATCCTGCTCAGATTACTGCCTTAAGAAAAGTCAAAGCCCATAGAACAAAGAAGGAATTGCAAAGCCTCAATGGGAAAGTCGCTGCTTTGAGTCGATTTATTTCTAGAGTCACTGATAAATGCATTCCCTTCTTTGATGCTCTGAAGAAAGGAAAGAAAAACTTTGAGTGGACTCCCGAATGTCAGAAAGCTTTTGAAGAACTGATTCGTCACATGGAAAAGCCTCCAATACTTTCTCAGCCCAGCAATGGTGAAGATCTTTTCATATACTTGGCAGTCTCATCTCATGCTCTCAGTGCATCATTGGTACGGGAAGACGCAAAAGTTCAGCACCCGGTTTATTACATCAGCAAAAGATTCACTGGGGCAGAGATGAATTATTCGAAGTTAGAAAAGCTCGCCTATTGTTTATTGATCGCGTCCAGAAAGTTGAGGCCATACTTCCAGACTCATTCTATTAAAGTCCTCACTGATCAACCTCTAAAGCAAGTCCTATTCTGCCCTGAAACTTCGGGTCGTCTTCTAAAGTGGAATATTGAACTCAGTCAATACGATATCACCTACCATCCCCGAAGAGCAATCAATGGACAAGCTTTAGCAGATTTCATTGCAGAATACACAGAAAAGGTGGCAGTGAGGAAGAGGTAACTGATGACATTCCGATCCGATGGAAATTATATGTTGATGGTGCAAGAAATGACTACTGTTCCGGAGCTGGGGTTGTGCTTGAAACCCCCGAAGGGCGGTCATTGTGTGATGCATTGAGATTAGAATTTCCTTCGACAAATAATGAAGCCAAATATGAAGCTCTTATTGCCGGTCTAAGGATTGCTAAAGAACTGAGCATCAAAGTACTGCAGATCTTCAGTGATTCCCAGCTTATTGTATGCGAAGTCAAGAAAGAGTTTCAAACTAAAGGAGGAAATCTGCCTGCTTACTTATCAAAAGCCTGTGAGCTTCTCGATGATTTTGATCATTATACAATAAACCATATACCCCGGGAAGAGAACATGAAGGCAGATTCTCTTGTGAAATACTCAAGCTCTGGCGAAGCTCAATTATTGGGATTGGTCCCTGTAGAAGTCTTGACAGCTCCAATTATTGATGAGATGGATATTGACTGGATCATGGCTGTATCTCAGGAATAGGAGTCATGGATGACCCCAATCAAGGAATATCTACTCAACGGCTCCTTGCCAGAAAACTCAAAAGAACACCAGAAGCTGTTAAGAAAAGCCCCGAGATATGTAATTCAAGGCGACCATTTGTACGGACAAGGATTCTCGATGCCATTACTCCGATGTGTAACCAAAGAAGAGGCTAAGACAATTTTGGCTGAGGTGCATGGAGGAGAGTGTGGGGATCATCCAGGTGGCCAAACTCTTGCAAAGAAAATTCTCCGCTATGGGTATTTTTGGCCGGATATTAATCGAGATGCTGCTAGCTACTCCCGAAAGTGTGAAAGATGCCAGAGATTTGCAAAAATCCCAAGAGCACCTTCCACCGTGCTAACATAGATGGTCAGTCCATGGCCATTCGCCATTTGGGGAATAGATCTCATTGGGCCTATGCCGATTGCCAGATCCGGAATCAAATATGGCATTTTTGCTGTTGATTATTTCACTAAATGGGCTGAAGCTGAACCATTTGGCTACTATTACCTCTAAAAAGATGATAAATTTTGTGACTAAAAATATCATTTGCAGGTATGGTGCGCCTTAGAAGATAATAACAGACAATGGTACCCAATTCGAAAGCGAAGAATTCCAACAATTTTGCAGGCGATTCAAGATCCGAAAAAGCTTCTCAGTAGTGGCTCATCCGCAGGCAAACGGGCAAGTGCAAGCAGTGAAAAAAATCATCAAATCAACCATCAAAAAGCAACTGGAAAAAGCAAAAGGTGGTTGGGTTGATAAGCTGCCATTAGCACTATGGGCATATAGGACTACCCACAATGCGACTGGGCACACTCCATTCTCATTAGCATATGGATCGGAAGCAATGATTCCAGTGGAAATAAAGGTCCCCTCACACAGAAGAATTCATTTCAACCAAGCTGAAAATGAAAAGCTGCAACTTGAAGCACTTGACTTACTTGATGAAAGAAGGAAAGAAGCTGAACTCAGAGTGGCAGCTCAACAACAAAGGATACCCAGGCACTTCAATTCTAAAGTTCGTCGACGCAGCTTTGAAATTGGGGATCTAGTTTTGAAAAGGATCATGACAGCAACAGGAGTGTTTGGGCCAAACTGGGAAGGGCCGTATGTCATTGGCAAAAAACTTCTTGATGGCACTTTCAAACTCACAACTGTCGAAGGAGATCCAATCCCGAGAGCCTGGAATAGCAACCACTTGCGTCCATATTTTACTTAAAAGCGATGCTTAAATTTGTAAAATAATTCTAGATGTATCATTCTTGTATTGTAAGCCATTGTAAAATCAGTGTGACTCAGCAATAAGAACTATAAAGTGGATGTAGGCCCAATTCTTGGCCGAACCACTATAAATCTTGTGTCTTCTACTACTATAAAATGCCTGTCTCATTTCGATGTGCAAATATCTTAAATATGTTGCTAAAGTATCGATTTAATATTGCAGGCAATCAAAGCAAAGCTTACCTATTCAACACGTCACAAACCCAAGCGATTCCCATAAATCACTCAATAAACAAATATCAAGCCACAAAAATTCCAGACTCAATTCATACACAAGAAGGGCTTCACACAAACGGTTGGTGGTTCCACCGAAGGGGCACCTTCCCAAAGAGAAGGCACAAGGCCCTTGCTAACCGACTGCGATCGTTTGTGCAAACAGACATCCGGTTAAGTGGCTTGCGTCAGTCCCGTGGATTCACTCAACCATGAAGTACACTTCTCTGGAAAAATCAAACAGCTTACCAAAGAAAGGAACATGTATTTGAGAATGATAACGAGGAATCGCTAAGCAGTAGTTTATGAAAAGACATGGACAAGCAGACAAAAACATCCGAAATGGAATCTTGTCTCTCACCCAAGAATGTTGGTGGGACCACCCAAGGGGGCACCTTCCCAAGATAGAAGGTTCCAGGCCCTTGTTACTTGATTGTGATCGTTCAAACAAACGATCATCCAGTCGGGTAGCTTGCTTCTGCCCCGTGGACCCACTTAACTGTGAGATGCAACCTTCCTGGCAAACCAAACAAAGACCTCCAACGAGGCAAAAGCCCTATTCGGAGGCACAAGCCCTCTTCGGAGGCACAGAAACAAAGACCTCCAACGAGGCAAAAGCCCTCTCCGGAGGCACAAGCCCTCTCCGGAGGCACAATCCCTCTAACGAGGCATGCCCAAATCGAAATGCTTCCCTCACCCAAGAATGTTGGTGGGACCACCCAACGGGGCACCTTCCCAAAAGAGAAGGTTCCAGGCCCTTGTTACTTTATAGCGATCGTTTGTGCAAACGAACATCCAGTCGGGTAGCTTGTGTCTACTCCGTGGGACCATTCAACTCTGAGAAAGTAATTTTTAGGAAAAACAGCACAAAGCCCTCTCCAGAGGCACAACAAAAAAAAGCCCTTCCCAAAGGCATATCAAACAAGCCCTCTCCAGAGGCATAAATCAAGAAGCCCTCTTCGCTGGCACAAAGCCTTCTTCGGAAGCACTAAACAAGTAAAGCCCTCTAACGAGGCATATCCAACAACTTCGTTGATGGAACCACTGAAGGGGCACCTTCTCAAAAAGAAGGTTTTAGGCCGCAGCTAAATACTCGTGATCATTTGTGCAGACAAATATCCGATAAAACAGCTGACGTCTGTCCCATGGGCCAGTTCAACGATGGAACGTAACTTTCTGACAAGCAGATCAAAGCTTTCTTTGGAAGCTCGCTTCACTGCCTAGGGGAATCCACTTTTCAAAAGATAAAAAGTGACCATCTCAGAAAGTTGAAGTGTTTTAAAAAAAAAGGAGAAAGAAAAACTTCTCTGATGCAAGGCACACTCTACTAAAAGCAGAATAATATTTCCTCAAAACGGAAGAATTATTCTCTAGAATAAGAGTACAAGTCTTTTTAGAATATTGCAATGAGCCGTGGTACGGGGGCATATAGCTATATTAATAGAAACAGCGCTCAAACAGCATACCACGAGCTCACTGTAGTATCGTACAAAGAAAATAAAGAAACTTGTGCAAGAACAAGGAATAAATGCATTCATAAATACTGACAAGAGATTGTACAAGTAAAAGAGTCATTTTTATTCCATACTATCTAATTTTTTATACATGTATAGGTTTCAAAATGGGGGGCCGGTACCCGCACAATATCCGGTCGATACAAGTCTCTAGACAAAAGACAAAATAGCAAAACAAGACGGCTAGAACCAAACTCATTTCTTCTTCCTCCCGCCGCCTTTTGAGCCCTCACTCGGCCTGATGGTTATTTCTTAGGTTGGTTTGAACCCTTCGGGGAAGAAGGAGAAAGAGGTGAAATTGGGTCTTCTTCAGCTTTCTCATCATCAACAGGAGCGTCCTTCTTTTTCTTACAAATGTCGCGTTTTCCCCTCTTTTTCGAAGAAGATTCGCTGCCCAGAGAAATAATATCAGAAAGCTTTGTATCATCGGTAGTAAATCTCACTGGGGTCTTCTCGCCCTCCTCAAGTTCTTCAGCCTTCTGCTCCTGTGAAGCCACCAGGTCATCTAAGCCTTGAAGACCTTCTATTTGTTCTTCTTGTGATCCCGGTTAAGAAGCAGAAGGAGGAGTAACTTGAGGAGGTGGAGGGGCAACAGCGGGAGGAGGAGAAGCCTGTGCAGCACTTATTGATTTCACTATAGAAGAAGAAAAGTTAAACATCAGTATTCCTCGCAAAAGAGAGGAGATAATGGCACGTCGAGACTTAAGTAATAAGCAAGACATTCATCGAGCTCATGTGAGGCAAACGAGTAGTCTACTTGAGCTAGATCGATGTTGGAGTTACCTGGAGAGCTTGGCTTGATTACGTCGATTTCATAATCTTGGGCTTCAGTGCTTTCTTGGGCCTCTTCTTCGATGTGAGCAGTTTTAGCTTCGACTTCTGCTTTAGCAGGAGGCGGAGAAAGAGAACTAGAGCCAATAATATCAACGTCGACCAAAGACGAAGGACGAGCTGGGTCGGTCAAAGATGCCTTCCCTGGACACTCTCCTTCCACTAAATCGGCTCGTTGATTGGCAAGTAGTTCTTTCCCTCTCGCAAGGGCGGAACGACCCTCGTCGTCCAAGTAATTAGCCTCAAAATCCTCTTCAGTATAGCCGGCATCTTTAAGCACTTCAACCATTACTTCACACACTTCAGCCAATGTAATCTCATACTTCGGGCCCAAGAAGGAAAGACTGCCTTTCCCCAAGACACTGAGAACGTAAAACTCAAATAGAGTGGAACTGATGTTGGCTTTAGTCGCCTCGTGCGAATGTTCAGCTGCCTCTTTCCCAGAAATGGCGTCGTCGCGTTCTTTTTCAGCTTTAGCAAGCTGGATCTTCAGCATCGTAATCTCCGCGTCTTGAGAGCTAGTTTTTTCCCGCAGCTGAGCAGCATCTTTGCGGTACTTTTCAACAATTTTTTGCTATGCCTCAAGTCTGGCCTCAACATCACGCTGAGCAGCGTGGGCATCTCTAACTTGCTTCTGGAGAACCTCTTCCTTTTGTGTATAAGAAGTGGAAGAGGTGGCGAGCTCATCTTTAAGCTTTTGTACTATAACCTTAAGTCTCTCGTTATCAGCAGCGATGTTCTTCATCTCCGTATCATGCTGATCGAGAACTTTTTGCCATTCAGATTTATTGTTCTCCATGGTCAGCATGGCTTCAAGATTTAAGTGATTTATTATTTGAAGCTCATCAACTAGTTTTTGAAAGTTGGACATTCTTTCTATATCAAGCTTCACAGCATCAAGATTTCTCAGCATGGCTTGTTTATCAATTGGAACTAAGTCCAAATCAAAGCGCACTCCTTTCAAACACCAATTCGGAAATCGGCTTTGGAGTGCAGTCGGAGGCTTCTCGACCTGATAAGGAGGCCTGTTGATGATTGACTGAATATCAGTTCTTTTGAGTGCAGGAGAGCTGGAAGGGATGTCTAAAGAGATGGAAGCAGCGGGCAGTTTAGAAATTTCAAATGAAGACTTGTCGTCAAGTTTGGCCCGCTTGCTTGGATCTTCAGCCATATGACTCTTCCCTTTATCGTCATAAGATTTTCTTTTATGGGAGTCGTCATCCCTTTGGTAAGAATCCTAGCGGTCATCCATTCTTCCATACCGCTCCTCGTAAACCTGCCTCTCACGAGCTTTCCTAGCTGCTCGTTCCTCATCAGTTTCCCTGAGGGCAGAAAGATAGCGCCGGGGATCATAAGATTAACGCTTTGCGTAGCGTTGAAAGTCATCATAATAAGAGTCGCTGCGTCCCATTGGAGGACCTGAAAGTAAAGAAGAAACAACATTTAGAAATCTTCAAAATAAAGAAGTTAAGTGCGCTTAGCTGCTAAAAATCCAAAGTGTGTGTGGCGTGCAAACTACGCGCGTCAAGCTACAAACCACTCTTCAGCTTAGGAGTGATCTCGACTTTTATAATAGGGGTCAACTCTTGGGTTGATGGAAGTGGTCGCAAGACAGATGTTGCTTCAACCGATGGAGAGACAAGCGTAGAAGCGGTGGTATCGTCTTTAAAAAGCTC
The DNA here is from genome assembly GCA_030737815.1 of Allium fistulosum. NCBI lineage: Eukaryota > Viridiplantae > Streptophyta > Magnoliopsida > Asparagales > Amaryllidaceae > Allium > Allium fistulosum. Next base: position 727,283,868 of record CM060905.1, on the reverse strand, counting down.
TTGAGAAGTCACCATAAAATCGCTTAACCCCCCGAAGATGTCATCACCGTCATGCCCAGCCGAGTGAGTCATACCAACAGTTCCTTCTTCGGCATGCTCAACACTTTTTGTGGCAGAACTTTCCTTCTCCGTCCCCTCATTAACTTCCGTGGTAGCCTTCGCGGGACGTTGAGGGAGTTCATCTTCTTCGATAACCGAAAGAAGCTTAGACTTGCCGGAAAACTCTGCACCCTCAGCAGAACCGGAGCATTTTATCAATGAAGCTTCTACAACAAGTTCTCTTAACGCAAGTTCTGCTGCGGGGGCTGGGGCATCAGATGTTTCCAATTGAGAAGCAGGGGCATCGCGAAGCTGAAGGGATCGGGAAGGATGTAAAAGGCCAAATTTATGTAGAAATTCATCTTTCAAAAGAAATTTGATACTCCTTCACTCGACTGCTACAACACTTAGCCTATCAAAAGTTGACTTGTGACTGGAGTCTTTAGAAGGGGTAGGAAGTGCTACAAGAGTAAAAATGAAGTTAATACTTGACAACCCGAATTCTGAAAGGCTTAGAAATGGAGTGAATGGAGATAGACAATCTTACTTCCTACTCTCCAGATGCCATAGAATCATGGAGGGCAACGAACGAAGAAAAACTGATTTAAGAACCCGTGAGTGCTGTCGAGCAAATCTGTAATCAATTTGCGATTTCTAGCGCTCCTTATAAGCATAATGGAAGGATGGTCTTTATTCCTCCCAAACGAACACAAGTAGCAAATTTTGTCGAAGTTCTGAAGGCATAGTCATTGGGGTGCAACTGGAATGGAGAAATAGTCAACCGAAGAAGCAGCTTTCTGAGAAAGTCATTGAAAGGAGGAATAGCTCCGCTCAAGCACATTTGACTGTTGACCGCAATAAAGCCAGGAGGTGGCCTGTCGGCGGTATCATTTACTCCAGGAAGTAAAGCTTCGGTCTCAGCAATGCCAAATTGGACGCAAAGCTGGCTGAAAACCCGTTGGGTTAGAGTGGTTGAGACTGTTTCCTGAGGATACTCCAGAGGGTCAGCTATTCGGAAGACTTCTTCAATCTGTTCTACTGTTTCTTCTCGTGCTTGATGAGAAGTCATTCTACACAAGGAACTGGATGTTCAAATATGAAGGTGCACGTTTCCTAAAAGCGTGTGAAGTGTTGTGCGAAGCTAATAAAATAACAAGTAAATAAAAATTATAACACTGGTTGGCATACGTCAATTCAGGAAAATTCAAGTCTTGTTATTAAATTAAAACTGAGAGTAGTGTCAATGTAGATAACATTCGATAGTAAGCAGTTCTAACTGTGAGAATTTTGCATTGACACTTCATTCAAGTTAGTTGATTCACAGCATTTCACACTCGATTGAATTCAGGTTATTTTATTTAAATAGAATATTGTCTCTTGATCTAATCCATCATTCGATGTGGGCAGTCAATGATGAGTATATTCGTCCCCGTTTTTTGCAAATGTTGTATTTAACAGGTTATTAGCAATCAAGTCAATACAATCTATGAAAAAGTGCAACAAGTTCAAGCAGTTCAAATTGGCAATTCAGTCAAGTTCTGTAAAAAATTTGCAAGTGTTCAAGTCCTTAAGTCGCAGGAACGACTTAAGACTAGCTTGGGATTACTTAGGTCGTCCAAATAATGTTCAACGACCTAACATAAGTCGGCCTCCATTAAGTCGCTCTGCCTGGGTTATAAAAGTTCATCAACCCTACGAGTTAAAACTGCTCCACGGGTTAAAATTAAGTCGTCTGATTGGTTTGGTCGTATGAATTCTTTAAGTCGTTCTCTTTGGTTAAATCGTGCAAAAACTTTAAGTTGTTTGCTTGGTTAAGTCGTGCTAGTTCCTTAAACCGTTTGCCGAGTTATGTCATGTGATTCATGTTTAAACCGTAAGTCGCTCCTCCTCAGATCATTAACTCGCCTACTGCCTTATCCCGTTCACTACTTCCCAATACGTCAATTCACCAACTCCCTAACTCGCTCAATCTTCCTCGGGTTGTTAACTCGCCTAACGCCTAACTCACAAACCCGATAACCCGATAACCTGATAACTCATTGGAACCTTCACAACAAAAAAAACCCTCATCTCTCCAATACCACCAAATCACCCAAAAAACCATTAACATCGTCTCAGATTCGCCATGAATTCAATATTACTGTTTTATCATGAATCGCAGCCACGGCGTGATCGACAGCGATCGCAAATTGGTCGAAACATGATTCTTGACAAAATGCAGCAAAAGAAAGAGAATCGAAGTTGGAAAGTGGAATCGGCGATTTGACGACGGGTGTAGGTGAATGATGGCCGGAATTACTTACGTAGTTGGACGGAAGGTTGATCGACGACGAGAAGGTTGGAACTTGTCTTCGAAAGCTTGGAGAAAACGCCAATGGTAGTTTCGAATAATAGAGCAAGTGAGGAGAAGGAAGGAGAAGCCGAGCAACTTATAGGCGGGAGAAGTGGAATTCGAACCGGCTTAAACGACCTAACAACTCAAGCGACCCACGACTTAGCAACTCAGGTGGGACGAGTTAAAAGGTGTCGAAGCACACGACCTAGTCCCTAGGCGTATACTTCGAGGGGCAAGTGTTAGCACCTCCTTTCGACGACCTAGCACTCAACGATCTACAACTTACCGATCTAAAGAACTCAAGTGACTCAAGGCTTCTGCGACCCAACAACTTATCGAGCTAAGAAACTCACCGGCTCAACGATCTACCAGTCAACGACCTAATGACTTAGTAAAGACAATGACCTACCGAGCTAAAAGGGGAACAACCCACCGACCTACGACCTAACATGCTGGCGACCTATAACACAAAGCGACTCAATGCGGCGCGACCTAACGAGATAACGAAGCAGCGACTTATTAACCTAAAGACTCCTACGACCTAACATGCTAGCGACCTAACGACCTAGCTATTCAATAAAGACAGCGACCTAGCAAGCTAAAGAGAGAGCGACTTAACGACCTAAGGAACTCCAAAGTTAAGCCGCATGCCCTGCCTCTTCTGTTAGGTCGCATACGACCTAATCTTGCCGAGACAGCTTCAACACTATCCATATTAGGTCGCTCTCAACCCTTATCTCGCCCAGAATGGTTCCTTTAAGTCGCCAACGACTTAAGCTACCTCGCAACTTCTTAGGTCGCTCACGACCTAAGGACTAACAACCTAAGCCCAGTTTTCTCCTATAAATACCCCGCCTACTCCACATTGAAGGGGGACTTTTCCAGACTTTGAAGAGCCAAAACTCTGCGGCATTCACGACCTGTATAACACCTCTACTACCAAAAACTTTTCAAGATGGATTCCAGAATCTCTTTTGCATTGTAGTGCTAATTACTTGTATCGATTGTTGAATAATCGAAGGAATTCTTGTAAAACTTATAATTGAACTTGTGATAAAGAAGATAAAGTGGACGTAGGCTTAATTTTGAGCCAAACCACTATAAAAACTGCTGTCTCTTTACTTTTACTGCAATTATCTGCTTGTTTTAGTTCCCGTACCAACGGGTGGTGCTTTCACTTTACTAATATTCACACCGGGGTGTTAGCGTTCGATTTTGACGTTAACACATGGTCACACTAGATATCTATTTGGTTTGAGATGATGGACTATTGTTCATACCAGGCTTTATGTCTGACTCAAAGATTTTGCTTTCCCCTTAAACTCTCGGGTACACAATTGATTTCGAGTAGTTTGAGGTTTAGGGTTTTCGGGTTCTCTTCTTAGATGAATAAAGCTTCCGGAGGTGTGCATGAGGCATATAGTTATTTAGTGATATCTTTTCTGCTGTGTGTTTTGTTTGTAAAGGAAGATGTATTAGCCTTATTATATACTCTGATCAACCAATGGGGCGTCTTCATATGTCACTTTTAGCGTATGTGTAATAATGATATTTTTGTTGAACGTGGTTAACGTTTTGGTATTATGTAATGAACATGAAATGTTTTGAATGGAATGTGGAAATATGTTTATGAATGGTTAAACTTTTTTTCCATGTTCTTATGATCTGTGTATAATGAATCTAGCACCACCCTATTTGGTCGCCGAAGATTAATAACTATGGATGACTGCAGCATCTGTAGCCGTTAGTTTTGGGCCTCCAAATAGGGGGATGTTATAAGTTGGTATCAGAGCATAAGTCTATGATAAAGCATAAAATAAACTAAACATTTTCAAACATAATCCGAACGAATTAAAGAATAAAATTAGGGTTGGGTTAACGTTATAGTAACATACTTGTATTTGTTATATATATGTATATAAGTACGTGTTTCCCTCTCTCTTAGACAGTTATTTTGTATCTTACTAAGGCTCGTATGCATATTTATGAGAAAGAAGATATGGAAGCAAGAAATGGAAGAGGAAATCTAGGTGGAGGAATCACAACAACAAATGGTAATGCTCGACCTAATACTAGGAGGAACCAAGGTCGACAGGTTAATTCTAATCCAAGTGTAGAGGCCAATGTAGGTGCTGGAACCCCACTAGTAGATATGGGGATGATGTATCAGTTCTTTGTCAACTTGATGCAAGCTGGTGCAACTACAGGGGTAGCTGGAGGTAATGCTGTGAATATTAGAGGAGCCAATCCTGTGGCCCCAGTTGGCAATAACTATGCCAAGCTGAGCATGGATTATACCAATTTGGGTGGAAAGCCTTTTCATGGAACAGAGGATGCTATTGAAGTTGAGAACTGGATTTTGAACAGTGAAAGGATCTTTACAGATTTAGGCCTGGATGATGGGGAGAAGAGAAGGCTGGCCTCTAGACAGTTGCAAGGGTTAGCGCTTCACTGGTGTAATAGTGTGACTGGCGGAGTTCCGGAGGAAGAGCTGACATGGGATGATTTTACCCGAAGGTTTGAGCAGAGGTTCTTGTCTGAGGTTGCCAAGTCGGCATTGATGAGGAAGTTCATGGATCTTGTACAAGGAGAGTTGTCAGTGATCGAGTATTATGCTAAGTTTAATGAGCTTTCTCGATATGGTTATGCATTGGCTGACACTGATGCCAGAAGGAACGAGAGATTCATTCGAGGTTTGAGGCTAGAAATAGGTAAAATGACCATGACTCATATTAGATAGCCTTGTCAAGTAGTGGTGGAGATGTCCATTCGCCATGAGGAGATGCTTTCTCTGTCTATTAAGGAGAAACCATTTGAGTTCCAAGGCCTTCTAGTAACGTAAAAATCGAACGCTAACACCCCGGTGTGAATATTAGTAAAGTGAAAGCACCACCCGTTGGTTCGGGAACTAAAAATAAGCAGAGAATAGCAGAAAAGTAAAGAGACAACAGTTTTATAGTGGTTCAGCTCAAAATCAAGCCTACGTCCACTTTATCTTCTTTATCACAAGTTCTATTACAAGTTTTACAAGAATTCTTTCGATTATTCAACAATCGATACAAGTAATCTGCACTACAATGCAAAAGAGATTCTGGAATCCATCTTGAATGTAGTTGATCTTCTCTTTAGGTAGTTTTGAAATGTTTTTGGTAGTAGAGGAGTTGAAGAGGTTGTGAATGCAGCAGAGTTTCGACGCTTTAAAGTCTCAAAAAGTCCCCTTTGAATATGGAGTAGGAGGGGTATTTATAGGGAAAATCTGGAGGTAGGTCGTATGTCGTGGACGACTTAGGGGTTAGGTCGTAGGTCGCGAGCGACCTAAGGGTCATGCCAATTTAGCTTAAGTAGTTGGCGACTTAGTGGAGCCATTCTGGGTGAGATACTTGGTGTGAGCGACCTAATGTAGTGAATTCAGAAGTTATCTCGGCTAGATTAGGTCGTGAGAGATCTAACAGAAGAGGTAGGTCATGTGGCTTTACTCTGGAGCATGTTAAGTCGTTCCGTTTTCCTGAATTGCTAGTCCGCTATGTCGCTAATTCATTAGGTCGCTAGGTCGCTAGGCCGCTTTCTGGAGTTAGGTCGTAGGAGATCTTCTGGTGTTAGGTCGCGGCCTTCTTATCTCGTTAGGTCCCTAGCTTATATATCGTTGAGCCGGTGGGCCTCTTTGCTCGCTAAGTCGTTAGGTCGCTGAAGCCTTGAGTTGATTACGTCGCTAGAGTCCTTTAGATCGGCAAGTCGTAGACCGCTGAGTGCTAGGTCGTTGAAAAAGTGATGTTAACACTTGCCCCTCGAAGTATAAGCCTAGGGACTAGGTCGTGTGCTTCGACACTTTTTAACTCATGCCATCTGAGTTGCTAAGTCGTGAGTCGCTGGAGTTGTTAGGTCGTTTAAGCCGATTCGAATTACACCTTTCCCGCCCATAAGTTGCTCGGCTTCTCCTTCCTTCTCCTCACTTTCTCTAACCTTTGAAACCGCCATTGACGAATTTCTGAGCTCCGGAACTTCAAAGCGAAATTCCATTCCTCGTTATTTCGTTCATCATTTCTAATAGCGAATTTAGGTAATGCTGATCATCCATCTATTGCGCCTTCCATCGATTCTCCTATGATCAATTCTATGCAATTTCTGTTATCATATTGTAAAATTGTACTCCGTTTCGCCCTCTGATCATCGTTGAATCGTTGGTGAGAAGGCGATGAGGTTTTAGGTGTTTGGAGAAGGCGATGTGGTTTTAGGTGTTTGGAGGAGGCGAGGAGATATTAGGGTTAACGGGTTATTGGATGGCGGGTTATGTTGTGGTGTTTCTGGTGAGGTAAGGGGGATGGACACGCGACAACATGCGAGTGGAGAGTAGGACTTAGGGTTTTTTGATGGAAGAAAACTTGGCATTTCCGAGTTACTCTTAGAGTGACCTAATGCATCGAACGACCTAAGAGCCTTGCGACTTAAAAGAATCTGAACGACTTACGAACTTGCGACTTAAGATGTGTAACATATTTCTTCGGGCGAGATAACTCTCCTTACGACCTATCTTTGGGTCGCACTATGATCTGGGCGACTTAACTTCTCGCGACATAACCTTTAGGTCGCGGGCGTACTTGGACGAGCTAACACTTAAACAAATTTGCCCTGTCTTGGCTTAAAGCCTTATGCCTTAACTTGCAGCATAGCTTTAACTCGTAGGAACATGACTAATGAACTCCATAACTCGAGCAGAGCGACTTAACTGAGGTCAACTTATGTTTGGTCGTTGAACATGATTTGGACGACCTAAGTAATCCCGAGCTAGTCTTAAGTCATTCCTGCGACTTAAGGACTTGAACACTTGCAAAATTTTTACAGAACTTGACTGAATTGCCAATTTGAACTGCCTGAACTTGTTGCACTTTTTCACATATTGTATTGACTTGATTGCTAATAACCTGTTAAATACAACATTTGCAGAAAACTGGGACGAATATACTCATCATTGACTGCCCACATCGAATGATGGATTAGATCAAGAGACAATATTCTACTGAAGTAAAATATCCTGTATTTAATCAAGTGTGAAATGATGTGAATTAACTAACTTGAATGAAGTGTCAACGCAAAATTCTTACAGTTAAAACTGCTTACTATCGAATGTTATCTGAATTGACACTACTCTCAGTTTTAATTTAACAACAAGTCTTGAATTTTCCCAAAATGACGTATGCCAACTAGAATTATTATCTTTATTTACTTGTTATTTTATTAGCTTCGCACAACACTTCACATGATTTTTAGGAAACGTGCACCTTCATATTTGAACATCCAGTTCCTTGTATAGAATGACTTCTCATCAAGCACAAGAAGAAAAAGTAGAACAAATTGAAGAAGTCTTCCCAATAGCTCACCCTCTGGAGAATCCCCCAGAAACAGTCTCAACCACTCTAACCCAACGAGCTTTCAGCCAGCTTTGCGTCCAATTTGGCATTGCTGAGACCGAAGCTTTACTTCATGGAGTAAATGATACAGCCGACAGGCCACCTCCTTGCTTTATTGCGGTCCACCGTCAGATGTGCTTGAGCAGAGCTATTCCTCCTTTTAATGACTTTCTCAGAAAGTTGCTTCTTTAGTTGACTATTTCTCCATTCCAGTTGCACCCCAATGGCTATGCTATTCTGATGGGGTTGTGTGTGTTGTTCGAGAGAACACTTAATCGCCTTCCGAACTTCGACGAAATTTGCTACTTGTGTTCGTTCGGGAGGACTAAAGATCATCCTTCCATCACACTTATAAGAAGCGCTAGAAATCGCAAACTGATTACAGACTTGCCCGACAGCGCTCACGGGTTCTTAAATCAGTTTTTCTTCGTTCGTTGCCCTTCAGAATTCTATGGCATCTAGAGAGTAGGAAGTAAGATTGTCTATCTCCATTTACTCCATTTCTGAGCCTTTCAAAATTTGGGTTGTCAAGTATTAACTTCATTTTTACTCTTGCAGCACTTCCTCTCCCTTCTTAAGACTCCAGTCACAAGTCGACTTTTGAAAGGCTAAATGCTGTAGCCGTCGAGGGAAGGAGTATCAAATTTCTTTTGAAAGATGAATTTCTACATCAATTTGTCCTTTTACATCCTTCACGACCCCTTCAGCTTCGCGATGCCCCTGCTCCTCAACCGGAAACATCTGATGCCCCAGCCCCCACAAAAGAACTTGCGTTGAAAGAACTAGTTGCAGAAGCTTCATTGATAAAATGCTCCGGTTCTGCTGAGGGTGCAGAGTTTTCTGGCAAGTCTAAGCTTATTCCGGTTATCGAAGAAGAGGAACTTCAACAATGTCCTGGGAAGACCGCCACGGAAGCTGATGAGGGGATGGAGAAGGAAAGTTCTACCACAAAAAGTGCTGAACATGCTGAAGAAGGAACTGTAGGTGTGACTCACTCGGCTGGGCATGACGGTGACGACATCTTCGAGGGGTTAAGAGATTTTATTGTGACTTCTCAAGAGCTTTTTAAAGACGATATCATCGCTCCTAAGCTTTTCTCTCCATCGGTTGAAGCAACATCTGTCTTGCGATCACTTCCGTCAACCCAAGAGTTGACCCCTATTGTAAAATCCGACATCACTCCTAAGCTGAAAAGTGGTTTGTAGCTTGACGCGCGTAGTTTGCACGCCACACACACTTAGGATTTTCAGTAGTTACTCGCACTTAACTTCCTTTTTCTGGATATTTCTAAATTCCATCTCTTTTCATTTTCAGATTGTACAATGGGACAAAGCGGCTCATATTATGATGATATTATACACTACGGAAAGTGTGACTTTTATAATCCTCGGCGCTATCTCTCTGCCCCTAGGGAAACTGATGAAGAACGAGCGGCTAGGAAAGCTCGTGAGAGGCAGGGTGACGAGGAGTGGTATGGAAGAAAGGATGACCGCCATGAATCCTACCAAAGAGATGTCGATTCTCATAAAAGAAAATCTCACGATGACAGGGGAAAGAGTCACATAACAGAGGATCCAAGCAAGTGGGCCAAACTCGACGATAACTCTTCTTCCGAAATCTCTAAAGTGGCTGTTGCTTCTATTTCTTTAGACATCCCCTCTAGTTCTCCTGCCCTCAAAAGAACTGATATCCAATCAATCATCAATAGGCCTCCCTACCAAGTCGAGAAGCCTCCGCCTACACTCCACAGCCGATTCCCGAACTGGTGTCTAAAGGGAGTGCGTTTTGATTTGGATTTGGTACCGGTCGACAAACAGGCCATGCTGCGAAATCTTGATGCTGTAAAGCTCGATATCGAAAGAATGTCCAACTGGCAAAAACTGGTCGATGAACTCCAAAGAATAAACCGCCAAAATCTTGAGGCTATGCTGACTATGGAAAATGATAAGTCCGAATGGAAGAAAATTCTTTATCAGCACGATTCGGAAATGAAAAGCATCACTGCTTTCAACGAGGAGCTTGAGGCCGAAGTTGAGAAAATTCTAATCTCAATGCATAACACAATGACCGTCCTTCGGGGGTTTCAAGCACAACCCCAGCTTCGGAATAGTAGTCGTTTCTTGCACCATCAACATATAATTTCCATCGGATCGGAATGTCTTCAGTTACCTCTTCCTCAATGCCACCTTTATCTGTGCATTCTGCAATGAAATCTGCTAAAGCTTGTCCATTGATTGCTCTTCGGGGATGATAGGTGATATCGTATTGACTGAGTTCAATATTCCACTTCAGAAGACGACCCAAAGTTTCAGGGCGGAATAGGACTTGCTTTAGAGGTTGATCAGTGAGGACTTTAATAGGATGAGCCTGGAAGTATGGCCTCAAATTTCTGGACGCGATCAATAAACAATAGGCGAGCTTTTCTAAATTTGAATAATTCATCTCTGCCTCAGTAAATCTTTTGCTGATGTAATAAACTGGATGCTGAACTTTTATGTCTTCTCATACCAACGCTGAACTGAGAGTATGAGATGAAACAGCTAAGTATATGAATAGATCTTCACCATTGTTGGGCTTAGAAAGTACTGGAGGCATTTCCATATGATGAATCAGCTCATCAAAAGCTTTTTGACACTCAGGAGTCCATTCGAAATTCTTTTTTCCTTTCTTCAGAGCATCAAAGAAGGGAATGCATTTATTGTGGCTTTGGAAATAAATCGACTCAAAGCAGCGACTTTCCCATTGAGGCTTTGCAATTCCTTCTTTGTTCTAGGGGATTTGACTTCTCTTAAGGCAGTGATCTGAGCAGAATGAGCTTCAATGCCCCTAGCACTCACAATGAAACCTAAGAATTTTCCGGACTCAACCCCGAATGAACATTTCAGAGGATTCAACTTCATCCCGTACTTTTGGAGGACCGCGAACATTTCTGCCAGATGGTCCATGTGGTCTACTGCCTTCTTCGATTTCGCTAACATATCATCAACGTACACTTCCATAGTCTTTCCAATTTGAGGCTTGAACATGGCATTAACGAGTCTTTAATAAGTTGCCCCCGCGTTCTTTAGTCTGAAGGGCATGACTTTATAGCAGTAAAGACCAACATCAGTAATGAAGCTCGTGTCCTCCTGATCTGGCTCATGCATCATGATTTGATTGTATCCTGAGTAAGCATCCATAAAAGACAATAATTCGTGCCTGCCTGTTCTGTCCACCAACTGATCGATTCTGGGCAACGGGAAACAGTCTTTGGGACATGCTTTATTCAAGTCTAAAAAGTCGATACATACTCTCCACTTCCATTTGCTTTTTTAACCAACACCGGATTAGAAACCCAATTTGGATAAGTGGATTCTCTGATGAAGCCATTCTCCATGAGCTGATCTACTTCTTCTTTTAATGTTGTTGACCTTTCAGGACCCTGGGTTCTTCTTTTCTGCTTTACGGGTGTGAACTTCAGATCAATATTCAAAGCATGCACTGCGATTTCTGGAGATATTCCACACATGTCGGCATGACTCCAAGAGAAAACATCCAGGTTTGCTTTCAAGAATGCTATTAGTATATTCTGAACCATCATACCAACTTGTGAACCCACATTCAGCACCTTGTTTGGGTCACTCGGGTCAATAGGTATTGGTACCGTCACTTCTACCGGCACCACTCTATTCTCCCCTGCACTGGTCTTTCGGGGATCGATTTCTTTTCGCGCACCACTATGCTCACCAGTGCAGGGTCCACCCCGTAATTGCTACAAGGTGGGTTCATTGATGCGGAGCGGAGCTGCCGCACCCTTTCCCATTTCTCTCTTCTTCGCCTCCCGAAACTCTATAAGATAACATTCCCGCCCAACATTCTGGTCCCCTTTCAAAACACCAACACCGTTACCAGTGGGGAATTTCATAGTTAGGCACCACGGGGCGAGAATAGCTTTGAATGCAGCAAGAGTTGGTCGTCCCAAGAAGGCGTTATAAGCAGAAAATTCATCAACAATAACAAAAGTTTGCTTACGGACCACTTTTCTTTCCCCTTCACCAAGTTCTACAAATAAGTCGACAGTTCCGATGGGCTGTTTTGGTTCCCCAGTGAACCCAACATTTTTTTGAGAAGAAGCCTAAACATCAGCCATCGGAATTTTCATTTGATCAAAGGTCTTTTTGAAGAGGATATTACAAGAAGCGCCGCAATCAACAAGCACTCTTCTCACAGTAGTTGGTCCGATACCAGCGGTTATTACCAAAGGATCCATGGTGGGAGCCTCAATTCCCACATAATCTCTAAATCTGAATATGATGTCATCGTGACAAGTTCTTTGCTGTTTTGAAGGCACAGCATCTTCTAAGACAAAAACAGTTTCTTCTTTCGGGGCGTGTCTCAGAGCATGAGCATACCTCCCCATCTCTCCCCAACTTCTGCCTGCTGGGTGAGGAACCCCTGTGATTACATTAATAACAGGCCTTTCAGATTCCTGCACCACAGCCTTTTCACCTGAGCCAGATTGACGAGCAGGAAGTTGATGCCCCTGAGTGGATGAGGCCGGATCACCTCTGTTTCTCTTGACATACTGTTGCAGTTTATTCTGTCGCAGCAGCTCTTCAATTAAATTCTTCAAATGGCGACACTCATTATTGTCATGGCCAGGCTGATTGTGAAATCGACAGAATCTTCCATTAGGCACAAAAATTTTCCCAAGCTTTATTTCAGGTGGCTTAGTGTACTCGATAGCATCCTTGGTTGCAAAGAAGATGTTCTTTGGAGTCTCAGTCAAAGGAGTAAAGTCTGAAGGCTTAAAGTAACGAAGTTTCTTCATATCTTTCTGTCCTTTCCTACTATCATTTTCCCTCTTCTGACCGGCAGATTCTTTCTTATTAGAAGCTCCAGCCACATTGTTGTTTTCAATTTCAGCCACAACCACCTTTGCTGGTGCAGGAAGATTCTCCAGACGCATAAATTCGTCAGCCTTCTTATAAAACTTCTCAAGTGAATTTGGTTACTTCATCTTCAACCATTTTCCGAACTCACTTGTTTTATCGATGGCTCACATCAAGTAAGTTTGAATCATTCGAGGCTCAGCATTATCCACTTCGGCCAAAGCTATATTAAAGCGGTTCAAGAAAGATTTGATAGATTCTTTGGGAGCTTGTTCGAGGCTGGACAGTGACATTATGTCCTTGGCCTTTAAAGCATACAACCTGAATTGATCCTTGAATTTACGAGTTAAGTCAGAGAATTGATCCACAGATCGGACTGGTAGCTTTGTAAACCAAAGTAGAGCCACCCCCTCCAAATAGACAGGAAAATATCTGCATTTAATCTCATCTGTTTCCCTGGCGCCTGTCATATGCCAGTCATATTTGTACAAGAACCGATTTGGGTCGCTTGTCCCCCGATAGGCTGGGATAGTAGGGGGAACAAATTTCTTTGGAAATTCAGCTTTTAGATTTCTTTCGGTAAACGGAGTCTTGCTTGGAGCAAATCCCCAGTCATTTTCATCTTCATCCCTTTGCATACTTTCTTTCATAATTTGGCGAACCATTCCTGATATGTATTCCTCATCGTTCAGAGGCCTTGCCGGGTAGACGTCAGCCACTTTTCCAGAAGTTTGCCCGAACAAACGTCCGCGAAGAGGTGGCTGCTGCCTTAAACCTCCAGCTTGGGTAGGTGCCCCTTCGGCGGTGCCAGCTGCCCTTGGAGGAATACTTTTCTCTTGGGAGTCATGAGCATCTTCAGCAAAGGTTGGTTCATTATTTTCTGGTTGTTGGTTAGCCCCAAGCAGAGCGTTTATCCTGTCCATTATCAATGCATTTTGAGCTTCCATTTGTTGGTATAACCCAGACACAACATCATCAAGTTCGGCCCTTGTGACTCCAACAGTAGGAGTCGGATGATTTGGTGCTGGAGAGGTGGCAGTCCTGTCATAAGCATTTCCGGATCTCGTAGATCTACTCATTCTTCCAGGAGCGATGATTTCAAATAGACTTCTGGTTTTTAAGGAGATTCTTTCAACAAATCTTTGCGAAGCAATGGTGAGAACACACTTGAGTTCGATATTCTCAGTGAAAGCACCAAAAATGTTAACGTAAAAATCGAACGCTAACACCCCGGTGTGAATATTAGTAAAGTGAAAGCACCACCCGTTGGTACGGGAACTAAAAATAAGCAGAGAATAGCAGAAAAGTAAAGAGACAGTAGTTTTATAGTGGTTCAGCTCAAAATCAAGCCTACGTCCACTTTATATTCTCTATCTTCTTTATCACAAGTTCGATTACAAGTTTTACAAGAATTCCTTTGATTATTCAACAATCGATACAAGTAATCAGCACTACAATGCAAAAGAGATTCTGGAATCCATCTTGAATGTAGTTGATCTTCTCTTTAGGTAGTTTTGAAATGATTTTGGTAGTAGAGGAGTTGTAGAGGTTGTGAATGCAGCAGAGTTTCGGTGCTTTAAACTCTCGAAAAGTCTCCTTTGAATATGGAGTAGGCGGGGTGTTTATAGGGAAAATATGGAGGTAGGTCGTAGGTCGTGGACGACTTAGGGGTTAGGTCGTAGGTTATAGGTCGTAGGTCGCGAGCGACCTAAGGGTCATCCCAAGTTAGCTTAAGTCGTTGGCGACTTAGTGGAGCCATTCTGGGTGAGATACTGGGTGTGAGCGACCTAATTTAGTGAATTCAGAAGTTATCTCGACAAGATTAGGTCGTGAGCGACCTAAAAGAAGAGGTAGGTCGTGTGGCTTTACTTTGGAGCATGTTAAGTCGTTCCCTTTTCCTGAATTGCTAGGCCGCTAGGTCGCTAACTCGTTAGGTCGCTAGGTCGCTAACTCGTTAGGTCGCTAGGACGCTTACTGGAGTTAGGTCGCAAGAGATCTTCTGGTGTTAGGTCGTGGCCATCTTATCTCGTTAGGTCGCTAGCTTGTAGATCGTTGAGACGGTGGGTCTCTTAGCTCGCTAAGTCGTTAGGTCACTGTAGCCTTGAGTTGCTTAAGTCGCTTGAGTCCTTTAGATCGGTAAGTCGTAGACCGCTGAGTGCTAGGTCGTTGAAAAAGTGGTGTTAACACCTTCAGGGAAAGAAAAGGAAATTTTTCAAGAGGAAAGGAGCCTAAAAAGAGGATGCTTCCAAGAAAGCCAAGACTTATTTAGTTTGTAATAAGTGTGATAAGAATGGCCACAATGATTGCAGATCTGGTAAAGGAAAGAAGCCTGCAGGGAAGAAGAATATGAAATGCTTTAACTGTGACCAAGTTGGGCATTATAAGAACCAGTGTCAAGAGCTAGTCCGAGCGGACAGAAGGCAGGTGTTTGCTGTTGGACCACCGTCTTCTTCTAGACCTACTGCCACAGAGAAAGGGAAAACTATGATGGAAGGTATGCTTTTGATTTAGATTATACCAGTTAGAGTGCTTTTTGATATCGGTGCATCACACTCAGTTATATCAGTTTTTGGTTGATAGGTTATGTATAGAACCCACATACCTTGTTACTTCCTTAACGGTTGCAAATCCAATAGGAGGACATACAACTCTTGGGATGAGATGTGACAAGTTAGAACATGATTTGTTAGGATATATGTTTGCATGCAGTTTGTATATTTTTTATTTCGTAGATTTCGGGATCATTTTGGGTATGCATTGGTTGGGTTAGTATGAGGCTAGGATATTTTGCTAGGATCGAGAATTATCGTTGCGACACCCAGATAGTCATAATCAAATCATTTTCTCAGTGGAGAATTCCAGTAAGTGTGTTTGTTCTTTGTTAAGTGTCTTGGAGGTGGGAGATGACCTTAGTCAAGTTCATGTAGCAAGAGAATTGGTAAATGTATTTGAGTCGGTTATTGGATTACCACCGAAACGAGCTATAGAGTTTTGGATAGACCATGTACCGGGAGTTGAACCTGTCAGTAGACCACCTAGCAGAATGACACAGACATAGATGAAGGAATTAAAGGTGCAGCTAGTGGATCTAGAGGGACGAAACTTTATTAGACCAAGAAGCTCGCCTTAGGGAGCGGCTGCAATGTTTGTAAAGAAACCTTATGGGTCGTTAAGGATGTGTGTAACGACCCAGAATTTTTGTCGTTTGGTTTTGAACGTTTAATTTATTTTTAAATGTTGAATTTAAAATATTATTTTATTTTGAATATGGAGATTTTGGTTGAAGTAGTGAAATAGTTTAAAATTTCGAATATAGCGATTAAATGGATACAGTGAATAGTAAATTTAATATTTGAAATTGGACAAATATGTGAATCTGGAGTTAAATGTGAATGGAAATGTTTTTTAAAGTTGGTTAAAACTCTATTTGAATTAGAACGATGATAGTGGACTTTTGAATGGACTTAAAAGTCGATAAATTAAAATTTTGAATTTTATATATTAATTTAATAATGAAATTAAATATTGGAAATAGTGTGAAAATTTGAATTTATGAGTTAATATGAATCAAATGGTTTCTAATATGAATGTAAATTCTATTTGAAATTGTTAATGCTGAAAAGTGAACGATAACACCCGGTGTGTGTAGTAACAATGTGAAAGCACTACCCGTTGTTATGGGAACAGAATATAAGCTGAAAATAGCAGAAAACGGTAAAGGGGCAATAGATTTATAGTGGTTCGGCACGTAATTGAGCCTACGTCCACTTTATAGTCTTTTATTGCTGATTTGGTCACAATTTGATACAATGCACTTCGAATACAATTCACTTCGATCACAAAAACACTTCGGATTAGTAGCTCAAACTTTGATGATGAGATTTGCTGAATCCATGTCGGATGTGTAGAATCTCGTTCAAAGCTTGTTGTAGTATCTTCAATGTTTGGAGTTCTTCAAGTCTTGGATGAGTTGAGAATTCGGCAGAGTAATGGCCCTTCAGAAAATGATTGGCCAAAAGTCCCTCTCACGTTGGTGTTAGGTTGGTATTTATAGGAAGATTCTAGGCAAAAATCCCCCTCAAGTCTTAGGTCGTGTACGACCTAAGTTAGGTCGTAGGTCGCGAGCGACCTAAGATAGGTCGTGGTCCCTTCGTGACATAGGAAGTGTAGCCTGATGGAGTTGCTCTCGGTCTTATCTGAATAAGGTGGCAAGCGGAAGGTCGTAAGCGACCTAGAGAAAAGCGGCATAGGGAACTATGTTGGCTTGTTTAAACTGGGCATGTTATAGGTCGTGAGCGACCTAAGGTAGGTCGTAGGTCGCAGATACCTTTAGGTCGCAGATACTTTTAGGTCGTTGGAGAAGTTAAGTCGTAGATACCTTTTAGGTCGTTAAGTATGTTAGGTCGCGAAGTTCTTAGGTCGTTAACTTCTTAGGTCGTGAGATTCCTTAGGTCGTGAAGTTATAGGTCGCGAGTTTTAGGTCTCTTAAAATAGAAGTTAACATTTGCCCCTCGAAGTACATGCCTAGGTCGTAGGTCGTGTGCTTCGATCTAACTTTGCTAGGTCGTGAGCGACCTAAAAACCGTGCTAACTCGCGTGCCTTTTCACCTTCCTCTCTCAGCCCCCTATAAACCTGTTAGGTCGTTGCTTCCTTCTCACTCACCTGCTTCGATTTCCCGCTCTGCCATTAATAGAATTCAGTGATCTCAAGGACAAATTCAAGTTAATCATTCAACGATTCATCCTCGCTATTAGATTACGTAAGTATCTTCGATTTCTATCCATTCCACGATCACCATCGAACCATGAACTCTAATCTTCGGGCCAATTTTGTATGCCATGCTTCACTTTGAGTTGCGTTGTAATCAATTTCTGATCATCATTGGTTATTGTTGTTGTTTTGATTCACGAGCGTACAGTAGGGGACTGGATCTATGATAGATCGGAGACATGTTGAATCGGTTTTCGAATGATTTGGTGGAATGAAAAGATGATGAATTTTATGAAGAGGATGATGGATTTCGTTGTACTTGCGATAACGGGTTGTCGGGTCTAGTGAGGGATTGCGTGGAGAGGAAGTCAGCGAGCTATCAGATCTGAGCGACCTAAAAATTAGGTCGTGTTGAGATTTTCGCGACTTAAGTCTTACGACCTAAGAATTCCTGCGACTTAAATAAAACTGAACAGCCTTCTGCGACTTGAGGAATTTCCAACCTATGCTAGGTCACTGATCGACCTAAGATTTGCACGAACTAAGGATTGCACGACCTAAGAACTGCACGACTTGACTTTCTTGCGACATAGGATTTAGGTCGCGGCCGAGCTAGGACTTAAACAAATCTGCATTGCCTTGAACCTCTTAACTTGCATAGTGCGACCTAAGGAGTCTCCGACCTACGCTAGGTCGCTGGATGACCTAATACTTGTAAAATTTGGGCAGAACTTGTTTGAACTTGAACTGTGTTGCACTTCTTTGCAAATTGTTTTGACTTTAATACTAATAACCTGTTAAACACAGTATTTGCAGAAAACTTGGGACGAATATACTGCCATTGACTGCCCACATCAAATGATAGATTAGTCGATAAAGAATAATTAGCTTAAATGAACTGTGTAAACGAAATGCTGTAAACTTAATCAATTCAAGTGGAGTATTAAAGCAAAACTAAAATAGTCAACTAAAGCTGATTCGTTTGCATTAACACTGCACTTGGGTTTTAAGTTAACAAGCCCTGAAATCTTGTAATCGACCAATTGTCAACTAATTTAATTCCAGTTATGTTTACTTTCTGTTTTTGTTAGTTACGCACAACACCTCACAATTTTTAGGAAACGTGCACCTTGATATTTGAACATCCAGTTGATTGTGTAGAATGGCATCTCAACAAGAAGATATATGACCAGCTGGAGAAGCTTTTCCGATTGCTAACCCATTGATCGATCCTCCGGAAAGAACTCCGACCACTCTGAGCCACAAAGTTTTCAGACAACTGTGTATCCAGTTCGGTATTGCCGAATCAGATGCTATATTTCCTGGAGCAAACGACACTGCTGACAGGCCACCTCTTGGTTTTGTCACAGTGAATCGTCAAATGTGCTTAAGCGGAGTTATCCCGCCTTTCAACGATTTTCTTCGAGAGGTTTTTCTTCGATTAGCTATCTCTCCCTTCCAGCTACACCCTAACGGCTATGCTGTCTTGATGGGGTTGTGTGTTCTGTTTAGGAGGACGCTCAACCGTTTTCCAAGCTTTGATGAGATTTGCTATTTGTGCACCTTTGCGAAGAACAAAGACCACCCTTCAATTATACTTGTAAGAGGTGTGAGAAACCGCAAATTAATTCTAGACTTGCCCGACAGTGCACACGGGTTCTTAAGTCAATACTTTTTCGTTCGCTGTCCTCCAGGATTCTATGCCGTCTGGAGAGTCGGAAGTGAGATCGCCTTTCTCTGTTCATCTCATGAGCCCTTCGAAATTCAAATTGTCAAATGCTTAACTTTATTTTCTACCTTTTGCAGCACTTCCTCCTCCTCATAGAAATCCCAGCCTCAAATCAATCTTCGAAACCTTGAGTGCCGTGGCTGCTGAAGAGAGAAGCACTAAATTTCTATTGAAAGATGAGTTTTTGCATCAGTTCGGACTTCTGCACTCCTCTCGATCTACCCAGATTCATGAAGTGTCTAGTTTTGATACTGAATTATTAACAGGTGCCCCAGTTTCTGCAGGAGAAACTGCGTTGGTGAAGTGTTCTACTTCTGTTGATGTTGCGGGGTCATCTGTCAAACTCACACTTTCCCCAGTAATCGAGGAAGAAGATCCTCCTCAACATTCTGGGAACGCTGATGATGATGGAGTTGAGAGAAAGAGTCCTGCTAAACACGATGGCGATGACATTTTTGACGGGTTGAGCGATCTAATGATTACTTCACAAGAGCTCTTTAAAGATGATATAACTAAAGTTACATCTCCAACAGTCGAAGCGACATCTGCTTTGCAGCACATTTCATCAGCTCAAAAGTTGACCCTTGCTTCACAATCCGCTATCACTTCCCAACCAAAGAGTGGTCTGTAGCACGACGCGCATTGTTTACACGCCTCACACACTTTGAATTTTTCGGCACTTATGCGCACTTAACTTCCTTTTTCTGGAGATTTCTAAATTTCATTTCTTTTTTATTTTCAGTTTCTTCGATGGGGCGAAGTGGTTCATACTACAATAAATTCTAGCGCCATGGAAGCCGCGACGCTTATGATTTCAGGCGCTATCTCACTGCTCCAAGGGAAACAAATGAAGAAAGAGCTGCTAGAAAAGCTCATGAAAGGCGAACTTATCAGGAGCACAACAAAGGAGGAGGGAAGAACGTCATGACTCCTCTCAAAGAGACGATGCTTCCCATAAAAGAAAGTCGCATGACGACAGAGGAAAGAGCAAAATTTCTGAGGATCCCAGTAAACGGACCAGACTAAAGGACGCGTCTGCAATTTCTGAAAAGTCTGATGCTCCTACCTCTGCAGAAATTCCCTCTGGTTCTCCAGCTCTCAAGAAGTCTGACATCCAAACAATTATCAACAGGCCTCAATATCAAGTAGGGGACGGTCCTCCTACACTTCAAAGCCGATTCCCAAATTGGTGCTTAAAAGGAGTTCGCTTTGACTTAGACTTGGTTCCCATTGATAAGTAGACCATGCTTAGGAATCTTGATGCTGTTAAGCTTGATATCAAGAGGATATCCGAATGGCAGAAACTTGTTGATGAGCTTCAAAGAGTTAACCATATGAATCTTGAAGTCATGGTGACAATGGAAAATGACAAGACGGAATGGGGTAAAATCTACAAGCAGCACGATGCAAAGATGGCGAGCATTGCTGACAATAATGCAAGACTTGAGTCCGAGGTTAAAAAACTCAAGGAAGATCTTGCCGCTTCTTCCGCTTCGCACTCTCAAAAAGAAGAAGTGTTTCAAAAACAAGTGCGGGATGCGCATGCTGCTCAAAGGGATACTGAGATGAAACTTGCGGCTGAGTAGCATATTACTGAAGAATATCGCAAAGATACTGCTCAGCTGCGGGAAACAGTTAACTCCCAGAACATAGAGATCGAATTGTTAAAGGCTCGACTTTCTAAAGTTGAGAAAGAGCGTGATGAGGCTGTTGCTGGTCAAGTTGCAGCCGTCGCCGAAAAAGAAGTGGCTGAGCAGTCGCATGAGGCAACGAAGGCCAACGTCAGCTCTACCTTATTTGACTTTTATATCCACAACGTCTTGGGGCGCGGGAGCCTCTTGTTTTTGGGGCCGGATTATGAAGTCACCTTGGCTGAAGTATGGGAGGCGATAATCGATATGCTTGGTGGTGCTGGCTACGACAAGGCAGAGCTTGAGGCATGTTATTTTGACGATGAAACTCGTGCCGCTCTTGCTAGAGGAAAGGAGCAACTTTCTAAAGCACGAGCCGAATCAATGGGAGAAGAACATCCAAAGGAAGAAGCACCTTTAACTGCCCCCGTCCATGCTTCGATTTCGGCTGACGCAAACAGTATAGGCTCCAGTTCCCATTCTTCGCCTCCTGCTAAGGTTGACACTGAAATTGTGACTACTCCTACCGAGGAAGAGGCTCTGGAAGATATTGCGGCTCAGAAATTCGAGATTGATCTTGCAAAGCCAGCTTGTCCAGGTAACTTTGATGTTGAACCAGGTCAAGCGGACTACTTGTTTGCTTCAACCGAGTTTGATGAATTTGTCGATTGTTACTTAAGTTTGATGAACCAATATCTTATCTTTTCTCGGAGAATACTAATTTTAACTTCTTTTCTTCTATAGCGGAAGCACCGAAAGCTGCGCAAACTTCTCCTTCTTCGGCTGCCGTTCCTCCTTCTTCTCAAGTTACTCCTCTTTCTGCTTCTCAACCAGGAACGCAAGAAGAGAAAATAGAAGCCCTCAAAGACTTGGACGATCCGGTTGTTTCGCAAGAGCAAAAGGCGGAAGATCTTGAGGACAGTGAGAAGACTCCGGAGCAGTCTCTTGATGATAACGCGACACTTTCCACGCTGCTTACTACTCCGGGAAGTGAGTCTTCTTCGAAGAGGGAAGGGAAGCGCGCAATGAAGAAGAAGAAAAAGAGCACTTTGGCTGACGAAGAAAATGTTGAAGAAGATCCAGCTGCTTCTCTCTCTCTCCTACCTCCCCGACCCATCCACAACGGCTTCCAAAACTAGTTATCAAGCCGGGAAAGAGCTCTAAGGGTGGAAGGAAGAAGGAATGATAAGCTGGACTCTAGGATTCTTGTTTTGCTTTTTTTTTTATTTTTTGCATGTATCGACCGGAGATTGTGCGGATACCGGCCTCCGCTTGTTGAAACCTGCATATGTACAAAAATTTCATAGTATGGAATAAAACATTTCTTTTTTACTTGTACAATTTCTTGTCAGTATATATGTGAATGCTTTTATTCCTTGTTTTTTGCACAAGTTTCTTTATTCACTTTATATGATATTGCAGTGAGCTCGTGGTATGATGTTCGAGCGTTGTCTTTATTAATATAGCTATTTGCCCCTATACCATGGCTTACTGCAATATTCTAAAAAGACTTGTATTCTTATTTTTTAGAGAATAATTCTTTCGTTTTGAGGAAATATTATTCTGCTTTTAATAGAATACGATTTGTATCGGAGAAGTTTCTCTTTTTCATTCTTTTAAAAGAACACTTCTACTTTTGGGGATGATCACTTTTATGTGTTGAAAAGTGGATTCCCCTACGCAGTGAAGCGAACTCCTAAAGAATGTTTTGATATTTCAACTCTAGTGAAGTGGGTCTCCAAAGGGAGATTTTTGCACTTCATCTTTGGTGGAATGTGCCTCCGAAGAGGTCTTTTTGGCATTTCTGAGCGGTAGCACTTGGACTCTGTTGAGTAGCATGGACTCCGAAGAGTAGCATTATGCTCTGTGGAGAAGCGTGGACTCCGAAGATTAGCATTTGGACTCTGTGGAGTAGCATGGACTCCGAAGAGTAGCATTATGCTTTGTGGAGTAACGTGGACTCCGAAGATTAGCATTTGGACTCTGTGGAGTAGCATGGACTCCGAAGAGTAGCATTATGCTATGTGGAGTAGCCTGGACTCCGAAGATTAGCATTTGGACTCTGTGGAGTGGCATGGACTCCGAAGTGTAGCATTATGCTATGTGGAGTAGCGTGGTCTCCGAAGATTAGCATTTGGACTCTGTGGAGTAGCATGGACTCCGAAGAGTAGCATTATGCTATGTGGAGTAGCGTGGACTTCGAAGATTAGCATTTGGACTCTGTGGAGTAGCATGGACTCCGAAGAGTAGCATTATGCTATGTGGAGTAGCGTGGACTCCGAAGATTAGCATTTGGACTCTATGGAGTAGCATGGACTCCGAAGAGTAGCATTATGCTTTGTGGAGTAACGTGGACTCCGAAGATTAGCATTTGGACTCTGTGGAGTAGCATGGACTCCGAAGAGTAGCATTATGCTATGTGGAGTAGCGTGGACTCCGAAGATTAGCATTTGGACTCTGTGGAGTAGCATGGACTCCGAAGAGTAGCATTATGCTATGTGGAGAAGCGTGGACTCCGAAGATTAGCATTTGGACTCTGTGGAGTAGCATGGCCTCCGAAGAGTAGCATTATGCTATGTGGAGTAGCGTGGACTCCAAAGATTAGCATTTGGACTCTGTGGAGTAGCATGGACTCCAAAGAGTAGCACGTGAACTCTAAAGAGTAGCATTGTTGCTTGTGTCCTTCCACCATCTGCTTCCTAGTGATTCCTCGTTATCACTTCAAGTACATGTCCCATCTTTTTGCAAGTTGTTTGCTTTTAGCCAGAGAAGTGTACATTATCGTTAAGTGAATCCACGGGGCAAACGCAAGCTAATTTTCTGGATGTTCGTTTGCATAAACGATCGCGATTGGTTATCCAGGGTCTAGAATCTTCTCATTAAGAAGATGCCCGCTTTGTTGGAATCACTAACTGCTTGAATTTTGGAACTTTTGTAGCTTGATATTGGTTTGTTAAGTGATTTATGGGAATCGCTGAGTCTTGTGATGTGTTGAGTAGGTAAGCTTTGCTTTGATAGCCTGCAATATTAAATCGACATTTTATCAATATATTAAAGATAATTGCAGATCGAAATGAGACAGGCAGTTTATAGTAGTAAAAGACACAAGATTTTAGAGCTCTTTATTATTAATTCACACTGATTCCTCAGTGGTTTACAATACAAGAATTATACATCCCTCATCATTTTACAAATTTAAGCAATGTTGTTAAGTAAAATTTGGATGCAAGTGATCGTTGTTCCGGAATCTCGGGATTAAATCTCCATTTCTACTGGAATCATAGTTTCTGATCCATATGTCAGTTAGAATGGAGTGTGGTCATATGCCGTGCGAGGAACCCCTGTAACAACATTAATGACAAGCCTCTCAGATTCCTGCGCTTCAGCTTTGTCTTCTGAGCCGGATTGATGAGTAGAAAGTTGTTGCCCCTGAGTGGATGAGGTCGGGTCGACTCTGTCTTTCTTCACATATTGTTGTAGCTTATTCTGTTTCAGCAACTCTTCAATCACATTTTTCAATTGGCGACATTGGTTAGTGTCATGGCCAGGTTGATTGTGAAATCGACAGAATTTCCCATTATGCTTTGCCCCTCTCCCCATCTCAGGTGGTTTGGGATACTTGACAACATCCTTTGTTGCGAAGAAGATATTTTCCAGTGTATCAGTTAAAGGAGTAAAATCTGAAGGATTAAAGCGGCAAGGTTTCTTTTCATTTCCCTGTTTCTTTTCTCCATTATTTTCCATTTTCTGATTTCCATATTCTCTTCTGTTCGAAGCAAGATCATTATTTTTGACCTCAGCAACATCCACTTTTGCTGACGCGGAAAGGCTTTCCAGGCGCATGAATTCGTCGGCTTTCTTTTAGGATTTCTCAAGTGAGTTTGGCTCCTTCATTTTTAACCACCCTTCGAATTCACTTGATTTGTTGATGGCTTGCATCTGGTAAGTCAGGATCATACGGGGTTCTGCATTATCCACTTCAGCTAGGGCCATATTGAAACAGTTTAAGAAAGATCTGATAGATTCTCCGGAAGCCTGTTCAAGGCTGGACAGTGACATTATATCCTTAGCCTTTGAAGCATACAACCTGAACTGATCCTTGAATTTTTGAGTTAAGTCAGATAATTGATCTACGGATCGGACTGGTAGCTTTGTGAACCAAAGTAGGGCCACTCCTTCCAAGTACACTGGAAAGTATCGGCATTTAATCTCTTCCGATGCCCTTGCACCGGTCATGTGCCAATCGTACTTGTATAGGAAATGATTAGGATCACTTGTCCCTCTATAAGCCGGGATAGTAGGAGGTATAAATTTTCTTAGAAACTCTGCTTTCAGGATCCTTTCAGTAAACGGAGTTATGCTTGGTGCAAACACCCAATCGCTCTCATTTTCTTCCCTCTACAAGCTTTCTTTCATGATTCGACGAACCATCCCTGATAGGTACTCCTCATTGTTCAGAGGCACTGCCGGGCAAACGTCAGCGATTCCGTCGGAAGTTGGCTGCGGCCTTGAACCTTCAGCTTGGATAGGTGGCGCTTCGGCGGTGCCAGCTGCTCTTTGAGGAATGTCTTTCCCTTGGGAATTATGAGTATCTTCAGTGAAGACTGTTTCATTGTTTCCTGGTTGTCAATTTTCCCCAAGTAGAGCGTTTAATCTGTCCATCATTAAAGCGTTTTGAGCTTCAATTTGTTGGTATAATCCAGACAAAGCATCGTCTAATTCAGCCCTTGTTACTCCAACGGTGGGAGTTGCTGGGTCTGCTGTTGGGGAAGCGGAGGTCCCCTCATGAACATTTTCGGATCTGGTAGATCTACCCTTTCTCCCAGGAGCCATGATCTCAGATAAACTTCTAGTCTTGAAAGAAACTTTTTCAATGAACTTTTGTGAAGCTATGGTGAATGTATTCCTGAGTTGGGTTCTCAGTGAAAGCACCAAAATGTTAACGCTGAAAAGTGAACGCTAACACCCGGTGTGTGTAGTAACAATGTGAAAGCACCACCCGTTGGTACGGGAACAGAATATAAGATGAAAATAGCAGAAAACGGTAAAGGGACAGCAGATTTATAGTGGTTCGGCCCGTAATTGAGCCTACGTCCACTTTATAGTCTTTTATTGCTGATTTGGTTACAATTTGATACAATGCACTTCGAATACAATTCACTTCGATCACACAAACACTTCGGATTAGTAGCTCAAACTTTGATGATGAGATTTTCTGAATCCATGTCGGATGTGTTGAATCTCGTTCAAAGCTTGTTGTAGTATCTTCAATGTTTGGAGTTCTTCAAGTCTTGGATGAGTTGAGAATTCAGCAGAGTAATGGCCCTTCAGAAAATGATTGGCCAAAAGTCCCTCTCACGTTGGAGTTAGGTTGGTATTTATAGGAAGATTCTAGGCAAAAATCCCCCTCAAGTCTTAGGTCGTGTACGACCTAAGTTAGGTCGTAGGTCGCGAGCGACCTAAGATAGGTCGTGGTCCCTTCGCGACTTAGGAAGTGTAGCCTGATGGAGTTGCTCTCGATCTTACCTGAATAAGGTGGCAAGCGGTAGGTCGTAAGCGACCTAGAGAAAAGCGACATAGGGAACTATATTGGCTTGTTTAAACTGGGCATGTTATAGGTCGTGAGCGACCTAAGGTAGGTCGTAGGTCGCAGATACCTTTAGGTCGCAGATACTTTTAGGTCGTTGGAGAAGTTAAGTCGTAGATACCTTTTAGGTCGTTAAGTATGTTAGGTCGCAAAGTTCTTAGGTCGTTAACTTCTTAGGTCGTGAGGTTCCTTAGGTCGTGAAGTTATAGGTCGCGAGTTTTAGATCGCTTAAAATAGGAGTTAACAGAAATATAATGGAGTTAGTAAGTTTTAAAAATTGGAATTTTAAACGATTTTGACGATTTTGAAAATCGCTCGATTAAATCGACATGTTAAAATAGGCTTCTAGGACACAGTCTTGGAATTCTACGAAGCCAGTTCCATTGGATCCATAATTCTGTATTATTGTAGGATTTCAAATTTCATAGCAATCGGATTTATCATTTGCTCGTGGGTGCTGAAAACGCGCAGAAATTAATTTAAGGAATTTAATTTAAAACCAGTTGTTTAAAGCCATAACTCCCGTATACTTTAGAATTGGCCTTCGAAACATATTCCATTGAGTTCGAAATAGGGGTAAAACTTATATATGCCAATCAGCACATTTTGTTTGGAGATCGGAAAAATCAAGTGTGAACAGGGTTTGTAAATAATAAATTGTATGTGTGTATATATACCCAAGCCCCCAAAACCCTAGCCGTGAAAATAACGCAGCCGCAACTATTGCTATAAACGGCCGGAAGCATCCCAACGTTCTCCTCCTTAGATCTTCCCATCCATAAGCTATTAGCCAAAAGTTCCAACTTGGAAATTGTAGAGCACCTCGACCTATACACATCCAATAGTTGATGTGGACTGCAACGACTTGAGGTAGTGGCGAATCGCCACGAACAGCGTGTCGTTCACCAATGTTTTTGGGCCATTGATGTGACTAGGGGCTTGCGATCGACTGGAGTAATTGGGGCTCACGTAGGCGCCTTCGTTGATGGTTCTTGATCATCGCCTAGGGTCATGTGGTTGGAGGCGTCGTTGAAAAGGAGATGGCGGCGATGGGTTTGTACGTGATTTTGGTGGCCTGGAACACGCGAGAGGGAAGGAAGTGATTGTATGGCCAGGATTCTCTGATGCCAGTTCAATGGCCAGATCGGTAGGTTAATTTTTAAAAATATATATATATATATATATATATATGTATGTATGTATGTATGCATATGTATGTATGTATATATCGTGTAATCTTTAAAACACTGTAACTTTCTCATCAAGGTCGAAATAGGACGAAACAAGCGGCGATGGAATTGTGGCAATGAGTACTATGTTCTTGAACTGATTTGGAGTTGATTGGAGCTAAATAAAATTTTAGGTTAAATCGAACGCCGTTCGATTTGATTTAAAATTGAAAACTCAAGGTGAGTTAAACTCACTCATTTGGTTAATCGGTAATGTTTTTATAGTGAATAAAATTTATTATGTTGTTCTACTTGTTGAAATTGGTGATTGTTGAAACTAATTTAGGATGACGATATAGCATCTTGAAATGCTATAAGATTGGTTGAACCTAATCTAGGGTGACGATATAGCAACTCGAATTGCTATTAAATTGTTTTTGTTTATTTTTAAGTTTATTTATAGTGTTGAATCATATTTGTGTGAAATTTGATGAATGGATTGTTTTTGAATTACGTTGTTTAATTATAACGTAAATTGAATTGGAGTATATTTGTGTTATCTATTTGGCCAATAAACACCGTCTAGTATTAAATGGAAATAAGGTTTGACTGATATGTTTGAAGTAGGATAAACTTCTAATATGCTATGATATAGAATTTGGGCAAATGTTAATTGATATTCAATCAATATGGAATAAGTGTCGTTTAAGAGATTGATTGTTAATCGTGGACTTAGCTATATGTTTATAAATGGATCATGCGACCTTGTTTATTTAAATTGGATAGTTAAATTGAATATAATGGTTGCTTGTTTAATTAACATTGGAGCTATGGAGCTTGTTTCGAAATTTGAATGGTTTTCGATTGTGTTTAACTTCAGATTTTATAATTCAAGGTAAAAATGTTTATTTTGGTGAATATATACAAGTACTTTGTTAAGTTATTTATAATGATTTGAAAGGTGGTTTATAAAGAAATATTGGTCATTTTGATTTTAATTGTAAAAGAACTATTTCGAGATTTTAAGTGGTATTATCTATTTATGGTAATATAGTTATTTGATAAATAGATAGTAAAACATTGATTATTTTATTTGAACCATATTATTTCAGATTAAGTACTTAGGTGGATTTTTTAGATAGTTGGTGATCTACAAAAGATATATTGATGAAGGAAGTTGATTTTTAAAAGGAAAGTTGGATAAGTGAAATATGGGATTATAAAAGATTAACTTTATAAATGGATTTTGGAATTCATTAAGAATCTATGAAGGTTATTTGAAGTCACTTTATTTTATCTATTGGGGAAGTTTTAAAAGTGTTAAAATTTATTTTATTATTAAAATGTTTTAAGCCATATTTCTTTTATATTGTTTAAAAATGATTAAAACTAAGTATATGATGTTTTAGTTTATTAATTAAATAAATTGTTACAAAAGGAATTATTTTATAAAAAGAATTTATGGAAAAGGGGTTTATAAATTTGGAAAGACGATTAAGATTCGAAAGAAAGTTAGATTTTGAATGATAATGGGAAAGAGAAAATTTATAAATGTTTTAGGAGATTTTTGGAAAGAGTGTCTTTGTGAATAAACTACGAGATTTATAAGAAGATATTCTATATGGAAAGGGGAATGGTTAAAGAGAGAAAGGGAATTTCAGAATATTTATATCTTTGTTTAAAGTAAATCCGTGTTTAATCATTTTAACATGATCTTGAGATAAGTACATCTTTCTAGATAATTGGTTAAGATACTTATAATATTTTGTAAGTATATGTGAAAGGTTCTTTAAGTTTCGAAAGGAATGGTTTGAAGATATACTTATATTGTTTAGATGGAACTTGGTTTATTTTCTAAGGATCGAAAACATTTCGTTTTGTGAATATACTCATTTTTTTGAGATAAGTATATGAAATTGATTTCCAAGTTTTTGAAAAGTGTTTTGAAATTAATGAAGGTTAAGCTCAGTGGGTACCATGGGAAATGTAATCTATGTTTGAATGATTGTTATTTGATAGTTAAATAACCGACTATCAAATCTTGCCAAATTCGTTGATCGTTTCGAAGAGATCGGGATCAGATTTAATCTTCCGAAAAACCACTTCGATCTGATTTGTGCTTTATGAATTTTGATATCCTGAAGCTTATGAAGACGGTGTATTTTGAAATGATTGGTTTTTCCAGACCCAGGACAACTTTTATGGACGAATGTCTGATAGTGCATTTCTAATGATTAGTACATTGGTTTTTACAAACGTACATCTATTTGGTGGTGGAAAAGGCAACTTCTCTTTGCTTAACACCCTTCCTTGAGATGTATGAGCTCAAGGGTTGTATTGTTGTGGAAAGCAATTAGTAGTCAATGGAAATGGCAATGGAAATGTTAGCATTCCAAGTATGAATGGTATTCTAAAGGTAAAACATAGCCTCAAGCCTCATCAACCTGGAATGACTAAAATAGAGGAGATGCAGCAGGGCTATGTGAGTCGCACCCAAGTAGTGTATGTTATCACCTTTCTAGATACCCTCAGATACATTATATTATAAATTATGGATACGGTTGTGCATGAAAAAGAGAGTGCTCGATAAGGGTGGGAACACCTGGGGTGATAACATATTCGGTACTATCCAGTAAGGGGTAAGCACGTCCTGTGTTGGTAGGGATCGTTAGGTACGATCTCGATTCATTTTTCTAGATGTGTACTGTGACGGGCGGTACCCTAGTAGCCCAGTCATTGTTGGAATCCAATATCCACTACGAGCCTTTACGGTTTTGATTGTATACCAAATATTGCTGAAACATGAGATGCAAGCATTTCGGCAATTTTCTATTTATTTTCTATAAACACTATTTTAATATCAGTTGATTTTGATATAAAATGTTTTGGTTATCGTAAGGTAAAAACACATCGTGTTTGTGTGTGGCGTGGTCTTACGAGATACCTTTGTTTTCCAAAGGATTTTTGAAAAATAATAAAATTAAATTGAGTGATTTTTCTCACGCTGGTTTTCCAGATTGACTCGGGTGTTATTTTATTATAATGCTCGGGCCAGACTGAGTATTACAAATTCAGGATAGACTGCTATGGAACTCAGGAGACAAGCTGAATGATAGAGATGTATCCCACGCACTTGATTATATTATGCTGTGTGTAGCTGTATATTCAACACTTGTGAGGAAAAGTTATTATAACTGTCCAGATTGATTGTTGATTGTTGTACTCTAATGATTGTATATATGTATTAGCTGCTACAGATTCTTTTGTATAAAATTTGTTATTATATATTATATTTTGTTCTGCTACGATTGTGAAATTCTATGTTGTTGCGTTTGTTTCTTCTTTTATCATTTTATTCTTTACCCATAAAGATTCGTATTTCCATTCAATTTGAGTTAGACACGTTTGATTTATTGTCGAGTCAAAGTGTACGGAGATACGGGCCTCTACATTTAGTATCAAAGCTGAAGGTTAAGCGAGATACAGTCAGTAGTACTCTGGAATGAGTTTGAGTGTATTAATAGATATGAGCGCGTATTTGTTAGTGACTATAAAATGTTTTATATTGTGTTGATTTATCGGTTGAGTGTTTATGAATTCTAGTCGGTATGGGAAGTACAACCGTATCGATAGGGGTTTCTAAACTCTTAAACAAGGTAAACCGACACAGTATTGGTTTAAAGAGGGTAAATGAAGTAATTTTACCCAAACTATATTTTGGATATAAAAGAAATAAATTTATGAAATTATTATATATACATATATATTTGGATGTTTGGTTGATATCATCATAATCCAGTCAAGATTATAAAATTGAAATGATTTATGTAATCAAATAGAAATTGTATAAGTATGATTATACATATGAGTTGTAACTAAAAAGTGCATTTAAAACCAGAATTTAAAATTTTAAATCTCGGAAATTTTGGAAAATGTTTTACAAAGTGTTTGAAAGGAAGAATGGTGATATTATTTTGGACATACATCGGGATGGAAATGTTTTGAATGGGTTTTGAAAGTAAGAAAGCACTGAACTCACTTCAGTCACTGGAAAATAATTCTAGTGGCGACGGCCGCATCATCAGTGTTCATTTTCAAGTTTCAAAGTGACGGATTGCTACTATAGTGATTGGCTATGATTATTTGCTTTGGACTTGTTGGTAAACAATTCTTTTTTTAGAAATTTCAAGAAGGAAATTGTTTTGTGCAAAACCAAGTTTTATTTAAATTTCGAAAGTATGATTTGTTATAAAAAACTGGATATATGTATATTTATGAGTTCAAAGTGATTTCAAAATGATTTTAAATAAAAACCGGGTGTTGAATTATGGAATTTCCATTTAAATGATTTGTAATGTCAGGATAAAATCAGTTATTGAACTTATAATTTGAAATTAATTTAGATAAGAAAGGAAAGTATGAACTTTAATCCAGGAATTAACGTTTAACCTGAGTAAGTTAAAATGAATAAAATGGGTTGAAATTTAACTTAAGATAAGTTAAACAAAATTGTATTGGATTTCAATTGAATTGAATATAAAGTTGAAATGAAAAATGAATATATAATTATGAGTTTTGGTTATTAAATGGAATGGATACACTTAAGCTATAAAGTGATATATATAATCCAGAGTTATGATTATAAGTTTTGAATGAACTCAAGTAAGCAATAAGAGATTTTAAGTAAATAAGTTCTTGAAATTATGAACACAGAAATGAAATGGGAAAAACCATAATGAAAATGGTTTAGTATCATTGTTAAGGAACGAAAATTCAAAATTTTTAATTTTTAAATGGAGGGTGAATTGGAATTGAGTAAATTGAATATAAACATTAATTGTGAAGTGATTATATAACTATATGTTATAAATATAGAATGTGAGTAAACTTAAGTGGAAATTTAGGAAATTGTGAATAAATAAGTTTGTATAACTTATTAAACTGAGAAGGTGGAAAGGTATGACCAAGTTAAAATAGTTAAATATTTGATAACAAGATATGGATTCAATTTAAGAGTGAATGGATTGAATATGATTATGGAGTATGGATTGGATTAGATTGGGTATGAACTTAAGTAGCGGTATGGAATGTTTATAATAAACCTTAGAAATAATTCTATGGAATGGTTTATAAATAATTGGCATGGAATGAAATGTCGTTCACTATAAAATGAAGTGAATATCATTGTATGAATTAAATGGAAGTGAATGGAAAAGATGTAATATAAGTTGAAAGTGAAATTAATATGAATGCAAGTGCATGAACCTGAGTTGAATTGTTCAAGAATTGATTTACATGTGTTGATTCCAGAATTAATAAAATGGATTTGAATATAATGAATGTGGATATGAATGGAAAGAAAATGAATTTATTGTAAATCAATTTGAAATTGAATATACATTGATTGGAAATGGATAATTGGATGTTTGAACTTTGTACTTGTTTACACATTCGAAATACACCTAATTTAATATGTTTGTTTTATGAAAAACATGTGTTTAAGTTAGTTAAAGGAATAGAATGTTATGAAATTTCATGGTTATGAAACTTATGTGTTTCATTCGAGTAAGTACGGGTACAGGGAGCTATTTTGGTAGATTTTGGGTGAACGATTGCATATAAATTAAGCGAACTCGCTTAATAACGTTAATATAAGATACGCTTATGCATAAAAAGAAGAAATTAAATATATATTGATATATATTGTGTTTTCCGACCGTGTGGGTCGATGATATCACTTTTATTATATTTGTGATATTGCAAAAGGCTCTCCATAAAGGGGAGACTCTGTCAAAAAATTTCGGGAATTTAGGGTGTTAGAAAAATTTTGAATTTTTTTTAACTAAACGGTTGATTTTGAATTGAAATTGAAATATAGGGTTTCGATGTAGGAATGGAAACTAATTGTTTAGAATGGAACTAAAATATTTAGAAAAGTGAAATATCGAGTTTTAACTAAGTGAGTTTTAAAAAGAAATGGGTTTGGAGCATTTTTCTACCTTAGCAATTTCGGTGACAAAATTCTTTTAAGGGGGAAGGAATATAACGAACTGGAATTTTGGTCGTTTCATTTTGAACGTTTAATTTATTTTTAAATGTTGAATTTGAAAAATTATTTTATTTTGAATATGGAGATTTTGGTTGAATTAGTGAAATAGTTTAAAATTTCGTATATAACGATTAAATGGATTTGGTGAATAGTAAATTTAATATTTGAAATTGGGTAAATATGTGAATCTGGAGTTAAATGTGAATGGAAATGATTTTAAAGTTGATTAAAACTCTATTTGAATTAGAACGATGATAGTGGACTTTTGAATGGAATTAAAAGTCGATTAATTAAAATTTTGAATTTTATATATTAATTTAATAATGTAATTAAATATTGGAAATAGTGTGAAAAATTGAATTTATGAGTTAATATGAATCAAAATGGTTTCTAATATGAATGTAAATTCTATTTGAAATATAACGGAGTTAATAAGTTTTAAAAATTGGAATTTTAAACGATTTCGACGATTTTGAAAATCGCTCGATTAAATCGACACGTTAAATAGTGTTAACGTAAAAAATCGACACTAACACCCTGGTGAGAGTATTAGTAATGTGAAAGCACCACACGCTGGTACGGGAACTAGAAATAAGCAGGAAATAGCAGAAAAGTAAAGAGACAACAATTTTATAGTGGTTCGGCTCGAAATTAAGCCTACGTCCACTTTATCTTCTTTATTGATGATTTGGTTACAACTCTTTACAATACACTTTGATTACAACACACTTTAGATGAGTAGCTAGAACTTTGATGTAAGAGAGCTCTTTGAATCCTTGTCGGATGTGTTAGATCTCCTCTTGAAGTTCGTTGAAGCGTCGTTGGTGTTTGAAGTGTCGGATGAGTCGAGAAAACAGCAGAGTATAGGTGTTCCAGAAATGATCCAAAAGTCCCCTTTCAGTAGGAGTAGGTGGGGTATTTATAGGAGAATTCTGGAATTAGGTCGTAGGTCATAAGCAACCTTGGGTAGGTCGTAGGTCGTAAGCGACCTAAGGAGCACGGGCTACGACTTAATAGTTTTGCACTTGACCATTTGAACATATTGATAAGTCATAGGTCGTGAACGACCTAAGGTAGGTCGTAGGTCGCGTGCGACCTAAAGGAAGAGGTGATGTGCATGCGGGACATCTTCGAAGCTTGCTGAGTTGTTAGATCGCTGTGTTCCTAAATCGCTGGATCACTCCATCCTTTAGGTGGCTAAGTCGCTCCATCCTTTAGGTCGCTAGGAGTGTTCAACCCTTTAGGTCGCTAGGAGTGTTCAACCCCTTAGGTCGTTAGCTCGTTTATACTTTTAGGTCGTTAGGTCGTTGGTGTTTTAGTTCGTTAGGTCGCTTGTGTTTTAGGTCGTTAGGTAGCTGGTGTTTTAGGTCGCTTCAAAAAGAGGAGTTAACACTTGCCCCTCGAAGTACAGGCCTATGTCATAGGTCGTGTGCTTCGATTTGATTCTGCTAGGTCGTGAGCGACCTAAAACATGTGCTAGCTCGCATGCCCATTCGCCTTCTTCTCTTTGCCCCATATAAACTGTTAGCTCGCTTCTTCCTCTTTACCTGCTCTAACTCTCAAGACCGCCATTCAAGATCCTTTAAGCTTTCAAAGTTGAGTTCAAACTATCCAATCGTCAATTCATCTTTATCATCATATTGCGAAAGTGAATTCGATCTCCATCCCACCATAATCACCGCTGAATTGTGAATCTCCATTTTCTGACCCCAATCCATTTCCGTGTGTCGCGCTACACTTTGAGTGATGTTGCGATCGACTTTCAATCATCATCAGTTACGTTGTCGTTGTGATGCACGAGAACACAACAGGGTGTTGGACGAATTACAGATCTAAGATGATTTGAATTGGTTTTGGGTGATCTAGTGGTATGGAAAGATAATAGATTTTACTGAGAGAGTGATGGATTTCATTGAGAGGATGATAACGGGTTTTCGGGCTTGCTTGCGAGTTAGGCGATTTGCTGAGTGGAGGGGAGTGAACGGGTTAAAGAGAGTTAGGACGACCTTAGGCTTATCGGTTTGAATGTGAATCATACGACCTAACTTTCTTGCGACCTAACTTGCTTGCGACCTAACATAAAGCTTAAAGTAGAACGACTTAACAAATTAACGACCTAACTTCATGGGGCATAGGTTTTAGGTCGCGGCCGAGCTAGGACTTTGACGAATTTGTATTACCTTGACCTGAAGCCTTAAACTCTTTGACTTGCACAGTGCGACTTAAGGAAAACCTGACCTATGCTAGGTCGCTGAACGACCTAAGAGATGAACTAAATTGGAGCACTTGTACAATTTTGAAAGAACTTGTTTGAACTTTGAACTGTTTGAACTTTGTTGCACTTCCTTACTGATTATACTAACTTTTAAGCTAATAACCTGTTAAACACAACATTTGCAGAAAACTAGGGCGAATATACTGCTATTGACTGCCCACATTGAATGACAGATTAGTCGATAAAGAATAATCAACTTAAATGAACTATGTGAATGAAAAGCTGTGAATCAACAAATTCAAGTGAAGTATTAAAGCAAAACTAAAATAATCAACTAAAGCTGATTTGTTTGCCTCAACACTGTACTTGGACTTAAAACAACAAGCCCTGAAACTCTATAATTGACACATGTCAACTAATTTGATTCCAGTTATATTTGCTTGTCGTTTTACTAGTTTTGCACAACACTTCACACTTTTAGGAAACGTGCACCTTCATATTTGAATATCGAGTTCCTTGTGTAGAATGACTTCTCAACAAGAAGAAATAGGACAAGCCGGGGAGGTTTTACCAATTGCTAACCCGTTGAACGATCCTCCGGAAAGAACTTCGACCACCTTGAACCACAGAGCTTTCAGTCAATTGTGCATTCAGTTTGGCATTGCTGAAGCAGACGCTCAGCTTCCTGGGACAAATGATACTGCAGATAGGCCACCTCACGGCTTCATTGCAGTTAACCGACAAATGTGCTTAAGTGGAGCTATTCCTCCCTTTAATGATTTTCTTCGACAGCTTCTCCTTCGACTAACTATCTCTCCCTTCCAGCTACACCCCAATGGTTATGCCATCTTGATGGGGTTGTGTGTGCTGTTCAGGAGGACGCTCGACCGTCTTCCAAGTTTTGAAGAGATTTGCTATTTGTGCACTTTTGCGAAGAACAAAGATCACCCTTCAATTATACTTGTGAGAGGCGCAAGAAACCGTAAATTGATTCTAGACTTGCCCGGGAGTTCACACGGGTTTTTAGGCCAATTTTTCTTCGTTCGCTGCACCTTGGAGTTCTATGCCGTTTGGAGAATTAGAAGTAAGATTGCTTATCTCTGCTCACTTCGCTTTTTTCCGAATTTCTTGAAACTCGAATTGCCAAGTACTTAACTTTAATCTCTACTTTTTGTAGCAATTCCTCCTCCGCTTAGATATCCCAGTCACAGGCCAACCTTCGAAACATTAAGTGCCGTGGCGGCTGAGGAGAGAAGCACTAAATTTTTGCTAAAAGATGAGTTTCTTCACCAATTCGGACTTTTACACCCTTCTCGGACTACTCAGCTTCATGATGCCCCTGGTTCTCAAGCAGAGACATCAGATGCCCCAGTTTCTACAGGAGAAACTGCATCGAAAGAACCTACCGTGGAGGCTGCATTGGTGAAGTGTTCTACTCCCATTGACATTGCGGGATCGTCTAGCAAATTTACGCTTCCCCGGTAATTGAAGAAGGAGTTGAAAAAGAAAGCTCCGCCGGGCATGATGGCGACGATACTTTTGATGGGCTAAGTGACTTAATGGTGACCTCACGCGAGCTTTTTAAAGATGACACCACCAACACTAAAGTTGTCTCTCCAGCGATTGAAGCGACATCTGCTTTACGACCGATTTCGTAAACTCAAGAGTTGACGCCTGCATCAAAAACCGATGTCACTCCAAAGTCGAAGAGTGGTTTGTAGCTCGACGCGTGTAGTCTACACATCACACACACTTAGGATTTTTAGCAGTTACTCGCACTTAATTTCCTTTTCCTAGAGATTTCTAAATTCAATCTCTTTTTCATTTTCAGATTCTCCAATGGGGCGAAGCGGTTCGTACTATGATGACTTCCGGCGCTATGGAGGGCATGACACTTATGATCACATGCGATATCTCCCTGCCCGCAGGGAAACTAACGAAGAAAGAGCTGTTAGGAAGGCTTAAGAAAGGCGGGACTATGAGGAGCGATACAAGAGAAGGGATGAACGATATGACTCTTCTCAAAGAGATGATGATTCCCATAAACGAAAATCTCATGCTGATAAAGGGAAGAGTCACATCGTTGAAGATCCAAACAAGCGGGCAAAGCTTAGCGACGCGTCTGCAATTTCTGAAAAGCCTGCTGCTTCTATTTCTATAGACATCCCTTCTGGTTCTCCCGCTCTTGAAAAAGCTAATATTCAGACGATTATTAGCATGCCTCGATATCAAGTTGAACAAGGTCCGGCTACTCTTCAAAGTCGATTCCCGCAGTGGTGCTTAAAGGGAGTGCGTTTTGATCTCGACTTGGTCCCAATCGACAAACAAGCCATGTTAAAAATCTTGATGCCAACCGACTTGACATCGAAAGAATATCCGTATGGCAAAAACTTGTCGACGAGCTTCAGAGAATCAATCGCGTAAATCTTGAAGCCATGCTGACTATGGAAAACGATATATCCGAGTGGCAGAATGTTCTTGACCAGCACGATGCAGAAATGAAGAGCATCGCTGATGATAATGAGAGACTCGAAGCTGAAGTTGAAAAACTCAAAAATGTACTTGCTGCCTCATCCACTTCCTATACTCAAAGGGAGGAAGTTCTTCAAAAACAAGTACGAGATGCCCACGCCGCTCAATGATACGCTGAGGCTCAGCTTGATGCCGAACAGAAGATGGTAGAATCCTACCATACTGACATCGCCCAGCTACGGGAGAAGGCTAGCTCCCAAGACTTGGAAATTATAAGGTTACAAGCTCAGCTATTAAAGACTGAGAAAGAGCACGATGACGCCATCGCTGGAAAAGAAGCAGCTGAGCAATCGCACGAGGTGACAAAAGCCAATGTCAGCTCTACTTTATTTGATTTTTATCTTCATTGTGTTTTGGGGCGCGGAAGCCTCTCATTCTTGGGCCCGAAATATGAGATCACCCTAGCTGAAGTGTGGGAGGCCGCAATTGATATGCTTGGAGGTGCTGGCTATGCTGAAGCAGACCTTGAGGCGCATTATTTTGATGATGAAACTCGTGCCGCTCTAGCCAGAGGAAAGGAGCAACTCGCTAAAGTGCGAGCCGGATCGACGGAAGAGGAGCATCCAGGGAAGGAAGCACCTTTAACTGCCCCTGTTCATACTTCGATTCCGGCCGACGTTGATATCTTATGCTCCAGTTCCCATTCTCCACCTCTTGCTAAAGTCAAAACCGAGATTACAACTGCACAGGGCGGAGACGAAGGCGAAGAAAGCGCCGAAGCACAAGCCTATGAGAATGACATTACAAAGCCAACTTCTCCAGGTAACTTCAAAGTTGAACCAGGTCAAGCGGATTACTTGTTTGCTTCACCTTAGCTTGATGAATTTCTCGCTTATTACTTAAGTCTCGATGAGCCACCATCTCCTCTCTTTACGAGGAATACTGATTTTGACTTCTCTTCTTCTGTAGCGGAAATAACAAGTGCTGCACAAACTTCTCCTCCTCCAGCTGCTGTTTCTCCATCTTCTCAAGTTACTCCTCCTTCTGCTTCTCAACCGGGGTCGCAGGAAGAAAAAATAGAAGCTCTTCAAGACTTTGACGATCCTGCTGCTTCGCAAGAACAAAAGGCGGAAGAACTTGAGGAAGGCGAGAATACCCCGGAGCAACCTTATGACGATGACACAAAGCTTTCTGCATTGATTACTCGGGGAAGTGAGTCTTCTTCAAAGAAGAGAGGGAAACGTGCAGTTTCAAAGAAGAGGAAGAAAAGCGCTTCTGCTGGTGAAGAAAAAGTGGAAGCAGATCCAGCTACACCTCCTTCTCCTTCTTCTACGACCCGTCCATGCCGGCTTCAGAAATTAATTATCAAGCCGGGCAAGAGCTCTAAAGGTAGTGGGAAGAAGGAGAAATGAGCTTGACTTTACGCTTCTTGTTTTGCTTTTTGCTTGTACACGGAAGTTTGTATTGACCGGAGATTGTACGGGTGCCGGCCCCCGTCTTTTGGAACCTGTACATGTACAAAAATTTTATAGTATGGAATGAAATGATTCTTTTTACTTGTACAACTTCTTGTCAGTATATGTGTGAATGCATTTATTCCTTGTTTTTGCACAAGTTTCCTTATTTACTTTATATGATACTGCAGTGAGCTCGTGGTATGATGTTTGAGCGTTGTTTTTATTAATATAGCTATACGCCCCCATACCACGGCTCATTGCAATATTCTGAAGAGACTTGTACTCTTATTTTAGAGAATAATTCTTTCGTTTTGAGGAAACATTATTCTGCTTTTAGTAGAGTATGCCTTGTATTGGAGAAGTTTTCTTTCTCTTTTCTTTTTATATATACTTCAACTTTCGGAGATTGTCACTTTTTGTTTTTTGAAAAGTGGACTCCTCTACGTAGTGAAGTTAGCTTCCGAAGAAAACTTCGATCTATTTGCCAGAAAATTATATTTCATCGTTGAATGGGCCCACAGGACAGATGTCAGCTGTTTTATCGGATATTTGTGTGTACAAATAATCATAATTATTCAGCTGCGGCCTAGAACCTTCTTTTTGAGAAGGCGCCCCTTTAGTGGTTCCATCCACGAAGTTTTTAGATGTGCCTCGTTAGAGGGCTTTACTTGTTTAGTGCTTCCGAAGAAGGATTTGTGCCTCCGAAGAGGGCTTGGCTTATGCCTCGGGAGAGGGCTTGTTTGATATGCCTTTGGGAAGGGCTTTCTTTTCTGATTTGTGCCTCGAGAGAGGGCTTTGTGCGGTTTTGCCAGAAAGTTACATTCTCACGGTTGAATGGTCCCACGGAGCAGACGCAAGCTACTCGACTGGATGTTCATTTGCATAAACGATTACAATCAAGCAACAAGGGCCTGGAACCTTCTATCTTGGGAAGGTGCCCCCTTGGGTGGTCCCACCAACATTCTTGGGCGAGAGAAGCATTTCGATTTGGGCATGCCTCGTTGGAGGGCTTTTGCCTCCGAAGAGGACTCCTCCAAAGAGTTGTGCCTCCGAAGAGGGCTTGTGCCTCCGAAGAGGTCTTTTGCCTCCGAAGAGGTCTTTTGCCTCCGAAGAGGTCTTTGTTTGTGTGCCTCCGAAGAGGTCGTTTGCCTCTGAAGCAGTTTTTTGCCTACGAAGAGGTCTTTGTTTGTGTGCCTCCGAAGAGGGCTTGAGCCTCCGAAGCAGTTTTTGCCTACGAAGAGGTCTTTTGTTTGGTTTGCTAGGAAGATTGCATCTCACAGTTAAATAGGTCCACGGGGCAGACGCAAGCTACCTGACTGGATGTTCGTTTGCACAAACGGTCGCAATTAAGTAATCGAGGGCCTGGAACCTTCTATCTTGGGAAGGTGCCCCTTTGGGTGGTCCCACCAAAATTCTTGGGTGAGAGACAAGATTCCATTTCGGCTGTTTTTGTCTGCTTATCCGTGTCTTTGCATCAACTGTCGCAGAGCGATCCCTCGTTATCATTCTAAAGTTTATATTCTTTTCTTTGACAAGCTGTTTGATTTTTCCAGAAAAGTGTATTTCGTGGTCGAGTGAATCCACGGGCAAACGCAAGCCACTTAACCGGATGTTCGATTGTACAAACGATCACAGTCAGTTAGCAAGGGCCTGGTGCCTTCCTTTGGGGAAGGTGCCCCTTTGGTGGAATCACCAACCATTTGTGGGGATTGAGTCTGGAATTTTTGTGGCTTGACATTGGTTTATTGAGTGATTTATGGGAATCGCTTGCGTTTTTGATTGCCTGCAATATTAAATCGATAATTTAGCAACATATTTAAGATATTTGCACATCGAAATGAGATAGGCAATTTAAAATAGTAAAAGCCACAAGATTTATAGTGGTTCGGCCAAAAATTGGGCCTACATCCACTTTATAGCTTTTATTATCACTTTGCACTGCTTTTACAATGGCTTACAATACAAGTATGATACATTCATAATCATTTTACAAATTCAAGCATTGCTTCTAAGTAAAATATGGACGCAAGTGATTGCTGTTCCAGGCTCTCGGGATTGAATCTCCTTCGACAGTTGTGAGTTCGAAAGTGCCATCGAGAAGTTTTTTGCCTATGACATACGGCCCTTCCCAGTTTGGCCCAAACACTCCTGTTGCTGTCATGATCCTTTTCAAGACTAGATCCCCAATTTCAAAACTGCGTTGGCGAACTTTAGAATTGAAGTTCTTGGCTATTCTTTGCTGTTGAGCTACAACTCTGAGTTTAGCTTCTCTCCTTCTTTCATCAAGCAAGTCAAGCGCTTCAAGCTGTAGCTTTTCATTTTCAGCTTGGTTGAGATGAACTCTCCTGTGTGAGGGGACTTCTATTTCCACTGGAATCATTGCTTCTGATCCGTATGCTAATGAGAATGGAGTTTGCCCAGTCGCAGTTTTATGGGTAGTCCTATATGCCCATAGTGCTAGTGGCAGCTTATCAACCCAACCACCTTTTGCTTTTTCCAGTTGCTTTTTGATGGTTGATTTGATGATTTTGTTCACTGCTTCCACTTGCCCATTTTCCTGCGGATGAGCCACTGCTGAGAAGCTTTTTCGGATTTTGATTTGTCTGCAAAATTCCTGGAATTCTTCGCTTTCGAATTGAGTACC
Organism: Allium fistulosum; assembly: GCA_030737815.1. Classification (NCBI taxonomy): domain Eukaryota; kingdom Viridiplantae; phylum Streptophyta; class Magnoliopsida; order Asparagales; family Amaryllidaceae; genus Allium; species Allium fistulosum. Next base: position 727,241,554 of record CM060905.1, on the reverse strand, counting down.
ATTGTCTGTTATTATCTTCTGAGGCACTCCATATCTGCAAATGATATTTTTAGTCACAAAATTTATCATCTTTTTAGAGGTAATAGTAGCCAGTGGTTCAGCTTCATCCCATTTAGTGAAATAATCAACAACAACAATGGCATATTTGATCCCGGATCTGGCAATCGGCATAGGCCCAATAAGTTCTATTCCCCAAATGGCGAATGGCTATGGACTGACCATCTGTGTTAGCACGGTGGAAGGTGCTCTTGGGATTTTTGCAAATCTTTGGCATCTATCACACTTTCGGGAATAGCTAGCAGCATCTCGATTAATATCCGACCAAAAATAACCATAGCGAAGAATTTTCTTCGCAAGAGTTTGACCACCTGAATGATCTCCACACTCTCCTCCATTCACCTCAGCCAAGATTGTCTTAGCCCCTTCTTTAGTTACACATCGGAGTAATGGCATCGAAAATCCACGTTTGTATAGATGGTCACCTTGAATTACGTATCTTGGAGCTTTTCTCAAGAGCTTTTGACGTTCTTTTGAGTTTTCTGGCAAGGAGCCGTTGAGCAAATATTCCTTGATTGGAGTCATCCATGAATCCTGCTCTTGAGATATAGCACAGATCCAATCAATATCCATCTCATTAATACTCGGAGCTGTAAAGACTTCTACAGGAACCAATCCCAATAGTTGTGCTTCGTCAGAGCTTGGGTATTTCATGAGAGAATCTGCCTTCATGTTTTCTTCCCGGTGGATATGGTTTATTGTATAGTGATCAAAATCATCGAGAAGTTCACAGGCTTTTGACAGGTAAGCAGGCAGATTTCCTCCTTTATTCTGAAACTCTTTCTTGACTTGGCATACAATTAGTTGGGAATCACTAAAGATCTGCAACACTTGGATGCTAAGTTCTTTAGCAATCCTTAGACCAGCAATAAGAGCTTCGTATTCGGCTTCGTTATTTGTCAAAGGAAATTCTAATCTTAATGCATAACATAATGATCGTCCTTCAGGGGTTTCAAGTACAACCCCAGCTCATGAACAATAATCATTTCTTGCACCATCAACATATAATTTCCATCGAATCGGAATTTCTTTAGTTAACTCTTCCTCACTGCCACCCTTATCTGTGCATTCTGCAACGAAATCTGCTAAAGCTTGTCCATTGATTGCTCTTCGGGGATGGTAAGTGATATCGTATTGACTGAGTCAATATTCCACTTCAGAAGACGACCCGAAGTTTCAGGGCGAAATAGGACTTGCTTTAGAGGTTGATCAGTGAGGACTTTAATAGGATGAGACTGGAAGTATGGCCTCAACTTTCTGGAAGCGATTAATAGACAATAGGCGAACTTTTCTAACTTTGAATAATTCATTTTTGCCCCAGTGAGCCTTTTGCTAATGTAATAAACCGAACGCTGAACTTTTGCGTCTTCTCGTACCAACTCTGCACTGAGAGCATGAGATGAAACTGCTAAGTATATGAATAGATCTTCACCATTGTTGGGCTTAGAAAGTACTGGAGGCGTTTCCATATGATGAATCAGTTCATCAAAAGCTTTTTGACACTCAGGAGTCCATTCGAAATTCTTCTTTCCTTTCTTCAGAGCATCAAAGAAGGGAATGCATTTATCTATGGCTTTGGAAATAAATCGATTCAAAGCAGCGACTTTTCCATTGAGGCTTTGCAATTCCTTTTTTGTTCTAGGGGGTTTGACTTCTCTTAAGGCAGTGTTTTGAGCAGGATTAGCTTCAATGCCCCTAGCACTCATAATGAAACCTAAGAATTTTTCGGACTCAACCCCGAATGAACATTTCAAAGGATTAAGCTTCATCCCATACTTCCGGAGGATTGTGAACATTTCTGCCAGATGATCCATGTGGTCTACTGCCTTCTTCGATTTCACTAATATATCATCAACGTACACTTCCATAGTTTTGCCAATTTGTGGCTTGGCATTAACGAGTCTCTGATAAGTTGCCCCTGCGTTTTTTAGTCCGAAGGGCATGACTTTATAGCAGTAAAACCAACATCAGTGATGAAGCTCGTGTCCTCCTGATATGGCTCATGCATCATGATTTGATTGTATCCTGAGTAAGCATCCATAAAAGACAATAATTCATGCCCGGCTGTTCCATCTACCAATTGATCGATTCTGGGCAACGGGAAACAGTCTTTGGGACATGCTTTGTTCAAGTCTGAGAAGTCGATGCATACTCTCCACTTTCCGTTTGCTTTTTTGACCAACACTGGATTAGAAACCCAATTTGGATAAGTGGATTCCCTGATGAAGTCATTCTCCATGAGCCGATCTACTTCTTCTATCAATGCTGTTGACCTTTCAGGACCCTGGGTTCTTCTTTTCTGCTTTATGGGTGTGAACTTCGGATCAATATTTAAAGCGTGTACGGCAATTTCTGGAGATATTCCACACATGTCAGCATGACTCCAAGCGAATACATCCAGGTTTGCTTTCAAGAATGCAATTAGTATATTCTGAACCGTCATACCAAGTTGTGAACCCACATTCAGCACCTTGTTTGGGTCATTCGGGTCAACAGGTATTTGTACCGTCACTTCTACCGGCACCACTCTATTTTCCCCTGCACTGGTTTTTCTGGGATCAATTTCCTTCCGCGCACCACTATGCTCACCAGTGTAGGGTCCACCCCGTACTTGCTACAAGGTAGGTTCTTTGATGCGGAGCGGAGCTGCCGCACCTTTTCCCATTTCTCTCTTTTTCGCCTCCAGCAACTCTGTGAGATAACATTCCTGCCCAGCATTCTGGTCCCCCTTCAAAACACCAACGCCGTTATCAGTGGGGAATTTCATAGTTAGGCACCACGGGGCGAGAATAGCTTTGAATGCAGCAAGAGTTGGTCGTCCCAAGAAGGCGTTATAAGCAGAAAATTCATCAACAATAACAAAAGTTTGCTTACGGACCACTTTTCTTTCCCCTTCACCAAGTTCTACAAATAAGTCGACAGTTCCGATGGGCTGCTTTGGTTCCCCAGTGAACCCCACAATTTTTGGCGAAGAAGCTTGAACATCAGCCATTGGAATCTTCATTTGATCAAAGGTCTTTTTGAAGAGGATATTGCAAGAAGCGCCGCAATCGACCAGCACTCTTCTCACAATAGCTGGTCCGATACCGGCAGTTATTACCAACGGATCCATGGTCGGAGCCTCAACTCCCATAGAATCTCTAACTCTGAATGTGATGTCAGCGTGACAAATTCTTTGCTGTTTTGAAGGCACAGTATCCTCCAAAACAAAAACAGTTTCTTCTTTCGGGGCGTGTCTCAGAGCATGAGCACACCTCTCCATTTCTCCCCAACTCCTGCCTGTTGGGTGAGGCCGCCCTGTGATTACATTAATAACAGGTCTTTCAGATTCCTTTATCGCAGCCTTTTCTCCTGAGTCAGATTGACGAGCAGGAAGTTGCTGCCCCTGAGTGGATGAGGCCGGATCACCTCTGTTTCTCTTAACATACTGTTGTAGTTTATTCTCTCTCAACAGTTCTTCAATCAAGTTCTTTAGATGGCGACATTAGTTGGTGTCATGACCAGGTTGGTTGTGAAATCGACAGAATCTTCCATTGGGAACAAAATTCTTTCCAAGCTTTAACTTAGGTGGCTCAGGGTACTCGATAGCATCCTTAGTTGCGAAGAAGATGTCCTCTGGGGTCTCAGTCAAAGGAGTAAAATCCGAAAAACGGCGTGGTTTCTTCATAACCTTCTGTTTTTTCCCACCGTTATTATCCCTTTTCTGTCCACCAGACTCTTTCTTGTTAGAAGTTTCAGCCACATTATTGTTTTGGATTTCAGCCACAACCACCTTTGATTGTGCAGAAAGATTCTCTAGACGCATAAATTCATCAGCCTTCTTATAAAACTTCTCTAGTGAATTCGGTTCCTTCATTTTCAACCATTTTCCGAACTAATTTATTTTATCGATGGCTCGCATCAAGTAAGTTAGAATCATTCGAGGCTCAGCATTATCCACTTCGGCCAAGGCTATGTTAAAGCGATTCAAGAAGGATTTGATAGATTCGCCGGAAGCTTGTTCTAGGCTAGACAGTGACATTATGTCCTTAGCCTTTGTAGCATACATCCTGAACTGATCCTTGAATTTACGAGTCAAATCAGAGAATTGTTCCACCGATCGGACCGGTAGCTTTGTAAACAAGAGTAGAGCCACTCCTTCCAAATAGACAGGAAAATATCTACATTTAATCTCATCGGTTGCCCTGGCACCTGTCATATGCCAGTCATATTTATATAAGAACTGATTTGGGTCGCTTGTTCCCCGATAGGCTGGATAGTAGGAGGAACAAATTTCTTTGGAAATTCAGCTTTTAGAATTCTCTTGGTAAACGGAGTCTTGCTTGGAGCAAATCCCCAGTCATTTTCATCTTCATTCCTTTGCATACTTTCTTTCATACTCTGGCGAACCATTCCTGATAGATATTCTTCATCATTTCGAGGCCTTGCCGGGCAGACGTCAGCCACCTTTTCGGAAGTTTGTGTGAACAAACATTCGCGAAGAGGCGGCTGCGACCTTGATCCTCCGGCTTGGGGAGGTGCCCCTTCGGCGTAGCCAGCTGCTCTTTGAGGAATATCTTTGTCTCGAGAATCATGAGTTTCTTCAGCAAAGGTTGGTTCATTGTTTTCTGGTTGTCGGTTCATCCCAAGCAAAGCGTTTAACTTGTCTATCATCAAAGCATTTTGGGCTTCCATTTGCTGGTATAACCCCAACACAACATCGTCAAGTTCACCCCTTGTGACTCCCACGGCAGGAGTTGCCTGATTTGGCGCTGGAGAGGAAGCAACCCTGTCATTAGCACCTCCGGATCTCGTGGACCTACTCTTTCTTCCAGGAGCCATGATTTCAGATAGACTTCTGGTTTTTAAAGAGATTCTTTCAGCAAACTTTTGCGGAGAAATGGTGAAAATATCCCTGAGTTGGGTTCTTAGTGAAAGCACCAAAATGTTAACGTAAAAATCGACGCTAACACCCCGGTGAGAGTATTAGTAATGTGAAAGCACTACCCGTTGGTACGGGAACTAGAAATAAGCAGGAAATAGCAGAAAAGTAAAGAGATAGCAATTTTATAGTGGTTCGACTTGAAATTAAGCCTACGTCCACTTTATCTTCTTTATTGATGATTCAGTTACAACTCTTTACAATACACTTTGATTACAACACACTTTAGACGAGTAGCTAGAACTTTGATGTAAGAGAGCTCTTTGAATCCTTGTCGGATGTGTTAGATCTCCTCTTGAAGTTCGTTGAAGCGTCTTTGGTGTTTGAAGTTTCGGATGAGTCGAGAAAACAACAGAGTATAGGTGTTCCAGAAATGATCCAAAAGTCCCTTTTCAGTTGGAGTAGGTGGGGTATTTATAGGAGAATTCTGGAATTAGGTCATAGGTCGTGAGCGACCTCGGATAGGTCGTAGGTCGTAAGCGACCTAAGGAGCACGGGCTACGACTTAATAGTTTTGCACCTGACCATTTGAACATATTGATAAGTCATAGGTCGTGAATGACCTAAGGTAGGTCGTAGGTCGCGTACGACCTAAAGGAAGAGGTGATGTGCATGCTGGTCATCTTCGAAGCTTGCTGAGTTGTTAGATCGTTGTGTTCCTAGGTCGCTGGATCACTCCATCCTTTAGGTCGCTAAGTCGCTCCATACTTTAGTTTGCTAGGAGTGTTCAACCCCTTAGGTCGCTAGTAGTGTTCAACCCCTTAGGTCGTTAGCTCATTTATACTTTTAGGTCGTTAGGTCGCTGGTGTTTTAGGTCGTTAGGTCGTTGGTGTTTTAGGTCGTTAGGGCGCTGGTGTTTTAGGTCGCTTCAAAAAGAGGAGTTAACAAATAGCCTTCCAGGGCATAGTCTTAGAATTCTACAAAACCAGTTCCATTGGATCCATAATAGTGTATTATTATAGGATTTCAAATTTCATAGAAATCAGATTTATCGTTTGCTCGTGGGTGCTGAAAACGCGTAGAAATTAATTTTAGGAATTTAATTTAAAATCAGTCGTTTAAAGCCGTAACTCCCATATACTATAGAATTGGCCTTCGAAACATGTTCCATTGAGTTTGGAATTGGGGTAAAATCTTATAAACACCAGTCGGCAAGTTTTGTTTGGAGATCGGAAAAATCAAGTGTGAACAGGTATTGTAAGTAGTAAACTATATGTGTATATATATACACCCAAGCCCAAAAAACCCTAGCCGTGAAAATAACACAGCAGCAATTATTGCTATGAACGGCCGAAACCATCCCAAAGTTCTCCTCCTTAGGTCTTTTCATTTACAAGCTATTAGCCAAAAGTTCCAAGTAGGAAATTGTAGAGCACCTCGACCTCTACACATCCAACGGTGGATCTGGACTGCAACGACTCGAGGTAGTGGAAAATCACCACGAACGACGTGCCGTTCACCATCGTTTTTCATGCCACCGATGAGACTAGGAGAGTGTGGTTGATTGGAGTAGGTGGGGCTCACGTAGGTGCCTTCGTTGATGGTTCTTGATCATCGCCTAGGGTCATATGTTGGGAGGCGTCATTGAAAAGGAGATATCGGCGATGGGTTTGTACGTGATTTTGGTGGCCTGGAACACGCGAGAGGGGAGGAAGAGATTGTATAGCCAGGATTCTCTGATGCCAGATCAACGACCAGATTTGTAGGTTAAAAAAAAATTTTAAATTTATATATATATATATATATGTGTGTGTGTGTGTGTATCGTGTAATCTTTAAAATGCTGTAATTTTCACATACTAGGTCGAAATAGGACGAAATAAGCGGTGATGAAATCGTGGCAATGAGTACTACGTTCTGGAACTAATTTGGAGTTGGTTGGAGCTAACTAAAATTTTAGGTTAAATCGAATGCCGTTCGATTTGATTTAAAATTGAAAACTCAAGGTGAGTTCAACTCACTCATTTGGTTAATCGGTGATGTTTTTATAGTGAATAAAATTTATTATGCTATTTTGATTGTTGAAACTGGTGATTGTTGAAATTAATTTAGGATGACGATATAGTATCTTGAAATGCTATTAGATTGGTTGAATCGGATCTAGGGTGATGATATAGCAACTCGAATTGCTATTAAACTGTTTATGTTTATTTTTAAGTTTATTTTCGGTATTGAATCATATTTGTGTGAAATTTGATGAATGGATTGTTTTTGAATTACGTTGTTTAATTATAACATAAATTGAATTGGAGTATATTTGTGTTATCTATTTGGCCAATAAACACCGTTTAGTATTTAATGGAAATGTGGTTTGAATGATATGTTAGAAGTAGGATAAACTTCTAACATGCTTTGATATAGAATTTTGGCAAATGTTAATTGATATTCAATCAATATAGAATAAGTGTCGTTTAACGGATTGATTGTTAGTCATGGAGTTAGATTTATGTTTATAAATTGATTATGTGAATCTTGATTATTTGACTTGGATAGTTAAATTGAATATAATGGTTGCATGTTTAATTACCATTTGAACTATTGAGTTGGTTTTTAAATTTGAACGGTTTCCGATTGTGTTTAACTTTAGATTTTATAATCTGAGGTGAAAATGTTTATTTTGGTGAATATATTTAAGTACTTTGTTAAGTTATTTATAAATGATTTGAAAGGTGGTTTATAAAGAAATATTGGTAATTTGGATTTTAATCGTGAAAGAACTATTTCGTGATTTTAAGTGGTATTATCTATTTATGGTAATATAATTATTCGATAAATAAATAGTAAAACATCGATTATTTTATTTGAACCATATTGTTTCAGATTAAGTAGTTAGGTTGATTTTTAAGATAGTTAGAGATCTACAAAGGATATATTGATGAAGGAAGCTGATGTTTAAAAGGGAAGTTGGATAAGTGAAATATGGGATTATAAAAGATTATCTTTATAAATGGATTTGGGAATTCATTAAGAATCTATGAAGGTTATTTGAAGTCACTTTATTTTATCTATTGGTGAAGTTTTAAAAGTGTAAAAATTTATTTATTATTAAAATATTTTAAGCCATATTTCTTTTATATTGTTTAAAAATGATTAAAGCTAAGTATATGATGTTTTAGTTTATTAATTAAATAAATTGTTACAAAAGGAATTATTTTTATAAAAAGAATTATGGAAAAGGGGTTTATAAATTTGGAAAGAGGATTAATATTGGAAAGAAAGTTAGATTTTGAATGATTATGGGAAAGAGGAAATTTATAAATGGTTTAGGAGATTTTTGGAAAAAGAGTCTTTGTGGATAAACTAGGAGATTTATAAGAAGATATTCTATATTAAAAGGTGAATGGTTAAAGAGAGAAAGGTTATTTCGAAATATTTATATCTTTGTTTAAAGTATATCTGTGTTTAATCATTTTAACACGATCTTGAGATAAGTAAATATTTCTAGATAATTGGTTAAGATACTTATATTGTTTTGTAAGTATATGTGAAAGGTTCTTTAAGTTTCGAAAGGAATGGTTTGAAGATATACTTATATTGTTTAGATAGAACTTGGTTAATTTTCTAATTATCGAAAACATTTCGTTTTGTGAATATACTCATTTTTTTGAGATAAGTATATGAAATTGATTTCCAAGTTTTTGAAAAGTGTTTTTAAATTAATGAAGGTTAAGCTCAGTGGGTACCATGGGAAATGTAATCTATGTTTGAATGATTGTTATTTGATAGTTAAATAACCGACTATCAAATATTGCAAAATTCATTGATCGTTTCGAAGAGACCAAGATCAGATTTAATCTTCTGAAAAACCACTTCGATCCGATTTGTGCTTTAAGAATTGTGATATCATGATATGAAGATGGTGAATTTTGAAAAGATTGGTTTGTCCAGACCCAGGACAACTTGTATGGATGAATGTCTGATAGTGCATTTCTAACGATTGCATACATTGGTTTTTACAAACGTACATCTGCTTGGTGGCGGAGAAGGCAACTTCTCTTTAGTTTAACACCCTTCCTTGAGACGTACGAGCTCAAGGGTGGTATTGTTGTGGAAAGGAGTTAGTTGTTAATGGAAATGGAAATTTTAGAATTCCAAGTATGAATGCTATTCTAAAGGTAAAACATAGCCTCAAGCCTCATCAACCGGGAATGACTAAAATATGGGAGTTACAGTAGGGCTAAGTGGGTCGCACCCAAGTAGGGTATGTTATCACCTTCTAGATACACTTGGGTACATTATATTATAAATTATGGATATGGTTGTGCATGGAAAAGATAGGGCTCGATAAGGGTGTGAAAACCTAGGGTGACAACATATTCAATACTATCCAGTAAGGGGTAGGCCGGTCCTGTTTTGGCAGGGATCGTTAAGTACGATCTCGGTACATTTTTATAGAAGTGTAATGTGAAGAGCGGTACCCAGTAGTCCAGTCATTGTTGGAATCTGATATCCACTATTAGCCTTTACGGTTTTGATTGTATACCGAATATTGCTGAAATGTGTGATGCAAGCATTTCAGCTATTTTCTATTTATTTTCTTTGAATACTATTATAATATCAGATGATTTTGATATAAATTGTTTTGGTTGTCATAAGGTAAAAACCTGTCATATTTATGTGTGGCGTGGTCTTACGAGATACGATTGTTTTCCAAAGGATTTTTGGAATATAATAAAATTCAAATTGAGTGTGTTTTCTCACGCTGGTTTTCTAGAGTGACTCGAGTGTTATTTTATTATAATGCTCGGGTCATACCGAGTATTACAGATCCAGGTTAGGATGCTATGGAACTCAGGAGACGAGCTGGATGATAGAGATGTATCCCACATACTTGATTATATTCTGTTGTGTGTAGCTGTATATTCAACACTTGTGAGGACAAGTTATTATAACTATCCAGATTGATTGTTCATTGTTGTACTCTGATGATTGTATATATGTATTAGTAGCTACAGATTCCTTTGTATAAAATCTATTATTATATATTATATTTTGTTCCGCTGTGATTGTGAGATTTTGTTTTATTATTTATATTTCTTCTTCTATCTTTTTCTTCTTTACCCTTAAAGATTTGTATTTCCGTTCAAATTGAGTTAGACACATGTGATTTATTGTCGACTCAAAGTGTATGGAGATATGGGCCTCTACAATGTGTATCGACTACCATAAGCTATACGAGAGGACGATCAAGAATAAGTATCCTTTGCCGAGATCGATGACTTATTTGATCAGTTTAGTGGGGCTAGAGTGTTTTCCCAATTAGACTTGGCGACAGGTTTCCATCAACTAATAGTGGCAGAGGACAGTATCCCATTGACGGTATTCCGAACAATATATGGATCTAAATGGTTGGTAATGCCATTTGGATTGACAAATTCACCTGCTTTCTTCGATGATTTGATGAACCGGGTTTTCCAAGAGCACTTCAATAGGTTCTTATTGTTATTCATAAATTATATTTTAGTATACTCAAAAGATGAAAGAGAGCATGAGATTCATCTTAGAGTGGTGTTGGAGAAGCTGAGGCAAAATCAGCTAAAAGTGAAATTTTCCAAGTGTCATTTTTTGAAGAAAGAGATTAAGTTTCTTGGTCATGTGGTTTTAGAGAAGGGATTGTCAGTCGATCCAGATAAGATCGAAGTTGTGAACAATTGGAAGAGACAAGAAACGGTTACCGATATCAAAATTTTCTTGGACTTGCTGGCTATTACCGAAGATTCATCAAGGATTTTTCGCGGATAGCAGCGCCTTTGACCAAGCTTACCAGGAAGGAAATGAAGTTTGTTTGGTTCGACAAATGTGACGGAGCATTATTTAAGTTAAAGCATTTGTTGGCCAAAGCTCCAGTATCAGTAGTTCCAGATGGTAACCAAGAGTTGCTAGTGTACACAGGTGCATGTGGGACTGGATTGGGAGCAGTATTGATGCAGAAGGGAAAAGTTATTACTTACGCATCTAGGCTGCTTAAACTGCACGAAGTAAGATATCATACTCAGGACTTGGAGTTGGCAGCGGTAATTTTTGCCTTGAAGATTTGGAGGCATTATCTCTTAGGGAAGAGGTTTGAATTGTATACCGATCATAAGTCTTTAAGATACCTATTCTCTCAAAAGGAGTTGAATATGCGATAACAGGGGTGGCTGGAGTTTTTGGCTGCTTATGATTTTGATAGACTATACCCCAGGAAAAGGCAAGAAATTAGCGGATGCTCTGAGCAAAAGACATCAGAATGTGGTATTTGCTATGTTGGTGGAGTGAAAAGATCTGGAAGCTTTGACTAGTTGTGGTGTGCAGTTAAGATCAACTGCTAGTTCTAGTCAGAGTACTGCTATGTTGTCCTATTTGGAAGTTCCACCAGTATTGATCGAGAGAATTGCTTCTAAATAGAAGGAGGATCCATTATTAGCTTAGAGGATCAGAAGACTTGAGGTTGGAACCAAGGTTGATGATTTGAAAGATTTTTGTCTTGACCAGAGAGGATGGTTGAGAAAGAAGGGACGGTTATGTGTTCCAGAAGTGGAAAATATGAGAAGAGAAGTTCTTGAGGAATGTCATCGATCCAAGTTTACGATTCATCTGGAGGGACCAAGATGTATCGAGATATGAAGAGGAGCTTCTATTGGGAAGGCATGAAGAGGGATTTTGGCTTGTGGGTTAGGAAATGTGTAAAATATCAACAAGTGAAAGCCGAACATCAGAAGCCAAGTGAGTTACTTCAACCTCTAGCTATTCTAGTTTGGAAATGGGATTCGATATCCATGGATATTATATATGGTTGCCAAGGTCAAGGAAAGGAAATGAGAGTATATGGTTTATTGTGGATAGTTTGACCAAGAGTGCACATTTCATTCCAGTAAAGTCGACCTGAACGGCACCTATTTTAGCAAAGTTGTTCATGAAGAACATAGTTAGACTTCATGGGATTCCTAGTAGCATAGTCAGCTACAGGTTCACTTGCGAATTTTGGAGGAGCCTACAAAAGGTATTAGGTACCAAGCTCAGAATGAGTACAGCTTATCACCCACAGACAGATGGACAGACAGAGAGAGTCAATAAGGTGCTTGAGGACTTGCTAAGAGCTTGTATATTGGACTTTTGTGGATCTTGGGAGGACCGTCTACATTTGATTGAGTTTTCCTATAATATAGCTATCAGATTACTATAGGAATGGCGCCTTTTGAAGCTTTGTATGGAATACCATGCAAATTGCCAGCATGCTGGTTGGAGACTGGAGAAAGATTGGTCTTAGGTCTGGATTTGGTTAGAAAGGCGTCAGAAAAGATTAAGTTAATTCGAGGACAGATGAAGGAATCTCAATCCCGGCAGAAGAGTTATGCAGATAACAGGCGTAAAGACATAGAGTCCTAAATGGGAGACAGTGTTTTCATTTAAATATCACCTATGAAGGGTATGGTATGGTTTGGACAGTCGGGAAAGTTGGCCCCTAGATATGTTGGACCATTCCAGATTTTAGAAAGAATTGTAAAACTTGCTTACAGAGTAGAGTTGCCGAGCACTATGGTAGGTGTCCATAATGTATTCCATGCGTCTCATCTTCGCAAGTATGTGCATGATCCAGAGGCTACTATTCCTCAGATAGTGTTGGGGAGGACTTTGTAGTAGAGCCTGATTTAACTTTTGTTAGACAACTAGTTCGGGTTGTTAAAATGTTTCGCAAGTGATTTCGATTTACTATGAATTTTCTAAGCAAAAAAGGCTTAATAATTGTATTTAAATGTTAATATAATTAATTATTTTGAAAATAATTTTTGAAATAAGAAATCTGATCTATAGCAGATTTTATGCAAAGAAATTGTTAAAATATGTCATTAACCAATAGAAATTTAACAAAGAATTGTTAAAGTATGTCATTAACTAATAGGAATTTGACAAAAATAGGAGTTGTGGTTTTCAAGTTATTTACGACTCTGCCAGTCAACCTTCCGACTAAGTAATCTTTCGACTTAAAACCTTCCGCAGCACTTCTGGACCATTCTACAACATTTTTGATGAACCTTTCGACTTAGTAACCTTTCGACTAAGTAACCTTTCAACTAAGAACCTTACGCAGCACTTCTGGACCTTTATGCAGCATTTTGGAAGCACCTTTCGACCTTTTCAAAAGCACCTTTCAACCTTATCAAAACCTACGTTCGACAGTAGTTGTAAACGTTGCGGAAGCCCTTTTGTAGCAGTTTTCTCGGGCTTTGTTTGTAAACTTCAAATAAGCATAACTTTTTAACCGTAAGCCCGTTTTTCCAATGTGACTACTCTACGGAAAGGGAAACCATCATTTGAACACAATGGAATATGTTAGAGACCTTAACTCTACACATATATAATGTTATAGCTAAAAAAAGTTCTATATTTCCGTAGGGGGTTGATTTCTTTGCTTTCGAATATGTTTGCTTGGTTTTCTTTGCCTTCGAAGGGGATACTTTCGAAGGGGTTGTAAAATTGTTTTCTTTTGACCAAGTTTTATATTTTCAAAAGGTAGTATTTAAAGTATTATAAGGTAGGGGCCTAATTATTTTAAGAGCTTTCGAAGGAGGTTACCCTATGAAGTCGAAAGCTAGGTTTCGAAGGTATTGAAAGGTTTTATGACCGAAACACTATTTTTAAAGGAAAAACCCATGGCTATATTAAAGGAGTTTTTATAACGGTCTAAAAAGAATCTATCTTTGATAAATTAAACCCTTAGGATTGGTATTTCTATGGTGTTATATTGCTTCTTCTAATATGAATATATTCACTTTATAATGGACCTATAACTGTATTTTGAGGAAACGGGGTGGGAGAACCAGTTAGGTTAACCCAGTAGTGAATATAAATTGAATAAACTCCTGAATGAGTAGAATTGCATCAAGGAAGTTAGGAAGACTAGAATATATGATGCTAAAATATAAAGGAAAGACATTGGCAAGGGCTAGTAGGTTTCCAGTAAGCCCATAAAAACTGTATGATATTTGCAGGTGCCAATAAGTTAATAGTTAGCCCATGAAAACTATGTATAAAAGAGGATGTCAGATAGACAGGTTCATAGTTAGCCCATGAAAACTATGTGTAAATAAAGATGTCATATAGACAGGATCTTTGTATGCCCATGAAAACTATGTAATTGGACAGGGAGTCCTTAAATGTTTAATCGTTATTAGTTAGCCCATGAAAACTAATAGGATAATAGTAATTCTAGAAACTATAATTGAAGCAGATAATCAGAATGAAAGGGGATGGGTAATCCAAATTTGATTTGCTTATTTTGCATATCATCATAATGTTTTGAAATACTATGTTTTTAACCATTGTGGATGTAGGAGCATAGTGTATGGTTTTATAAATGTTTTAGGATACTAGTGAGGGTAAAACCCATTCCGCTAAGTGGTGTGGTCTCACTATATATCTATTTGGTTTGAGATGATAGACTATTATTCATACCAGGCTTTATGTCTGACTCAAAGTTTTTGCTTCCCCTTAAACTCTCGGGTACTCAATTGATTTTGAGTAGTTTGAGGTTTAGGGTTTTCAGGTTCTCTTCTTAGACGAATAAAGCTTCTGCAGGCGTGCATGAGGCATATAGTTATTTAGAGATATCTTTTCCGGTGTGTGTTTTGTTTGATAATAGCTGTATTATTTAAAACGATATTTTTCGTCCAATGCTTATATTACACCGCTCGCTGTGGCAAAGAAGTTGGTACATATGGAATATAAAAATTAATGCTAGTATGATCGATACTTAAAATATCTATTTGTCAAATTAATGGTATGTTTTTTGGTGTAGATTTTATTATTTCAATCGTCGACGAATTTTGGGTGAATTTTGTGATGACTATTGTCTCAACATAAATATATACATGCGTTACATCAATATATTATCAGTTATTGGCTACGATACGGTACCACATTTTTACTCATAAACATTGGGTGTAATTGTATAGTAAATTACTATATTTATGCTCATAAATGCTTTTAGACCTAATATATTGCAATTTATTGATGAATAATGAATACTAAAATAAGTTACCATATTTGTAACAACCCGAAATTTTCGATCGTGAAAATTCCAAATAGTTAGGAAAAGAAGAAAGAGATAGAAGAAAAAGATAGAAGAAGAAGAAACAGAAAACACAACCAGATTCTCACATTCGTAGCAGATCAAAATATAATATCAAATAATACCAATTTACAAAGAATACTGTATCTATCAATTTTATTTTAATACATCAGAGTTCACACATACACAATCACTGGACATATACAAATCAACATATCTCAGATAAACAGAAATATATCACAGTGGAAACACTCCATACGTTCCTGCCACCCAACTCGTTTCTTGAGCTCTAGAACGTCCTTACTTGAAAATCTGTAATACTCGGTCTGACCCGAGCATTACATCAAGTAACACCCGGGTCAGGCTGGAAAGCGACGTGAGTAAACCCATATAATATGATATACCAAATTATATAACCTATGTGAATTTCCAGGGTAACTCGTACTTTTCTACGAGTTCTTAACTTACTTAAGTCAATCATTTATCTCAAACAATATTCAAGAATTGTTACCCGGTTTAAATATCCATGATACTTAACTTATTTCATTCCAGCCGGCTTTCTACTAAAATAAAATTTATAAAGATTTTAGATTACAAAACAAAGTGGTTTCGGATACTTGCTGATACCCGACCCCGGTCTCTTCGACTCAATATCATCTTAATTCCAGTTTAAATGGATACAAATCCATTTTAATACCATGTATCATAGTCACACAGCAAATCAATTATCGATAGACAACACACAATCTCACAGTTCAACCCATCATAGCATATCACAATTCATTACAAGCTATCAGACTAGATATAAATCTAATCATTCAATACCATTCAAACATCCATGACAAATTAAATCAGATGTTCAATCTCAATCTAATTACCAACTTTAATTACTTATAATACTTTTAATCCTGCTTGCTTAACATAAATTAATCATAAACCAATTAATTAACCACTTTTAATTATCTTGCTCAATTAATCATTCTTTACCTAATCGCATTCATAAATTATCCTTAAATTACTTATATTAAACAACTAATCCTTTAATTGATTACGCCAAGTAATTAATCATTAATTACTTCCATTTAATTACTTCCATCAGTAATTATCCTCTTTATTTAATTACATTTAGTAATTATTCATTAATTACTCACATTAAGTAATTATACTAAATTAGTTGCATTAAGTGATTACCTTAATTAGTTAATCTAATTAATTATCTTAAATTAATTACATTAATTAATTAATTATCACTTAATCACTAGTTCATGATTCTCCTTACTTACATTCATTAACTATCCTTTAATTACTTTTATTAAATAATTATCCTTCAATCATCCCTGATTAATTTCATTAAGTGATTAAGTTTGAATTAATTTCACTAATTAATTATCTTTAATTAATCCCAACACTAATTGAACAAAGATAAATTCTTATTTGAATTACATAATTAATTATATCATTATTCTTTATTTGAGAATCATTTAGGAATTAATTTCCTAATTTTATCTAATATAATTACTTTTAAACTTTAACTTTTAAGATATACTAAATCAAAACAAATTAAATTACAAGATCATTTGACTTACAATTTATATTGAAATTTGTATTGGGAACTTAACTATACTTGCCCTTAAATAAACTTGCTTAAATACTTGTTTTGAAGCTTGTCAACCAATATTATATTCTTACAACTTCCAACTAAATTTACTTATACTTTAAACCTTGGTTAAACTTGTTCAATTATTTCCTATGTATTTTAAAAACCAGATAACTGATCGAAAAAAAACCCCGAGCCCAAACCCAGGAAACTCGATTAACAACTTGAGCCAAAAATCAACCTTCCCTTCGAAAAAAAACTCGAGTTCGATAGCGTGAAAATCCTCGTCTTCCCCGAAGCTCCCGAATGCCCAATAACATCAGACACAGGCGAATACTCGCGCATGTGCACGGCCATCGACGTTGCTCCGACCCATCACCGATGACGCCACCAAGTCGACGTCAACACTCTCAAATGATTCCCACCATCAGAACAACGTAACAGTCTCCATAGCGAAATCGAGTTGAGACGAAAGTCATCAGAACCAACCTTGATCCCTAAATTCGCCATCCCTTCGCCTCTGACCATCTAATACATCATCATCGAGCCTTGTCGTTCGCCTAGCCCCCCTCTGTCTTTTCCCCAACCACCGATTGTTTCCAGATCAACTACGACAACGCAAAAGCCCCGACCTCAACAACGACAAAACGAGCTCCTCAAACCCTAAATCGCCGTCTATACCCCACCACGGTGAGTTAAAAATTCCCCGACCAATTTTTCCCAACACCTTGATCCACGATATTGCCTCAGCAACAATCTCGACCTCTCACAAATCCTTGATCGCCGGAGTTTGATTAAAACATGATTTTCGTTCATCGCGTGATTACTCTCGAATTTTCATCCTAAAAATCATGATATGCTTATATAAATTCACCATTTTTAATTATGATTCAGTTTATCTACTCCAAATATAAAATCAAGATGATCGATTTTCTTGTTATAATGAGATTTCCACTATAAATCTTATTATCCAGTAAATAACTTACTAATTAAGCCTAAAAATATTTTTAAAAATCAAATTAGTTACCACAACCAAACTTTCCTTTAAAGATCCTAACCTATAGGTGATTGGAAAGAGAGTGATAAAATTTGAACAAATTTTTAGTATGTTTCTTATAAGATTAGAGACTATATATACATACTGTCATACATACTCAAACGAATTTCTTTTTATATACATGCAAGCAGGTTTATATTCATACAAACATTATTCCATATCATACTTAAAGATTTTCTCATATGAAATCAAAGGTAAACAGATTTAAACCTTAGAAGTTAGTTTACTCACCTTGATTAGTTTTTGAACAGAGAAATGCTTTTGAACTGCTACTTGCTTTTGATCTGGTTTTCATCCTTTCTAGCTTGATTTGTTTTCCTTTTTTTTCGTTGTGAACCAAAGTGTGTATGTGAAAGTATAGGCAGTGAATATTTATTCAGAGAAGTGAAGCGTGTTGTACAAGCCTAGGGGTACACTCCTCTACAGGCTTTTTCTTTTATTTTTCCTTGCTCAGAGATTTTTCTTGACTTGATTTGATTTTGTTTTATTTCTTTAATGGAAGCACCTTGTATATTTCGTATGAGGTAGGCTGTGCGTATGAAGGCAACCAAACAATGATAGATATGTGTGTATATATATGGGCGGAAGAGTACCAGGGAAGATAGGGTCTATACATATATATGCAGGCTTTTATTTTTGTTTTTCTTTTGCTATTTGATTTGAAACCAACTGATTTGATCCTTTATGAGTACGACTAGATTCATTATGTTGATTTGCGATTGACTTTGATATGTATTTATGAGGTTGTCTCCTAAGGTGTTTAAATATGCTTATCACATAGTCTTGAAATCTGTCATTATATTTATACATGTTCACATTTATACAATTTCATGTATCTTAATTCATGTGGCAAATATATATATATATATATCAATTACCTATATACTTGTGCATGTTTAATTATCATAATGTTTTGTCTTGTACATACATACATATATATATATATATATATATATATATATATATATATATATATATAGACACACACACACACATTCCTAGACATTATACCTTAATTTCAAATGGTGGAGTTTTATACATTATTTATTTCCTATAAGATTTATCACACCCAGAGATTAAATATCTAATATAAATTTTTAATTCAATATTTATTTTAGTTTCCAAATCAACATATATATATTCAGATATTTTTAATCATCGGAAATTCATTTGTTCGACCCATCAAAATTAGTATCCCGATATTTTAAACCAGTTAATTACCAATTTAACAACCGTTAAAAATCTGGGTCGTCACATTCCTTCCCCCTTTAGAACTTTCCGTCCTAAAAAAGGAACAAAACCAGAATTTATGAAAATGCTTAAAATCAGATAAATTTTCTTTGATCATTTTTAAAACACTTTTTAATGTCTATATAATATTATTCCAAAGTAGTTTTTATAAAACTACTTTTATAACTCGATGTTTCAACAAGTCCATCCTGGTTCTCATAGAAATTCGATCATACGTTCATCAAGCGTAGGATTGAAAATCTATAAGTACTTGGTAAACTCGTTTTGAACACCCAGTGAAAATACTTAGAAAATAATTTTATTGAAAATATAGAAATCATTTATTTTGAAAATAGAGGAAATATCTTGGTGAAAATGCTTTGGAAATCATCACCCCCATCCATGGTCGCAGTTACATCCTGGGTTACGTTGCCATCGCAGCAAAAGTCCATGTAACTGTAGGCACTCCGCGCCCCCTCGATTATGCCATAGAACCCACAACAGATCGCAGTTACATTCTAGGGTTACGTTGCCATCACAACAAAAGTCCATGTAACTGTAGGCATCAGCACCCTCGATTTTCGCTGTCAAAAATGAAACTTCTCCACTCTCACATAGGTCGTACTCTACCAATGTAAAATCAAACGTAGACTGTTGGCTCTCAGCGGCACACACGACTTTTGCTATGTTACCATAGTGTCGCAGTCTACCGATATAAAATCAAACGTAGACTGTTGGCTCTCAGCGGCACACACGACTTTCGCTATGGTCTGCAGTAGATCGTAGTGACATCGAGTTACACTGTCGTCACAGCATAATCCAAATGCCTCTGTAGGCATCAGCGCCCTCGACTTCCGCTACACACTATACATGATCCTCAGGAACTAGTTTTGCCGGACTCCTCACAGGATAAACTTTAGAACCTCCCCTTAGAGGCTCAAGGCATTACCACCTTGTGGCACTCCTGAGAAGTTCATTCAAGGGAGCGCCTTTTTCCCCAGAGCCACTTTCAAAACATTTTATACTATACACATATAGTATTTTCCAAATCATACACCTAGTATGAATTTCATATAAATCTTCTTTCTCAAAATCGATTATCCCAAAATCGATAATTCACAACTAGGCTTTCCAAATTCCAAATTTGATTTTCCTCAAAAATCAAAAGCCTTTTTTAGAAACCCATAGGTTCCCAAAACCTTTTTCCAAAATCATTTTCACAAAATCCTTTATATATATGTGTTTGCGCCAAAATTGGTCACAAACTCCGAATGTTGTCAAAGCACCAGTGTATGAATATAAATCAACAATAATCACACACAAATCTCAAATCTAATCAAACAGAGTATCACAATTCAGAAATAATGAACAGAAACACGAGATTTATAGTGGTTCGGCGATCTTGCCTACGTCCACTCTGAAGTTGATGATTTTATTGATGTTCACTCGATGATTACAATCTCTTCTAATGTAGTACAACTGATTTTAAGATTAGAATCTGAATCTAGGGAAGCAGTGGTGATTCTGAGTAAATCTGGCAGAGTCTGGGCGCTCTTTAGCTCCTAAAATTGTCCGACCCCTTTTCTGAATGACCAGGGGCTCTATTTGTAGGTGTAGGAGGCTGATATTTTGCCCAAATTGAGGGGAGACCAGTTCTGGAACGTGAGGGGGCCCACAAACCTGCTTTTAGGAAATCCGGGCCCACTTTGGGATCGATTCGACCCTTGCTTCGAATCGATCAAGATTTGCTCCGATTGAGATGAAACTTGGTGTGAACATTCTTCATCATGCGCTTAATCTTCTGTGAAAATTTCATAGCATTTGGACTTGTAGATCTCAAGTTATGATCGATTCAAGTGATGATCTTCGTCATATGGATTCGATCGAATCGGTAGGGTCGAATCCATATGTTTGGCCTATGGATTCGAACTGAGGCTTGTTCTATGGATTCGAACTAAGGCTTGTTCTATGGATTCGAACTAAGGCTCGTTCTATGGATTCGAACTAAGGCTCGTTCTATGGATTCGAACTAAGGCTCGTTCTATGGATTCGAACTAAGGCTCGGCCTATGGATTCGAACTAAGGCTCGTTCTATGGATTCGAACTAAGGCTCGACCTATGGATTCGAAGAAAGGTCATAGGATAGATTCGAAGTAAGGTCATAGGATGGATTCATAGGATGGATTCGAAGTAAGGTCATAGGATGGATTCATAGGATGGATTCGAAGTAAGGTCATAGGATGGATTCATAGATGGATTCGAAGTAAGGTCATAGGATGGATTCGAAGCAAGGTCATAGGATGGATTCGAAGTAAGGTCATAGGATGGATTCATAGGATGGATTCGAAGTAAGGTCATTTTCTCTATCTTGAATTGATCATAGCTTGAGCATACGAACTCAGATTGGCTTGAAACTTGAACCGCTGGTTTCTACGGCTTTGCTTATCATGTCTTGTCAATTCTGGCTCAATCCGGACTTGGGAAAAATTCATCGATATTCATGGCGAATCAGTGTATAACGATCTTTTACGACGAACTGTCTTTAGTTTTCCAGTCGACTTTTTGGTGTCACGGCCTTGCCAAAAGGCGGGATAACATTTGCCCCCCAAAACATGCCTTGCGATAGGAAGGTGTGTTTTGTAATGCCATAAGCTGGATGTTCATATCCTGTTGATGACCTGTGGTACAACCTGCGAGGAGTTTGACAGTTTTATATGACCTTAAATGACGACCGTTCGCGATCTAGCCATTTGAGGTGGAATGCGACCGTTCGTGATCTAGCATTTTTTATATGACCTTAAATGACGACCGTTCACGATCTAGCCATTTTAGGTGAGGGGTGCCGTTCAAGGCGAGTTGTGACCATTCACGATCGGGTGTCGTTCTAGACGAATTATGATGGATTGTGACCGTTCGTTGTCGTATGGTGCACGGGATAAAATGTGATCGTTCGCGATCGGATGCCGCATGAGGCAAATTGTGACCGTTCGAGGTCGAATGTCGTTCTAGACGAAATGTGACTATTCGAAGTCGGGTGTCGTTCTAGACGGATTATGATTGTTCGAAGTCGGATGTCATTCTAGACGGATTGTGATCGTTCGCGATCGAGTATCGTATGAGGGAAAATTTGATCGTTTGCGATCGGGTGTCGTTCTAGACGAACTATGACCGTTCGCGGTCAGGTGACGTGGAAAGAGGAATGTGATCGTTCACGATCGTGTGCCGTACGGGGCAAAAATGTGATCGTTCGCGATCGAATGTCATATTAGGTGAATTGTGACCGTTTGTGGTCGAGTGCCGTACGAGGCAAAGTGTGATCGTTCGTGATCGAATGTTATACTAGATGAAGTGTGACCGTTCGCAGTCGGGTGTCGTTCGACGCAAATGGTGACTGTTCGAGGTCGGGTGCCGTTTGAGGCTAATGGTGACCGTTCGAGGTCGGGTGCCGTTCGAGGCGAATGAGTGTGCCCGGGAGGGGGACTTAGTATTATCAATGTCAGGTTCACGTTCGGGTGAACTTCTGAATCAGCGATCGTGGCGGTTCGTCGCCATACAAGGTGTGCTTGTGGACCGTTCGCGATCCAAAGCATACACAAGTAACTTCTTCTACAGAATTGAAAATATCAAATTAACGTTCACAGAAATATTCAAACAAACAAAGTCTAAATGTTCGAATCAACATGAAACAAAAGCAAAGCAAGGATGTCAAAGTGTAAATTCTCACTACGAGACGATCAACAATCATTCAGAGCATGCCTGTGGATCGTTCGCGATCTCATACATGTGTAAATGGTTTGATGTTGTTAGTGAGAAGTTTACGACTTGTTCATCGTTTATTCAAATCAATTGATAACCAAACGGTGTCCTGGTTCAGGATCACCCCTAGCTGATGTAGATGGTGGTCGCTCTGGTTCCACCGTTGGAGTTCGCCTCCTCACATACTGAAGTAGCCTGCCGTTCCTGATATGCCCTTCTACCTCATCCTTCAGGTGTCTACAATCATTTGTGCTATGTCCATTCAGCTCGTGGAATAAGCAATATTTGTCTGATTTTCTCTCGTCGGTAGTTGGATCCCGTCGTATTCGTCTACGATAGGCAATTTGCTCCCATGTGTCTCGGTAGATTCGCTCCAAACTCTCATTCAGCTTTGAGTAGGTGGTGAATCGTGGCTCTTTTCACAATCGCTTTGGCCTGTCACCATTGTCCTCAGCCTTTTGTTTTCTTTTACCCTGGTCTGAATCCTTTTCAAAAGGCTTTTTGTCTTTAAGTGCATAAACTTCTATTCCCTCTCCTTCTTCTCTTTCAGCATTAGTGTCTTCCAATCGTAAAAACTTTTTTGCCTCGTGATAGAATTCTCCTAGATCCATAGGCGGATCCTTAGTTAATGAATTTTTGAATTCCGTGCCGTCAGCTACTGCGGACACAGCTGCCATCATAACCATGGATGGATCTGGCCGATACACCGATGCTGCTGCCGCATTGAACCGCGTCAAGAAATTCCTCAAAGACTCCCCAGCTTTCTGCTTTAGCATTGCCAAACTCATCACATTCTTGGTCTTGAAATATGAATCCTGAATTGCCTTATAAATTTCTCAATCAAATCGGTCCATGTCCCAATGGAGCCGCTTTCTAGCTGTCTGAACCATAAAGCTGCTATGTCTGTCAAATACAGTGGGAAGCACCGGGCCATGACTTCCTGTGATGCCCCCAGCACTTCCATGTGCCTTATATACCTCGTTAGATGGACCGCAGGGTCCGTCCTCCCATCATACCTCTCTACTGCTGGTAGTTTGAATTCTGGTGGGTTCCTGGCCAACCTAATCGCAGGAGAAAAAGGACTCTTGTTCACGTCTTCAAGATCTCTGTTTACTAATCATCCTCTCATGGCTCGCCTAACCATCTCTGCCAATCTATCATTGTCTCCAAGCTGTAGTCCTCGTTCACTACCTTCGATCTGCCCCCCGAGTCCTTGTGAGCTTTCGGGTGTCTGCCCCCCTGGCTGAGCGTTCATCCCTCTATCGCTGCCAGGTTGCTCGGATGTCCTTGTCTCTCTTCCCGGGTTCGGATCAACATGTCCTAAGCGTGTGCCCCCAGCTCCGGCGCTGCGTTGGATGATCCTGTTTCGTTCTGGACTCTGGTTGTTCCTTGATTTTGCGCTCCAAGTTGCCCAATCTGTTGAAGCAAGTTCTGTATTATTTCTTCTTGTCTTCTCATCATTGCCTCTATCTCGTCCCTGGTGACGAAGGCTGAAGCTTGGTTTGCTCCTGAGGAAGCCTCTTGACTTCCTTCGTGCTGACTTCTCTCAGCTCTTTGCCTTCTACTTGTTTGTTGAGTCATTGTCTTTCAAATTTTCAAATCTTGTGTAGCGGGTGTTATTCAATTCCCAATGAAAGCACCAAAGTGTTTGCGCCAAAATTGGTCACAAACCCCGAATGTTGAGAAAGCGCCAGTGTATGAATATAAATCAACAATAATCACACACAAATCTCAAATCTAAGCAAACAGAGTATCACAATTCAGAAATAATGAACAGAAACACGAGATTTATAGTGGTTCGGCGATCTTGCCTACGTCCACACTGAAGTTGATGATATTATTGATGTTCACTCGATGATTACAATCTCTTCTAATGTAGTACAACTGATTTTAAGATTAGAATCTGAATCTAGGGAAGCAGTGGTGATTCTGAGTAAATCTGGCAGAGTCTGGGCGCTCTTTAGCTCCTAAAATTGTCCGACCCCTTTTCTGAATGACCAGGGGCTCTATTTATAGGTGTAGGAGGCTGATATTTCGCCCAAATTGAGGGGAGACCAGTTCTGCAACGTGAGGGGGCCCACATACCCCCTTTTAGGAAATCCGGGCCCACTTTGGGATCGATTCGACCCTTGCTTCGAATCGATCAAGATTTGCTCCGATTGAGATGAAACTTGGTGTGAACATTCTTCATCATGCGCTTAAGCTTCTGTGAAAATTTCATAGCATTTGGACTTGTAGATCTCAAGTTATGATCGATTCAAGTGATGATCTTCGTCATATGGATTCGATCGAATCGGTAGGGTCGAATCCATATGTTTGGCATATGGATTCGAACTGAGGCCTGTTCTATGGATTCGAACTAAGGCTCGTTATATGGATTCGAACTAAGGCTCGTTCTATGGATTCGAACTAAGGCTCGTTCTATGGATTCGAACTAAGGCTCGTTCTATGGATTCGAACTAAGGCTCGTTCTATGGATTCGAACTAAGGCTCGTTCTATGGATTCGAACTAAGGCTCGGCCTATGGATTCGAACTAAGGCTCGTTCTATGTATTCGAACTAATGCTCGGCCTATGGATTCGAACTAAGGCTCGTAGGATGGATTCATAGGATGGATTCGAAGTAAGGTCATTTTCTCTATCTTGAATTGATCATAGCTTGAGCATACGAACTCAGATTGGCTTGAAACTTGAACTGCTGGTTTCTACGGCTTTGCTTATCATGTCTTGTCAATTGTGGCTCAATCCGGACTTGGGCAAAGTTCATCGATATTCATGGCGAATCAGTGTATAACAATCTTTTACGACGAACTGTCTTTAGTTTTCCAGTCGACTTTTTGGTGTCACGGCCTTGCCAAAAGGCGGGATAACAATATGTATATATATAATAACCTTGGGAATTTTTTGAATCACTTCATACTTGTATAAATTCACTTTTATACTTCAAATACTTTCAAAACCCTTTTTTCTGGCAATAGATTCAACAAGGGGAGTTTACCATATATAACAAAGATATATAACTTTATTTATTCCAAATCAAATATTCAAATTTGATTACTCTTTTATAAAGTTATTAACCACATTACTTTTCTTCATAAAGTGAATCTTTAATCATAGAAATTTCCAATTTCCATTTTACCCCATCATATATTTCACAAAATATACTTTCCATTTCAAACCCAATTTTATAATTCTTATCCATAAATTTTCAATATCAATTTCATTCAAACCCGTACGATGTACACATATCCTCCGTACGCTACATCAATCGGATAGCTCACTCGATCACACAATTTCACTTCCGAACTAGTATTGTCCACCCGACTTTCTAGTGTGGACTCAGATCTGGTTTCTTGATCAGAAACCGTCATTCTCCTTGCATAGTCACAACTATGATAAAGAATATACAGAACCAATCAAAAATCCATATCCAGGTTCGCCGTCCAAAATCGAGCGAAAAATCCCAACTCGGATTGATAATACTATCTCGAAATTCTATGCTTGAATCTGGATCAAAACACACTCAATTGGATTATTAAACTTTTCCAAACCCTTTGAAATTAAAAGCATCTCGTAAGACCGCGCCACAAATAATCATGTCGGGTTTTTACCTTACGATAGCCAAAACTGTTTTTATCAAATCCGTCTGATATTATAATAGTGTCCATTGAAAGTAAAATAGAATCTAGCTGAAATGCTTGCATCTCACGTTTCAACAATAGTTGGGCACAATCAAATCGGTACAGGTGCGTAGGGAGAATGGATTTCCAACGAATGACTAGGCACCGGGGTACCACCTGTCACAGTACCTGGTCTAGATCACCGTTCCGAGGACCACGCCCGATCCCCTACAAAACAAGACCGGAACTACCTAAGAGTAATTCCGAGTAAGATCACCCCACGGTTGGCGCGACCAACCACACCACTAAGCCGAAATAAAAAGGGACATCTAGACAGGGATGACCTCACCCTAATGGGCGCTACCCACATAGCCTTGCTGCATAACCCCTGATTGTCAGTCATTCCCAGTTGATGAGGCTTGAGGCTAAGCGTTACCTTTTTAGAACATATCACTTAGAATGCCCATCGTCCACTTGACGATGTTTCGAAAGCATTCATCCATACAAGTCCGTTCCGGGTTCGCGCAACCGAAGGCACTACTCCTACTACATCCAATTTGGAATCACCCTTAGGATTAGTAGCGATTAGCCCTTGCACTTCACTGCTCCATCTTCGATTCAAACTCGTTTCCCCACGAAACGTACAAACCGGATCGAAGTGGTTTTCGAGAAATTAATCTCGATCCTGGTCTCTTCGAAACGATCAGTGCATTGGCCAATATTGATAGTCGGTGATTTAACTATCAATTAACATTCACAAACATCCAACAAACAATAAATAATTTTCGAAATTATTTAGTTATCTCAAAATATCTTCGCAAGATATATTTCCACTTTTCAACCTTTTGAAAACAGTTTCAAACCGTCTTCTCTCATGGAATAAATTCCCAAATATTTTATATTTCCACTGAAATCACCAAGTACAAACACTTAGACTTTAAAATCGTTTTAAACACTTAATTATAGAATATACTTTTAAACATTTAGATTTAAAACTACATTAATACTATATTTTATAAAAATATACACTTTAAGAATATTTAAAATAAAGCTACTTTATAAAATATAAAACTAAATTTTCATCTATTTAAAACATAATACCAAGTCACCTTTATATAATTACTATTCAAATAAATTTGAAAAATTCTTACTTTAAAGTTTAAACATTGAAAAATAATAGATTTTCCAAAACATACTTTTAAAACGACCTTGAAACTTTAACGTATACTTAAGAATTTGCTTTGAAAACGTACTTGGCTATCCAGGGAAATATATTTCTCTTTCACATCTTTAAAAATAAATCACTATTTATTTTTAATCACATTTACCCATTCCTTTTATAAATTCCCACCTTGAATTTATCCTTCCAAATATTCACTGGTATATTACTTTCACTTTCATAAACCCAGTTTATAAATCTAAAGTCTCACTTCTCTTTTAAAAATCCAGGGTTATCACTTAAATCAATTCCAAAATTGATTTCCAATTTACTTCACTTTTAAATAAATTCCCTTACTTACTCCATTTAATTCAAATCCATTAACCTCCGATTTTATTTCTTATTATGATTAAAAAATTCCTTTTTAATTGAGAATACCAATTTCAGATTCCCAAATTCCTTTCTTATCCCTTTTAAATAAATTCAAACCTTGAATTTAAAATAAATTCTTTATTTCTTTAAATAATAATGCTTGATTTTAAAAATTCATTATTTCTCGGTTATTTCAAAATTCCCTTTCCATACTCGGCATTTATTTACTAGAATTTAAAAATCTCTTTTATGCTTTCCAATTCATTCCAGAATTTATACAAATTCTCTATCATTCTCTACTTAAAAATCTTCTCTTATATTTCCTTTTCAAAAGTTCGATATATATATTTTTGGTAACCCAGTATATCCAAATATATTTAATCAACCCATTGCATCCAACAATCGAATCATCAATATAATTCATCATGGGATATCAAATATTCATAACAGAGAATATTAACATTCTAAATAAATTTTGAGGAATCCAGTTGGATCCCTCCAACCTATTTCCCTGCATCCACAGAAGTTAGCATAATACCAATTCCACTTCGAGGTGGAATATCGCGGTATATGGGTTTATATAATATCATCCGCTATTATGCGGCGCATAGGGTCTCATCTGCTATATAATGCGGGAATATCAATCACTCCAATATATATATATACACACTACTATATATATTATCACATCCAATCATTTAACCAGTTATTTAAATTTAACCATTTAAATTTAAATAAAAATCCAGAAGAGTGAGATTAACTCACCTTTGACTTTTTATTTTGCAATCCATTCCAACCCATTTCATTCCAGCTTGCCTTTTACCTTAATTTTAGACCTTGTATAAATATTAGATGATTTTTATTAATATTTGAATTAATTTAATAATCAACTTTCATTAAATAAATTTAATTTAATTAATTATTTAATTTAATTAATTATTTAATTTAATTAAATTTCCCTTTTAAAAATCTTTTAGTCACTAAGATAATTAATAAGCTAGTTAAACATTTTTGTTCCAAATCCATTATTTAAAATAACTAGTAAATTAAAATATGTATATGTATAATAATTTCTTTTTAGCTTTATCTATATAAATAAATTTTATGTTTATATATAAAAGAAGTCTGTATTTATAATTTGTTGTATACATAAATACCTATTGAATAAATCTATAAATTGAAAAATAGTTACTATATAAATCTTACTGTTTCACGAACACCAATTTAAACTAATAATAATATACCTTCGGAAAATATATTTCTCAATCTATATATCCAATCAGCTAAGCCAAATAAAAAAAACATAAATAAATAAATCGAATACCTCCAAGTTATCGAAGCTTCTAACCTGCTCTGAGACGACACGGCACTCACGATCGAACGATCAAATCACCCTGCTCCGCGTTCATCGCCCTCGTCGCCGCGCCTTCCACTGCCTTGCGTTCCACCATAAATCGCGACTCCATACAGTGAATGTGTACCACTGCCATCATCGAGTACCCACGCCACTCAAACCGTTCACGACCCTCTTCCTTGCATGACCAAATCTCGACACCTGGCTCCAATTCGAAGACCTCACTTGAGCTCGAACTCGATCCATCCTCACAACCGATCCCTCGCTGAACGCGACGTCGCCACCTCCATTGACCAGCCGCCGCCGCTCGGTGCCCTCCTCTTCGCAAACTCAAGCTCATGGCAACAATCGCGATGATCATATATATATATATATATATATTTGATTGATTTGATTCGAGAATGAGGGAGGACCGAATAGGATACTGGCCGCCATCTTAATTTCGTGAATGAATTTTTAAAAGAAGGGGATTCGATTTCTTTAAACGTGCTCGGCTATTTATTTATTTTAAGGAAGAGGAGAACGACATGTTTCTCTTTTTAAACCTCCAGAATTGAAAAGGGAAAGAACGCAGTTTTTTTAAAAAAAATTGGAAGTTGGCTTCACAGGGTAGGGTGGTGATGGATATAGGCTAGGTATGAGGCTGGAAAAGATAGAAAGACGGCTGAAGTAATTGGATGTGATAATATAAAATTTAAAATTCTGAAATATCTAGATATTTCATTCGAACTCCAATCAAAGCATGCTATCTGGCTTTTATAATGTTATACCTCTATTCCGAACACACTGGAAAAGGTTTCGAGTCCTAATTCGAACGTCTGGAGAAGATAGCTTTTTAGACTAGTTATTAAATTGAATTTCCAATATAGATTTCAGTGCGTTTATCTATCGTACGCTCACACAACAACTCCAAATGCTATGAAGGTTGAAATCCGATAATAGTTCAATATTACAGATACAATAGAACCGGTTTCTTCGAAATCCAAGACTGTGTCCCGGAAGGCTATTTTTAAACGTCACTTTAAACGATAAAAATTTAAAACTGAACAAAACATTTTCGAATTCAATTTAAAAGCTTTCGTTATCTTCCGTACTATCAATATAAATTTTTAAAAGCCTTCAAATTGTTTTTAACGAGCTCGAAAATCCATTTTCAATATTTTACCCAATTTCCAAATTCAATAATTTAATTATCCAGTAAATGGTGATATTTGAAATTCCAGTTAGAAATTAACTTTTAAATATTTAAAATCAATTAAATATTCCAATTTCAAATATCAAAAATTTCAGGTCGTCACATTCCTCCCCCCTTAAAAGAATTTCGTCCCCGAAATTACTGGTTAAGAAGAAATGTCCATAACCCGTTCACTCACTTCCCAAAACCAAACAGTTTTCAATGACTTCCCAAAACAATCTTTTTATCAAAGACACAATATCCTTCTAATTAACTTTTCAAACTTATCCACATGTCCCAAAAAACATTACTTACTTAACAATTCAATTTTAAATTCAAAACCAAATTTTGAATTATCAAAAATTTTCAAAACTTTACTAACTCCCTAAAATTTTGAATTTTTTTGCCAACGTCTCCTTTGCACGGCTAGCTCGATACAACTACAAAATGCTTAAACGGGCCCCCAAATTTCAAAAGAATATAAAAAGCCAAGTGGCTAGACAAGAAAATCATCAAATTTTCATACAGAAATTTAAACGCATACCTTTTCCGAGCAAATTTCAATTTATCTTATGAAATCAAAAATAAATTTTCCTTTTACCTTTAATTACCTATATCCTACTAAGTAATAATATCCAATCACAGAATCCAAAATCATTTTATTCACTTTCTTTCAAAATTTTAAATATTTGCTTTACTTAAGCTCGTACGATGCATATATATCATTCATACGCAATATCAAATCTGATCGCTCACTCGATCATACAATTCCACTTCCGAAATAGTATTGTCCACCCGACCCTCTAGTGCGGACTCAGATCTGGTTTCTTGATTAGAAACCATCATTCTCCTTGCATAGCCATAAACTATGATAGAGAATTTACAGAATCAATCAAAATCCATATCCAGGGTTCGCCGTCGAAAATCGAGTGAAAAATCCTAACTCGGATCGATATAACTATCTTGAAATTCTGTGCTCGAATCTGGATCAAATCATTATGAAAATTAAATAATATACGTATATCCTACGTATGAATTTCAATTGATTATTAGCTATATCAATTCTCTTTTATTCACATTCATTTTGATTGTTATTCACTTATTCACAATTTTCCCATTGCACAACTTTCAGTTTTAATCTTCATTCAATTATCCACTTAGTATATTTCTCCATTCCAAAATTACTTGGTAGATTCCAAATACCAATTTGCTTAAGAATTTCATTCTTCATTTCTTAAGTTCAATATAAATATTTCTTATATTTATTTTTACTACTTCACTACTGAAGTTTATATTCAAATTGAATTCAAATTCCATATAAAATCAATTTGCTTCAATTTATTAATTATTTAAAAACTTCAATACTTTTTCCCAATTTCCATTCAGATTTCCAATTTCAATTCTACTTGAATTCAATTTGTCATCAAACTTTGAATATTGAATTTTATTCACCTTATCTCAACCCATATTTAATTAACCATTTCCTTTTATTAGTTTCACTTACTAATTTATTTAAAATCTCAAATAAAGGTTTATTTGCAAAATTTTCTTCCTTTAGTTTCTTCAAACAATTTCTTCGATTTCACCTTACTTTACATACACAATTTTAAATAAGATTTCAATATTCAGTTTCAATTCTATTTGCTTACAAATTTTAAATCATTTGTCGTTAGTGAAAATTTTAAAAAAATTTCTAACTCCCAAAATTTCGGAAAATTTTGGCAGAGTCTCCTTTGTACGGAGGTGCTTTTGCAATTTGACAAGAGATATAAATATATATACATCGACCCAAACAGTCGGAAAACAAAAACCAAACAACAGTTCATATTTCCAAACTTTTTATTACGTAGGCATACCTTTATTTAACATTTTTAAGCAAGCAAATTATTTATTTTAGCATTTCGCATGACCCAATCCAGCCAGACGGCTTCCCTAAACCTGTACTTACTCAATTTAAACATGTAAGTACTAAATATATTAAATTTATTAACATTTCACTTACTTTCAATAGCTAAACACATGCATTTCATAAGCAATATACACCAAACAATTTCCATAAGCAATTTACATGATTTCAAAGCTAATACAATTGCTTTCCACCAATTTATATGCCATTACATTCAATTTCAATGGTTTACAATTCAATTTCTTACATTCAATTTATTTTTAAGCCAAACAAGCTCATATTCAATTCAATTGATTTCAAACTCAATTTTATTTCACTTCTATCAATTCATTGAATTTATTTCATCTTGTTTCCATCAAATGACAATTTATCTCTACGCAATTCGACTATATTCATGTGAATAAATAATTACTTAATCTTATAACCATTTTAAATTGATTCCAACTCAATTTGTATTTAATTCCTTCCATTTAATTCAGTTATCCCATCCATTTTAATTTTAATTCACATTCTCAGTTTATCAAAATAATATCCAAGCACATATTTAACCCATTTATACTCGAATTGGATTTTATTTACAACTCAAATCATTTTATATTATAATCCAATTCCATTTCATTTGAAAAAATTTCCTCTTACATTTATTTCATTCCCAATCCAAGTTGAATTTTATTTATAACCCGAGTTTATTTCACAATTAACCTTCTATTTTACCAAATTGGGTTTCCATTCCCAAATCTCACCAACATATTCCATTTCTAATTTATTCCAAATTAGTTTACTCCCACTTCCAATTCAATATTTGATTTCTATCTTCAATATCACTTCATTATTTTACTTGAGTTCAATCTAATTTATAATCCGAGTTTAGATTCCTGTTTCGCTTTCCAAAATACCAATTAAATTTTTATATTTTGGCTTCTCCTTCCATTTTAGATTTTAAATCGAGATTATTTAACCCAGAGTATTTAATTCAGCTCCCTTCTATTTCCTTATCAGCCATCGAAGATTATTTATTCCAATTCAATTTTTACTTCAACTTACTTCAAATATACTAGATTTTATTTTCAGTTCAATCCAACTGATAGCTTAAGTTCATTAAATTCGACTTACTCTTCTAATTTATTTCGTTTCCACACTTATTTTAAATTAGTTACATTTACTAATTTAATTTAAATCCCAAATAAAAGTTTATTTCTAAACTTTTGCCTCTTTATTTCCTTGGGATAAAATTATACAATTTCCATTTAAATTTTAAACTTCCTTAAGTTTCCAACTTATTTAAATTCCATAAGCATTTTAAATTATCTTCCACAGTTTAAGCAACATTTCAAAATCACCTTTGAAATCAATTATATCCAAAATCTTTTGCATTTCTAAAATCAAACCCAACTTTTGCAAACAATTCCAGCTTAAAAATCTCTAGGCAGCAATTTCTCTCTTGGAAACTCGAAAATGAACATCGATGATGCTGCAGTCATCCCCCAAGTTATTTTCCAGCGACCGAAAGAGTTCAATGCTTTTATCTCTTTAAAACAATTTCAAATATTTTTAATTTCAAATCTCGCTAGATTTCAAATTCAACTCAAAATATTTCTCAAATACTATCATCATTATTTCTCCAAATCATTTAAAAACCATTTTCAAACCCAAAAGAATTTAAACTTCCCAAAATTCCAAATTTCAAATCCATCCAATTTAAATTCAAACATTACTCTGGAATTTTTATTTTCAATTATAATTCACATTTACAAATTCTATTTTATTACCTGAATTTATTTCCTTAACTTTGGTTATGTTAACGCTAAAAAGTGAACGCTAACACCCGGTGTGTGTAGTAGAATTGTGAAAGCACCACCCGTGTGATGGGAATAAGAAGCAAGCAGCAAAATAGTGAAAAAGCAGTAAAAGACAGCAGTTTATAGTGGTTTGGCTTGAGATCGAGCCTACGTCCACTTTGAATCTCTTTATTACTGAATCCGGTTATAAGATTATACAATACACTTATCAAAACAATACTATTTGATCACAAAGACAATCTCGACTACTAGCTCAAACTTCAATGATGAAACCCGATGAATCCGTGTTGGATGTAGGAAATTCCTCCCGAAGCTTGTTGTAGTCTCTCGAATGTTTGTAGATCTTCAACGATTCGAGACACTACAACAAGCTTCGGGAGGAATTTCCTACATCCAACACGGATTCATCGGGTTTCATCATCGAAGTTTGAGCTAGTAGTCGAGATTGTCATTGTGATCAAATTGTATTGTTTTGATAAGTGTATTGTATCGTCTTGTAACCGGATTCAGTAATAAAGAGATTCAAAGTGGACGTAGGCTCGATCTCAAGCCGAACCACTATAAACTGCTGTCTTTTACTGCTTTTTCACTATTTTGCTGCTTGCTTCTTGTTCCCCTCACACGGGTGGTGCTTTCACAATTCTACTACACACACCAGGTGTTAGCGTTCACTTTTTAGCGTTAACATTTTGGTGCTTTCACTGAGAACCCAACTCAGGCGATCATTCACCATTGCTTCATGGAAGTTTGTTGAAAGAATTTCCTTCAAAACCAGAAGCCTATCAGACATAATGGCTCCTGGGAGAAAACGTAAGTCTGTCAGATCTGATGATGACCGTGACAATACTGCCACTTCTCCTTTTCCAAGTCAGGCAGCTCCGAGCCTCGGGGTGACGCGAGAGGAGTTGGATGCTGCTGTGTTCGGATTGTACCAGCAGATTGAAACTCAGAATAATCTGATGATGGAAAAGTTGAATGCTCTGCTCGGAGCTAATCAAAGACCAGTAAATAATGAAGAAAACTTTGCTGATGCTGCTCACAACTCCGAAGGGAGAAATATTCCTCAAGGGGGATCAGGTGCTGCTGAAGGGGCACCCCTCCAGGCTGAAGGATCCAGGCCGTCACCAGTTCTCCGTGAGCATTTACCTGGGCGAACCTTCGAGAAAATGGCCGAAGTCTATTCCGCGAAGTCTCTAAACAATGAGGAATATCTCTCTAGCATGGTTTGGCAAATAATGAAGGAAAGCATGCAGAGAGACGAAGATGAGAATGATTGGGGATTTGCTCCGAGTAAAACTCCATTTACTGAAAGGATCCTAAAAGCTGAGTTTCCCAGAAAATTCGTTCCACCTACCATTCCTCCTTATCGAGGAACAAGTAATCCGAATCAATTCCTGTATAAATACGATTGGCACATGATTGGCGCCAGAGCAACTGATGAGATTAAATGCCGGTATTTCCCGGTATACTTGGAAAGGGTGGCGTTACTTTGGTTTACCAAGCTTCCTGTGCGATCTGCTGATCAATTTTCCGATCTGACTCGAAAATTCAAGGAACAATTCAGATTGTACATTTCAAGAGCAAAGGATATAATGTCTCTCTCAAGTCTTAAGCAGAACCCTGGAGAGCCCATCAAATCCTTCCTGAATCGCTTTAATTTAGCCCTATCAGAAGTTGATAACGCGGAACCGCGAATGATCTTAACCTACTTAATGTGGGCTATTGACAAGACAAGCGAGTTTGGAAAATGGTTAAAAATGAAGGAACCAAATTCGCTCGAAAAGTTCTACAAAAAGGCTGATGAGTTCATGCGCCTAGAGAATCTCTCCGCGTCAGCTAAAGTTGTGACAACAGTGGTGGAAAATAATGCTACATTTCAGAACAAGAAAGAATCTGTAAATTAGAAGAGGGAAAGTAATGGTGGAAAGAAGCAGAAAGATCTCAAAAAGCCCCGCTTCCTCAAGCCTTCAGATTTTACCCCTCTGACTGATACAACAGAGAATATTTTCATCGCCACTAAGGATGCTGTTGAATTTCCAAAACCACCGGCAGTAAAAGTTGGGAGAAATGCTGTTCAAAGCGGAAGATTTTACAAATTTCAAAACCAACCAGGCCATGATACCAACGAGTGTCGCCACTTGAAAAGCCTGATTGAAGAATTGTTAAGAGAGAATAAGTTGCAGCAGTACGTTAAAAGGAATAGAAAAGACCCGTCTTCATCTAACCAGGGGCAACTACCCCCAGCTCATTCATCTGGTTCAGGAGAGATGCCTGCTGAAAAGGAAAGACCTGTTATCAATGTGATCACAGGAGGACCTCATCCGGCTGGCAGGAGTTGGGGTGAGATGGAAAGGTATGCTAGAGCCTTGAAGTATGCCCCATCTGAAGAAAGTGTCTTAATCTTGGAAGATGTTGCACCTCTAAAGCAGCAGAAGACTTTTCATGATGATATTATGTTCAGAACCGGGGATTCTATTGATGTGGAAGCTCCTACTGAGGACCCTTTAGTTGTCTCTGTCGGTATTGGGCCGGCTATTGTCAGAAGAGTGCTGGTTGATAGTGGTGCCTCGTGCAACATACTCTTTAAAAAGACATTTGACCAAATGAAAATTCCAATGACAGACGTACAAGCTTCTTCACACAAGATTGCCGGATTTACAGGAGAGCTGAAACAGCCAATTGGAACGGTGGACTTGTTTGTTGAAATGGGCGAAGGGCATAAGAAGTTGGTTCGGAAGCAAACTTTTGTAATTGTTGATGGATTCTCCGCCTATAATGCTTTCTTGGGTCGGCCTACTCTTGCTGCTTTCAGGGCCGTCCTCGCTCCGTTGTGTTTAACAATGAAATTTCCCACTGATAATGGGGTTGCTGTCATTAAGGGAGATCAGAATGCGGGGCGAGAATGTTATCTTGTATAGCTCCGAGAGGCCAGGAAAAGAGAAATGGGAAAAGATGCGGTAGCTCCGCTCCGCATCAAAGAATCAACATTGTAGCAGCTACGGGGTGGCCCCTGTACTTGCGAACATAGCAATGCAAGGAAAGAAATGGACCCCAGGAAATCCAGTACAGGGGAGAATAGAGTGGTACCCGTGGAAGTAACGGTACCAATATCTGTTGACTCGAAAGACCCGAACAAAGTACTCAATGTGGGTTCACAGCTGAGCATAGCGGTTCAAAACACGCTGATATCATTCTTAAAAGCCAATCTGGATGTGTTCGCTTGGTATCATGCTGATATGTGTGGGATCTCCCCGGAAATTGCTGTACATACTCTGAACATTGATCCGAAATTCATGCCAGTGAAACAGAAAAGAAGAACTCAAGGCCCAGAAAGGTCGACAGCACTAAAGGAAGAAGTCGATCGACTCATGGAAAACGGCTTCATCAGAAACTCCACTTATCCAAATTGGGTTTCAAATCCAGTACTGGTTAAGAAGGCAAATGGAAAGTGGAGAGTATGCTTCGATTTTTCGGATCTAAACAAAGCTTGCCCCAAAGATTGCTTCCCACTGCCCAAAATCGATCAATTGGTGGATGGAACAGCTGGGCATGAGTTGTTATCATTTATGGATGCTTACTCCGGATACTATCAGATTATGATGCATGAGCCGGATCAGGAAGACACAAGCTTTATCACAGATGTGGGTCTCTACTGCTACAAAATTATGCCTTACGGATTGAAGAATGCTGGGGCAACCTACCAAAGGCTCGTCAATGCGATGTTCAAACCTCAGATTGGTAAAACCATGGAAGTTTATGTTGACGATATGTTGGTAAAGTCATAGAAAGCTGTGGACCACATGGGTCACTTGGAGGAAATGTTTACAATTCTTCGAAAGTACGGAATGAAGCTCAATCCATTGAAATGCTCGTTCGGAGTAGAGTCCGGGAAATTCTTGGGTTTCATTGTGAGCGCTAGGGGCATCGAAGCCAATCCTACTCAAATCACAGCTCTAAGGGAAGTCAAAGCCCCTAAAACAAAGAAAGAAATGCAAAGCCTCAATGGAAAAGTCGTGTGACGCCCCACCTCTGTGCTCATAATAACAAAGAGTATTAAAAGAAATACTGTCTATTATTACGAAGAATAAGGCTGTATAGGAGCGACCATCCGTAATTGGCCTTACACTAATATTGGTTATCTCGATAGGAGTGGTATATACTTTTTATTTTTCTTCTATTATTTATTTACTCCCATCGACATATCCAATTATCAGTATAAAACAAACTACGACGGTTCATAATAGTTTAGGACATTAGATATAACAATAATACAGATAATATAAATGCGGAACACAGATAAAAACAAAAGTCTCATATATATATAACTGATGTCAGTTAATACATAGTTGACACAATACATATGATACAACTACAACTGTCGACTCTAGAAGTTATATATACAAGTACATTATCGACTAATATACATGAATACATATCGTTCTATACAATGACATGACTACTACAAAATGACACTGACAACTTCAAAAGATGTGAAAAGTCTTCAAATCCCAAACAGCAACTCAAAGGAGGAAATCTACAACCTGAAATAACTCGGGTCTGACCCGAGTATTACATTCAAAAGAAAATAATACCCAGGTTAGTCTAATTCAAACCAGTTTATTAGTGCATATAGGCAGTAATAATTTAAATAGACGACAGTCACAATAATTCCCGTCTATCCGATTCTTTAAACAAAGAAACCGGATAACGGTCAATATAACACTTAACAGTGTTTAACAAAAATCAGCAGATTTAAATCATCAACAGAGATAAATAAACAATTTATCAAATCGACTAAATCAATTTAAAGCCATTGAAATTGTCACTTTAAAACCATCAAAACTCGATTGGCTGCCGTACACGCACGCGTGTACGGCCTCGCCAATACAGCATAAAAGATCAATGCATCACGACACAAAAGAAATATTAATTCAAAACTGTCGAGTTTGGGTGGCTGCAGTGCACGCACGCGTGCACTACCTCGCCACCACAGCATATACTGAAATATCAACAAGGCACCAGGCCAATGCTCAAGAATTCACAGTGCCAACAAATGCAATAGGCAAGTGACAATAGTGGAAAGCTTCGACCAAGTGAGTTGAAGAGGTTGGCTGCCTCAAACAATCAACAACCAAACCAGTTCGGACAAGGAAGAGAAATGCCAATGAAGTCAAGAAAAGATGACAACAAACTGCAGCTGAAAAGCCAGATACATC
The DNA here is from genome assembly GCA_030737815.1 of Allium fistulosum. Taxonomy (NCBI): domain Eukaryota; kingdom Viridiplantae; phylum Streptophyta; class Magnoliopsida; order Asparagales; family Amaryllidaceae; genus Allium; species Allium fistulosum. The sequence goes on along the minus strand of CM060905.1, from coordinate 727,202,287 downwards.
AATCAAACGAATGCAGCCAGGGGGTAAGGCTGCCCGGTGTAAATGGTAAGCAAACCAATTGCCACCAAGTAAATGTAATAACACTACAAATTCGAGCAGGTAGAAAACTACCACGAAATGCAAGAAGGTCAAGTATCTGACTCAACACATCTGCAGCACCAAAGCACAAGGCAGTGGTACAAGTACAAAATAGAAGGAGAGTGATTACATGGTACAGTGAATTACATAACACATCAGCACTGAAAATAGTGCTACAGGTCAGGAAGTAAGTGGGCAACTACAAAATGTGAAGGCAATGCACGTGTCAGCATGATAAGTGAATGCGTACATATGCTATAGTGAACACTAAATGAAACTGGACAGTGTCATCAATACGCATGAACAATGCATACCATATGTCTGATAATATAAATGGACAGTCACGTATAAGCCACAGTGGACAGAGGCACATATGCAAGGGTCAAGTAAATAATACACCCCCAAAACCACTGACGATTCTAATTGAGCATACACGAATAAAGCTCAGTGGTGAAGCGACAACATCAAGTAACATTGGGTACACATGAAGCAAGGCCAGTGGATCAAAGGTGGTATTCAATACAACATGAAACTGGGTAGTGTAAACTCGACCAGACGTCGAGGGCACAAGTGCAACAGTGCAAATATCGAGATCAATGTAAATGCAGACTGAAGTGCACATCTAAACCAATATGAAGGCAGTAACAACCATCTAGCTAAAAGCAACTCAAGTGAAGATACCAACTACATAAAAGTTCAAGTGAATCAAGTTCAGGTCAGACATTTCAAGCAGACCAGAGAACTGCAGCAGTGAACTACAAAAGTGCTTCATAGTACCACAACTTTATCGGACCAGAATGCTCAAATACAATATGAACTAATGAACACTACAGGGCAGTAGTGAACCTAGACAAAAGACAGCGAGTGCAGACAACTGAAGTGCTAAACAACATAACCAAAACCAAGTCAATAACTTCAAGAGCAAAAGGAATGCAAATTCGAATATACATATATACATATCAAATGATGTATATACATACATGACTGCATACCCATGTATGAAGGCTAAAATGCAACTGTGTGAAATCAGCCTCAAAAACATAATTGTACAGGTCAGAAGTGAAGACAGAGCTCGAGGCTGAGATTAAAAGGCATCAGAACTACGATCAACACGACATAGTATACGTAAGTTACATCAAGTGATACAAAACCAGAGTGTCACTAATATATGAACAGTGAAGTGGCTATAAACAAATACATGAAATTGCACCGTCAAACTGACTCAAATGACTACAGTGATGAACAACAAATGGTCAAAGCCGTGATCATAGAATATGATGAACAAGTCGAGGCCGGTGGTCATCACAGAACCAAAATTAAATTCGAAAGCATTACTAAACTACCCAGAAGCAAAACCAACTTGAAGGTGCCAGATAAATCTCAAACGACAACCCACATCGAACGACAACCAAAATAAATTGACATCCCAACAATCGAAAACGAACGAAAAATCACAGAAGTCAAATACTAATAAGCTAGAGATAGGAATTAGATGTGAGAAATAAAATTCCTCACCTGAGATTCGACGAGCGCAACCACACGATCGCAAGCAAATAAGCAACAACGACGTCGAAGTCACAGATCGACAATATCAAAGAGCATATCTTTCCAGTGAACTGAACGAACGAGACCAAGCCCTAATTTTCAAATCAAAGATCGAAGCAGAAGCTTCAATTGGTCACAGAGTCCCAAGGAGCAAGCGAAGAAGAGAACGAAACTATCTCAAGGCAATCAAGCTCGACAAAGCATAAGACGACAAGCAAACATCAAAGCCCTAAATTTTGGAACGAGGCAGCCAACATTTTTGTTCGTTTGTTGCTTTAAGGGTTTCGAATGAAAAATGAATGGATCGAGTAAGTGGAACGGGTATTCTTTGATAAAACACGACCCAGGTAGAACTAAAGAAACATGGGTTGCAAATTTTCATTTAAGGCCCAAACAATTCTTTTAACAAATTTTCAAATGAATTTAAACTTGATTCAAATCTGCATTAGCAGTTAAAAATGATTTAATCGTCATTTATAAACTGACGCGAAAAACCGGGTTGTTACAGACTCCCCTCCTTAAAGAAATTGCGTCCACGCAATCATAGGGAATAAATGGATAAAAGGTAACAACCAAAAGAGCACGGCAATGTCGAATGTATAAGCAAAGCAAGTGTCAGCGGGGAAGTATTAGATAAGAAATCGAAAGGTTCGACTGCTTCAAATCAAAAGAATCAACCTCGTGGGAATCAGGGATCAAAATCAGACGACTAACAAAAGCAAGAACAATCGAGTTCCAGTAACTAAAAGAGAAGGAAAAACAGAGCAGAAATCCCATACAGAGCACGAATTGAATGTGAGTAAATCAAATTACTCACCTGAATCGCCAGAGAAAAAGACGAAGCTCAAATCTCAAAAATCGCAAATATTCAATCATCAAAAACGATAATTGAATTTTCAAATCGCAAATATTTACTTATCTCAAACGATAATCAGAAGACAAATCAAATATCTGATTATCTCAAACGATAGTCAAATTTCTCAAATCAACAAATATTCGATTATCACAAGCGATAATCAAATTTCAAATTCAACAAATATTCAATTATTAAAAGCGATAATTAAATCTCAAACCAGCAAATATTTAATTATCAAATGCGATAATTAAATCTCAAATCAACAAATATTTAATTATCTAACAGCGATAATTAAATCTAAAATCAACAAATATTTAATTATCAAAGACGATAATTAAATCTCAAATCAACAAATATTTAATTATCTAACAGCGATAATTAAATCTAAAATCAACAAATATTTAATTATCAAAGACGATAATTAAATCTCAAATCAACAAATATTTAATTATCTAACAGCGATAATTAAATCTAAAATCAACAAATATTTAATTATCAAAGACGATAATTAAATCTCAAATCAACAAATATTTAATTATCTAACACCGATAATTAAATCTAAAATCAACAAATATTTAATTATCAAAGACGATAATTAAATCTCAAATCAACAAATATTTAATTATCTAACAGCGATAATTAAATCTAAAATCAACAAATATTTAATTATCAAAGACGATAATTAAATCTCAAATCAACAAATATTTAATTATCTAACAGCGATAATTAAATCTAAAATCAACAAATATTTAATTATCAAAGACGATAATTAAATCTCAAATCAACAAATATTTAATTATCTAACAGCGATAATTAAATCTAAAATCAACAAATATTTAATTATCAAAGACGATAATTAAATCTCAAATCAACAAATATTTAATTATCTAAAGTGATAATTAAAAGCAACAAATATCCGATTATCAAAAACGATAATAAGAACTCATATCAACAAATATCCAATTATCACAAGCGATAATTAGAAACAATAAATATCCAATTACCTGCAGATAATTGGAAACAACAAATATCTAGAAATCAATTAAGAAGACTAGAAAATCAACATAAAAGCTTGGATCGATCCCATCAGATGGCGAGTTTTTAATTCGCCGCACATGCATCTCAGAGTGGCCGAAGCCTACCAAGTACTCAACATAATTTTGGCGCCCATCAGATTGACCCGAAGGTCCGCAGAGTGACCCGAAGGTCTAGTACTGGTATTTGACCCGAAGGTCCGCAGAGTGGCCCGAAAGCCCAACAAATGACCCGAAGGTCCAACAAATGACCCGAAGGTCCTCATAGTGGCTCGAAAGCACACAAAATCATCAAATATTTCAATTAACGAGTCCGGAATTAACCGAAATAGCAAACGCACATGTCCCATACCACGTGTTTTACTAAATCGTTTGATTCTCTTCATCGTTTCCTTGAAAGTGCAAAATTGTGTATTTTGTAAAAATACATTTCACATTCTCAAACGGACAAGTCCGGAATTAAGCGAATCAGTAAAAGAAAGGGGTCATAGTCCTCGATTTTGCTGAAACGTTTAAATCGCTTCCTCATTCTTTTGAAATCGCAAACTGTAAAATTTTTGAAAACAATTTTATTTATTTTGTAAAAATAACAATTCGCATTCTCAACTGAACAAGTCCGGAGTTAAGCGAAACAGTAAAAGAAAGCGGTCATAATCCTCGATTTTGCTGAATCGTTTAAGTCGCTTTCTCATTCTATTGAAAACGCAAACTGCTAAAATTTTATAAAACAATTTTCATTTTAAAACGATTTCCAATCACGTGATTAAAACAGCAAATCAGTAACAATTTCGATAAGGAAATTGTACTTCTCAAAATACCGTAAAAACGGTTACAAATCAGCATTGCGGAATAACCGCTTGAAAATCCACTTTTTAAAAGTTGACGGTTACTGAAGCCAAGGTGACAGTAATTCTTAAACGTCAAAATCTCATCAAAATAATTTACATCAAAATGTAATATCAGTGAATTTTCATTCATCAAAATGCCACAAAACACCGTGCTTCAAAATATAGCATTGGTGTAAAATTCCGTTGTAAAAATAACGGCAACAAAATAAGTTTCATAACCAAGCATCGGTTCAACGTAAAATAAATGCAATAACGTGCAATTTAAATTTTTGCACGTACTACAAAATGAACAAAGAACCATTCAAATGTATCTTCAATGAAGATAATTTAAAATAGCAAAAATCTAATCAATAGATGATTAGTACAAAAGAAAGCCAGCGGAAATTTCAACAAAAATCACATATCTGCAATTTCTTCGAATCCTCAATTCGGATTCAAAATTCTCAAAGAAACAAAATAATTACAGCTATGTAAACAACAAATGAAATTCATATCAATTTCGTATTTTGATTTTTAAATCAAAAAGATTATCAGTTGTACTCAGCGAAGACAGTTTTACTGTTTCCGCTGCGCACTCTGATAAACATAACACAAATCAATCAAATCATCAGAACACAATTTCACTATTATTTTTAAATAAAGTTATTTAAAAATTTCATCCAAATTTCAAAACTTTAGTTTTGACTCAAGCACAAATAAAACATCGACCCATAGTTGTAACATATGTTCCTTCCGAGTTAAGTTTTATATTTTGTCCATAAACCCCAAGCTCTGATACCAACTGTGACGCCCCACCTCTATGCTCATAATAACAAAGAGTATTAAAAGAAATACTGTCTATTATTACGAAGAATAAGGCTGGATAGGAGCGACCATCCGTAATTGGCCTTACACTAATATTGGTTATCTCGATAGGAGTGGTATATACTTTTTATTTTTCTTCTATTATTTATTTACTCCCATCGACATATCCAATTATAAGTATAAAACAAACTACGACGGTTCATAATAGTTTAGGACATTAGATATAACAATAACACAGATAATATAAATGCGGAACACAGATAAAAACAAAAGTCTCATATATATATAACTGATGTCAGTTAATACATAGTTGACACAATACATATGATACAACTACAACTGTCGACTCTAGAAGTTATATGTACAAGTACATTATCGACTAATATACATGAATACATATCGTTCTATACAATGACATGACTACTACAAAATGACACTGACAACTTCAAAAGATGTGAAAAGTCTTCAAATCCCAAACAGCAACTCAAAGGAGGAAATCTACAGCCTGAAATAACTCGGGTCTGACCCGAGAATTACATTCAAAAGAAAATAATACCCAGGTCAGTCTAATTCAAACCAGTTTATTAGTGCATATAGGCAGTAATAATTTAAATAGACGACAGTCACAATAATTCCCGTCTATCCGATTCTTTAAACAAAGAAATCGGATAACGGTCAATATAACACTTAACAGTGTTTAACAAAAATCAGCAGATTTAAATCATCAACATAGATTAATAAACAATTTATCAAATCGACTAAATCAATTTAAAGCCATTGAAATTGTCACTTTAAAACCATCAAAACTCGATTGGCTGCCGTACACGCACGCGTGTACGGCCTCGCCAATACAGCATAAAAGATCAATGCATCACGACACAAAAGAAATATTAATTCAAAACTGTCGAGTTTGGGTGGCTGCAGTGCACGCACGCGTGCACTGCCTCGCCACCACAGCATATACTGAAATATCAACAAGGCACCAGGCCAATGCTCAAGAATTCACAGTGCCAACAAATGCAATAGGCAAGTGACAGTAGTGGAAAGCTTCGACCAAGTGAGTTGAAGAGGTTGGCTGCCTCAAACAATCAACAACCAAACCAGTTCGGACAAGGAAGAGAAATGCCAAAGAAGTCAAGAAAAGATGACAACAAAGTGCAGCCGAAAAGCCAGATACATCAATCAAACGAATGCAGCCAGGGGGTAAGGCTGCCCGGTGTAAATGGTAAGCAAACCAATTGCCACCAAGTAAATGTAATAACACTACAAATTCGAGCAGGTAGAAAACTACCACGAAATGCAAGAAGGTCAAGTCTCTGACTCAACACATCTGCAGCACCAAAGCACAAGGCAGTGGTACAAGTACAAAATAGAAGGAGATTGATTACATGGTACAGTGAATTACATAACAAATCAGCACTGAAAATAGTGCTACAGGTCAGGAAGTAAGTGGGAAACTATAAAATGTGAAGGAAATGCACGTGTCAGCATGATAAGTGAATGCGTACATATGCTATAGTGAACACTAAATGAAACTGGACAGTGTCATCAATACGCATGAACAATGCATACCATATGTCTGATAATATAAATGGACAGTCACGTATAAGCCACAGTGGACAGAGGCACATATGCAAGGGTCAAGTAAATAATACACCCCCAAAACCACTACAGATTCTAATTGAGCATACACGAATAAAGCTCAGTGGTGAAGCGACAACATCAAGTAACATTGGGTACACATGAAGCAAGGCCAGTGGATCAAAGGTGGTATTCAATACAACATGAAACTGGGTAGTGTAAACTCGACCAGACGTCGAGGGCACAAGTGCAACAGTGCAAATATCGAGATCAATGTAAATGCAGACTGAAGTGCACATCTAAACCAATATGAATGTAGTAACAACCATCTAGCTAAAAGCAACTCAAGTGAAGATACCAACTACATAAAAGTTCAAGTGAATCAAGTTCAGGTCAGACATTTCAAGCAGACCAGAGAACTGCAGCAGTGAACTACAAAAGTGCTTCATAGTACCACAACCTTATCGGACCAGAATGCTCAAATACAATATGAACTAATGAACACTACAGGGCAGTAGTGAACCCAGACAAAAGACAGCGAGTGCAGACAACTGAAGTGCTAAACAACATAACCAAAACCAAGTCAATAACTTCAAGAGCAAAAGCAATGCAAATTCGAATATACATATATACATATCAAATGATGTATATACATACATGACTGCATACCCATGTATGAAGACTAAAATGCAACTGTGTGAAATCAGCCTCAAAAACATAATTGTACAGGTCAGAAGTGAAGACAGAGCTCGAGGCTGAGGTTAAAAGGCATCAGAACTACGATCAACACGACATAGTATACGTAAGTTACATCAAGTGATACAAAACCAGAGTGTCACTAATATATGAATAGTGAAGTGGCTATAAACAAATACATGAAATTGCACCGGCAAACTGACTCAAATGACTACAGTGATGAACAACAAATGGTCAAAGCCGTGATCATAGAATATGATGAACAAGTCAAGGCCGGTGGTCATCACAGAACCAAAATTAAATTCGAAAGCATTACTAAACTACCCAGAAGCAAAACGAACTTGAAGGTGCCAGATAAATCTCAAAAGACAACCCACATCGAACGACAACCAAAATAAATTGACATCCCAACAATCGAAAACGAACGAAAAATCACAGAAGTCAAATACTAATAAGCTAGAGATAGGAATTAGATGTGAGAAATAAAATTCCTCACCTGAGATTCGACGAGCGCAACCACACGATCGCAAGCAAATAAGCAACAGCGACGTCGAAGTCACAGATCGACAATATCAAAGACCATATCTTTCCAGTGAACTGAACGAACGAGACCAAGCCCTAATTTTCAAATCAAAGATCGAAGCAGAAGCTTCAATTGGTCACAGAGTCCCAAGGAGCAAGTGAAGAAGAGAACAAAACTATCTCAAGGCAATCAAGCTCGACAAAGCATCAGACGACAAGCAAACATCAAAGCCCTAAATTTTGGAACGAGGCAGCCACCATTTTTGTTCGTTTGTTGCTTTAAGGGTTTCGAACGAAAAATGAATGGATCGAGTAAGTGGAACGGGTATTCTTTGATAAAACACGACCCAGGTAGAACTAAAGAAACATGGGTTGCAAATTTTCATTTAAGGCCCAAACAATTCTTTTAACAAATTTTCAAATGAATTTAAACTTGATTCAAATCTGCATTAGCAGTTAAAAATGATTTAATCGTCATTTATAAACTGACGCGAAAAACCGAGTTGTTACAAGTCGTTGCTCTGAGTCGTTTCATTTCCAAGGCCATAGACAAATGCATTCCCTTCTTTGACGCTCTAAAGAAAGGAATGAAAAAATTAGAATGGACTCCCGAATGCCAGAATGCTTTCGATGGACTAATTCGTCATATGGAAACACCTCCGGTTCTTTCCAAGCCTACTGATGGTGAAGACCTTTTCATCTATTTAGCAATTTCATCTCACGCCCTCAGTGCAGCACTTGTACGAGAAGATATGAAAATACAACGTCCAGTCTATTACATCAGCAAATGGTTCACTGGGGCAGAGATGAACTATTCGAAGATAGAAAAGCTCGCCTATTGTTTGTTAATTGCTTCTAGGAAGTTAAGGCCATACTTTCTAGCTCATCCTATCAAGGTCCTTACCGATCAACCTCTAAAGCAAGTCCTGTTTCATCCTGAAACTTCGGGCCGTCTTTTGAAATGGAACATTGAACTCAGCCAATATGATATCAATTACCATCCTCGGAGAGCAATCAACGGACAAGCTTTAGCAGATTTCATCGTAGAATCTACTGACAAAGGTGATAGTGAGAATGAAACAACTGATGGCATTCCAATCCAGTGGAAGTTGTATGTTGACGGATCAAGAAATGATTACTGTTCTGGGGCAGGGGTTGTGTTCGAAACCCCCGAAGGACGATCGTTGTGTTATGCATTGAGACTGGAATTTCTTTCAACAAACAATAAAGCAGAGTATGAAGCTCTAATTGCTGGTTTAAAAATTGCCAAGGAACTAAACATCAAAGTGTTACAGATCTTCAGCGATTCTCAACTTATTGTTTGCCAGGTAAAGAAAGAGTTTCAGGCTAAAGGTGGAAATCTGCCCGCGTACTTGTCAAAGGCATGTGAACTTCTCGAAGATTTCGATCATTATACGATAAGTCATATTCCTCGGGTAGAAAACATGAAAGCAGATTCTCTAGCAAAGTACTCAAGTTCTGGAGAAGCTCAATTACTGGGATTAGTTCCTGTGGAAGTTCTGTCAGCTCCAAGCATTGATGAAATGGACGTTGATTGGATTATGGCTGCGTCTCAAGAGCATGAATCATGGATGACTCCAATCAAAGAATACCTACTCAATGGTTCCCTGCCAGAAAGTTCTAAGGAACGTCGAAAACTATTGAGGAAAGCATGAAGATATATAATTCAAGATGGCCAATTATATAGACGGGGATTCTCAATACCATTACTTCGATGTGTAACCAAGGAAGAAGCCAAGACAATTCTAGCTGAGGTACACGGAGGAGAATGCGGGGATCATTCAGGTGGCCAAACTCTAGCCAAGAAAGTTCTAAGATATGGGTACTTCTGGCCTGACATTAATCGAGATGCTGCCATTTACTCCCGAAAGTGCGACAAATGCCAAAGATTTGCAAAAATCCCAAAAGCACCTTCCACCGAACTCACACAAATGGTCAGCCATGGCCGTTCGCCATTTGGGGAATAGACTTGATTGGACCTTTACCGATCGCTAAATCTGGAATCAAATATGCTATTGTTGCTGTTGATTATTTCACGAAATGGGCTGAAGCTGAACCCTTAGCCACTATTACCTCTAAAAAGATGATAAATTTCGTAACTAAAAATATCATTTGCAGGTATGGTGTGCCGCAAAAAATAATCACAGACAACGGCACTCAGTTTGAAAGTGAAGAATTCCAAGACTTTTGCAAACGGTTCAGAATTCGAAAAAGCTTCTTAGTAGTGGCTCATCCGCAGGCAAATGGGCAAGTGGAAGCGGTGAACAAAATTATCAAGTCAACCATCAAAAAGCAGCTCGAAAAAGCAAAAGGTGGTTGGGTTGATAAACTTCCATTAGCACTATGGGCATACAGAACTACCCACAAAACTGCGACTGGGCACACTCCATTTTCACTGGCATACGGATCAGAAGCAATGATTCCAGTGGAAGTAGAAGTTCCTTCACACAGGAGAATTCATTTCAACAAAACTGAAAACGAAAAGCTGCAACTTGAAGCACTTGATTTTCTTGATGAAAAAAGAGAAGAAGCCAGGCTCAGAGTTTCAGCTTATCAGCAAAGGATAGCCAGGCACTTCAACTCTAAAGTTCGCCAATGCAGCTTTGAGATCTGAGATTTAGTCATGAAAAGGATCATGACAGCAACTGGGGTGTTTGGGCCAAATTGGGAAGGGCCATATGTTATAGGCAATAAACTTCTTGATGGCACTTTCAAACTCATAACCGTTGAAGGAGATCCAATTCCAAGAGCCTGGAATAGCAACCACTTACGTCCTTATTTTACTTGAAAAAAAGCTTTGCTCAAAATTGTAAAATAGTGATGAATGTATCAGTTGTATCGAAAGACATTGTAAATCAGTGCAAGTGAATAAAAGCTATAAAGTGGATGTAGGCCCGATTCTCGGCCGAACCACTATAAATCTTGTGTTCTTTACTATTTCATAATGCCTGTTTCATTTCGATATGTAAATACTTTAAATGTATTGCTGAAATGTCGATTCAAAATTGTAGGACATTAAAACAAGGCTTGCTCGTCACAAAGCCAAGCGGCCTCTATAAATCACCAACTAAGCAAATATCAAGCGACAAAAATTCCAAATTCAAATCCTATACAAGAAGAACTTCACATAAAAAGTTGGCGACTCCACTGAGGCAAGCCTTCGTTAACTGGTTGTGATTGTCGATATGAACAAACATCCAACTAAGTAACTCGCGTTTGTCCCGTGAAGTTATTCAACAGTGAAGTCCACTTCTTCGGATAAGGCAATTTACTTGCAAAAGGAAAGAAGATGCGTTTGGAAATGATAAAAAAGATTGCTAATGAGCGGATGATGAGAGAACATGGCCAAGCAAACACAGAAGCAGCCAAAAGGGAGTATGGCTCTCAATAAAAGGGCCGGTAGAACCACCGAAGGGACACCTTCCCAAGCAGAAGGAACATGGCCCTTGCTAACTGATCGTGATGCATCCGATCAGGCAGCTTGCGTCCGTCCCGTGGATCTACTCGCCACTGAGATGCAACCTTCCTGGCACACCAACCAACCAATGCTCCTTCCCAAAGGTCAACAAAGCCCTCTAACGAGGCACGCCAAAAATGAAAGTGCTTCTCTCAATAAAAAAGATTGGTGGAGCCACCGGAGGGGCACCTTCCCAAGCTGAAGGAACAGGGCCCTTGTTAATTGATTGCGATCGTTTGTGCAAACGAACATCCAATCAAGCAACTTGCGTCCGCCCCGTGGATCCATCCAACCATGAGAAAGTAACTTCCAGGCAATCAAAAAGCCCTCTTCGGAGGCACATTTCACCAGTGTAGAAGTGCAAAATGCTCCTCTTCAGAGGCCCACTTCACCAGAGCTGAAATGCTAAAAAGCCCTCTTCGGAGGCACATTTCACCAGTGTAGAAGTGCAAAATGCTCCTCTTCAGAGGCCCACTTCACCAGAGCTGAAATGCTAAAAAGCCCTCTTCGGAGCCACATTTCACCAGTGTAGAAGTGCAAAATGCTCCTCTTCGGAGGCCCACTTCACCAGAGCTGAAATGCCAAATTGCTTCTCTTCGGAGACCAAAATCGCTTCTCTTCGGAGACCAAAATCGCTTCTCTTCGGAGACCAAAAAACCTCTTCGGAGACCAAAAAACCTCTTCGGAGGCACACTTCACCATGCTTGAAGTACCATACATAAGCCCTCTTCAGAGGCACAAAAACAAAGCCTTCTTCGGAAGCACTAAACAAATCAAAAAATTCTTCAGAAAGTTCACTTCACTACATAGGAAAATCCACTTTTTAACAAATAAGAGTGATCATCTCTGAAAGTTGAAGTGTTCTTCAAGGAAGAAAGAGAAAGTGAAAATTTCTCCAATACGAAGCGTATTCTATTAAAAGCAGAATAGTATTTCCTCAAATCGAAAGAATTATTCTCTAGTATAAAATAACAAGTTTCTATAGAATATCGCAGTGAGCCGTGATACGGGGGCATATAACTATATTAATAGAAACAACACTCAACCATCATACCACGAGCTTACTGCAATATCAATTAAAGTAAATAAAGAATCATTTATTCTACATTACAATGGGAAATAAATGTATTCTCACATACACCAAAATTTATACAAGTAAAGTAGCTATTTTATTCAATACTATGAAAACTTTTTACATTGTGCAGATCACAAAAAAAAGCGGGGACCGGTACCCGCACAATCTCCGGTCGATGCATGCAAAAAGCAAAATAAGAAGTAGAAAATCCAGCTTGTCATTCCTTCTCCCCGCTATCTTTGGAGCATTTCCCTGGCCTGATAGTTAATTTCGGAATCCAGCGTGGGCGGGATGGAGAAGGAGGAGTGGTTGTGTCTTCTTCTATTTTGTCTTCCCCAGCTGAAGCACTTCTCTTTTTCTTCTATAGTGCATGCTTTCCTCTTCTCTTTGAAGAGGATTCACTTCCCGGAGTCAGCAGCTTGGAAAGTTTTGTATCGTCATCTAATGACTGCTCCGGAGTCCTCTCGCTGTCCTCCGTCCCTTTCGCTTTCTGCTCTTGAGAAGCGGGTGGATCCTCCAAGCCTTGGAGAGATTCTATCTTTTCCTCCTGCGACCCTGGTTGAGAAGCCGGAGTAACTTGAAGAGTTGGAGGAGGTACAGCTGGAAGAGGGGAAGTGTGCGCAGCGCCAGGAGCTTCCGCTACAGAAGAAAAGAAGTCAAAATCATTATTCTCCAAGAAAAGAGAAAACTTTGGATCACCAGGACTTAAGTAATAAGCAAATAATTCATCCAAATCAATTGAATCAAATGAATAATCCACTTGAGCCAGGTCTGACTTGAAGTTACCTGGAGAAGTCGGTTTTGACAAATCAATTTCGAATTTATCAGCCTCAGTGTCTTCTTGGCTGTTCTCTTCGATTTGGGTAGGAGGAGACTCGGTGGTGACGGGCTTAGCCTCAATGTCTTTTGCAGAAAGAGGAAAGTGAGAGCTGGAACCAATGATATCAGCATCGGTCGGAATTGAAGTATGGACAGGGGCAGATGAAGATATTTTCTTTTCTAAGTGTTCTTCTGCCATTGCTCCAGCTCTAGCTTCAGCAAGCTGCTCTTTTCCCCTTGCAAGAACGGCGCGGGTATCATCATCAAGGTAAATTGCCTCAAGCGCCGTCTCGTCATAGCCGGCACCACCAAGCATATCAATAATCGCCTCCCACACTTCAGCTAATGTGACTTCATACTCCGATCCCAAAAATGAAAGGCTACCACGCCACAAGACGCAATGGACATAAAAGTCGAACAAAGTCGTATCGATGGTGGCTCTAGTTGCCTTATGGGATTCTTCAGCCGCACCCTTACCAGCGAGAGCTTCATCATGCTCTCTTTCAACCTTCAATAATTGAGAATGCAGTCTTGTAATCTCTAAGTCTTGGGAGCTGACTTTCTCCCAAAATTGAGCTGCGTCATCACGATATTTCCTGGTAACGTGCTGCTCTGCTTCTAGTTTCACTTCAGCATCCCGCTGAGCAGCATGAGCATTTCGAACCTGCTGTTGAAGCATCTCTTACTTTTTTGAAAAAGAAGTGGAAGAAGTAGCAAGTTCGTTCTTGAGTCTTTCAACTTCAGCCTCAAGCTTCTCATAACCATCGGAGATGCTCTTCATTTCGGAGTTGGGCTGTTTGCAAACTTTATCCCACTCGGATTTATCATTCTCCATGGTTAGCATAGCCTCAAGATTTGCACGGTTAACTCTTTGCAGCTCATCGACAAGCTTTTGCCATCCGGACACCCTTTCAATATTAAGTTTGACGGCATCGAAGCTACGCAGCATATCCGATTTATCGATCGGAACCAGATCTAAATCAAAGCGCACTCCTTTTAAGCACCAATTCGGAAATCGGCTTTGAAGCGTTGGAGGGCCATCTTTAACCTGATACTGGGGTCTGGTTATAATCGCTTGGATATCAGATTTCTTTAAAGGAGGAGAGCCAGACGGGATATTAGAAGAGATAGGAGCGTCAGTTTTTCCAGAAATTGCAGACACGTCTATTTCATCAAGTCTAACCCGTTTACTCAGGTTTTCGCAGCATGACTTTTTCCTTTATCATCATGATATTTCCTTTTATGGAAGTCATCGCCCCTTCTTCTCTGCTGCTCCTCATAAGCTCGCCTCTCTTGAGTCTTTCTAACTGCACGCTCTTCGTCAGATTCTTTGCGGGTGGGAAGATAGCGTCCATAATCGTAAGAATCGCGCCATCCGTAGCGCCTAAAGTTGTCATAATACGAGCCAGTTCGCCCCATTGTAGAACCTGAAAGTGAAGAAAAGAAAAGTCTTAGAAATCTTCAAGTAGAAAAGTCTAAGTGCATATAAGTGTTAGGCATCCTAAGTGTGTGTGATGTGCGAACTACGCGCGTCAAACTACAAACCACTCTTTGGTTGGGGAGTGATAACAGATTGAGAAGCGGGATTTGTTTTTTGAGCCGACAAAGTTTGTTGCAACGTAGATGTCGCTTCAATTGTAGGAGATGTAGCTTTAGTTATATCATCTTTGAAAAGCTCCTATGAAGTAATCATCAGATCACTCAACCCCTCAAAGGTATCATCACCATCGTGTTTTGCAGGGTTTCTTTCTCGGCTCCTTTATCATCAACTTTCTCGAGATGTGGAGAAGTTTCTTCTTCTTCAATAATCGGAGCAATTGCTGGCTTGCTCGACAGTCCCACAACGTCAGTAGAAGTAGAACACTTTACTAGTGAAGTCTCAGCGGTGGTTTCTTTCAGTAAAGGTTCTGTAGCAGGAACTGGGGGATCTGATGACTTAGCTGGAGAGTCGGGGACTTCATGCGGCTGAATAGAGCGCGAAGAGTGTAAAAGTCCATACTGATGCAAAAATTCGTCTTTCAACAAAAATTTGGCGCTTCTTTCTTCCGCCGCCACAGCATTTAAGGTTTCAAGGATTGACTTGAGGCTGGGATTTCTGAGCGGAGGAGGAAGTGCTGGAAGAAGAAAAAGAATGAAGTTAAGCATTTGATAATTCGGGTTTTGAAAAACTCATGAGATGAACGACAAAGGACAATCTTACTTCCGACTCTCCAGACAGCATAGAATCCTGGAGGACATCGGACAAAGAAAAATTGACTCAGAAATCAATGAGCGCTTTCAGGCAAATCCAAAATCAATTTCCGGTTTCTGGCACCTCTCACGAGCACGATTGAGTGATGGTCTTTGTTCCTTGAAAAAGTGCATAAGTAGCAAATTTCGTCAAAGCTCGGGAGACGGTCAAGCGTCCTCCTAAACAGAACACATAACCCCATCAGAACAGCGTAACCGTTGGGGTGTAGCTGGAAGGGCGAGATAGCTAATCGAAAAAAGAGATCGCGAAGAAATTCGTTGAAAGGCGGAATAGCTCCGCTTAAACACATCTGGCGGTTCACTGCGAAAAAACCGAGAGGTGGCCTATCGGCTGTGTCGCTTGCTCCAGGAAGTATAGCGTCCGATTCGACAATACCGAACTGGATGCACAGTTGTTTGAAGACTTTGTGGCTTAGTGTAGTCGGAGTTCTTTCCGGAGGATCGATCAGTGGATTAGCAATCGGGAAAGCTTCCCCGGCTGGTCCTGAATCTTCTTGTTGAGATGTCATTCTACACAATCAACTAGATATTCAAATTTAAAGGTGCACGTTTCCTAAAAAGTGTGAAGTGTTGTGCAAAACTAAAACGATGACAAGCAAGTATAACAGAAGTTGAAATAGTTGACATTTGTCGATTACAAAGTTTCAAGACTTGTCATTTTAAGTTCAAATACAATGTTGTGTTGATGCGAACAAATCAGCGTAGGTTGATTATTTCAGCTTTGCTTTAATACTTCATTTGAATTTATCGTTTCACAACATTTCATTCACAAAATTCATGTAAGTTAATTGTTCTTTGTCAACTAATCTGTCAGGTGATGTGGGCAGTCAAGGGCAGTATATTTGTCCCATTTTCTCTGCAAATGTTGTATTTAAACAGGTTATTAGCATCAAAGTCAAGACAATCTGAAAAGAAATGCAACACAGTTCAAATCCAAAAAATTCAGTCAAGTTATGCTCAAATTTCCAAGTGTTAGGTCGCTCACGACCAAGCATAGGTCGGAGCATTTTTAAGTCGTGCAGTGCAAATTAAAGCGTTCAGGGCTGTGCAGAGATGGTTCAAGTGTTAGGTCGTTCAGCGACCAAGCATAGGTCGGATATTTCATAAGTCGCACCATGCAGAGTAAAAGGTTACAGGCAATTCGAATTTGTCAAAGTCCTAGGTCGGTCGCGACCTAAAAACCTATGCCGCAAGAAAACTAAGTTGCCAGTCATAGGTCGTCTGATTTCAAGCACGACCTAAAAGCCGGATCACAGGAAGTTGTTCGACTTAGCATAGGTCGCAAGAACTTTCTCGCGATCTAATTTCAAGCTCGCTCAGATCCGCTAAGGTACTGACTTCCTCTCCACGCAACACTTTACTGGACCCAATAACCCGTTATCAATCACACATATAAATCCATCGTCTTCTTCATCCCTTCGGGTCAACGAATCACCCCAAGAGCAATTCAACACATCCCCAATCCATCGCAAATTCAACACGTTACCATGCCTTCATGAAATGCAACATTGTGGCAAACGACGACCAAGAATCAGTTGTAATGATCATTTGAAACGAAATACGACACGAAAAGCTGAATCCGGGTCGGAAAATATGGATTCACAACCAAGCAGTGTCTGATGGAATGGAGGTCGAATTTACATACGAATTATGTTGGTGAGGACGAATTGACAACTGAATGGATCGAATTTGTCTTTGGAAGCTCGGGAAATCGTCAATGGCGATGAAAGCTCAGAACAGTAAGGTGGGGAGGAGGGAGCGACCTAACTAATTTATATGGAACTGAGAGGGGAAGGCGAATAGGCGCGAAAGTTAGCAAGTGTTTTAGGTCGCTCACGACCTAGCGAAGTTAAGTCGAAGCGCACGACCTATGACATAAGCCTGCACTTCGAGGGGTAAATGTTAACTCATATTTTTCTGGCGACCTAAAACCCTACGGCCTAAAAGCTTCGCGACCTAAAAACCTCACGACCTAAGAGTCCGCGGCTTAAGGAACTCTACGACTCAAGACTCTGCGACAAAAGGAACTCTGCGACTCAAGACTCTGCGACTTAAGGAAATTAACAGCTTAAGGAACAAAATGACTTAACGACCTAGCAAGCTTCACGATCAGGTGACTCCAGAACTCTGCGACCTAAGAAAGTCTGCGACCTAAAGTGGCTGTGAGCTAAGAGAATCTGCGACCTAACTCCTGAGGATAGCTTGCGACCTAACTGCTGAAGGTAGCTTGCGACCTAACTCCTGAAGATAGCTTGCGACCTAACTGCTGAAGGTAGCTTGCGACCTAACTGCTGAAAGAACCTTGCGACCTAGCATGCTGAGCGACCTAAAGAATGTTGTGACCTAAGTGAGCTCGCAACCTAAAGAATGTTGCGACCTAAGAGACTTCGCGACCTAAAGAATGTTGCGACCTAGGAGAGCTCGCGACCTAACTGCTGGCTTCGCGAGCTAACGACCTAAAGATGTTTACGACCTAATACCTGAAGTGATCCAGCGACTTAACAACCTGATGAGCTAAAGGCAAAGAAAGGAGCGTGACTTACCATAGGTCATTCACGACCTACCCTAGGTCATTCACGACCTACCACTTGTTCAGATAAGACTGAATGCAACTCTTTCAAGCTACACTTCCTAAGTCCTGGATGGACCACGACCTATCTTAGGTCGCTCGCGACCTACGACCTAACTAAGGTCGTACGCGACCTAAGACTTGGAGGCTTAATTCCGCTCAGAACTAATCCTATAAATAGAGCCCCAACTCCAACTAGAGAGGGACTTTTTGGCTGATCATTTCTCAAAGCATCGTTACTCTGCCGAACTCTCAACTCATTCAACAATTGAAGATCTTCAAAGATTCGAGACACTACAACAAGCTTCGGGAGGAATTTCCTACATCCAACATGGATTCATCGGGTTTCATCATCGAAGTTTGAGCTATTAGTCGAGATTTTCGTTGTGATCAAATTGTATTGTTTTGATAAGTGTATTGTATCGTCTTGTAACCGGATTCAGTAATAAAGAGATTCAAAGTGGACGTAGGCTCGATCTCAAGCCGAACCAATATAAACTGCTGTCTTTTACTGCTTTTTCACTATTTTGTTGCTTACTTCTTGTTCCCGTCACACGGGTGGTGCTTTCACAATTCTACTACACACACCGGGTGTTAGCGTTCACTTTTTAGCGTTAACAGTTTATAACTCGATTCCTTATCCAATTTTACACTGAAATGATAATAATTTAATATTATCACTTCCTAACAACCAAGCAACCACATATATATCTATAATAATTTATGAAAAATTATTCCCTTTATATACAAAAATAATATGGGTAAAATTATTTCATTTACCCTATTTAAAAACAATACTGTGTCGGTTTATGTTGTCTAAGAGTTTAGAAACCCCTATCGATGTCGTGGCGTCCCACACATCGACTAGAATCCATAAACACTCAACCGATAAATCAATACAATATAAAAACAATTTTTATATTCACTAACAAGTATGCGCTAATATCTATTAATACACTCAAACTCATTCCTAGAGTACTACAGACTATATTTCTAATGAGTAATTCCCACCAGAGCCAAGGTTATCGCCAGCCTAAGCTCTGATACCAACTGTGAGGACCATGATTTTTCATACCCGAAAAATAGAACCATCAGGGTTAAAGAAGAAGGAGGTAGAAGAAAAGAAAACAACACAATAGAATCTCACATCGCAGCGGAATAAAATATAATAGATAATAACCGATCTTTACAGAAAGAAACTATATTTGTTTATACATACATCATCAGAATGCAACATCAGAGTACAATACAATCGACATCACAATTCACGACAGTTATAATAACTTGTCCCACATACATAATACACTACATACACAATACAGCGGAATATACATCATATACGGGTGATACGTCTCGCCATCCAGCTCGACTCCTGAGCTCCACAGTATCCTTTCCTGTAATCTATAACACTCGGTCTGACCTGAGCATTATAATAAAATAACACCCGAGTTAGTCAGGAAAACCAGCGTGAGAAAACACACTCAATTGGATTATTAAAGTTTTCCAAACCCTTTGAAATCAAAAGCATCTCGTAAGACCCCACCACAAATAAACATGTCGGGTTTTTACCTTACGATAGCCAAAACACTATTTATCAAATCCGTCTGATATTATAATAGTATCTATTGAAAGTAAAATAGAATCTAGCTGAAATGCTTGCATCTCACGTTTCAGCAATAGTTGGGCACAATCAAAACCGTACAGGCGCGTAGGGAGAATGGATTTTCAACGAATGACTAGGCACCGGGGTACCACCTGTCATAGTACCTGGTCTAGATCAGCGTACCGAGGACCACGCCCGATCACCTGCAACACAAGACCGAAACTACCTAAGAGTAATTCCGAGTAAGATCACTCCACGGTTGGCGCGACCAACCGCACCACTAAGCCGAAATAAAAAGGGACATCTAGATAGGGATGACCTCACCCTAATGGGCACTACCCACATAGCCTTGCTACATAACCCCTGATTTTCAGTCATTCCCGGCTGATGAGGCTTGAGGCTAAGAGTTACCTTTTTAGAACATTTCACTTAGAATGCCCATCGTCCACCTGACGATGTTTCGAAAGCACTCATCCATACAAGTCCGTTCCAAGTTCGAACGGAACCGAAGGCACTACTCCTACTACATCCATTTTGGAATCACCCTCGGGATTAGTAGCGATTAGCCCTTGCACTTCACTGTTGCATCTTCTATTCAAACTCATTTCCCCACGAAACGTACAAACCGGATTAAAATGGTTTTCGAGAAATTAATCTCGATCCCGGTCTCTTCGAAATGATCAGCGCATTGGCCAATATTGATAGTCGGTGATTTAACTATCAATTAACATTTACAAACATCCATCAAACAATAAATAATTTTCCAAATTATTTATTTATCTCAAAATATCTTCGCAAGATATATTTCCACTTTTCAACCTTTTGAAAACAGTTTCAAACCATCTTCTCTCATGGAATAAATTCCCAAATATTTTCTATTTCCACTGAAATCACCAAGTACAAACACTTAGCCTTTAAAATCATTTTAAACACTTAATTATAGAATATACTTTTAAACATTTAGATTTAAAACCACATTAATACTTTATTTTATAAAAATATACACTTTAAGAATATTTAAAATAAAGCTAGTTTATAAAATATAAAAATTAATTTTCATCTTTTTAAAACATAATACCAAGCCACCTTTATATAATTACTACTCAAATAAATTTGAAAAATTCTTACTTTAAAGTTTAAACATTTAAAAATAATAGATTTTCCAAAACATACTTTTAAAACGACCTTGAAACTTTAACTTATACTTAAGAATTTGCTTTAAAAACGTACTTGGCTATCTAGGGAAATATATTTCTCTTTCACATCTTTAAAAATAAATCACTATTTATTTTTAATCACATTTACCCATTCCATTTATAAATTCCCACCTTGAATTTATCCTTCCAAATATTCACTGATATATTACTTTCACTTTCATAAACCTAGTTTATAAATCCAAAGTCTCACTTCTCTTTTAAAAATCCCGGTTTGACACTTAAATCAATTCCCAAATTGATTTCCAATTTACTTCACTTTTAAATAAATTCCCTTACTTACTCCATTTATTTCAAATCCATTAATCTCAGATTTTATTTCTTATTATGATTAAAAAAAATCCTTTTTAACTAAGAATACCAATTTCAGATTCCCCAGTTCATTTCTTATCCCTTTTAAATAAATTCAAACCTTGAATTTAAAATAAATTCTTTATTTCTTTAAATAATAATGCTTGAGTTTAAAAATTCATCATTTCTCGGTTATTTCAAAATTCCCTTTCCATACTCGGCATTTATTTACTAGAATTTAAAAATCTCTTTTATTCTTTCTAATTCTTTCCTGAATTTATTCAAATTCTCTATCATTCTCTACTTAAAAATCTTCTCTTATATTTCCTTTTCAAAAGTCCGATATATATATATATATTTGGTAACCCAGTATACCCAAATATATTTAATCAACCCGTTGCATCCAATAATCCAATCATCAATATAATTCATCATGGGATATCAAATATTCATAACAGAGAGTATTAAAATTCTAAATAAATTTTGAGGAATCCAATTGGATCCCTACAACCTGTTTCCCTGTATCCACAAACGTTAGCACAATACCAATTCCACTTCGAGGTGGAATATCGCGGTATATGGGTTTATATAATATCATCCGCTATTATGCGGCGCATAGGGTCTCATCCGCTATATAATGCGGGAATATTAATCACTCCAATATATATACACTACTATATATATTATCACATCCAATCAATTCAATCATTCAGCCAGTTATTTAAATTTAACCATTTAAATTTAAACAAAAATCTAGAAGAGTGAGATTAACTTACCTTTGACTTTTTATTTTGCAATCCATTCCAACCCATTTCATTCTAGCTTGCTTTTTCCTCAATTTTAGACCTTGTATAAATATTAGATGATTTTTATTAATATTTGAATTAATTTAATAATCAACTTTCATTAAATAAATTTAATTTAATTAATTATTTTATTTAATTAAATTTACCTTTTAAAAATCTTTTAGTCACTAAGATAATTAATAAGCTAGTTAAAGATTTTGTTCCAAATCAATTATTTAAAATAACTAGTAAATTAAAATAGGTATATGTATAATAGTTTCATTTTAGCTTTATCTATATAAATAAATTTTCTGTTTATATATAAAAGAAGTCTGTATTTATAATTTGTTGTATACATAAATACCTATTGAATAAATCTATAAATTGAAAAATAGTTACTATATAAATCTTACTGTTTCACGAACAACAATTTAAACTAATAATAATATACCTTCTGCAAATATATTTCCCAATCTATATATCCATTCAGCTAAGCCAAAGAAAAAAAACATAAATAAATAAATTGAATACCTCCAAGTTATCGAAGCTTCTAACCTGCTCTGAGATGACACGACACTCACGATCGAACGATCAAATCACCCTGCTCCGCGTTCTTCGCCCTCGTCGCCGCGCCATCCACTGCCTTGCGTTCCACCCAAAATCGCGACTCCATAAAGTGAATGTGAACCACTGCCATCATCGAGTACCCACGCCACTCAAACCGTTCATGACCCTCTTCCTTGCTTGACCAAATCTCGAAACCCGGCTCCAATTCGAAGACCTCACTAGAGCTCTAACTCGATCCATCCTCATAACCGATCCCTTGCTTAACGCGACGTCGCCACCTCCATTGACCGGCCGCTTGGTGCCCTCCTCTTCGCGAACTCAAGCTCATGGCAACAATCGCGATGCTTATATATATATTCGATTGATTTGATTCGAGAATGAGGGAGGAACGAATAGGATACTGGCCGCCATCTTAATTTCATGAATGAATTTTTAAAAGAAGGGAATTATTACGACACTTACTATATTCTTCCAATTTAAATTATTATATATTTTAAAATTTTCTTTCAGTTATATTGCTTTAAAATGCATAGATATATGTACACACTTTATTCATAGAAAATTTAAGATTTTATTCCATTGCTCGATCTAAACATAACATAACAAGTTTATAAAATTATGCAAGAAACTTAGTAAATTTTAAGAATATGCTAATAAAAGAGACCTATTTGAAAATAGAAGAATACCAATACACATATAGAAAATGTCTTTATGTTATTTGTGGTCTAAATTAGCCCTATTGTGATTCTCCTCGTGCATATAATTTTGCTGCTACCAAAGGTTTGTTAAGAGTTGTCCATGGAAAGGTAAGGACAAATAATAAAAAAAACACATGAAGTTTTATCTGGATGACGCATATGAAAATTTATGTTATTTGTATAAGTTCATCAGGATATTTGCTAACCTTCAATTGACTGCCCAAAGGGGATATTACTAGAAAAAATTGTACTCCTATGATGTGAATCTAATAATGCAAATGTGTCAGATAAAGTGTAGTGTTTAAGTGAGTACTTGCATAAGTAATGCAAGCATGCTTTTTATGAATATCATGTGAATAATTCGTTTCTCATTTTTAATTTTCTATAACAATTACATAGTTTATATTTCATTTATACTTCATTTATTTCAATAAATTCATCACATAGTGCGTTATAAAATTATCTCAATAGGTTTATCACATAGTTTATAATTCGTTTATCTTAATAAATTCATCGCATAGTGTTCTACAAAATTATGTTTTCTATTTCAAATACCTACATTTTAAATTTTCTAGTAAAAACCCAAATCAGTTCCCTTATAATATTTTACTTTTATGCCCATACATTAGAATAAGTTACGTAATCTTAAAATTATTTAAATACAACCAGTAAATTGTATTTGTTGATATGTCTAATGAACCATAAAATCATGAAAATTTCAATAGTTATATCATATCAATATTAACAAAAAATGCATAAAATTGTGTCCATACACACACGTTAATAATATAACATAAATTATATACATAAATAATGATTGCAAATTTAATTTGTAATTCATTTACATTAATACATGCATATACGGCGCATTGCACTATGAAATTCCTATTTTAACAACAAGCACCTAAAATTTGAAAAATCTATATTTATTTACAAAACCGTCCTCGGTACCACATAATATTACACGTTTAAGTCATTGTATTTTAATAAAATATGTAATCTTTAATTTAGGTTGTTTGAATAAATCAAATTAATAGATATTTGATAACTCATCCTATAATTCCACAAATAGACTTTTTCAATATGCATACCACGTCAATGCCAATAAAAGTGGTAAAATAGTTTTCCACCCAAATATAAGATATATAAATCGCTTAACATAAATGAGGTACATAAAAATTATTAAAAAACTTAAGTTATTATCCATTTATCTCAATAAATTTATTATACATTACATTGCAAAATTTTATTTTTAGCTTCAAAGGCATACATTTTAACATTTGTATAATTATTTACATCCCACTCCATTCTTTTCTAATATCTTACATTAAAATCAATATATTTAAACTATCTACAAAATCTCAGATTTATACTATTGAAATAACCTCAACAAATAGTTATCTTATTTCTCTAGTAATCCATAAAATATGTGTAAAGTTGTGTGTTTATGTGTATTGATATTAACAAAAATGGGAAATTATTTTTTTCATTCAACTACAAAGATATATAGATAATGTAACATGAATTGCATACATAAACAATAACAACGAAGTTAATTTGTAAATAAAGTATAATTCATTTATCTTATAAATTTATCATACACTATATTAATTTTTTTTTTATTTTAATAACTTCATCTTAAAATTTCTACAATATTCTACAAAACTCTTACCAACTTTTTCCTACTATTTACCTTCTATGTCCATGTACGACTAATTATGTGATTTTAAATTTTACATATTAAATACAAATTTAGTTAAATAATATTTTTCAATTTAATAAATCATTAAAAAGTTACCATTTCATCATGTATACAATATTTATATTAGGAAAAATGATAAAATAATGTTTTGCTCAAATATAAACATGTATAAGCCATATAACATAAATTATACATGAATAATAGTAAGAATTTTAATTTATGGTTCAGTCATTTCATTGAATTTACCATATGTTGCTCAATAAGAGTTCTTAATTTGACATCAAATTTATACTATATTTTACAATGTTTTCCAAAATTAGGATGCCACCTTAATATGTACTTATTTATAAGGGTACTCCTATGATGTTATTATATCTTTGAAATGTATAACTCGGCATCTCATTGTATTATTGCTCTCATTCGACATGTTCAAATAAAATATTTTATATACAAAACATTTAAGGATGTATCAAATGGATGTTTGATTGGAAAAAATGTATGCACTTTATCATGAATGAGAAAGATATTTTCCGTCTACGTCATACAAGCTAATTACTAAATATTGATCTACATGTTGTTGCTATGAACAAATATGACTAGAATATCATATATTCATTTCGTACATTGTCTTTTCTAAAATGCATGCATGGTTAAAAGTTATTTTGTGTTATTACGTCTTTATGTAAATTTATTGAGTGGAACATTGACCCAACTTTTTCTTATGAACTATAACATGGTTCAGTATTATTATTTCATGGGATAACATAAAATATTGACATATTCTAAATCATGCAATTAAAACCTTCAAGTTAGTATCATCCCAATGGTACTTGTATATGATTTGAAACAAAGATTAAATGATGGTGTCAAGGACTAATAGCGCAAGTGGCAAGTGGCATGGCGCTCTAGGATAGGGTCCTAAAGGTTGTAGGTTCAAACTCTTCCTGCATCAAAATGAGTGTTCTACTTGAATAAAGTACCATTCTTTTTATCCAGAAGGATTAAACGAAGATTAGAATGAGCTCCAACCCTTATATGTTGCACAGATTCCCATTAGTTTAGGAAGAATGATAATTAATTTCTATAGTTGAAAGAACAATAAATACTTTTATGAAAGACATTTTTATGCCTTTCAAAATATTTAGAGTTTCATAGTAAATTTCGTGTCTAATAACCTAGAATTTTTTAATTAATTTTGGAAACTAAAATTAAGGATTTACATTGTTTATTTTCTTACAACAACTAAGACCTCATTTTTTAGCCTGTAATATCAGTAGAAATAGGAATTACATGCTTGCAAATAGGAGTTTGACTAAGGCATTATTTCGAGTCAAAATTTTAAAATCTAGGTATAATCAATGTGCACATTTAACTAATGCTTCTAAAAGAAGATATTCTCAAAATTTATGGATGATAGTAACTGAGGAATGATGCTTATCCAAAAAGATGACAGTATATTTCATGACTATAAGTAAAGAATCATATATAATTAAAATTGATAGTATATTTAACAACATGACTTTCTATAAGTGATGGAATATTTTATAGGTACTATAACAACCCGCATATTTTACGATTGTATATTTTAATATTTTATTTAAATATAGCATCGTTAGTCGGATTTAAGTCTGAAAAGCTACTTTTTGCAAACAGTCGAATTGGGACTCGAGACCACCTCCATTGAGTCCAAAATGGTCTTTGAGACTTTTTTGAGTATAAGCTTCGATAGGTTTGGAGTAAGTTGAATTTTGCTATTTTCTGTTGGGCTTTGGGTTTGGGTTTCACCCCAACTCACTCTATAACCTAGTTCAACCCCTCTCCTCTCCTCCTCAGTTCATTTTTATTTTCTTAAACACCCAAGCAAAACTGAAAATGGGGAGAGGAATGAGAAATTAGAAACTCCAAGCCCTAGTTTACATTTGCAAATCCAAATTCTTGCTCCAAATTCAAAGAGAAACTAAGGTAAGCATCCTCTTCATCCTCCAACTCATTCTCTCTTTAAATTCAGGAATTTCCTAAACCTAACTTAGGAAATTTTCTTCTTTTGAGTTTAGATTCACGCTTCTTGAGTTGAAGTTGAAGAGTAGTTAATCTTCCTTTGCTTTCAAGCTTCTTCTTCATCGTTTTAGGGTTTAAAGGTGAGTTTTTGAACTCACATCTTTGTCTATTTCTATCATTGATGTTAGGTATGAATTCCTAACACTTATTCATGTTCAATTGCTTTTGGTTTGAATTGATTTGGTGAACATTTCAATTTTTGGTGTTTTGAAGTCAAAACTTTGAAAATCCTTAATTTGATTTGTGAACATGTTTTTCGTGGTGAATCGGAGAGCCTATAGGGCTGGGTTGTCGATTGGCAAAAGACCCAAAGGTCCATTGCTCAACCGGTTGCAAATGGTGAGAGTTTGCTCTTCCATTTGATAGGCTGGAAAACAGTTTCAGCTACAGCCAGTCGACTGGCCCCCTGCAGTCAGTCGACTGAATGCAGGGTCTGAAAACTCTCGGGTTCTGGCTCAGTCGACTGACCTGCTTGTTTTTGCCTATTTTGCCTATTTAGCTTGAGGATCCAACTTTTATCGATTCGTGATTATCTGATTTATTGTTATCATTTATTATTGAATTTGATGACTTCTTTTTCGGGATTTTTGAGAATATCCATTTTGATGGATTCGGTATCGATTTCTTTGGATTTAATTCACGTCTTCAGATGTGGATTTTGATGATTGATTGTTTCTACAATCATTTCTACGATTTTTCACTTTAAAATACAAAGGTTACCATACTAGTACTAAATATTCAAACTCTTTTACAAAGATGATTTCAACTCTATTTTTAATACAAAGTTCGTTTACAAAACCGTTTTCTAATCTATTAGTATACACAAACCTTTACCTCATTCGTATGAGAAAATCCAATTAAACGGCTTAGCAAAACAAGTGGTATGAAACGCTTGCGTTTACTTCGTCGTTTAATTTTTGGACTTGTTCGATTGAAATTCTTGTGACAATTTTCGGGTGGAAATTTACAATCTGTTCGTAAATATTTTAGTTAAGCTAGTGGTTATGGGACATGAAGCTAAACTCTTATATTTACTAGCTTAGTGTAATCGACACTTCTTGAAGATCGGTGATGATCATTTTATGGCTTAGACTAGCAATGTGCGATGTCTCTTTGTCCACGTAGGGGACTGTACCTCGTTTTATTGAGCTTCATATCATTTCTTTTATGGGCTAGCGACCCATGTTCTTTTACGGTTCTTGGTTCATCGGATGTACCGTTATTATACTAAATCGATGTTTCGAGTTATGAGTTCATCGGGCGTACCGTTATTGCACTACGTCGTTGATCCGAAATGTTTGAGTTTCGAGTCCATCGGGCGTACCGTTATTGCACTATGTCGTTGTTCCAAAATATTTGAGTTTCTGGTCCCTTGGGCGTACCGTTATTGCACTACGTCGTTGCACCGGCTCTATGGTTAGCCACCATAGAATAGCATTCCGTTTGTGATACACGTGTTGGTGAGTTTTCATGTTCCCGTTTGTAATAGGCCTCCCCCTTGTGATTTCTGTATTTCTAATTGATGATTTCTGGAATTTATGTTTCACCAATTTTTGCGATTGGCAATGATATGTTTGTCAATATTCGTGGCTTGGTGAATAAAATAAAGAATATGACATTCTTTTTGATGTTATGAAATGATTTGAGATAATTGTATGGCTTTTCTTTGTTGTTAAATGTATACTTAACACAGTATGGAATTTTTGTTATCATACGTTTTTGGTCATATCTCTTATCCTATCTCATTTTACCTGATATTTATAGCTAGACTGATCTGTTTATTGTTTTCTTCTTAAATAATACTCGGGTCAGACCGAGATATTTCAGGTGCTCCTACTTGACCTCTTATCAGGGTCCTTCTCTTGACTTTTGGCTAACTACTTTAGATTAGAAGTTTTTGTTATTATACATTTGAGCTATAGACTCCTTGATGTATAATTATTTTTTTGTCTAGCACTTGTAACTATTCTTTTGTGATGTAGTGGATCTTGTTTGACCACTACTTTGATGTACACTTTTATGTGTTATATTCATATCTGATTTCGCCTTTGTGATATGAATGTATGTGACTGATTTGTGTTATGTTTATTTCTATATTTGTTTCCGAAGTCCACTTAGCCACTGTGTGGTAGATTTGAGTTTGTATTTGATATGTCGGATTTCCTTTTGAAATGAAATGTAAGTTATATTTTCTGACATATTGGTACTCGCACAAAGCAATTACACAAATGGTCGCTCCTCAACAGCCTTATTCTTCGTGCTTGTCGACGGCATTACCCCGTAGTGTCCTTGGCTAGCGCGAGTATAGAGGTGGGGCGTCACAGCATGGTAGGCTTCAGACACTTATTTGCATAGTGGTCCATACTACAAAGTAGGAGAGAGGGAGAGTTTAATGTCGTGCAAGCCCCTAGTGACACTTCTCTTGGTCAAGGTATTTCTCATTCTATCCTTGACCATGTTTGTTTTATGATTATCTTATTCAAGTTCTTTTTGATTTGGGTTCATCCCATTATTTTATATCAAAAGAACTTAATGATTCTTTCTCTTTTTAATTTTATGGGTTTAATGACTTCACTTAGAATTGCGAATCCGGTTGGTGGATCTGCAACACTCAGTTTGCTTTGTAAATGTCGAGATTATTTTATGTGTTTATTCTTTTCGAGTTGATTTGCATGTTAAGCATTTACTTAGGCTTCGAAATTGATTTTTTGGGTAAGGATTGGCTTATTATTATGAAGCCCATATCCTATGTCCAATGCGGACTATTTATCTTTGACATTCTCAATCTGTTAAGCAGATTTCTATTGTTTTTAAAGATTTTGATTTCCAAATTTGGTGGCAACATTTTTGTGACGCCCCACCTCTATACCCACGCTAGCCAAGAACACTACGGTGTAGTGCTGTCAACTAGCACGGAGAATAAGGCTGTTGAGGAGCGACCATCCATGTAATTGCCTTGTGCGAGCACCGATATGTCAGATAATAAAAACATTGCATTTCATTACTGGAGGAAATCCGACATACCGTTACAAACTCAAAGCTACTACACAGTGGCTATAATAGTTTAGGACAATAGATATAAAAATAACACAGATAACATAAATGCGGAAATAAAGATGGAATGAAAAGTCTCATATATACAATAACTGATATCAGTTACAATACATTTGACACAATACAAATGATACAACTACAATTGTCGACTCAAGAAGTTATATATACAAGTACATTATCGACTAATATACATGAATACATTATCATCTTACAACAGACACACTGACTACTACAACAAGACGAAGACCACTTCAAATGATATAAAAAGTCTTCATAGCTCTAGCAGCAACCCAAAGCTAAAAATCTACAACCTGTAAATACTCGGTCTGACCCGAGTATTACATTCAAAAGAAAATAATACTCGGATCAGTCTAATTCAAAATCAGTTATTAGAGCATAGAAGCAATAATAATCAATCTCAATATAGATGACAGTCACAGAAATCTCGTATATCCAACTCTCGATACGAGAATTGGATAACGGCAGATATAACACTAAACAGTGTTAATCCACAAAACAGAAATCCAAAGCAGTTTAAGCAATTGAAATGTCAATTTAAAAATATCAATGCTAATTGGCTGCAGTACACGCTAACGTGTACTGCCTCGCCAATACAACCTACGAATTACGCAACAGGTCGATGAATTAAGAATAAAAGAAAATATCGATTAAAATCTGTCAATTCTGGGTGGCTGCAGTGCACGCACGCGTGCACTGCCTCGCCACAACAGAATATAAAGTCACCAAGAGGGACAAGGGTAAAACTGCTACGAAAAGGCAGCCACCACTTGTATTTAAGGGCAAGGCTGCATCAGTGAAGCAAAATGACAAAATGCAAATGGTACATGGCATCAATGCAATGTATCAGATTCGAGAACAAGGCAGTGCAGCAGCATAAAGCTTCAACTAAGAGAATACGAGGTATGTACACATGAAGCAGCATGACTGTACATACTATATACAAAAGAGAATATGCTATGTAGCAAAGCAAAATAGGCCAAGGGTGAACACACGAGAAGTCACAGGTCAGGGATGCAAGAAGTCAGGGATCCAAGATCAAACATGCAGCTACAACACAACTACACAATATATATAGTCTCAAGTTAAAGACTGCGACACTACGACTACTACGAGTGATCACGTAACCAAGAGCAGACACTACTGGAACTGTCTTGAAAGCCAGAGAATTCAAACTACAACATCAAGTACGACACATATGTACGTAGTGTATATAAAGGAAATGTGGAGTCAACTCGAATGAATTCGAAAAACGAAACCAAATGTATTAGTGCCATGCAAACCAACAAGGCACGACTGCAACTAAGAAAAAAAACTAACTGCAGTCACGACTGAAGACAAAAGGGCAAACTGCAACATGAACAGCAGCACATTCAAGATGCACCAAGCCAGTTCGAAATGAACACAAGGATAATTCCAGGGAAACAATGCATATAAGGGTACCGGTGAGAATGCAACCCGACCATCGAAGTGTAGACGAAGTGGAGTCAGTGCCAATAGTAATGACAGCAACTCCATCAAGTCATAATTCAATCCCAAAATACAGTCAATCATTCCAAGAGAAAAGAAAATGTAATTCGAACATACATATATACATATCAATTAATGTATATACATACGTCACAGCATACATATGTATGAAGACTAGAATGCAACAGGGTGCAAACAGTTTCCATATCATGAATGTACGAATTGTACATTTGTATTTAATACTGTAACTGGACAGTATTAGTTTCATAGCCTAGAACAAGGCAAATGCCAAAGTCGAAGCACATAGGCGAAAGCAGCAAATACATGTCCAGATGAATCAAATGCAACAGTGCATCTAACTCTACTGGAATGAATGTACCAATATCAACATGGGTGCAAAACAAATGGAAACAGGTCAAGATATATAGGTATGCAGTGACAAAGTGGATCAAAACAATTACAAAATGAAGTAGTGCAATGCAGACAATTCAACAATAGTGCTACAAGTAAGGCATCACAAAATCAAGACAGAGGTGCAGACTACAATATGAGTCAAGCATATGTATGCAGTCCAGACACAAGCCAGAGGTGGCCAACATGAACTAATGAACTCATAGGGACAGTGTAATCAAAAGCACATATATGCAGCAGCTACAAACATGTAGAGATGAAACAATGCAAACTACATAATGATCGAAGTCAAGAGTGTCAATATGATCAAGTGCATCAGTGAACAAATGCATACAGATCAGGTACAACAAAGTGCATCAAAGAGACCAGAAGTGCAGAAACACTTCTGAGAGCATGGAAATGAAACCACATAACAAGAGACCGAAGTCAATTTCTCAAGTAGTTTGACAAATAACAGAATTCACATTATAGCCGAAATCATGGGACAACAAGTCAGCGAAGTGGTGAAAAGGTTATCACCAAAAATCAATTACCAGATGGTTACAACATTACCCCGAAATCAAACTGAAAGTCAAGGTCTCGAAACACATGAATAAACTGCACTTTGAAGTAGAGGTGGATGAAATCGAAATTCACCCATCAGTAAAAACCCAATTTGGATTCGCAAAGCAAAAGGAATCGACTCACTCAACAACTTGAATACAACGAAAACCAACGAAATTTAAAACCCTAATACACATGAACATGAATTAGATGTGAGCGAAAATGAAGATCACTCACCTTATTGATCGATCGAGACTATCGCAGAGGCGAGCTCCTCTACGTGGATATCGAGTTGAATTCGAGCCCTCCTGAACAGTTTCGATGCAGGCGAACGAACCGCTTAATGTCGAAGCTGTGATTCGAACAGTCTGAAGCCACCAAGCAAGCTCGAAGAAACATTGATCGATAGAGGCGCGACTTCGAACGATTTCTCAGAAGCCCTTTGCCATGGAAGCGAAGACGTTGCAGAGGCGGTGAGGACGACGAACGAAGTTAAGCCAAGGCTTTAGCATGCGAAGCGAAGACGTGCTCGGCAAACCCTTTTTAAGCGGCGTCGATTCGAGGTCTCGAAACCCTAAATCGCCAGGGGGATGAAGATACGAGACCGCCAATTTTAATGTTTTCATCGATTTTGGGCTTAGGGTTTTTGAATGGATGAAGGGGATGGGTTATCACTTATCACGGCAACAAGGAAAAAGCATGGGCCAAAACAAGTTTCAAAGCCCAAACTATTTTATAAAAGAATTTCACAACTCTAAAAAGGATTTAAATCGATTCGAATCTGCAATAGCACTTAACAATCGATTTCAATCGTCTAGAGACGAAATTTAATTGGTACGAAATACTGGGTTGTTACAGACTCCCCTCCTTAAAGAAATTGCGTCCTCGCAATCATAAGGAATAAATAGATAAAAGGGTAACAACCATAAGAGCATGGCAATGTCGGATGCATAAGCAAAGCAAAGGTCAACAGGAAGGTATTGAAATCAAGGAAGTGTCAGACATAGAATCAAAAAGGTTCGACTGTTTCAAGTCAAAAGGATCAACATCGTCGGGATCAAGGAATCAAAATCAGACGACTATCAAAAGCAAGAATCAATCGAGTTCTAGCAATTGAAAGAAAAGGAATCAGAGCAGAAATCACGTACTGCACGAATTGAATGTGAGTAAATCAAATTACTCACCTGAATCGTCAGAGCGAAAGACGAAGCTCGAATCTCAAAATCGCAAATATTCAATCATCTAAGATGATAATCGAATTTTCACAAATATCTGATTATCAAAAAAAACGATAAGCAGAAACACAAATATTCGATTAATCAAATCGAAAAATATTTAATTATCTCAAATGATAATCAAATTTCACAAATATCTGATTATCAAAAACGATAATCAGAAACACAAATATTCGATTAATCAAATCGAAAAATATTTAATTATCTTAAACGATAATCAAATTTCACAAATATCTTATTATCAAAAACGATAATCAGAAACACAAATATTCGATTAATCAAATCGAAAAATATTTAATTATCTTAAACGATAATCAAATTTCACAAATATCTGATTATCAAAAACGATAATCAGAAACACAAATATTCGATTAATCAAATCGAAAAATATTTAATTATCTCAGACGATAATTAAATTGGAAAATATTTAATTATCACAAATGATAATCAAATTTCACAAATATCTGATTATCAAAAACGATAATCAGAAACACAAATATTCGATTAATCAAATCGAAAAATATTTAATTATCTCAAACGATAATCAAATTTCACAAATATCTGATTATCAAAAACGATAATCAGAAACACAAATATTCGATTAATCAAATCGAAAAATATTTAATTATCTCAGACGATAATTAAATTGGAAAATATTTAATTATCACAAATGATAATCAAATTTCACAAATATCTGATTATCAAAAACGATAATCAGAAACACAAATATTCGATTAATCAAATCGAAAAATATTTAATTATCTTAAACGATAATTAAATTGGAAAATATTTAATTATCACAAATGATAATCAAATTTCACAAATATCTGATTATCAAAAACGATAATCAGAAACACAAATATTCGATTAATCAAATCGAAAAATATTTAATTATCTCAGACGATAATTAAATTGGAAAATATTTAATTATCACAAATGATAATCAAATTTCACAAATATCTGATTATCAAAAACGATAATCAGAAGCACAAACATCTAATTATCAAAAACGATAATCAGAAGTCATAAATATTCAATTAACGAGTCCGGAATTAACCGAAGTAGTAAAAGTATGGTTCCATACTCCTTACTTTTGCTAAATCGTTTAAATCTCTTTATCGTTTTCTTGAAAGTGCAGAATTGTGTGTTTTAAAAAATAACATTTCACATTCTCAAACGGACAAGTCCGGAATTAAGCGAATCGGTAAAAGAAAGGGGTCATAGTCCTCGATTTTTCTGAAACGTTTAAATCGCTTCCTCGTTCCTTTGGAAATGTAAACTGTAAAAATTTTGAAAACAATTTTAATTTATATTTTTGAAACAACTTTTAAAAATAAAGAATTTTAAAAACACGTGATTAAATTAGCAATATCAGTATTGCGGGAGAACCGCTTGTAAATCCATTTCAAAATTGACGAGTATTGAAGTTAACACGTCAAAATCTCATCAAAATAACTGGCATCAAAATATAATGCCAAATGAATTTTCATTCATCAAAAATTGTCACAAGAATCTTCTCAAAGATAGAAAGGGATATCATACCCTAAACTTGTATTCATAACAAGTTAATAACACATGAATTCACCAATACACAAAAATTGACAAAACTTGTCAATAGAAATCACGAAAATTGGTGAAGCACAAATTCTAGAAATCATCACAAGAAATCCAGAGAACACATGAAGGGGGGGGGAGGCCTAGCATAAAAAATGGGAGTATGAAGACTCCAAAACACCGGTATCACATGAACGAGACGCTATCTCTTGGTGGCTAACCAATAAAGTTTCACACAGGAATGGTCCGAAGACCGTAGGGCGCTACCCTACAACAAAGCAGGGTTTAGTCTCCCTCGCAGACAAAGAGACATCGCACAGTTGCTAGTCTAAATCACAAAAAGAAAAGGGGAAAGGCCTATCACAAAAATGGGAGTATGAAAACTCACCGACCGGTATCACATGACGAGACGCTATCTCATGGAAGCCATCCATTAAATTTTCACACAGGAATGGCCCGAAGGCCGTAGGGCGCTACCCTACAACAAAGCGGGGTTTAGTCTCCCTCGCAGACAAAGAGACATCGCACAGTTGCTAGTCTAAATCATAAAAATCACACAAAGAGTATCCAGACAACCCTCAAAGCCCAAGAGATATGTGTGAGACGAAATCACACCGATGAGGCCTAGTCTAACCGTGCAATATGTGTGAGACGAAATCACACACTGGTGTCTAGACAATCCTCAAAGCCCAAGAGATATGTGTGAGACGAAATCACACCGATGAGGTCCAGTCTAAATCATAAAAATGATCGTCATGATCATAAAGAAGTGTCAATCACACCAAGCTAGTAAATATATGAGTTTAGCTTCATGTCCCATAACCACTTGCTTAACTTAAATATTTACGAACAAGCTGTAAATCTTCACTAGGAAATTGTCACGAAAATGGTTCAATCGAACAAGTCCAGGAGTTAACCGACGAAGTAAACGCAAGCGTTTCACCACTTGTTTTACTAGGCCGTTTAATTCAATTTCTCATACGAGTGAAATAAAGGCTTGTATATATTAATAGATTGGAAAACGATTTAGGAAAAGAGCTTTGTAGTAAAATAATTTTTGAAATCGTTTGGAGAAAAGGATTTTAATATTTACTACTAGTATAGAAAACCTTTATATTTTTAAAGTGACAAATCACAAAAATGATTGTAGAAACAATCAATCACAAGAATTCACATACGAAGATGTGAATGGAATCCAAAGAAATCGATACTGAATTTATTAAAATAGGAACACCCAAAAATTCCAGAAAATAGAAGTTATCAAAATCAATAAAGGTGATAACAACTAATTAGGAAAGAAGAATCGATATCAACTGGAAAAACAAAGCAAAACGAGTAGAAATGCATAATTGACTTCAACAAAAGTAAGAATCAAGTCAATGTCGAAGCCAACAGTTAATAGCCGAAGTCGAGTACAAAATGAATCAATCATCATTATCAAAGAAACCAACGGCAAACAAAATCAGAGTCTTGAAAATCAAGAAATTAGCAATTTCCCAAAAACAGAGTGACCGAAGTCGAAGGGAAATCCAGATTAGGAAAACACAAAAATAAGCGTTAGGAATTCATACCTAACAGTCAAAAATAATCATATGTAAAGATGAGAGATAAAACATCGACAAATAGTTGTAACACATGCTCCATCTAAGTTATGTTTTATAATTGTCCTAAACCCCAGGCTCCGATACCAAGCTGTGACGCCCCACCTCTATACCCACGCTAGCCAAGAACATACGGTGTAGTGCTGTCAACTAGCACGGAGAATAAGGCTGTTGAGGAGCGACCATCCATGTAATTGCCTTGTGCGAGCACCGATATGTCAGATAATAAAAACATTGCATTTCATTACTGGAGGAAATCCGACATACCGTTACAAACTCAAAGCTACTACACAGTGGCTATAATAGTTTAGGACAATAGATATAAAAATAACACAGATAACATAAATGCGGAAATAAAGATGGAACGAAAAGTCTCATATATACAATAACTGATATCAGTTACAATACATTTGACACAATACAAATGATACAACTACAATTGTCGACTCAAGAAGTTATATATACAAGTACATTATCGACTAATATACATGAATACATTATCATCTTACAACAGACACACTGACTACTACAACAAGACGAAGACCACTTCAAATGATATAAAAAGTCTTCATAGCTCTAGCAGCAACCCAAAGCTAGAAATCTACAACCTGTAAATACTCGGTCTGACCCGAGTATTACATTCGAAAGAAAATAATACTCGGATCAGTCTAATTCAAAATCAGTTATTAGAGCATAGAAGCAATAATAATCAATCTCAATATAGATGACAGTCACAGAAATCTCGTATATCCAACTCTCGATACGAGAATTGGATAACGGCAGATATAACACTAAACAGTGTTAATCCACAAAACAGAAATCCAAAGCAGTTTAAGCAATTGAAATGTCAATTTAAAAATATCAATGCTAATTGGCTGCAGTACACGCTAACGTGTACTGCCTCGCCAATACAACCTACGAATTACGCAACAGGTCGATGAATTAAGAATAAAAGAAAATATCGATTAAAATCTGTCAATTCTGGGTGGCTGCAGTGCACGCACGCGTGCACTGCCTCGCCACAACAGAATATAAAGTCACCAAGAGGGACAAGGGTAAAACTGCTACGAAAAGGCAGCCACCACTTGTATTTAAGGGCAAGGCTGCATCAGTGAAGCAAAATGACAAAATGCAAATGGTACATGGCATCAATGCAATGTATCAGATTCGAGAACAAGGCAGTGCAGCAGCATAAAGCTTCAACTAAGAGAATACGAGGTATGTACACATGAAGCAGCATGACTGTACATACTATATACAAAAGAGAATATGCTATGTAGCAAAGCAAAATAGGCCAAGGGTGAACACACGAGAAGTCACAGGTCAGGGATGCAAGAAGTCAGGGATCCAAGATCAAACATGCAGCTACAACACAACTACACAATATATATAGTCTCAAGTTAAAGACTGCGACACTACGACTACTACGAGTGATCACGTAACCAAGAGCAGACACTACTGGAACTGTCTTGAAAGCCAGAGAATTCAAACTACAACATCAAGTACGACACATATGTACGTAGTGTATATAAAGGAAATGTGGAGTCAACTCGAATGAATTCGAAAAACGAAACCAAATGTATTAGTGCCATGCAAACCAACAAGGCACGACTGCAACTAAGAAAAAAAACTAACTGCAGTCACGACTGAAGACAAAAGGGCAAACTGCAACATGAACAGCAGCACATTCAAGATGCACCAAGCCAGTTCGAAATGAACACAAGGATAATTCCAGGGAAACAATGCATATAAGGGTACCGGTGAGAATGCAACCCGACCATCGAAGTGTAGACGAAGTGGAGTCAGTGCCAATAGTAATGACAGCAACTCCATCAAGTCATAATTCAATCCCAAAATACAGTCAATCATTCCAAGAGAAAAGAAAATGTAATTCGAACATACATATATACATATCAATTAATGTATATACATACGTCACAGCATACATATGTATGAAGACTAGAATGCAGCAGGGTGCAAACAGTTTCCATATCATGAATGTACGAATTGTACATTTGTATTTAATACTGTAACTGGACAGTATTAGTTTCATAGCCTAGAACAAGGCAAATGCCAAAGTCGAAGCACATAGGCGAAAGCAGCAAATACATGTCCAGATGAATCAAATGCAACAGTGCATCTAACTCTACTGGAATGAATGTACCAATATCAACATGGGTGCAAAACAAATGGAAACAGGTCAAGATATATAGGTATGCAGTGACAAAGTGGATCAAAACAATTACAAAATGAAGTAGTGCAATGCAGACAATTCAACAATAGTGCTACAAGTAAGGCATCACAAAATCAAGACAGAGGTGCAGACTACAATATGAGTCAAGCATATGTATGCAGTCCAGACACAAGCCAGAGGTGGCCAACATGAACTAATGAACTCATAGGGACAGTGTAATCAAAAGCACATATATGCAGCAGCTACAAACATGTAGAGATGAAACAATGCAAACTACATAATGATCGAAGTCAAGAGTGTCAATATGATCAAGTGCATCAGTGAACAAATGCATACAGATCAGGTACAACAAAGTGCATCAAAGAGACCAGAAGTGCAGAAACACTTCTGAGAGCATGGAAATGAAACCACATAACAAGAGACCGAAGTCAATTTCTCAAGTAGTTTGACAAATAACAGAATTCACATTATAGCCGAAATCATGGGACAACAAGTCAGCGAAGTGGTGAAAAGGTTATCACCAAAAATCAATTACCAGATGGTTACAACATTACCCCGAAATCAAACTGAAAGTCAAGGTCTCGAAACACATGAATAAACTGCACTTTGAAGTAGAGGTGGATGAAATCGAAATTCACCCATCAGTAAAAACCCAATTTGGATTCGCAAAGCAAAAGGAATCGACTCACTCAACAACTTGAATACAACGAAAACCAACGAAATTTAAAACCCTAATACACATGAACATGAATTAGATGTGAGCGAAAATGAAGATCACTCACCTTATTGATCGATCGAGACTATCGCAGAGGCGAGCTCCTCTACGTGGATATCGAGTTGAATTCGAGCCCTCCTGAACAGTTTCGATGCAGGCGAACGAACCGCTTAATGTCGAAGCTGTGATTCGAACAGTCTGAAGCCACCAAGCAAGCTCGAAGAAACATTGATCGATAGAGGCGCGACTTCGAACGATTTCTCAGAAGCCCTTTGCCATGGAAGCGAAGACGTTGCAGAGGCGGTGAGGACGACGAACGAAGTTAAGCCAAGGCTTTAGCATGCGAAGCGAAGACGTGCTCGGCAAACCCTTTTTAAGCGGCGTCGATTCGAGGTCTCGAAACCCTAAATCGCCAGGGGGATGAAGATACGAGACCGCCATTTTTAATGTTTTCATCGATTTTGGGCTTAGGGTTTTTGAATGGATGAAGGGGATGGGTTATCACTTATCACGGCAACAAGGAAAAAGCATGGGCCAAAACAAGTTTCAAAGCCCAAACTATTTTATAAAAGAATTTCACAACTCTAAAAAGGATTTAAATCGATACGAATCTGCAATAGCACTTAACAATCGATTTCAATCGTCTAGAGACGAAATTTAATTGGTACGAAATACTGGGTTGTTACAATTTTATTCTTTAAACCTACTTGATGAAGAAGATGTTATTTTTCTCATTCAAGTAATTTGTGAATTTTCCGGTATATTTGAGCTTGTCTTAGGATTGTCACCTAAGCAGTCTATGGAATGGTGCTAAGGTCTTTTCAGCTCGACCTTGCCACCGGTTTTCATCAGCTACGAGTTGCGGAGGGTAGCATTCCACTTACCGCATTCCACACTCGTTATGATTCTGGGGAGTGGTTCGTTATGTCATTCGATTTGATGAACCTTCTACCTTATTTCATCCATTTTGTGAATCGAGTATTCTACGAATATCTCGAATTAGTTTATCCTTATATTTATTGATTATGGATGAAAATAACAAATTAAAAATTTGCAAATCTTTTTAATAAGATATTTATAAGTATGATTGGGTTTTATTCTCAAAGCAAGCAAATAATATTTGTAAATTTTATAAGAGACGTGTTTATCATAGAAGATGATTTTGTGTTGTTTTGCCCATTGAGTGCTTTAAGAATTCTAGTCGGTGCGCTTGATCAACGTTATCGATAGGAATCTCTTAAACGCTTTGATGAGATGGTTAGACACAATAAATTGACTTGTAATAAGTAAATTTTTCTAAAAAGATGATTACATAAAGTTAATTATAATTTTGAATATCTTAGCTTTTCGAGAAAGAGGATAAGAACTCTTTTTCAATATTTTTATTCTTGCGATTCCCAAAGGGAATCAAGACTTTAATGTTGATACCGATACTAGTCGTATTGGTTTTGGTGTTGTTCTCTTGAAAAAGGGAATGTGTTATCGCATTTGCTTCTTGACAATTAAAGCTTGTCGAGACTAGATATGCCATTCATGATCTAGTGCTCGTGGCCATTTTTTTTGCTCTTAGAATTTGGCGTCATTATTTTTTGGGAGAGAAATTTGTTCTCTACTCAGATCATAAATCTTTGAAATAATTATTTTCTCAAAAGGAACTTAATTTGCGTCAACAACGTTGGCTCGAGTTCCTTGCATCTTATGATCTTGATATTCTTTGTACTCAGAAAAAGGGTAATCGAGTTGCCGATGCCCTTAGCCCAGAGCAACAATGGATGTTTCTTGGTTGATATCCGAATGGAATGATCTCGAGACCTTATCCACTTGTAAGATTCGAGATCATGAATCCAATTTATGTTCATCTCTTGTTTTGTGTAGCCTTGAGGCTCATCCTTCTCTTTTGAACCGCATCCTTGAAGCTCAATAATAAGATCCCGAATTGTCATTTCTTAGCCAAAGTTGTAGGGATCCAAATAAGGTTGAGGGTTGGAAAGATTTTGAAATCGATGCTCGTGGTGGCATTTGAAAATTTGGTAGACTTATTGTGCCAAATATTTGTGATCTTCATAAAGACATTTTAAGAAGATTCTCATCGTTCTAAATTTACCATTCATCCCGATAATAGTAGCGACTTTATTATTGGGATGGAATGAAGTCTGATATTGCTAACTTCATTATGCGTTGCATGACTTACTAACTCATAAAGGCCAAGCATCAAAGGCCCGGTGGGTTATTGCAACCTTTGGACATTCCAATTTGGAAGTGAAATCATATTTCCATGGACTTTATTGACGGTCTTTCCCGTTCTCGTTCGGGTCATGAGAATCTATGGGTGATTGTAGATAGACTTACAAAAT
Source organism: Allium fistulosum (assembly GCA_030737815.1). Taxonomy (NCBI): domain Eukaryota; kingdom Viridiplantae; phylum Streptophyta; class Magnoliopsida; order Asparagales; family Amaryllidaceae; genus Allium; species Allium fistulosum. Next base: position 727,160,065 of record CM060905.1, on the reverse strand, counting down.
CCGCCCATTTTCTTCCCGTTCTGTCCAATCGGACCGTACCTCTTTTTAGTAAACTCTATGTCTAGTTAAATTGCATGGAGTTCCTACTTCTATTGTTAGCAATCGTGATCCATTGTTTTGCTAGTGGATTTTTTGTAAGGTCTTCAAAAGCTTTGGGAACAAAGCTTAATTTTAGCAACACTTATGGTCCTCAATCCGATGGACAACCGAGCGTGTGAATCAAACTCTTGAAGATCTTCTTTCGTGCATGTGTTCTAGATTTTGGTGGAAGTTGGGAAGATTGTATTCTTGTTGAGTTTTCTTCCTATAATAGCTTCCAATCTTGTATTGGTATGCCATCTTTCGAGGCACTCTACGGAAGACCGTGCCGATTTCCTTCATGTTGGCTTGAAGTCGGTGAGAGGCTGGTTTGAGTCCAGACTTTATTGGTGTTCATTCGTGTTTAACCTATGAAGGTTGTTGTGCGTTTCAGTCGATCGGGAAAGTTAGCACCTCGATATGTTGGTCTATTTCCCATCACCGAACGTATTAGTTTCGAGGCTTATCACCTTTTATTACTGGCTAAATTTTCTGCTATTCATGACATTTTCCACATCTCTCTACTACGGAAATACCTTAGGGATTCCGACTTTTATTCTTGAGCCCGGTGTAGTTGAAGAAATTGAAGTCTCACCATGTTTGACTTGTGAGCAACATTCTATACATATCATTACTTCGAAGGTTAAACGGCTTTGAAATAAAGGTATTCTTCTTGTGAAAGTTCAATGGTCCTCAAATCCTAAGGATTTCTCTTGGGAATCTTGAGAATTCAACAAGCAAGCACATCCAGACTTACTCTTTCGCGCTCTTTATGGTGAACTTCTTATTTCAAATTTTCTTTTGTGTTGATATGCTTTTATGGTTGTTACTTTTTATTTTCCTCTTTATTATTGCGAGGACGCAATTTCTTTAAGGAGGGGAGTTTGTAACAACTCGTATATTTTACGATTGTATATTTAAATATTTTATTTAAATATAGCATCGTTAGTCGGATTTAAGTCCGAAAAGCTACATTTTGCAAACAGTCGAATTGGGACTCGAGACCACTTCCATTGAGTCCAAAATGGTGTTTGCGACTTTTTTGAGTATAAGATTCGATAGGTTTGGATTAAATTGAATTTTTCTATTTTCTGTTAGGCTTTGGATTTAGGTTTCACCCCAACTCACTCTATAACCTAGTTCAGCCCCTCTCCTCCTCACTTCATTTCTATTTTCTTAAACACCCAAGCACAACTGAAAATGGGGAGAGGAATGAGAAATTAGAAACTCCAAGCCCTATTTTTCATTTGCAAATCCAAATTCTTGCTCCAAATTCAAAGAAAAACTAAGGTAAGCATCCTCTTCATCTTCTCCAACTCATTCTCTCTTTAAATTCAAAAATTTCCTAAACCTAACTTAGGAAATGTTCTTCTTTTGAGCTTAGATTCAAGCTTCTTGAGTTGAAGTTGAAGAGTAGTTGATCTTCCTTTGCTTTCAAGCTTCCCCTTCATCGTTTTTGGGTTTAAAGGTGAGTTTTTGAACTCACATCTTTTTCTATTTCTACCGTTGATGTTAGATATGAATTCCTAACACTTATTGATGTTCAATTGCTTTTGGTTTGAATTGATTTGGTGAACATTTCAATTTTTGGTGTTTTGAAGTCAAAACTTTGAAAATCCTTGCTTTGATTTGTGAACATGTTTTTCATGGTGAATCGGAGAGCCTATAGGGGTTGTCGATTGGCAAAAGCCCCAAAGGTTCATTGCTCGACCGGTTGCAAATGGTGAGAGTTTGCTCTTCCATTTGATAGGCTGGAAAACAGTTTCAGCTACAGCCAGTCGACTGGCCCCCTGTAGTCAGTCGACTGACTGCAGGGTCTGAAAACTCTCGGGTTCTGGCTCAGTCGACTGACTGTAGAAGGCCAGTCGACTGACCTTCTTGTTTTTGCCTATTTAGCTTGAGGATCCAACTTTTATCAATTCGTGATTATCCGATTTATTGTTATCATTTATTATTGACTTTGATGACTTCTTTTTCGAGATTTTTGAGAATATCCATTTTGATGGATTCGGTATCGATTTCTTTGGATTTAATTCACGTCTTCGGATGTGGATTTTGATGATTGATTGTTTCTACAATCATTTCTATGATTTGTCACTTTAAAATACAAAGGTTTCCATACTAGTAGTAAATATTCAAACTCTTTTACAAAGATGATTTCAACTCTATTTTTAATACAATGCTCGTTTACAAAACCGTTTTCTAATCTATTAGTATACACAAACCTTTACCTCATATGTATGGGAAAATCTAATTAAACGGCTTAGAAAAAAAGTGGTATGGAATGCTTTCATTTACTTCGTCGGTTAATTTTTGGACTTGTTCGATTGAAATTATTGTGAAAATTTTCAAGTGGAAATCTACATTTTGTTCGTAAATATTTGAGTTAAGCTAGTGGTTATGGGACATGAAGCTAAACTCTTATATTTACTAGCTTAGTGTAATCGACACTTCTTGATGATCGATGATGATCATTTTATGGCTTAGACTAGCAATGTGCGATGTCTCTTTGTCCACGTAGGGGACTGTACCTCGTTTTATTGAGCTTCGTTTCATTTCATTTATGGGCTAGCGACCCATGTTCTTTTATGGTTCCTGGTTCATCGGATGTACCGTTATTGTACTACATCGACGTTTCGAGTTTCGAGTTCATCGGGCATACCGTTATTGGACTACGTTGTTGATCCGAAATGTTTGAGTTTCGAGTCCATCGGGCATACCGTTATAGCACTACGTCGTTATTCTGAAATATTTCAGTTTCTAGTCCCTTGGGCGTACCGTTATTGCACTACGCCGTTGCACCAGCTCTATGGTCAGCGACCATGGAATAGCATTCCATTTGTGATACACGTGTTGGTGAGTTTTCATGCTCCCGTTTGTAATAGGCCTCCCCCTTGTGATTTCTGTATTTCTAATTGATGATTTCTAGAATTTATGTTTCACCAATTTTTGCGATTGGCAACGATATGTTTTTCAATATTCATGGCTTGGTGAATAAAATAAAGAATATGACATTCTTTTTTATGTTATGAGATGATTTGAGATAATTGTATGACTTTTCTTTGTTGTTAAATGTATACTTGACACGGTATGGCATTTTTGTAATCATACGTTTTTGGTCATATCTCTTATCCTATCTCATTTTACCTGATATTTATAGCTAGACTGATCCGTTTATTATTTTCTTCTTAAATAATACTCGGGTCAGACCGTGATATTTCAGGTGCTCCTGCTTGACTTCTTATCAGGGTCCTTCTCTTGACTTTTGGCTAACTACTTTAGATTAGTAGTTTTTGTTATTATACATTTGAGCTATAGACTCCTTGATGTATAATTATTCTTTTGTCTAGCACTTGTACCTATTCTTTTGTGATGTAGTGGATCTTGTTTGACAACTACTTTGATGTACACTTTTATGTGTTATATTCATATCTGATTCCGCCTTTGTGATATGAATGTCTGTGACTGATTTGTGTTATGTTTATTTCTATATTTGTTTCCGAAGTCCACTTAGCCAATGTGTGGTAGCTTTGAGTTTGTATTTGATATGTCGGGTTTCCTCTTGAAATGAAATGTAAGTTATATTTTCTGACATATCTATAATTGTACAAAGCAATTACACAGATGGTTGCTCCTCAACAGCCTTATTCTTCGTGCTAGTCGACGGTATTACCCCGTAGTGTCCTTGGGTAGCGTGAGTATAGAGGTGGGGCGTCACAGGTATCATGTGTTATATAATGAACCTAATATATAATCGACATAAAAAATTTCAATATCAATTTATATGTTTGATGAATTTTTTTGGTTACCGCTAAAAGGATATTCCTCATACTTTTCAAACACGATACACACTATAAAAAATGCTCACTTATAGGATCAGAAATAAGAACACTAGGTAAAGAAGAATTATTGCACTCCCAAATTAGGCTCACCATCCAGTTTCAATTATACAGATGACCGTAAGGGTAGTGAACAAAGGCGATCAAAGATGAAATATTAGGATAATGATTTGATTAATAAATTAACTTTCTAATCTTCTTTACGTTTTGTAATTTGTACAAACTTGGGGAATTGTTATTTATAGGCATATTTTTTAGTTATTCAAAAGTGTTTTAAATAATAAATTTATACTATTATTTGAAAAAAAGTGTAAATACATGATGCTGCTCTTTGAAACGATTTTGTCTATCGTGTATTGCTAAATTAAAGCTATTGTATGTATTTTACTTTTAGAAGAAAAAACATCATTAACTTCCTAATTAATACGATAACTCTAATTTTAAGAACTAAATTTATATACAAATCATTACTTAATTGGACATAAAAAAGTAACAAGTATATCATAATATTTTATACTTGGTATTTATTTATTTAGATGCCACATTTGTAATTGGATAACTGTGCACATTTGACATATCCAATATATTTTTGAAACACATATCGTCATTGTTAAAACTATCAAGAAAACTAAAGTGTATTAAATCTTTGATAGTAAAGTAATTAAATAGTAATAGTGATGTTTCGTTAAATTAGATATCTTAATTTTCTTACAATATAGTGGTTTTTCTCACCTTTAAGTTAAAATAAACCATACTATATTATTATCCTTGTTAAAAATTATATTACTTTGCAATCACACTTTTTTAGTGTAGGCACAAACAGCCCTAAATGAATTCATGTCTACATATAAGAGATCATGAGACCAGATTCCTTTCCTAGAGATGCCATTAGGCCTTTTTGTTTATACAAGGTTGCGCGTAAAAATATGATTCTTGAAATTAATACCTCTAATTTTTGAGATTATCGATTTGATACATTAATTCAGCGTGTATGTAAAATATATTAAATCTAATTATACAAACACTAATAAATTCAAAGTTACTTCAAAGCGTATATGTACAACACATCGATCATTACTTGCAGAAATTTAATAACTTATTTGAAGTAGTTATAATACCTTGGACTCCCAACTCTGCATAAACATGAATTTGAGATACCCCTAATAATAACAGGAATATTAAGTAAAATTAATAAATTCATAATTCGTAAAATATGGAAAAATGAATTAAAAATTAATAAATATTCAAAACAAGAATACATAAAATTATTAAATTAAAAGGAAAAATTGGCTATCTATAAGTTTGAAATAACAACAAATATATTATTTCAAGAAAAAAACATGAGATGGTTTGAAATGTAATCACATAAGAAATTGAGATGTATCTTAAAAAATACGGAAAATTTACAACTATATTTACAACAATCAAATTAATAATTAACATTTCACAAACTATTTCTAGAAATTTGGTCAAGTATTCCCCTGGATTAACTTAAATGACTAGGATGATAACCTTACTAAGGATTTTTAAAATATATTTTCTGCATTGATAATTACTTTGTATGCCAACATTATATGTATGTGCATCGTACATGCTGAAGCACTTTTCATCATCAAAATTAAATTTAAAAGAACACCTTTTTAAAATTGTAAGCATTTACTAGTGTGTGTATAAAGAGAGGTAGAGAGAGAGAGTAATACAAAGGGCAAACCGATTAAGCAACATAAAAAATGTATGATTCAACTCCTTAATTAAAGTAAATAATTTATGAAAACCTTATTTCTTCACTTAAAAGTTCAAGTTAAAAACTTAAACTGATTATTTTCAAATACTTACATTGGGTAGCTTAATGTAAATAATAAAATTCAAATATTTTGGTAGTTGAGAACAATTTAATAAATATGTTCGAAACTTATGGAAAATTCATTAGTATTTGTTATTTTTGACCGACTTAAATAAAGCCTTTTCCAATTAGACAAACAATAATAACTAACTAATGGTTTTTTGTCAACTTTTAAGTAGTTAAAAAAATGTGTTTTAATACAAATACTGGTTCGGTAATGAAATAGTGAACCGTTTTATTGCACTTTCTAGAACTAATATTAATACATCATTATGTACACTATTTAACAATATCCATTTGATATTGTTATTTATTTATAGCATTACTTAAAAAAAGGATTATAATCATGTTTTAGAGCACATTGTTTTATATATGATATGGTATATAATTATTTCATATGTTAACTTATTTTTGTTCATGTTCAAATAAAAACAACTACTTCTTTAATATTTTCACTTAAAATTAATAGTTAAACAAAGACGGTTTTCTTGTTGCGACATATGACTAAAGTTGTATTCCAAATGAATATACATTAGTTTTTATAATATAAATAAAAAAATGATTTTTTTTCCTAGGTTGCATGAGGTTCGCCTAATACTTTCATAATAGATTATAAAACCAATATAATGGATCCATATTCAAGAAAATTGACAAAGATACTTTATTGAATAAAAATATTTATGATATGTTTGATAAACATATGTAATTTTTCAACAATTCGATAAATGTATTAAAAACTAGTGTAATTGAAGGAATTAATCATTCTTATAAAAAATCATGGTAAATTTGAAGGTGAAATTAGTGGTAGTAATTGAATATGATTACTTGTATTTGTTTAGATTTAGAAAGAATTTCTCAATTGGAAAAGAACATCTCACTTGATACGAGCTTAGGATCCATGAAAAAAAGGATAAAATAGTTTATTGTTTATCCATTGGATATATAGAAAATAATAAAGATTTGAATGATAATATCAAGCATTTGGATCATTGTGTAAAGGCATCAAGTTTATGGCTTTTGAATCTTAACCATAAAAGAAGAGCAAATGCACACTATTATAGTGAAAACAATTTGGTCAAGCCTTAATGAAGATGTTGCTAAGGAAATGAAATGGAAAGTTCTGAAAAAATAATTGGAGCAAAATAAGTAAACAATTTAGCCATATATAAACATCGAAAGTAATAGCTTCAAATTATCTTTCTTTTTTTTAAATTTGAAATATTTGAAGAATTCAGAATGTAGTTATGTGGATCAAGCCAAAAGAGAAGGTAGTTACTTAAAAGTAGTTCAAATTACTTGAGGAGTCATTATAGTGCTTGAGTTTTGGATCGGTTTGATTCTACCAATATTCATGTGTGATTTTGACTTTTATAATAATGTAAAAATTAAAGTACAAAATATATCTTATGATTTTGATTTATTTACAAATCTTTGAAGTTGTAAAACTAAAGTTTATCATTCAAATTTAAAAAATAAATTATAAATTGATACACATTTTTGTTGTCCAACAAAAAATTAATTTCATAAAAAACCTGGAATAATTATTTGTTAATTCTATTTGTGTAACGACCCGGAATTTTCGAACCCGAAAATTCCAGATAGTTAGGAGAAAAAGAAAAGAGATAGAAGAAAGAAACAGAAAGAAGAAAGAAGAACATAAAACACAACATTTCGCATTCGCAGCGGATTAAATATAATAACAAATAATAGCATTTATACAAAGAAAACCTGTATTTGTTAATTACATTTTTAAACATCAGAGTTACAACATTCACAAATATACTAGACAGTTAGAATTAACATGTCTCGGACAACTATAATATATCACAGCGGAATACACTCCATACGTTCCTGCCATCCAGCTCGCCCACTCCCTTACTAACTCCAGTAGCGATCCCAAGATCCCAAGCCTCACCGATCACCAGAAAAGCCTCAAAACACCAAACCCGTTCAACACTCGATTCCTCTTGATTTAGAAGCTTAAAAATCATGATTATTTTTCTAAAAATCATAGATTTTGAAAACACAACTGATTATATTCATGAATCATCCAATTATTTATACTGAAATTTTGATATGATTTAAGTTTCACTATTTTCTTCTTTTATTTTAAAACTGACTTTATATTTGGACTTAAAAATATTTTTAAAATTGATATCTTGTTATAACAAACAATATTTGTTTATACATTGAAGTCTAAAGAATATCAGATGAAGAACATTTAACTTTTGAATCCTACTTGCAATCTGGAAGTGAAGAACAGAGCTAACACTGACATGCATTCAAAAATATTCATAGTATATACACATGAAATCATATAAAACAATCAGACAACCACTTTTACAATTTATTTAAAGTTTTACTGCATGCAACAAGGTTTCAACAGATTTTAAAACTTTTAAATAAGAATTGTTTACTCACCTGCTTTGTAAAAGCAGAGAACAGGATCTCTTGATTTATTTATCTGATATTTAGTTTTGATGATGATCTGGAAATACTTTTGTTTCTGAAACTTGTATTTGATCCTAATCTTAGCTTGCTTGAATGTTGAGATGATCTTTGAGTTGTTTTTGAACTTTAATTTGCTGCCATACTTTACTGTATGCTTTTGTTTTAAACTTGCTTTGACCTGCTATTGATTTTGTTGAGATGATCTTTGCTTTATTTAGTTTTTGAAGATGAAATCTTGCTTTAAACTGAGATTGGTAAAAGTGGATTGTTGTTTGAAATTTTATTTCTGGTTTTAAACCGTGTACAGGCTTTTTGAAAATGAAGATAGAAAAAGGAATGAGAAGAGAATGGATATGTGTTTATATAAGTTACATTAGGTTTTATTAAAAATAAAAGAAAATTAAAATAAAAGTGACACTTGTCTTCTTCCTACTTAATCATCTAACACTTGTTAATAAGGAGGTTTATAATTTAACACATGTATTTTTCATGCATAAATAAATTTTTAAATGTTTATAAGGTTTTTTTTTTTAAATTAATTTCCTAATTAATAAATACATATCTTAATTTATAAGAATAAATCCTTTTAAAGAAAACAAATTATATTCTAAATAAAATCATATATAATATATTTTCAAGTCCAAAATATATTTAAGATATTTATCCTTTGAATTCTAATTCAAATTCAATTTAATTAAAAATCCAATTTAAAATCAACTCATATAAAATATATTTACTTAAAAACCACAAATTCACTTTGTTTGAAAATAATAATATTTTTATTTAAAATCTTCTTATATCTATATCTATATATATATATATACACAACACAATTACAAATATAAATATTTATTTGATCAGATTCATTTGTTCAATCTATACTTCAGTATTTCTATTAATTTATCCAATTATTATATCAATTACAGATGTCCAGAAATCCGGGTTATCACATTATTTTAGATTAGAGGATTGTACTAGAGAAGAGGTTTTGAAAATGAATTGAAATTGTGGTTTTGAGAGGAGTTTAGATTACTGATCTATTTCCAGACTTTTACTAGAGAATTTACATTTGAGTTTCTCTTGTTTTGAAAAGGAGGAAAGAATGATGTGAATGAATGCATATATATGAATATCTGTGCAGATAAATATGAATGTATATGTCTATCCTGTTCTCTGTTTTAAAAAGTGAGTAAACCCATTTGAATTTGATCACATAACCTAATGCATGTGATTTAAACCTGAAGTTAGTTGTGGAAATGTTTGTATGAATATATATTATGCTTGTATGTATATCAATGTGTACAATTTGAGTATGCATGTCTGGGAACAGGCGAATTTGCCTCTGCTGTTGATTTTAAGTTTCAAAAATATATTCAAAATCCAAATTCTCTTTCTCTAATTCTTTTTAGGCTTCGATCTCTAAATAAAATTTTATTGTAAGACTATAAAATCAATTGTAAAAATGGTTTCAAAAATTTATATTAAGTAACCTTTTCAAAAATGATAAATTACAGTAGAAATCATATATTAGTCAAATTTTGATGATCATAAATTCATGTTTGATTTTCATAACCAGATTCGAATTAGAAAATGAGGATTTTAGAGAGTCATTCCAAGATTTTTAGTTTAGTAATTCGTGAGAAATTCTGAGTTGATCAAATTGGGTATTTTCGTTGATTTCTAGCAATCGGCGTTGAAATAAAAGTGAAAGTTGTTGTCGAAGGTGGCCAATGTGTTGACGAACTCTGGAAAAATGGTCGGCAAATTTATCATTGACCATGGTGGCCATGGAAGGGAGGAGTAGGGTTCGAAGAGCAGTTTAGTCGATGTTGTTTTCAAATTGATGGCGATGCCGTGGGAAGATCGTGGTCGATCGCGATAGGGGAAATCGATGCGTGGGATGGTGACGAAGTTTCGGTCGGGTTGGCGTGGATGATCGAAGCTGGGATCGGCGGCGAGGAAAGAAATTCTGATGTGGTGGGTTCCAGTTTTTCGAACGATATGTTCAAATTTCGTTTCGATGGTGATATCGATGATCGGGGTGGCCAGGTGGGTCAGGGAAATGGTTGTCGACTTGGAGAAGCTGGAGGCGTTGATCGGAGGGGGCCGGAGTTGTCGTGCACGTGCACGTGCACGTTGGGTTGGGTTGTTTTATCTGGGTTTGTTGAAATGGGGAAGAAGGAAAATTCTCAGGGTCGTTACAATTTGGCAATAATTATTCTTAGTTGTTTATGAAATTAACGTTTTTATGGATAATTAATATATATCAATTTATTATTTCTTTTTAAATTTCAATTTTAAGATTTAGATTTGCGGCTTCAAAGGTTTTTGAATAAATCAAAGTCATAAAATATTACATTTAAATCAAAACCACAACCACGCATGAATATTTGTAGAATCAAACCAATTCAAAACTGAAGCGCAATACCAATTTCTAACCACCATCTTTGATTCTTTATGAAACTTGGACTACTTTTATGTAACTTCCATTTCTTTGGTTTTATCAATAGAACATCATTTTAATTTCTTCAAATGATTCAAATTTAACAATAGAAGATAACTTAATTTGAATGCACTTACTCTCATCATTTATATATGAACTAATGGCTTTATTTATTTACCTTCAATTTTTTGATAGAACTTTCCATTTCTCTTCGTTATCAAAATATTTATTAAGGCATAACTAAATAGTCTTCAATATAATTGTGACACACATTTCTCCAGTTATCCGGTACATCTTCATGGATAATGAACTAAATTGCTTTTACAAAAGAATGAAAATCATAATATTTGATGTTGTAAGTCATATCTTTATAATAATTTGTATATCAAGTAGTTAAAAATAAATTATTTTACCTCTTTTCCATGGATCTTTAGCTCGTACCGAGTTAGATGTACTTTTCCTACTGAGTGATTCTCTTGAGATCTAAGCAAATATAGGTCACCATATTTAGTTAGCACCACATTATGCAACTTCATACTTACTACAGGTTTTAACAGATGTGTTTATTTCCTTCAAAGGCATTTGGTTTATGTAAATTTATCAGATTACCAAAAAATTGCAAATATTAATTGAAAGTCTATATGAGTGGATTGTATAGGATATATATATGCAAGTATAAACAGCTAACTATATAATATAACTTGATAACTGATAGTAGCAAAGTAAATGAAAATGATCACACCAGGATTTTATACTGGTTCGGACCTCCCGTCCTACGTCCAGTCCCGAAGCTCCTCTTCGGAATTTCCTTTCAACTAACCCTCACTTGACCCGGAGGAACAGGTTTACAATAGCAGAGTTTCTTTGTCAAGAATGTGTTCTATAACACGGATGTTGACTATTGAGTACAAATGCTTCCAATATATATCTATCTAGAGAATATTTGAATGAGGAGTTCTGTATATATGGAAGAGTTAAATACAGGTAGTTGATTGCTTAGAGATCAAGTATAAATCAGAGTATAAGAGATAAGAGCGTAAGTGAGTAAGGTGAAACTTTCTCTTGAATTCCTGATGCTATTTATAGTGGTGAAGAGTTTCTATGTGTAGTTGCCTTCATTAACAATCGTTGTATAGTTGCTCCTGTTGGTGATGAAGAGTTGCGGTGAAGAAGAGCGGATGTGTCTTTTCGAATGTGACAGTTGGAGTTTGAAAATACATAGTCGAGCCTATAATCAGACGTCTGGAAAGTGACCTCAGACGTTTGGCCTTCATATATTTTTTGTGTCTGGTAGCATTTCAGACGTCTGAGTTTATTATCCAGACGTCTGATCTTTATTTCTATTTTCTGTCTGGATATCTTTCAGACGTTTGAGTTCAGGATCAGATGTCTGGTTTCTTCTGAGTTTGTGAACCAGAGAACTTAACCAGACGTTTGGACAGTGCACTCAAACGTCTGGATTAGTGTATGTTGCTTTTCTTGTGCCTTTATAATTTCTTTTCTGATTCTCTCGACTTGTAGCCTCTTGATACTTCTTTTGAGTCTTGTTCTTGTCTCTTTGGTGATGTTACCATATCAACTTCCTGTATATGTACATTTGTTTTCCATTGCATAGTTGTGATCATCGAAACAAAGGAATTGAATTCCTAACAATCTCCCCCTTTTTGATGATGACAACTATTCAATGTACATATATATATTATAAATCTCCCCCTGAATATGTGCTTAATTTTTGTTTTAGGTTTATTTCTATATTTCTCCCCCTTTGACATTATCAAAAAGGATATATAAAAGTTCAAGCCAAAAAAGGAATTTGCAGTAATAATACGAAGGAGGTACATTCATAGATTGGAACAAAAAGACAACCAATCCTAAATTCTAGAGTTGCTTAGGAGAAGCTTGTTTTGGATCATCTTCCTTTGATTCTATTTTGTTAGAAGTGTTAGTCTTTGAAGGAGATGTCAAAGCTTCTTTGGATGATTCACCCTCGAATAGTTTGGAATGTTTTGCTGGAGGAGAAGGCACAGGAGTTGTCCAATCTTCTGAGGATGGAGATGGATTACATACTTGTTGAAGTACCTCCTTGAGAGCTGATAAAACAGTCGAAAGAGATTCTTCGACTGTGGCTTGTCTTGTAGCAAAAGATGTCTCGAAGCTGTCGATTCGTTTTGCTAGAATTTTTTGATTCTGAGACAAGATTTGTTGATTTCGAAGCGTTAGATATTGAATGCTTTCATTTTGGTTTGTTTCCATTCGAGTTTCCAAAATTTCATCTTGTTTCGGATATTCAAATGAAGCGGGAGGTTGGGGAGTGATTTCCCGATTTTGTTCTTCTTCTTGAGATGGATCAATATGGGTTTGAGGAGGAGGGTCAACCCTTCTAGATTGTTGATGGTGAGTTCAATCGTCGAAGGACATGAATTCGGTGGGATTTCGGGTAAGTGCATCAAGGAGAAGAATTTGGTGGAGGCATACTTAGGTGAAATTTCTTCGAAGGTTGATAGATAATACGAAATATTCTTTGCACGAAGAAGTTTCATAATATAAGTTGGGTAAATGATCGATGGTCGCGATCGATTCCAAAATTGCTTGAGTTCATCGAATATGAATTTGGCCCAATTAACTCGAGTTCCACTAAAAAGGGCTTAGAGAGCTTTGTGTTTCAATTCGATGATCTGTTCATGACTACCTATGCATGGAACAATTGTATTGATTATCATTCTTGTCAAGAGTCGAGCTTTTGGACGTAAGTTTTTGAAGCAAATTTCGGCATTTCGTCCTCCCATATTTGATGAGTGATATTATTCCTGGGTTTAAAATGCATATCTTGGATGTGGTGTAGATCCTCGCCGGTGTCGGAGCATCCCAAAGTTCTTCCTATTATTCCCGGAGTTAAACGAATAGTATTTCCATAAACGCTTGACCATAGCCAGTTGTCTTCGTTTTCGGTATTCCAAACCGTAGTGCTATCTAGATTGGCATAGAATAAGAATATAGCCAGTTGATCTATTTGAACATCATTGGATGTAAAAGAAATTAAAGTGTCCAATCCAGCATTCTCACAAAGTTCATCGAGATCATACATAGGAAACTTAAGTAGATTATAGAAAGGTCCTATATGAAGTTTTTTCTTTCGAATATCTTGATACCTTTTAATCGAATGAGGTGCCTTGAGCATCCATCGTTCGATTTGATCATCTGAACACACCTGAGGGTTTGAAGATGACATAGGTTGATCTAGTTTGCGTTTTGGAGCTTTGATATTCTTTGTACGAGGAGGCATTATGATTTCGATTTGAAATAATGTGGAATTTGAATTTTAATTGGAAATCGGTAGGGAGGAAATTTGATTTGAGTTTGGAAAGTGAAAAAATGACGTTATTTTGGGGGTTTAATAAGGGTCGATTGAATTCCAGACGTCTAAATTTGAAAGCAGACGTCTGGTTTGCCCTAAAAATTATATAGAAGATTCAAAAAGACCTATGTTTGTTATGTGTTAGACGTCTGGTTTGACACATTTTGAAAAATTTAGAGGCAGAGAGATTTATCAGACGTCTGGATATTATTTCAGACGTTTGAGATATTCTGAATGTAATTTTGCAGAAGGCAGAGCTTCATTCCAGCCGTCTGGGTGGTATATCAGACGTCTGACATATGCACATTACTTAAAATTGCGATATATATCAGTGGTTCAGACGTCTGAAGACCATAGTCAGACGTCTGAAAGGAGCAGTTTTGCTAAAAATAGTCTAAAATAGATGATTATATTTATTTATCGAATGTTGATAATAGAGATCTTTATTATTGTAAAATATAAAAACATATACATACATATAATAATTAAATTGATTTATTTAGTATGCGACGGAGTTTTAGAATTTCCTGAGTTGTTATCCTTCCATGGTTTAAGTGGAGACCATATATTCCTACGTTCGTGGGTCCGCGGGGAGCCAGAATATCGTCTTGTGGAAGGATCTAAAGGAGTGCGATACGAAGAAGATGGATCTAATGAACTACAAGGTTTTGGTAGTGGTTCATGTATATCTTTCTTTCGTGACGAGCAAAACTTTAGCGCCACTTGTTCTAGAAAACTAAGCCTTCGTGCCGTAACTTTCTGTTCGAAATAAAGCTCTCGTTGAAGATCCATCTGTTGTTTTTGGTAATGATGAATTTCATCATTTTTCTCCTTTGTATTAGGAGAAATAAATAAGGATCTTTTAGCTTTCTTATTCTCTGGTGTAAAACCCGTATGATACGAGGACCACCTATTTGTTGGTTCTTGCTTTGGTGTAGGTGTCGGAAGGCATTATGGTGTGTCTGCTGAGTTGTCCGTCGATGGTATGGAGACAGAGATAGATATATAGGAACTCCAAGAAGACATTGTTTTTCTAAATTTTAAGAATTTGGTATTTTGTATATATTTGTGATGTAAACATGTGTGTATATATGTGATGAAAATGTTATTTATAGAAAAACTAATTTTCTAAATTTTTAATGGTTAAGAAATTCATCAATTTGTGGTAATGAAGAGGTGAACTGAATTTAGTCTTTAATTCAATTTTAGTTAAGATCTTGAAGTGAACAAATTCCCAAACCTCGTCTGAGTTTAATGAAAGTTTGTTCGTTTAATGGTTTTTTAAATATATCGGCTACTTGATTTTCGGTACTTACGTATTCTAAGGAGATAGTTCCTTTTTCAACATTGTCTCGCAAAAAATGATGTCATATATCTATATGTTTAGTTCGTGTGTGATTAACAGGATTTTTCGATAAATTTATAGCACTTGTGTTATCACAATATATTGGAGATTTTTTGATAATTTTTTGATAATTTTTTATAACCATGGATCATCACGTTTGACGGTTAAGCATAAGTTTGAATTTTTATTAATGTTCATGTTTAATACATAAATATTTTTGTTTCTAAAACCTTCAAAAATGAGTTGTTTGTTATTATCTAAAATATTACATCTATCTTTTTCAAAATTTATTTGAAAACCTTTATCACATAATTGACTAATGCTTAACAAGTTGTGTTTTAAATTTTATATTAATCAAACATTTGTAATAATATGAGAGTTAGATATACCAGAGTTGATGACTTCTCCAATGCCTATGACAAATCCCTTTTAATTGTCTCCAAATGTTACCGTTCCACCATTGATGTATGTTATATTTGATAACATTTTTGAATTTCCGGTCATATGTTTGGAGCAACCGCTATCTAGTATCCATTTCTCCTTATTTTTTATTTTGGGTACCTACAAGATAAAATATGTTTTAATTGGTACCCATATATTTGATTTAGGTCCTAATTGTTAGAAGAAGGTAGCCACACCCAAGATGGTTTGGTACCTTTATAAATATAGTTTTTATTATAGACTACTTTTTCTAAGTAATTACTGATATGCTTTTGTCTAATCAAATTATTATTTGTTTTAGGAACCCAAATTTTCATATTTTTGATATTCAATTTTTGTTTAGATAAAATTCTAGTTTCTATATAATTAATATTTTTAGCATTATTTTCTTTTTGTTTAGAACCTTTTTGTAAATCATATTCCATTTTTATTACCTGATGGTTTTGATGTTTTGATAAGATTTTCCAAATCTTGTTTTCCTTTGTTGAATTTGGACACATTATTGGTAATTTTGTCTAATTTTTCTTTTTATTCTCCATTTTCTGTTTTCAATAATTCAATACTATTTTTAAAATCAACATTTTCTTTTTCTAGAGTGATGTTCTCACTTTCTATCACATTATTTCTTAATTTTTCTTGAGATATTTCAAATTCTTCTTCTAAAATATTTTTTTCATCTTTCAACATTCCTATTTCAAGTTCTAATCTATTTATTTTTACTATATATTCTTTGTTCAATTTTTTAATTTGTCTAAATTTATCATCTAATTCCATGCTAAGTTCAAATAATTCTTCACAGCTAAGTTCCGGACATACCTCATCTTTTTGTGCCATAAAACATACATTAGCTTGTTCTCCGTCACTATCGCTATCACTTTCTGAAGATGTAGAATCTGTGTCATCCCATGTTACTTTGAAAGCTTTCTTGTTTTTGAATTTTTCAAATATGCTCTTCTTTTTGTCATTGTTAAGTTTTGGGCAATCCTTTTTCATGTGTCCGTATTGATCACATTCATAACACTTAATTTGAGATAGATTTGTTGAGTTGGTCTTTCCTTCTTTTTGAAACTTGGTCATCTTTCTAAATTTCTTGAATCTACTATAGTTTTTGGCAATAAATACTATCTCATCTTCATCTAAATCTGAGTCATCATTCTTTATTGATGGAAATGCTATGTTCTTCTTCTCCGAATTTAATTCTTTACGTGCCTGCAAATTAGCTTCATAGGACATCAAATTTCCTATCAACTCTTCAACTTTGAGAGTAGAGAGATCATTAACTTCTTCAATAGCTAATACCTTTCTTTCCCAATCAGGTGTTAAAGAGTTGAGTATTCGAGAAACTAAATCAAAATCAGTAAACTTAACTCCTAATGCCATAAGATCATGTTGAATAGTTTGAAATCTTGAATACTTGTCTACTATAGTTTCATTTTGTTTCATTTTAAATGATGAAAATTGGTTTTGCAAAATAGAAATTTTAGTTTGTTTGACCATTGTTGTACCTTCATGTGTAATTTGTAAGGTACGCCAAATATCAAATGCATTTGTACATAACATGACACGTGAAAATTCATTTTTGTCTAGTGAACAAAACAAAACATTCATAGCTTTAGCATTATTTGATGCTAAGGTCTTTTGTGCATCGGTCCATGTGTTCATAGCAGTAGTTGGAGCTTCATATTTATCTTGAGTGGCTGACCAAATTTCTGAACCATTAGCTTCCATAAAAATTCTCATACGTGTTGACCAATATGAATAATTAGAGCCATTAAAGAGTGGGGGTCGTGTTGTGGATTGTCCTTCTTGAAAAATACTTGCCATATTAGAATGATTAAAAAACGTGTTACTGTTCTTTTAAACAAACCTTGCTCTGATACCAATTGAAAGTCTATATGAGTGGATCGTATAGGATATATATATATGCAAGTATAAACAGCTAACTATATAATATAACTTGATAACTGATAGTAGCAAAGTAAATGAAAATGATCACAACAGGATTTTATACTGGTTCGGACCTCCCGTCCTACGTCCAGTCCCGAAGCTCCTCTTCGGAATTTCCTTTCAACTAACCCTCACTTGACCCGGAGGAACAGGTTTACAATAGCAGAGTTTCTTTGTCAAGAATGTGTTCTATAACACGGATGTTGACTATTGAGTACAAATGCTTCCAATATATATATCTATCTAGAGAATATTTGAATGAGAAGTTCTGTATATATGGAAGAGTTAAATACAGGTAGTTGATTGCTTAGAGATCAGGTATAAATCAGAGTATAAGAGATAAGAGTGTAAGTGAGTAAGGTGAAACTTTCTCTTGAATTCCTGATGCTATTTATAGTGGTGAAGAGTTTCTATGTGTAGTTGCCTTCATTAACAATCGTTGTATAGTTGCTCCTGTTGGTGATGAAGAGTTGCGATGAAGAAGAGCGGATGTGTCTTTTCAAATGTGACAGTTGGAGTTTGAAAATACACAGTCGCGCCTATAATCAGACGTCTGGAAAGTGACCTCAGACGTCTGGCCTTCATATATTTTTTATGTCTGGTAGCATTTCAGACGTCTGAGTTTATTATCCAGACGTCAGATCTTTATTTCTGTTTTCTGTCTGGATATCTTTCAGACGTCTGAGTTCAGGATCAGACGTATGGTTTCTTCTGAGTTTGTGAACCAGAGAACTTAACCAGACGTCTGGGCAGTGCACTCAGACGTCTAGATTAGTGTATGTTTCTTTTCTTGTGCCTTTATCATTTCTTTTCTGATTCTCTTGACTTGTAGCCTCTTGATACTTCTTTTGAGTCTTGTTCTTGCCTCTTTGGTGATGTTACCATATCAACTTCCTGTATATGTACATTTGTTTTCCATTGCATAGTTGTGATCATCGAAACCAAGGAATTGAATTCCTAACATTAATAAGATATATCATAAATATTTTATTGAACATTAGTTCTTGATCGAAAAAATCATTATATGGAACTATTGTATTAATTTAATGGATGGCTTTTATTATTTAATAAAATATAGCTATTTTCTTCTAAACATTAGTTTATTTTTTTAGGAAATACAACTTCTATGTCAAATTTAATACTTTGCAACATCATTGCATTCAAATCTGACTGAAGGACAGCAATCAAATAATGATCATCATCCAAAGTGCAATCATCTATGTCGATGTCTCCGGGCTTTGAAAATTGATGAGACAAATATAACACCATTTCTTCATAATAGGTTATGTAAAGCCCTGGAATTTCGAACACTTGGTATTTAAATATCTAAATTATTTAGATATTTGAATATTGGATTTAATATGATTAAATTGAATTAATAATCTTGTTAACCTCGTTTTAAATATAACTAATGATGGTAAACTTGTTTAGAAAATTAAGTAGTTCAAAGAAATATCGATAATGTGACCGAAAATCATTTTATTGATAAACTCAAACCACATGAAATTATCATCTCAGGGCGCTCTCTTAGATTTTGAAATAACTAGTGCCATCGGAACAGGAATGATGAGGTTATATACACCAACGAATTTCGTAGCGATTCGATGTCTTTTGTAATCGTACTAGCTCGAAACATGTAATGTTTTATTACATAAATTTATTAATAATATACATTTTATTATAAATATATCCTCCCACTACTCTTCCTATCACAAAACTTCTCCTCTCTTTCTTTTTTTTGGCATTGAACAAAATTTAGCTGCTACCTTCATATAATTCTTTTGAGAGCTACAATCAACGAAATCGACAATGTTGGATCTGTTGAGATCGTGGTGAGGAGGGCTTCATTTCTGTAGTCTCAATAATGGGTGTGGTTGAGTGCAACATTAGGTGGCCGAAAATAGGGTTTGGTCATGGAGGAGCTAGAGTTCAGGATTGGCCAAGGCGAAGGTGCAGTTGAGCTACTCATGTGAAGGTGAGCTAGTAGTCCTCGATTGGAGTGGTATGGTGCAGTATGGGGGACTACGACTGTGACGACCCAGAATTTTTGTATGTTTGAAATTGGAATATTTAATTAATTTTAAATATTCAGAGATTAATTATTAACTTAAATTTCAAATATCACTGGTTATTGGATAATTAATTACTAAATTTAATTATTTGAAGATTGGATAAAATAGTAAATCCGGTATTCTAAGCTAATTAAAAATATTTTGAAAGTTCGTAAAATTCGTATTAATAATACTGAAAATGATAGAACTTTTAAAATGGAATTTCAAAGAGTTTTGTTCAGTTTTAAAAATATATCGTTTAAATTGAATTTAAAAATAGCCTTCCGAGGCACAGTCTTGGAATTCGACGAAGCCAGTTCCATTGGATCCGTAATATTGTATTATTATCGGATTTCAATTTTCATAGTGTTTGGAGTTGTTGTGTGAGCATACGATAGGTAAACGTGCTGAAATTTTATATCGAATTCAATATAATAATCTGGGTCCAAAAAGCTATATTCTCCATACGATCGGATTTGGACTCGAAACCTTTTCCATCGTGTTCGTAACAGGGGTATAACATTATAAACGCCTGGCGGCACACCTCGATAGGATGTCAAAATTTTGAGTTGCGATTTCGAGACGTTTAAATTTAAATAATACTATATATAGTTTGCTGTGAATAGTCAAACATCTTCACACCAAAAATATCTCACCTCTTTTCAAATCACTGTGGCTAATCTTCTCCTGCACGCCACTTTCTATTCAGTCTCTAGATAAAACGAAATCAACCCTTGTTCCTCCTCTTCAACTCTGAAAAGAAATTCGAAAAGAAAAAGGCAGATTAAAATCAAATCGCGTTCTTTTCCTCATTCCTTTTTCTTTCTTTCAATTCAAATGGAAAACGAACAAATCAATTGGTTCCTTCTCAAAATTTTGGCTAGCGAATCCTTTCGTCCTTCAAATTGAATCCATCGTTTAGAGAAGGGAGATGGCGACTGAAATAGGCGAGGCTGGGATTCGCGAGGTGATTTGTCGACGTCGAGTTGTGGAAGAAGGGTCAGAACACGGGTTAGGTATTGTTCGCATTGGAATCCGTGACCGGTGGTGGCGGCGTCGCGGGGTGCGAGAGGAAACAATGTCGCGGTGGAAGGTGGGTTTCGCGAGACTAGGGTTTTGTCTGGTTGAGGATCGACGATCGAAGTCACGATCTTGCGAGGTAGTGGGGCCTATCACCTCAGATGATCGGTGATGATGGAAGCGACAGTGGCAGAGACGAACTCGACTCCTTGGCATCGACAATGAGGAGTGGTCAGGCGTGAGCAACAGAGGCGAAAATTTGTTAGGGTTTGGGTGTCGCGATGGCATGTCTTCGCCAGCAGCTAGGGTTCAGGGTCGCGATTCAGGCGTGTAGAAATCTCGCAGAGGCGGAAGACAAAGAGTGGTCGGGGAACTGTCGTGGTTGGGGGTTTGTTCGATAGTAGTAAGGTAACCCGTTGTTTTAATTTAAATACAATATATCTGTAAATAAACAGGGTAAGAAAATATATAGATATAAATATATGTATACACATTCTAAATTTACTAGTTTATTTAAAAATGTGTATTAGGGTGATTAACCTATTTAATTAACTTGTTTAATTCCTTTAATCACTAAATATTTTATTAACGAAAAATTTGTTAAAAACAAATTAGTGGTTTAAACCCAAATTCTTAGTTAATTTATAAATGGAAAGTTAATTGTTCGATAGTTCAAATATTAATATAATGTAAAATGATTTTTCAAGGTCTGAAAATTTTGGAAACAAGACGAGTTTGAGGTGAATGGCAATCTTAGGCCAAAGGTGAGTTAATCTCACTCAGCTGAATTTTTATTTTAAATTTAAATGGTTAAATTTAAATGGTTAAATTTAAATAATTGATTGGATGATTGCATTGGTTGATATGATACTATATATAGTAGTATATAGCAATATATACATATTGGCATATGTATATATTGGAGTTGTTGATATTCCTGCATTTATATAGCGGATGAGACCCTATGCGCCGCATAATAGCGGATGATATTTTATAAAACCCATATACCGCGATATTCCACCTCGAAGTGGAATTGGTATTGTGCTAACGTCTTTGGATGCAGGGAAACAGGTTGGAGGGATCCAACTGGATTCCTCAAAACATTTAATTTTGTTCAAATGTTCTGTGATATGATTGTTGATATCCTGTGATGATTTATATTGGATAATCTGGTTGGATTGAATTTCCCAGTATAATGGGTTATCAAAAGCAATTGAATTGGATTTTTGGAAAGAAATAAAAGAATAAAATTTAAGTTAAGTAATTCTAGTGAATTCGAATAAACTAAATATGGAAAAGAAGAATTTTAAATAAACAGAGAATAGTGAATTTAAAGAAAATTTATGTGATATTATTTAAAGGAATAAATAATTTATTTTAATTCAATGTTTAAATGTAATTAAAAAGAAAGAAGGAATTTGGTAAAATCTGAAACTTGTGTTTTAGTTTAAAGATTTTAAATCATAATGAGAAATAAAATCTGGAAGTTAATGAATTTGAAATAAATGGATTAAGTAAAGAAATTTATTTCAAAGTAAATTAAATTGGAGAATCAATTGTTAATTGATTTAAATACTTTGGGATTTGAAATTTAAAGAGAAATGAGATTTTGGAGAGATAAACTGGGTTTATAAGGTGAAATGGAATATCAGTGGATATTTGAAAATATAAATTCAAGGTGGGAATTTATAAAAGAATATGGATTGGATTAAAAATAAGTGTTGATTTATTTTTAAAAGATGGGAGTGAGAAGGGTATTTCTCTGGATAGCCAAGTACGTTTTCAAAGAAATTTTTAATATAAGTTAAAAGTTCTAATTGTGTTTTTAAAAGCATGTTTTAGAAAATTTATTATTTCTAAAGGTTAATTTCCAAAGTAAGTATTTTCAAAAATCTATTATTGTAGTAAGTGTATAAAAGTGATTTGCTATTATGTTTTAAAAGGAGAAATTTAGTTTATATTTATAAAGTGGTTTTATTTTAAATATTCTTAAAATATATATTTTAATAAAGTATTAAAGTAGTTTAAAAATTTCAATGTTATAAAAGATATTTATAGTAAAGTGTTTTAAAATTATTTTAAAATCTAAAAGTATTTTGTACTTGGTGATTCAGTAGAAATAATTATTTGGGAAATGTATTCCGTAAGCGGAAACTGTTTTGAAATTTGTTTTCAAATGAGCTTTGAAATTTGGGAATATATCTTGGAAAGATAATTGGGCAAATAAATAATGTGGGAAATTATTTATTGTGTGATGGTTGCTTGTGGATGTTAATTGATAGTTAAATAACCGACTATCAATATTGGCCAAATGCGTTGATCGTTTCGAAGAGACCGGGATCGAGTTTCCGTATACCGGGATTCTAGGTCTGGAGACTCGAATACCACTTCGATCCGGTTTGTACGTTTCGTGTAACGTGTTCGGAGTCGAAGATGGAGCTGTGAAGTGCAAGGGCTAGTCGCTACTAATCCTGAGGATATTTCCAAAATGGATGTAGTAGGAATAGTGCCTTCGGTTCCGTTCGAACCCGGGACGGACTTGTATGGACGAATGCTTTCGTGACATCGTCAGGTGGACGATGGGCATTCTAAGGGATATGTTCTGAAAAGGTATCGTTTAGCCTCGAGCCTCATCAACCGGGAATGACTGAAAATCAGGGGTTATGCAGCAAGGCTTCGTGGGTAGCCCCCACTTGAGAGTAAAGTCATCCCTGTCTAGATGTCCCTTTATTTCGGCTTAGTGGTGCGGTTGCTGATCCCAACCGTGGGGTGATTTTATTTGGAATTATCCAGTAAGGGATGACTCCGGCCTTGTGTTGCAGGGGAGCGGGCGTACTCCTCGGTACTGTGATCTAGGCCACGTACTGTGACAGGTGGTACCCCAGTGCCTAGTCATTCGTTGGAAATCCATTCTCCCTACGTGCCTTGTACGAGTTTTGTTTGTATTACCCACTTTGTGGCTAGTATGCCGGAATTTAATAGATGTAACAATTTCGGCTATTTTAATAAGTATTTATAAATAGACACTATTATAATATCAGAGGATTTTTATAAAAAGTGTTTTAGCTATCGTAAGGTAAAAACCCGGCATGTTTATTTGTGGCGTGGTCTTACGAGATGCTTTTATTTCAAAAGGATTTTTGAAACTTTAATAATCAATTTGAGTGTGATTTTCTCACGCTGGTATTCCAGACTGACTCGGGTATTGTTTTATATGATGCTCGGGTCAGACCGAGATAAACAGGTTCAGGATATGATGCTGTGGAGCTCAGGAGACGAGCTGGATGACGATACGTACTCTCGTACTTGCTATTATTTTTCCGCTGTGTATTCAGTTGTATGTTATGGATGTTGATGTACTCTGATGATGTACTCTGATGATATATTGTATAAAACTGATATAGTTTTGATTTGTGTAAAGATCTGTTAATATATTATATTTTATTCCGCTGCGATGGTTAGATTCTGATTTTGTTTTCTATTTTTCTTCTTCTACCTCTTCTTTTCAAATCAAAGGGTTCGACTTTCCGGGTCTGGAAAGCCGGGTCGTTACAGTGGTATCAGAGCTTAGGCTGGCGACAACCTTGGCTCTGGTGGGAATTTTGAGAGTATTAATAGATATGAGCGCGTATTTGTTAGTGAATATAAAATTGTTTTATATTGTGTTGATTGGTTTATTGAGTAGTTTATGGATTCTGGTCGATGTGTGGGACGCCACAACATTGATAGGGATCTCTAAACACTTGTATAGAACAATTCGACACAGTATTGTTTTAAAGTAGGGTAAATGAAATAATTTTACCCAAATTATTTTTGTATAAAATGAAACGTTTTGTAAACTATTCTAGTTAATATATATGGTTGTTTGGATGTTAGAAGTGATAATATGGAATTATTATCATTAATATATGGAAACTTAACTAGAAATTGAAATTTATAACCAAAGCAAAGAATAAAATTTTATAATAAAATAAAATTTGAGATATAGATTACAAATGTAATTTATAAAATTGAAATAAACTTCATATACAAATGAGATTTGTACTTTAAAATAGAATTCCAGAGAAATGTGGAAAATAAATCGGAATGGATTTTAAGTTTGGAATTTTGGGAAAGGTTTGAAATTCCTTGTGATTTGGAAATAGTTTTCAAAGAGTTTGAGGAAATAATAAGTGGTATTATTTCAGGAATATTTTGAGTTGAGTTTGGAATCTGGAAAGATTTGAAATTTAAAAATATTTAAAATGTTTTAAAGAGATAAAAGCATTTAATTCTCTTCCGGTCGCTGGGAAATAATTTCGGTGATGACTGCAGCATCATCGATGTTCATTTTCGAGTTTCCAAAGAGAAATTGCTACCAAACCGTGTTAAATTGGGATTGTTTGCAAAACTGGATTTGGTTTTGAAATTCAAAGAGATAGCTGAATATACAAAAGGAGTTTGGATGTGATTGATTTCAAAAGTGATTTTGAAATTTTGGGAAATTGTAAAAAACTTTGGAATCTTATTTTAATTGTTTATAGAAAAACAAATAAAAGAAATAAATATACTTGACTAAATTTAATGTATAATCCGGAATAAAGAGTAAAATGTGAATGGGATTGCTTTAATGGATTGAAGTGATGAAATAAACCAAATATTAGGTATAAATTGGAATAAATTACTTAATGGAGTAATGGATTATGGAAATAGAACCTTAATTGGCTGAAAGAAAGTTGATTTTGTAATTTGGATATGAAATGGGAAATGAACTTGGATTAAGTAGAAATTATTAATTGCAATCCGAGATAAAATACTAACAAATCGAATGTGGATGATATAAATAAAGCTCGACACATATATTTTGGATGCTGTTAAGTGAAATAAATTGGAACAAAATTAACTTAAGTGTGAATGAACTCAAGTATAAATAAATGGAATATGACCTTGAAATATTATCCAAATGAGTTTGGGTTATGGAATTTAAATTGGTTAAATAAAAATTGAATTGTGAATTAATAAAATTGGGTAGTGAATTAAAAATGAATAGTAGAATCAGAATTTGAGTTATTAATTAAAATTCGACTTGGAGTATCAACACATTAAATATAAGTGGAAATGTGTTAAACAAAAATGAAAATTTTAATTAAAATAGTGATGGCTTGTATTGCAAACGAAAATTCAAGTGGGTATGAATGAAAATGGCCTTGGATATTATTCAATGAACGGAATATTGAATTTAGAATTAAAAAGGGACAAATTGAATGAATTGGTGCAAACTGCAATGAAAATGAACTTAAGTTGTTAACTTAAGTAAATGTTGGATGAAGACTGTACTCAAATCGAGGTTGTTGAAATCAATTGAGAATTAATTATTGAATGAAATAGCTTGGATTGTTTTCGAGCTAAATAAATGGATGTGAATAAATTAAATGGACTGGGTTGAGTATTGTTTGGAAAAAAAATGGGAATAAGGGTCGAAACATTTCATATGTGCTTATGGAAGTATATAACATGCATTGTTTGTAGAATCCATGTTTTAGCAATTTAAATTTTAGTGAAATGTAAATAAACTTTGTATATTTGGCACTTACATGTTGCAATTGAGTTAGTACAGGTTCAGGGAAGCCGATTGGCTGAATCTGATGGCACAACATGCTAAAATAAATAACCGCTTTGCTTAAAAATGCTAAAATAAGGTACGCTTACGTAAAAATTCAAAATAGGAAATATGAACTGCATATATTGATATATATCGTGATTTCCTGCCTGAGGCCAATGTATATATATATTTGTGCATCCTGCGATATCGCAGAAGTCCCTCCGTACAAGATAGACTCTGCCAAAAATTTTCGTAAGTTTTAGGAGTTAGAAATTTTTTGGAATTTTTGGAAATTTTCATTAACGGCAAATGATTTAAATTTGCTAAGTAAATGGAATTGGAACTGAATAATTGAAATCTATTTGAAATATGAATGTAAAGTAAGTGAATCGAAGGAACTAGAGAAAGAAAAGTTCACAAATAAATTTCTAATTGAAATTTAAATTAGTTAGTAAGTGTAACTGATTGAATATTCAAAGTGGAAGATAAATTGAATTCAAGTGGAATTATAAAGACAAAAGTGATTAAAATGAATATGAACTTCAATAATGAAATGAAAATTAATATGAGAAATATGTAAAATATTTATATTGGACTTAAGAAATGAATGGTGAATTCTTAAGTAAATTTGTATTGAGAAATTATTCCAAGCAAATAATTGAATGAAAATCGAAACAGGCAGTTGTGGAGTGGGAAAATTGTGAATAAGAGCTTAACTACCAAGATGAAAGTGAAAAAAAGGAAATTGATAATCAATTGGGCTAATTACGTAAGGTGTACGTATATTATTTTATTCGCATAGCTATTTGATCCAGATGTCGAACACAGAATTTCGAGATAGTTTTATCGATCCGAATTAGGATTTTTCACTCGATTTTCAACGGCGAACCTGGATATGGATTGTTGATTGATTCGGGAAATTCTCTATCATAGTTTGTGGCTATGCAAGGAGAATGACGGTTTCTGATCAAGAAACCAGATCTGAGTCCGCACTAGGAAGTCGGGTGGACGATACTAGTTCGGAAGTGAAATTGTGTGATCGAGTGAGCGATCGAATATGATATTGCGTACGAATGATATATGTGCATCGTACGGGCTTAAGTAAAACAAATATTGAAAATTTGTACATGAATGTATAAAATGGTTTGAAGCTGTAATTGGATGTTATTGCTTAGTAGGATATACAGGTGTATAAAAGCAATGGATAATTGGGATTTTTGATTTTAGAGGATAAAATTTTAATGGCCGACAAAAAGGTATGTATTTGGATTTCTATATGAAATTTAATTGGGTTTTTGATCCAGCCACTTGGCTTTTTGTTTTCTTTTTGAGATTGGGAGGCCGTAGAGACATTTTGTAGTTGTACCGAGCTAGCCGCGCAAAGGAGACGCTGGCGAAATTTTTCGGAAATTTAGGGAGTTAGAAAAATTTTGAGAAAATTTTGATAATTCAAAATTGAATTCAAATTTAAATTTGAATGGATAAGTAAGTGGTATGAGTTGAACTTATGAATAAGTTTGGGAAGTTAAAAGATGATTAGAGTATCATTAATAAAAGATTGTTTGGGTATTGTTAAAACTGTTTGAATTTGGGAGATAGCTAACGGGAAATGAGACATTCTTCTTAACTGGTAATTTCGGGGACGAAATTCTTTTAAGGGGGGAGGAATGTGACGACCCAGAATTTTTGTATGTTGGAAATTGGAATATTTAATTAATTTTAAATATTCAGAGATTAATTATTAACTTAAATTTCAAATATCACTGGTTATTGGATAATTAATTACTAAATTTAATTATTTGAAGATTGGATAAAATAGTAAATCCGGTATTCTAAGCTAATTAAAAATATTTTGAAAGTTCGTAAAATTCATATTAATAATACTGAAAATGATAGAACTTTTAAAATGGAATTTCAAAGAGTTTTGTTCAGTTTTAAAAATATATCGTTTAAATTGAATTTAAAAATAGCCTTCCGAGGCACAGTCTCGGAATTCGACGAAACCAGTTCCATTGGATCCGTAATATTGTATTATTATCGGATTTCAATTTTCATAGTGTTTGGAGTTGTTGTGTGAGCGTACGATAGGTAAACGTGCTGAAATTTTATATTGAATTCAATATAATAATCTGGGTCCAAAAAGCTATATTCTCCATACGATCGGATTTGGACTCGAAACCTTTTCCATCGTGTTCGTAACAGGGGTATAACATTATAAACGCCTGGCGGCACACCTCGATAGGATGTCAAAATTTTGAGTTGCGATTTTGAGACGTTTAAATTTAAATAATACTATATATAGTTTGCTGTGAATAGTCAAACATCTTCACACCAAAAATATCTCACCTCTTTTCAAATCACTGTGGCTAATCTTCTCCTGCACGCCACTTTCTATTCAGTCTCTAGATAAAACGAAATCAACCCTTGTTCCTCCTCTTCAACTCTGAAAAGAAATTCGAAAAGAAAAAGGCAGATTAAAATCAAATCGCGTTCTTTTCCTCATTCCTTTTTCTTTCTTTCAATTCAAATGGAAAACGAACAAATCAATTGGTTCCTTCTCAAAATTTTGGCCAGCGAATCCTTTCGTCCTTCAAATTGAATCCATCGTTTAGAGAAGGGAGATGGCGAATGAAATAGGCGAGGCTGGGATTCGCGAGGTGATTTGTCGACGTCGAGTTGTGGAAGAAGGGTCAGAACACGGGTTAGGTATTGTTCGCATTGGAATCTGTGACCGGTGGTGGCGGCGTCGCGGGGTGCGAGAGGAAACAGTGTCGCAGTGGAAGGTGGGTTTCGCGAGACTAGGGTTTTGTCTGGTTGAGGATCGACGATCGAAGTCACGATCTAGCGAGGTAGTGGGGCCTATCACCTCAGATGATCGGTGATGATGGAAGCGACAGTGGCAGAGACGAACTCGACTCCTTGGCATCGATAATGAGGAGTGGTCAGGCGTGAGCAACAGAGGCGAAAATTTGTTAGGGTTTGGGTGTCGCGATGGCATGTCTTCGCCAGCAGCTAGGGTTCAGGGTCGCGATTCAGGCGTGTAGAAATCTCGCAGAGGCGGAAGACAAAGAGTGGTCGGGGAACTGTCGTGGTTGGGGGTTTGTTCGATAGTAGTAAGGTAACCCGTTGTTTTAATTTAAATACAATATATCTGTAAATAAACAGGATAAGAAAATATATAGATATAAATATATGTATACACATTCTAAATTTACTAGTTTATTTAAAAATGTGTATTAGGGTGATTAACCTATTTAATTAACTTGTTTAATTCCTTTAATCACTAAATATTTTATTAAAGAAAAATTTGTTAAAAACAAATTAGTGGTTTAAACCCAAATTCTTAGTTAATTTATAAATGGAAAGTTAATTGTTCGATAGTTCAAATATTAATATAATGTAAAATGATTTTTCAAGGTCTGAAAATTTCGGAAACAAGACGAGTTTGAGGTGAATGGCAATCTTAGGCCAAAGGTGAGTTAATCTCACTCAGCTGAATTTTTATTTTAAATTTAAATGGTTAAATTTAAATAATTGATTGGATGATTGCATTGGTTGATATGATACTATATATAGTAGTATATAGCAATATATACATATTGGCATATGTATATATTGGAGTTGTTGATATTCCCGCATTTATATAGCGGATGAGACCCTATGCGCCGCATAATAGCGGATGATATTTTATAAAACCCATATACCGCGATATTCCACCTCGAAGTGGAATTGGTATTGTGCTAACTTCTTTGGATGCAGGGAAACAGGTTGGAGGGATCCAACTGGATTCCTCAAAACATTTAATTTTGTTCAAATATTCTGCGATATGATTGTTGATATCCTGTGATGATTTATATTGGATAATCTGGTTGGATTGAATTTCCCAGTATAATGAGTTATCAAAAGCAATTGAATTGGATTTTTGGAAAGAAATAAAAGAATAAAATTTAAGTTAAGTAATTCTAGTGAATTCGAATAAATTAAATATGGAAAAGAAGAATTTTAAATAAACAGAGAATAGTGAATTTAAAGAAAATTTATGTGATATTATTTAAAGGAATAAATAATTTATTTTAATTCAATGTTTAAATGTAATTAAAAAGAAAGAAGGAATTTGGTAAAATCTGAAACTTGTGTTTCAGTTTAAAGATTTTAAATCATAATGAGAAATAAAATCTGGAAGTTAATGAATTTGAAATAAATGGATTAAGTAAAGAAATTTATTTCAAAGTAAATTAAATTGGAGAATCAATTGTTAATTGATTTAAATACTTTGGGATTTGAAATTTAAAGAGAAATGAGATTTTGGAGAGATAAACTGGGTTTATAAGGTGAAATGGAATATCAGTGGATATTTGAAAATATAAATTCAAGGTGGGAATTTATAAAAGAATATGGATTGGATTAAAAATAAGTGTTGATTTATTTTTAAAAGATGGGAGTGAGAAGGGTATTTCTCTGGATAGCCAAGTACGTTTTCAAAGAAATTTTTAATATAAGTTAAAAGTTCTAATTGTGTTTTTAAAAGCATGTTTTAGAAAATTGATTATTTCTAAAGGTTAATTTCCAAAGTAAGTATTTTCAAAAATCTATTATTGTAGTAAGTGTATAAAAGTGATTTGCTATTATGTTTTAAAAGGAGAAATTTAGTTTATATTTATAAAGTGGTTTTATTTTAAATATTCTTAAAATATATATTTTAATAAAGTATTAAAGTAGTTTAAAAATTTCAATGTTATAAAAGATATTTATAGTAAAGTGTTTTAAAATTATTTTAAAATCTAAAAGTATTTTGTACTTGGTGATTCAGTAGAAATAATTATTTGGGAAATGTATTCCGTAAGCGGAAACTGTTTTGAAATTTGTTTTCAAATGAGCTTTGAAATTTGGGAATATATTTTGGAAAGATAATTGGGCAAATAAATAATGTGGGAAATTATTTATTGTGTGATGGTTGCTTGTGGATGTTAATTGATAGTTAAATAACCGACTATCAATATTGGCCAAATGCGTTGATCGTTTCGAAGAGACCGGGATCGAGTTTCCGTATACCGGGATTCTAGGTCTGGAGACTCGAATACCACTTCGATCTGGTTTGTACGTTTCGTGTAACGTGTTCGGAGTCGAAGATGGAGCTGTGAAGTGCAAGGGCTAGTCGCTACTAATCCTGAGGATATTTCCAAAATGGATGTAGTAGGAATAGTGCCTTCGGTTCCGTTCGAACCCGGGACGGACTTGTATGGACGAATGCTTTCGTGACATCGTCAGGTGGACGATGGGCATTCTAAGGGATATGTTCTGAAAAGGTATCGTTTAGCCTCGAGCCTCATCAACCGGGAATGACTGAAAATCAGGGGTTATGCAGCAAGGCTTCGTGGGTAGCCCCCACTTGAGAGTAAAGTCATCCCTGTCTAGATGTCCCTTTATATCGGCTTAGTGGTGCGATTGCTGATCCCAACCGTGGGGTGATTTTATTTGGAATTATCCAGTAAGGGATGAATCCGGCCTTGTGTTGCAGGGGAGTGGGCGTACCCCTCGGTACTGTGATCTAGGCCACGTACTGTGACAGGTGGTACCCCAGTGCCTAGTCATTCGTTGGAAATCCATTCTCCCTACGTGCCTTGTACGAGTTTTGTTTGTATTACCCACTTTGTGGCTAGTATGCCGGAATTTAATAGATGTAACAATTTCGGCTATTTTAATAAGTATTTGTAAATAGACACTATTATAATATCAGAGGATTTTTATAAAAAGTGTTTTAGCTATCGTATGGTAAAAACCCGGCATGTTTATTTGTGGCGTGGTCTTACGAGATGCTTTTATTTCAAAAGGATTTTTGAAACTTTAATAATCAATTTGAGTGTGATTTTCTCACGCTGGTATTCCAGACTGACTCGGGTATTGTTTTATATGATGCTCGGGTCAGACCGAGATAAACAGGTTCAGGATATGATGCTGTGGAGCTCAGGAGACGAGCTGGATGACGATACGTACTCTCGTACTTGCTATTATTTTTCCGCTGTGTATTCAGTTGTATGTTATGGATGTTGATGTACTCTGATGATGTACTTTGATGATATATTGTATAAAACTGATATAGTTTTGATTTGTGTAAAGATCTGTTAATATATTATATTTTATTCCGCTGCGATGGTTAGATTCTGATTTTGTTTTCTATTTTTCTTCTTCTACCTCTTCTTTTCAAATCAAAGGGTTCGACTTTCCGGGTCTGGAAAGCCGGGTCGTTACAACGACATTTTGATGTCACTTTGGGCATGAGCAGGTCGCGATGAAGATGAGGGGGATCAGGCATGACTTATTAGGGTGCATGGTGTAGAGCTTGCGAAGTGCAATTTGTAGCAACTGCTGTAATAACCCTAGTCGAGATTACTTGAAATTAAAGTATAAAATTAACTTAATTAATTATGTTTAATTAATTGAATGAATTTAGGGAAATTATAATCATTTGGTTTCCATATTTTAAATTGATTTGGAATAAAATAAATTGGGAGTTTAATGAATTGTCCTTTTATGTAATTTAATTCTTATATTTAACTATATAATAATAATCTTGGAGAAAATAAGTGTCCATAAATATATGCAAATAATTTTGTAATTTAAAATGTGAATTTTTGAAGATTTATTCACTTATTTATCTTAAATGGAACATTTATTATAAATATTTTCCATTTCAAATTATTACAACAAATATTGTAAATTTAGTAAAAAGTTTATACTGAGATTTATTGTTTAAAATGAGATTTTTATTATTAATATTTTATTTTGTTAAGAAATAATGAGAATAGCTTTTAATTTTGGAAGTTATATTTAATTTTTTAGAATATCTCAATAAAAATAAAAATAGGATTTTTTGATATATTGGAGCTTTGGTAAAATTTGAGAAAAATTAGTTTATGCTTCTATAAATATAGTTGATTATTAATTAGTGTTTGATAAGAGAAAAATAGCAATTAGTAAACATTTTCTTATTGGATTGTAGGATACCCATTAGGCCCATGTAGGGTGAATAATAATCCATATACTCTTGTTTTCCTTCACACTTTCTCATTTCAACCAAAAACAAAACTTTGAAAATAACTAACCTTATTTGCAATCCCTAGAAATGGGATTAAATCCCCAAATCTAGCTTGAATCAAAGGGCTTTGATTATTAATAGAAGATGTAAAGCTAAGGTAATCTCTACCATTATATCTTACATCTATTTTGTCTTTAATCTCATCCTTGATCATGGTTGTAATTCATGCTTTTGCAATTGCTCAAATCAAACCTAGGTTGTAGCTAAATTTTTTTAGCTAAGTGAAATATGAATTCTAATCATCCATTCAAGTTCAATTCGGTGAGTGAATCTCATACTTCTAGCTTATAAATGAATGCTTATCGCTGTTGTTGTTATGGATGAATTTGGTGTTGAATTGATTTTAATTTTGTTTTGGTTTTCTTGTCATATGAAACTTGATATTCCATTTGATGAAAACCCACTTCATATAATCATGAATTTCAATCCATTGTAGTTGTTTTTATGCTTGCAAATTAGCTAATTCAGTATATTAGACGTTAAGGCGAAAATCAGCGAAGAAACCATCGCCAACGTGCAATCGGAGCACCACCGGAGTCACCTGGGGCACAGACCAGGCGTGTGAACCTATGCACTGACCATGATGACTAGTGTACCAGCCATCACCTAGGATGAGACCCTGGTCCACCATTTCGAGCTGTGTTTGTTCCCTTTTGCTCCTCTACGCCCGTGTCACCGCTTGTACCTATTTGCATGATTTTGGTGCTATTTTCTATGCTGATTTCAATGCTATTTCCATATTTTAATTTATGAATTTGTGAATTCACCTTGGAGTTTATTAACCCACAGAATTGCTCTATGGGTCCATGATGCAACACATAATTTTGGTCGCACAATTTCAACTATAGTTTTCAAAACAATGATTTTCAATCCTAACCATTTTCTCAAATCATTTTAAGTATGAATATATATTTTTTATAAAAGATATTTGGAATATTTATGTTTATATAATATATTTATTCATAATAATGATGGCATTAAAGTCGATTTTGAAAAATGGTTTAAAATAGTACTTATATAATATATATATATAAATTTTAGCAAGGACTTTCCAACATACAAATACATGTGTGTGTTTATATATATACATATATATTCTAGTTTATAAAACAATATTTTTGAGAAGGATTTCAAAGTAAGTTATTTTATAAAATTGTAAGACATCGATCGAATGAAAAATCAATTTAAAAGTATTAATAAAACGAGTGGTATGAAATGATCGCGTTTATTTTTTCGATTAATTCCTGGACTTGTTCGATTGAGCCATTTATACACACGACTGGAGTTTACTAACTTATAGTAAATGTTTAACTAAACCCGTGTGTATGGGAGACACAGTTGATATTTATTCGGTTACTATTTGGTGGTATATAACACTTCTTGACATGTTTATGACTCGCTCTTGGAGTTTATGGAACTTGTTCCTATCTTGGAGTTTATAGGTATTGTATCTATGTTGGTGTTCATAGAACTCGTTCCTACATTGACGTTTATAGGTCTCGTACTTATCTTGATGTTTATAGGTATCGTACCTTTTTTGGAAGTTATAGGACTTATTCCTATCTTGATGTTTATAGGTCTCATACCTATCTTGATGTTTATAGACTTATACATCTATCTTGGAGTTATATGCATGTAGTTGATTTTATTTCACTAATCTTGGAGGTCCTTCTTTTATGTGATTTTCTGGAGCTCTGTTTCGATTTCTAGATTCAATGTTATTTGTGTTATCACCAACTGATTTTGGTGGTTTTATATTTAGAAGCTATTTTGGGTTTTATTGTTTGGTGATTACACACTTAGAGTTTAGTGAAGCATTCTTGTTGTTAGCCAATTCTTGGCTTTGTGTTCGTATTTGTGATTTAATGCAACGACTCAAAATTTCAATACTTTGGTTAGTGAATATTTAATTAATTTTAAATGTTCAATGTATAGGTTTTATAATGAAAATAAAATCATTTTAATTAATTAATAATGATGGTAATCATTTTCAAAATTTGTTTACCAAATTAAATAATTCGCAGAAAATCAGAAAATGTGACCAAAGAACGTTTTTCGAAATTTCGACCATTCGACACCGGAAAGTTGTCGGGAATGTTGTTCATCTTGGTGCACCATATGTACATATATAGAAGAGTTAATTAACTAAATAATAATACACTTATAAATAAATTATCTTATGTTAATTTGGATTAGTAAGTGATGTTTTATATGTTTAAAAAGTAAATAAGTGACTAATAATTATTTTTTAAGATTAATGGTTAATTAATTATTAAGTAATTAATGGGTTATTTAATTAATATTTAATTAATTAGGGTTTAACTCTAACAATTTGGTTTAATCTTAACCAAGTTGCACTAGTAAGTTAATTGGCACTTAATCAAGTTCATTAAGCCTAATTAGAATTTAATTACGACTTAAGCTTGATTAACAAGGGTTAATTAAGATTTAATTGGAGTTTAAGCTGATTAAATCTATTTAAATATTTTCAAAGGTGATTTTAAAACTGATCCGAATGTGTTTTAGGTCAACCTTTTTTTTAAGGTGAACCGATTCCAAATACGAGGATCTCTTGTTTGGAATTTAAGTAACCCTATATAATTAGGGAGACTAAATGACATTTGTTAGCAGAATAAAACAACATCTTGCTATATTGTAAGTGATTTGATTTTGTGGACACGTGTTAGCAGAATAAATCCCCATTCTGCTATGAATTGAATGAATTGTTTGGACATCTGTTTAGCAAGACAAATCACTCTCCTGCTATTATGTTATTTGGACATGTACATAATAGTCAGCTCATATTGACATGTTGTTCCCTGATTTGGATATGAGTCCTATTTACATACATGTTGCTTATCTAAATAATTGTTAAGTGAATTGGAATTGAAATTGAATGGTAATTTAAATTAGTAACATTGCGATTGCTAAGCCTCTTTTTGAATTTATAAATTATGTTTTTAAACTAAATTCAGTTCTTAAATAAATTTAGAGTTTAAAGTTTATAAATGATTTCCAAGTTGTGCTATTATGTTGTAAAGTTATTTATAAGTAATAACTTGTTTATAAAGGGATTTCACTAAAGGTTTACTTAAAGTGTTTTACAAAAGATAATTTGTAAATGATATTTTATAAAGAAATTTTATAAAGGTTTAATATAGAAGTTTTATAAAGAGTTTTAAATTAGAAAGAGATTTATAAATCATTTTAGAGATTTCAAAGGCACTTTAAATCTAGTTTGGAAATTTATAAAGAGGTTTGGAATGTGAAGTAAATGGGTTTAAATGTAGGTGATGTTTTTAAAAGGGAATTGTTGGCCATTTAATATGGAATTTTGAAGAGGGAATTTCCAAAATCTTTTTTGTAAATAACGTTAATTGTTTCCAAGTTTAAAGGGGAACGTTAGGGGTTTGGGGAAAGTGTTTTGAAAGATCTTTTGATCTGATTTTATAAAGTAATTTTATTAATGAAGGATAAATTAATAAAGCTTAGAAGATTCCATATGGAATTGAATTAATGTTTGATTGTTATTATTATTATTAATATGAGCGAGTTCGCTTATATTAAGCGAGCAAAAGCATATATAAATCCACGTATACGTCCAAACGGTTTTCGTATGTACCTATCTCAACTCAACTTAAAATATTAATCATTTATAAAAGAATACAGAAACATATATGCGTTTAATATAGCCATATAACATGAATTTTGAATCCAAACCACAAACACAAGCATGAATACCCAACCATAACAATCATATGCAATCAAAATAGTTAGAACAATTATTTACAACTAAAGAAACCATTCAACCATCAATATTCATCCAATTAATTCGATTAATT
Source organism: Allium fistulosum (assembly GCA_030737815.1). Lineage (NCBI taxonomy): Eukaryota > Viridiplantae > Streptophyta > Magnoliopsida > Asparagales > Amaryllidaceae > Allium > Allium fistulosum. The sequence goes on along the minus strand of CM060905.1, from coordinate 727,122,733 downwards.
CATAACTATGTGAATTTTCATTATGCAATGTCAATATTTAATTTATACACTTCATTTCTTATTAGCATCCAATTTTGATTAACATTTAATTGGTTTGTTTCAAATTTATTTACATCTATTTCGTTCACATTCAATTTATTCAATTCAATTTGTCAAATTCTATTGCTTCACTTTTATTTTAACCATATTTCATACAAATTCATTTATGGACCATTTTATAATTCATTTAAGTTAGATTTTATTTCATTTTCACTTAGTATGTTCTATTTAATACTAATATTATTTATAACCATTTCATAACCATTTAAGTTCATTATAAACATTTTATAAAAAGCAACTCATGTTTATTATTACTTCATAACTTAAGTTTATATTAATTCATTGATTCACCTCATTAGTTCACTTTATTATTCAAATTCATATTAAAAATTTTACCTCAATAAATTTTATTTTATAAAATGATTCACTTCGTTAGTTATTAAATTTACTTAAGTAAATTTTTGTTTTATAACTCAAATTCATATTAATAAATTTTCTTTTTCTCGCAATCAATTCCATTCAACTTATTTAGTTTTCATCTTATTATTCATTTTGTTAACTTATCCCATATTAAATTAGTTAACATTCAATTTTATTGAAACTCATTCCAATTGCATTTAATTTATTTACATCCAGTTGAAATTAAATTCAATTGCTCATATTAATTTTATTACACTCATTTACTTTTATTCAATTTCTCTCACACCTAAATTGCATTTTATTTTATAATCCAAGTTCGTATTCATATTATTAATTTATTTTATCGCTTAAGTGGAATTAATTCACTTTACAAATTTATCTAGTTATATTCAAATCTAATTCAATTCATTTAACCTTTATTAAGTGAAATTTTATTTCATTTAATCCATCACTCATTTTATTTAACTTTACTCAAGTTAAAATTTTCTTATCATTCACATTTAACAAATTTAATATTTGATTTTTAGCTTAATATTACTCAAATATATAAGTTATACAACTTGATTCACTTAAAATTTCATTTCGTTATTTTGTCTTATTCATTTCAAATACAACTCACTTTTGTTTAAGCTTTCTTGAGTTAAACTTCATTTTATTTTCTTCATTTAACTAACTCCATTTATTTAACATTCCTTAGGTTAGTTCTTTTATTTCATATCTCAAATTCAAATCTTCTTTGTTTGCTTAACAAAAACTATTCAACATTTTAAAATTTAATTTTACTTTCTTGTTCAAATCTGTAAGTTATAACTTATTTTTATCTATTTCCAATTTATAAGTTTAAAACTATTTTCATATATTTATTAAATCATACTTGAAATATTTTTCACAATCAAAACTTATTTTATCCAATAAATTCTTTTGTTAGTAATTCTCACTCAGTAACTCGAAAATGATTACTAGCGATGCTGCAGTCATCCCTAGGATTATTTCCCAGCGACTAAAGCGAGTTCAATGCTTTTATTTCTTTCTAAACTGTTTTCAAAATATATTTCTAGTCAAAACAATTTCAAATAATATTATTATTAATTTTGATGGCTTTGAAAACAATTTTGAAAGCAATGGAATTTAAATTTTAAAATTCTCATCTTTTAAATCCTTTCTATTTATAAGCCATATCCTAAATATACTTATATAATTTCATTACCTTATTATGAAAATATTTCGTTAATTTACATCTTTGTCATTTTAAACAATTATCATTTTAGCTGATTTTAATTCAATTTAATTATCGAAGACTTCGTGAAATAGAATTTAAAAAGTAATCGGTTTTATTTTAATTCAACCAATAATCGATGATAATTAAATATTATCATCTCCTAAGTACTGACATCCATTGAAAATTATCATTTTATATATATAATATAATTTAGGTAAAATTATTTCATTTACCCTATTTTAAAACATTATTATGTCGACCTGCCTCGTTTAAGTGTTTTGAAATCTCTATAGATAACATGGCGTCCCACGCACCGACCGGAATTCATAAAGATAAGTAAACACAATATAAAACATTTTATAACACTAACAATTACGCTCTCTCATATATATACACTCAAACAGACTCATTCTAGGGTATTACTACCTTATCTCTAATGAGTCAAACCCACAAAGGTGAGGTTATTGCTAAACCAAACCTCTGGTACCAACTGTGACGACCCACATTTCGAAAGGTTTAAATTGATAATAATCCACATATGTCCAACTTAAACAATCTAGAACATAGATAATCATTGGGGTTAATTAAGAAAATAAGAAAAGAAGAAAAAAAACTAGCACAGAATCTCACAGCTGAATGACAAAATATAATAATCAAATAAACATTATATGAAGTTATTTATATTATACATTTGATTATAATTTATACAACATTTATCAAAGTTATATATACAGTATGGATAAATAAAATAATGCAGCAGACAACATGATGCAGGAATAATAATAGTAATAATATACCAAATCTTCGTCTTCGTCGTCCAGAAAATGATCTTCAATCCGTTTAAAACTCAAGGCTGACCCGAGCTTAATGAAAAGACAAAACACTCGAATTGGGACTAAAATATCCTTATGTGAGTCAAATCGATGTCACATATAACATGAGTGTAGTGGCGTCAGGGATGTTTATGGGATTTCACATCTCCTATCTACAATAATAATGTGCGTGCAATAACTCAAGAGAAGTTATGGAATTTTCCATCTGTTAAGGATCCGTCAAATTATTTATTGGGTCATTTCACTTGAAGGACAAACTTTGCAGTCCAATTAGTTTCTAGGACACACATCCACAGAAATTAATTTCAAGGCCAAAGTCAGCAGAATAATTACTTTTAAGGACAAAGTCAGCAATCCAATTACTTTCAAGGACATAATTTCATAGGTTTTTAGGCCTTAGAAAATAATTATTTTGCATTTTGTCCTTAAAAGTAATTATTTCAGTTGTGTGTCCTAGAAACTAATTGCACTTGGTAAAGAGGCCCTTGTGGCTAATTTCCACTTATTATTTATATGTAGTAGAATACGCTACATATATAATGTCTAATCAGTAAAATAAATATTTTTCTTAGCGTTAAGGCTTTACATTAACCCCCCTTAATGCGTTTTTAAGCATTGTCGTACAGTTTGCATATAACGCCCCAGTAGAACGTCGGGGCACAGGGATGCGCCGTGATAGGACAACACTAAACCAAAATCATAGGTGTCTCATATAGGAATGAAAGTATGATAAGGCACGTGAGGCAATGCCCAAGGTAGGATACTACCAGTTCGGGTCGCAGGGCTGGTGGTAACGCATCGTAGCCACGACCGCCCACCTCGTCCATCAATCCCATATCGAGTCAAAGGGAGGCTATCCCAAAATCAAGGTGCACCAATCGAACCCAACAACAAGAGGAAAAATATGTACTGAGTCTAATAAAATCGAAGAACGGATGTCCGCTAGGGGTAATTAGCCCACTTGGCCCTGTCAAGCTGTCTTATTTTTGTCATTTCAAATTGGCACAAGTGCCGGGGTCCATCCACCATCGTTCTCTTTCTTCAAATCCAACAAATGATGCCAAATCCAACCACTTCATTCTAGAGTCTCCTCCATGTGCACAGTTGTTAAAGTGGTTCCAATATTGATAGAGAGTATGCCAATAAGAGGACTCGGTCTCTTTAACAACCAAACGTCGTTTTACACACCAATTGGTTGTTTTACATTTCGAAAACAATTCATACTTGATATCAAAATATCGTATTCGCTTCAAAATCAATTTCATTCTGAAATCATGATATTTACTTAAAAATATGTCAACTTAGTTCGATGTGTTAATTTTACTTCAGAATTCAATTCGAATTACAATTTTGTTTATAACTTCACTTTAACCGAATTCGCATTTAAATCCACAATTTAAATATAAACAATTCCCACTCTGACCAGTTTGAATTTTTGAAAATAGTTTGAAATTTTTTAAATAGTTTAAAAGTTAAAATAGTTTAATATAAAATAGTTTGAGTATTGAAAATGGTTTATATAATAAAATAACTTTGCAATGACCTGCTATTTCGAACCATTCAAATCGACAATCATCCACTCATGTCAAACTTTAACTGCTCAGAACAACAGATTGTTAATTTATATTATGAAAAACTTAGCATATACAGTAAATAAATCAATCATATAATCATAGACATAGAGTAATATAGCAATAAGCAACGGAATAGAAAAATAGTAGCTCATGAAGCAATTATATAAACAACATAGTTTGAAACAAAATACAACAGAAATCTCAAATACAGAGTAGTCTCTAATAAAGAAACAAATGACAAGTCTGGACATCAACAACTGGAATAAATTGAAAGCATAATAGATAAAGACATATCTTCAAGCAAAGCTGCAAGCTCCAAAGGTGAATCTCAAATGCTGTGACATTCAGTCTAACCTGAGCATAAAGAAAAACAGAAAACACTCGAGTTAGGATTAATATTCTTATACTAGTAAATCAACTCAAGTGAAATGGCCAAATGAAATACAAATAACTTAAAGGATGTTTGGGATTCCCATCATTTCAGGATCCGTTAAACTATCTACATACGTAGTAAAATACGCTACATTAATAATGTCTATAGTAAAGTAAACTATTAAAATAGCATTAAGGTGTTACCCATATCCCCCTTAACACATTTTTATATATTCCCGTAGTCTATACAATACCGTAATTCCTCCATAAACTAGTGGGCTATCAGAGGGAACTCCATAGGTATAGTACAAAACAAACTCGTAGAGGGCGCGATAATGCATGTGACAAGGCACGCGTGGCAATGCCTAGGGTAGGATACTACCGTTTTGCGGATCCGGACTGGTGATATCGCATAGCAGCTACTACCGCCCACCTCGAGACACACTCCCATAATCAAAGGTGTATCGAATCAAATCACAAAGTAATAGAATGGTATCAAAGAAGCATGCTCGATCGGAGGTGCGACCTCACTTGGCCCGGCGTGGTTCCTATTTTAGTCACGTCAAGCTGAGTCGCGGGAGTTTGGTCTGCGTTCGCCAAACCATTCTACTTCGTTCTGGAATATCCACCACGTACACAGTCGTTAAAGTGGTTTTCGGTATTAGCAGAGAATAGAACAATATCTGATCTCGGTCTCTTTAACAACCAAATGCTTATTTCACACCGTGTTCATTTTATTTCAAAACAGTTCATACTTCATATCAAAATATCATATTCATTTCAAAAGTCATATCACTTTTGAAATCATATTCACTTTCAAAACCGTATCAAGTTAGAAATCAAATTCACTTAAAATCGTATTCATTTATAAAATCATAACTACGAAATAGTTTAAAATATCATATCAAAATATACGCACTAAATCCATTAAATCAAAATCATAACAGTTCCAACTTAAACAGTTTAAATATTAAAAATAGTTTATATATATTTTGAAATAGTTATAAATTTAAAAATAGTTTATATATTTAAAAATTGGTTATAGATTAAAATAGTTTATATATTAAAAAGAGTTTATATCAAAAATAGTATCAAACTAGAATTGTTTCTTCAAATTTCACAAATCAATTCAAATTCTCATTTAACCATTTTAATTCATATCGATTTCAAATCTAGGTTTTAACTTCCCAATTTAATAGGTTTCAAAGTTTAAATATCCAAACAATTTACAATAACTCAATTTGATAAATTTCATTTATCTTTCAAAATTCAACTTTTATTTTATTTAAATTCGAAAATTTCACTTAATTGTTTAAATAACATTTAAATAAAATCTTAACTTCCAAATTTAAATAAAATCAATAATTAAATATCAAACTTCAATTATATTTAATTTTAATTATTCACTTAATCACCATTTTATAAATATTTAAATAAAATCTCAAATTACAGATTTAAATCAAAATTTAATATTCAATTACAATTTTATTTAAATTTGAAATATTCATTAAATCACCTTTATCCAAATCAAGTTATTAAGTTATAAAATCATATCCTTAAAATTTTAAAAAACAATAAGTTTCGAACCAATACTTATTAAATTCAATTCATAAATCAATTAATTCACAAGTCAACTCAATTTATCTTTCAAACCTAAATTTTATTAAAGTTATTACAAAAAATTCTACTTTCAAATATTAATTTAAATTTAAATAAAATATATAAAACATATTATATATTAGTTAAATTAAATTCTATTAAATTTTGTTTGATTAAATATTATTGAATTAAATATTATTATTATTATTAAACCTATTCTAATCATATTTTGTATATTTAAAAATAATAGAATTATAAGTAAATTTTTATAAATTACATTTAAAACTTAACTTATAATTTTAAAATTTCCAAAACGTATAATTTTATAAATCTACAATTTTCATATATATTAAAATAAATATCGATATATTATATTTAAAAATCAGTATTTAATAAAACCTATATACTTCCTTTCAAAACATTGGAAATCATTTTAAAAAAAAATCGACCAACGGTGTCCGTATATAATTTTCTATCCTATGGTCAAGTGATACGAATATTTATCATTTCAATCCACAATTTAAATTTAATATTTACGGGTATATATCATTTCAACCCATAATCCCAAAATTTCAAATAAAATCACTTGGCTTTATCATTTCAACCCATAACGATTTTCCCTAATCTATAAAATCATTCGGGTATGTATCATTTCAACCCATAGGAATTTTCTAAACTAACAGGGAACTGTAGTGTGAGAACAGAAAAATAATAACATAACATATTAACAATAGGCATATATCATAATTGACAATATATATTATATATATCTGGTTACTGGTGTCAATACTATAATCAGCATAGTTAAACAAATGCAAATAATAGCAGATCATAATTACAATTAAATAACTAACAATTTAAATGACATATTTCACTTGTCTTTTCGTGTGAATTGAATTTACTAAATATAAGAATGTTAACCGTGAGTGATTACTCACCTTTCGAGGCTAGAGAACAATGGGAATGAACACGACGCCTACACGGATGCGGAAACGGACACGCATGCGAAGGAAAGAAATAAGCTGCTGCGACCAATTCTGGACAGCGGTGAAACAAAAGAAACAAACAAGAGATCGATAAACCAAGCAAAGCTAACGACATGGAATTGATGAAACGAAATACATATAAAATATATATATATACCTTTTCCCTCCTGATATAGATTTTGAAAGCTAGCTGTCAATGAGGGTTTGTTGTGTCATTCCAGAAGGAATGATAAAATGGCAACTTATTCAACTGTTCAGTGGAAGCAGCCACAAGTAGAGGTTCAATTCCAGCTAAAGCTGTGCACCATAATCTAGCTAGAGAATCAAGATTTTTCTTTCCATTGATGTCATACACATATGAACCCTCTGATCTATCGATAATCAAAGGATGTACATCATTGCTCTGCCACCCAACAGTAAATGGTGTCAACATATCATGGCCTTTATCCTTCTTTCACATCCGTCGAACCTACATACAGAGTTGTTGCTTTACTAGGAAAGGCTCGGCAGGTTGTTTGTGGATATGGCGATAGACAAGGATACGGAGATGCAGGCATTAGGGTGCATAGGCAAAGATCATCTTTTTTTACAAAGAGGAGGACTGGGTCACGACAACTTGGGTCTCGACGTTCGACAAGAGGATGGAGGAGATGGAAGCATAAGGAAGAGGAAAGGTCGGAGCAAGCTGTAGTTTGATGAGCGGGTGGAGGAAGGTGCGGGTCGGGTGAAACTGTTGGTTTCACATGGGGTTCATGGTAGGGGAGTGGTGGATCTGTGCAAGGAAGGCATGGTTTGGAGCAGTGGGTTCGTGGTTGCTCGGCAAAGGCTGTGGTCATTTGGGTTATGGAGGAAGTGGCGAATGGACGTGGGCAGTTCAAGGTGGGGAAAGGCTGACGTGGAGGGGCTAATACTCGTTTGGTGAGGCCAGGAAGGGAAGCGGATCTAGCGGCAGATTCGTGGAGTGGATGCGGGTGGTGGTTGCTCAGGGCGTGGTCGAAGAATGGCGTGGAGTCGATCAAGGAGACGATTGCGTGGTGGGCATCAGAAGTCGGCTGGAAGTGGAAGAGTGAGGCTAACTCAATTATATATAAAAGTAACTTATTATATTATTATATTTTATAAGAACGGAAGCCAGAAGTAAAGAAAGAAGAATAAGAGTGAGTATACGTACCAGAAGATAAAATGAACTAGCAAATATTGAATAGACAGGAATAACAAAATTCTATAGCTGAATTTCAGGAATATTAATGGCAAAAAGACTATTGGTTTCCCTCCAGGACAATTGAAAGAACACAGAACCCAAAGATTCAAACATGGAACCAACACGGCAAATTGTTTTGCCGATTTCGCCGCGTACCGGGCACTGAAATACACAAATGAATATACTGCGGAGATCGGCACCATGAGGCGACCAGAATGGTACATAGACATGAGCAATACGATCATCCTACCAAAAGTCAATTTTTCATTGTCGAAAATGCTGCTAAAATGACAAAAATAAGATAAACAGAGCTAGAACAGTCCAAATTCGACGAAACGAAATATGACGTTTCACTCAGAAAATGATTTACATTTTTATTATATGAAAATATGCAGGTTTCAAAAAAAATTTGTTTTCATCAAATTTAGCTGATTTTAAATTGAAATTGAAAATTACACAATAGAACTGTTAGTACCAAAATTGGTCACTAACAACCTTGAATATAATTTTGTAGAGATATTAATGAAGAAGATAAATTAGAACTGAGGAATATCATAATAGAATGCAGTAAGAGCAATAAAAAATGAGAACACCAGAATTATAGTGGTTCGGCATAACTGCCTACGCCCACTTTGAATTTAATCTTTATTGCTTTTTCAAATAATTGAATACTGATACGATCCGTACAACAACAACTTGAGTACAAGTTTTTTTAGAAAAGAAGCGAGTCTTGAAAATGGCAGAGTCTCCCCGGAGTTCTCGAAAAAAGGTCCCTTTTTACTGTGCCCATGCCCCTTTATTTATATGCGAAGACAGGCTGGACATCCTTCACGAACCCAAGAACAAAGTACGTCGGCCCATAATGGGTGTCTTCTGTGCACCGAACCACGTATGCCGAGTGAGGAATGTCGGACAAGAAATGTCTGGCCGATTATCAATCGACTCGAAGTAAACCTTCAGAAGCCCCGAAGAAAATAGCAGGTCGACCAGAAGCGAAGTCACATCAGTCGCTTCACATTGTTGTATGCCTGACAACCTAACAACTCCTCTAGAAGGCACCAAGCGATGTATGCCGAGCATTCCACACCGAGCGGCATGCGCCGACCGTCTCAACCGAGCGACACGTGTTCGCGCTTCCTCGACTGAACCACCCATACCGAGCCGCATCGGCCGAACGAGAGTTGCTAAACAACGCTGGCCGAACGAAACTTGCCGGCCAACGTTGACCGAGCGAGGCTTTCTGGAATACTCTCTCCTGTTCACTTGGGCCGAATCCTTCTGTGCCGAGCGATGTTGGTCGAACAAAGGATGCCGAGCGCTGTTAACTGAAACATATAGACCGAACGGCATGTAAGGTAATATCCAGACCGAGCGACGAATGACTATGCGCCTTTTGGGTTGGAACAATTCTACACCGAGCGATAATTGACCAAACGATAAACTTCCATCTTAAGCCGAGTCGTACACATGAAATTTATCACAACATCCTCCTTTGGCCGAACGACATACATCCCCTAAATTCCGACTGAGCCATGTCTACAGGCCGAACCGTATGCTTAGGCCGGACCATTCAAACTAACTTCTATAGCCTGTCTTTTATAGCCGGGCCAAGTACCTGGGTAACATTTTCCCCCCAAAGCGTATCGTGTGAGCCAACATGATGCACTTTGTACCATGAGCAATCCACGTGCTTCCTGAAAACCTTGCTTCGACTTCTCATCAGTTGATTCTCACGATCTTCTGAATGCCGAACCTCGTTTGAGCTTTTCATCGCACCATGTCTTCGATGTGGTTCGATCGATGTTCATGCGCCGAGCCACACGGTTGGCAAGTCAGTGGTTGCTCGGTATGACTGCTCACCGAGCCACTGAGATGTCTTTGACCGGTTCCACTAGTTGATGCCTGTTCACCTCCCCTCTCTCCTATATAAGCCAATACTTCCACTTTTCTTCCCTTTACTTTTACATCCACTCTATAGGCCTTTCCAACTTGCCTTCTCCCGAACTCCTGCTACCTCCTCAATCTCCCTCTTTCTTCCTAAATCCAGTACATTTGCTTCATAACTTCCCCCGATAACCAATCAAAACGAACTCCACTCTTGAATTCAACAGCCCCCCAAGCTTCGACAAGCATTCTTTTAGGTACGAATTCTTCATCCAACCGACTTTTTCGACCTAAGGGTTTTGTGTGAAGCTCGAGTTCGTGAATACTTCTTAGCAATAATTGGTGTAGACGAGGGAGGTTGAGTTGGACATAGGCTCTTGTTAAGCCACCGAGTGGGGGTGAGTGGTTGCTAGGTTTGTGAGATAGGGCTAAATGAGTGATTGAAGTTGCTCGGTAGTCAGGGAGCGAGAGAGAGGAGAGGATGAATGGGTCGGTATTAGCATTTTGGATGGATGTTTGCCGCTCGGTCATTCCCTCATGGGAGTAACGCTAAGGAAGTAAAGGAATGGGATGTCATTTGGTCTAGGGAGAGAAAGTGTTGAGGCGATTTTAGGAAGTGAGATAGAGGTGAGTGAGTGGATCGGCATCTTCGGTCCAAATTGACTTCGGTTATTAACGAGATAGGAAGTGAGTGGGTCGGTCATCATTGCTTGTTTCAGGAGTTAGAGTTAGCGGCTCGATTTCATTCTTTGTCGAGAGAACATTGGTGAGGAGAATGATTGGGTCGGCGTCTTTAGTCTAGAGGGTCGTTCGGTCAGAAAGTTAGGGAGTCGCTCAGCATCGAGCCCTTAAGTAGGTAGTGGCAGTTAAAATCATTCTGACTTGACCACAACACCTGTTAAGTTCACCTACCTCCCATGCCTAATCATAGGTCAACAAACAAGGACAAGAAACTTAAAAAACAAGCATATCGACCTGATTCGGACTGATAACTTCACGATTGAAACCATAATAAACATGAACTTAAAATTCTGTAAAGAGGGCAACTTAAAGATCGTCATGCTGCACTTTACTTTTCAAAACCCTAATTTATTTATATTCTTTATATGAACCATTACACTAGTTCACACACCACATGGGGGAAGCACTTTTGTCATTATGACTGATATCAATTGTCTTACAAGTATAGTTCAAACATGATTTTACTCAAATTTGACATTCATTAAAGATGTCTAGAAAGCCGAGCTCCGCCATAGTTTCAGATAAACCCAGGCCGAGTTCTCGAGAGGAAGTACTGGAAACTTCGAATCCATCGACGACTCCTGTACCAAATATATTGAGTCCAACGACTACGACTATTGACTTAGCTCCTGATGCCATAGAGGCAGCAATTATCCTAGACAATCTGGTCGATTCTCAAGCTTCGAGAATCAACGAAAACACTCTTCGCCGACTATGCTCCATCCAAGTAATCCCTTTTGATGACGTGCTAGTTCCATTGGGACAAGATCGTCCCCACCTGCCCCCAGCCGGGTATACGCCTTGCAACAAATTCATGTGTTGGGTTGGTAGTGTACCACCTTTCACCTCCTTCCTTCGTGATGTGCTGCAGTATATGGAGATTGACCCAGCACAACTACATCCCCATAGTCATGCGCTCCTCTATGGCACGTGTATTCTTTTCATGAGTGTTCTGTTCAGTCTACCCACACCCGGGGATATTCGATATATTTATCGTTTCAAGAGACGGTCCGATAGTCCATCCTTCGTATTCCTTGAGCCATACTCCAAGTGCCAAATCTTAACAGGGGCGTGGAGCAAATTTGCCCTATACAAGCAGGAATGGTTTTATGTGCGTTGCCCCTAGCTTTGCGAGGAGATGGCTGGAAGGGAGTAAGTTCCTTTCCTAGATCAATAGTTGTATGTGGCAGGAAGTTCATTCTTTTTAAACCTTTTTTCGATTTTTATAGGTATTAGCCCACGTCCCGAAGGCTCCAGGTACTCTGAGTTCGTCGAAGCTATTCGAGTTGTTCCCATGGGAGACCGGGAGATCAAATACATCATTTCCAATGAATCGCTTTCAAGATTTGGATTGTTGGCGGAAGGTCGTCGAATAAGCTTTCCTCATAGTTCCACCACAACCGGACCTGCCTTGGATAAAGGCAAAAGGCAAGCTGGGCCTTCGGTGCCTTTGAAAAGAGAGACTCCCGATGCATCTGAGGAAGGTGAAATAAAGGAGGCTAGAGCTCCGGGTGAGAGTGTAAGTCCTACTCCGGAACCAGCAGTTGAAGCACATGGAACTGATGAACCAGCTCTCCCCTTAAAAGGAAAAAAGAAACTAGCTTACAAGCTGAGGAAGAAGGTAGTGGGCAGAACTTCGAAAGTGACAATTACTCCAATGGAGAAAGAGCCGTCTCCAAAACACTTAGATGGTTCATTGAAATGCTTGTCTGACCTTACAATTTCTGATAATTTGCTCAACTACGGTTTCGACGACCTGGAAGCCATAAAACATCATTCGCCGGCGAGAGGCACTGAAGGCGTTCAAGCCCATCACCAAGGAAAAAAAACTTCGATAAGTAAAGCTAAAGAAACTGGTCCGTCGGGGGGAAACACTAGGACACACACGAACACTCACACTTAAACTTCATCCATCATGCCATTGCTTGCAACAATGATGTTTACGTCCAACACGATGCATTCGTTCACTTGGCAGAAAAAGTTTTTGAAGTTTCTATGGAACGCCAACATGAAATCGATCGTCTGAAGCTTGAGGCCATCCATGACAAAGACATCATTAGAGCCCAAGATAAAGAGCTTTCCACGTATAAATCTCAACTTGAGGTCGCCCAGAAGAATACTAAAGATACTGCTGAGGCAGTCAATCGCCTGGAGTCCAGACACAAAAAGGAGATCGATGAAGCTGTCCAACGCTGTGGCACTTTAGCTTTAGAGAAAGACTCCGTTCAAAAGGAGAGAGATGCGTTCGCTCAACGAGTTAAAGAGTTGGAATAGCTACTTCTCAAAAAGAAGGAAGAAAAGATAGCTGCTCAGGAGGAGTCGCAACGATATTGCGATGAAATTGTTGCTACGCGACTCCTAAAAACAAAACTCGATGATGACCTCTCCAAAGTCGAAGTGCGGAAGGATGAAGCACGTGAGGAGGGTAAAAGTATAGCGCTCTCAAGAATTGATTCTTTCCGTGAGGCGGCTACTAAGGCTGGTAGGGAGGAAACCAAGTGTATGTTTGATCCGCTTATAGCCGAATACAATGCTCGAGTTCTCATGCATCGCGACTTAACATTTCTTGGCGAGGGTTATCTCGAATCTTTGGCCGAAGCATTGGACACTTTAATCAAAATAAAAAAGGTTGAGTTGGGAACGGAAGGGATTGATGAAGAAGCTTTAGTGAAGGAATTTCTTCGGGGAAATGAGCCTTCGGACTTGTCTGCGATGAAGGCTCTTTACAGCAGAGACTCCCCCTTATCAAAAGGAAAAGATGCCATTGCCGATCCGTCCGGAACCGAGTCTCCGGTTCCTCCCCGTGCTCAGCCGTCTTGTCACCCATCCCTTGACCCCTTCTTGCAACATATTGGCTATGACCCAGAAGACCCTGGACTTAATATTCATGTTCTATCTCCCATTCCAGAAGGCGAAACTCCCCGAACAGTTGAGTGTCAACCAGAGACTAGTACGTAACTTTTCCTCAAAAGTTCAAAGGGTTCTCGTTTTCAGCGAGTGATAAATGTATTCTAACATTTGTTTCTTATGAATTCATGTAGGCCATCCTGATCCCAAACCTACTCCAAGTATCGATGTCGCCACGAAGAGAGAGGAGAAAATGGGAGAGGCTATTCAAACCGAAGAGACTCCTGGACCTGTCGCTCAAGTGATCGAGGCGCTCGATGAAGACAAGTCTGAAAACCCTTCTCCTTTAGAAGAACATTATGAAGTTGAAATTATAGGCGCCTCCAAACATAGTTCAAAGCTGAGCATGGAGGAACAGATCATCGAAGAAGGGAAAAAGAAAACCAAGATTAAGGCTGAGTCTCAAGTGGTAGAACTCAATGACCCACTGAACAGGCCTTCAAAGGTTATTCTTGCAGGTGGGACTAGGTCGTTAGAAGTTCCCCCTCCTTCCTCTGACACCCTTTCTCTAGCGAGCAAAACGTCCAAGAGAAAACATGTGGGGGAGGAGTCGTCTGAGAAACCGAAGAAGGAGAAGAAGCCAAAGAAGTAGCTGTCATGCTTCGTTTAACGTGAATAAGCCCGGATTATGTAATTATTTCTATTTATTTTCATTGTCAATGTTAATAGACTTTTAACTCCGAGTTTATGAGGAATTGTAGTGGAATTCTGTTTTGGGATTAGTGAATAAATTTTTTGTTTTTCTGATGATGTTCGATGATTAGCTTCACCATCCGTCTTGTTTTTGAAATCCAAAGTTATGTGGGTCAGGCAAGTACTTGCTCACTTCCACGTGACTCGGAGTTTTCTGAATTACTTCAATTTTAGTCCGCGCTCTGGGGACTAAGAGATTTTTTCTAGTCGTTTATACTCTAGTCCGCACTCTAGGGACTAAGAGTACTCTAGTCCGCACTACGGGGATTTAGAAATTTTTTAAAGTCGTTTATACTCTAGTCCGCACTCTGGGAGATAGTTATTTTTTAAAGTCATTTATACTCTAGTCCACACTCTACGGACTCAGAGTACTCTAGTCCGCACTCCAGGGATTTAGATATTTTTTAAAGTTGTTTATACTCTAGTCCGCACTTTGGGGACTCAGAATACTCTAGTCCGCACTCCGGGGACTTAGCCATTTTTTCAGGTCGTTTATACTCTAGTCCGCACTCTGGGGACTCAGAGTACTCTAGTCCGCACTCTAGGGACTTAGAGATTTTTTCAAGTCATTTATAGTCTAGTCCGCACTCTGGGGACTCAGAGTATTCTAGTTCGCACTCTAGGGACTTAGAGATTTTTTCAAGTTGTTTATACTCTAGTCCGCACTCTGGGGACTTAGAGTACTCTAGTCCGCACTCCGGGGACATAGAGATTTTTAAATCGTTGTGTGCGTTCATACGCCAGGCAGATTAATGTAACTTAATTTTTTGTTATGGAATTTAGGCATACGAAAACATCAATAGTTAACGAAAATGATGGCTTCAAGCCTTTATTGACTATAATAAATGGGAACAAACCGGAATGTCTTGTTACATGCCAAAAACTAAAAACAATAAAACGAACATACACTTGAAATAATTGCAACTACAATGCGAAAGAAAATAGACTAGGTGTAATAAGAACGCAAATGCTCGCTATTCCATACGCAAGGAAGTGTCACGCCATATACGGTCGCTGGCTTGAAAGTTTCTTCTCCAAGCCTCTGTTCGATGACATAAAGACCTTCCCATGTGGGATTCGGATTTGATGGGGTCGGAAAAACTCGCTTCAAAATCAGATCACCCACATTGAAAATTCTCGGTCGAACTTTTTCATTATAATATCGAGCAACTCGGTGCCTATGTGCAGTTGCTCTTAAATCAGCTTCTTCACATTTTTCATCAACAAAGTCCAATGATTCCAATAGGAGGTTTTGATTCGACTTGGGATCATAATAAGTTACCCGATGAGAAGGAACTTCAAGTTCCATGGGTATCACAGCTTCAGTGCCGTATGCCAAGGTGAATGGAGTATGGCCAGTCGCGGATTTGTGGGTGGTTCTGTAAGCCCAAAGCACTGTCGGAAGCTCATCCACCGAATTGCCTCTAGCCTTTTCCAATCGTTTCTTTAATATGGACTTGATTATTATATTTACGGCTTCCACTTGTCCTCTCGCTTTAGGGTGAGCGACCGCCGAAAACCTTTTCTCAATGTGATATTTTTGACAAAATTCTTTGAACTCTCTACTTTCAAATTGAGTTCCATTATCCGTGATGATAGTTCGTGGGAGGCCAAAACGGCATATGATGTTTCGTACAACGAAATTAATTACTTTTTTGGTGGTGATCGTAGCTAAAGGCTCTGCTTCTGCCCACTTAGTAAAGTAATCAACCGCAACAATTGCATACTTTGCACCACCTCTGGAAATTGGTAAGGAACCGATTATATTGATCCCCCAAATCGCAAATGGCCATGGGCTAACCATTTGTGTGAGTTCTGTTGGAGGAGCTCTCGGGATTTTCGCAAACTTTTGACATTTGTCGCATTTTCATAGGTAGTCTGCAGCATCCTAATTTATAGTGGGCCAATAGTATCCATAGCAGAGGATCTTTTTTGCCAATGTCTGCCCCCCAGTATGGTCGCTACATTCTCCATCATGAACATCCTTCAAGACTCGTTTTATCTCATCATGTGCGATGCACCGGAGTAAAGGAACCGAGAATCCCTTCTGATACATTATTCCATCTTGCATTATATATCGTGAAGCTTTACGAATGACATGTCATCTTTCATTCTTTATATCGAGCAAAGTCCCATAAAGTATGTACTGTTTGAATGGGGTCATCCATGACTTCTTTTCAATTTCTGCTTCTAGCAGAAAGTCTATTTCCATCTCGTTTATACTTGGAAATTGCAAAACATCAACAGGAACCAATCCCATCTGTTGTGCATCGCCAGTACTTGCGAATTTTGCTAATGAATCGGCTTCCCTGTTTTGTTCATGCGGGACATGCGAAATATCGTAATATTCAAGGTCTGCCAAAAGTTCTTGAACCTGAGCGAGGTATGGAGCAAGCCTCTGCCCTTTTCTTGATAATCTCCTCGCACTTTGTACACCACCAACTGAGAGTCACAAAAAATTTCAACCATTTTTATTCCGAGCTCCCTTACAAGTTTTAAGCCAGCGAGCAATGCTTCATACTCTGCTTCATTATTCGTAGCTGGGAAATCAAGCTTCAAAGCATAACAGATAGATCTGTTTTCAGGGGTTACTAGAATGACTCCAGATCCAGAGCAACGGTCGTTGGATGCCCCATCGGTGTATAGTTTCCATCGAATAGTGGGTATAACATCATCTCCGCCTGGTTCGTCGAATGCGTTAAATTCCACGATGAAGTCTGCCAGTGCTTGCCCTTTTATGGCCCTTCGTGGCAGGTAGGTGATATCGAATTGACTCAACTCAATATTCCATTTCAGTAACCTTCCTGAGGTCTTTGGACGTTGGAGCACCTGTCGGAAAGGTTGATCGGTGTAAACGCTGATCGGATGTGCCTGAAAATACGAACGAAGCTTGCGTGATGCAATCACCAAGTAGTTGGCTAGCTTCTCAATTTTACGATAATTTCTTTCTGTCTCCGTTAAACGTTTACTGACATAGTACACCGGCTTTTGAACTCAGTCCTCCTCGCAAACCAAAGCCGTACTCATGGAATGTTGAGATACGACCAAGTATACATATAACACTTCGTGGTCTATAGGCTTCGACAACACCGGGGGACTTTCCAAATGTCTTACCAGAGCTCGGAATGCTTCCTCTCAATTGAGTGTCCATTCAAAATTTATCTTCTCTTTCTTTATTACATCGAAGAAAGGATTGCACTTGTCGGTCGCTCTGGATATGAATCGACTTAGCGCGGCCACTTTTCCGTAAAGGCTTTGTACTTGCTTTATAGTTCTGGGCACTTGAATGTCTCGAATAGCCTGAATCTTTTATGGGTTAGCTTCAATTCCTCGTGCATTGACAATAAAACCAAAAAGCTTTCCTGATGCGACACCAAAGGAACACTTCAGTGGGTTAATTTTCATTCCATAACACCTGAGTATATCGAATATTTCCGCCAAGTCTCGAATGTAGTTGTTTGACTGTCATGATTTCACAAGCATGTCATCCACATAAACTTCCATTTTTCTAACAATTTGGTCTTTAAACATCCGATTCACCAAGCGCTGATAAGTCGCTCCTACGTTCTTCATTCCAAAAGGCATCACCACATAACAATACAGTCCGACATTCGTGACAAAGCTAGTGTGCTCCTGATCTGGAATGTGCATTGGGATTTGATTATATCCCGAGTAAGCATCCATAAATGACAATAACTCTTGCCCGGCAGTTGAATCGACCAGTTGGTCAATTCTGGGTAAAGGAAAACTATCCTTAGTGCAAGCCTTGTTCAAGTCTAAGTAATCAACACAGGTCCTCCATTTCCCATTCGCTTTTCTCACTAGCACGGGGTTAGATACCCATTCAGGGTAGAGGGCGTCGCGGACGAACCCATTGGCTTTGAGTTTGTCCACCTACTCTCTAAGAGCGGCGGACCTCTCCGGGTCCATCCCTCTCCTTTTTTGCTTTAATGGCACGTATTTTGGGTCTATGTTCAACACATGACTCGCAATGGCGGGACAAAACCCGCACATATCAGAATGTGTCCAAGCGAAAACATCCAGATTTGCTCGAAGGAAATCAGTAAGATCCTCAATCATCATGGGGTCAAGTTGTGATGCAATCTTAAGTACTCGCGATGGATCATCATGGCTAACTGGAATGTCAATTGTCAGTTCAGCCGGTGCTGCTTTTGTCTCCTTGGGTTCCTCATCGTCATCTCTTGGATCTATGTCTCTATAGATCCGATAATGTTGACCGAGCCAAAGCTCGGCTATTACTTGTCAATCTTCAATGGCTCGGATGCGGATGGAGTTGTCCACAACCTTTCCTTTCTCTCTTCGCTGGGTCTCTCTCAGCTCAGCGACATGACACGCACGACTAGTCGCCTGATCCCCATGCACAACACCAACTCCTTTATCGATCGGAAACTTCAAGCTTAAGCACCACGGGGCCAAAGCTGCCCTAAACTTTGCCAGGGCCGGTCGACCCAGAAACACATTATATGGAGAATCGACATCCAAAACAACGAACGGCAGGATCCGCACCCTCCTACGTTCACCTTCCCCATGTTCAACCGGCAATTCAACAAAGCCTACCGCATCGGTAGCCGCACCATTATAGCCTTGAATACGAGCTTTAGATGGTTTTAGGTCCTTTGTCTCCATCTTCATTTGATCATATGCCTTTTTAAAGATGATATTAACAGAACTTCCACAGTCAATCATTATCATTCTCACAAACGCTGGCCTGATAGTGGCCGAGATGACAATCGGGTCAATGGTAGGTGCCTCCACTTGATCGGCATCTCTACTTCTAAACACGATATCATCCATCATCATTCGCTGTTGTTTAGCTGGGGTACCGTCTTTCGTGTTTGAACAACATTAGAAATCTGCATGCTTTAGGGAACTAGCATAACGTTCCATCTCTTGCCAACTCTTATCTACCGGGTGAGGCCCTCCGACTATCATGTTTATGATTAGTCTTCCTACGGTCCGAGCCGGTTCCTCAGGATGGCGTGGAGCTTGCCCGCGACTGGGGTCTGATGCTCCTTGTCCACCCTTCGGCGGATTCTTGACAAATTCCTGCAACTTCTTCTATTGAATTAGCTTTTCTATAGCGACGTGAAGGTGCCTACACCCCTCGGTATTGTGCCCGTAAGTCTCGTGGAAGCGGCAATACTTCATAGTCCGCTTTTTCTCTTCGGTGGACTCTTTTGGTCATGGCTTTTGATATTGGAAAGTATTACAAGTCGACAAGTAAATATTCTCCAGAGATGCGTTCAGAGGAGTGTATTTGTTGTAAGTTGGGATCCTTGATTTCCACTTTCCGGCTCCCATTTTCTATCTAGGATTTCCCCTACCAGATCCTATAGACTATTCAGGCTTGTTTTGAACATTGACTTGTACTTTTCCAGAGTTGTCACCGGATTGTTTTACAGCAATGTTTCTCTGCACAGTCTCCTTGCCAGGTACTGGCGCATTGTCTTGCCTCGTCCACCTAGTTTCCTCCATTCTTTTAAATTGGTGTGCCTTTGAATAAAAACGTTCCAGTGTAGTCGAAGGCTTTCCTGCTAGCCAATCACCAAACTCCGAATCCGGATTTACTCCTTGCATCACGGCCATTAAAATATCATGGTCGTTGGGGTTGCTAACTTTAGTTGTTGCAACATGGAAACTTTGTAAATACTCTTTTAACGACTCATTTGGAGCCTGAATCACAATAGACAAGGGCATAACGTCCTTGGGACGGGTGGCATGAATTATGAACTGTTCCACAAATTTCGTCACTAACTCATCAAAGTTGGAGATAGTCCGCGGAGGAAGTCGGGTGAACCACATGGTAGCGATTCCAGATAAATTTATTGGGCAGCATCTACACTTAGTTGCATCGTTTGCTCTAGCTGAGTACATCATCCATTCATATCTCATCACATGCTGTCGGGGATCAGTCTTTCCTTCATAGGCCGGAATAGCTGGCATGTTAAACTTCCTGTGGTACTCGGCCTGTAAGATAGCATCTCTGAATGGAGTATGACTCCTGGATATCCCCCAATCATCATTTGATAAGCTTTGATTCTCTATAATCAGTTGTCTGACCATAGCTGATAGGTCTGGGATTTGTATGGAAGATGGCAGGTTGATGTCTGTCCTGTGAGACCGCTCTGGTCGGTGTCTCCTCTGTTGGCGGTCTATCAAGTGTGTATCCTGGGGACCAGCATCATTAGGACCTTGGTGAGCCGGCCGTCCAGCTTCCACTCGTACTCCAGATCCTAAGTTTCCCATTCCAACTTCGGTGTGATTTTCTTGGTGGAAGTGAGGGGCCATTGCTCCAGGTAGGGAACCCGGACCATCCTCTGTTAATCGTTCAGCAACACCTGCCTGCGTTGTTTCTGTTTTACGACTTCTACGCCTGGGAGGTTCATCGGACGAAGAAGAGCTATCGAATAAGGAGTAACGAGCGGGGCTTCCTCCAGCATTCTGATGATGTTGTTGAGTAAGCAGAGTCATAAGGTTGGCATTAGCTTGGATCTGTTCGCCAAGTTGCCTCCTACTTTCCATGAGTTCTCTCATCAGCTCGTTGAACTCTGTCCTAGTCCCAACTTCCATTTGGTTTTGGGTGATGACAGTCCCTGCGCCCGGATTAAACTGTTGATTGCTGTCTCCTATTCCCTGGACGCTAGCAGTCTCGTTTACGTCCGCGTTGTGTGAGGCTGACCTGGTACGTGGTCTTCCCATTGTAGAGTTATTGGTAGAAACTCTAAGTAGAATCAACGGATTTCCTGTGAATGACTTGGATCTTCTTCGGGGGATTTCTTCAATCCAGTAACTACAAAGTAGATCCTAATAACATGAGAATGAGCTCTCAATCAAAGCACCAAAATGTTAGCACCAAAATGGGTGACTAACACCCTTGAATAGAATTTTGTAGAGATATTAATGAAGAAGATAAATTAAAACTGAGGAATATCGCAATAGAATGCAGTAAGAGCAATAAAAACGAGAACACCAGAATTATAGTGGTTCGACGTAACTGCCTACGTCGACTTTGAATTTATTCTTTATTGCCTTTTAAGATAATTGAATATAGATACGATCCGTACACCAACAACTTGAGTACAAGTTTTTTAGAAAAGAAGCGATTCTTGAAAATTGCAGAGTCTCCTCGGAGTTCTCCAAAAAACGTCCCTTTTCACTGTTCCCCTGCCCCTCTATTTATAGGCGAAGACATGCTGGACTTCCTTTATGAGCCCAAGAACAAAGTACTTAGGCCCATAATGGGTGTCTTCTATGCACCGAACCACGTATGCCGAGCTAGGTATGCCGAGCGAGGAATGCCGGACGAGAAATGTCTAGCCGATTATTAAGCGACTCGAAGTAAACCTTCAGGAGCACCGAAGTAAATAGCACGTCGACCCGAAGCGAAGTCACACCGGTCGCTTCACATTGTTGTACGCCTGACAACCTAACAACTCCTCTAGAAGGCACCAAGCGCTGTATGCCGAGCCTTCCACACCGAGCGGCATCCGCCGACCATCTAAAGCGATCGACACGTGTTCGCGCTTCCTCGACCGAACCACCCATGCCGAGCCGCATCGGCCGAACGAGAGTTGCTGAACAGCGCTGGCCGAACGAAACTTGTCGGGCAACGTTGACCGAGTGAGGCATTCTAGAATACTCTGTCCTGTTCACTTAGGCCGAACCCTTCTGTGTCGAGCGATGTTGGTCGAACAAAGGATGCCGAGCGTTGTTAGCTAAAATATATAGACCGAACGACATGTAGGGTAATATCCAGACCGAGCGACGAATGACAATGTGCCTTTGGCCGAATGGCATACATCCCATAAATTCCCGCCGAGCCATGTCTACAGGCCGAACCGTGTGCTAGGCCGGACCACTCAAACTAACTTCTATAGCCAGTCTTTTGTAGCCGAGCCAAGTACCTGGGTAACAAGAACTAACTTTCATATTTTTTGACGAAAAACTTCCATTTGCTATGTTTAAACAGACGCATACCAAATATCAAATTTTCATTTCTAAAATTTTACTATTTAATTTCAAGAAAAATTTAGTTAATTATGTTATTTAAACCATTAAATTTCCAAGTTGTTACACTCTCCCCTACTCAAAACTTTTCGTCCCCGAAAAGGAACGAGATAGGAGAATATAAGCAACATAAAGGAAAGATATATTCGAAATACACAGTACCAAATACAACAATTAATTCAAGACCATATAAATTTTTATTTCAAGAGCTAATATTATCATCTCATTACTTATTTGATATCCATCTATTATTATTCTAATTAACCCACTTTAATTGATTTACATTCATAATTTATTTACATTCACCTTATTTACTAAATATCATTTTCTTTTTTGATATTCAATTTATTTCACTAACATATCTTGCAACATTGATTAAGTGTATAAACATTTATTATAAACACTCAATTTGATTTATAAATTCCTTATCAAAATTTCATTTTTGAACATTATATCACTTATATTTATACTGTATATTATTTAATTACATTCAACCCTTTCCAAGTAAGTTTTATTAATATTTTCAAATGTAATTGAGAACTATACAAATTTACCCTTTTATTTACAACCTTTCTATTAAGAAAAATTTAGCTTGAACAATTTATTACTTAAGTTTTCACTTGTATATAATCAATTACATATTCACATTAACATTTTAACATTTGAAAATTTAAGGTAAGTTATATATGTCTTAGAATGCAATTGAATATAATACAAATAAAATTTATCCCAGTTCAACTGTTTTCAAGCTGTTTCAATTTCATTTTTATTTTAGACACATAATTATTAAAAAAATTCCTTTATTTCAATAATCGAAAATCATCACTTAACATAGAACTTATGAATTAAATTTTCGATTTCACTTCATTTTGAAATAAATATATACATGTATATATATTTTGTACATCAAATCATACTCAAGAAATTCAAATCAAATCCATTTTCCAAAACAAAAGTGTAGCAAAGCTACTAAGTGGTCTCTCCACTTTGAGACTCGAAAATGAATGTCGATGATACTGCAGTCATCGCCAAAATTATTTTCTAGCAACAAAAGAGGAGAGTACTGACCTACTTCTTTTAAAATTCTTTGGAAACGATTTCTATTCGAAAATACTTTCAAATAATATATTTTTCAAAACTTTGAAAACCAAATTTTGAAAAATACCTAAAATTTGATTCGGAAACCCTAAATTTAAATTCATTTCATTTACAAATCTAATTTATAAATCATATTTATAAAATTTCATCTCGTTATAACATACAAAAATGGTTAATTGTTTAGAAATGTTGACAAAATAATAAATGATAATCTAGTACTATCATTTCTAACAACCAATCCATTAACCATCCAGTTTTAGAAAATTATACTTTTTTACATATAAAATATAATCATACAAAATTTATTCCATTTACCAATTTTGAAAACAATATTGTGTCAGTTTGCTCTGTTCAAGTGTTTTGGAATTCCTATTGATAGCGTTGGCCAGACGAATAGATCAAAACCCAAAATTCAAACTTAACAACACAAACAACACAATATAAAACATTTTATATTAATTACAAATACATTCCCTCACAGGATGATTCGAGAATAGATTTAGAACAAGTATAGAGATTCAATTTAGAGGGACCCTAAAGAAAGAGAATTCTAACTAAGAAGACAGGTTTGAAAGGAAGATAAGATAATTAAATTACAAAAGAGAAAAGATGGATAGACTCATATTAATCGTTGCATCCTTACCCTAGTCAACCGAGACTTAGAAAAGGCGAGAATATCATCAACGAAAATGGAGACAATATGTTGAGAACGTTGCGGAAACGCAATTCATGAGATCGACGAAGAAGGCAGGAGCATTGGTTAATCCAAAGGGCATGACTAACCATTCATATAAACCATTCGTCTAGGAGGAAGGACAACAGGTCGAGCTCTAGGAATAAGATCGATGCAGAATTGAATTAGCCGCTTGGGAGGTAGAGGAGTGACTTCACCAAAACATCAAGATAATCCCTGAATATCGGGGTGGAGTCAAGATCACTAGGCTGACTATCAAACGAAAGATAGAACTGTCTGCAAAAATCCTGAGGCAATCGACATTCGATCATAAGAGAATTACCCTAGTCCTCTACTAGAGAAACGATTTGGGCTTTGCAAGAGATAATAGCATCAAAAACCGAAGACATAGAAATCTTCAGCGAATCGACATCTGTTATAAAGGAGTTTCACCCCTTTATAAATCATACTAAGGTTCATAGGACCGCCTATGGGATTAGTCACTCCTAAGGACGAGGTTGACGGTTGAGGTTGAAGCTATGGGATGCTCCACTATCAAAAGAACCCGAACAGGACAAGACAAGAATGGATTTTAGAACAAAGAGAAAGTTCCAAAATTCGAGAGAAATCTTGAGCTAGGAGGATCCTAATTAAGAATTTCAAGCTCGAACGAATATGATTCTGAAATTAATTTTTACTCCATATGCTAAGTTTTTCCAATACCAGAGCTCTAATACCAATTGTAATGACCTGCTATTTCAAAGCATTCAAATCGACAATCATCCACTCCTGTCAGACTTGAATTGCTCAAAACAACATATTGTTAATTTATATTTGGAAAAGCTTAGCATATACAGTAAATAAATCAATCACGGAATCACAGACATAGAGTAATATAGCAATAAGCAGCGGAATAGATAAATAGTAGTTCATGAAGCTACTATATAAACAATATAGTTTGAAACAAAATACAATTGAAATCTCAAATACGGAGTAGTCTCTAATACAGAAACAAATGAAAAGTCCGAACATCAACAACTTGAATAAACTGAAAGCAGAATAGATAAAGACAGATCTTCAAGCAAAGCTCCAAAGGTGAGTCTCAAAGGCCGTGACACTCTATTTGACCCGAGCATAAAGCAAAACACAAAATACTCGAGTCGGGATTAACATTCTTATACAAGTAATTCAAGTCAAGTGAAATGGCCAAATGAAATACAAATAACTTAAAGGATGTTTGGGATTCCCATCTTTTAAGTATCCGTTAAACTATCCACATACATAGTAAAATATGCTACATAGATAATGTCTATAGTAAAGTAAACTATTAAAATAGCGTTAAGGCATTACCCATATCCTCCTTAACACATTTTTATATATTCCCATAGTCTATAAAGTACCGTAATTCCTCCGTAAACTGGAGGGCTATCAAAGGGCACTCCATAGGTATGGTACAAAAAAAACTTGTAGAGGGCGCGATAAGGCATGTGACAAGGCACGCGAGGCAATGCCCAAGGTAGGATACTACCGTTTTGCGGATCCGGACTGGTGGTAAAGCATAGCAGCTAGCACCGCCCACCTAGAGACACACTCCCACAATCAAAGGTGCACCCAATCAAATAACAAAGTAATAGAATGGTATCGAAGAAGCATGCTTAATCGGAGGTGCGACCTCACTTGGCCTGTTGTGGCTCTTATTTTAGTCACATCAAGCTGACTCGCGGGAGTCAGGTCTGCGTTCATACCTCATAAAGACATCGTCAAACCAACCTACTTCATTCAGGAATCTCCACCAAGTACATAGTTGTTAAAGTGTTTTTTGATATTGGCAAAGAGTGTGACTATATCCGATCCCGGTCTCTTTAACAACTGAACGCTTATTTCACACCGTGGTCATTTTATTTTAAACCAGTTCATACTTCATATCAAAATATAATATTCAATTAAAAAACCATATCACTTTCAAAATCATATTCACTTTCAAAACCATATCACTTTTGAAGTCATATTCACTTAAAATCGTATTCATTTCCAAAATCATAACCACGAAATAGTTTAAGCCATCATATCAAAATATACACATTAAATCCATTAAATCTAAATCATAACAGTTCCAAATTAAACGGTTTAAATATTAAAAATAGTTTATATATATTTTGAAATAGTTATAAATTTAAAAATAGTTTATATATTTAAAAATAGGTTATAGATTAAAATAGGTTATAGATTAAAATAGTTTATATATTAAAAAGAGATTATATCGAAAATGGTTTCAAAGTAGAATTGTTTCTTCAAATTTCACAAATCATTTTTAATTATCATTTAACCATTTTAATTTATATCGATTTCAAATCCTGGCTTGAACTTCCCATTTAAAACACTCCCAATTCAATAGGTTTTAAAGTTTAAATATCCAAACATTTTACAATAACTCAATTTGATAAATTTGATTTATCTTTCAAAATTCAACTTTTATTTTATTTAAATTTGAAAATATTCACTTAATCATTTTAATAACATTTAAATAAAATCTCAAATTCCAAATTTAAATAAAATCAATAATTAAATATCTAACTTCAATTATATTTAAGTTGAAATTATTCACTTTATCGCCTTTTCATAAATATTTAAATAAAATCTCAAATTACAGATTTAAATCAAAATTTAATATTCAGTTAAAATTTTATTTAAATTTGAAATATTCATTAATTCACCTATATTAAAATTCAGTTATTAAGTTATAAAATCATATCCTTAAAAATCTCAAAAATCAATAAGTTTCAAACCAATACTTATTAAATTTAATTCTTAAATCAATTAATTTACAAGTCAACTCAATTTGTCTTTCCAACCAATTTTTTTTTTAAAGTTATTATAAAAAACTCTATTTTCAAATATTAATATAAATTCAAATAAAATATATAAAACATATTATATATTAGTTAAATTAAATTCTATTAAATTTTGATTTATTAAATATTATTAGATTACATATTATTAAACCTATCCTAAATCATATTTTATATATTTAAAAATAATAGAATTATAAGCAAATTTTTATAAATTACATTTAAAACTTAACTTATAATTTTAAAATTTCCAAAACATACCCGCTGTTCGTAGCTCGGTTGGTTTGGGAGCTGGGAGATGGGAACCAAAGGACTGCGTCCGGGCAGGTTCGAATCCCAGCACCAAACCATCAGTGGGAGTTTCAACGTTAAGCATCCATGTGCGACGACTAAATAAAAGCGGGGTAGACACACGTCGTGGTTTACTTAAGTGAGTATCAATGAATACCATGATCTTAAGGTTTCCCATGCACTCAAAAAAAAATTCCAAAACATGTAATTTTAAGAATCTAAATTTTTCATATATATTAAAATAAATATCGATATATTATATTTAAAAATCATTATTTAATAAATCCCATATACTTCCTTTCAAAACTTTGGAAATCATTTTAAAAAAAATTGACCAACCATGTCCGTATATAATTTTCTATCCTATGGTCAAGTGATACAGATATTTGTCATTTCAATCCGCAATTTAAATTTAATATTTAATATTTATGGGTATAATCATTTCAACCTGCAATCCCAAAATTTTAAATAAAACCGCTTGGCTTTACATTTCAACTCATAATGATTTTCCCTAATCTATAAAATCGTTCGGGTATGTATCATTTCAACCCAAAGGAATTTTCTAAACTAACAGGGAACTCACAGTGTGAGAACAATAAAATAATAACATAACATATAACCAACATGCATAAATCATAATTGACAGTATAAAATATATATATATACATACATACATATATATATATATATATATATATATATATATATATATATATTAGGTTATTGGTGTCAATTCTGTCAATTAGCATAGGTGAACAAATGCAACTAATAGTAGATCATAATTAACAACTAAATAACTAACAATTTAAACGACATATTTCAATTCTCATTTACTGTGAATAGAATTTACTAAATATAAGAATGTTAATCACGAGTGATTGCTCACCTTTCGAGGCTAGAGAACAATGGGAATAAACACGATGCCTACACGGATACGGACAGGGACACGCACGCGAAGGAAAGCAATAAGCTGTTGCGACCTGTAACGACCCTAAATTTTCGACCAAATTTAAAATTTAGAATTCATCGTTTCAATAAAAAAATTGGAAATTATAACGATCTCAATTTACGCCCAAACTTTATTTGTGACATACGTCTAGTTAGATATGGACATAGAAAAAGTTTCGTTGAAAAATATTACAGTAAAGTCCGTTCGCGTTTTACTGTATATCAGTCCATATAAAGCTGCGTAAAATTTATCTTCCAAATCCAAATATTTTTACACAGTCCGCTTGTAAAAATTATTCTGATCAAGATTATGTAATTCGTTTCGTCTAAAACTGTCATCGCCTGCTCCGTTTAAATTGTTTCACAAATCGTACAATTTAAGCGGCGTAAAGGCAAATTTTATAAAATCGCCGTATCCAAGTAAGTTTTATTAATATTTTCAAATGTAATTGAGAACTATACAAATTTACCCTTTTATTTACAACCTTTCTATTAAGAAAAATTTAGCTTGAACAATTTATTACTTAAGTTTTCACTTGTATATAATCAATTACATATTCACATTAACATTTTAACATTTGAAAATTTAAGGTAAGTTATATATGTCTTAGAATGCAATTGAATATAATACAAATAAAATTTATCCCAGTTCAACTGTTTTCAAGCTGTTTCAATTTCATTTTTATTTTAGACACATAATTATTAAAAAAATTCCTTTATTTCAATAATCGAAAATCATCACTTAACATAGAACTTATGAATTAAATTTTCGATTTCACTTCATTTTGAAATAAATATATACATGTATATATATTTTGTACATCAAATCATACTCAAGAAATTCAAATCAAATCCATTTTCCAAAACAAAAGTGTAGCAAAGCTACTAAGTGGTCTCTCCACTTTGAGACTCGAAAATGAATGTCGATGATACTGCAGTCATCGCCAAAATTATTTTCTAGCAACAAAAGAGGAGAGTACTGACCTACTTCTTTTAAAATTCTTTGGAAACGATTTCTATTCGAAAATACTTTCAAATAATATATTTTTCAAAACTTTGAAAACCAAATTTTGAAAAATACCTAAAATTTGATTCGGAAACCCTAAATTTAAATTCATTTCATTTACAAATCTAATTTATAAATCATATTTATAAAATTTCATCTCGTTATAACATACAAAAATGGTTAATTGTTTAGAAATGTTGACAAAATAATAAATGATAATCTAGTACTATCATTTCTAACAACCAATCCATTAACCATCCAGTTTTAGAAAATTATACTTTTTTACATATAAAATATAATCATACAAAATTTATTCCATTTACCAATTTTGAAAACAATATTGTGTCAGTTTGCTCTGTTCAAGTGTTTTGGAATTCCTATTGATAGCGTTGGCCAGACGAATAGATCAAAACCCAAAATTCAAACTTAACAACACAAACAACACAATATAAAACATTTTATATTAATTACAAATACATTCCCTCACAGGATGATTCGAGAATAGATTTAGAACAAGTATAGAGATTCAATTTAGAGGGACCCTAAAGAAAGAGAATTCTAACTAAGAAGACAGGTTTGAAAGGAAGATAAGATAATTAAATTACAAAAGAGAAAAGATGGATAGACTCATATTAATCGTTGCATCCTTACCCTAGTCAACCGAGACTTAGAAAAGGCGAGAATATCATCAACGAAAATGGAGACAATATGTTGAGAACGTTGCGGAAACGCAATTCATGAGATCGACGAAGAAGGCAGGAGCATTGGTTAATCCAAAGGGCATGACTAACCATTCATATAAACCATTCGTCTAGGAGGAAGGACAACAGGTCGAGCTCTAGGAATAAGATCGATGCAGAATTGAATTAGCCGCTTGGGAGGTAGAGGAGTGACTTCACCAAAACATCAAGATAATCCCTGAATATCGGGGTGGAGTCAAGATCACTAGGCTGACTATCAAACGAAAGATAGAACTGTCTGCAAAAATCCTGAGGCAATCGACATTCGATCATAAGAGAATTACCCTAGTCCTCTACTAGAGAAACGATTTGGGCTTTGCAAGAGATAATAGCATCAAAAACCGAAGACATAGAAATCTTCAGCGAATCGACATCTGTTATAAAGGAGTTTCACCCCTTTATAAATCATACTAAGGTTCATAGGACCGCCTATGGGATTAGTCACTCCTAAGGACGAGGTTGACGGTTGAGGTTGAAGCTATGGGATGCTCCACTATCAAAAGAACCCGAACAGGACAAGACAAGAATGGATTTTAGAACAAAGAGAAAGTTCCAAAATTCGAGAGAAATCTTGAGCTAGGAGGATCCTAATTAAGAATTTCAAGCTCGAACGAATATGATTCTGAAATTAATTTTTACTCCATATGCTAAGTTTTTCCAATACCAGAGCTCTAATACCAATTGTAATGACCTGCTATTTCAAAGCATTCAAATCGACAATCATCCACTCCTGTCAGACTTGAATTGCTCAAAACAACATATTGTTAATTTATATTTGGAAAAGCTTAGCATATACAGTAAATAAATCAATCACGGAATCACAGACATAGAGTAATATAGCAATAAGCAGCGGAATAGATAAATAGTAGTTCATGAAGCTACTATATAAACAATATAGTTTGAAACAAAATACAATTGAAATCTCAAATACGGAGTAGTCTCTAATACAGAAACAAATGAAAAGTCCGAACATCAACAACTTGAATAAACTGAAAGCAGAATAGATAAAGACAGATCTTCAAGCAAAGCTCCAAAGGTGAGTCTCAAAGGCCGTGACACTCTATTTGACCCGAGCATAAAGCAAAACACAAAATACTCGAGTCGGGATTAACATTCTTATACAAGTAATTCAAGTCAAGTGAAATGGCCAAATGAAATACAAATAACTTAAAGGATGTTTGGGATTCCCATCTTTTAAGTATCCGTTAAACTATCCACATACATAGTAAAATATGCTACATAGATAATGTCTATAGTAAAGTAAACTATTAAAATAGCATTAAGGCATTACCCATATCCTCCTTAACACATTTTTATATATTCCCATAGTCTATAAAGTACCGTAATTCCTCCGTAAACTGGAGGGCTATCAAAGGGCACTCCATAGGTATGGTACAAAAAAAACTTGTAGAGGGCGCGATAAGGCATGTGACAAGGCACGCGAGGCAATGCCCAAGGTAGGATACTACCGTTTTGCGGATCCGGACTGGTGGTAAAGCATAGCAGCTAGCACCGCCCACCTAGAGACACACTCCCACAATCAAAGGTGCACCCAATCAAATAACAAAGTAATAGAATGGTATCGAAGAAGCATGCTTAATCGGAGGTGCGACCTCACTTGGCCTGTTGTGGCTCTTATTTTAGTCACATCAAGCTGACTCGCGGGAGTCAGGTCTGCGTTCATACCTCATAAAGACATCGTCAAACCAACCTACTTCATTCAGGAATCTCCACCAAGTACATAGTTGTTAAAGTGTTTTTTGATATTGGCAAAGAGTGTGACTATATCCGATCCCGGTCTCTTTAACAACTGAACGCTTATTTCACACCGTGGTCATTTTATTTTAAACCAGTTCATACTTCATATCAAAATATAATATTCAATTAAAAAACCATATCACTTTCAAAATCATATTCACTTTCAAAACCATATCACTTTTGAAGTCATATTCACTTAAAATCGTATTCATTTCCAAAATCATAACCACGAAATAGTTTAAGCCATCATATCAAAATATACACATTAAATCCATTAAATCTAAATCATAACAGTTCCAAATTAAACGGTTTAAATATTAAAAATAGTTTATATATATTTTGAAATAGTTATAAATTTAAAAATAGTTTATATATTTAAAAATAGGTTATAGATTAAAATAGGTTATAGATTAAAATAGTTTATATATTAAAAAGAGATTATATCGAAAATGGTTTCAAAGTAGAATTGTTTCTTCAAATTTCACAAATCATTTTTAATTATCATTTAACCATTTTAATTTATATCGATTTCAAATCCTGGCTTGAACTTCCCATTTAAAACACTCCCAATTCAATAGGTTTTAAAGTTTAAATATCCAAACATTTTACAATAACTCAATTTGATAAATTTGATTTATCTTTCAAAATTCAACTTTTATTTTATTTAAATTTGAAAATATTCACTTAATCATTTTAATAACATTTAAATAAAATCTCAAATTCCAAATTTAAATAAAATCAATAATTAAATATCTAACTTCAATTATATTTAAGTTGAAATTATTCACTTTATCGCCTTTTCATAAATATTTAAATAAAATCTCAAATTACAGATTTAAATCAAAATTTAATATTCAGTTAAAATTTTATTTAAATTTGAAATATTCATTAATTCACCTATATTAAAATTCAGTTATTAAGTTATAAAATCATATCCTTAAAAATCTCAAAAATCAATAAGTTTCAAACCAATACTTATTAAATTTAATTCTTAAATCAATTAATTTACAAGTCAACTCAATTTGTCTTTCCAACCAATTTTTTTTTTAAAGTTATTATAAAAAACTCTATTTTCAAATATTAATATAAATTCAAATAAAATATATAAAACATATTATATATTAGTTAAATTAAATTCTATTAAATTTTGATTTATTAAATATTATTAGATTACATATTATTAAACCTATCCTAAATCATATTTTATATATTTAAAAATAATAGAATTATAAGCAAATTTTTATAAATTACATTTAAAACTTAACTTATAATTTTAAAATTTCCAAAACATACCCGCTGTTCGTAGCTCGGTTGGTTTGGGAGCTGGGAGATGGGAACCAAAGGACTGCGTCCGGGCAGGTTCGAATCCCAGCACCAAACCATCAGTGGGAGTTTCAACGTTAAGCATCCATGTGCGACGACTAAATAAAAGCGGGGTAGACACACGTCGTGGTTTACTTAAGTGAGTATCAATGAATACCATGATCTTAAGGTTTCCCATGCACTCAAAAAAAAATTCCAAAACATGTAATTTTAAGAATCTAAATTTTTCATATATATTAAAATAAATATCGATATATTATATTTAAAAATCATTATTTAATAAATCCCATATACTTCCTTTCAAAACTTTGGAAATCATTTTAAAAAAAATTGACCAACCATGTCCGTATATAATTTTCTATCCTATGGTCAAGTGATACAGATATTTGTCATTTCAATCCGCAATTTAAATTTAATATTTAATATTTATGGGTATAATCATTTCAACCTGCAATCCCAAAATTTTAAATAAAACCGCTTGGCTTTACATTTCAACTCATAATGATTTTCCCTAATCTATAAAATCGTTCGGGTATGTATCATTTCAACCCAAAGGAATTTTCTAAACTAACAGGGAACTCACAGTGTGAGAACAATAAAATAATAACATAACATATAACCAACATGCATAAATCATAATTGACAGTATAAAATATATATATATACATACATACATATATATATATATATATATATATATTAGGTTATTGGTGTCAATTCTGTCAATTAGCATAGGTGAACAAATGCAACTAATAGTAGATCATAATTAACAACTAAATAACTAACAATTTAAACGACATATTTCAATTCTCATTTACTGTGAATAGAATTTACTAAATATAAGAATGTTAATCACGAGTGATTGCTCACCTTTCGAGGCTAGAGAACAATGGGAATAAACACGATGCCTACACGGATACGGACAGGGACACGCACGCGAAGGAAAGCAATAAGCTGTTGCGACCTGTAACGACCCTAAATTTTCGACCAAATTTAAAATTTAGAATTCATCGTTTCAATAAAAAAATTGGAAATTATAACGATCTCAATTTACGCCCAAACTTTATTTGTGACATACGTCTAGTTAGATATGGACATAGAAAAAGTTTCGTTGAAAAATATTACAGTAAAGTCCGTTCGCGTTTTACTGTATATCAGTCCATATAAAGCTGCGTAAAATTTATCTTCCAAATCCAAATATTTTTACACAGTCCGCTTGTAAAAATTATTCTGATCAAGATTATGTAATTCGTTTCGTCTAAAACTGTCATCGCCTGCTCCGTTTAAATTGTTTCACAAATCGTACAATTTAAGCGGCGTAAAGGCAAATTTTATAAAATCGCCGTATCGCAATAATCTGTGTACCATTGGAAGCGCGTCGTCGCACTGATCAAAACAGTATACTTATTCGAGTAAATCGGAATCAATCGAAAAGCGTCACGTTAAAATTGACCGTTCCGAACGAACTGGTTAAACACGTTGCAGCCCAATTCTCTACCCACTTACAAAAGAAACTGAAGGGAAAATAAAAGGCCAGCTGCATAAATGCATTTATTGGGAAGATGAAGTGTGAAGGGTTGTGTTTTGGAAAAATGAAACGTTGGAAACCGGGGCATTTATTCACGCACTACTTGAAGCAAACAAAACAATTCACTTCTCATTTTCCTCTCACTGCTCATTCGTGCCATTTCAACATCTGCAGGTAACACACCCTCCTCCATTTTTCTCTTCTCCTCCTTCTTTTCTTTTCACTTTATTTCCTATTTTATACAAAGGATGAAATCTTTTCTTCAATCATGTAATCAACCTCCACTGCCCTCCGCGCGTGCATACGCGAGCACTACCCTCCACCTGACACAAACTACCACCCTCTACCAACAACCGTCCCTCTACCCATCCCAACCGACTGACCGCCTACGCCACCCACCCCATCGTCCACTCCACCGCCGCGCACACCACCCTCCAACGCACTGCTCTCCGCCTACACGAGTCCAACCCCACTGTCCCTTCCGACCCGAGCACATTGTTCCCTGTCAGCAGCCGCACTTTTCCCCCTTCCACCCAGCCTCACGCCACCACTTCTCCACTGCTTTCGCACCATCACTGGCCACTAACCAGCGACCATCCTTCTGACCCCGCCGAGTATATGAGGGGTGTGCGCATGGTTCCATGCGTGTAAAGGGAAGTGGTGTACTGTTGAAGAAGTCACGTTTAAAAAAGAAAAAAAAAAGAAATGCATGATGCGGTAAGCAGGGGGTAGGTGGAACATGTGCTAGTTTGTGTAGCTTACGTATTAGGGGGGAAATGATGTATATACATGTTGAGGTGCATGAGAAGTGGACATGCGCATGGGGTTCATGCGTGAGTGGAGGGAGAACTATTGTTGTAATAGGCTCGGTGGCTTTATAAAAAAAAATAAAATTTGCGTGAGTGGCATAACAGAAGAGGGAGGAAAGGGAGAAGGTGTAGTGGTGTGGTGCTTCATTTTTGAGCCTCAGTTTGTACTAAAGAAGAAAATGATGATTGTATGTATGCGCATGGAGTTTTGGAAATTGATAGTGTGTATAGGGCTCGGCTAAGAGAGAAAAAAAAAAGAATTTTTTTTGAAACGGAAGTTAGGAAGTGGTAGAGTACTGTTGTTCATGCAATAGTGACAGTGCATGCACTGTCATTTCAAATTTGTTGCTGGACGAATATATTAGCAGCGTCAAATTTTACAACTCAGATAGTAACCGTTTTCTTTGCTTGTTGCAGCGACCGACTGAGCTTCTTCCGCAACAGCAAATTTTCAGCTCCGTTCTTTTCCTCCGTCTTCGGTAAGCGCATTTATATAAATTTATAAATTATATACAATGTTCATTGTATTAATATCGTTTCCTTTTTGTCGATATTACAGTGTTCGTTGTTCGTGCTGTACCGACTCTGTTCTTACTTCTTCGTGCTTTTCTTTTGCTTCGTCGTCAAATTTCTTATCCACGAAAGGTGAATTAATTTTCACGACTATATTCTTATGCAAGTTTGAATTGATAAATGATTGCTATGTGATGTTGAATTGGATGTAAATAGTTATTGTTAAGTGATAAATTAATTGCAAGTTAAAAATTGGATATAGGATGATTAACGATGTAAAATGAATTATAGATGTCGAATTTTGATTGTTAACTTGACCCCTTTATATGATGAATATTGATTAATTAAATTGACCCTTTAAATTGTTAAGTTAATTGACACGTAGAATTTGAGTAATGTCACTTTGGACTATTGAACGTATTGAATTAACTGTTGTAATTGAAATTGAACGACAAGTGAAACCGTAATGTTATAATCTTTAATCTACTAGAAATGATAAAGTAGATTCTAGAAATAGTTATATTAATTGGCGTAAATAACAAACGCGAATTAATACGATTATTTCGGGATTATTTGAAATTGTTGAATTGTTGTGAATGGATGCTATTGCTTGTTTATTTACTTTGACACCATCCCAGCTATCACACTGCAAGTTCCCTTTGTATGTTTTGATTTTGAATTTAAATGGAACCGGGTTGAAATGATAAATACCCAAACAATTTTTTTTGACTTAGGATAGAAAATTAAAATAAACCCGATTGGTCAAATGTTTTGATTTAAATAAAAATAAAGTTTTATTTGACGAATGACAAAGTTTTGAATAATTTGAAATTTAAATTCGAATGAATGTAAATGTGAATATTTGAATTTGGAACGAATATTAAAGTAGTAATTGACAAAAAGAATATTGTTTAAAATTTAATTATTTAATAATTAAATTTAGAATTATTTAATAATAATTTTTGAAATAATTAATAATTAAGTTTTGAAATTATTAATAATTAACTTTTGAAATTATTAATAGTTAAGTTGTGAAATTATTAATAACAAAGTTGAACTAATTAATAATTAAATTTTGAATTTATAAAAAAATTTAAGTTTGGAATCATTAATGAATGAGTTTGAAATGATTAATAATTAAGATTTAAAATTATTGGAATTTGATGAGATCGAATTACAATTAAATTGAATTGAATATCTTTATTAAGAGAAATTGAATTTTGAACAAGTGAAAATAAGTTTTTAACTAAGTCTGAAATTTGAAAGGAATATCTTTGATAAGAAATTGAATGCGCTTTATCGAAACAAATGAAAGATTTGTAATTTAAAGAATTGGATTTGATAAGTGTAATTGTAAATAAGTTGTAACTTTGATAATGAAATCGAATTTAAGACGTAACATAATGAATTAGGAATTTAATTGAAATTGTTTAATGATAAATAAATTTAATGAATATCGAATGGAAGCGATAATTGATTTAAATCGTTTTGAACGTAAATTTAGGTAAACGATTTTGGAATGAACTTATATACAAATGCAATGAATATTTGAATTGTTTAATTGAAACTTTGAAATTGAATTATGGAAATGTTGAAATTGAAATTGGAAAGTTTGAAACGTAATTTTGGAAATTGATTTCGAAAGACTAACGAATTGTCGATTTACGAATTCAAATTGAAATTGAAATGGTTTTGGTTTTGAAATATATTAACGACCAATCGGTGTTATAATCACGAAGGTTATTAAAGGAACCGGAGTCGGTTTGGGACATACTCACTGTCTAAACCGGAAACCACTTTAATAACTATACGCGAAGTGATGATCCAGAATGAAGTGGTTGGATTTGGAGAACGTTGATGATTGAAGAAAGTGAACGATAATGGATAGCCTTGACACTTGTGTCAAATTGGAAATGACTAAAACAGGAGCTGTGCCGGGCCAATGGAGGATTAGCTACCTCAAGTGGACACACTTCTTCGTAAACTATTCTTTTACTTTGTGATCGATTGGTGCGCACCCTTGAATTGGGAGTGTTGTCTCACGGTGTTGCGGGCGCTGCGGCGTTGCGTTCTCACCAGCCCGGATCAGGCGAACGGTAGTATCACTACCTTGGGTATAGCCTCATGTGCCTTGTCATACTTGTATTCCATTTATGCGCGAAAACTACGATTTTGATTTGTACCTTTAGTATATGTATTGCCCTCTGGTGACTTCCGGTTTTGGGGAAACTACGGTCTTGTATATGCTTTTGGGAATAAAAATGTGTTAAGGGTGGAATGGGCCATGACTTAACACTATTTTGATATCTTTATTATTACTGATAGACATTATCTACTTATCGTACTCTACTATATATAGATAGTTTATCGGATCCTGAAAGATGCTTATTCCAATCATCTTTGAGTTATTGTTATTTCAAATTTTAACCATATTATCTGTATAAGAATATATGTCCTGATTCGAGTGTTTTTTTGTGCATATGCTCGAATCAGACTGAGGATTGCTGCTGCTGCTTACTTGGAGCTGAAGACTTGAAGACTATCTTATCTTTATCAGTATTGTTCTTTCCATTTGGACTGTTTGGACATCTATGTTATTGTATTTCTTTTATTTGAGACATTGTTGTATCTTCTTAGTAGCTTCATGAACTACTATTATGACATTGTTGTAATTCCGCTGCACTATTCTGTTATGTTATATTTCTGTGATTCTGTGATGATTCTCATTTATATACATATACTCCATTTATGATTCGTGTTTTGTACTATTTAAGTTGACATGTGTGGATTATTGTCAATTTAAATGGTCCAAATATACGGGTTGTTACAGTTGGTATCAGAGCATTGGTTCCCGATAACCTTAGCCTGTGGAGTTTAAAGCTCATTAGAGATAGGGTAAACATACCCTAGAATGAGGAGAATCATTTCAGAATCCACCTCCTTTGATTCATCTTTATTATTGAATTCGTTGAATAGAATTTCCTTAAGTTCTATAAATTTCTATCTTTGATTCTAAATCACTTTTGGTATTCCAGGATGGCTAACAGAAGAAATGTTAGAGGCAGGGGTGGAAACGCTCCCGGTCCACATGCTCCAGCTCCCTCTATCCGATTCTCCACTCTTAGCAAGGAGTATACTCAGCTTGGAGGAGTCAAATTCACTGGCTCCGAGAGTATCATCGAAGCACAACAATGGCTAAAGAGTTTGGAAAGGATCTTTTCTGGCTTAGAGATCGCAGGTGCTCAGAAGCGCAAGTTGGGCGCTTGGCAGCTTCAGGATGCTGCTCAAGATTGGTGGGAATCAGTCACTTCTCGAACTGATGAGGAAACTATCACTTGGGCCCAGTTTAGGTAGTAATCTATCTAAATCCCAACTAAATAAATTTCTATCTTATCTCGTCATGATTTTGATTCGTTTCATATCACTTGTAATAGGGAGTCCTTTATGGCTCAGTGGATGCCAGCTGCTGGGAAGGCCCAACTCTATCGGTCTTTCATGGATCTCAAGCAGGGCAGCATGACCTTTACTGAGTACGAAAGGAGGTTTAACAAACTCTCCAAGTTCGGACCTGGCTTGATTGACACACCTCTACTGAAGAACGAGAAGTTCATACATGGCGCACGCCCAGAGTATTACGAGCTCCTCACCGCTCATGTCCATGGAACTTTCACTGAGTTGATGGATTTTGCTCTTCGATACGAGGGAAAGCCCAAGGGAACATCCGTCCTTAAAGCTCCAGTTACTCAGACACCAGCTAATCAGTCGGGAAAGAGGAAGCAAAATTTTGAGCAACAGAAGAAGAATTGGCAGCAGAAATCTGGGCTTGGCTATTCTCAAAAGAAGCCTATTGACTTATCCTCCATCACTTGTTTCAAGTGCGACCAGAGGGGTCACTATGCCAACAGCTGTCCAACGTCTGCCGGTGCCGCTATCCCGCCTCCTCAGAATACCAGAAACGACCTCTGTCACGTATGTCTGCAGCCGGGCCATTTCAAGAGGGATTGTCCTATGTATAAAAAGGGAAAGACGGCCGGGGTATTTGCTATGACTTCTTCCGCCCATGATCCGCCTACCCCACCTGCTCCTACTGATAACCAAGGTACATTACAGGGAATTTTTATGTTGCATACTTTACCAGTTAAAGTTTTATTTGATACCGGAGCAACACATAGTTTCATATCTATTGATTTGTGCAATAAACTTGGTTTGGAACCCATTCTTTCATCTAACTTCTTATGTGTATCAAACCCTATTGGAGGGCCCGCTAATCTTAAAAGGGTTTGTAAATATGTCACTCTTATGCATGGCATTCACCACTTCACTTGGGATTTCTATGTTCTCGGATTTGAAGCATTCGATATACTATTGGGCATTGATTGGCTACGGAAGTTCGAAGCCAATATCTCATGCAAAGCTCGAACAGTATCTCTCATCGATAACCAGGGCATGCCTTTGGTTATAGAAGGCAAATCACCTCAAGAATATGCTGGGAGTTTTATATTTTCACTTGACTCCCATCCAAATGAACTAAGCTCTACTCCAGTGGTCCAATCCTTTTCTGATGTATTTGGAGAAGTTAATTCTCTACCACCGCCGCGGAAATCGAATTCCACATTGACCTTATTCCTGGTGCCCGACCAGTAGTTCTCCCTCCTCGGAGAATGGCTCCTAAAGAAAAAGCTGAACTGAATGCTCAAATTGAAGACTTATTTTCTAAAGGCTTGATTCGGCGAAGTCATTCAGAATGGGGTGCTGCAGTAGTGTTTGTCACAAAATCTGATGGTTCTCTCAGAATGTGTGTGGACTATAGAGAGCTGAACAAGCTCACACACAAGAACAGATATCCAATGCCCCGCATCAACGATCTATTCGACCAGCTTCATGGAGCTAAAGTATTTTCTCAACTCGATCTGGCTACTGGCTTTCACCAACTTAGAATTGCCGAGGAGAGTATTCCTAAGACAGCATTCCACACTGAGACTAGTTTCTTTGAATGACTGGTTATGCCGTTCGGTCTTACTAATGCTCCAGCTTATTTCGTCGATTTGATGAATAGAGTTTTCCGAGATGTTCTTAACAAGTTTGTTCTTGTTTTCATCGATGACATTCTCGTCTTCTCTAAGGATGAGGAAAAGCATAGGTCACATTTGGCTTTTGTTCTTGAAACTCTACGCAACCATCGGCTTAAAGCCAAGTTTTCAAAATGCCATTTTTGGAAAGATGAAGTTCGATTTCTTGGCCATATTGTTTCAGAGAATGGGATTTCGGTCGATCCAGCTAAGATCGCCGTAATCAATGTAAGTTCTATTCTTACTCGTCAAATTCTATCAAAAACAACTTATCTTTTCTTAATTCGAATCTTTGGAATTTGCAGGATTGGGAGACTCCCAAAACTCCTACAGATATCCGTAGTTTCTTGGGTTTGGCCGGCTATTACCGCAGATTTATAGAAAACTTTGCCCGTATTGCCGCACCACTTACCGCACTAACCAGAAAGAATGTGAAATTTATTTGGAGCGAAAAGTGCGAAGCAGCTTTCAATGAGATGAAGCGAAAGTTGACCTCTGCCCCGGTTCTTACAGTTATTGATGGTAGCGAAGGATTGACCGTCTATACAGATGCCTGTCGAGATGGACTTGGTGCAGTCTTAATGCAGAAAGGAAAGGTTATTGCCTATGCTGGTCGTTAGTTAAAGACCCATGAAACAAACTATGCAACTCACGATTTAGAGCTTCTTGCGGTTATATTTGCTCTTAAGCTATGGAGGCACTAACTATTGGGAACAAAGTTCGAGTTATTCACTGACAATAAGTCATTGAGATATATCTTCTCGCAAAAGGACTTGAATCAGAGACAAGTCCAATGGCTCGAATTTCTAGCTGCATATGATCTTGATATTAACTACACTCCGGGAAAAGCAAATGCCGTAGCCGATGCTTTGAGCAGAAACCAAGCTATGATATGTTGTAATCTTGTTGAAGGGATGTTATTCCAACTTTCCGTCTCCCCAGCTCTTATGGATCGTATTATAGCCAAGCAATATGAGGACACCTTGCTTTATCGCATCAAAGAAATAGTTCTTGGCAGAGTTGAAAATGCTGATAATAAAGTAGGTGCACATGTTTATTGTAATGGAATCTTGAGGATTGATAATCGAATTTGTGTTCCTAATGTTGATGGTCTAAGACAGGAAGTGCTGCGAGAAAATCATAAGTCTTCGCTTTCATTTCATCCCGGTGTCACTAAAATGTATCAGAATATGAAGAAGTT
The DNA here is from genome assembly GCA_030737815.1 of Allium fistulosum. Classification (NCBI taxonomy): domain Eukaryota; kingdom Viridiplantae; phylum Streptophyta; class Magnoliopsida; order Asparagales; family Amaryllidaceae; genus Allium; species Allium fistulosum. The sequence goes on along the minus strand of CM060905.1, from coordinate 727,080,431 downwards.
ATATTGGTGGAGTGGGATGAAGCGCGATATTTCTACCTATGTTAGCAGGTGCACCACTTGCCAACAAGTTAATGCTGATCACAGAAAGACAGCAGGATTGCTCCAACCGCTAGAGATTCCAGGTTGGAAATGGGAGCAGATTTCTATGGACTTTATTGATGGGCTACCAAGGACTAGAAAGGGTAACGAAAGCATATGGGTGATTGTCGACAGACTGACGAAGTCCGCTCACTTTATTCCAGTCAAGACCACTCGTACAGCTTCGAGTTTGGCCGAGATATACATGAGGGAAGTTGTTAAACTTCATGGTGTACCATCTAGTATTGTATGCGATCGAGATCCTATTTTCACCAGTAAATTCTGGAAGGCATTTCAGGATACTTTGGGCACCAAACTGAATCTGAGCACAGCATATCATCCTCAGATAGATGGCCAAACTGAGAGGGTGAATCAGATTTTGGAAGATCTTCTCCGGGCTTGTATTATTGACTTTGGTGGATCTTGGGAAGACCATCTTCACTTGGTTGAATTCACTTATAATAATAGTTACCAGGTAAAGAATTTGAATTTCGAATTTGAATAAGTATATTTGAATTTGAATTAATTATCCTTTATAAACCAGGCAAGCATTGGTATGGCACCATTCGAAGCCTTATATGGACGGCCGTGCAAATCGCCAGCTTGTTGGATTGAGTCTGGAGATCGATTAGTGCTTGGACCAGAAATGATTATGGAAGCTTCTGAAAAAATCGAAGAAATCAGGGAGAAGATAAAGACGGCACAGGATAAACAGAAGAGCTATGCTGACAAAAGGAGAAGAGATCTCGAATTCAGTGTAGGAGACAAAGTATTTCTGAAAGTGTCGCCTTTGAGGAATATTGTTCGATTTGGAAGGAAAGGGAAGCTAGCTCCCAGATTTGTTGGTCCGTTTGAGATTACAGAAAGAGTTGGAACATTGGCATATAGAGTTGCATTACCAGAAAAGTTCGATGGTGTTCACAACGTGTTCCACGTCTCACATCTTCGCAAAGTTGTACACGATCCATCTATGACCATCCCTACTGCTCAGTTAGAAGAGATAGTCATTGAGCCAGACTTGACTATTGAGCGAAAGCCACTTCGGATAGTCGATCGTGAGACAAAGCAACTCAGAAGGAAGTCGGTAAATCTCGTCAAAGTATAGTGGAGTACAGATGAGCGAGATTGAACATGGGAAACTGAGGATAGTATTCGGGATTCAAACCCCGAACTATTAATTTCAGGTATTTTTCAAAACCCTCGAAGTCTATCTTGACTTTTATACTTATTTCATTTCTACTTCACTCGTCTCGTTCCTTTTCGAGGACGAAAAGTTTTGAGTGGGGGAGATTGTAACGACCCTAAATTTTCGACCAAATTTAAAATTTAGAATTCATCGTTTCAATAAAAAAATTGGAAATTATAACGATCTCAATTTACGCCCAAACTTTATTTGTGACATACGTCTAGTTAGATATGGACATAGAAAAAGTTTCGTTGAAAAATATTACAGTAAAGTCCGTTCGCGTTTTACTGTATATCAGTCCATATAAAGCTGCGTAAAATTTATCTTCCAAATCCAAATATTTTTACACAGTCCGCTTGTAAAAATTATTCTGATCAAGATTATGTAATTCGTTTCGTCTAAAACTGTCATCGCCTGCTCCGTTTAAATTGTTTCACAAATCGTACAATTTAAGCGGCGTAAAGGCAAATTTTATAAAATCGCCGTATCGCAATAATCTGTGTACCGTTGGAAGCGCGTCGTCGCACTGATCAAAACAGTATACTTATTCGAGTAAATCGGAATCAGTCGAAAAGCGTCACGTTAAAATTGACCGTTCCGAACGAACTGGTTAAACACGTTGCAGCCCAATTCTCTACCCACTTACAAAAGAAACTGAAGGGAAAATAAAAGGCCAGCTGCATAAATGCATTTATTGGGAAGATGAAGTGTGAAGGGTTGTGTTTTGGAAAAATGAAACGTTGGAAACCGGGGCATTTATTCACGCACTACTTGAAGCAAACAAAACAATTCACTTCTCATTTTCCTCTCACTGCTCATTCGTGCCATTTCAACATCTGCAGGTAACACACCCTCCTCCATTTTTCTCTTCTCCTCCTTCTTTTCTTTTCACTTTATTTCCTATTTTATACAAAGGATGAAATCTTTTCTTCAATCATGTAATCAACCTCCACTGCCCTCCGCGCATGCATACGCGAGCACTACCCTCCGCCTGACACAAACTACCACCCTCTACCTGCAACCGTCCCTCTCCCCATCCCAACCGACTGACCGCCTACGCCACCCACCCCATCGTCCACTCCACCGCCGCGCACACCACCCTCCAACGCACTGATCTCCGCCTACACGAGTCCAACCCCACTGTCCCTTCCGACCCGAGCACATTGTTCCCTGTCAGCAGCCGCACTTTTCCCCCTTCCACCCAGCCTCACGCCACCACTTCTCCACTGCTTTCGCACCATCACTGGCCACTAACCAGCGACCATCCTTCTGACCCCGCCGAGTATATGAGGGGTGTGCGCATGGTTCCATGCGTGTAAAGGGAAGTGGTGTACTGTTGAAGAAGTCACGTTTAAAAAAGAAAAAATAAAATTGCATGATGCGGTAAGCAGGGGGTAGGTGGAACATGTGCTAGTTTGTGTAGCTTACGTATTAGGGGGGAAATGATGTATATACATGTTGAGGTGCATGAGAAGTGGACATGCGCATGGGGTTCATGCGTGAGTGGAGGGAGAACTATTGTTGTAATAGGCTCGGTGGCTTTATAAAAAAAAAAAAAATTTGCGTGAGTGGCATAACAGAAGAGGGAGGAAAGGGAGAAGGTGTAGTGGTGTGGTGCTTCATTTTTGAGCCTCAGTTTGTACTAAAGAAGAAAATGATGATTGTATGTATGCGCATGGAGTTTTGGAAATTGATAGTGTGTACAGGGCTCGGCTAAGAGAGAAAAAAAAAAGAATTTTTTTTGAAACGGAAGTTAGGAAGTGGTAGAGTACTGTTGTTCATGCAATAGTGACAGTGCATGCACTGTCATTTCAAATTTGTTGCTGGACGAATATATTAGCCGCGTCAAATTTTACAACTCAGATAGTAACCGTTTTCTTTGCTTGTTGCAGCGACCGACTGAGCTTCTTCCGCAACAGCAAATTTTCAGCTCCGTTCTTTTCCTCCGTCTTCGGTAAGCGCATTTATATAAATTTATAAATTATATACAATGTTCATTGTATTAATATCGTTTCCTTTTTGTCGATATTACAGTGTTCGTTGTTCGTGCTGTACCGACTCTGTTCTTACTTCTTCGTGCTTTTCTTTTGCTTCGTCGTCAAATTTCTTATCCACGAAAGGTGAATTAATTTTCACGACTATATTCTTATGCAAGTTTGAATTGATAAATGATTGCTATGTGATGTTGAATTGGATGTAAATAGTTATTGTTAAGTGATAAATTAATTGCAAGTTAAAAATTGGATATAGGATGATTAACGATTTAAAATGAATTATAGATGTCGAATTTTGATTGTTAACTTGACCCCTTTATATGATGAATATTGATTAATTAAATTGACCCTTTAAATTGTTAAGTTAATTGACACGTAGAATTTGAGTAATGTCACTTTGGACTATTGAACGTATTGAATTAACTGTTGTAATTGAAATTGAACGACAAGTGAAACCGTAATGTTATAATCTTTAATCTACTTGAAATGATAAAGTAGATTCTAGAAATAGTTATATTAATTGGCGTAAATAACAAACGCGAATTAATACGATTATTTCGGGATTATTTGAAATTGTTGAATTGTTGTGAATGGATGCTATTGCTTGTTTATTTACTTTGACACCATCCCAGCTATCACACTGCAAGTTCCCTTTGTATGTTTTGATTTTGAATTTAAATGGAATCGGGTTGAAATGATAAATACCCAAACAATTTTTTTTGACTTAGGATAGAAAATTAAAATAAACCCGATTGGTCAAATGTTTTGATTTAAATAAAAATAAAGTTTTATTTGACGAATGACAAAGTTTTGAATAATTTGAAATTTAAATTCGAATGAATGTAAATGTGAATATTTGAATTTGGAACGAATATTAAAGTAGTAATTGACAAAAAGAATATTGTTTAAAATTTAATTATTTAATAATTAAATTTAGAATTATTTAATAATAATTTTTGAAATAATTAATAATTAAGTTTTGAAATTATTAATAATTAACTTTTGAAATTATTAATAGTTAAGTTGTGAAATTATTAATAACAAAGTTGAACTAATTAATAATTAAATTTTGAATTTATAAAATAATTTAAGTTTGGAATCATTAATGAATGAGTTTGAAATGATTAATAATTAAGATTTAAAATTATTGAAATTTGATGAGATCGAATTACAATTAAATTGAATTGAATATCTTTATTAAGAGAAATTGAATTTTGAACAAGTGAAAATAAGTTTTTAACTAAGTCTGAACTTTGAAAGGAATATCTTTGATAAGAAATTGAATGCGCTTTATCGAAACAAATGAAAGATTTGTAATTTAAAGAATTGGATTTGATAAGTGTAATTGTAAATAAGTTGTAACTTTGATAATGAAATCGAATTTAAGACGTAACGTAATGAATTAGGAATTTAATTGAAATTGTTTAATGATAAATAAATTTAATGAATATCGAATGGAAGCGATAATTGATTTAAATCGTTTTGAACGTAAATTTAGGTAAACGATTTTCGAATGAACTTATATACAAATGCAATGAATATTTGAATTGTTTAATTGAAACTTTGAAATTGAATTATGGAAATGTTGAAATTGAAATTGGAAAGTTTGAAATGTAATTTTGGAAATTGATTTCGAAAGACTAACGAATTGTCGATTTACGAATTCAAATTGAAATTGAAATGGTTTTGGTTTTGAAATATATTAACGACCAATCGGTGTTATAATCACGAAGGTTATTAAAGGAACCGGAGTCGGTTTGGGACATACTCACTGTCTAAACCGGAAACCACTTTAATAACTATACGCGAAGTGATGATCCAGAATGAAGTGGTTGGATTTGGAGAACGTTGATGATTGAAGAAAGTGAACGATAATGGATAGCCTTGACACTTGTGTCAAATTGGAAATGACTAAAACAGGAGCTGTGCCGGGCCAATGGAGGATTAGCTACCTCAAGTGGACACACTTCTTCGTAAACTATTCTTTTACTTTGTGATCGATTGGTGCGCACCCTTGAATTGGGAGTGTTGTCTCACGGTGTTGCGGGCGCTGCGGCGTTGCGTTCTCACCAGCCCGGATCAGGCGAACGGTAGTATCACTACCTTGGGTATAGCCTCATGTGCCTTGTCATACTTGTATTCCATTTATGCGCGACCACTACGATTTTGATTTGTACCTTTAGTATATGTATTGCCCTCTGGTGACTTCCGGTTTTGGGGAAACTACGGTCTTGTATATGCTTTTGGGAATAAAAATGTGTTAAGGGTGGAATGGGCCATGACTTAACACTATTTTGATATCTTTATTATTACTGATAGACATTATCTACTTATCGTACTCTACTATATATAGATAGTTTATCGGATCCTGAAAGATGCTTATTCCAATCATCTTTGAGTTATTGTTATTTCAAATTTTAACCATATTATCTGTATAAGAATATATGTCCTGATTCGAGTGTTTTTTTGTGCATATGCTCGAATCAGACTGAGGATTGCTGCTGCTGCTTACTTGGAGCTGAAGACTTGAAGACTATCTTATCTTTATCAGTATTGTTCTTTCCATTTGGACTGTTTGGACATCTATGTTATTGTATTTCTTTTATTTGAGACATTGTTGTATCTTCTTAGTAGCTTCATGAACTACTATTATGACATTGTTGTAATTCCGCTGCACTATTCTGTTATGTTATATTTCTGTGATTCTGTGATGATTCTCATTTATATACATATACTCCATTTATGATTCGTGTTTTGTACTATTTAAGTTGACATGTGTGGATTATTGTCAATTTAAATGGTCCAAATATACGGGATGTTACAGTCAATTCTGGACAGCGGCGAAACAAAAGCAACAAACAAGAGATTGATAAACCAAGCAAAGCAAACTACATGGAATCGACGAAACGAAATACATATAAAAATATATATACCTTTTCCCTCCTGATATAGATTTCGAAAGCTAGTTGTCAATGAGGGATTGTTGTGTCATTCCAGAAGGAATGATAAAATGGCAACTTATTCAACTATTCAGTGGAAGCAGCCACAAGTCGAGGCTCACTTCCACCTAAAGTTGTGCACCACAATCTAGCTAGAGAATCAAGATATTTCTTTCCATTGATGTCATACACATATGAACCCTCTGATCTATTGGTAATCAAAGGATGTACATCATTGCTCTACTACCCAACGGTAAATGGTGCCAACATATCATGGCCTTTTTATCCTTCTTTCTCATCTGTCGAACCTGCATACAGAGTGGTTGCTTTACTAGCAGAGCTCGGTAGGCTGTTGGTGGATAAGGCGGCAGACAAGGTTGCGGAGATGCTGGCATTAGGGTGCATAGGCAAAGAGCGGCTTTTTTTACAAAGAGGAGGACTGGGTCACGGTAGCTTGGGTCTCGACGTTCGACAAGAGGAAGGAGGAGATGGAAGTGGAAGGAAGAGGGAAGGCCGGTGTAAGGAACCGATTCTTCGACTTCCGAATATCGACATCAATACATCCACTGTATCGACTGACAAGCCATCGAATGCTGGAAAACCGAATACTTAGGGTTTTAAGAAAGAAGTGGTAGAAGAAAAGATATAAGAAAAAGAAAGAAGAACAACAGAACAACATCAGAAACAGAAACAATATCAGAATCTCACATTTGCAGCGGAACAACATATAATAGGTAAAGGAATAATCTTTAAGTCAAAGAACTACATCATTTTATACATTACATCATCATTAGAGTTTACCACAACAATACAACACTGGACAGTTATATAAACTTGTCCTCATACAGAATACATAGCGGAATAAATAATATCATATACAAGTGGTAGGTCTTGCCATCCAGCTCGCCACTAAGCTCCACAGCATCTCCTGAATCCAAAATGACCTAATAACCTGACTCTAGACTGCCCGTGTGGAAATTGGTGGGCACCCAGAGTTTAGGAAGGAAACAATAAACTCCAGGTCAGTCATGGGACTGGTGTGAGAACTAAAACCGTTATTTATCTTTAAAACAAACAACAGGAAAATTTTAAAGTCAATTCGCAATGCTTTTGGAAAATGAGACTACCATAAGACCTTCCGCCACACACACAATGCAAACGCAGAATTGGAGGAGATTTCTTCTTATGATTGTCAAAGATGCTTACTACGCAAAATCAAATCCTTTTTGATATTATTATTAGTGCATAGTGTAGAAAAAATCATTTCGAAAGTATAATATAAATCTTAGCCAGCATAGACATTTCACACTTATGCCTACTATAGCTACCATCCAAACAGTGGGGCACCACTATAAGTGAATGATAGGTTCTACAACTAAAACCATACAAGTCTCGTATTGTTTCTTTTGATTTCCAACAAATGGTCAGGCCAAGGAACTTCCCATTGCCACATAGGTACGCCTCTGGAAAGACGACCCGAGAAATAACCTAACATTACGGTTAGATCTCTGCCAACATAAGGCCGGCTTACCTCTGCAAAAATAGGTAACTACTGACACGCGTATGCCATCCCCCGATCGTAACCGATCTTCCCGAGGATCCTCGATTTCCAACAACCACAAAGTAATAAATTCGCAGCATCAACATAGGTTAAATATCTGGCCTCCATACCATGATACCACCTCTATCCAGAAGGAATGACTTACACTAAGGGGCGCTACTCCCTAGAACCTTGCCGCATCCTTCCTGTTTTGACCATTTACGGGGTGTGTGGTCCGACGAAGTCTCGTCCCCAAAGCTACGCTTTATACAAAAGCTGTGCTTTGGGTCAACAAATGATCAAAGTAATGATCACAAAGATAAATGATCAAACAAATGATCATATCACAAATGATCAAACAATGATCATTTCACAGCAACACTCAGCATGCCACGCTACCAGATTGGGAGTATATCACTAGTAACCATCAATTACATAACCTCTGAGCTCGTACATCTCAGAGAAGGGTGTTAAGCTAAGAGAATAAATTCTCCGCCACCAACAGAAATGTATTTGAAAGAAATCAGCTTTATATCTCAATTTGTAATGTCGGACATACAACCATACAAGTCTGTTCCGGGATCGAACAGAACCGAAGGCACTTCTTACAAAGCCCTTGCAAATCCGGATAATTTTCTAATCACGTCCTGACTTCCCGTCACTAAGGGTGATAAAACCTCTATATCGGAGATCAGCCGATGTAGAGTAACTCGACGGTAATCCTTCCATTTTCAAAAATATCCGGTCTTCAACACCGGTCATCAAATGCTATCCATTACGACGTATCACATATTCGGAATGGGTTATACGACCCAAAGGTCCTTTCCCGGCTAACCCGAATAGTGAGCGCTTATTCAAAAATAAGTGTGGCATTCAAATTCAAGCAAATCACAACAAATACCCATTTAAGGGTAAATATTGATAGTCGGTTATTTAACTATCAATAAATATGCGCAACATCATCAGATTCCAAATAATTTTCCAAATTATTTAATTTCCAAAAATAACTTTACAAGATATATATTTTTCCACACTTAACCATTTGAAACAAATTTCAAATATTCACTTTTCAATTTATCTTTAAAAGATAAAATTTCAAACCTTTCATTTCATATTGGTAAAGCATTTCCATACTTATTTAATAATAAGTAATTCACAAATCATTTATTTTCAACACTTGGGAAAATATTCGATATACTTAAATCAAAATTAAGTATATATTTCATTCTTTAAGGAAATCATTTTCTTAAACAAATCTATTTGAGTCAAAACGAATGTTACGTAAAACATCGTTACGACGACCTAAAATCACTAGTATAGTGATTCGAAATTAAGATAGATATATAAATCCCAATACTACACAAAATATTTCCTTTCGAAAACCATTTACTATAACAATAGTGTTATAGTCCACCATTTCCTTATTTCTTGAAACGTCTATTTCAACAATGAATGTTGAAATCTATGTATTCGATACTTAACACGTTTTAAAACATCTTTTAAAACAATTACTTCATTTCGTAATATCACTTCTCCAAAACATATCCATTTAATTTAATAATATATTCACTGTCCAAAATCGTAAATATACTTCGTTGACACATTTAACATTTCTACACATTTTACTTAAAGGATTATCCACTATCCAAAATCGTGGATAAAATTCCCAGTCAAACTCTTATTATTACAACATTTAACTTAAAGGATAATTCGTTGCCCAAAATCACGAATATATCTCCTTTATTAAACTTCTATGTTTAATTTATCAAATTCAATTGGTTTCGGATTTATAAAACAACGTTTATAAATTCTATTTCTATTTATAAAAACTTCAACTTATAAATCTCATTATTAACAAATTCCATTCATATCTCATTTAAATGCCAAAATTCGATTTATAAGATAATTGCTTATAAATCTTTTATTTTACAAATAAAATCTATTCGTTTAATAACTTCACAATTTATAAATCTATAAATTCCGTTCACTTATGAAATCCATTTATACTTCCTTTTAACACTTATAAAAACTCGTTTTATAATTCCAATATTTTTAATTTTTAAATATCAATTTTTAAATCTTTTAAATAAATCATTTATAACAATCCAAAAATCCCAATTTAAGCCATTTTACAAATTAATCAACTTTTTATTTCAAAAACTACTTTTCGCTTATATTTCACAAATCTCATAATTTTCATAACACGAAAATTATAACATTTATTTATTTAAAATGAATCAATTCCAAAATTCAATAAAACGTATACTTTCATAAATCACTTTAAAAATCCTTGATAAATCAAAATCGTTATTTTTAAACTTCAAAAATGGATCCGATGATGCAATAACACCAATCATCAATCACGACAATCAAACATCACATATCATCATATGATAACATAATATATCACAATATCGTTAAATAAATCAATACGGTGTGGAATCCAGTCGGATCCCTCCAACCTGTTTCCCTGCATCCACAGATGTTAGCACAATACCAATTCCGCTCCAGTACGGAATATCGTGTTATATGGGTTTAATAAATATTATCTGCTATTATGCGGCTCAATAGTGTCTCATCCGCTATAAAAATGCGAGAAATCAACTCCAATATATACATATTCCAATATATATATATATATATATATATATATATATATATATTGCTATATACATATATAATACCAATTTCACTTCAATGTGAAATTATCGCGGTATATATTTTAATAAATAACCTCCGCTTACTAACGGCGTATAATACCTATTTTAACAATCAATAGATAACAATCATCATTCAAACATACAATCAACAATTTTAAATCTAACTATTTAAAATTTACATCGAACTATTTCGATTGAGTGAGAAATTCTCACCTTGATTTCAATTCTGTTCCAGCGTTTTATTTCGAATAAAATTAAACATGCGATTAATTTTACCCGAAATTTTTCACTGACTCCAATCGCTTCCAATCTAGTTTCATAGCGTAGTGTTCGTCAATACGATTCCAAAGCAGCTGGTTTCGTGCATTTTCGACCTCGTACGAACAAGTTACAACATTTTAAACATCGTACAAATTGATAATATAAAACAATTTACATTTCTTTTTATTTTTTTAAACCTCTGCAATCATCTGGCCGCCCAAATCCTTTTACCAAATCATGGCCGTGTGTTTGTTTTCTTCCCCAGGTCAGTGAAACGAACGCTAAAACCCATATGCCGCCATCCTTCAACGAATTATTGCGACCAAACCGAGCAACTTGAAGACGATCAGAGAGTGCCACTTCGAAGGACTACTCAAGAGCCACCATCGATTGGAATAGCTTGCAACTCGGCCTCCCCTATCACCTCAATTTTCATGAAAAACGCAGCCCCTTCTTGCTTGATTTCCCGTTGATTCGTTGCTCCGTTTTCGATCATCTCCGTATGGATTTGAAGCTCTCATCGTCCTCTACAAGTTTGTAGTTGACAACTTTTGCTAATTTCTTACGGATTGAGAGAGATTGAGGAAGAAAGTTTCAAAAATCCTCAGCCCTTGGAAATTAGGGCCGGCTGGAGGAAGAAGAGAGAGGGTTTTGAGCAGTGAAGAGAGTGAAGGTCCTTTTATAGAAAATTACGCAAAACACTATTCACTCTAAATTTTCCGAACTCCAAACGAAGCGTGACGACTGGCGTTTCTAAGGTTTACCCTGCGTTCCGAAAACAATGGAACGTGTTTCGGGAGCTAATTCGGTCATCTGTACGAGTTACGGATTAAACGATCAAATTTAAATTAAACTGATTTCGATGCGTTTTGGCTTGCCCCGGACAAACGGTAAATCCAATTGACATGAAATTTTAAACCATACAATAATATCACATTACAGATCCGAGAAACTTGTTTCGTCGAAATCCGACACTTTTTGAAAAATGGCTATTTTTAGTCGTTAAATTAATATTAAAACAATTTTGATGCGCTTCGAGCTGCCACGGTCAAATGATAACTCCGATTGCTATGAAAATTGAAATCTGGTAATAACAAACTATTACGGATCCAATGGAACTAGTTTCGTCCAATTCTGAGACTGTTCGAAAAATGGCTAATTTCACTAGTCGATTAAATATTAAAATATTCAATTTTCACAGATTAACTCTAAATTCAATTTTAAAAGTTCTATAACATCTCTATAACTTCAATATGATTTAATATAACTTTATAAATCATTTTTATTCATTTTAAATCCAAATTTCAATTATTTCTGGAATTTCAACTATTAAATTATCGATTTAATTATCCAATTAAATCCAGATATTCGAATTTTAAATTATTCGACCTATTAATTTCACTTATTAATATTTAAAATCAATTAAATATTCAAATTTTAATTAATATAAATTCTGGGTCGTTATAGTCGGAGCAAGCTATAGTTTGGTGAGCGGGTGGAGGAAAATGTGGGTTGGGTGAAACTATTGGTTTTGCATGTGGTTCACGGTAGGGGAGTGGTGGATTTGTGCGAGGAAGGTCGGGTTTTGAGCCGTGTGTAACATTCCCCCTTTCTGACCGCCTATAGTCGGTAATTAAACCAACTCGAAACGTTCAAAAAGACGGATTGTTATTTAGTTTATAGAGTTTAAACAGAATCAGCCACAGAAACCCAGAATAATAACAATGAATTAAAACAAATGAATCTTTATTTCATTACTATAAATCTTTTTGAATACATCAGAGTTTATACAATTTTAATACTGATACAGCGGAATATCTTAAAATACAATTTTCTTCTGAAAACTAAAGTGATTCTTTACTCTCTCTCTAACTTTGATGCTCGAAAATCTTCAAGCTATAAAATACTCGGTCTGACCCGAGTATTATATTCAAAAGAAAATAATACACAGGTCAGTCTAATTCAAACCAGTTTATTAGTGCATAGAGGCAATAATAATTTAAATAGATGACAGTCACAATAATTCCCGTCTATCCGACTCTTTAAACAAAGAAATCGGATAATAGTAAATATAACACTTAACAGTGTTAAACAACAAATCAAACCAACAGTAAGAGAAGTAATATAGCATTATATCAACAGTGGCTACAAGGCAATGTGTCAGAAAATTCAAATGAACAAAAGTTCAAATGCATCAAGACTAGGACATTAATGCAAAATGCTACAATGTGCACAGATGGTAGAGGAACAACAGTGAATCAACTAGAACATCAATATGTACTGGTGCAGACATGAGAACCATTTATACACAATGATGAACAAAGTACACAAGTGCAACAGTGTGGAAGGAAGATATACATGATGGTCAACTGCAACAAAACCAAGCTACAAAAATGCCAACATTAATGAACATATATGCGGACAGTATCAACATAACTATTGTAACTGGAACCACCAAAGCCTCGACAAGCATGCAGTGACACAAAAACAAGTCAAGTGAAGCAATGCCATAGTGAAATAGTGGTACTCACAAGACAACACCAAGTGCAGACCAGAAACTCACAGACCAACCACAATGAAGAAGATCAGAACTCTACTTAAATATCAAAAGCAAATGAGTGAAAACAATATAAATCTACAAATGCAACAAGCTCCAACATGAAATAAATTCAAACAGAGCTCACTGCAAAGATGAGTGCAACAGTTAAAATCAACTGAGCAACCAGACCAGTGTGGATGCAGACCAGAGACATGGAGTGACCACATAGGGCAGTACAACTAAAACAAACATGAATGAATGGTCAATAAGGCATGCATACAGATGATGATAGATATGCAGTGACAAAGTGGACCAACCCCAACATCAATAAAGAACATGGATGTAGGGACTGTCACAAACAAATATGGACAGTGCCAATATTGTATGCAAACTCAAGTGATATATGCAACATGAACAGATGAACATCAGTGCAACAAGATCACTCATGCAGACATGAATGCAACAAACAAAGATCAAAGGCATAGCAACTGCCACAAGACCACAATGCAGTGTACATGAGTACAACTACTGGAGTCAAGTCAGAAAAATTCATGAATGCAAACAACCAACTACATGCCGGTGAACAGAAGACAAATACACAATCAACATGAATGCATATGCAGACTACAAGAACAGAGACTACAAGCAGTGAACACTTGTATACATATACAAGCAACTCAAATGAAGATACCAGAAGCAACATGTATAATTAACTCAAGCACCAATGCAATCAGAAACCAGACTGGACTACAAATAGATGCAACTGAAGATAACAACAAGTGAAATACAAAGTGGAGCAGTGGAGCTACATGAACACAATAAAACATTTAACGATGAACTTATACATCACATAAAAAAAAATGAAACCAAAAGAATTCATAGAGATAACAAATAGCCTGTTCAAATCAAAACAATAGGCGAAGCATGGACATGCCAAAAACTAAGGCAAAGGCAAATGATGGTAGCCAATCAAATGAAGCTACAGGGACGAGCAAATCAAAGTCACAGGAAAATCGATACCGAAGCAAAGTCGAAGGGCCAAGTCGAACAACCCAAAATCAAATGAAATCGACTTTGAAACAAAGTCGAATGCCGACAAATCAAAGGAAGAATTCAACAATCAAATACGAACTAAAATCAAGGGTTACTGAATTAGATGTGAGGGGCGAAAACCACTCACCTCCGTTTGATGAAAGCCACTATCGCTCGGCAAGGTTGGCGCCGCGATGGTGAGGAACGAGCGAAGAGGAAGACGAACGCCATAGAATCGATCGCCGAAGCCCTAGTTTTTGCAAAGCTTCGAGAAGACGATGTCGCAAGGATCCAGATCAAAGAAGAATAGCATCTGAGCTATTGAACGAACATCAACCAATGCTTCGACAGTTCAGATTGAACAAAGAAAATCGCCTGCCGCCATTTTTCTTTTCTCGCTTATTTTTGTTTTAGGTTTAGGGTTATACGAATGAAATGAGATAAAGGAAAGGGGTTACTTAATCATGGCTGCAACAAAAATATGGGCCAGCATTGAAATTAAAGCCCATCTACTCTTTTAACAAAATTGTAAAAGAATTTTGATTAAATTAAAAACTATCAATCAATTAATTTACATAAGCAAAAAATTTTAAATTCAAATATGTTCTTCATATTTTAAACTTGGCCAATTCGAACAATTTCACAATTTAAATCAAAATTTAATTCAATTATTAATTTTAAATTAGTTTAAAAATTCGGGATCGTTACAAACTCCCCTCCTTAAAACTTTTCGTTCACGAAAAGGAAAGGTTGTTAAAATTTCACCGATATTTATATCCTACTCAATTTTTCTAAGCTTGAAACTCAATACAAATAAATGAATATAGGATTCATTTCATTTGTTTAATCTCATTAGTTTTGTTTATCTTCTCTTTTGTTCATTGATTTTCTGAAATCAAAACGCAGAAGTCTTTTACTAACATTTTTAATTTACAACTCAGATTCAAACTTAAAATCCGTCATGTTAGAGATTTATATAATATATCTCTTCCAAAGCTGTGGACTTTCAAAACATTTCAAAGATCTTCTTCCTTAGTTCATTAGGTAGGAATTATGTAATTTTAATTTCAAACTATTGATTTGCTATTTACAGTTTGAAAATACTTGCTAACTCGAAATTTAACAAGTCCATCTTCGTTCTCACAGACATTAGACATACGCTGGCCAGGCACAGGTCTAAAAATCTCCAAGTACTAAACATACTTGCTTCAATTCCCAGTGAAAATACTTTAAAAATTCTTTTTCAAAAAGGATATGGAAAGCACGTTCCCCCATGGATCACAGTTTACTCGGAGGTTACGCTACTATCCCAGTAGAATCGCTTGTAACCGTAGATTTCACATCTCTCTTGAATTTCGCCATGGTTGTTGCCATAGATCGCGGTCCACACGGCGGTTACGCTACTATCCCAGTAGAATCTCTTGTAACCGTAGGCATCTCGCCCCTCGAATTTCGCTTGGCATTTAGATTACAGTTTACCCGGCGGTTACGCCACTATCCCAGTGGAATCGCTTGTAACTGTAGGCATCTCGCCCCTCAAATTACGCTAACATACATCATAATCAACATGATCCCATCACGAGGGATTCTAGTCCAAATGGACATTCCAACTTATGGAAAATTCTACGTAGCTACGAATTTCAAATGGACACTCTTCACGAGTTCCAATACCTTCTCCAATAATAAATGGAAGGTACTTTTCCATATCCTCAGTTTAGAAAACATAATATCATATATGTAGTACTTCATTTCACATTTCGTACATATCATATCCATGTAAGCTTACATAAGATTTCCATAACAATTACTTTCCAAACTTACGGTTTTCAATTCACCGCATTCATATATATAAGTTCTGAAAACCTACATATCCTATATCCATAACAAATAGAGGATTTCAAAAATTTCCTCTAAGTCGATTTTGAAATTTAAGGTTATCTCAAACCTAATTCATATTCAAAATTCCATTTATTATCGACTTTCACATTCGATTTGAATAACATGTTACATCGTCAATTCTCAACACAGAATTGATGTCTATCGATATATAACCTCTGACCTCGTACGTCTCAAAGAAGGGTGTTAAGCTAAGAGAATAAATTCTCCGCCACCAACAGATATATATTTAATAGAGATCAATTGCTATGTCATCAATTCACAATGTTAGACATACAATCCAAATCATCATATGAAATTCAAAGCTCAACTTATATTGTCTTTGATGTCGAAGTTAAACTCAATTTTAACTCAACGATTCAATCTTTTTGAAAAATTTCAAATTGAACTAATTATTCAAATTCTCATTTAACTTTGCAACTTCGACTTCAAAAATGAATTTCAAATCATTTATTCCTTACGGAATATATTCACAACATTTCATATTTGGAAAAAACATTTCCATACTTATTTAAAAAATAAGTAATTCACAAATCGATTTATTTTCAACATTTGAAAATATTCAATATACTTAAATCAAAATTAAGTATACATTTCATCTTTAAGGAAATCATTCTCTTTCACATATTTATTTGAGTTAAAATGAATGTTACGTAAAACATCATTACGACAACTCAAAATCACTAGTATAGGGATTCGAAATTTAGATAGATGTATAAATCCCAATACTATACAAAACATTTCCTTTCGGAAATCATTTACTATAACGACAGTGTTATAGTCCACCATTACCTTATTTCTCGAAAACGTCTATTTCAACAATGAATGTTGAAATCTATGGTTTCGATATTCAATGCCTTTGAAAACATCTTTTAAAACCATTAACTTCGTTTTAAAATATCACTTTCCCAAAACATGTCCATTTTATTCAATATATATTCACGGTCCAAAATTGTGAATATACATCTTTTAACAAGCTATAAGAATTTACTTATCAAAATAAGTCATTTTCGGATTTATAAACAACGTTATAAATTCCATTCCTATTTATAAAGACTTCAATTTATAGTTTGAATTCCGCATACTTTTCACAATATTGGTTTTAAACCAACTTCAAAATTTCCAATACTAAGTTTTCCACTTAACTTAATTCTCTGCAAGTTCAAATTTAAATTCATCACTGAATCTATTAAATTTATTATGGATTGTCATGTTGACAACGTCAAAATTTTCAAATCTAATTCCCATTTGAACTTTGCATCTACTTTCTATTTCCAAAATAATCCACTAGTTCTTTAGTAAATCTTTCATCGAATTGATTTTCAATTAAATCACATTTGATTTATTTACATTGGATTTTTCTAACATTCATTCATATTCAATTAGTTTACTTTCACTAATTTATATTCAAGTTAGTTTGCTTTCAATTCAAATCAAACTTGATTCTATTTAGATTTACTTATCTTTCAATTTGAATCCAATTACTTAGCTTCCAATTTTCATTAATTCAATTTCATTAACACTTAGTGAATTTCTATACAATCAACTGGCAAAACCAAATTTATTTACTTTGCTTACATTCAATTTGGTTTAACACATTTAATTTCAATTGGTTTATATTCTAATTCAGATTGAATTCTTATATTTACCATATTCACAACTTCTTAACTTAAGTTTTATTCAACTCTTAACAACATTTCTAATCCATGTTTATTCACTAATTCACTTTTACAATTAAAGTTTAATTTCCTTTATATAACTCAAATTCATATTCATTACTTCACTTTATTAATTCATTTTATTATCAAATTCAACCTCATTCAACATTACTTAAGCTATGTTTCATTTTATCTTCACTTGCATTTATTTTCACTATACAACTTAAGTTCGTCTCTAATTTATTTGAAATTCTATTTTATTTAACTTTTACTAAAGTCAAATTCATATCACATTTCAAAATTCAGATTTTGTTTTACTTAACAAAACTGTTTAACCATTTTAACAATTTTTTTACTTAAATTTTCTTATTTTATAAGTTATACAACTTATTAATTTAAACTTCCCAAATCATATTATAAAATCACTTATCCTTTAAGTATAAATTTCTATTACAATAATTTACTTAATCAAGTTCAATTTATTTAACTTTCCTTTAGTTAAATTTCAAATCCATTCAAACAATTTTATACTTCTTTAGATTTGAAAAACATTTTCTTTAAAGTGTTTCTAGTAACTATTCATATTAAACGCCATAAACTAAGCTTTGTGTAAACCAAATCTCTGATACCACTCTGTAACATTCCCCCTTTCTGACCGCCTCCAGTCGGTAATTAAACCAACTCGAAACGTTCAAAAAGACGGATTGTTATTTAGTTTATAGAGTTTAAACAGAATCAGCCACAGAAACACAGAATAATAACAATGAATTAAAACAAATGAATCTTTATTTCATTACTATAAATCTTTTTGAATACAACAGAGTTTATACAATTTTAATACTAATACAGCGGAATATCTTAAAATACAATTTTCTTCTGAAAACTAAAGTGATTTTTTACTCTCTCTCTAACTTCGCTGTTCGAAAATCTTCAAGCTGTAAAATACTCGGTCTGACCCGAGTATTATATTCAAAAGAAAATAATACACAGGTCAGTCTAATTCAAACCAGTTTATTAGTGCATAGAGGCAATAATAATTTAAATAGACGACAGTCACAATAATTCCCGTCTATCCGACTCTTTAAACAAAGAAATCGGATAACAGTAAATATAACACTTAACAGTGTTAAACAACAAATCAAACCAACAGTGAGACAAGTAATATAGCATTATATCAACAGTGGCTACAAGGCAATGTGTCAGAAAATTCAAATGAACAAAAGTTCAAATGCATCAAGACTAGGACATTAATGCAAAATTCTACAATGTGCACAGATGGTAGAGGAACAACAGTGAATCAACTAGAACATCAATATGTACTGGTGCAGACATGAGAACCATTTATACACAATGATGAACAAAGTACACAAGTGCAACAGTGTGGAAGGCAGATATACATGATGGTCAACTGTAACAAAACCAAGCTACAAAAATGCCAACATTAATGAACATATATGCGGACAGTATCAACATAAATATTGTAAGTGGAACCACCAAAGCCTCGACAAGCATGTAGTGACATAAAAACAAGTCAAGTGAAGCAATGCCATAGTGAAATAGTGGTAATCACAAGACAACACCAAGTGCAGACCAGAAACTCACAGACCAACCACAATGAAGAAGACCAGAACTCTACTTAAATATCAAAAGCAAATGAGTGAAAACAATATAAATCTACAAATGCAACAAGCTCCAACATGAAATAAATTCAAACAGAGCTCACAACAAAAGATGAGTGCAACAGTTAAAATCAACTGAGCAACCAGACCAGTGTGGATGAAGACCAGAGACAAGGAGTGACCACATAGGGCAGTACAACTAAAACAAACATGAATGAATGGTCAATAAGGCATGCATACAGATGATAATAGATATGCAGTGACAAAGTGGACCAACCCCAACATCAATAAAGAACATGGATGTAGGGACTGTCGCAAACAAATATGGACAGTGCCAATATTGTATGCAAACTCAAGTGATATATGCAACATGAACAGATGAACATCAGTGCAACAAGATCACTCATGCAGACATGAATGCAACAAACAAAGATCAAAGGCATAGCAACTGCCACAAGACCAGAATGCAGTGTACATGAGTACAACTACTAGAGTCAAGTCAGAAAAATTCATGAATCCAAACAACCAACTACATGCCGGTGAACAGAAGACAAATACACAATCAACATGAATGCATATGCAGACTACAAGAACAGAGACTACAAGCAGTGAACACTTGTATACATATACAAGCAACTCAAATGAAGATACCAGAAGCAACATGTATAATTAACTCAAGCACCAATGCAATCAGAAACCAGACTGGACTACAAATAGATGCAACTGAAGATAACAACAAGTGAAATACAAAGTGGAGCAGTGGAGCTACATGAACACAATAAAACATTTAATGATGAACTTATACATCACATAAAAAAAATGAAACCAAAAGAATTCATAGAGATAACAAATAGCCTGTTCAAATCAAAACAATAGGCGAAGCATGGACATGCCAAAAACTAAGGCAAAGGCAAATGATGGTAGCCAATCAAATGAAGCTACAGGGACGAGCAAATCAAAGTCACAGGAAAATCGATACCGAAGCAAAGTCGAAGGGCCAAGTCGAACAACCCAAAATCAAATGAAATCGACTTCGAAACAAAGTCGAATGCCGACAAATCAAAGGAAGAATTCAACAATCAAATACGAACTAAAATCAAGGGTTACTGAATTAGATGTGAGGGGCGAAAACCACTCACCTCCGTTTGATGAAAGCCACTATCGCCCGGCAAGGTTGGCGCCGCGATGGTGAGGAACGAGCGAAGAGGAAGACGAACGCAAGAGAATCGATCGCCGAAGCCCTAGTTTTTGCAAAGCTTCGAGAAGACGATGTCGCAAGGATCTAGATCAAAGAAGAATAGCATCTGAGCTAGTGAACAAACATCAACCAAAGCTTCGACAGTTCAGATTGAACAAAGAAAATCACCTGCCGCCATTTTTCTTTTCTCGCTTATTTTTGTTTTAGGTTTAGGGTTATACGAATGAAATGAGATAAAGGAAAGGGGTTACTTAATCACGGCTGCAACAAAAATATGGGCCAACATTGAAATTAAAGCCCATCTACTCTTTTAACAAAATTGTAAAAAATTTCGATTAAATTAAAAACTATCAATCAATTAATTTACATAAGCAAAAAATTTTAAATTCAAATATGTTCTTCATATTTTAAACTTGGCCAATTCGAACAATTTCACAATTTAAATCAAAATTTAATTCAATTATTAATTTTAAATTAGTTTAAAAATTCGGGATCGTTACACGTGGGTTATTGGTTACTCGGCAAAGGCTGTGGTCATTCGGGTTATGAAGGAAGTGGCGGATGGACGTGGGCGGTTCAAGGTGGGGAAAGGCTGACGTGGATGGGCTAATACTCGGCTGGTGAGGCCAGGAATGGAAGCAGATCTAGCGAGAGAGTTGCGGCGTGGATGTGGGTGCTGGTTGCTTGGGGTGTGGTCGAAGAATGGAGTAGAGTCAATGTATCGACCCAGAATTTCTAACATTTGAAATTCGTATATTTAATTGATTTTAAATATTAACAAGTGGAATTAATAAGTCGAATAAATTAAAATTCGAATATCTGGATATAATTAGATAATTAAATCGATAATTTAATAGTTGAAATTCCAGAAATAATTGAAATCTGAATTAAATGTGATTGAAAATGATTTATAAAGTTATATTAAATCATATTGAAGTTTCAGTGATGTTATAGAACTTTTAAAATCGAATTAAAAGTTAATCTGTGAAAATTGGACGAAACTAGTTCCATTAGATCCGTAATAGTTTGTTATTATCGGATTTCAATTTTTGTAGCAATCGGAGTTGTCGTTTGACCGTGGCAACTCGAAACGCATCGAAATTGTTTTAATATTAATTTGGCGAGTTAAAATAGTCATTTTTCAAAAAGTCTCGGTTTTTGACGAAACCAGTTTCATCGGATCCGTAATTTGATATTATTGTATGAGTTCAAATTTCGTGTCAATCGGATGTACCGTTTGTCCGGGGCAAGCCAAAACATATCGAAATCGGTTTAAATCGATTTGATTTAAATTTGACTATTTATTTCCCTAACTCTCACATACGATCAAATTAGCTCCCGAAACACGTTCCGTTGTGTTCGTAACTCGGGGTAAACCTTAGGAAAGCCAGGCGGCACGTGTGATTTGGAGATCGTTTGAAAAAGTCATTTTAAAATGAATTTAATATTAATTTAATACGTATATATATATATATATATATATATACGTTTGCCCAAACCCAAGCTCTATCTTCTTCAGCCGCCAGAAACATTTTAATGGCCAGAAAATGTTCATCTTCTTCCCTCCAAATCTCTCAATCCATCAAGAATTAGCGAAAACTTCCGACACGAAAGTCGGAGAGCTTGTCGAGATCTACGATCTCAACGGTGGAGATCGAAAACGGAGCTACTAATCGTCAAGAAAGTGGCCGCGTTCGCTGCCGCTTGCACACGCTTTTCGAGAGAGAGGGATGGTCCGAGCTTGATGCTCTTCTAGGCATTGGTGGTGTTCGTGATGGCCGTTCATTTGGCGTCACTTGATCGTGGTGGAAGTCAATGAGGAGGTTGCGAAATTTAGGGTTTCAAGTGCGGCTATGGGTTATTTTGTTTGAACGATGTTTACTGGAAACATTCGTGAGTGGGAAGAAGATAGAGGCTGCGGCTCAGATTCTAGGCTTGGGTAATCAACGGCCGAGATTATTTCTGGGTTTAAGATTAAAATAAAATGTTAATTAATTTATATTTTATAATTCGTGAATGTTTAAAATATCATATCCTTTTGCTACGAGGTCGAAAACGCACGAAACCAGTTGCGTTAGAATCGTATGGTCAAGCACTACGCAATGGAACTGGATTGGAATCGTTTGGAGCTAGTGAAATTTTTGGATAAAATTGAACGCGCGTTTAATTTATTCGAAATAAAAAGCTGGAACAGAATTGAAATCAAGGTGAGAACTCCTCACTCAATCGAATGTTTTGTTTTGATTTAAATTTTAAATAGTTAGATTTAAAATTGTTGATAGTGCTTGATTGTGTGAATTGGATGATGATTGCTATTTATTGTGATAAATAGACATTATACGCCGTTAGTAAGCGGATGTTATTTATTAAAAACATATACCGCGATAATTTCACATTGAAGTGGAATTGGTATTATATATGTATATAGCAATATATATATATTGGAATATGTATATATTGGAGTTGATTTCCCGCGTTGTATAGCGGATGAGACCCTATTGCGCCGCATAATAGCGGATAATATTTATAAATCCCATATACCGCGATAATTTCACATTGATGTGAAATTGGTATTGTGCTAACATCTGTGGATGCAAGGAAACAGGTTGGAGGGATCCAACTAGATTCCTCAAACATTTGAATTTATTTCATATGTAGTGTGTTGTTTATTTATAATCGCTGTATGATTATAATTGTGAAACTGGGACTGTAAAAGGCTGTAATTTAGCCGTATATATTTTTGGTATCGATGGATACCATAAATATTTAGAAATTGAATTTTTGAAAATATAAGTTGAAAATTTATCGAAAAGTTTATTTTGATAATTGGATTAATTTAAAAGGAGTTTTAAAAGATAAAAGTCTTATTTTGAACTTATTGAATTAAATTTCAGATTCTGGAAAAAAAAGGCTTTACAAATGGATTTTGAAAATATTATTTGTAAGATGAAGAATTTATTTAAAAGTTGGATATTTAAATAGATTTGAAAAGTTAAAGGAATTAATTTTAAAAGGAAATAATTTTGGAAATGTTTAGAAATTTATTTGATTTAAATTAATCAGATAATCGAATTTATCCTATCTATGGATGTTTGGATTTTATTAGATGTTAAATTGTTTGACATCTTTGATGTGTGATACTTTGTGATATATTCTGATTTGTGTGTGTGATTTGTGATCTATTTATCTGTGATCTATGAATGAAGGTAAGCGTTATAGTTTATACCGCTTATCAATTATATGGTTATATTTGACCTGTAATGATTGATTGATTGTGCACTATTGTGTTAAACCATGGACTACACAATACACACACAAAAGTGGATTTCACGTGGAAATCGGTTAAGTCACAGATTTTTATCAATTTTGGAAAAATTGAGCTTTTGAATCCAAAATGGTTTTGGAATTGAAAGTTTTTGAAAATGAGTTTCAAAAATAAAAGTTATTTTTAAATAACTTAATAGAATTGGAATTTAAATCATTTGATTTAAATTTGAATTCAATATTTTAAATTGAATTCGATGAATTGGGAATTTTGGTTTAAAGAATTTAATAAGTATAAAAGGTGTTTATATGGGTTTTTAACCATTTAAAATATGGTGTTGGAAATTTAAATGTATATTCAAGTTTTATACTTGAATGGATTTAACTTGTGTAATTATAACCAGTTTTTCTCAAAATGAAAGCTATCTGTTTCCAAATAATAATAGCTTTTCTAAAGTGAAAAAACTCCAATTTTGTATTGAAAACATTTCAAGTTGAAATGAAATTGTAAATAGTCTGAAAACTATGAATTTACCTTTGTGACGATAATTAAACTTTATTTTGAAATAAAGGAGTATTTCAAAAGGTGTATCTTTTATATTATAAAAGACTTGAATTGTGAATAGTTTTGAAAGCTATAGATTAAATCTTTATTTAAAGATTTAATGGGTTAATTCAAATTTAAATGGAAATTGATTTGGAAATCTGTAAATGAAATTTTGTGAAGTAAATCTTTTTGTTTAAAGATTTAAAAATGGTAATTTGTTAAACCATTAGAAAGAAAGGATTTGGGTAATAAGTTGTGACTTAATTGAAATCCTATATCCATATGGTTGGAAATGTTGCGCTCACTATTCGGGTTAGCCTGGAAAGGACCTTTGTGTCGTATAACCCATTCCGAATTTGTGATACGACGATATGGATCGTATTGAAGACCGGTGGTGAAGACCGGGTATTTGTGAAAACGATAGGATGACCTATCGATTGTCTCTGCACCGTTAGCTATGGTATAGAGATTTCATTTGTGATGGGAAGTTTTATCGGGATTGTGAATACCCGGATTGCAAGGGCTTCTTTGGAAGTGCCTTCGGTTCTGTTCGAACCCGGAACAGACTTATATGGTTACATGTCTGACATTACGTTTTGAGATATAAAGTCGATTTCCTTCAAATACATTTCTATTGGTGGCGGAGAATATATTCTCTTAGCTTAACACCCTTCTCTGAGACGTACGAGCTCAGAGGTTATGTAGTTGAAACTTATCAGCGATATATTCCCAATTTGGTAATGTGACATGCTGAGTGTTGCTGTGAAATGATCATTGTTTGATCATTTGTGATATGATCATTTGTTTGATCATTTATCTTTGTGATCATTACTTTGATCATTAGTTTAACCCAAAGCATAGCTTTTGTATAAAGCGTAGCTTTGTGGACGAGACTTCGTCAGGGCCTCAACAACCCGGAAATGGTCGAAACAGGAATGTTGCGGCAAGGTTATGAGGGTCGCGCCCTTTAGGGTATGTCATTTCCTTCTGGAAAGGGGTGGTATCATGGTATGGAGCCCAGATACTTACTCATGTGGACACACTTTATTTATTATGTGTGATGATGGTTACCGAGCGCTCGGATAAAGCTCTGTAACGACCCGCCATTTTGGACCATTCGCGTCCATTATAAGTGTATAGGTAGACACTCATGCCGGAGTTGAATTGCTCAAAATACCGCGTTGTTAATTTAAATTTGGCAAAACTGAACATATACAGTAAATAGATATAATCACAGATCACAGACACAGAGTAATAAATGCAGCGGAAATAAAAGAGATAGTAGTTCATGAAGCTACCATATGAATATAAAAATACATCAGAGTTTACAACAGAAGAGTAATACGATACATCAGATACAAATCAGAATACATCAATGGAATCATCGAATACTGAAAGCAGAATAGATGGCTGGATCTTCAAGCAAAGCTCCAACTCCAAAGGTGAGTCTCGAATACTGGTACACTCAGTCTGACCCGAGCGTAAAGCAAAAACACAAGACACTCGAGTCAGGATTAACATTCTTATATTAATAAATCCAACTCAAGTGAAATAGCAATTGAAATACAAGTAACTCAAAGGATGTTTGGAATAACCATCCTTTAAGGATCCGTTAAACTATCTACTAGGTAGTAATGTACGCTAAGTAGATAATGTCTATCAGTAATATAAAGATATCAAAGTAGGGTTAAGCAGGGCCCATACACCTCTTAACCTGTTTATTCCCAAAAGCATATACAAGACCGTAGTTTCCCCAAAACCGGAAGTCACCAGAGGGCAATCCATATACTAAAGGTACAAATCAAAATCGTAGTGGTCGCGAATAGGATAATCAGTATGACAAGGTACATGAGGCGATACCAACTAGGATACTAGTAGTTGCCTGATCCGGACTGATGTTGGGCATAGCAGCTACTACCCCAACACCGCGAACAACACTCCCATAATCGAGGGGTGCACCCAAATCGAATCACAAAAGTAATAGATATGGTATCGAAGAAGTGTGTCCGCTAGAGATGGCGATCCTCAATGGCCCGGCGCGGCTCCTGTTTTAGTCATGTCAAGGGTCATCCAAAATCGTTCTCTTTCTTCAGTCAACGCGTTCATCAAAACCATCCACTTCGTTCTGGATCAACACTCCGCGTATAGTTATTAAAGTGGTTTCGGTTCAGATAGAGAGTATATCCATTACCGATCCCGGTCTCTTTAATAACTTTCGTAATTATTACACCGATTGGTCGTTTATACATTTCAAAAAAAACCTAATCAATTTCAATTTCAAATAGAATTCGTAAATCAACATTTCATTTGTCTTTCTAAAACAATTTCCAAATTTTCGTTTCAAAACTTCCAATTTTCCGTTTCAAAATCTTATAATTCAATTTCAATTTCTATTTAAAACAATTCAAATATTGATTCAAGTTCGTATATAAGTTTCATTCCGAAATCATTTAAATAAATTCTATTTAACATTCAAATCAATTTAAATTCATTTATCGATTTCATTCAATATTCGTTAAGTTAATTTATCATTCAAAACAATTTCTATTAAATTTCCAATTCATTTAATCAATTCTTAAGTTCAACTTCATTAAAACAAAACTTACAATTTTGAATTAAACTAAATTCGTCAAATAATTCTCCAATTACAAGTCTTACATTAATTCCAAAAATATCACATTTCATTTTTGTTAAAGAAATCCAATTTCACTTATTTACTTACTTAAATGATTTTCCAAACTTTATTAATAAAGAAACTCAATTTCAAGTATTACGAAGTAAAATTCACTTATTCAAAATTCAATTTAATTTAATCATTAAATAATTCAATCTTATTTAATTATTAAATAATTCAAAACTTAATTATTAAATAATTTCAAAGTTTAATAATTTCAAACTTAATTATAATTTCCAACTTAATTATTAAATCATCTCAAAGTTTAATAATTTCAAACTTAATTATAATTTCCAACTTAACTCAATAGTTTCTCAACTTAAACAACATTCTTTCATCAATTACATTTTTAATAATTTGTTTCAGATTATTAAACATTAACATTTCCTTTCACTTAAATTCAAATTTCAACTTCATTTCAAAACCATATTATTTATTAAAATAAAATCCTTATTTTATTTCAAAATCAAGTTATTGACCAATCGGGTTTATTTAATTTTCTATCCTAGGTCAAAGTTCAATTTTGGGTATTTATCATTTCAACCCGATTCCAATTCAATTAAAAATCAAAGCATAACAGAGGGAACTTGCAGTGTGATAACTGGGATGGTGTCAAAGTAAATAAACAAGCAATAACAACAATCAATATCAATCCAATAATCAATTCAAATAATCCCGAAATAACCGTATTAATTCATATTGTTATTTGTACGAATTAATATAATCATTTCTAGAATCTACACTATCATTTCATGTAGATTAAAGATTATTACATTACGGTTTTCACTTGTTATCTATTTACAATTTCATACATCATCAGTTTAAGCAACATACAATTGATGGTTCAAGATGTAGTTAACAATCTTACGTGTCAATAAATTTAACAGTTAAAGGGGTCATATTATACAAATGTCCATTAATCAAATTTAACATTTAATTATCCTATATCAAGTTCAATTTCATACTATTTATCAATTTAACATTAACAATTTTAACGTCCAATATAAACATCAACAATCAATCAATTATCAGCCAAACTGTATTATCATCGCATAAATAATTAACAGATAATGGTTGTAATATCCCGGAAATTTGGGGCAATATCAATTTAATAATCTGTTTAAATAATTAAATCGATTTGATAATCTTTGATAATAAATATTTGAATTGATTTAATAATCTAATTAAATAAAATATTTAATTAGTGATTTATCTTTTAAAAGTTTAATAAAATATTTTCTATTTATAATATATATGTATAATTGTATATATTGTAAATAGTTGGTTTGAATTTAACAAATGAAATTATGTTTTCAAATTTCTAATATATATATTTGGTAATTTGGAAATTATGATTAATATTAAGCTTTCCAAAGATATTTAATAAATAACTATATAGTTTTAAAATACATAATATAAATGTTTAATTGTTTAAAAATAGAATTTAGCTTAAAGTTCAAATTTAAATAAAAGGTTTGTTTATTTCTTTTTAAATATTACTAGATTTGTATGTATTAAAAATAGAAGTTTAAATACAATTTACATATGGTATTAATTCATTGAATAATAGAAGTAATTTATAATCTCTTTTATAAATTATTTAAAATTGTCAAATTTGATATTTTCAAATAATAATTATAATACTTTGTTTTTATAAATATAAATAGACTTTGATAAAATAGAATTGTTATTTTAAATGGTAGTTATATATGCATATATATAACTTGATTTTAAAATTGGATTTTTAAATTTAATTTGAATTTGAATTAAATTTTGAAATTCAAGAGATAAACAATTTTAAAATATTTGGATAAGTTTTCATTTATATATATTTTGTTATAACAAATTCTTTAAAAGAAATTCAAAATGTATACATTTAAATAAGGTATAAAAATCTTTATTAACATTTCAAATATATACTCATTAATAAAAAAAGACACATGTTATTTTCCTAAGACCTCATTTAAACAAGTGTTAAATTGTGGGTAAGGGCTAATGACAAGTGTCATTTAATTTTATTTTTATTTTTTGATAATTTCAGTTTATATAAACAATCATCTTGCATTTTCTTTTTCCTTTTCTAATCTCCTTTCTAAACAAAGAAAACTTCAGCTCAAAACCAAAATCTAAACAAACTCTTCTCAAAAACAAAGAATGCAAATCAAAACCTGGAAACCATTTTCTTCAATCTGAAACAAAATCTGTAATCCATATCTCCATAAACCAAATTGAAATCAAAACCTGTATCATTTCTTCAAATCTGAAATTCACTTTCCTCAAAACAAAAATCAAAAGCCTGTTCTGTTTCAAGGCTGCATATTCATTTTCAAAAAGAATACCTGAACTAAATTCTTTCAAAACCTGGAACCAGAGCCTGTAACCTCTCTTCATGATGCAATCATGAAGCATGTTACTTCAGCAACTCAAGACAAGTATAAAGTTTAAACTAGAGCAAAAGCATGCAAGTTTTAAAATCAAAACAAAGATGCAACTAAAATTTTCAAGGCTGTTTTCAAAGAAATCAACAAAGCTTTTAAACCAGAGGCTCTGTTCTTCCTCAAATCAGTGAGTAACATCATTTTTAAAAGCATAAGTATTGAATATATGTTTGCATGTTGATTACTGGAATGAGTATGCTTTGCATGTATATATATTGGTGAATCTTCTGTGTGTATGAATGCATGTATGTGTGTTTGCTATGTATCTGCTCTTATCTGTTCTTGGTTCCAGATGCAAGAATTTGGTGAAAACCCATTATCACTTGATATGATCTTTATCAGTGTTTAAGATTCAAACAGAAGTTGTTTGTTAAATCATGAAGTAAAGTTTAAAATTTTAAATCAAGTTAGAATAAAATTTTAATGTCTCTGAAAATTTAAAAAGAACAGAGCTAACTTAAGATAAGTAAAAATTCAAACATCCTAATTTATTAAGTCAGATATATAATCTGAGATCTTAATCAAAGACGTGATTTTTAAAACTAAAATCACGATTTTTAGAAATGGAATGAGGGAGCAGTTTAAGATTCAACAGATTTTGCATTTTGGGTGGGTTTTGGCGATCTAGGTGATTGGGAAAGACGTGGTTCTCACTGGAGGTAGCTGAATGATGGGTGAGGTCGGCAAAAATGTCAGATGGAGGAGTAGGCCATTGTGGCGGCGGTGGATGATCAGGAAAGTTTGTAGCCCTAGTTTTTAATAGGTCAGGATATTTGATTGGTACGACTCTACTGTTTGATCGAGTGCAACAAGACTCAGGAGGATGGAAGCTAGAGTTATGTCGAAGTCGTGGCCGGAATTTCAGATTTTCTGGTGATCGGCGTTTCGTGATTGAGGCGTTGTCAGGTTTTGGGTCTGTGAAGTGGGTTCTATTTCCAGGTATGAGGAGTCATCTCGAATTCGATTTCGAGCTTAGTATTTCGATCTGATGATCGAGTTGGGTGATTGAGTGATTTTGGATGTGGGAAGATCATCACTGATGATCGGAGACGATCAGTGCCACCGTGCACGTGTACGGTTCACTTTCTATTTTCTGGTGAAGTTGATTTGGTTTACTCGAGTAAATTTATATTTTGACTCGAAGTAATCTGATAAATTTCTCGAGGGAGTTGGGTTTTTGACTCGAAGCATTAAGGTATGGCTCGGGTAAATAATTTTGGAGACAGGTTTTCAAAATCTGTCTGTTTAAAATTTAAAAACTGGAATTTAAATTATAAAGCAAGGATTTAAAATAAGTTTTAAATCTAAGTTAAAATCAGGATTCAAGTTTAGTTTGAATCCTAGTTTTGAAATAAATAAAGTTTTGAATTAAAATGTTTTAAAACAACTTTGAATGTTTAAAGTGTATTTTAAATTGAGTTGAATGTAAAAATGAATTTGGTTTTAAATTTCTTTTATTAAGTAAATATTTCTTTAACATGTGATTTAAAAGGATTTAAATTGTTTTAAAAACTTTGTTAAAGTTAAATTTGTATTCATTTTAAATCTTAAATTTAAAATGAAATTTGAAAGTAAATTTAAAAGTAAATTGTTTTAAATGCTTTATTAATGATAATTTAATCATTAATAAGAATAAAGTTTTATCTTAAAGATAATTAAGATTAAATAATTTAGGATAAAATAAATTATTAAGGTAATTAAAAGATAATTAATCGATTAATTTATGATTCGGGTTAATAAATTTAGTAATTAAGGTTTAAATTGATTAATTAAAGTTTAAATTTAATTAATTAAAGGTTAATTAATTTGAAATTAAGAATCATTAATTTGAGAAGTTAAGATTATAAATTAATGGTTAGGAATAAATTAATCAAGTAATTAAGGATGAATTAAGTTGTTGTTAAGTACTTAATTAATTAAGTAATTAGAGATTAATTTATTAGTAATTAGAATTAATTAATTTGTAATTAATAATGGTTAATTAAAGTTTAATTATTTAAGAAAAATAATTAAAGAATAGTTAATAGTTAATGTAGATCATTAACTTGGGTTTAATAAATAATTAATTAATGTGATTAATTTTGATAATTAAATAGATTAATTAATTAAGGTTAATCATTTGTGGAATTGTTTAATTAAGTATAAATACTTAATGAAAGTAATTAAAGGAATAATTACTTAATGTAATTAATGGAGTGTAATTACTAAATGAAATAATTAATTGATAATTACTGATGTAATTAATGGAAGATGATTTAATAATGGAAGTAATTTGGATTTAATTACTTGGAAATTATTCAAGGGATTAATTAAAGGATGATTAATTAAGGAATAATTAATTCATTTAAAGAAGTAATTAAGGGTAGTTAATTACTGAATGTGATTAATCAAGAGTGATTAATAATTATGATTTAATTGAAGATTAATTACTTAATGTAATAAATTTAAATAAAGTAATTAATAATAAAATGTAATTAGGGATCATTAATTAATATAATTAATGATGTAATTAAGAATTTATTTATTAAGAAATAATTAATAAATGAAGTGATTTATTAATGTAATTAATTAAGGAGTAATGTAATTAATTATAGTTAATTAATTAATGAAGTAATTAAAGGTTAATTACTATAAGTGGTTAAGAATAATTAATTTATGAAATTAATTTAATGCTAATTACTTGTATGTAATTAAATGTAAATAAATCAAGGATGATTAATTAAAATAAATATTTGGATGATGATTGATTAATTGATTGATAATTAATTAATAGTGATTTAAGCAAGATTTATAATAATGGAAGTAATTAATTTAATTTACTTTAAATTAATTAGAGATGAAGTAATTAATTTAATTCATTTTAAATTTATTATAGTATGATTTATAGATCATTGCTTATGTATAGATGTATGATATTGTCTACCTTGAATGGTTTGAAATCTCAGATATGAGATAAGTTATACTATGTGATATGGATGTTTGGTTACATAGTGATGATGATATGAATTATCTATTTATGATGATAATGTAGATTATCTATTTGATATTGTGAATTATCTATCTATGTGTATATAGATAAATTAAATTGAATTGTTTTAACTTTAAAACAACTTGGCCCTTAAAAGATACGTTTTGGATTTCGATGAGACCGGGATCGGGTTTCCGTATACCGGAATTCCAGGTCTGGAGACCCGAATACCACATCGATCCAAATTAACGATAGGTCGTGAATCTCAAGTGAAGATGAAGATTCAGAGTGCAAGGGTTATTGTCGTTAACTCTGAGGGTGATTCCAAAACGAGTGTAACGAGATAATGCCTTCGGTTTCGTTCGAACCCGGAACGAACTTGTATGGATTGAATGCTTTCAGCACATCGTCAGGCGGACGATGAGCATTCTAAGTGATATGTTCTGATTAAAGGTAATCGTAAACCTCAAGCCTCATCAACCGGGAATGGCTAAAACAGGGGAGGTGCAGCAAGGCTTCGTGGGTAGCACCCACTGAGAGCAAGATAGATCCCTGTCTAGAGGTCCCTTTTCTTTTATTCGGCTTAGTGTGTGGTTGGTCGCGCCAACTACGGGATTGTCTTGTTCGGAATTATCCAGTAAGGGATGGTTCCGGCTTTGTGTTGCAGGGGATTGGGAGTGATCCTCGGTACGGTGATCTAGGCCACGTACTGTGACGGGCGGTACCCCAGTAGCCCTGCCATTGTATGGAATCCAAACTCCAATAAGTGTCGTACGTTTTAGTTGTGCCCAACTATGTTGGAATGTGAGATGTAAGCATTTCAGCTATTTCTGTATTTTACTTGAAAACCCTAGACCCTATTATAATAAAAATCAGATTTCCTATCAAATGTTTTGGTTAGCGTAAGGTAAAAACTTACCCATGTTTATTTGTGGGGAGTCTTACGTGATACCTTTTCTTTCTAAAGGTTTTGAAGTTAAGCAAGTTTAACCTGTTACTCACACCAGACCCATGTCTGACCCAAGTGTTTATTTCTGTTGTATAAACTCTTGGGTACTCAAATTTTTACGAGTAGCCAAGGGATTCAGGTTTAGCTTTGACGAATATTCTGGAGGAGCAATGGAGCAGGAGGCTTCGGCGTTCGTAGATATAGTATTCCGCTGTGTTGATATCTGTGATAGTGTCTTATCTTGTATTTGAGTTGTAATGTCTAGACAGATGTTTATAACTGTCTAGTAAGTGATGTATATGCAGTGTAACTCTGTAAATTGTTGTATACTATGTAATAGTTTATGTTATTAATATAATTTATTCGTTCCGCTGTGAGATCGTTGTTGTTGTTTCTTTCTTTCTTCTCTTCTTTCTCTTTTCTCACCCCTTTCTTTCTTATTAACGATACGACTTTTTGTGGAGAAAAAGTCGTGGTCGTTACAGTGGTATCAGAGCATAGGTTGAGCGAATGCCTAAGCTTTTGGTTAAGTGAATATCAGAACACTAGGTTGAGTGAATACCTAGGTTCGGAAGGATTGTTCATTAGAGATAGGATCTGTAGCAACCTGTTTGAGTGTATATATATATACGAGAGCGCGTATTTGTTAGTTATATAAAATGGTTTTATATTGTGTTAATTGATCGGTTGAGTGGTATATGGATTCTGGTCAATACGAGTAGCTAACGTTATTGATAGGGATCTCTAAACACTTGACCAGGCCAATGGACACAATATTGTTTTAAAAAGGTAGATGAAATAATTTTACCCAGATATAATTTCTATATATAAAAAAAAAAGTATCATTTTAAATGTATATGGTATTTGTAATGATTGGTTGAGATGATAATAATTTATCATCTAGGATTAGGAGTCTGAGTGTTTGAGGTTGGAGTGTATTTGTCGAGACTGTAAACCTAATACCGTCTCGAGTGAACTTTGCAATTGTGAGGATTTCATCGATCTCTGAAGAAAACCTGTTAAGGTTCGGAGTTTATCTTTGAAGTATGGATGGGTAGAGTTGGATCTGTCGGAGAACAGAAGCGAGT
This sequence comes from Allium fistulosum, assembly GCA_030737815.1. NCBI lineage: Eukaryota > Viridiplantae > Streptophyta > Magnoliopsida > Asparagales > Amaryllidaceae > Allium > Allium fistulosum. The sequence goes on along the minus strand of CM060905.1, from coordinate 727,045,903 downwards.
GATGGTATCTCAGGTAATAGTAGCTGTGTGATGAGACGCAGTGACTATGGATGTTCCCGAAGATGTTTTCTTTGGAACGAGTTTAAGGAGTATGTATACTTCGGTGTTGTGGCTGAGTTCAGCATGGTGTTTCTGTTGATTGAGGTTCGAGTTTCTCGAAGAGCTTTGGTTAGGAAGTCCTTGGCATCAGTGTCAGCAGTGCAGCTCGGAGGTGTTCTCTGTGCCGACAAGGAAGTTTTCTGGCTGAGCAGTTTTCTAGAGGTAAAGTTCAGAAGCAACAGAGTGGATCCATTTCTTCAATGGATTAGATAGATAAGCGTAAGCTGTTCTGATTGGTAAAGGGAGAACAGTTTCTTTGCATTTTGGCTGGGTTGATCGCAAAAGTGACTTGCGATAGTTTGAGTATTCTCTTGGGTATCTAAGATTTTCTGGGATATGTTGTCCAGTCTGTGCTCGTGTTCTTCATCAGCATTTTCATTCTGTTCCAGATCAGAGTGGTGCAGCGGAAGCAGTTTGGGAGTGCATCTCTGGATAAGAGAAGTTAGTTCGGTCTACTGATGTTTGTGAGTAGGATTGTGTTCTGGATTATGGGTAGATCTTGAGAGGATCATTCTGTTGAGTTATTTTTAGTCTAGTTTGTTTCTAGAAGCATCGGCGAAGGTTGAGCTGATCAGGAAGGATGTAGACAGCTCAGGATCGTCTGAAGGATTTTGTAGATAAGAGACGGAGGAATTTGGAATTCGAAGTTGGAGACTTCGTTGTTGTGAAGTTTTTCTCTGGTAAAAGGGAGCTATAAGATGGGTAAGTCTGGGAAGTCAGCTCCGAGGAATATTGGATCTTTTCTATATTCTGTTTTGGATAAGAGTTTGGTCTACTGGATTGAATTGTCAGTTTGGATAACTAGAATTCGATATGTATTTTACGTATCTCTGAGGGAATACGTGTTTGATCTATCTCTGGTTTAGAACCAGCAGTTCTGGAGGAATTGGTTGTTGAGTCAGACTCGTCTGTAGTCTGATATTCTGTTTAGTTTTGTAGATCTAGAGAGTAGAAGCTCTATAGCTTAGTAGTATTGGTTGTTTGGATTGTTTGTAGAGCGAGTATCCCGGTATATATATATATACTTGGGGAAACTCGAGGAAATTCTATTCAGAATTTTTCGCTGGATAGTTAGAATTGTTTGTTTGGATGATTGGTTGCTATGATTGTTAGCATATGGACGATTATACAACCTTGTGATTTAAAAAGATTATTAAATTACCTTTGTTTTAAATTTCGGGGACGAAATTATTTTAAGGGGGGAGGAATGTAATATCCCGGAAATTTGGGGCAATATCAATTTAATAATCTGTTTAAATAATTAAATTGATTTGATAATCTTTGATAATAAATATTTGAATTGATTTAATAATCTAATTAAATAAAATATTTAATTAGTGATTTATCTTTTAAAAGTTTAATAAAATATTTTCTATTTATAATATATATGTATAATTGTATATAGTGTAAATAGTTGGTTTGAATTTAACAAATGAAATTATGTTTTCAAATTTCTAATATATATATTTGGTAATTTGGAAATTATGATTAATATTAAGCTTTCCAAAGATATTTAATAAATAACTATATAGTTTTAAAATACATAATATAAATGTTTAATTGTTTAAAAATAGAATTTAGCTTAAAGTTCAAATTTAAATAAAAGGTTTGTTTATTTCTTTTTAAATATTACTAGATTTGTATGTATTAAAAATAGAAGTTTAAATACAATTTACATATGGTATTAATTCATTGAATAATAGAAGTAATTTATAATCTCTTTTATAAATTATTTAAAATTGTCAAATTTGATATTTTCAAATAATAATTATAATACTTTGTTTTTATAAATATAAATAGACTTTGATAAAATAGAATTGTTATTTTAAATGGTAGTTATATATGCATATATATAACTTGATTTTAAAATTGGATTTTTAAATTTAATTTGAATTTGAATTAAATTTTGAAATTCAAGAGATAAACAATTTTAAAATATTTGGATAAGTTTTCATTTATATATATTTTGTTATAACAAATTCTTTAAAAGAAATTCAAAATGTATACATTTAAATAAGGTATAAAAATCTTTATTAACATTTCAAATATATACTCATTAATAAAAAAAGACACATGTTATTTTCCTAAGACCTCATTTAAACAAGTGTTAAATTGTGGGTAAGGGCTAATGACAAGTGTCATTTAATTTTATTTTTATTTTTTGATAATTTCAGTTTATATAAACAATCATCTTGCATTTTCTTTTTCCTTTTCTAATCTCCTTTCTAAACAAAGAAAACTTCAGCTCAAAACCAAAATCTAAACAAACTCTTCTCAAAAACAAAGAATGCAAATCAAAACCTGGAAACCATTTTCTTCAATCTGAAACAAAATCTGTAATCCATATCTCCATAAACCAAATTGAAATCAAAACCTGTATCATTTCTTCAAATCTGAAATTCACTTTCCTCAAAACAAAAATCAAAAGCCTGTTCTGTTTCAAGGCTGCATATTCATTTTCAAAAAGAATACCTGAACTAAATTCTTTCAAAACCTGGAACCAGAGCCTGTAACCTCTCTTCATGATGCAATCATGAAGCATGTTACTTCAGCAACTCAAGACAAGTATAAAGTTTAAACTAGAGCAAAAGCATGCAAGTTTTAAAATCAAAACAAAGATGCAACTAAAATTTTCAAGGCTGTTTTCAAAGAAATCAACAAAGCTTTTAAACCAGAGGCTCTGTTCTTCCTCAAATCAGTGAGTAACATCATTTTTAAAAGCATAAGTATTGAATATATGTTTGCATGTTGATTACTGGAATGAGTATGCTTTGCATGTATATATATTGGTGAATCTTCTGTGTGTATGAATGCATGTATGTGTGTTTGCTATGTATCTGCTCTTATCTGTTCTTGGTTCCAGATGCAAGAATTTGGTGAAAACCCATTATCACTTGATATGATCTTTATCAGTGTTTAAGATTCAAACAGAAGTTGTTTGTTAAATCATGAAGTAAAGTTTAAAATTTTAAATCAAGTTAGAATAAAATTTTAATGTCTCTGAAAATTTAAAAAGAACAGAGCTAACTTAAGATAAGTAAAAATTCAAACATCCTAATTTATTAAGTCAGATATATAATCTGAGATCTTAATCAAAGACGTGATTTTTAAAACTAAAATCACGATTTTTAGAAATGGAATGAGGGAGCAGTTTAAGATTCAACAGATTTTGCATTTTGGGTGGGTTTTGGCGATCTAGGTGATTGGGAAAGACGTGGTTCTCACTGGAGGTAGCTGAATGATGGGTGAGGTCGGCAAAAATGTCAGATGGAGGAGTAGGCCATTGTGGCGGCGGTGGATGATCAGGAAAGTTTGTAGCCCTAGTTTTTAATAGGTCAGGATATTTGATTGGTACGACTCTACTGTTTGATCGAGTGCAACAAGACTCAGGAGGATGGAAGCTAGAGTTATGTCGAAGTCGTGGCCGGAATTTCAGATTTTCTGGTGATCGGCGTTTCGTGATTGAGGCGTTGTCAGGTTTTGGGTCTGTGAAGTGGGTTCTATTTCCAGGTATGAGGAGTCATCTCGAATTCGATTTCGAGCTTAGTATTTCGATCTGATGATCGAGTTGGGTGATTGAGTGATTTTGGATGTGGGAAGATCATCACTGATGATCGGAGACGATCAGTGCCACCGTGCACGTGTACGGTTCACTTTCTATTTTCTGGTGAAGTTGATTTGGTTTACTCGAGTAAATTTATATTTTGACTCGAAGTAATCTGATAAATTTCTCGAGGGAGTTGGGTTTTTGACTCGAAGCATTAAGGTATGGCTCGGGTAAATAATTTTGGAGACAGGTTTTCAAAATCTGTCTGTTTAAAATTTAAAAACTGGAATTTAAATTATAAAGCAAGGATTTAAAATAAGTTTTAAATCTAAGTTAAAATCAGGATTCAAGTTTAGTTTGAATCCTAGTTTTGAAATAAATAAAGTTTTGAATTAAAATGTTTTAAAACAACTTTGAATGTTTAAAGTGTATTTTAAATTGAGTTGAATGTAAAAATGAATTTGGTTTTAAATTTCTTTTATTAAGTAAATATTTCTTTAACATGTGATTTAAAAGGATTTAAATTGTTTTAAAAACTTTGTTAAAGTTAAATTTGTATTCATTTTAAATCTTAAATTTAAAATGAAATTTGAAAGTAAATTTAAAAGTAAATTGTTTTAAATGCTTTATTAATGATAATTTAATCATTAATAAGAATAAAGTTTTATCTTAAAGATAATTAAGATTAAATAATTTAGGATAAAATAAATTATTAAGGTAATTAAAAGATAATTAATCAATTAATTTATGATTCGGGTTAATAAATTTAGTAATTAAGGTTTAAATTGATTAATTAAAGTTTAAATTTAATTAATTAAAGGTTAATTAATTTGAAATTAAGAATCATTAATTTGAGAAGTTAAGATTATAAATTAATGGTTAGGAATAAATTAATCAAGTAATTAAGGATGAATTAAGTTGTTGTTAAGTACTTAATTAATTAAGTAATTAGAGATTAATTTATTAGTAATTAGAATTAATTAATTTGTAATTAATAATGGTTAATTAAAGTTTAATTATTTAAGAAAAATAATTAAAGAATAGTTAATAGTTAATGTAGATCATTAACTTGGGTTTAATAAATAATTAATTAATGTGATTAATTTTGATAATTAAATGGATTAATTAATTAAGGTTAATCATTTGTGGAATTGTTTAATTAAGTATAAATACTTAATGAAAGTAATTAAAGGAATAATTACTTAATGTAATTAATGGAGTGTAATTACTAAATGAAATAATTAATTGATAATTACTGATGTAATTAATGGAAGATGATTTAATAATGGAAGTAATTTGGATTTAATTACTTGGAAATTATTCAAGGGATTAATTAAAGGATGATTAATTAAGGAATAATTAATTCATTTAAAGAAGTAATTAAGGGTAGTTAATTACTGAATGTGATTAATCAAGAGTGATTAATAATTATGATTTAATTGAAGATTAATTACTTAATGTAATTAATTTAAATAAAGTAATTAATAATAAAATGTAATTAGGGATCATTAATTAATATAATTAATGATGTAATTAAGAATTTATTTATTAAGAAATAATTAATAAATGAAGTGATTTATTAATGTAATTAATTAAGGAGTAATGTAATTAATTATAGTTAATTAATTAATGAAGTAATTAAAGGTTAATTACTATAAGTGGTTAAGAATAATTAATTTATGAAATTAATTTAATGCTAATTACTTGTATGTAATTAAATGTAAATAAATCAAGGATGATTAATTAAAATAAATATTTGGATGATGATTGATTAATTGATTGATAATTAATTAATAGTGATTTAAGCAAGATTTATAATAATGGAAGTAATTAATTTAATTTACTTTAAATTAATTAGAGATGAAGTAATTAATTTAATTCATTTTAAATTTATTATAGTATGATTTATAGATCATTGCTTATGTATAGATGTATGATATTGTCTACCTTGAATGGTTTGAAATCTCAGATATGAGATAAGTTATACTATGTGATATGGATGTTTGGTTACATAGTGATGATGATATGAATTATCTATTTATGATGATAATGTAGATTATCTATTTGATATTGTGAATTATCTATCTATGTGTATATAGATAAATTAAATTGAATTGTTTTAACTTTAAAACAACTTGGCCCTTAAAAGATACGTTTTGGATTTCGATGAGACCGGGATCGGGTTTCCGTATACCGGAATTCCAGGTCTGGAGACCCGAATACCACATCGATCCAAATTAACGATAGGTCGTGAATCTCAAGTGAAGATGAAGATTCAGAGTGCAAGGGTTATTGTCGTTAACTCTGAGGGTGATTCCAAAACGAGTGTAACGAGATAATGCCTTCGGTTTTGTTCGAACCCGGAACGAACTTGTATGGATTGAATGCTTTCAGCACATCGTCAGGCGGACGATGAGCATTCTAAGTGATATGTTCTGATTAAAGGTAATCGTAAACCTCAAGCTTCATCAACCAGGAATGGCTAAAACAGGGGAGGTGCAGCAAGGCTTCGTGGGTAGCACCCACTGAGAGCAAGATAGATCCCTGTCTAGAGGTCCCTTTTCTTTTATTCGGCTTAGTGTGTGGTTGGTCGCGCCAACTACGGGATTGTCTTGTTCGGAATTATCCAGTAAGGGATGGTTCCGGCTTTGTGTTGCAGGGGATTGGGAGTGATCCTCGGTACGGTGATCTAGGCCACGTACTGTGACGGGCAGTACCCCAGTAGCCCTGCCATTGTATGGAATCCAAACTCCAATAAGTGTCGTACGTTTTAGTTGTGCCCAACTATGTTGGAATGTGAGATGTAAGCATTTCAGCTATTTCTGTATTTTACTTGAAAACCCTAGACCCTATTATAATAAAAATCAGATTTCCTATCAAATGTTTTGGTTAGCGTAAGGTAAAAACTTACCCATGTTTATTTGTGGGGAGTCTTACGTGATACCTTTTCTTTCTAAAGGTTTTGAAGTTAAGCAAGTTTAACCTGTTACTCACACCAGACCCATGTCTGACCCAAGTGTTTATTTCTGTTGTATAAACTCTTGGGTACTCAAATTTTTACGAGTAGCCAAGGGATTCAGGTTTAGCTTTGACGAATATTCTGGAGGAGCAATGGAGCAGGAGGCTTCGGCGTTCGTAGATATAGTATTCCGCTGTGTTGATATCTGTGATAGTGTCTTATCTTGTATTTGAGTTGTAATGTCTAGACAGATGTTTATAACTGTCTAGTAAGTGATGTATATGCAGTGTAACTCTGTAAATTGTTGTATACTATGTAATAGTTTATGTTATTAATATAATTTATTCGTTCCGCTGTGAGATCGTTGTTGTTGTTTCTTTCTTTCTTCTCTTCTTTCTCTTTTCTCACCCCTTTCTTTCTTATTAACGATACGACTTTTTGTGGAGAAAAAGTCGTGGTCGTTACAGAATGGTGTCAGATGTCAAAGGTGAACTGATACTGGTAATAGTATATATAACAGTGTAATTAACTAACAGCAGTATATTTCAATTGTCGTTTCAATTGAAATCAAATTTAATAAATAAAAGAACGTTAATCGTGAGTGATTGCTCACCTTTCGAGGCTAGAGAAAACAGTGGATGACACGGGTACGCACACTGATACGGCCACTGAAATTTAGTTACGAATCCAAACACGAGTCCAAACAACATGGTTGGCACGAAATTGACGGATAAGCTGATACGAGAATTTGATGAGGCAATTAGAATCAGTCGATATAAATTTAACTAAATATATATATTATTTTCTTTTCTTAAAATCAATATGTTAAATAAAATAATAATAATTATTATAATAAAATAAATATATAAAATAAAATCATCGTTTTAAATTAAAACCCATGATGCAGCTATACAAATAAACGTATAACAAGTAGATTCTATACGAAATATACATATAGGAAATATATATATAAAATAAACCTTTGTATGAAATCAACGTTATAACTATTCAGTAAAATACATATAAAACTTACATATAACGGACTGAAATATATATATATACAACATAGAAAACTGAATCATAAAACAGAGCTTGGGTACACAAAATAGAGAAGAAGAAAATATATAACTCGTATATGTTCACAGCAGCTAAAGAAACATTTAAAACACTGTCCCTACATATCTACTGTAACCTCATCACCAATCTTTAATATATCTTCATATAAAAGCTTTAGTGTACTAGTTACAGGAAATACACACAACCCAAAGTTTGTACAAATATTTAGACCAAAGAAGACACATTAGTATTATAATTTTCATCATAAATATATATGCTGACATGATTTATATGAGCCGATACAAAACAAATGTAACCTATATACCTATTGTCATATAACACAAGTATGCATGCAGTCCAACATCAATCTTTAAATAATTTAAATATGCAGACATTTAGTAAAATACATTACCTATCAAGGACAAAGTGGAGTTTGCAAAGTCAGTACAACAAAAGTCTACCAGAAAACAAAAGTTTGCAAAGGTTTTATACCTATATAACTTACACTTAATAATCAGACAACTTAAAAACTTTATGAACAACAAACTTCATATATAAAATAAATTTTGTACAGCCAACTTATATCTAATAGCTGCCATACTATACTACATATACATATAACTCTAAAAAAAACTAATATACAAAATATACGTATGTACTTACAAAGGAGAGAAGAAGGCTGTGATTCGCGCCGTATGGTAGCTCGGTCGATGGAGCAAAGGGTCGAGGCTCGCTTGGGTTTGGAATGGTGAACGTGTGTGAGGCCTTGTCTCGAGTTTGAATTGATGGAATGTGGACGACGGCTGGGTTAATGGCGGAGGATAGATCTGACGTGAGGGAGGATGGTTCTCTGCTATGAAATGGTGATGGCCGAGCATGGTGGAAGTGATTAGGGGTTTGGCCGTAGCTTGGGTTGGTCGAGTGCTCTTCGGCATGGCAGGGGAGGGGCACGAAGGAACAGAGCCGGTGGTCACGTGGTGTCTGGGAGGTGGGGTCCGTGGGGACGGAAGTTGTGGTGGTGGAGGCGGGCTAAGCGGAGGAGGCTTCGGGATTGGTGAGATTGAAGTGGGCGGTGGAACATAAGGGGAGGTGGGACGAGTTGAAGAAGAACAGCAGTTTTAATTTTTTTTTCTTAATAAAGCATGAACAAGAAATGAAGGCAGAGAGCCCAAAGTGAACATATCAATATGCGAACGGTAAAAATCAAAAGCCAGTGAAACCCAAAAGTCAAAATGCTGAATTCAAAGAATAATTAATAGGTAGTGGCTATTGGATTTAACGGAGGAAATTGAATGGACGCAAGAACCCAAAAGGTACGAAGTGGGTACCGATACAGTTACTGTTTTTCGCAAATTCCATCGCGTATCGGGCTCCGAAACACAAAGATGAATATACCACAGAGATCAGCACGATGAGACGATCAAAACGGTATACTGATATCAGTGGTATGATTGAATTATAAAAATTCGAATTTTTCTACTGACGGAAAATGCAAGAAAAACGCTGAAAAATAAGATCGACGGAGCCAAAGATGTCCGAATTTGGAAAAACGACAAACTGAAATCTTGCTCAGAAGATGGTTTGGAATTTTTCTATGTAAAAATATTTAGGTTTCGAAAACATTTTATTTTCAACGTTTTTTAACTGATTGAATTGAAGTGAATTTACGCGCGAAATAAACTTTCTCATTTTCGGACGAAAATTTACCAGTTGCTATGTTTAACTAGACGTATTCCAAATATAAATTTTTATTTCAAAATTTTATCGTTTAAAATTTCACAAAATTTCAACTAATTACGTTATTAAAACCGTTGAAATTTACGGGTCGTTACACTCTCCCCCACTCAAAACTTTTCGTCCCCGAAAAGTAACGAGGTAGGAGAATAGAAACAACCAGAAGAAAACAGATTTGAAAAAACAGAATAACAATTAATTTAAACCATATAAATTCAAATTTAAATTAATTGATATTCAATAATTGATTTAATCCATTTGATTTCACTGAAATCATTCTCAACTATTTCTAGATTGATTTTCTTATTATCCAATCATCTTTAATTAACAGTTTCAAATCATAAATTTGAATAGTCATTTATTACAATCATATTTTATTTCAGCAATTTAAATTCTTCTTTATTCCAAATTATTGTTAAATTTATTCTACTTAATATATCTGATCACATATATTTAGCCCATATACATTAATTTAACCCATAAAAGTTCCAATTTAAATAAATTTATATTCACTAACTGCCTTTAAATTCAAGGTATTTTCATAAGTTGATCTAATTTCAATTTATTAATTAACCCTAACAAAATTTATTTTTCAATTATCTTATTATTCTATTTATCTCTATTAACATTTTATAATTAAAATTTAAGTGTACAACATTTATTATAACCACTCAAATTTTATTTATAAATTCAATTTATATTATATATTATCCAATTACATATTCAACTTCTGAATGATTTAGGTAAGTTGTATTAGAATGCAGTTGAACAATATACAAATAAAAATTTTCCCAATTCAACTATTCAAGTTTAATTATTTATTCCAAATTTGGTTTTATTTATAATTAAAATCATCCTTTAACAAAATTTAAGAATTAAATTTCCGATTAACTTTAAACAATTAAGAGATATATATATATATATTTATATCAAATTAAATTAAAATTTTTAAAATAAGGTACTTATACATATATATAAATCAAATTATACTGAAGAAATTCAAATCGAAATATTTTTCAAAACAAAACCGTAGCAAAGCTACAGAATAGTATCTCCACTTCGAAACTCGAAAATGGATGTCGATGATGCGGCCGCCATCACCGAGATTATTTTCCAGCGACAAAGAGAAGAGCACTGATTTCAACATTTTAAAATTCTTTGAAACGATTCTATTCGAAAATACTTTAAATACTCTATACTTTTAAAATTTTAAAACTAAAGTTCGAAATCACTGGAAACTAAATTCTCAAATTTCTGAATTAAATTCATTTCAAATTCCAAATCAATTTATAAACCGTATTTATAAATTTATTTAGAACAATAAATGATAATCAAATATTATCATTTCAAACAAACAATTTAATTAACCTATTAAATTCCAGAAAATTTTACTTATTATTTCACAAGATAATCAAACAAATTTATTTCATTTTCCAAATTTGAAAATAATATGGTGTCAGTTTGTTCTGTTCAAGTGTTTTGAAAATCCTATCGATAGCGTTGATCAGACGAATCGATCGAAAACCCAAATCAACATCAACAACTCAAACAACACAATATATTTTTAAAACAATTTAAATATAATTTTACAAATACAATTCATCGCTCGATGATACAAGAATAGATTTCAAAACATGTATAGAGATTCAAATTGGATGGAAATCAAATCAAAGAAAATTTTGATTCGAAAAATAAGTTTGAAACAGAAGATAAGATAATTCAATTAACACAATCGGAAGATGGATGAGTTTATTTAATTCACGGGCAACCTTAACCGGGTCGTCCGTAACTTCAAGAATAAGATCGATGTTGAATTTCGAGGTAAATCAACACTCGATCTCAAGAGATGGAATTCAGGTATAGCAGGTAATAGATAGCATCGTAAACCGAGGATACAGAAATCTCCGGTAAATCAATGCCTATTATAAAGGAGTTTACTCCTTTACGAATTATTCGAAGATTGGCGAGACCGCCGATCTATTATAGATAACATTCAGAATGGAGTTATGAGGTGCTCCAGAATTTGAAAGGAGACGAATAGTGAAGGACACGAATGAATTTCAGAACCGAGGGGAACGTTCCAAAATTCAAGGAATTGAGTCAAAGGAAGAGATTGAAACTCGAATCAGAGTGATTCTGTAAATACATTTACCCTATATGTTGAGTTTTGCCTAGAGCTACCAAAGCTCTGATACGAACTGTAACGACCCGCCATTTTGGACCATTCGCGTCCATTATAAGTGTATAGGTAGACACTCATGCCGGAGTTGAATTGCTCAAAATACCGCGTTGTTAATTTAAATTTGGCAAAACTGAACATATACAGTAAATAGATATAATCACAGATCACAGACACAGAGTAATAAATGCAGCGGAAATAAAAGAGATAGTAGTTCATGAAGCTACTATATGAGTATAAAAATACATCAGAGTTTACAACAGAAGAGTAATACGATACATCAGATACAAATCAGAATACATCAATGGAATCATCGAATACTGAAAGCAGAATAGATGGCTGGATCTTCAAGCAAAGCTCCAACTCCAAAGGTGAGTCTCGAATACTGGTACACTCAGTCTGACCCGAGCGTAAAGCAAAAACACAAGACACTCGAGTCAGGATTAACATTCTTATATTAATAAATCCAACTCAAGTGAAATAGCAATTGAAATACAAGTAACTCAAAGGATGTTTGGAATAACCATCCTTTAAGGATCCGTTAAACTATCTACTAGGTAGTAATGTACGCTAAGTAGATAATGTCTATCATTAATATAAAGATATCAAAGTAGGGTTAAGCAGGGCCCATACACCTCTTAACCTGTTTATTCCCAAAAGCATATACAAGACCGTAGTTTCCCCAAAACCGGAAGTCACCAGAGGGCAATCCATATACTAAAGGTACAAATCAAAATCGTAGTGGTCGCGAATAGGATAATCAGTATGACAAGGTACATGAGGCGATACCAACTAGGATACTAGTAGTTGCCTGATCCGGACTGATGTTGGGCATAGCAGCTACTACCCCAACACCGCGAACAACACTCCCATAATCGAGGGGTGCACCCAAATCGAATCACAAAAGTAATAGATATGGTATCGAAGAAGTGTGTCCGCTAGAGATGGCGATCCTCAATGGCCCGGCGCGGCTCCTGTTTTAGTCATGTCAAGGGTCATCCAAAATCGTTCTCTTTCTTCAGTCAACGCGTTCATCAAAACCATCCACTTCGTTCTGGATCAACACTCCACGTATAGTTATTAAAGTGGTTTCGGTTCAGATAGAGAGTATATCCATTACCGATCCCGGTCTCTTTAATAACTTTCGTAATTATTACACCGATTGGTCGTTTATACATTTCAAAAAAAACCAAATCAATTTCAATTTCAAATAGAATTCGTAAATCAACATTTCATTTGTCTTTCTAAAACAATTTCCAAATTTTCGTTTCAAAACTTCCAATTTTCCGTTTCAAAATCTTATAATTCAATTTCAATTTCTATTTAAAACAATTCAAATATTGATTCAAGTTCGTATATAAGTTTCATTCCGAAATCATTTAAATAAATTCTATTTAACATTCAAATCAATTTAAACTCATTTATCGATTTCATTCAATATTCGTTAAGTTACTTTATCATTCAAAACAATTTCTATTAAATTTCCAATTCATTTAATCAATTCTTAAGTTCAACTTCATTAAAACAAAACTTACAATTTTGAATTAAACTAAATTCGTCAAATAATTCTCCAATTACAAGTCTTACATTAATTCCAAAAATATCACATTTCATTTTTGTTAAAGAAATCCAATTTCACTTATTTACTTACTTAAATGATTTTCCAAACTTTATTAATAAAGAAACTCAATTTCAAGTATTACAAAGTAAAATTCACTTATTCAAAATTCAATTTAATTTAATCATTAAATAATTCAATCTTATTTAATTATTAAATAATTCAAAACTTAATTATTAAATAATTTCAAAGTTTAATAATTTCAAACTTAATTATAATTTCCAACTTAATTATTAAATCATCTCAAAGTTTAATAATTTCAAACTTAATTATAATTTCCAACTTAACTCAATAGTTTCTCAACTTAAACAACATTCTTTCATCAATTACATTTTTAATAATTTGTTTCAGATTATTAAACATTAACATTTCCTTTCACTTAAATTCAAATTTCAACTTCATTTCAAAACCATATTATTTATTCAAATAAAATCCTTATTTTATTTCAAAATCAAGTTATTGACCAATCGGGTTTATTTAATTTTCTATCCTAGGTCAAAGTTCAATTTTGGGTATTTATCATTTCAACCCGATTCCAATTCAATTAAAAATCAAAGCATAACAGAGGGAACTTGCAGTGTGATAACTGGGATGGTGTCAAAGTAAATAAACAAGCAATAACAACAATCAATATCAATCCAATAATCAATTCAAATAATCCCGAAATAACCGTATTAATTCATATTGTTATTTGTACGAATTAATATAATCATTTCTAGAATCTACACTATCATTTCATGTAGATTAAAGATTATTACATTACGGTTTTCACCTGTTATCTATTTACAATTTCATACATCATCAGTTTAAGCAACATACAATTGATGGTTCAAGATGTAGTTAACAATCTTACGTGTCAATAAATTTAACAGTTAAAGGGGTCATATTATACAAATGTCCGTTAATCAAATTTAACATTTAATTATCCTATATCAAGTTCAATTTCATACTATTTATCAATTTAACATTAACAATTTTAACGTCCAATATAAACATCAACAATCAATCAATTATCAGCCAAACTGTATTATCATCGCATAAATAATTAACAGATAATGGTGTCAGATGTCAAAGGTGAACTGATACTGGTAATAGTATATATAACAGTGTAATTAACTAACAGCAGTATATTTCAATTGTCGTTTCAATTGAAATCAAATTTAATAAATAAAAGAACGTTAATCGTGAGTGATTGCTCACCTTTCGAGGCTAGAGAAAACAGTGGATGACACGGGTACGCACACTGATACGGCCACTGAAATTTAGTTACGAATCCAAACACGAGTCCAAACAACAAGGTTGGCACGAAATTGACGGATAAGCTGATACGAGAATTTGATGAGGCAATTAGAATCAGTCGATATAAATTTAACTAAATATATATATTATTTTCTTTTCTTAAAATCAATATGTTAAATAAAATAATAATAATTATTATAATAAAATAAATATATAAAATAAAATCATCGTTTTAAATTAAAACCCATGATGCAGCTATACAAATAAACGTATAACAAGTAGATTCTATACGAAATATACATATAGGAAATATATATATAAAATAAACCTTTGTATGAAATCAACGTTATAACTATTCAGTAAAATACATATAAAACTTACATATAACGGACTGAAATATATATATATATACAACATAGAAAACTGAATCATAAAACAGAGCTTGGGTACACAAAATAGAGAAGAAGAAAATATATAACTCGTATATGTTCACAGCAGCTAAAGAAACATTTAAAACACTGTCCCTACATATCTACTGTAACCTCATCACCAATCTTTAATATATCTTCATATAAAAGCTTTAGTGTACTAGTTACAGGAAATACACACAACCCAATGTTTGTACAAATATTTAGACCAAAGAAGACACATTAGTATTATAATTTTCATCATAAATATATATGCTGACATGATTTATATGAGCCGATACAAAACAAATGTAACCTATATACCTATTGTCATATAACACAAGTATGCATGCAGTCCAACATCAATCTTTAAATAATTTAAATATGCAGACATTTAGTAAAATACATTACCTATCAAGGACAAAGTGGAGTTTGCAAAGTCAGTACAACAAAAGTCTACCAGAAAACAAAAGTTTGCAAAGGTTTTATACCTATATAACTTACACTTAATAATCAGACAACTTAAAAACTTTATGAACAACAAACTTCATATATAAAATAAATTTTGTACAGCCAACTTATATCTAATAGCTGCCATACTATACTACATATACATATAACTCTAAAAAAAACTAATATACAAAATATACGTATGTACTTACAAAGGAGAGAAGAAGGCTGTGATTCGCGCCGTATGGTAGCTCGGTCGATGGAGCAAAGGGTCGAGGCTCGCTTGGGTTTGGAATGGTGAACGTGTGTGAGGCCTTGTCTCGAGTTTGAATTGATGGAATGTGGACGACGGCTGGGTTAATGGCGGAGGATAGATCTGACGTGAGGGAGGATGGTTCTCTGCTATGAAATGGTGATGGCCGAGCATGGTGGAAGTGATTAGGGGTTTGGCCGTAGCTTGGGTTGGTCGAGTGCTCTTCGGCATGGCAGGGGAGGGGCACGAAGGAACAGAGCCGGTGGTCACGTGGTGTCTGGGAGGTGGGGTCCGTGGGGACGGAAGTTGTGGTGGTGGAGGCGGGCTAAGCGGAGGAGGCTTCGGGATTGGTGAGATTGAAGTGGGCGGTGGAACATAAGGGGAGGTGGGACGAGTTGAAGAAGAACAGCAGTTTTAATTTTTTTTTCTTAATAAAGCATGAACAAGAAATGAAGGCAGAGAGCCCAAAGTGAACATATCAATATGCGAACGGTCAAAATCAAAAGCCAGTGAAACCCAAAAGTCAAAATGCTGAATTCAAAGAATAATTAATAGGTAGTGGCTATTGGATTTAACGGAGGAAATTGAATGGACGCAAGAACCCAAAAGGTACGAAGTGGGTACCGATACAGTTACTGTTTTTCGCAAATTCCATCGCGTATCGGGCTCCGAAACACAAAGATGAATATACCACAGAGATCAGCACGATGAGATGATCAAAACGGTATACTGATATCAGTGGTATGATTGAATTATAAAAATTCGAATTTTTCTACTGACGGAAAATGCAAGAAAAACGCTGAAAAATAAGATCGACGGAGCCAAAGATGTCCGAATTTGGAAAAACGACAAACTGAAATCTTGCTCAGAAGATAGTTTGGAATTTTTCTATGTAAAAATATTTAGGTTTCGAAAACATTTTATTTTCAACGTTTTTTAACTGATTGAATTGAAGTGAATTTACGCGCGAAATAAACTTTCTTATTTTCGGACGAAAATTTACCAGTTGCTATGTTTAGCTAGACGTATTCCAAATATAAATTTTTATTTCAAAATTTTATCGTTTAAAATTTCACAAAATTTCAACTAATTACGTTATTAAAACCGTTGAAATTTACGGGTCGTTACAAGCTCCCAAAGGACCGGGGGATGGCATATTCGTGAGTTACCTAGTTATAGGGGTAACCCGGCCTTGTTGGCAGAGAGCAGTTTGTCTCTCGGAGCGTCCAGCCAGAGGAATTTCTTTCGTGGCATAGGAAGTTCCTTAGCCTGACCATTCGTTGGAAAATCCAAAGAAAAAATACGAACCCTTTACGATTGAAATTGTATAACCTGTCTCCTTAGGAGGCAGCTATAGCAGGCATAATATAATGGTACCTATGCTGGCTAAGATAAATATTGTATTTTCGAAAGAATTTTAACACTATGCACTAGTAATAATATTAAAAGAGTTTTCTTTTGCGTAGTAAGCATGTTTGACTATCATAAAAAGAAATCTCCTCCAAGTCTGCGATTGCATTGTGTGTGTGGTGGGAGGTCTTATGGTAGTTTCATTTTCCAAAAGCATTGCGAAATTGTTTTATTTTCTTTGTTGTTGATTGTTTAAAGATAAACTGTTTTAGTTCTCACACCAGTCACCATGACTGACCTGGAGTTTATTGTTTCCTTCCTAAACTCTGGGTGCCCATCATTTTCCACACGGGCAGTCTAGAGTTAGGTTATTAGGTCATTCTGGATTCAGGAGATGCTGTGGAGCTCAGTGGCGAGCTGGATGGCGAAACGTATCACTTGTATATGATATTATTTATTCCGCTGTGTATTCTGTATATGGACAAGTTCATATAACTGTCCAGTGATGTATTGTTGCTGTAAACTACGATGATGATGATATAATGTATAAAATGATATAGTTCTTTGTTTTAAAGATTATTCATTTATCTATTATATGTTGTTCCACTGCGAATGTGAGATTCTGATATTGTTTCTGTGTTCTTTTTCTTTCTTTTCTTCTATCTTCTCCTACCTCTTCTTTTTCTCCATAATAATTCGGTTTTCCGGCATTCGATTTTTTGGCAGTTGATACAGTGGTCGTATTAATGTCGATTTTCGAGCGACGAAAAATTAGAGTCATTACATTTGGTATCAGAGCATATGGTTAAGCGACAATCATGGCTCTGTTGGGTGTTACTCATTAGAGATAGAGTGAGTAGTACTCTAGAATGAGTTGAGTGTAATAATAGATATGAGCGCGTATTTGTTAGTGAATATAATTTTTTTTTTATTGTGATGATTGATTTGTTGAGTGGTATATGGATTCTGGTCGATATAGTCCATACAACTCTATCGATAGGGATCTCTAAACACTTGTTCAGAACCATTCGGCACGATATTGTTTTAAATTGGGTAAATGAAATAATTTTACCTCGATTATATTTTGTATATAAAGAAATAATTTTTCAGTGTTAAAGTGTATATAATTGATTGTTTGGTTGTTGAAAATGTAAATATATATAAGTTAATAAAAGTTGTTTGAATAAGTTAAATAAAACAACAATTGTAAAAGAAATTATATAAGAAAATGAATTATAATTATGAAATTATAATTAAAATGATTTACAATGGTAAAATAATCTTATATATAAGAAGTGAAATTTTATAAGTAAAAGATTTGTAAATTTGATTTATAATCTGAAATAAAATTCCAGGGAAATGTTTTTGAAAGGATTTGATACTTTGGAAAATTGTTTTAGAGAAATGAAAACTCTAAACTCTTTTCAGGTCGTTGGAAAATAATTCCGATGATGATCGCGACATCATTGGTGTTCATTTTTGAGTTTCCAAAAGAGGAATTGCTGCCAGATTATTTTAAATGAAAGTTGTTTGGAAAATTTGGATTTTGTTTTGGAAATTCAAAAGATAAATTGAATTGATTTCAAAATGGTTTTGAAAGGTTGAAAAAACTGTGGAATCCTATTTTAAATATTTATGGGAATGATAAATGGATTGATAACTTATACCATTTGAGTTTTTGATAGAATAAATTTAACTTAAAGAATGGAGTTAAATTAAAGTAAGTATAAGTGAATCAATTAAATCTAAGTTGTGATTGTTGAATATAAGTAATCAAGTTTTGAACTTATAATATCAGATAATAAATTCGACTTTGGTAAAAGTTAAATAGAATTAGAATCTAAATTGGATTTATGAGTGGAAACTTAAGTAATGCTGAATGAAGTTGATTTTGATATCAAAATAAATTAATCAAGTGAATTAAATGAATGTGAACTTGAGTTATATAAATGAAATTCAATTTTATTTGTAAAATGAATTAGCAATTGAATTAACAAATGAATTGAATGTTAATCAATCTAATGCAAGTAGATTGATATGAAACAATGGATATAAGTGTTAATTCATTAAAAGCTAATGTAATTGGAAGTTGAATAATTGAAAGAAAAATCACTACACCACAAAAGGCTTTTAATAGCGTTTGATAAACGCTGTAATATGATACAACAACGTTATTACAAACGCTGTATAATGACATGCTGTCGTATATACATAACTTACAACAGCTTTTCTTCAAACGCTGTTGAAACAACTCTATGACAGCGTTTATTACGAGCTGTCAATAATATTTTTACAACGTTTTCAGACATGCTGTATTATGTTTCAACAGCGTTTATAATTTAGTTGTCGAAGATGTTCAAATTCTACTTTAACTGTTTACAATAGCTTTTTCTAAACGCTGTTACTGAATCATCAACAATTTCGACAGCGTGTTAAAAACGCTGTGATTGAATCATCAACCATTTCGACAGCATGTAATAAACGCTGTTATTGACAGTTTCAAGATAATTACAGCACGAATTAAACGCTGTTGTTTCTTCATTGACAGCATTAATCAAACGCTGTCTTCTATTTATATAACAGCTTTAATATTCCACTCTATTTTTGAATATTCCAAAACTATATTTTAAGCATATTCAAGCAACTAGTATATATAACAGGTTCTAATAACTATTAATTGGTTACATAAACTAGTTAAGAGAATATTAATAAACAAAAGACATCCATAAACCAAGTTTCAATAATATCCATAAACAAAAATAACAAAGTAAACCAAGTTGCCACAAATTCTGTTAAACAAAGACACGTTATATGTTAAGTAAAAGTATAATATCAATACAGTAAGTCCACACCAAATGCCAACAACAAAACGTGCATCTAAAAAGTTTCATATGCTTGCTACTTGCTACGGAAGAAGAATGTGTCATCGCCATCTTTAATTACCTGCAATGAAGAAATTTGAAATGATCAGTGAGTAAACGCCATCTAAAAATTTGAAGTTTCATATGCTACTTGCTACTTGCTATTTGCAGAAGTGTTGGCAGTGTAGTGGGAGACTGTTTGTAAGCAGCTATAAATGGTTGTGGATGGAATGACAGTGAAATGAATGTCAGAGAATGATAGTGAAGGATGATTTCAGTGATGAATGTACTGTGTCAGGCTGTTATGCTTGTTTGGATGTTGAAGTGAAGTTATGTTGTAGGTGATATGGCTGCTTGTATGCAATTGCGTATTTCAGGTGAAGTGTTAGAGTAGATGGTGGTCGTGCGATTTGGTTGTTGCTGGTGGTATTAGCAGTAGGGAAAGCAATAGAGATGTAAGAGAAGTATGAAAACAGAGAAGAGAAATGGAATTGTGATCAGTGAATTTTTTTTCAAACACAGTTTGTAACTGCAATGAAGCAAAATGCAAAGCAAACTTTTTATACATAAACTCCAACAGAAATGCAGTGTGATGCAAATTGGGAATACCAACTGCAATGAAACAAAATGCACAGAAAATAGAATGTAACAAAGATAATGCAGTAAGTAGAGAAGGAAGTGCACAATGACTTGAAAACAAACAGAAACGTAGTGTAACAGAAGATGCAATGTTCACAGAGAACAAAATGAAGCAACTAATGCAATGAAAACCTGAAACAAGTAATGCAAGCAATTTTTTTATGTATAAGAAAATGCAACTTGGAAAAAAGGAAATAAAATATATTTTTTTTGTTTTGAAATTGTAATTTTTTAAATATGCAAATGCAACTAGAAATCTAGAATAAGAAGAAGCTCAAAATTCGTCCACCCGAATACCCTTGCACAATTCTATCAACAAAACCAACTCCTCACCGCCAACTTCTACATAACTGCTAACATACCCAAATTCGTCCACCCGATCATATCACCACCCTCAAACAAGTACTCACTGCTTCACAAAAAATCAATATCCACCATTGCCCAAATACTTCAACCACTTCACGTATAAATATCATCGTTTCTGCCTTACCAAACTACTGCACAGACCATACTTCTCCAACTATATATAGTGCACATCCTTTCACCACTGCATTGCCTTGCTTCGACCAACTCTCCCCTGAGCACCCATCATTCTACAGCAAACTTCAACAACCACTCTGCCAACATTTCCTGACAACACATTCTTCAACCATTATCCACTTCTACATAACCTTTACAGCCATTAACTTGTTGCTCATTCACTTCCAATCACCAGAGTACACTGTCTTTCAACCTCACTCTTCACCAGTGCACATCGGTGCTACAACCTGCTTCATACGACAACTAACCCATTTCAACCACCGCAACCAAACCTCCTCAAACCACTTCTGTCACCATCTTACTGCAATAGTTCCACCTCCACAGCATCAACAACATACAACCCATATCTTCATCATCAACAACTATACTTCACTACCCTACTTTACAGCAGCCACAACCAAATTAATACAACAGTCACCATTCCTTAACAAACAACCAAATCCCCAATATTTAACCTCCAACTGACATACCCATATCCATTTCTGTGCACACAACAATGCAAACTCTCAACCCACCTGAATACTCTCACAACCATCAGAACCACAGCAATTCGTGTAGTATATTGCCACTCCTCTTCATTATCCATACTTCACATCATAAAATCCAACCTATCCGTATCAAACTGTAACACTGTCAAACTCATCCTCTGTCCAAAATAGTCACTTACAAAATATCACATACATCTCCTTCAAACTACCTCTTTCTGTCTACAGATCCTCCTCTCCCCAAACTCATTGCTGTCCACCACCAATTCCTATTGCACAGTCATAAGCAACTCCATTTCATCCATTCACTTCCCATACCACCAATTCCATCATCTCCCTCCCTGCTACAAAGCCACAGAACTGCCAGCCAATACCTGCACATTCCACTTTCTACTTCAAACAACACTGCATTTCTTTGAAAAATCTACTCCGTGCATAAATCCATCTCCTTAACACCACCATAAAACCATTCAATCACGCATTTCAACCACCGGTGCATTGCAAATGCACTGACATTCCAAACCACCCTCTCCTCTGCATACTGCTACACCTAAACACCACTTTGTTACCTCTCTTCTTTTGCTACTGCCAAACAGTCACCAACATCCCTACCATACTTCACTAAATGTCCACCATAATCAACATTCCTCTATATATAATTCTCTCATCTTCCTGCATCGACCACTCTAATCACTGAAACAACCACCACAACACCCACTACTTACAAAATACCCTCTGACCACACCATACTTCCCCTACCACCAGCATACAACACGTCAACCTTTAGCAAACTTCATTTGCCTTCCCTCAACTTCACTATCACCATTTCCAAACTTCCCCCATCAAACTGTCCCACATAACTCCTCCACCAAAAATCATAACCAACGTACTTCACTGCTGTTACACCATCTCATTTCGACAGCTTCCCCTACATCAAAAATGCACACAGTCATCACCAGCCTACATACTGTTGCATCACCAAACAACTACACCACTGTCATATAAAATTGAAATCAGTTCACACTTCCATCAAATACAATAAATACCCCAACTTCAACACTTCATTATCACTTCACATCCTCACCTTCCTTTGCCAAGCTCCTCCTCTTGCTACTGCCTATAACACTCCTTTGTTATACAACCATTCAACTCCAAAACAAATACCAGAACTACATAAAAACTTCACTTCACTCCCAAAAAAAAACAATGGACATTTTTTCCCAAAATCAGGAGAGTTAACAATGGATTTGAATTTATGAAATTTAATAAAACCGCTCACAGCCAATCAATGCTCATTTACACTAGCATATTTAATCAAATGAAACTATAGTAGTTTTTATCTTGTCTATTGCATATAAACAAGATGTGAAACTTACATGGAAGTTGAGCCAATTCTAACATTCGCAACAGGCCATGCTACAGTCGAGCCAATAACATCTGATAAGCATTCCATGAAGGATGTAGGCCGCCATATAGGTGCATTTGGGACTTTTACAACATCCACCCAAACTCTTATCGCATTTGGTCCCAGTGGAACAGAATGTACCAAAGCATTTGGATCTGTTGAAGACACGGTTCCTTCTGCTACTATTTTTCCTGTACCCTCTAAATCAATCAACTTGCATTTGGTATTTGCAGAAAAATTTGCACTCTATCACATAACAAAAAAAATGGTAATACGATATCAACAATTCTTTGAGTGGAATATTAGCAATATGAACATGTTACCGTAAGAGATGTTGGAGCATTGATCATAGGAGTAGGACATGTGCTAGCGTTAACCGTTTCAACAACCACTGTTGATTCTGGCCATGCTATTTTCTTACCAATAGCTTCTCCAATACATGTCATGCCAACTATAGGCCTCCACAAAAATGCATCTTCTTTTTTGGGATTGTCCACCCAAACTATCTTGGCATCTGGTCCAAGAGGAATACCATTAATTATCTGATTTGGATCACTCGAGTACACTCGTCCTTCAGCAACCAGTTCTTTGCTCCCACCCCAATCATACAGCTTGCAATTGGTTTCCATGCTATTAGTTTTACTCTATTAAAAAAATACATTTGTTTAAGTTGAACATAGAAATATACAAAAACATTGCACAAATTTCAGTAACACATCTTTAAAGCGTTGTAGCAATAGAAATATACAAAAAAATGCTAAACCATACTACCATACTACCATAAAATGCTAAATTTATGGATAGAGATTATTATCCACGATGGCCCTACATATTAAAAAAAATGCTAATTAGTGTTAAACTTACCTTGTTTTGTTTTCTGGAGTCCTCACTTTTGTGTATAACAACTTTATCAGCTGGCCATGCTACTATCTCATCCTTGGCATCTCTTATATATACCAAACCAGGAGAAGGCCTCCATAAGAAAACATCTAATTTTCTTGGATGGACAATCAAAATTTTTTTGGCATTTGGACCTAAAGGGACTTCATTGCACAGTTCTTTCGGATCGCTTGACACAATTTTTCCTTCGGCGACAACCTCGTCATCATCTCCATGCCAAGGCAGTAAACTACAATTATCACCTGTTTGTCTATACTTACTCTGCAATTAACCAAAACTATATTCTATTGATTATTGATTTAGATATAAAATTATGTATGATGTTGCAACCGTTGGATTTTTACCACTACGGATGTGTTCTCTTCTCCCCAACTTCCTTTATCCTGCCAAATCAATAATATTGCAAATTAATGGTAAAAATAAATAGACGTTCATTTAACCAAAGAATAAATTGTCGAAATAATCACAGAAAAATAATCACAGAAACTTATAATAAAGCTTTTAATCTTTGACAGTATAAAATCTTTTCAGAAAAGAACAAAGAAAAAATACTGAACATCCAGTGAGTTATAACTATACTTTCGCAGCTTTGGTATGCCTGATGAAGTGTTCTTCACATTTTTTATATATTTTTTTATTGCAACCAACTGATGTAGTTAGCTATTCGGTACTGAAAATAATAATATAAGCTTACAATAGGAAAGGAAGTTGACAGTTTTGTTGGTGGAGATGTTGTTTAAATGATGTAGAGGATGTTGGTATGTGGACAGAGGAGAGGTGCACACTGTTGTTGGGCAGTGAGCAAATTGAGGCCGAGAGCAGTAGAATGTAAATGGTTGTGTACAAAATGTAATTTAAGGCAGGGTTTAACAAGGCAGGGGATTTATGTGAAGGTGAGAATGTTGACAGCAGTTAGGTTGTGGAATCAGTGAAGAGAGAAGTGGATGTGGTCGGGAAGAATGTGCTGCGCTGTTATGGGAGAGTTTGACAGTGGAGTATGCAGGGGGTTTGTAAATGTAACAGGCAGAGAGTAGTTTTGTAACACTGAGTGAAATGTAAAACAAAAAAACAGTGTAAAAAAATTGAAAGGAGTGTAAAAACAGTTGGTTGATGGTCCGGACTGCGTGATCTAAGGTCACGAGTTCGAGCCCCGAAACTGACAACCCTGTAACAAGTACCTGAAGTATGTGTTTGGCAGGCACATACTTCCCTAGAGTTTACAAGCGAAGCTTGGTTCTCTAGGTAATTCAAAAAAAAGAAATGACCTTTTTTTGGGTTTTGAATTGTAATGTGTTTTTTTTGTTAAATAGCAATGCAAATGCAAAACAAATATAGACCGGAAAAACAAAAACACAACAAAATGAGCACAAAAATCACATAAAAATCACACAACAAAATGGTTTTTTTTAAATGCAAAACACACACAAAACAAAACAAAAAGAAAAACCTCACTCTCACCAACACCCTGTTCTATTGTAAATGCTCTGTATAAGAGTTGAATTACAATGGCAAATGTTTTGGCTGTTTGTTCATCCAAGTAGCCAGATTTGTAACCATGCATAGAGAAATCTTTTTTTAAGGACAATGGACGCCAAAACATAGATATCTTGTTTTGTCATTTAGGTTATCTCCATGAAATTGAAAATCATTATCGAAATTTCTGAACACCAAAAACATTTAAATTATAAATTAAAAGTCGTACCAGACGCTTCATTAACATGTAAACCACTTGCTTTAGTTCTGAGACACTATGTTGACATTGAGCTACATGAGTATCTTTGGTTTGTGAGTGAACCGCCTTGGTCGCAGTCATGCCTCTTCCCATTCCATGTAGTCGTCCCGGTCTATCTTGTCCCAACACTTGTGAGAGAGAATCATCTTTGAAATTACATGTTAAGCTAGGTTGTGATTCATTTTCCACCTTTTTTATTTTCTCCTACAAAAAATATATTTTAAATATGAGTTCTAATTTATATTATTTTCAAAATAATTACTTTAAAAAAGGTCAAAAGCACTTACAACAATTTCAGCAACATGTGCATTCACGGGTTCGCCATTCTTATGAGTGTGAGATTTAACCCAAACATCAACTCTAGAAATGGAAGAAGGCTTTACACTTTCCTCTTTCTGCATTAAAAATGACATAACATTAGATAAAACAACAAATCATAGTAAATTAATCAAATATTTTTTCTCACCATATCTTCAGTTAATCGTGCCATTCCTCGATGACTACAAGTATGTGGCATTTGTTTACCCCTCATGGATTTGAATTTTTCGCTTCGTAACTATGTATAAAGATTTATCACATTTATTAGTTAATTTGCATTCTTTGTGCACTTATATTTTATATATAGAAATGATTAAAACAATTACTATATAATTACCTTAAACTCATTACTAGTTCTGGACTCAACAAACCTTTTCCATTCCATCATAGTTTTGACATTATCTGGTTTTAGTCGAAGCCGTTCCTCCATGTTTTTTGCCTTTAATAACTTGTCAACTAGTTTGCTTTTTGAACACCTCCAAATACATCCCATTTGCCGAAGAATGGGAACCTTTTGCCATTCTTCATCTAGTTTAAATCTAGCCTGTAACAAAGAAAAATATCAAAATATAGTAATTTTATTTAAAAACTGAATAAAGAAATTAATAAGATCGCATAGTCATCGAGAAGACAGACAATGGAAACTGATAAATTTCCGCAATGTCCAAAACCCCAACCACTAATCAGGCAAACTTTCGTACAAGTTAGGTACTGCATATTACAGTAAGTTGAAATAAATATATCGACAAAGGGAAGTTTAGGCCAAGTATCAGGGTGAAAAGACATAGAGTATATGAACCAACAACAAATAATGTATTATTGTGCACACATGTAAAAATGAAAATTATAGGGACATCAGATGTATAAGCTAACAACTGGGTTATCAAAATTAAAGAACAAGCGGTGAACATAACAAACCAACTGCATTTCAAAACCTAAGTAAACTAATCCACAACATACAAGTACATCCAGGTTGCCAAAATTTTAAGATTAGTAAAAGTTACAGTAAACTACCTGGTTAACTATTTTAGAAAAAGGATAATTTCAAAATTGAATTAGTAACGGCCCTGGGACAAATGCGGACAAATATATTGCAAGAGTAAACACTTTAAAATAAATGTGAAGTGGTGTAAGGAAACAAGGGTAAAATCCTTCTTGTTCTACCAACATTCAAGGACTAACAGGAGTTTGAAAAGGATAATTGTGCAAGTCTTTTAAAAGCTTTAGCGGTGGTTGTATGCAGAAACTATCAGTCAGACATAAGCAGCTACAACCACTAAAATTTTAGTAATTAGGACAGGACAAAACTTGTGGAAAAAGTAACAACTTGCTATACCAAATCACATCAGACATATAAAAAGGTAAATCAATCCTCAAAAACTACCATTCGAAGAATTACCACTGAAGTCATAAAGCATAACAAACTATTGCTTTTACTTTATTTCTCAGTGTCCTGAAAAACACAATGAAGAATTACCACTGAAGTCATAAAGCATAACAAACCAGTTACATTATATTACCTTATCATCAGCTCAACCTTTTTAATTTGATAAAACGAAGGAATGAACTTTTGACATAGAAATGCCTATCGAAGCAAGTATAAAGCTAGAAGCATCCAAAAATTAACTATGTTTCTTAAAGATAACCTTCTCCTAACTTTGGCTATACTAGTCTATCTAATTGGGTAATCATATTAGTAATATTTTTTTTTTCTGACATGGCTATTCAACTTTAAGATTTGATCGGTGTCTTATCCTAACTTAGAGATGTTGACATATTTTACCACTTGATACTAATTTGGTACTTAATGGGGGTTTTTTATTGGTTATATTAGTTGGTAATTTTGTATTAAGTTGAATTAATATTGCTTAAATAATTGATGCACTTGTTATTAGAAAAATATATATCAACAAGCAAAAAGGTGAAACTTCAGATGTTAGAAATATAAACACGACTTTTTGAAAAATCACATTATTTATATGAGGTATAACTGAGTACAGCTCAAGTATTACTACATACAGATCCAGCAATTCAGAAACTATTTTTTTTAATGTTTACATTATTTTCTATTCTTGTTATTTTGAACCATTATATTAGACCAAGACACATAGCAAATAACAGTTTCAAGTTTCAACTGAATATTAATAAATTCAATAAAATTAAGGGAGTTTGTTTTCATTTTTTGATGTATAATGTCCTGGAGAAAGCCAGTAATTGGAGGATCGTAAGCCAAATGATGAAAGATTTGAGCTTTAGAGATTGATGATATGTTATACATATCAAATTTGTAGTACTTATCCTGAGCCGATATTAATTGAATTTTATGAAATCACGACAAAATGCATCATGCCAATTATGAATTAGTACATCCTGAAAGGACAGATCATTTAATTACGGTATTGAAATGCTATAATGAACGGTGTCCGCAAATTTGTCTCGAGTATGTATCATATGATGTCTTATAATCATTCAATAAATGCTATAGCCATTATATCCAGATTTCATAAAGTTGCTCCATAATAGATTTTATCATATTGATTTAACACTACACTAAATCTATCTTTAATAGTTCTTTAAACTCGCTTGTTCTTTAAACTGGGTTGCTGATGTATAAAAAGTAATGAAATAAATATATTTAATAGCAGTAATCAGTATACAGTAACTAAGAACATTGCAAGATAAGCAAACCTGAATGGATTCCCATAGAACTGATTTCAATTCTTCACCAAGTTGCCTTCAGTCCTCAAGTGTAAATGGAACATGCTCGCGCACAAGTGGCCCCAGATAAGAAGATAGCTTCACCGACCCTTTTCCTATCGGTTCGGCCGATGAGTTAAACTCGACTTCGATTCGGCTTGCAGCATCTGAAGGACGTCTTTTCACTTTGGTTGGGCCTCTAGTCTTCTTTTTCGAAATCTGATTTGCATCAGTGTCTTCAATTTTTCTCTCTATTTCCATTGTTGTTTCAGGATTTCCATCGACTTGCATAGCAGTGTCTGCGATTGAGTTGTTTGCATTCCCAACATCATTGTTTTCCAAAGGTGGTTCAATATGCTCTCCTATTGCATTAGACCCATCGACTGCATATGTGGATTGTTCGAGTCTTTTTTGATTGCGCGTAATCCTCTTATCCATTGTCTTTTTCGTACTTCTAACCATTTTCTACAAGTATAACATATCAACATATGAATTTCAAGTTATAAGAGCATATTCTAGGTAAAACTTTTAAGGTACAAATAAAAAAGACTTTGTCAGAGCATGCAGCATGCACTATATATTGCCTGCGTCTTACCAAAATCAGAACTCAGGTCCAACTTCGACCATGCGAGGAGCAGTTAAGTCTTTGAGCAGTAGGCCTTGTAAAAAATGCAATATATAAAACAAACAATATTTGCAAGAATATACAACTGCAATTAGTATACACTATACATTTGTGTAGCCATCTTAGGAAAAAAAATCACAGGCTTTGTGTTGATTATAGCAATTAGCAAGAAAACCATATGAAACATATATACTACTATAATTTTAATATATTGGTGGGTCATCTGCATCCATATCGTTTCCAAAGTTGCTAATGACATCACCATATACATACATCAAAGTTCAAAACAAAATTTCAAATTTCAACATTTAATAAGACTTCATTATCTAACTTAAACTTCTCATAAGAAAACAAGACATCAAAACTACTCAAGTATGCCTTCGCAATCCTCCCTGACATAACTAACATTCTCAACTAAATCATCTGCATCTATATCGTTTTCTTCAGGGCCTCTCGCAACATAGTTAGCTTCTTCAACAAAATCATCTATCTCTAATTCATGAAAACCTCTTGGCGGTGCTTTCATTACAACATTCCAATTAGAAGAATCATTTTCTCTTGAATAAAAGACTTGTTTCGCTTGAGATGCGAGGATATAAGGATCTTTTGAAAATGAAACCTGACTTTGATGTAAATTAACAAGAGTGAATCCATCTTCAACTTTTATCCCGTTTCCTATGTTCGCCCAATGACACTTAAAAACAGGAATATAAAAAACATTATAATCTAGTAAAATTATTTCAGTCAGTATCCCATAGTACGTAACCACATCAACCACTTGAGAAATGTCTTTTGCACTTGCTCTACACATGGTAGTCGCGTCATAAGTTATTCCGCTATTCTAGGTTTCTCTATCAACATCTTTTGTATGAAATCGTTGTCCATTAATAATATATCCTTTGCAGGAGAATGCCGTCTTTTTAGGACCGTATGCAATCCATTTTAATATTTTATCATGATCCTTTGAGTCAACAGGTATCTAAAAAAATATTCAAACATATTAAACAAGTAATTTCATTAATTCATATATGAAAATATTGAAATTCTTTAACAAACCTTCCTTTTAATCCAATCAGCGAAGCTATCCCTATGGGTTTTCCACAGTAAGGTCGCATTTTTTTCTAAGCGCTTGTTTGAATTTTGCAACTCCTCCAAATGCAAACTAGTACAGTAAAAGTGATGTTAAATTATAGTTGCCAATACAAGCACATCAAATCAATGAAAGTGGGACATAACATATACTCACTCTAAAAATGGTTCCACCATAGCCATATTCATTAACACAGCTAAATGAGCAATTTCTTTCTCATTGGAAGAAAATGTAATTGATTTGGACATTGAAATTGGACGCCCTTCAAGTATTGCGTTATCTTCATAATCTTCATTTCGATCTTTTTTTTCAATATCTACCGACTTACTCAAAAATTCACTAAAAAGTTTCATGCATTCTTCGGCAAGATATGATTCTGCAATGCACCTCTCAGGTCGTGCATAATTTCTTACGTAGTCTTTGAGTTTTTTCATATACCTTTCAAAAGGATACATCCAACGAAAATGAACTGGTCCGCACAATCGTGCTTCTCTTCCAAATGAATTGTCAAGTGTATCATAATATCAAAAAATGAGGGTGGAAAATATCTTTCAAGTTCACACAATATTTTAACGATATCATCATCAAGTTGTTGCAACTTCTCCCTATCAAGAACACGTTGACATATTTTATTGAAAAATGAACATAGACGAATGATTGCATTTCGGGGTCTAGTTGGCAATAAACCTCTTACTGCAACCGATAATAATTGTTGCATTAAAACATGATAATCATGAGACTTCAAACCACTAATTGTACAATCCACCAACGACACGCATTTTTTGAAATTTGAACAATAACCATCAAGACCTTTGAAATCATACAACCTTTTGCAAAATATTTTTTTCTCCAATTTTGATAATGTATACGGAGCTGGTGGAAGATATGTTTTGGTTCCACGGGGTTGTGCATAAAGACCATGCCGAATACCCCAATCCTCTAAATCATGTCTACAATTAATCCCATCTTTTGATTTGTTATCATGCAACATTGTACTTAGTGTGCTTTCACAAACATTTTTCTCAACATGCATTACGTCCAAATTATGACGCAATGGAAGTTCCTACGAAATAATTTAACATTTAAATTTTCTATATATTCTTTTTTTAGATTAATAAATAAAAAAGAGATTTGAATACTAACCTCCCAATATGGCAAGTCAAAAAAAATTGATCTTTTTTTCCACCTTGATAGCTCCTTTTTTACAGAATTATCATCTTCATTATCTTCATCCTCACTACTGTCATCGATCTTCCTTTTCTTACTTTTTCCCTTAATCTGCTCTTTTCCAAAATCATTTGGAAAGTCCTTCAAAATAAGAAAGATGTTTTTACCTGTTAGAATTCTAGGCATCTTTCCATCCTCTATATTGTTATCAAACCAAGCTTTTTTTTTCCTCAACGGATGTGAAATAGGCAAAAATCTTCTATGACCCATATAAACATTCTTTCGACTATATTTCAACCATCGACGATGAGTATTGACACCACATAATGGACAAGCCTTTTTACCCTTTACACAACATCCAGCAAGATTACCATAAGCTGGAAAATCATTTATCGTCCATAATAAAATAGCTCTCATATTAAAAAGTGTCTTACTAAATGCATCGTACGTCTCAACTCCACTACTCCACAAGTAATGCAAATCCTCTACTAATGGCGCCATATATACATCAATATCATTCCCCGGTTGCTTTGGACCTGGAATTAGAAGTGTTAGCATAATATTTTCCTTCTTCATGCACAACATAGGCGACAAATTATATGTCACAAGCGTTACTGGCCAACAACTATATTTGGAACTCAACATGGAAAATGGATTAAACCCATCTGTAGCAAGACCAAGTCTGAGACTACGTGGATCGACTGAAAATGATTCCCAATTTTCATCAATTGTGCTCCATGTTACAGAATCTACGGGATGTCGCATCTTTCCATCACTGCTTTTATTATTGAAATGCCACCTTAATGCTTCTGCCATCTTTTCAGATTTGAACATTCTTCTGAATCTTGGAATTATTGGAAAATATCTCAACACCTTAACCGGGATACCCTGCATAATCTCATTTGTATCCTGATTCATTTTCCATCTTGAGGAACCACATTTCGGACAGTCATTCAAATTTTTATACTCTTTACGAAAAAGAAAACAATCATTCTCACATGCATGAATCTTTTCAAACCCCATATCAAATAGTTTGAGGAATTTCTTTACTTCATATAAAGTCTTAGGAAGTACATTATTCTTTGGCAAAAACAGTTGTTGCACATTAAGAAGCTTATCAAAACCAGAATCAGATAATCCAGTTTCGCATTTAAGGTTATACAAAATAGTGATGGCAGATAACTTTGTATGATCTATGCAACCAGGATATAATGGGGTTTCTGCATACAAAAGATTAAACCATAATCATCACCTAGATCAAGTAGAGATTACCGATACCAAATCTAGTAAAAAAATGCATTAATTTCCAAAGCAGCCATCACCAACAAACGAGTGTAACACTGCGACATGACAATAGGAACATGAAGCCAGAAACATAAAACATACAAGTAACCAACAGAGGCATGACACAACTAAAATGCATATACAACGATTCAAAATGTATTGGTTAACGCGTTACCTTCTGACATTTAGTTGTTATGTATAAACATTGCAAAGCTACACTGGGAAACATCCACATGAATTTAGGCCACAAACCAAAAGGAATTATGTAAGCCAAACGGTTTCCAAAAAATTTTCCATTACAACGGCGCTATTTTGTAGCACCGGAGTAATGTCTATGCATTACCCCTCTCCTGATACTTGGCTTGCGCCATTAACAATAAATTTGGTTCCTGATACTTGATGTCAGTAAAGAGTCTGATCATTTGCTTCCATTTACATAATTTTTCATTAATGAACCCTTTGGTTGAACATCATCAAAAACTTTAAGCAAGTACTTTTTCATACCTAATTTAGATCTTATATTTACATGTTCACATTACTTATTCGAGACTTTCTGAAGTACATCATAGCTAAATTGTACTCCATATTGTACCTTTCGAATATTCAAAAAACATGTTAACTGCAATGCGTAATGTGGTGAAGCAAAATTTTAAATAAAGACTACAGATAGTAGTTTTAAGTTTTAACTTTCAATAACATCTTGTCAGCAGAGGCGGTAGATAATTTAGTAGGACATTGAAGAATTTGCAACAGTAAGAAACTTCAATTCTTTTTTCATGAGAAGGAAAAGTTTCTTTGTTATGGAAATGAGAAGGAAAGATTTCAAAAGTTAAAAATAGGAAAGTGCTATACAATTGAATATACTAACAATACCTACCTCAAATTAAAATTGACAAATAGACATGGACACATTATCACCAATTAAGGGGAATATCCAAAATCAGCTACTACAAATATGTAAACACAACCGTGGTAAATATGTAACAAAAAAATTCATGAAATCTAAGATGTAGTAATGTGATTCATCTTATCTCAGACAAACATTTATCCACCCATGCTCCATGTCAAAAAAATAGAAAGAAAAAAAAATCAGAATTCACTCCATTTATCAATTTACAGTGAATAGAGATAAATAGTTTCAGGTATAAATTTGTAGTTTCACTCCAATGAATTTATATGACAAAATTCAATTAGTTGTTATGATTGTAAGTACAAAAACAAAATGGTTTATTCAGGAAAAAAGAGTCTCCTTACTCATAGCCACAATTCCTACTATACACATTCAAACCATCAATAGCCATTGTACAACTCCTACTGTACATCAATTACGGCTACTGACCATCAGACTTCACCAGTTCATCCACTTCGTTCACCAATTCACATCTTCCAATCTCTGTTCAAACTGTCACATAACCACTGTCTACATGACTCTGCACTTCCACCATCAGTCTTGCATCAGACCACATCCACATATTCACTTCATTAACTTCCCACATAACCACTGTCTACATATCAACAACTCTAAATCTATATTAAACAACTCTAAATCAACATCAGACCATCGAGATTTGACCGTATATAAACAACTCTAAATCTATATTTTTGATGTTATAAGAAAACTTCAAGCTGATTTGCGTTTTCTAATTTAAAAAATTTAGAATCTGAATTATATATTTATTTCTATAGGGAATTTTTTTGTAATAACATTAGAGATAAAAATCTGATGTACAAAGCCCCATTTCACAATTTTAATTTTAATTATTCTTTGAAGCAATTGTCTTACAAATGCCATTTTTATTTTATTTTTCCTTCTACAAATTTAAAGATAGAAATAAAACTTTTCGTTCCATTTTAACACAAGTCCTCACATACTTTTATCCACTTTTTCGAAGTTATTTATAATTTTTATTCTTATTAGTGAGTTGATAGCTATCAGTTATATCCAAAAGTTATTTGTAGGCATCAACAAACACTTTTTACTTTGTATAACTGTTTATATTATTTTTGAATTATTGAAAATTACCAAAAGTGAGTAAAATCAACACCAAATAATAAAAGTTTAGCTCGACCTAGAAAGACTTGAGTAGAAATGAAAATTACTACTGAGTTTGAAATATTAGAACAGTTTGAATAATATTTACACAATTGAAAGAGAGAGAAAAATTAAATCATGCATAAAAAATGTATTATTGACAAACTGTTTCAATAAGCAATCAGCATTCCCAAAAAGCAAAAATTTATTGCTTATTCGCTATGCTGAATAGGAGGTAACATCACTTTTTTAAAACAAACAGTCAAATAACCCTTTTTCGCTTATTCTATTAAGTGTTCAACTGTTATTTTAGCAAAACAAACAGAGCCTTACTTTTTTTATGGACCACTGACTTCATCCACGTTCATCTTTAGTTAATTTTTTTTCCTTCTCGATCTAATAACCGAAATCGTTTGAAACTTTAAACTTGATCAGATAAGCAAGATATGATACTTTGCAATGTTTCAAACTTAACTAAAAACTAGGGTTAAGAAAAAATGCTCACCAGTTCCACCAAGTTTAGGGCAATCAATTCCAAATCGATGTTGATAGAAGAGCCGGCGACAGAGACGCTCAATCAAAATCGACACGGAAGATGAACGATGTTGCAATCTGGTGGTAGGAGAATTGAAATCGAAATGGACAGTTGGAAAAATGAAAAACGATGGAGAGGGAAATGAATTATTAAGAGACGAGGGAAAATGAATTTTCTCTGGAAGTAAACACGTGAGTTGGCGGCAAACCAAAATAAACACAGCGACACTATTTTCAACGTTTATCCTCACGAATAACTCTCTCAGAAACATTTACTACAGCATTCAATGTTTAAACACTGATAATAAATGCTGTCAAAACAAACTTTTGTTGTAGTGAATCAATTAGATATTGAACCAAATTGAATGTAAAATTTAATAATTTGGTTGTGTAGAATATACATTGGATGTTATATGATTGTTGGTTGATTGTAGTATAATTCATTAGTGTTAATGAAATTGAATAAATGGAATTGGAAGCTATGTAATTTGATTTAAATGGAAGGTGAAGTAAATTTAAATAGAAATTGATTTGAATTGAAATTGAACCAACATGAATTTAAATTAGTGAATGTAAACTAATTGAAATTGAATTGTATGTAAAAAATTGAGTTGAAACTATTCGGATTGAATGGAATGGTATGTAATTTGGTTGCAAACAAATGAAACTAGTGTTGAAACCTTGAATATGTGCTTATGAATGAATATCACATGTATTGCTTATGAAAACTACTTGTTATTATTGAAAACAAGTGAAATGTTAATAGATTTTATATATATATGTCACTTACGTGTTTAAATTGAGTAAGTACAGGTGCGGTGGCTACCGTTTGGTTGATTGGGTTGCGCTAAAATGCTAAATAAATAACTGCTTTGCTTAAAAATGCTAAAAAGGTACGCCTACGCAATAAAAATAGGAAATATGAACTGTTTTTATGCTATTCCGACCGGGTGGGTCGATGTATATAAATTTATGTCTATTGTGATCTTACTACGATCGAACCGCGCAAAGGAGACGCTGGCAAATTTTTTCTGGAAATTTAAGGCGTTAGAAAATTTTTGGGAAATTTTGGAAATTTTTGTTCATAAATGAAAATGTAGGAATTGAACTACAAAATGAAAACCATTATTTTGGTTGAATTCAAAAGTTTTTGGAAAAGGTGAATATAAAATTTTCACGAAGTGAATTGTTTGAAAAGTTAATGGATTTTGTGAATTTTTCTTACTTGGTAATTTCCAGGACGAAATTCTTTTAAGGGGGGAAGTTTGTAACGACCCAGAATTTCTGACATTTGAAATTCGTATATTTAATTGATTTTAAATATTAACAAGTGGAATTAATAAGTCGAATAAATTAAAATTCGAATATCTGGATTTAATTAGATAATTAAATCGATAATTTAATAGTTGAAATTCCAGAAATAATTGAAATCTAAATTAAATGTGATTGAAAATGATTTATAAAGTTATATTGAATCATATTGAAGTTTCAGTGATGTTATAGAACTTTTAAAATCGAATTAAAAGATAATCTGTGAAAATTGAATATTTTAATATTTAATCGACTAGAGAAATTAGCCATTTTTGGGACAGTCTCAGAATTGCACGAAACTAGTTCCACTGGATCCGTATTAGCTTGTTATTATCGGATTTCAATTTTTGTAGCAATCGGAGTTGTTGTTTGACCGTGGAAACTCGAAACGCATCGAAATTGTTTTAATATTAATTTGGCGAGTTAAAATAGTCATTTTTCAAAAAGTCTCGGATTTCGACGAAACGAGTTTCATCGGATCCGTAATGTGATATTATTGTATGGTTTCAAATTTCGTGTCAATCGGATGTACCGTTTGTCCGGGGCAAGCCAAAACGTATCGAAATCGGTTTAAATCGATTTGATTTAAATTTGACTATTTATTTCCGTAACTCTCACATACGATCAAATTAGCTCCCGAAACACATTCCATTGTGTTCGGAACGCGGGGTAAATCTTACGAACGCCAGGCGGCACGTGTGATTTGGAGATCGTTTGAAAAAGTCGTATTAAAATGAATTTAATATTAATTTAATACGTATATATATATATATATATATATATATATATATATATATATATATATACACACACGTTTGCCCAAACCCTAGCTCTATCTTCTTCAGCCTCCAGAAACGTTTTAATGGCTAGAAAATGTTCATCTTCTTCCCTCCAAATCTCTCAATCCATCAAGAATTAGCGAAAACATCCAACACGAAAGTCGGAGAGCTTGTCGAGATCTACGATCTCAATGGTGGAGATCGAAAACAGAGCTACCAATCGTCGGGAAAGTGGCCGCGTTCGCTGTCGCTTGCACACGCTTTTCGAGAGAGAGGGAGGGGCCGAGCTTGATGCTCTTCTGGGCGTTGGTGGTGTTCGTGATGGCCGTTAATTTGGCGTCACTTGATCGTGGTGGAAGTCAATGAGGAGGTTGCGAAATTTATGGTTTCAAGGGGGCTATAGGTTATTTTGTTTGAACGATGTTTACTGGAAACATTCGTGAGTGGGAAGAAGATAGAGGGTGCGGCTCAGATTCTAGGGCTGGGGTAATCAACGGCCGAGATTATTTCTGGGTTTAAGATTAAAATAAAATGTTAATTAATTTATATTTTATAATTCATGAATGTTTAAAATATCATATCTTTTTGCTACGAGGTCGAAAACGCACGAAACCAGTTGCATTGGAATCGTATGGTCGAGCACTACGGAATGGAACTGGACAGGAATCGTTTGGAGCTAATGAAATTTTTGGATAAAATTGAACGCGTGTTTAATTTATTCGAAATAAAAAGCTGGAACAGAATTGAAATCAAGGTGAGAACTCCTCACTCAATCGAATGTTTTGTTTCGATTTAAATTTTGAATAGTTAGATTTAAAATTGTTGATAGTGCTTGATTGTGTGAATTGGATGATGATTGCTATTTATTGTGATAAATAGACATTATACGCCGTTAGTAAGCGGATGTTATTTATTAAAAACATATACCGCGATAATTTCACATTGAAGTGGAATTGGTATTATATATGTATATAGCAATATATATATATTGGAATATGTATATATTGGAGTTGATTTCCCGCATTGTATAGCGGATGAGACCCTATTGCGCCGCATAATAGCGGATAATATTTATAAATCCCATATACCGCGATAATTTCACATTGATGTGAAATTGGTATTGTGCTAACATCTGTGGATGCATGGAAACAGGTTGGAGGGATCCAACTGGATTCCTCAAACATTTGAATTTATTTCATATGTAGTGTGTTGTTTATTTATAATCGCCGTATGATTATAATTGTGAAACTGAGATTGTAAAAGGCTGTAATTTAGCCGTATATATTTTTGGTATCGATGGATACCTGAAATATTTAGAAATTGAATTTTTGAAAATATAAGTTGAAAATTTATCGAAAAGTTTATTTTGATAATTGGATTAATTTAAAAGTAGTTTTAAAAGATAAAAGTCTTATTTTGAACTTATTGAATTAAATTTCAGATTCTGGAAAAAAAAGGCCTTACAAATGGATTTCGAAAATATTATTTGTAAGATGAAGAATTTATTTAAAAGTTGGATTTTTAAATAGAATTGAAAAGTTAAATGAATTTATTTTAAAAGGAAATAATTTTGGAAATGTTTAGAAATTTATTTGATTTAAATTAATCAGATAATCGAATTTATCCAATCTATGGATGTTTTGATTTTATTGGATGTTAAATTGTTTGACATCTTGGATGTGTGATACTTTGTGATATATTCTGATTTGTGTGTGTGATTTGTGATCTATTTATTTGTGATCTGTGAATAAAGGTAAGCGTTATAGTTTATACCGCTTATCAATTATGTGGTTATATTTGATCTGTAATGATTGAATGATTGTGCACTATTGTGTTAAACCACGGACTACACAATACACACACAAAAGTGGATTTCACGTGGAAATCGGTTAAGTCACAGATTTTTATCAATTTTGGAAAAATTGAGCTTTTGAATCCAAAATGGTTTTGGAATTGGAATTGAAAGTTTTTGAAAATGAGTTTCAAAAATAAAAGTTATTTTTAAATAGCTTAATAGAATTGGAATTTAAATCATTTGATTTAAATTTGTATTCAATATTTTAAATTGAATCCGATGAATTGGGAATTTTGGTTTAAAGAATTTAATAAGTACAAAAGGTGTTTATATGGGTTTTTAACCGTTTAAAATATGGTGTTGGAAATTTAAATGTATATTCAAGTTTTATACTTGAATGGATTTAACTTGTGTAATTATAACCAGTTTTTCCCAAAATGAAAGCTATTTGTTTCCAAATAATAATAGCTTTTCTAAAGTGAAAAGACTCCAATTTTCTATTGAAAACATATCAAGTTGAAATGAAATTGTAAATAGTTTGAAAACTATGAATTAACCTTTGTGACGATAATTAAACTTTATTTTGAAATAAAGGAGTATTTCAAAAGGTGTATCTTTTATATTATAAAAGACTTGAATTGTGAATAGTTTTGAAAGCTATAGAATAAATCTTTATTTAAAGATTTAATGGGTTAATTCAAATTGAAATGGAATTGATTTGGAAATCTGTAAATGAAATTTTGTGAAGTAAATCTTTTTGTTTAAAGATTTAAAAATGGTAATTTGTTAAACCATTTGAAAGAAAGGATTTGGGTAATAAGTTGTGACTTAATTGAAATCCTATATCCATATGGTTTGAAATGTTGCGCTCACTATTCGGGTTAGCCGGGAAAGGACCTTTGTGTCGTATAACCCATTCCGAATTTGTGATACGACGATATGGATCGTATTGAAGACCGGTGGTGAAGACCGGGTATTTGTGAAAACGATAGGATGACCTATCGATTGTCTCTGCACCGTTAGCTACGGTATAGAGATTTCCTTTGTGATGGGAAGTTTTATCGGGATTGTGAATACCCGGATTGCAAGGGCTTCTTTGGAAGTGCCTTCGGTGTTCGAACCCGGAACAGACTTGTATGGTTACATGTCTGACATTACGTTTTGAGATATAAAGCCGATTTCTTTCAAATACATTTCTGTTGGTGGCAGAGAATTTATTCTCTTAGCTTAACATCCTTCTCTGAGACGTACGAGCTTAGAGGTTATGTAGTTGAAATTTATCAGCGATATATTCCAAATTTGGTAATGTGACATGTTGAGTGTTGCTGTGAAATGATCATTATTTGATCATTTGTGATATCATCATTTGTTTAATCATTTATCTTTGTGATCATTACTTTGATTATTTGTTTGACCCAAAGCATAGCTTTTGTATAAAGCGTAGCTTTGTGGACGAGACTTCGTCAGGGCCTCAACAACCCGGAAATGGTCGAAACAGGAATGTTGCGGCAAGGTTATGAGGGTCACGCCCTTTAGGGTATGTCATTTCCTACTATAAAGGGGTGGTATCATGGTATGGAGCCCAGATACTTACTCATGTGGACACACTTTATTTATTATGTGTGATAATGGTTACTGTGCGCTCAGATAAAGGTCCCAAAGGACCGGGGGATGGCATATTCGGGAGTTACCTAGTTACAGGGGTAACCCGGCCTTGTTGGTAGAGAGCAGTTTGTCTCTCGGAGCGTCCAGCCAGAGGCGTTTCTTTCGTGGCATAGGAAGTTCCTTAGCCTGACCATTTGTTGGAAAATCCAAAGAAACAATACGAACCCTTTACGATTGAAATTGTATAACATGTCTCCTTAGGAGGCAGCTATAGCAGGCATAATATAATGGTACCTATGCTGGCTAAGATTAATATTGTATTTTCGAAAGAATTTTCACACTATGCACTAGTAATAATATTAAAAGAGTTTTCTTTTGCATAGTAAGCATGTTTGACTATCATAAGAAGAAATCTCCTCCAAGTCTGTGATTGCATTGTGTGTGTGGTGGGAGGTCTTATGGTAGTTTCATTTTCCTAAAGCATTGCGAAATTGTTTTATTTTCTTTGTTGTTGATTGTTTAAAGATAAACTGTTTTAGTTCTCACACCAGTCACCATGACTGACCTGGAATTTATTGTTTCGTTCCTAAACTCTGGGTGCCCATCATTTTCCACACGTGCAGTCTAGAGTTAGGTTATTAGGTCATTCTGGATTCAGGAGATGCTGTGGAGCTCAGTGGCAAGCTGGATGGCGAGACGTATCACTTGTATATGATATTATTTATTCCGCTGTGTATTCTGTATATGGACAAGTTCATATAACTGTCCAGTGTTGTATTGTTGATGTAAACTCTGATGATGATGATATAATGTATAAAATGATATAGTTCTTTGTTTTAAAGATTATTCATTTATCTATTATATGTTGTTCCGCTGTGAATGTGAGATTCTGATATTGTTTCTGTGTTCTTTTTCTATCTTTTCTTCTGTCTTCTCCTACCTCTTCTTTTTCTCCATAACAATTCGGTTTTCCGGCATTCGATTTTTCGCCAGTTGATACAGTGGTCGTATTAATGTCGATTTTCGAGCGACGAAAAATTAGAGTCGTTACAGTCAATCAAGGAGACGATTGCGTGGTGGGTTTCAGAAGTCGGCAGGAAGTGGAAGAACGAGGCTAACCCAATTATATATAAAAGCAACTTATTATATTATTATATTTTATAAGAATAGAATCCAAAAGTAAAGAAAGAAGAATAAGAGTGAGTATATGAACCAGAAGATAAAATGAACCAGCAAATGTTGAATAGACAGGAAAAACAAAAGTCTACAGCTGAATTTCAGTAATATTAATGGCAAAAAAGCTATTGGTTTCCGCCGGGACAATTGTACGGACAAAGAACCCAAAAGATTCAAACACGGAACCGATACGGAAAATCGTTTGTTGATTTCGCCGCGTACTGGGCACCGAAATACACAAATGAATATACTGCAGAGATCAGCACGACGAGGAGAATAGAATGGTACATAGATATGAGCAATACGATCATCCTATCAAAAGTTGATTTTTCATTACCGAAAATGCTGCTAAAACGCCGAAAATAAGATAAACGGAGCTAGAGCAGTCCAAATTCGGTGAAACGAAATATGACGTCTCACTCAGAAAATGATTTACATTTTTATTATATGAAAATATTCAGGTTTCAAAAGTATTTTATTTTTATAAAATTTAGCTGATTTTAAATTGAAATTGAAAATTACACAATAGAACTAACTTTCATATTTTCTGACGAAAATCTGCCATTTGCTAAGTTTAAACAGATGCATATCAAATATCAAATTGTCATTTCTAAAATTTAATTATTTAATTTTAAGAAAAATTTAGTTAATTACGTTATTTAAACCGCTAAAATTTCTGGGTCTTTACAAACTTGGAAATTCAAAATAATTTAAATATTTAAGAAGATAGATTTCGAGAAAAATATGTGATCCTCTAGAACAGAAGAGAGCACACATGTAAATTATGTGTATATCACAAAAGAAAAGGTGCTACCAACATGCCTGGCAGGTAGCAAAGCTCAATACAAGTATCAAAGAAAAAACTCAAGTACCACTAAAATGAGCTCCAGTAAGGCCACCGCCAATTACACTTCAATACGGAGCTACGGCATGGCCACCGCCGATAATAAAGTGTTAAAAGTAACTAAAAAACTATGGAACATCACATAGTCAATGATACTAGAAGCCAGTTCCATCCGAGAAGGGAACTCCATGTCAGTGACTCGGAAGAAATGGAAGTGCGAATGATCTGAAATGGAACTGCGAATGATCTGGAATGGAAATTGCCACTATCTAGACTCGGTAAAACTAGAAGGAGAGCCTAGTTGAAAAGTGAATCCTCCGTAAAGTAGAATGCAAAAATGAAGATGAAGATGTACTGAGAAGAACCCCTCACTGCAAACAGCAATCCTGCCATCAGCAATCTTGTGAACCTGCAAAAAGAAACTAACACCATATCTGGCCCAAACCTATATCTAGAAATAAACTAAAGAAAATAGTAATAATAATACACATATATGTATATAAATGAAATTTATATACAAATATATGTATTAATGAAATAAAAGTAAAGATCCAAAAGTTAAGCTAATAGGACAGAATAAAATAAAGATTAGAAAAAAGACTAAAAAGAATCCATGATCAAATGAACTTAAAGATCTATAAACAAAAACAAACTAAAACAATAACTAAAACAAATTAAAACTTATCCTTATGGTCCTTTGATCAAAAGGATATTATGATACATAGTGAAATCATCATTTAAGTATGAAAAAATATTAATACTACAATTATTAATGTCAAAAATATTGTTTTTATGTTTAAATAACATAATATTATTATTAACCTTATTAAGATAATCCTTAAAAAATATTATTTTTGATAATTTATATTTAGGATTAGAATCCAATTAAAACAAAATGAAGAAATTATTAAAATCAATTTATTAAAATGAATATTATTATTTTTAAAAATTCTCCGATTTTTTTCTAACCAAATATACCAACAAATTATAATGAATAAAGTGTCAAGTAAAAATCTACTTTTCTCTTTGAACTTAAATCTAAAACTATTCCAATAGTATTCAAAATGAGAAATTTTAGTTGTTAGACTAAAGTTAAAGATTTTGAAGGTATTATTCAGAATGAAATAAGTATCTATGCAATCATAGTATACATGTTTAATACCTTCGAAATGTAGATTACAAAAATAAAATTTATTATCAATTTGCATAATTTTACTTTTTAAAAATTCTATAGTATTTAGTTTACCATGCATAATTAACCACATGTGAATTTTAGATTTAGGATGGGCATTTGTTTTCCAAATAAATTTAAAAGAGTTATTAGTTACACCCAAGAAGTTAATAAATCTATAAAAAGAATTAGAAGTATATTTCTTGCTCTTATCCCATTCCCAACAAATATTATCATTATCATTATCATTACGGCTTTGGTTCGCGAGGATTATTTTCGGGAGAAAAAACTTCTATAATTAAAGCATCCTTAAAATTACAGATTTCATATAGCTCTTTAAATTCTATCTTAAGAGGGATAACGGATATCCAACGATCATGCCAAAAAGAAGTACTATTTACTAAATGAACTATTTTATTAGTTCTTAGGTTAAAAATCTCATGACATTTTAAAATAGATTTCCAAAAATTGGACAATTTACATATAACCATTGGAGTAATTTGATTA
Organism: Allium fistulosum; assembly: GCA_030737815.1. NCBI lineage: Eukaryota > Viridiplantae > Streptophyta > Magnoliopsida > Asparagales > Amaryllidaceae > Allium > Allium fistulosum. The sequence goes on along the minus strand of CM060905.1, from coordinate 727,001,515 downwards.
AATTATTACTACCATTATAGTAATATTTAGAAATGATTTCTTTCCAGATAGGATTATCATTATTATCCTTAAACTTCCACAACCATTTACCTAACAAATACAAATTCATGTTACGCAAATTAATGACTCCTTAACAACCCTTTTTGGATTTACAAACAATTTCCTAATTTACGAAACATTTAATACTGTCGTTAGAGTTTTCCCCACTCAATAAGAAGTCCCTTCTTATTTTAACAATTTCATCGATCGACCAATTTGGAAAAAGGTGCATTGACATCCAATGTAACAACCCGCATATTTCATGATTGTATATTTAAATATTTTATTTAAGTGTAACATCGTTAATCGGTTTAAAATCTGAAATGTTACTTTTTGTAAACAGTCGAATTGGGACTCGAGACCACTTCCATTGTAAAGACCCCAGATTTTAATTTAATTTAAATTAATAATTAAATGAATTATTGAATAAAACTGTGAAATTAATCGATTGAGTGAAGCGAGTTTCCCCGATTCCAAATTAAAATATTAAATCATTCAAAATTTAAATATTGTATATATGTGATTTGAATTTAAATTTTAGATAAATGGTTTAAAATATAAATAATAATAAATAATTTTGAATTTATTATTTATGGTTTAATAAATATAAGTTAATACAACAATATAAAATAAATTATGGAATATATATATATATATATAGTTATAAAAGACCTAGAAATACATATAAACTAGTATGAAATTTTGTAGACAAGAAAACAATATTAACAAAACAAAATAATCAAAACATATGTAATTAAACAAAGCATAAAACAAAAGAAAAGAAACAAGTGTGTATATATGTAAGCAAACATCAAGACAGCAAAATATATACAAGTGTAAAACCAAAACAGCACTTATCAAAAAGACCAAATAGCATGCTGTGAATACAAAGAATGAACATAACATGCTTTCATTTAATGCATTTACTCTCCAGCGTGAATAAAATCACACCAGCCCATACTTTTAGTACAAAACAAATTGAAGTATAGGTAGACTCATTTTTTTTCAGCCGAGTTAAAAAAATGAGGCAAGCATGGGAACAACTACTCAAGCTCTTCATCTTATTCCTTTTCATTCATAAAAAATAAGCAAAGCCAGAAAAGAAAAAAACCGAAACAAGATATCAAAGCAAAGATTCAACTGAGAAACAAAAGTAAGTCTCAGACCTAAGTTTTCAAGTTCCAGTTCAAAGCTTAAAACATCTGAAGTAAGCCTCAGTTCAAATTTAAAACAAAACTTAAACAAACAAGAATCATCCCAGAAAAGAAATTGCTGTCTCTGTTTTCTTCAACATCAGGCTTGAGTCCTCTGTTAAAAAGAAAACAGGTGAGCAAAATTTTCGACCCTGAAATTACTCTTTTGTGTTAATGCTTGTGAGCAAACCTTCAACTTGAATCTGTTATCTTTGTCTGTGAATAAACCTGTCCTTCCTAAATTGAAATCTAAGTATTTAGTTAGGGAATTTGTGCTTTGCTATGTGAAGAAATAAAAATATATAGTTCTGTATGTTTTCTTTCTGTGATACTGGGAATTGATTTGTCCCTTTAAACTTTGGTTTTAGAGAAAAAAAAAGTTAATGTGAAGTATTTAATAAATCTTCATGCAAATGTTATAAATTTCAGATTTTTAAATAAAACAAGTTCTTTAAACTTGAGTCACAATTAAAAATTTCTTTCAAGCTTGAACATCAAGTATTTTTCTCTTTAACTTGAGAATTTACAATTAAAACAAAATCTTGTGATAAACTCAAGCGGATTAAATCATTGTTTTGATTTTATAACCTGAATAAACACACAAGGAGATGATTTTTAAAGCAAATATGATGAATTTTCATTTAGTATTTCCAGTGAAATTCACGTTTGAACAAAACTTGCATTTCTACAAATATCTCACAATCGAATCAATAATAAATGTTGAAATTTGTTGAGAGGCTAGCTGGGTGATTTACTAATACAGAAAAAATGTTCATAAAAATTTCTAATGCAAGGATTTGTGGTTCGAATCAAAAGTAGGGTTTTGGGTATTGATGGGTTTTTTCTGTTTTCGCGAGTTTTGTACGACGTCGTTGGAGTTCGAGTCTCGATCGGTCATGGGGGATTGGGTTTGAGGTTTCATGGCGAAGCAGTGGCAGGAATCTCGAGGCGTCAGGTGATGGGAGACGTTGGGACGAGAGAATTTATGGGTGATAGTTTCTGTACAGCTTCATTTCTTGGGTCTGATCGTGTTCGAATTTGATGTAGTGGTCAATGGAGGATCCGAAGTGGTAAGATGGATTGAGAAGGTCGAAAACAACTTACCGGTGGTGATCAAGGAGGCTGGAGCATCGCCAATGGTCGGTGCATGTACATGTGCTGTTCTGTGCACCTGAATGTCTGAAATTTGGGTGGCGATGATTTCTCTTGATTGATCTCGAGATGTTTCGTGGGTGACTCAGGGTAGCTCTCGAGTAGGAGAGGCTGTTGACTCGAAGTGGACTTCGAGTGCGTGGGAATGAACGACAGTTTTAAACTTCAACTAAAATAAGAAAAAAAGAAAAGAAGAAGAAGAAGAAGAAAGTAATACGGGGGACGAGAAAACGACTCGGGGAAATGAAGGGAGAGGCTCGAGTTTAACTCGAGTAAACTGGGAATATTTCTCGGGTTGGTATTCAAAGTACTTAGCTGAATAAAATCTATGTTATTTCATCTTAAACAAAGTTTAAGTACTGATGACAGAAATTAATGAATTCATTTAAGTTTTAATTAACTGACTGAATACTTAAGAATGTATTAAATCTTAATTTATGTTTTAATTAAGTAACTAATGTAAAATAAGTTTTAAATTTAATTAATATTAAATCCTTTTAAGTTAGTAACTAGTTTATTTAAAGTAATTAGGGAAGATTTTAAAATATTAATTAAGATAAATAATTATTATTAATTAATTGTTTAAAAAGAGTTAGGGATAATCGCTTATGGTAATTAATTAAGAATAATTAATTTAATGGTAATAAATTAAGGGTTGATTAATTTATTAATGAATTAATTAAGGGGGATTTATTTAAAAGATAATTGAAAAATTAAAGGTTAATTATTTAATAATTAAAGGTTGATTAATTTAATTAATAAATGAAAAAAAGAATAATTAATCAAAATGGTTGAAATTAATTAATGATTAATTAACCAGGATTAGTAATTTATTCATAGAAATTAATCTGATTTAAATCAGATATTAATTGATCTTACTCATGGATGTTTGGATTCTAGTGAATGTTGAATTGTTTGATATTCCTGATATATGATGCTTTGTGATACATCCTGATTTGTGTTGTGATCTGTAATTGATTATCTGCGATATATATATCTGTGATTTCTGTTTCTATGATATATTACTATGTGAATATGAAACCCTTGACCCGTAAACGACATTTGAATTTCGATGCGACAGGGAGTCGGATTCCAGTTGGTTATCCGAAACCCACATCGAATTGTAATGATGAATCTTTGTAACTGATAAATTTATTTTATCTGTGAAACTGTAAATGAAGATAAGCGTTGTGGATTATATCACTTATCGATATTGATATATATGTGATGATTGATGTTGTTGCACTATTGTGTGTAAAACCCCTGGACTACACCATACACACACAAATACATTTCTGTTGGTGGCGGAGAATTTATTCTCTTAGCTTAACACTCTTCTCTGAGACGTATGAGCTCAGAGGTTATATAGTTGATGGTTACTAGTGATACATTCCCAACTTGGTAATGTGGCATACGAAGTGCTGATTATCATTTGTTGGTCAAAGCGTGCTTTGTGAAAAAGCGTGCTTTGTGAAAAAGCGTTGCTTTGTGAAAAAGCGTGCTTTGTGAAAAAGCGTTGCTTTGTGAAAAAGCGTTGCTTTGTGAAAAAGCATGTTTTGTGGACGAGACTTCGTCGAGCCTCACAACCCGGTAATGGTCGAAACAGGAATGTTGCGGCAAAGGTTTGTAGGGGTAGCGCCCCTAGGGAATGCCATTTCCTTCTGGATAAAAGGTGATATCAAGGTATGGAGCCCAGATATTTTACCTATGTTGATTATATTTTGTGGCTGTTGCGTTGTGATTGAGGATCCTCGGATAAAGGTCGGTAACGACCGGGGGATGGCATAGCTCGTGTGTTAGTTACCTAGTTTCAGCTCGGTTAGAGCGTGAGGTAGCGTCGGCCTTGTGTTTGCAGAGATCCGGTTAGGTTCTCGGGGCGTCTTTCCAGAGGCGTTTCTATTTCGGAAAGGAAGTTCCTTAGCCTGATCATTTGTTGGAAATCCAAAGAAACAGTACGAACCCAGTACGGTTTTAGTTGTATTACCTGCTATGGAATGTGGCAGTAACCTGCTATTGAACGTAGTAGCTATAGTAGGCATACAACAATGGTTGTATGATGGCTAAGATTAATATTATATTTTCGAAATGGTTTTCGACACTATGCACTAATGATAATAATATCGAATGATTTTGCGTAGTAAGCATTTTTGACTTTCATAAGAAGAAATCTCCTCTAATTCTGCGTTTGCATTGTGTGTGTGGTGGGAGGTCTTATGGTAGTTTCATTTTCGAAAAGCACTGCGGATTTCAATGTTTAAGAGTCTTTTGTGTTTGTTTAAAGATAAACTGTTTCTGTTTGCTCATACCAGTCCCATGACTGATCCGGAGTTTATTGTTCCCTTCCTAAACTCTGGGTGCCCATCATTTTCCACACGGGCAGTCTGGAGTTGGGTTTTTCAGATATTCAGGTTTAGTAGATTATCTATAGCTAGTTCCATTCTTGGAGTTCATGGATTGACGTTGCTTATCTTGGAGCATTCTATTGGAGACATTCTATCCGCTGCTGGTGTTATCTATTTTCTTTCCGCTGCTATTTCTTGTATCATATCTCTGATATTGTTGTATCATATTGATATCATTGTTGTATATCATTCTGGATATTGTATTCATTGGAATTGTATATGATATCATTGTTTTCTTTTTCTTCCGCTGTGTTATTTACTTAATTGTGTTATAAGCTCCGGCGAATCGGATTTGAACGGTCGAATCTGCGGCATTCTAGTACAATATGAAGTACGGATGTTGATTTTCGAACGCGAAAAATTCAAGTCGTTACATCCATTGAGTCCAAAATGGCGTTTACAACTTTTTTGAGTATAAACATCGATATGTTTGGAGTTGAGTAGAATTTGCTATTTTTCTACTTGGGCTTTGGGTTTGGGTTTCAGCCCACTAACCCATCATAATACCCTAACTCCATCCCCTCTCCTCTTCATTCATTCTCATTTCCTAATACATTAAAGCTTAAGTAAAAATGGGGAGAGGAATGGGAAATTAGAAATTCCAAACCCTAGTTTGATTTGGAAACACAAGTTCTTGCTCCAAAATCAAAGAGAATCTTAGGTAAGCATCCTCTTCATCTTCTCCATCTCTATCTCTCTTCAATCCTCAGAAATTCCTAACCCTAACTTAGGAAATATTTGCTTATTAACTTAGATTGGAGCTTCTAGAGGTGTATTGAAGAGGAATTGTCCTTTCCTTTGTTTTAAAGCTTCTTATTCGTGTTTTTGGTTATTTTAAAATAACCACGGTGTGATGACCCAGATTTTTAACGGTTGTTAATTGGTAATTAATTAAATTAAAAACTATATTAGAGATTTCATTTTTAATATCTCTGGATAAGATAAATCCCATAGATTAGATTAAAGATAAACGTTAAAATATATTTATATATATATATATATATATAAACATATAGACAAGTCTTATTGTGTTCAAATATATATATATATATATATATATATATATATATATAAGTACATAGGTATGTATATATATAAGGATTAGACATACATAAGCATGGACACATATATATATACTAGATAAAATAGTGAATAGGCGAAATATACATAAGGAAGAATGTATGTATATATGTTAAATGAATGGTGAAAGTGATAAAATGGAAATTTACATATGATGTATGTATGTATGTTATGTAAAATAGTACATATAGAATGTAGATATATATGCATAGATATATATGTACACACTTAAGGGGACATAGAAATTAATGCATATCATCTCAAGCAAACAATATATCAAATCCTTCTCTTATAATATCAAATCAAGTCAAATAAAAAATTCAAGTCAAGGTTATAAAGTAAGAAAAGAAATAAAATAAAAATATAAAATGTAAAAGCCTGGAAGAAAAATCTCAGCTGGTAGCTTGCTCTACACACTTCATTCCCTATATACAGAGATATGTGGCCATGCCTATCACTTTGTTCATTTTCTTTCATTTGAAGTAAGTTAAACAAAAGAAAAAAAAAGAAAACAACACTGCCATTTAAAAACAAAATCCAACGCAAACAAAAGAAGATCAAAATCAAGATTAAAGGCAGATAGCGGTCTTGAAAGTAGTGTTCTCTGTTCAACATTAATTGTGAGTAGACATAGATTTTTAAAAACAGTTTTAAATCTTGATTCCACTTTGATATATTGATATATGTTTGAAAATCATGTTGCTAGCCTGAAATGCATGGATTTAAATGAATGCATGTATGTAATAAGTATTGAATGCATGTGTATATCCAATATAGACTCTGTTGTGATGATAACAGGTTTTGATTTTCCTTCTAAATTCAATATTTCATCATTGAATCACTATTAGCTTTTGATTTGCAAATGAAAAGTGCTTGAAATCGTGAAACATCACTACTAAAAATAATTCCAGGAATTTATAATGAATATTTGTTTGGAAATTTTTAAAATAACAGTGAAAATTTATATTGGGTCAAAATTTTATAAATTCAATTTTAGATTGGATTGCTTGGTTGAATTCATGATGGAAAATCATAAATTTTAATTATATCTCGATTTTTAGTTGGATAAATATTGGGTATTCTCGAGTTGATCGGTTGGGCTATTTTGGGCGATTTCCATCGATCAACGACGAACTGGCCGACGTGATTGGGTCTGAAGGTGGAGGGGAAGACGAGGATCATCAGAGAAATACTCCGGTGATTTATCAAGGGTCGTGATGGCCAGAAGGTGTCCACGTAGGGTTTTACACCATGAGTTTGCCGTCGGTTTTAAAAGGGATTTGCGGCGACAAGACGTGATCGGAGGCGATCGCGAGGCCTGCGGTAGGAGCTAGAGGTCGAGGCGGAGCTACGGTGGGAATGGCGAGGTGTCTCGAGGCATACATAATCGGAGGTGGTCGAATTTCTGGTGATGTAGTTTCCAGGCTATGTGTTTTTGGGTCGCATTTGATTCTCGATCGAATCGAGATAGCTGGGTGATTGCGTGGTGTTGCCGAGGTCGATGTTGACTTGTCGGAGGCCGGAACGTGGTTCGTTGGCGATAAGGGACATTGTAAACGTGAACGTGCACGTTTTCGTGCATCTGGGAAGTTGGTTTGAAGAAGAAGAGGGGGTGCTCTAGTTTAAGCTCGGTTAGGCTTGAATTTTTCTCGAAGGAGGAAGAAGCTCGGTGTTTTTGGTTGAAATCTTCGGGTTTCATGTAGTTTTGCTCGGGTTTTGTTTAACGGTAATTAGAGTATTATTATTTTATGAAAGTAATTAAATGGTAGTGATTAAGAATTAATCACTTAGTGTAATTAATTAACGGGTAAATTAATATAATTAAATTAAGGGTTAATTAATTAATTAAAGAGTAATTAATTAATTAAAGGATTAAGGTTAATTAATAAGGTAATAAATTATTTGTTAAGGTAATTAATTAAAAAGTAAGTAATTAATGGAAGTAATTAAGAGGGTCATTAATTAATGAAAATAATTAAAAGATTAATTAATATTTAAAGGATAATTAATCTATAATTAAGGTATGATTACTTAATGTAATTAAAGAATAATTAATCAAGGATGATTAATTAAGGTAGATAATTTAGAGATGATTAATTAATTTGTAATTAATTAAATGATAAGTAAGCTGGATTAAAGGTAATCCAAGTGATTAAGTTAGAAATTAATTTAATTAGAGATAAATTAAATTAATTAAGAATTGATCAAATTTGTTTATGGATGATTTAAATGATATTGGATAATTTGAATAAGACATCTCCGATATGTGATATGTGATGTTTTGTGATATATGGTTGAATTAGATAATATGGATTATCTATCTATATTGATATGAATCATCTATTTGAAATGTTCTGAATAACTAAATTGTTTAAATCCTTTAAAACAACTTGGACATTTAAAACGGCGTTTTGAATCAACCTTGTTTGATAACTTATGTACTGTGATATGAGATGTGAGGTTGTACTGTGATATTTGGATTAACTATCAATAGTGAATTGTCATGTAAAGTGCGACATCTTATATTTAAATTTGAATTGTAAAGTGACATTAAATTCGAAGGGACTGGGATCGGGTATCAGCAATACTCGAACCCACTTCGATTAGTAATCTAAGTTTTTATAATTTGATATGTAAAACTAAACAGGCTGGAATGGAAAGAATTGAGTATCATGGACATTTAACCTGAAATTGTTGTGTGATAAATGTTTGACTATAAGAACTAGTAATGGTACGAGTTACCCTGGTGTTCACATGTGTTATAGCTTGGTATTTCATGTTAGATGAGTTTACTCACACTGATTTCCAACCTGACTCGGGTGTTACTTTGATGTAATGCTCGGGTCAGACCGAGTATTACAGATTTTCAGGTAAGGACGATCTGGAGCTCAGGAGAAGAGCTGGATGGCAGGAACGTATGAAGTGTTTCTGCTGTGATATTATCTTTGTTTATCCGAGACATGGGATTTGTATATGTCTAGTGTTTCTGTATGAGTGTAACTCTGATGTAAAAATATAATTAACGGATACAGGTATTCTTTTGTAAACTTTTATTAATTGATATTATATTTTGATCCGCTGAGATTTGTGAGAATCAATGCTGTGTTTCTGTTTCTTCTTCTTCTATCTCTTTCTTCTTTTCCTAATTATCTGGAATTTTCGCGATCGAAAATTCCGGGTCGTTACATATCCACACTATCAACTGTTTCACCCAAATTCAAATTAAATCCATAACTCACGTGCTTGTTTAAGGAATCACGTTTCTCTGATTGCCCCACCATGTCAGTTGAACCCAAACAATTTATTATACCCATATACGAACCAACAGCCACAATCCTTCTCCAAACATACAGAAGCCTCTTTCTCCACACTATCAACTCCAACAAAAGGTGAAACAGAATACTCAGCCTAATCATCAAAATCTCTATGCTTGACATTAGACTCTTCTCCTGTATAATCAGAGTAATCAACAGACAAAGGATCACCAAGCTTATTATCTAAAACTCCAACCAATTCAGTAGATTAACAACATACGGAACTATACTTGAAGATAGCTTATTATCAGATAAAGTCAAATTGTGTGCACCATGCACACTGAAACCTGCGTGCATATCAGCAATATCAGCATAAGACAGTATCGAACACTCTTCATCTGATACTTCCAACAATTTGTCAATACAATTAATTTCTTTTGATATCGAAAAGTTGAAAATTCGAAAAATAGCTAGCGGTCACATTTTCTCTTTTTCTTTGAACTAATTATTTTTACAATCCAAATTCAAAAGGAAATTTTTTATCATTAGTTATAAATTAAAAGAGAGCTATTTTAACTATTAAAACCATTAATTGAATATTTAAAATTAATTAAATATTCTCAAATTAAAATGATAAAATTCCAAGTCATTACACAAATTCTTAAATTACGTATCAATTAATATATATAATATATTCCATACAGCTTTTGGTTGCTTCAGTGAGGCACACTTAAACTATATATAAACGCTTAAACCATATATCAATAAATATATATAAATTATATAAATTATAAATTTGTGTGTATAATAACAGTCCAAATATATGGAACCAATACGCATGTATTGTGCAAATATACATCCACGTAGGTAATCAACAACCAAAGCAATGAACTCATCATCCCAATATCAACAATAATTCACACATATAATCATACTAGTCATCAATAGGGAAATAAGCACATATGACCAGATCATGTATTCAACATCTACTTAGGATCCTAAACAATTAGCCTATGTTTGGTTAATCCATACCAAACCTCCACCCCCCGCCCCCCGGCCCCTCCATGTGTGTGTGTATGTATATGTATGTATATACTATATACATAATTTTGTACCATCATCGTCTTATAGTGCAAGATATGTGAATGTGTGGGTTTATACACGTATGTAAAATATAAATAATTGTTCCCACACAGCTTATCATCTTTTCCTAATAGTCCATTGACTTTCTATATTCAATGTCACATATGGAGTTCGAGTCTGAACACTTGTTCATAAGAAATTCTCTAGTATTTTGCAAATACTCAAGAATACTTGAACTACCGGTTCGTGAATATTACCATAGATATGATATTCGCTCAATACACCAAGTGTATAAACAAAATCAAATATACTACATAACATAACACATATGATGATTCATATCACTTACGCCTAAGGGATCTACATGTCCTGTACTAAACATCCTCTTATATCGAGCATAAAATATTTCTCTTTTAAATCATTCAACGATAATTTAAAAACCAAATTTTTTTTATCTTTCAAAGGTAATTTAAAAACCAAATAAAAACCGATTTTAACATGATTACGTCGTTAACGATTATTTGTATGTGGTTTACTTATAATATTAGAAATACTACAACAAAATACGCATTTTACAATGGGCAATACCTATTGTATTAGGGTTTCGCAACGGACCTACGCCCGTCGTATTATACGATGTTGTAATAGACTCAAAAGATTTTACAATGTTTTAAAACCGTTGTAAAAACCCGTCGTAGTAAATATTTTACAATGGTCCACAGCAGTTGTAATAGGATCTTCTTCAACTGCTTTTTCCCGTTAAAATAGGATATTTTAAAATGGTTTTTCCCCATTGCAAAAGGGATCTTTTACAATTGTTTTTTCTCATTGCAATCACTACACCAAAAAGCTGTTTTTGCCACACCTCCTTCCGCCTTATTGGATACGGCTTAAAGCCGTACCAAATTAGATACGGCTAATAACCGTATCTAATGTATTCGACACGGCTATAAGCCGTATCAAATTTGATACGGCTTTAAGCCGCATCTAATTGCGTGCCTATTTCTGGCGCAAACTTTTCCACCCAATACTTACATCTTCCCTCCAAATAATTCGATTTCCCCCCTATTTATATACGGTTCTTAGCCGTATCAAATTTGATACGTGTTTTAGCCGTATCTAATTCGTGCGAATTTTTTACTGCCAAAAAACGCCCCAGATCTACTCCGTTTCGTTCAATCATTTTCGTTCTTAGCGAATTTTTTACTGCTAATTTTTGGTGCGAATTATTTTCCCCAAATTATTTCTTTCAATTCCTTTCAATTGTTAAAATCCCTCGTTCTTTTCATCATACTGCTCGTGGATCGTCTCCTACCGCGGTCCACTCTAACCATCGTTTTGCTATTGCAGTCCGCTCTCACCATCGTCTCGCGTTAGGGTTCCTCGTCGCCATCCTATTACCCGTTGCTGTCGTCGCAGTTGCTGCTGTCTCGCTAAGGTATGCCTAATTTGTAATTTCGATTCACCATTGACTGTATATTATACTTGTTAAATTTGTTTATGGGATCCCTCATCTCTTCTAACCAATATGCTTTTATTAAAGAAAGGATCATAGTAGTATTTTATGTGCATATGAATTAGTCAGAGGATTTAATTGAAAGGATAATGTTAATGTTTATCATCTCATTTATGCCTATGCCAATGATATCATTGTATTTGCGAAAGCTGACAAGAAAAGTGCAAGCACCTTAAAGATAGTTTTTCAGAAAATTTATGATATAAAACAATGTTATAATATAAAACTCACGTAGACTATATTCCATACCTACAACATAAAAACATGAAAACCTTGGGTTTCAGAAATTGCTTGAAATATGAGACCTACGCAAGACACATGAAGTAGCAGATGTAGAGTCTTCAATCGAAACTTATTAAGTTCATAAAATACAACAATTCCCTTGTAGACTGCATGAATCAGTTATCAAACTTTTATCCAATTGTCCTTCTCATTTATTCGAAAAATTAAGAGGTGATAACAATGCTTCATTTAACAAAAATGTCAAATGTTTCTTGAAGACATAAGAACAGAACAGAAAACAACACTACTATATTTAGTAAGAAAGAAACAAATAAAGAATATGAAAGTAAATGCTATGATACGTTAATAATTCGTTAAGGTTTAAATCAGCTTGATTCCTTCTTAAAACCCTTGACCAATTGTAATTAAATTTGGACATGCAACAGGCCAAATAGTCAACTAGTTAGACAGCAATAAAACCATTTTGTATTTCAAAATTTAGTTGAACAAATATTTAACTTCAAAATTCACCCTGGAAAAGTAAACATGAAGCAAAGAACCAGTCTTTTTGGCAGAGTCAGAGCGTTAACTTTGAAATGTCAGTAGCCTTGCCATGAAGGTTACAACTCAATGAAATTAAATCGACAGTTTTCTTTGGGGGTAGAGTCATCAATTCAGAAGAAATTGCGGAATGTATTAATATAAAACAATGAAGTTTGCCTATTAAATACTTAGGTATCCCTTTATCTGCTATGAATCTGAAGGATAATGACTATTGTTCTTTGGTGGATAAGGTCAAGCAGGTTTGCAATTATAAATCGACGCCAATACAGCAAGAATCCAAATTAAAATGATAAAAGTCGAATTCAAGTAGTCCAAAATAAGCAACCATCATTATGTAATTATGATGCGTTGTGGATAAACAGTGATATGATTTTGGTCATATGCTGCATCGACTAATTAATGTTGCAAGTATACCATGTCTAATACAATAGTCAATCTTATGCTATTATGTATTATTTTGATCTCTTTGCATAATTTACAGCTTGGTGCTAATGTTGTATATAGTTCTGACATTGTATATGGTTTTGACATTGTTGTATAAGTGGATAAAATTATTGTTAATGGCGCAAGCCAAGTATCAGGAGAGGGGTAATGCATAGACATTACTCCGGTGCTACAAAATAGCGCCGTTGTAATGGCAAATTTTTTGGAAACAGTTTGGTGCTAATGTTGTATATTGTTCTGACATTGTTGTATAAGTGGATAAAATTGTTGTTAATGGCGCAAGCCAAGTATCAGGAGAGGGGTAATGCATAGACATTACTCCGGTGCTACAAAATAGCGCCGTTGTAATGGCAAATTTTTTGAAAACAGTTTGGTGCTAATGTTTAAAATAAACCCTATATTTTGAGTTCCATTTATTGAAATTTAAATAGTCCATATATTTTAACTATTTAAAATTAATTAAATATTTAAAATCATACCACAAAATTAATTCTAGGGTTATTGTCTACTTGTTTGTCTTACATTAGAGTATCATAGTTGAAAAGAATGGTAAAAGTTTGTTAATCCTTTTATCTCAGCAGCCTAGAACTTAACGACCTAAGAGAAGGTTGCGACCTAGAGAATTCAGCGACCTAAGCTAGGTTTGCGACCTAAGATCCAGGAGGACCTCGCGACCTAACAACATAAGAAGCTCGCGAATTAAGGACTTGGGAGAAGTTTGCGACCTAAGGACTTAAGATTGCGACCTAACGACATAAGAAGTTCGCGACCTAAGGCTACAGGAAAGCTTCGCGACCTAAGATCCAGAGAAGCTCGCGACTTAAGGACTTGGGAGAAGTTTGCGACCTAAGGACTTAAGATTGCGACCTAACGACATAAGAAGTTCGCGACCTAAGGCTACAGGAAAGCTTCGCGACCTAAGATCCAGAGAAGCTCGCGACTTAAGGACTTGGGAGAAGTTTGCGACCTAAGGACTTAAGATTGCGACCTAACGGCATAAGAAGTTCGCGACCTAAGGCTACAGGAAAGCTTCGCGACCTAAGATCCAGAAGGGCTTGCGACCTAAGGCTACAGAAGACCTTGCGACCTTGCAACAGAAAGGATTGCGACCTATGGAACTCAACGACCTAAGGTAGCTAGCGACCTAAAGGACTTAACAACCTAAGGTAGTTAGCGACCTAAGGGACTTGACGACCTAAAGAGGTTAGCGACCTAACTGTTAAAGCATGTTCAGCGACCTACGACCTAGAGCCCCCACAGCTATTCTTTAACTCGCGTGCGACCTACTACTTGATCAAATGAAGCCCGGTACAGTCTTACCAGCTAACTTCTGAAGCCACAAGGGGACAGCGACCTAGCTTAGGTCGCTCGCGACCTACGACTCAACTAAGGTCGTACGCGACCTAAGACTTAGGCAAATTTCCTGCCCAGAAATCAGCTCCTATAAATAGGACATCACTTCCAACATGGAGAAGACTTTTTGGGCAAATCATTTCTACAGCGCTGTTACTCCGTCGAACTCTCCATTCATTCAGCAATCAAGGATCCTTCAAGCATTCGTGACACTACAACAAGCTTCAAGAGAAATTCCTTACATCCGACATGGATTCGTCGAGTTTCACCGTCGAAGATTGAGCTAGTAGTCAAGATTGTTTCTTGTGATCGAATTGTACTGTTTCCTGAAGAGATTTTTATCGATTTGTAACCAAATTCAATAATAAAGAGATTCAAAGTGGACGTAGGCTAAATCTCAAGCCGAACCACTATAAATTGCTGTCTTTTACTGCATTTCTGCTATTTTCCTGCTTGATTTCTGTTCCCGTCACACGGGTGGTGCTTTCACGATCTTATTACACACACCGGGTGTTATCGTTCATATTTTAACGTTAACATTTTGGTGCTTTCACCGAGAACCCAACTCAGGCTACCATCCATCATTGCTTCACACAAGTTTGTTGAAAAGATTTCCTACAAAACCAGAAGTCTATCAGACATAATGGCTCCTGGAAGGAAACGAAAGGTTGTCAGATCTGAAAATGTTCATGATGATACCGCCACCTCTGCTTCACCAAGTCAAGCAGCTCCAAGCGTCAGGGTGACGCGAGAGGAGCTAGACGCTGCTGTATTCGGACTATACCAACAGATTGAGACTCAAAACAATCTGATGATGGAAAAACTGAATGCTCTGCTTGGTGCCAACCAAAGACCAGTAGGTAATGAAGAAAACACCGCTGATGCTCTTCGCAACTCCGAAGGGAGGAATATTCCTCAGGGGGGATCAGGTGCTGCTGAAGGGGCACCCCTCCGAGCTGAAGGATCTAGACCATCGCCAATTTTCCACGAAAATCTGCCCGGGCAAACATCTGAGAAAATGGCAGAAGTCTACTCTGCAAAATCTTTGAACAATGAGGAATATCTTTCTGGCATGATCAAGTAAATAATGAAAGAGAGCATGCAGAGAGGTGAAGATGAGAGTGAATGGGGGTTCGCGCCAAGCAAGACTCCGTTTACCGAGAAGATTCTAAAGGCTGAATTTCCTAGAAAATTTGTTCCCCCCACCATTCCTGCTTATCGGGGAACAAGTGATCCAAACCAATTCTTGTATAAGTATGACTGGCACATGACCGGTGCGAGAGCAACTGATGAAATCAAGTGCCGGTATTTCCCAGTATATTTGGAAGGAGTGGCACTTCTCTGGTTCACCAAACTTCCTGTCCGATCAGTAGATCAGTTTTCCGATCTGACTAGAAAGTTCAAAGAGCAATTCAGGCTATACGCTTCAAAGGCAAAGGACATAATGTCATTATCCAGTCTTGAACAGAATCCGGGAGAACCTATTAAATCATTCCTGAACCGTTTCAATATAGCTCTGGCAGAAGTTGATAACGCAGAGCCACGGATGATCTTGACCTATTTGATGCGTGCTATCGACAAATCGAGCGAATTTGGAAAATGGCTGAAGATGAAAGAGCCAAATTCTCTCGAGAAATTCTACAAGAAAGCTGATGAATTCATACGCTTGGAAAATCTTCCAGCATCAATGAAGGTGGTGGCAGCAAAGGTGGAAAAAAATACTGCCGCTTCGGAAAAGAAAGATTCCGGAGGTCAGAAAAGGGAAAATCACGAGGGGAAGAAACAAAAGGATACAAAGAAACCTCGCTTCTTCAAACCCTCAGATTTCACTCCATTGACCGACACTCTGGAAAATATCTTCTTCGCCACCAAAGATGCTGTGGATTATCCCAAACCGGCTGAGATAAAACCGGGAAAGGGCGCTATGAGAAATGGAAAGTTCTGCCGTTTTCACAACCAACCTGGTCATGATACCAATGACTGTCGTCACTTAAAGAGCTTAATTGAAGAATTATTGAGAGAAAACAAGCTGCAACAATATGTCAAGAAAAACATAAGTGATCCATCTTCGTCTACTCAGAGGCAACAACCCTCTAATCAGCCGTCAGACTCAAGTAAAGGTACTGCGGCACAAGAATCCGAGAGGCCCGTTATCAACGTCATTTCAGGGGGCCCACACCCAGCAGGCAGAAGCTGGGGTGAGATGGAACGATATGCTCATGCTTTGAAGTATATCCCGGCAGAGGAAGATGTTTTTGCTGTAGAAAATGCTGCACCCCTGAAACAGCAAAAGATTTCAGATAATGTTATTTTGTTCAAGGCTAGGGATTCTATTGGTATTGAAGCTCCCACCATAGATCCCTTAGTTATCTCTGCAGGAATTGGGCCAGCAATAGTAAGACGAGTACTCATTGATTGCGGTGCTTCCTGCAATATACTCTTCAAGAAAACATTTGACCAGATGAAGATCCCAATGACCGACGTTCAGGCTTCATCACAAAAGATCGTTGGTTTCACTGGGGAACCACAGCAACCAATCGGAACTGTCGATTTGTTCGTGGAACTTGGTGAAGGGCAGAAAAGGGTAGCTCGAAAACAAACCTTTCTGATTGTTGATGGATTTTCTGCCTACAATGCTTTCCTAGGCAGGCCGACTCTAGCTGCATTCAAGGCCATTTTGGCCCCGTGGTGCCTAACTATGAAGTTTCCTACAGAAAATGGTGTTGGTGTCATCAAGGGAGATCAAAATGCTGGACGCGAATGTTATCTCATAGAGCTTCGAGAAGCCAGAAAGAGAGAAATGGGTAAAGATGCGGCAGCTCCCCTCCGCATCAAAAACCCAACCTTATAGCAAATACAGGGTGGCCCCTGCACTGGTGAGCATAGTGGTGCAAGGCGAGAAATGGACCCCAGAAAATCCAGTGCAGAGGAGAATAGAGTGGTGCCCGCAGAAGTTACGGTACCAATACCTGTCGACTCAAAAGACCCAAATAAAGTACTTAATGTGGGTTCGCAACTAAATACAACAGTTCAAAATACACTGATATCATTTCTAAAAGCAAATCTGGACGTGTTCGATTGGTGTCATGCTGATATGTGCGGAATCTCTCCAACAATTGCTGTTCACACTCTGAATGTCGATCCGAAATTCACACCAGTGAAACAGAAAAGAAGAACTCAAGGTCCAGAAAGGTCAGCAGCTTTAAAGGAAGAAGTAGATCGCCTCTTAGAGAATAATTTCATCAAAGAATCCATTTATCCAAATTGGGTTTCAAATCCAGTACTGGTTAAGAAGGCAAATGGAAAGTGGAGAGTATGCATTGATTTCTCAGATCTGAACAAAGCTTGCCCCAAAGACTGCTTCCCGTTGCCTAGAATCGATCAACTAGTAGACGGGACGGCTGGACATGAGTTGTTATCTTTTATGGATGCCTATTCCGGATACAATCAGATTATGATGAATGAACCAGATCAGGAGGACACAAGCTTTATTACAGATGTGGGACTCTACTGTTACAAAGTCATGTCATTCGGGTTAAAGAATGCAGGGGCAACATACCGAAGACTTGTCAACGCTATGTTCAAGCCTCAGATTGGCAAAACGATGGAAGTCTATGTTGATGATATGTTAGTAAAGTCAAAGAAAGCAGTAGACCACATGGATCACTTGGCAGAAATGTTCTCAATTCTTCGGAAGTACGGAATGAAGCTCAATCCATTGAAATGTTCATTCGGAGTAGAGTCTGGGAAATTCCTGGGTTTCATCGTGAGCGCTAGGGGCATCGAGGCCAATCCTGCTCAAATCACAGCTCTAAGAGAAGTTAAAGCCCCTAGAACAAAGAAAGAACTGCAAAGTCTCAATGGAAAGGTTGTCGCTCTTAGTCGCTTCATTTCCAAGGCCATAGACAAATGCATTCCCTTCTTTGATGCTCTAAAGAAAGGAAAGAAAAATTTCGAATGGACTCCTGAATGTCAGAATGCTTTCGATCAACTGATTCATCATATGAGAACTCCTCCGGTCCTCTCCAAGCCTAGTGATGGTGAAGACCTCTTCATCTATTTGGAAATTTCATCCCATGCTTTAAGTGCAGCACTCGTACGAGAAGATATGAAAATACAACGTCCAGTTTACTACATCAGCAAACGGTTCGCTGGGGCTGAGATGAATTATTCAAAGATAGAAAAACTTGCTTATTGTCTGCTAATCGCTTCCAGGAAGTTGAGACCCTATTTTCAATCTCATCCTATCAAGGTCCTGACTGATCAACCTTTGAAGCAAGTCCTGTATCGTCCTGAAACTTCGGGTCGTCTCTTGAAGTGGAACATAGAACTCAGCCAATATGACATCACTTACCATCCCCGAAGAGCAATTAACGGACAAGCTTTAGCAGATTTCATTGTAGAATCCGCTGACAAAGGTGACAGTAAGGAAGAAACAACTGATTGCATTCCGATACAGTGGAAGTTGTATGTTGATGGCTCGAGAAATAATTATTGTTCTGGGGCAGGAGTTGTGCTCGAAACTCCCGAAGGACGATCACTATGTTATGCATTGAGACTGGAATTTCCTTCAACAAACAATGAGGCAGAATATGAAGCCCTTATTGTCGGATTAAGAATCGCCAAGGAATTAAATATCAAAGTGATACAGATTTTCAGTGATTCTCAGCTTATTGTTTGCCAGGTGAAGAAAGAATTTCAAGCCAAAGGAGGAAATTTGCCTACATATTTGACAAAAACTTCCGAACTCCTCAATGATTTAGATCACTACTCAATAAGCCACATACCCCGAGAGGAAAATATGAAGGCGGATTCTTTAGCAAAGTACTCAAGTTCCGGAGAAGCTCAATTGCTGGGATTAGTTCCTGTAGAAGTTCTGTCAGCTCCAAGCATTGATGAAATGGATATTGATTGGATTATGACTACGTCTCAAGAGCATGAATCATGGATGACTCCAATCAAAGAATACTTACTCAGTGGTTCCCTGCCAGAAAGTTCTAAGGAACGTCGAAAATTATTGAGAAAAGCGTCAAGGTATATAATTCAAGATGGCCGATTATACAGGCGGGGATTTTCAATCCCACTACTCCGATGTGTAACTAAAGAAGAAGCCAAGACAATCTTAGCAGAGGTGCACGGAGGAGAATGTGGAGACCATTCAGGTGGTCAAACACTTGCAAAGAAAATTCTCCGATATGGGTATTTCTGGCCGGATATTAATCGAGATGCTGCAGCTTACTCCAGGAAGTGTGACAAATGCCAAAGATTTG
This sequence comes from Allium fistulosum, assembly GCA_030737815.1. Taxonomy (NCBI): domain Eukaryota; kingdom Viridiplantae; phylum Streptophyta; class Magnoliopsida; order Asparagales; family Amaryllidaceae; genus Allium; species Allium fistulosum. The sequence goes on along the minus strand of CM060905.1, from coordinate 726,981,943 downwards.
CAAAAATCCCAAGAGCACCTTCCACCGAACTCACACAAATGGTCAGCCCATGGCCATTTGCCATTTGGGGAATAGACCTAATTGGACCATTACCGATCGCTAAATCAGGAATTAAATATGCTATTGTCGCCATTGACTATTTCACCAAATGGGCTGAAGCCGAACCTTTGGCCACTCACTTCTAAGAAGATGATAAATTTTGTAACGAAAAATATCATTTGCAGATATGGTGTGCCATAGAAGATAATCACAGACAACGGTACTCAGTTTGAAAGTGAAGAATTCCAGGATTTTTGCAAACGGTTCAGAATTCGAAAAAGCTTCTCAGCAGTGGCTCATCCGCAGGCAAACGGGCAAGTGGAAGCAGTTAATAAGATCATCAAGTCAACTATCAAAAAGCAGCTCGAAAAAGCAAAAGGTGGTTGGGTTGATAAACTTCCATTAGCACTATGGGCGTACAGAACTACTCACAAAACTGCGACTGGGCACACTCCATTTTCATTGGCATACGGATCAGAGGCAATGATTCCAGTGGAAGTAGAAGTTCCTTCACATAGAAGAGTTCATTTCAACGAAGCTGAAAATGAGAAACTGCAATTTGAAGCACTTGATTTTCTTGATGAGAAAAGAGAAGAAGCTAGGCTCAGGGTTTCAGCTCATCAGCAGAGAGTTGCCAGGCATTTCAACTCTAAGGTTCGCCAACGCAGCTTTGAGATCGGAGACTTGGTTTTGAAAAGGATCATGACAGCAACTGGTGTGTTTGGGCCAAACTGGGAAGGACCATATGTCATAAGCACTAAACTTCTTGATGGCACTTTCAAACTCATAACTGTTGAAGGGGATCCAATTTCAAGAGACTGGAATAGCAACCACTTACGTCCTTATTTTACTTGAAAGAAAAAGCTTGTTTCAAAATTGTGAAATAATGATGAATGTATCAGTTGTATTGTAAAATATTGTAAATCAGTATGAATGAATGAAAGCTATAAAGTGGATGTAGGCCCGATTCTTGGCCGAACCAATATAAATCTTGTGTTCTTTACTATTTCATAATGCCTGTTTTATTTCGATATGTAAATACTTTAAAATGTATTGCTAAAATGTCGATTCAAAATAGCAGGACATCAAAACAATGCTTGCTCGTCACAGAGCTAAGCGACCTCTATAAATCAGCTATTACATGAAAAACCAAGCCACAAAAAGATTTCCAAACTCAAATCCCAAGCAAGGAAAACTTCACGTAAAAAGTTGGCAACTCCACTGTGATAAACCTTTGTTCACTAGTTGAGATTGTCGTTATGAATAGACATCCAACTAGATAACTTGTGTTTGTCTCATGAAGTCATTCAACAGTGAAGTCCACTACTTCGGATGAAACAATTTACTTGTAAGAGGAAAAGAAGATGTGCTGGGGAATGATAATAAGAGATCGCTAATGGGCAGATGATGAAAGAAAGTTGTCAAGCAAATAAAGAAGCAGACAAAGGGAGGTATGCCTCTCAACAGGAAGGCCAGAAGATCCACTAAAGGGACGCCTTCCCAAGCGGAAGTAACAGGACCCTCGCTAACTGGTCGTGATGCATCCGATCAGATAGCTTACGTCCGTCTCATGGATCCACTCGCCCCTGAGACGCAACCTACCCGGCACACCAACCAACCAACCAAAGCCCTCTAACGAGGCACGCCAATAAATGGAAAAGCTTTCCTCAATCAAAAAGATCGGTGGGACCACCAAAGGGGCACCTTGTTAATTGATTGCGATCGTTTGTACAAACAAACATCCAATCAAGCAACTTACGCCTGTCCCGTGGACCCATCCGACCATGAGAAAGTAACTTCCAGGCAATCCAAAGCCCTCTTCGGAGGCACAAGCCCTCTTCGGAGGCACAAGCCCTCTTCGGAGGCACAAGCCCTCTTCGGAGGCACAAGCTATCTTCGGAGGCACGCTTCACTATGCTTGAAGCACAAAATCACAAGCCCTCTTCGGAGGCACAAGCCCTTTTCGGAGGCACAAGCCCTCTTCGGAGGCACAAGCCCTTTTCGAAGGCACAAGCCCTCTTCGGAGGCACAAGCCATCTTCGGAGGCAAAAGCCCTTTTCGGAGGCACGTTTCACCCGTGTAGAAGTGTAAAATGCTTCTCTTCGGAGACCCACTTCACCAGAGTTGAAATATCAAAATCGCTTCTCTTCAAGAACCTCTTCAGAGGCGCACTTCACCTTGCTTGAAGTACCAAAAATAAGCCCCTTGCTGGGGCACAAAATCAAGACCTTCTTCGGAAGCTCATTTCACTGCGTAGGAAAATTCACTTTTAACAAATAAAAGTGATCATCCCTCAAAGTTGAAGTGTTCTTCAGAAGGAAAGAGAAAGTAAAAACTTCCCGAAAGACAAAATATACTTTATTAAAAGCAGAATGATTCTTCCCTTAAAAAGTGGAATAGTTATTCTCTGGAATAAGAATATCAGTCTTAAAAAAGCTAAGAATATTGCAATGCACTTGCGGTATGGGGGCAGTACTATACGATTCAGTTACATGAACAAAGTAGTATACAAGCAACATACCGCGAGTTCATCACAATATCATGAAAAATATATGGTGTGGAATAAATGCATTCTCAAACGCAGACAAAAGTTTGCACAAGTAAGAAGAATCGTTTATTCTACACTAAAAATAAAAGACAGATCATTCTCACATACACAAGAGTTTGTACAAGTAAAATAATTGTTTTATTTAGTACTATGAAAATTCTTTACATGTCCAGATATCTCAAAAAGCAAAAGCAGGGACCGGTACCCGCACAATCCCCGGTCGATACATACACAAAGCAAAAGTAAGGAGTAAAAAATCCAGCTTGTTATCCCCTCTTCTCGCCACCTTTGGAGCCTTTCCCCGGCCTAATGATTAGTTTTTGGAGCCGTTGTGGACGGGCCGGGGCAGAAGGAGAAAAAGGCGCGGCTGGATCAACTTCTGCTTCCTCCCCAGTTGAAGCACTAATTTTCTTCTTCCTTATGCCACGCTTCCCCTTCCTCTTTGAGGAAGATTCGCTCCCCGGAGTAGCAAGCAGTGTTGAAAGCTTCGTGCCATCATCAAGGGACTGCTCCGGGGTCTTCTCGACGACTTCAAGGTCCTCCGCCTTCTGCTCCTGCAAAGCTGCCGGATCATCCAGGCCTTGAAGGGCTTCGATTTTCTCTGCCTATGATCCCGGCTGGGAAGTAGAAGGAGGAGTAACCTGTAAAGATGAAGGAATGGCAACTGAAGGAGTGGAAGCTTGTGCAGTAACTGGTGCCGCAGCTGTAGAAGAAAAGAAGTTAAAATCAACATCTTCCGAAAATAGAGAAGGTATCGGTTCACCAAAATTCAAGTAACAAGTAAGAAGGTCATCAAACTCGGTTAAATCAATTAACTGGTTCATTAGACCCGGGACTTCGCCAAGGTTACCTGGAGGAGTTGATTTCGCAAGCTCAATTTCATATTTATCAGCTTCAGTTTCTTCCTGACTCTTCTCTTCAATTTGGGAAAGAGGAATCTCGGAAGTATCGAGTTTAGCTTCAGCATCTTTTGCGGCAAGTGGAGATCGAGAGCTAGAACCGATGATATCAACATCAGTCAGAGTTGAAGTATGGACAGGGGCAGGTAGTGATGTTGTCTTTTCTGGATATTCTTCTCCCGCTGCCCCGGCTCTAGCTTCGGCAAGTTGCTCTTTTCCTCTAATAATCGCATCACGTGCTTCATCGTCTAGATAAAGCGCTACAAGGTCTGCTTCCGCATAGCTGGAAAATGTGTCAAGTATAGTCTCCCAAACTTCAGCAAGTGTAATCTCATATTTGGGACCCAAGAAGGAAAGGCTGCCACGGCCCAAAACGCTGTGCATATAGAAGTCAAATAGAGTAGAATCGATGCTAGCTCTAGTGGCATCGTGAGACTCTTCGGCCGCAACTTGTCCAGCGACCGCGTCATCACGCTCCTTCTCAACTTTAAGAAGCTTAGCTTTCAGCATCTCAATCTCTGCATTTTGGGACACAATTGTTCCCCGCAGCTCAGTATTTTCTGTGTGATATTTCTCAATAATGTGCTGCTCAGCTGCAAGTTTCATTTCGGCGTCTCTTTGTGCAGCATGTGCATCCCGCACTTGCTTCTGAAAGACTTCTTCCTTTTGGGAATGCGATGCAAAAGACGAGGCGAGATCTTCTTTAAGTTGCTTGACTTCAGATGCAAGCTTTGCGTTGTCGTCTGCGATACTCGTCATCTCCGCATCATGCTGCTTGCGCCATTTGTCCCATTCTGATTTATCATTCTCCATGGTCATCATCGCCTCAAGATTCATGTGATTAACCCTTTGGAGTTCGTCGACAAGTTTCTGCCATTGCGACATTCTCTCGATATTAAGCCTGACTGCGTCAAGACCTTTAAGCATGTCTTGCTTATCAATCGGAATCAAATCCAAATCAAAGCGCACTCCTTTTAGGCACCAATTTGGAAATCGGCTCTGAAGCATTGGAGGGCCGTCTTTAACTTGATATTGTGGCCTGTTAATGATTGTTTGAATGTCAGACTTCTTTAGAGGAGGAGAGCTGGCCAGAGTATTAGAAGGGATAGGAGCGTCAGCCTTTTCAGAAATTTCAGACGCGTTCTTCTCATCAAGTTTAACCCGTTTACTTGGGTCATCAGTGGCATGCTTCTTCCCTTTGTCATCGTGATATTTTCTTTTATGAGAGTCATCGTCTCTCCTTCATTGCTGCTCTTCGTAAGCACGCCTTTCTTGAGCTTTTCTAGCTGCACGCTCTTCGTCAGTTTCTTTGTGGGAGGGAAGATAACGTCCATAATCGTAAGAATCACGCCCTCCGTAGCGCCGAAAGTTGTCATAGTACGAGCCGAAACGTCCCATCGGAGAATCTGAAAAACAGAAAAGAAATAAAGCTTAGAAATTTCCAGAAAAAGAGGATAAATGCTTATAAGTGCTGAAAAATCCTAAGTGTGTGCGGCGTGCAAGCTACATGCGTCAAACTACAGACCACGCTTTAGTGTGGAAACAGAGACAACTGGCGTAGTAGGCGTCAGGGTTTGTTTTAGGGTGGAAGTCGCTTCAACAGCGGGAGAAGTCACTTTCGGATTATTATCCCCGAAAAGCTCTTGAGAATTTATCATGATATCGCTCAAGCCATCAAAAGTGTCATCACCCTGGAACTCAGCAGACTTCTCCTTTTCAAATTCCGTATCGATTGATTTCTCAGAAACTCAAGGATTCTCTTCCTCCTCAATAATTGGGGCAAGTGCCGACTTGCTGACTGGACCCTACAACATCGATGGATGCGGAACATTTTATCAAAGCAGCCTCTACAACGGGTGCTTTTGACGCAATTTCTTCTACAAAAGAGGGGGCGTTCGAAACCTCAGCTTGAGAACCCGAAGCAACTAACGTTTCCGCATCAGAACTAGAAGTTTCATGAAACTGAGTCGATCTAGAAGGATGTAAAAGGCCAAACTGGTGCAGAAATTCATCTTTCAACAAGAATTTGGCGCTCCTCTCTTCAACATCAACAGCACTCAAAGTATCTAAAATCGACTTACGGCTGGTATCTCGAAGAAGAGAAGGAAGTGCTGCACGAAGAAAGAATGGAATTAAGCATTTGATGGTTCGAATTATGAAAAATCTAGAAGATGAATCGGTAAAAAGTAATCTTACTTCCGACTCTCCAAATAGCATAAAATCCTGGAGGACAGCGAACATAAAAGAATTGAGTCAAGAATCCATGGGCACTTTCAGGCAAGTCCAGAATTAGTTTCCGAATCCTGGCGCTCCTCACAAGTATGATAGAGGGATGGTCTTTTTTCTTTGCAAATGTGCACAAGAAGCGAATTTCATCAAAAGAGGGAAAACGGTTCAACGTTCTCCTGAAAAGCACGCATAATCCCAGCAGGATGGAGTATCCGTTAGGGTGTAGTTGAAAGGGAGAAATAGTTAGCCGAAGGAGAAGTTCCCGAAGACAGTCGTTAAATGGAGGAATGGCTCCACTCGAACACATCTGCCGGTTCACATCAACAAAGCCAAGAGGCGGCCTGTCAGCAGTGTCGCTTGACCCAGGAAGTAAAGCATCTGCTTCGGCAATGCCAAATTGGATGCACAGTAGTCGGAAGACTTTATGACTTAGAGTAGTAGGAGTCCTTTCCGGAGGATCGTTTAGTGGAGTAGCAATTGGAAAAGCTTCTCCGGCTATTTCCAAGTCTTCCTGTTGAGATTCCATTCTACACAAGGAACTGGACGATCAAATATTAAGGTGCACGTTTCCTAAAAAGAGTGAAGTGTTGTGCAAAACTAATACAATAACGAGCAAATGTAAATGAAACTAAACTAATTGATACTTGTCAATTATAAAGTTTCAGGGCTTAATATCTTAAGTCCAAGAATAGTGTTGTATTGATGCAAATAAATCAGCTTTAGTTGATCACTTCAATTTTGCTTTGATACTTCACTTAGATTTGTTAGTTCGCAGCATTTCATTCACGAAGTTCATTTAAGTTTGATATTCTTTGTCAACTAATCTGTTGTTTGATGTGGGCAATCAATAGCAGTATATTCGTCCCATTTTTCTGTGAATGTTGCTTCTAAACAGGTTATTAGCATTAAAGTTGAGGCAATCTGAGAAGAAGTGCAAAGCCCAAAATAATTCAAATTCAGAAAATCAGTCAAGTCCTGCTCAAAAAATTCTAAGTGCTCGGTCGCTTACGACCTAACACAAGTTCCAGCGTTCCTATGCTAAGTTGTTCAGGTTAAAAAGTTCAGAGCTGTAAAAAATTGTCTAAGTATTAGGTCGTTCAACGACCTATCATGGGTCAGGATTTCTGTAGGTCGCACATTGCAGCCGAATGGATTAAGGTGGGGCAATTTTCTCTAAGTCCTAGGTCGCGCACAATTGTTTAAGGTTGAGAACTTTCTAGGTCGCAAATGTTGTCAGATCGCAAAAGCTTATGTCGTTAAGCTTTCCCACGCGACCTAACTCCTAGGTTGTTTAAATCTGATAGGTTGTTGACTTCCTCTCCAAGCAACATCATATTGGATCCAATAACCCAATACCACCAGTTCAAAAAGAGTTCATCTTCCCCTTCATCCTACCTCAACGCACCACCGATCAACTAAGCAAATCAATGGCAAACCCTACAGATCCGTAGTAAAAGCTTTCGTATGATCGCAAATCACCCCGACACGTCAAATGACAAACGAAAGTCAACTGAGACTTCCATACAGAAAGCATGATGCACGAAATTAGGCTTAGGACAAGTAACAACGATTTGTGGTCAAAGCAGTGACTATGGACGAATAAATATCGATCCACTTACGGATTATGATTGGTGAGAAAGAATCGGCAATCGAATGAGTCTAATTTGTCTTTGGAAGCTCGAAGAATCGTTAATGGCGATGGAGGCTCAGAACAATAAGGTGAGGAAGAAGGTGCGACCTAACCAATTTATATGAAGCTAAGAATGGGAGGCGAACAGGCGCGTAAAGCTCTAGGTCGTTTGCGACTTAGCAAGGGTAGATCGAAGCATACGACCTATGGCATAGTCATATGCCTCGAGGGGCAAATGTTAATCCTTTTATCTCAGCAGCCTAGAACTTAACGACCTAAGAGAAGGTTGCGACCTAGAGAATTCAGCGACCTAAGCTAGGTTTGCGACCTAAGATCCAGGAGGACCTCGCGACCTAACAGCATAAGAAGCTCGCGACTTAAGGACTTGGGAGAAGTTTGCGACCTAAAGACTTAAGATTGCGACCTAACGACATAAGAAGTTCGCGACCTAAGGCTACAGGAAAGCTTCGCGACCTAAGATCCAGAGAAGCTCGCGACTTAAGGACTTGGGAGAAGTTTGCGACCTAAGGACTTAAGATTGCGACCTAACGATATAAGAAGTTCGCGACCTAAGGCTACAGGAAAGCTTCGCGACCTAAGACCCAGAGAAGCTCGCGACTTAAGGACTTGGGAGAAGTTTGCGACCTAAGGACTTAAGATTGCGACCTAACGGCATAAGAAGTTCGCGACCTAAGGCTACAGGAAAGCTTCGCGACCTAAGATCCAGAAGGGCTTGCGACCTAAGGCTACAGAAGACCTTGCGACCTTGCAACAGAAAGGATTGCGACCTATGGAACTCAACGACCTAAGGTAGCTAGCGACCTAAAGGACTTAACAACCTAAGGTAGTTAGCGACCTAAGGGACTTGACGACCTAAAGAGGTTAGCGACCTAACTGTTAAAGCATGTTCAGCGACCTACGACCTAGAGCCCCCACAGCTATTCTTTAACTCGCGTGCGACCTACTACTTGATCAAATGAAGCCCGGTACAGTCTTACCAGCTAACTTCTGAAGCCACAAGGGGACAGCGACCTAGCTTTGGTCGCTCGCGACCTACGACTCAACTAAGGTCGTACGCGACCTAAGACTTAGGCAAATTTCCTGCCCAGAAATCAGCTCCTATAAATAGGACATCACTTCCAACATGGAGAAGACTTTTTGGGCAAATCATTTCTACAGCGCTGTTACTCCGTCGAACTCTCCATTCATTCAGCAATCAAGGATCCTTCAAGCATTCGTGACACTACAACAAGCTTCAAGAGAAATTCCTTACATCCGACATGGATTCGTCGAGTTTCACCGTCGAAGATTGAGCTAGTAGTCAAGATTGTTTCTTGTGATCGAATTGTACTGTTTCCTGAAGAGATTTTTATCGATTTGTAACCAAATTCAATAATAAAGAGATTCAAAGTGGACGTAGGCTAAATCTCAAGCCGAACCACTATAAATTGCTGTCTTTTACTGCATTTCTGCTATTTTCCTGCTTGATTTCTGTTCTCGTCACACGGGTGGTGCTTTCACGATCTTATTACACACACCGGGTGTTATCGTTCATATTTTAACGTTAACAAAGTTCAAGATAAATTATAGTTCTGGCATCAAGAAATCAAAACATCCAACAAAAAACAAGCATGATTTCAATTGATCGTTTCTAGATTTGTGCTCTCGATTAACTTGTAAGCTCATTTTATAAAAACAAGCATAATTGTTTATAACAATGAGGCCTTCAAAAATCATTTTTACAAATCCAAAGCAACCAAAAGATTTTGAAAGAAACAGAAGGAAAAGAATTTGTTCTTTAAAGATATGCACTATGTTTACCTGCTTTAGGATGTGGAGAGTAATATCTAATAAAGCTAAAAGAATGTTAGAAGTAAAGATTAGCTATTCTGGAATTACTTGAGACTATCACATATGTAATATGTTTAGCATTATATAATATATAAAATAATAATATACTAAGATAAAAAATAATATCAAACTGTTGTTGACTAAAAAAGAATTGATATATATCCATATATTTATAAATAACCAACCGAAAAATGATTATCCAACTACCCAAACAAGTTACACTCCGCTACAACCCAACCAATGGTAATCGGTCAATACAATTAATTTTCATCAGTTATTTGCGTTCACGGTTCACTTATTGTTTCATTCACATAAACTCTAATAAGTATAATGAATGAACCTGAATAATATCTTAGGTTTCACCCTAAAATCTCAAACTGTAGAAATGAAATGGTTGTTGATATTGATGTTCACTTTAAAGACATTATGCTTGGGACATCTTGAAAATAGTGGTTATAATATAGGACCCATTGAAGGGCAAGTCTCATGTTCTGTTAAATATGATATAGGAGGGCAGTATGTCTTTCAGCATAGACAAACAATGGATAAATGAATCAGATCTAAGATCTACATACTATATAGACGGGGTGCAGAAGTTCATTAGTTTTGTTGAAGAAAACGGTGGTAAGAAAGGATTATATTTATGCCCTTGCACCCGGTGCAAAAATATGAAGACGATCAAATTAGATGACATTCATTTTCATTTGCTTAGATGGGGTATTATCCAATCGTATACAGCGTGGTATTTTCATGGGGAAAAAAGGGCGGAGATGGAAAAACAGCAACCAGTTAGTCATGGCAGAACTACTGCTGAGTCTAAACATATTAGGATGGAAGATCTGGTCAATGATGCAAATAGATTTCATCATTTTCATCCTACAAATTCGTTGCCTGATCATGCTAATGTTGGAGAGCAGTCTACTGATTATCCAGATTGGCAGGCCAATGAAAGTAAGAAGTATAAATCGCTTTTTGGTAGCGTAAAAGAGCCACTCTATCCTTCATGTTCAAAACGGATTACGAAGTTGTATGCCATTGTGAAACTGAATAGCTTGAAGACCCAATACAGCTTTTCAGATAATGGTATGACTGCACTTCTCGAACTAATAAAGGAGTTACTCCCCGAAGGTAACACGCTGCCGACAAAGTACTCCGACGTGAAGAAGATCATTAAGCAAGTTGGGATGAATTACAAAACTTATGATGCATGCATCAATGATTGCATATTGTACTGGAAAGATGATGCGAACAAAGTTTCTTGTACAAATTGCAACGAACCAAGATATATGACATCATTAAACAAAGAGCGAAAATGCACCAAAGTACCTCGAAAGACATTAAGACATTTTCCTTTAATTTCTAGATTGAAGAGACTGTATACTGTACCATGGATGGCAGATGCGATGACCGGCATGGTCGTGCCAAGTCTGATCCAACCGTAATGCGTCATCCATGTGACACTTCTCAATGGAAAGTCATAGATTCATTTGATCAAACTTTTGCTGCCGAGCCACGAAATGTCACACTTGGAATAGCAACAGATGGTTTCTGTCCACATGCTTCCCTCTCTAATCCTTACAGTTTTTGCCGAGTAATTGTAGTACCATATAATCTTCCTCCGTCTATGTGCATGAAAAGGGAGTTCTCAATGTTAACATTGTTGATTTCTGGGCCAAAACAACCAGGAAAGGATATTTATGTTTATTTACAGCTGTTGATAGACGAGCTAAAGCAGTTATGGGAAGGAGTAGTTACATTTGACTCGTTAAATAAATCTGAGTTCACAATGAGAGCTAGGGTGCTGTGGGCAATCCATGATCACCCTGCTTTTGGGACTTTATCGGGATGTACAACTCACGGTTATTTTGCATGTCCTGCTTGTGGGGAAAACACTTGTTCTTATTATCTTCCTGAAAGTAAGAAGATGTGTTACATGGGACATCGAATGTTTCTTCCTAACGAACACAAGTTTCGATACGATAAGACAAATTTCAACAACGAACAAGAACTTCGTTGCCCTAAATGGCCATTGACTGGTTTTCAAGTTGAAAAGAAAGTAGCGAATATCAAAATGAAAGTTGGCAAACAAAAAGAAGAAATTGGTCGAAAACGGAAAAAGTCAACCAATGAAGATGTTGACAATATTTCTGGATGGTATAGGAGGTCTATCTTTTTTGATTTACCATATTGGAAAGCAAATTTGGTCCGACATAATATTGATGTTATGCATACGTAGAAGAATGTCACAGAGCATCTCATCAGCACCATTATGGACCATAAAGATAAGTCAAAAGATGGCATCAATGCACGCAAGGAATTGAAAATCATGGGTATAAAACAAAAGTTGTGGGTGATGGAAGATCCTGAAACAAATAAAACAATCATACCAAAGACAACTTTCGCTTTGAGCAAAGAAGAAAAGATACTGTTTTGCACCGTTTTGAAAAATCTGAAAGTGCCTAACAAATTTTCTTCTAACTTTCACAATAATGTGAGCATCAATCCTCCTGAACTAAGAAATATGAAGTCACATGATTACCATGTCATAATGCAGCATTTGCTTCCGGTATTGCATCAACATTCTTATCCACAACATAAGGATCTACGAAACGCTGTTCATCGTATTAGTTTATTCTTTAACATTTTGTGTTCAAAGGTGATCAATAGGGAACATCTTTTAAAAGCAAAGGCTAGCTTAGTTGAAGCAATGTGTGTATTCGAAAAACATTTTCCACCTGCATTTTTTGATATCAGTGTCCACCTTATGGTTCGTTTAGCCGATGAAGCGTTGATTTGTGGCCCTGTCAGATATAGATGGATGTATCCGTTTGAACGGTAAATTTCTAATTTCAGTTATGCACATCATTATTTCATATAAATAACTACCGTCTACAGTATATAATTGATCACATTTATAGGTTGATGAAAATATATAAAGGATATGTGCACAACAAAAGATACATTGAAGGGTGTATTGCAGAAGGATATATCGTACAAGAAGCTAGTCTTTACTGCATGGAATATATGCCAAACGGAGGTGATGGCAATCATAAACATACCCACGAAGCGTTTTTAGACGAGGACGATGAGTTTGCTGGTGAGATACCTCTGGATAATGGTAAAGACATAACGTTAACCCAAGTGCAGTTTGAACAGGTGCGCAGATGGGTCCTTAATAAGTACGATGGATTGGATGAATGGAAGAAGTAAGTTCACAAACTTGTTTGGAATTTTAATTTTTTTAATTCAATTTATATATACATTTTGATATGTGTTTTTCGTAGGAGGTATAACTCCTATGTGAAAAGTACTAGATTTCAACCTAGAGGCAGGGCTACCACCGTGGAAGTAGTTCAAAGTTTTAATCTATGGTTACGTAATGAGCTGTTAAAGACCATCGATGTTGATCCAACTCTGTGGCGGTCAGTGCACGGGCCGAAGTTCATAACGCGTAGTTATATGAAGTACCAAGTGAATGGATTTTCATTTTCCATGAAAAAGTACGAAGGCCGTATGGTAACACAAAATAGCGGTGTATGTATGAGAGCAATTACAAAATTTAGAGCGAGTGGCAAGGATAAAAATTATAAGGAAGCAGAAACAACGTATTACGGAGTCATTCAACAGATACTTGAGTTGGATTACACTGACTTCAAACAAACTGTTTTTTATTGTGATTGGGTAAAAGTCGAGGATAAGGTCAATGGTTGCAAAATAGATCCTATTTCAAACCTCATCATGGTAAATTTAGAGAAATTAAAGAACAAAAATAACGTGAATGACGAGCCATTTATTCTTGCATCAGAAGCGAGTCAAGTTTTCTACTCCAAAGATTTAAAAAATAACGGATGGTTTGTGGTCTTGCATACACCAAAACGGTTGACTACAAATGTGGATGACATTGAGTTCCCTACCGTCTATCAATCAGCTTTTGAAGACAATGAAAAATTAGAAGACCTTACCAAATCCATATGTTAACTTATTAGTATTCGTACATCACATGATTGTGTGTCTGTATATTTTTAATTGCACGATTGTCTGTATGTATGTTTTGAATATTTTATACATTCCAATGCAATTTCAGGTGTTGTCACTTAATAATTTTGTATGTGCAAGTGTGTTATGTTATGGAGTGTTGACATTGATACATTGATACATCTATAATTATTATCGTGACTTATTAAAATAATTAGTAATATTATATTTTGCAGAAAACTATGTCAGAAAATCCACCATCTTCACATTCGTCATGTTCAGAGGCGAAGAAAGTTGATCAAAACTTACTTGGTATTCCGGTCTCAAATAACGCTGGAAAAATCGCTACTATGCTCGGTAAACTAGTAAGAGCTCATGTGCCGATATCATATATAAGTTGGAATAAAGTACCTGCAATATACAAGGACAACGTTTGGAACGAATTAGTGGTAAGTATCCTTATCTGTTTGACAACAGCTATTTCATTCAATAGCCTTATGGTTTCAACTCTTTGCACAACATTTAATTTAATATATTTTTTGCAGAAAATATATGAGCTCGATCCGCTTTCAAAGGAAATGTGTTTAAAGAGAATGGCCGAGGCTTTTAGGAGATACAAGAAAAACTTGAGAGTAGTTTATTATGACTCTTTCAACAATGACGAAGAACGGTTGAAAAATTGTCCACCTACAGTTGCTCAAGAAGATTGGACAGAGTTCGTAAAAAATGAAGCAACGCCTGAAGCGAGCGGAAGAAGGGAGGTAGGCAAAAAGAACAGAGCATTGCTCAGTTATGCTCATCATGCAGGACGTAAAAGTCACGCTAAAATAGAACAAGAAATGGTAAATTATATTCATTTTCATTCAAATGATTTACACATTGTGATTGGATATTCATGTCGTTGCATCAACTTGTATTGCAGATCGTTACTAGTCCATCAACAAATATCAGTCGTCGTCAAGTATGGGAGAAGACACACACGAAAAAAAATGGTAGCATATCAGATGCCACTTCTTCATACTTTGTAAGTTAAACAAATATTAACTTGCATATTCTTTAAAATTCCTTATTCATGAAAGTATTATCATATTAAAGGATCAAATTGCGAAAGCGAAGGAAAAGATCACTAATAGTGATGAAGAAAAATTGACAGTGGATGAAGACATCTTATCACAAGTGTTTGGTAAGGATGCAAGGGGTAGGAGCCGTGGTGTTGGGACCGTTATACCAAAGACTAAAGTTAAGGCTTGTGCCATTGCACAGAAACGACTCCGACATGTTCATGGCGAGCATGATGAGTTGAAAATGAGGGTCGGAAGTTTGGAGAGTACGGGGGGAAATTTGTCTGGGCAAATGGAGGTTTTGATCAACATGGTGGGAAATATTGAACAAGGAATTCGTGCACCGGTCAATTCTTCTGATGGAGGATGCACCACACAATTCAATGCTCCTGAATTCATTGCTTCGCAGTTCCAGGATTCGACCAATGTTACGAACAATCAAAAATGTGAAATCCTCAACTCTGATTTAGAATTAATAGGAACTGGTATTTTTAACATTTAAACATTTATGACATAATAAGTAGAAAACTTAAATAATAATAAATATTCCCTTTTATTGCAACAGGTACTATATGCCGAGATTCTACATTGTCCAACATCCATGCGAAATCTGTATCATCCACACACGAAAAAGTGGTGTTGGACAGTATACTACTACCAGATGAGAGAACCAGCAAAATGAATCATCAATTTGCAGAGACCTTTGTTGATGTTGGAGTAGGTGGATATGTGTGCCATCCGAAGTGTCTTATTCGATATCTCTAGATGATGGAGCAGGTATATATGCAATTTCTTTAATTAATTTTAATTAGTTTTCAAACACTAGTTATAAATTAAATAACAATTTAGATTTTAAGGAGTATCTTAAAAAACAAAATCTCATATTGTTCAAGCACCCTGTAGTCTATGATGAAATTTAATGGCGTCTTGTGTTGATGACGCACATGAATTATTTGTTCAAGCACTTTTAGTTTGTGAGGGAATTAAATTCACTCTATCAAATTGTTTGTACCATTAAACTTAATGCACAAAATCTGATTTTAGGAGCGACATGCCTATATTCTGAACCACAATTGCAAATTTTGTAGTCAATGTATCATAATCTATTTGTTTATTGGAATAGGACATTTTATACAATGCAATTCAATTTTCAATAGACAATTTTAGTGTTACATGTCTAATTTTTTATTTACTTATTTATGTATCAGTGAAAATAAGGCATTCTAATTTTTTATTTACTTATTTTCAATAGAAAATTTTCAATAGACATTGTGACGCAGCGGATATATCAAAACGATCTTCAATCGGTGAATGTAGCAATCGGTGGATTGGAAGATACTGAAATGCCCGAATTCGTTGATCCGAAGATACCGAACTCTAGCTATCTCGAACTCGTTGATCGTGCACGATACCGGGTTCAAAGATCTTCAATTCTTCAAGCGTTGATCAAGCGCACTTGATTCCGCGAATCGGCTTCTACAATCGTTGAATCGAGCGCACTCGATTATCCGAAAGAGGAGATAGGAGATTACACTCAACTACCAATTTGGAATGAAAGCACAAAGCAATCAAAAGAGAATTTTATTCAAAAATCAACAACCTTTTACAAATGAGAGACTCGGCCTATTTATAGACGTTTTACAACTCACACAAAAAAACAACAAAAATTCACAACTCCTAAGTCGGTTCCGAGTTATAGCTTCCGACCTACGACTTACCAGAACAAGACGTATGACTTAACAAAGACTCCGACTCAACAGTTACAACTCTTTACAACTTTCAGCGAATTAACAAACACAGACAAAAATACAAACAGACGACATACGACTTAAGACAGAAAATACAAACAGAACCTCTTAAGTCGTTGCCGACTTAACAACTCTACGCGACTCAACCAGTAACGACTTAAGAATAGCGGTCCAGATTAACTCGGCATAAAGATCAGCGGCAACAGATTCAGCGACTTAAAACATGCGGCATCCTAGATTTACGACTTAAGAAATCCACGGTAGAAATTAACTCGACAGAGGAATCAACGGCTCAGGTTTCTGCAACTTAAGATTGTACGACTTAACTGAGTCGTAACTCGGTTCCGACTTATCGTTTGACTCGTTAAGTCGTTTACGACCTATTACTTCAACAGTTTGCTTTGCCTTCTCTCTGAGTAACTCGTTAGGTCGTCCTGGCGACTTAAGTTCTTTGATAACTCGTACCTCTTCACGAGTTAGGTCTTCCACTCTCCTAAGTCGGTCACGACTTAAGTCCCCCATTATGTTAAGTCGGTCACGACTTACGCTTATGTCTTCTGTTTCCTTGAGTCGGTCACGACTCATAGCTCCTTCCTTAAGTCGGTCACGACTCATGCCTTGAACTTTGTTAAGTCGGTCACGACACATTTCCATCATGTTAAGTCGGTCGCGACTTATAGCTTCATTTTCCTTAAGTCGGTTACGACTTATTACTTGGCCTGCATCACATTGTATCAGTGAAAATAAGGCATTTGTCCTTTTTTTTATTTACTTATTTATGTATTTATTACAATAATTCTTTATTGGAGTTATATTATTGGATTATTGGGTAAACCATAACCTGATTCATATAAAACAACATGGTATATGTCTAACGACTTTGCTTGTTCATTCATTATGTGATGAAAGGTGATTTGTTATTAAATAATTAACTGATGGATGATTTTAGTTTTTGTATAATTATGGTCAATGACTTGATTATATTAGCTTTTCTGCTTTGTTATAGCTACAAAGGCATGGAAATTATGAATTTATTTCTTCTTAAGCTTGGTTAATTTATTTCTTCTTAAGTTCGGAAGAAACTTGTTGATTGTTTTACTTTTGCTAAACTAATTAATGTGATCGGCCATCAATTAGCGTGTCTTAGGATCAGGGACGGGTCCAAAAAACTGAGTCACCCCGCGGTAAATTTTAGAGTGAAGATTTGTACATTTTATTTTTTTATTATATAGTTTATTAGAATTCTTTGGTAGTTGAATACTATATAAAATTACTAATATTTACAATTCATTAAAAATTGGATGAACATTTCTTTATGCAAAAAGAAATTTCAGTTCAAGCTTCAAACTGCAAATTCACGTAGAATAACTGATAAAGAAATATAAAAGTAAGCTCAATGAAGGATGAACTAGTAAATCAGTTTGTTGTTTTACGGCTGAGTTATAAGAAAAGGTTTGGATGTAGGTGTATTATTGGTCCGAATCATTATATTTTTTGTTTTAGTTTATTACATTGTTTGAAAAGGGCATTTATTAGAAGGAGTCAAAAATGAATAAGTGGAGTTTTGAAAATCAACAAATTTTTCGACAGGATAGCATCCGAACTAAAGTATAACTTAGTTTGTTGGGTGTCTGCCGAACATTTTTGCCCAGGTTCTCACTGTATTTTCTTAATTTTTGTATTTACAAGCTAATAATTTTCTCTACTGAATTCATATCAGTTTATTATGTTAAAATGCTTGGATAGTTTGATGAGTTGATATTATTTGCCTTTCTAAATCAACGTGTTGATTTGTCCTCTTTCTAGTACGTTAATTAATTTTGGAATGTGAATTTAAAAAAAATGAAGAGAAACAAGTTGAAGTTTTATACAAGTTGTCAATTTTTTCAATTTTGTGTGGTCTACAATCATAGTCATAACTTTTAATTTTTGATCACGTTCAATTGATTTTTCTTTCGTGAGAAGGTATATTTACAAGGAATAATTTTGATGTTGATCACTTTTTGAAATTTTGAAGTTTTCTAACACCAAAAACGTGTTTGAATTTGAACTCAAAATTCCGTCCGTGTGTGAAATTCCTAAGCTAAGACACCGAAGTATTTTAATCATAACTCTCAAACTACTTATCCCATTTTGATGAATTTTTATTCGTCGGAAAGCTATGACAATATGGTGGAACAATTTTGGTTTTAAGTGCAATACAAATTTTTTGAGTTTTCTAATGCTAAAAATTAGATTTAAAATAAACAAATTTCTGTCCAGAGTTTTATTTATTTCACTGTGTCAATGTACATGGTGCAATCAATCTGTCCAAAGTTTGTATGCAGGAAACTTATAGCTAGAATGTCTGGTTACAATAATTATTTTTCCTAAGAAGGATGGTGTTGAAGAACTAAAGGATCTTAGACCTAGTTTGCTTAATTGTGTGTTTAAAATGATTACAAAAGTGCTGGCAAATAGGATGAAGCAAAAGACGAACATGCTCATAAACAGTGCTCAATCAACTTTTATAAAGAATAGATATATCTCAGAGGGAGTTTCTGCTACAAACAAGTTATAACCTACTGTCTTAAAAACAATATTTCCAGTGTAATGTTGAAGTTAGACTTTTCGAAAGCCTTTGACTCTATCGATTGGGACTTTCTCTTAGATTCTGCGAAGGAAAGAGGGTTTGGAAAGAAATGGTTGAACTGCATATATAGTTTCTCATGTGCTAATTCCTTTGTCAGCACCCTGTACTCGAACAATATTTCATTTTTTCAGTTCTTATTTCAGTTAACTTGCTTACTCTAATACAACTGACACCACAAGTCAACTAAAACTTTAATTGCGATCACAAAGTTGAAGCAATAAAGCATTCACCTGACTAACTAAATGTTGAATATAGTGAAATCATTAGTATTATAATGCAATTTGAGGTTAACTTATTCATGTAAGGTGTAAAAAAGCTTGGATTGATGCACAAGAAATGTGTTGGCTGTGAATTACACTGAAATTTCGTCAGACTGCTAGATGAATCACATGTACATATCATATGAATCATATGATGCATCGAGCTGTATATATTAGAAGATAAATAGATTGTGTGGATAGCTTCCAAAACAAGTGAAAATCATGGCATATGCTTTAAACAAAATCCATTAACATGCTGTCGGATTATATAAATTTGTATGAGATATATCTTAGTTTGACAGTTTTTTTGTTAGTTATATATTTCATTTAGTATCTTATTTATGAAATTCTGCTGGATAAAATCTATCCCTTTAATATATTCAGTCATCAAACAAATTGTAACAAATATGAATGGCTTGATTGGGTATAGAGCATAACGATTTGGTTGCAAAAGTACTGCCCTTCTCATGAGGTTAATAGTACACCGGTGTGTTGTACTATTTTTTGGTACGACACAATCAAACTGTCTTTTGTACTACTATAATTTATACCCATTTTTATGTTTGCAGGTTGAATAAGGAATGATCTTTATGCAATCTTTGGTGCTAGCTAATTTTATTTGGTTTAGCAAGAAGTGTAGCAAGAGACTTGGAGTAATTCATTTGCAAAAGGTTTAGCCAGAGACACTGTTATAAATGTTATACTCTGGGTTCTATTGAACATCTTAAGGTTTTGTATTGATATTGTGACTTGTGTAGCTCTTGTTTTGAGCTTAATTTCATATTTGTACTAAATGCTAGTATGTACTATTTTTCGTGTTATGTAATGATATTGTTAAGTTATTATGCACTGCAATGCGGATTATTGAATCATTTGAATGTGCACTGCTTATAATATTATTTGTTTTCTAATATCATTTGAGTGCGGAATTTTATATATGTGTGTGTAATTGAGTACATAGATATGGCTATTGGCCGTATCTAATTGTCCCATTAGAT
Source organism: Allium fistulosum (assembly GCA_030737815.1). Lineage (NCBI taxonomy): Eukaryota > Viridiplantae > Streptophyta > Magnoliopsida > Asparagales > Amaryllidaceae > Allium > Allium fistulosum. The sequence goes on along the minus strand of CM060905.1, from coordinate 726,962,073 downwards.
ACGGCCAGTAGCCGTATCTAAGGTATCAATTAGATACGGCCTTAAGCCGTATCTAATTGTCCCATTAGATACGGCCAGTAGCCGTATCTAATTGTCCCATTAGATACGACTATTAGCCGTATCAAAATAATAAGCTCACCATATTTTGATACGGCTAAAAGTCGTATCTAATTCGATTAGATACGGCTTTTAGCCGTATCAAAATAGCGTTTATGGTGTAGTGAATAGAGTCTTCTACAACTATTTTTGCCCGTTGTTATATATAATTAAATGATAAAAAATACTAATACATTGCACTCATAAAAAAATACTAATACATTGCACTCATAAACTATTAAGATAATAAGATCCGAGTGTGCTTACACAATTACCACACACTGACGTATCTGTATAAGCAATGTTACACCATTTTCTTAAATATGACTCTATATTTAATTATCCAAGCTATTCAGTTGTTAAGAATAAAAAACTAAATTAGACAAATAATACTGAAGTATAACAATGCTCAATATGCTAAACAAGAAGACAAAACGCACAACAACGCTGCAAAAAAAGCAATCAGTATAGCATTCAGTGCTCATTTTACAATTTCAACTCTAGTCCTTAAGAGCAATTTCATCAAATATCAAACAAAATAGGTAGTTCTCTAAACCCTAACCAATTGTGCATCCTAAATTGTATATATATGCGAATTTACTAAAACATTATCATCCGGGTCGATAATCTTGAACAATCAACAAAATTCAAATATTGGAAGACCTTTTAAATTCTTCAATCCACTTTGAAAACCCTAAAGCAGCTCTATCCCCTCCATTCTCTAAAATCAAGCATTAACACTGAAAAACAATAGTTTAAAAAATAATTAAATTAAGAGCGATTGAAAGAAACAAACCAGATGACACAAATGGACTTGAAGGAGACCTTTACATAAATTACTTTCCTTCAACGCTCATCGACTGCATTATTGTTTTTGGAACGGCATTCTGGATCCGCAGATGCAAGACTGCATTAACGAATCGCTTATTGGGCCTGGGACGTTTTATGGTCGAGCATGTTCATCGCCATTGTTGGTGCCACTGTTGTTTCCACCGCTAGTATTGAGATCTCCAGAATCAAAATCTGTAGTGGCGATGGTGGAGTGATTGGGCAGACTATTGCAGGTGAGGAGAGGCTATCAAAATATAGAGGCCTTTTTTTTAAAAAAAAGAAAATTTATTTAGGATTGGGGAAGAAGTTATCTTAGAGTTTTTTAAAAGGCCGTGTATATTTTTGTTCGGTAGAATGTGGAGGCTAGGAGAAGAAATCATTTGTTGGAAAGAAATTTACAATAAAGGCAACACTAGTGGATTCAGGGCTGTATATTCAGTACAGCCCTGAAGAGGGAGGCGGCGCCCATTTAATGGGCGCCTGATTGCCATGCGCCCATAAAATGAGCGCCAGCCTCCCCTCTTTATATATCCCCGTCCCCCCTCTCCTCCGCACATTCCACCTAATTTTTCAGTTTTTTATTTTTTTTTTAATTAGAAAAACTAAAAGAAATGTTGCCGCGTCCAACCAAAATTTCCCGAAGAATGGTTCATAGGCATCCAGCGGAACAAGATGGACCATAACAAGTTCTGCCGCAACCTAGAGTTTCACCAGACGATCTACGTGTACTACAAGAGCTTCCAAATGGTTATCGGCACAGAGCCAAAACCGCTTTGACAACCGTACTAGTATAAATTGCACATCAATATATCTGGTTATTTTTATATGTACATTACATAATCATATTAAATAACTGTTACTCTTTCCAAAATTATTAATTCATAAATTATCTATAGGACCATTGCATTCATTGCCGGGGTAGTTGTGGTAAGTGCATTACCCAGTTTTATGACTCTCTTCCCGGTCCTATTATTGAGAGGCTATAGGCTAGCCCTTTTGGTCTTTTTTGTCGATTAGGCTTGTCTAGTGCTTTGACCGACCTCTCATTTAGGCATTAGCTGAGAGGTGGTGGCCCACCACACATACATTTCATTTTTCAGATTTTTATCTTGGTATTACCCCAGTTGATTTCTACATGTTCACTGGCATTGAGATTGGGCGACATGGCCTTCGACCTTTTCCATTTGATGATTTATACGAGTCCCCCAATCTGTTTACTGTTTTTCTACCACCGATAGATATTACATGCGTCACTAGTTGTTCTGTTAAGTTGACTTACCTACAGTAGTACATCAACACTTATATAACTAGAGCCGATATGATGGATGTTGTTAACGATAAAAAGTGAACGCTAACACCCGGTGTGTGTAATTGAATCGTGAAAGCACCACCCGTTGGTATGGGAACAGAATATAAGCTGAAAATAGCAGAAAAAGCAGTAAATGAACAACAGGTTTATAGTGGTTCGGCCCGTAATTGAGCCTACGTCCACTTTATAATCTTTTATTGCTGATTTGGTTACAATTTGATACAATATCCTTCAAAATATAATACAACTTGATCACGAAAGCACTCTTGACTACTAGCTCAATCTTTGATCATGAAATTCGACGAATCCGTGTTGGACGTAAGGAGTTCTTCTCGAAGCTTGTTGTAGTGTCTCGAATGCTTGAAGATCTTTGGTTGCTGAATGAGAGGAGACTTCGACAGCGTAACGGTGCTTGAAGAAATGAATGGCCAAAAGTCCCCGGTATGTTGGAAGTGGTGGGGTATTTATAGGAGCTGATTTGGATTCAGGAAATTCTCCTAAGTCTTAGGTCGCGTACGACCTTAGTTAAGTCGTAGGTCGCGAGCGACCTAAGCTAGGTCGCAGTCTCCTTGCGGCTTCAGAGATTAGCTGGTCAAGCAGTACCTGGCTTTATTTGACTAAGTGGTAGGTCGCAGGCGAGTTAAGGAATAGCTGTGGGAGTTCTAAGTCGCTGAAGCCCTAGCTCGTTAGCCTCTTAGGTCGTAGGTCCCTTCGGTCGCAAATCTTCTGATAGTTAGGTCGTAGACTCCCCTAGGTCGCAGAGCCTCCTCCAACAGTTAGGTCGCGACATTCTTTAGGTCGCTATGTTCTTAGGTCGCTAAGTTTCCTGCTGTTAGGTCGCAAGCTCCTCTAGGTCGCAGACATTTTAGGTCGCAGACTTCTTAACTCGCAGGCATTATAACTCGTACATTATTAGGTCGTGGACGACTTAAGCTAAATCCTGTCTCGTAAGTCGTAAGTTGTCTAACTCTTTAAGTCGTAAGGCCTCTTGAGTCGTAAGAAGCTTATCCTGTTGAGTCATGAAGCTCTTAAGTCGTAGATCCTCTGAGTCGTAAACTTGTTAAGTCGTAAACCACTATAGGTTGTAGTCCGCTAACTCGTGAAGTTTTTAGGTCGTAAGTTCTCTTCAGTCGCTAGGTCGTAAGTCGTCAAGACCACTTAGGTCGTAGGCTTTTTAACTCGTTAGCTTCTTATAAGACGTGGCATAATCTGAGTCGCTCATTTCTTAACTCGTAACTCGTTGCTAAAAGGGAGTTAACATTTTCCCCTCGAAGTACACGCCTTAAGTCATAAGTCATGTGCTTCGATTTCCTTAGCTCGCTTCTTGATGAGTGCGCTAAATTGCGACCGACCTAAGATGAGTCGCAGGTCGCTAACGACTTAGCATAAGTCGTAAGTCAGATGTGTCGATTCACCTTTCACTGTGTTAGGGTACAAATAGCTTAGGTCGTTCCTTCTTCCCCTTTACCTGTTTCATTCCGTCATTTGCAAGCATTCAAGTTTTTCTCAGACAAACTCAATTACTCGATCGCCAGACATCTTCAATTTCGTATTGCGTAAGTGGATTCGATTGCTATTCATTCCTCGATTATCACCCAATTACGAATCCCATTTTCGCCATCGACCTCCTTTTCTCATGCCGTGCTTCTCTGCAATCCTTGTTTCAATTAATTACTGATGGGTTTGAGACGGCCTGTCCTAGTTTTGGATAGTCGGTTGGAACAAGACGATGGACAGCAACATTTCAGTTTGATTGATTCGTGTTTTGTGATGGAATGACATTAGACCGGGTTTATGGTGATTTCGGGATGATTAAATGCGCTGAGGGAACGAGAGTCTTGGTTGGAGGAGACGCTAATGGGTTAACGGGTTAAGGAGTTTAGCGAATTGATGTATTAGGGAGAAGACGAAACGACTTAAGGCCTTTGCGTTCTGAATAGAAATCTTGAGACCTAGGTCCTAAACCATATACGACTTAAAGTAGATCGTAGGTCGATAACGACCTAAGACTTGACAATTTTTCATTGCCTTGAGACCTTTCTTATGCAGCACTCCTTAATAGACTGATGGCTTAACTTAACTCGTAGCTTGCCCTTAGGTCGTGGACGAGTTAGCACTTTAGGATCTGACTTGCGAGCACATCTGAATGACTTGGTCGTGAATGAGATAACCCTTAACTCGTAACTCGCGAACCCATCTGAACGACTTAAGAACTTGGATTCGAATGATCTGACTTAAGATAACATGCCTTGAACATCTTGACTTACTTAATACGACCTAAAAACCCCGACTTATGATAGGTCGTTTAACAACTTAAGACTTGATGATTTTGCACAGAAGTTGGCTGAACTCTTGAATTTGAACTGTGCTGTGTTATCTCTCATACTGTCTTGACTTTAATGCTAATAACCTGCTTAACACAACATTCACAGAATACTGGGACGAATATACTGCCACTGACTGCCCACATCGAATGACAGATTAGTTGATAAAGAGAATTAAATTAAATGAACTGTATGAGTGAAATGCTACACAATAACCAACTCAAGTGAAGTATTAAAGCAAAATCGTAATGGTAAACTAAAACTGATTTGTCTGCATTAACACTACACTTGAGTATTAACAAGTTCTGAAATCTCGTAATCGACTGATTGTCAGTTAGTTTAATTCCAGTTATACTTGTTTTTTCTTGTTTTCATTAGTTTTGCACAGCACTTCACATTTTTTAGGAAACGTGCACCTTCACTTTTGAACATTCAGCTGATTGTGTAGAATGGCATCTCATCAAGAAGACTTGGAACCAACTGGAGAAGCTTTTCCAATTGCTACTCCGTTGAATGATCCCGCGGAAAGGACCCCTACCACTCTGAGTCATAAAGTCTTCCGTCAACTATGCACCCAGTTTGGCATTGCTGAATCTGACGCCTTGCTCCCTGGAGTAAATGACACTGCTGATAGGCCGCCCCACGGCTTTGTCACAGTGAACCACCAAATGTGCTTGAGTGGAGCAATTCCCCCGTTTAATGACTGTCTTCGAGAACTTCTCCTTCGATTATCTATCTCCCCTTTTCAACTACACCCTAATGGCTACGCCATCCTGCTGGGACTGTGTGTGCTCTTTAGGAGAACGCTGGACCGTTTTCCCAGCTTTGGGGAAATTTGCTTCCTGTGCTCATTTGCAAAAAACAAAGACCATCCCTCTATCACAGTTGTAAGGAGTGCCAGGAATCGTAAACTGATTATTGGTCTTCCCGAAAGCGTTCCTGGGTTTCTGAGCCAGTTTTTCTTTGTTCGTTGTTCCCCGGGATTTTACGCCATTTGGAGAGTGGGAAGTACGATTATCTATCTTTTCCGTGTGTTTTCTAAATTCTTCGAAGTCCAAATTGTCAAGTGTTAACTACTTTTTCTACTATTTCAGCGCTTCCTCCCCCCTCTAGGGAACCTCGTCACAAGACTACCTTCGAGAGGCTTATGGCCGTGCCGGTTGAGGAGAGGAGTGTTCAATTTCTATTGAGAGATGAGTTCCTCCACGAATTTGGACTCTTACATCCTTCCCGTTCCACTCAGCCACATGAAGTCCCTGCTTCTCCTGCTGAGGAGTCAGATGCCCCTGTTCCTGCTAAAGAACCTTTACCGCAAGATCTTACCGCTGAGACTTCACTGGTAAAGTGTTCTACTTCTACCGACATTGCTGGATCGTCCAGTAAGTTAGCACTTGCCCCGGTTATTGAAGAGGAGGAAAGTCTTCACATTCTTGAAAAGACGGCTGAGGTGGAAGTTGAAAAAGATAATCCTCCCGTGCATCATGGCGATGATACTTTTGACAGTCTGAGCGACATTATGATAACCTCTCAGGAGCTCTTTAAAGATGATATTTCTAAAGTGATCTCTCCTGTTATTGAAGCAACTTCTTCCTTGCAACAAACCACAACGCCTTCTATACAAGCCGTCACCATTTCCTCACAAAAAAGTGGTTTGTAGTCCGACGCGCATAGCCCACACGCCACACACACTTAGGATTTTGGCACTTATATGCACTTAGCTCCTTTAATTTGAAAATTTCTAAGACTTGCCTTTCCTTTTCAATTTCAGGTTCTACAATGGGACGCTCCGGCTCATATTATGACTCATTTCAGCTCCATGGAGGACGTGGATCCTATGACTTCAGGAAATATCTTGGTGACCAGAGAGAGACAGATGAGGAACGGGCCGAAAGGAATGCTCAAGAAAAATGGGATTATGAGCAGCGGTAGAGAAGAAGAGATGCTGATCGATATGATTCTTCTTACAGAACTCACGATTCTCATAAGCGAAAGTCTTATGATGACAAAGGGAAGACTCAAATTACTGATGAATCGAGCAAACGGTCTAAACCAAGTGACGCGTCTGCTATTTCTGAGAAGACTAACGCTCCCATTTCTTCTGACATTCCGGCCGGTTCTCCTCCTCTAAAGGAATCTGATATTCAAACCATCATTAACAGGCCACAATATCAAGTTAAAGACGGCCCTCCAACGCTTCAGAGCCGATTTCCGAATTGGTGTTTAAGAGGAGTCCGTTTTGACTTAGATTTGGTTCCCATTGATAAGCAGGCAATGCTGAGAAATGTCGATGCTGTCAAGCTTGATATTGAAAGAATGTCTGGATGGCAGAAGTTGGTTGATGAACTTCAAAGGGTCAACCATTTTAACCTTGAGGCGATGATGACCATGGAGAATGATAAATCAGAATGGGACAAATGGCATAAGCAGCATGACGTGGAGATGACGAGTATTGCAGACGACAATGCAAAGCTTGCGTCTGAAGTTAAGCAGCTTAAGGAAAATCTCGCTTCTTCTTCTGCATCATATACTCAAAAAGAAGAAGTCTTTCAGAAGCAAGTGGGGGATGCACATGCTGCACAAAGAGATGTAGAAATGAAGCTTGCCGCCGAACAGCACGTTAATGAGAAGTATCGCACAGAAAACGCCGAACTGCGGGAAAAAGTCACTTCCCAGAACGTGGAGATTGAGTTACTAAAGTCTCGGCTTGCCAAAGCTGAGACAGCTCGTGATGAGGCTATTACTGGTAGGGTTGCTGCCATTGCCGAAAAAGAAGCGGCCGAGCAATCTCATGAGGCAACGAAAGCAAACATCAGTTCTACCTTATTCGACTTTTATTTACACTACGTTCTGGGTCGTGGGAGCCTTGCTTTTCTGGGTCTAGATTATGAAATCACTCTGGCTGAAGTGTGGGAGGCCGCACTTGATATGTTTAAAGGTGCCGGCTATGACGAAGCAAAATTTGAGGAAGCAAAATTTGAGGCTCGCTATCTTGATGATGAGGCTCGCGCCGCTCTTGTTAGAGGGAAGGAGCAGCTTGCTAAAGCACGGGCTGAATCACTGGGAGAAGAGCTCTCAAAAGAGGAAGCTCTTTTAACTGCCCCTGCTCATACTTCCACTTCGGCTGATGCAAACATTATGGATTCCAGCTCTCATCCTTCACATCCAGTTGTGACCACTCCTACAGAAGAAGAGGCAATGAAGGACTTTCAGGCTCGGGAATTTGAGATTGATCCTGCTAAACCGGCTTCTCCAGGTAACTTTGACGATTCACGGTCTTCTTTTTTCTCGGAGAAAACTGATTTTGATTTCCTTTATTATGCAGCAGATGTGCTGGAAACTGCACCAATTCTTCCTTCTTCAGCTGTCGTTCCTCCTTCTCAAGCTACTCCTCTTCCAGTTTCTCAACCAGGTTCGCAGGAAGAACCGATAACAGCCCTTCAAGGTTTGGACGAACCATCTGCTTCCGAGGAACAGAAAGCAGAAGATCTGGAAGATAGCGAGAAGACCCCGGAGCGGTCTTTTGACTATGACACAAAGCTTTCTGCATTTCTTGCTCCGGGGAGTGAGTCTTCTTCCAAGAAGATGGGGAAATGTGTGGCTTCGAAGAGAGGAAAGAAAAGTTCTTCTGCTGCTGGAGATGAAGCAGAGATTGATCCGGCTGAGTCTCTTTCCCCTTCTTCTCCGATACGGCCTTCGAAACTAATTACCAGGCCGGGTAAAGGCTCCAAGGGTGGGAAGAAGGAGAAATGAGTCTGATTTTGTCTTTTCTGCTTTTTGTATTGACCGGAGATTGTGCGGATACCGGTCTCCGCTTTTTTTTGTAATATGCACAATGTAAAAAGTTTCCATAGTATTGAATAAAATAACTATTTTACTTGTACAAATTCTTGTGTATGTAGGAATATATCTGTTTTTCATTTGAAGTGTAGAGTAAACGATTCTTTTTACTTGTACAAACTTTTGTCTGTGTTTCAAGAACGCATTTATTCCACATCTTCTTTATGTGATATTGCAATGAACTTGTGGTGTGTCGCTTGTATATTACTTTTATTAACGTAACTGAATTGTATAATGTTGCCACCATACCACAAGTGCATTGCAATATTTCTCGCTTTTACAAGACTGATACTCTTATATTAGAGAATAACTATTCCATTTTTGAGGCAGGAATCATTCTGCTTTTAATAGAGTATATCTCGTTTTTTGGAGAAATTTTTACTTTCTCTTTCTGTCAGAAGAACACTTTGACTTTTGGGAGTGATCACTTTTATTTGTTTAAAAATGAATTTTCCTGCACAGTGAAATGAGCCTCTGAAGAAGGTTTCGATTTTTGTGCCCCAGTAAAGGGTTCATTTTTGGTACTTCAAGCAAGGTGAAGTACGCCTCTGCAGAGGTCTTTTGGTCTCTGAAGAGAAGCAATTTTGGTCTCCGTAGAGAAGCAATTTTGGTCTCCGAAGAGAAGCATTTTTGGTCTCCGAAGAGAAGCATTTTTGGTCTCCGAAGAGAAGCAATTTTGGTCTCCGAAGAGAAGCATTTTTGGTCTCCGAAGAGAAGCAATTTTGGCATTTCAGCTCTGGTGAAGTGGGTCTCCGAAGAGAAGCATTTTGCACTTCTACACGGGTGAAATGTGCCTCCGAAAAGGGCTTTTTAGTATTTCATCACTGGTGAAGTGGGTCTCCGAAGAGAAGCATTTTGCACTTCTACACGGGTGAAATGTGCCTCCGAAAAGGGCTTTTGCCTCCGAAGATGGCTTGTGCCTCCGAAGACGGCTTGTGCCTCCGAAGAGGGCTTGTGATTGCCTGGAAGTTACTTTCTCATGGTCGGAGGGGTCCACGGGACAGGCGTAAGTTGCTTGATTGGATGTTTGTTTGTACAAACGATCGCAATCAATTAACAAGGTGCCCCTTTCGGTGGTCCTACCAATCTTTTTGGTTGAGGAAAGCACTCCCATTTATTGGCGTGCCTCGTTAGAGGGCTTTGGTTCGTGTGCCAGGAAGGTTGCGTCTTAGGGGCAAGTAGATCCATGGGATGGACACAAGCTGCCTGATCGGATGCATCACAATCAGTTAGCGAGGGTCTTATTCCTTCTGCTTGGGAAGGTATCCCTTTAGTGGATCTACCGGCTTTCCTGTTGAGAGGCATACCTCCCTTTGGCTGCTTCCATGTTTGCCCGCTCCTGTTGTATCATCATCTGCCAATCTGCGATCCTTTATCATCGTTTCTAAGCGCGTCTTCCTTTCTTTTGCAAGTAAACTGCTTTATCCGAAGAAGTAGACTTCACTGTTGAATGACTCCACAGAGTAAACGCAAGTTATTTGGTTGGATGCCTTTTTATATCAATGATCGCAACCAGTTAACGAGGGCTTGACACAATGGAGCTGTCAACTTTTTATGTGAAGTTCCTCTTGTATGGGATTTGAGTTTGGAATTTTTGTTGCTTGAAATTTGCTTTAATAAATGATTTGTAAGGCTCGCTTAGCTTTGCGATGGGTGAGCTTTGCTTTAATGACCTGCAATATTAGATCGACATTTTAGCAATACATTTAGAGTATTTACACATCGAAATATAACAGGCATTTTATAATAGAAAACACAGAATGCATAGTTTTTCATTATTCAGTCACGCTGATTTCTCAGCGGTTTACAATGCAGAATTCACACATCCATTATTATTTTTACAAATTCAAGCAATGCTGCTAAGTAAAAAATGGATGCTAGTTATTGTTGTTTCAGAATCTCCAAGCTGGATTTCCATTTGTGCTAGATTTGCAGCTTCAGATTTATTTGCCAGAGAAAGTGAAAGATGCCCCAGCCGCAGTTTGATGGGTAATTAGTAGTCGTCCCAACTTCTGCTTGCTGGGTATGGTCCTCCTATGACATCATTAATGACAAGCTTTTCTGAATCTTGCACTGTAGTGTTGTCGAGAGAATCGGATTGACGGGTAGGACGTTGTTGATCCCGAGTGGATCAGGTTGGATCGACTCCGCTTCTTTTAACGTATTGTTGGAGTTTACCCTGCTCTAGCAATTCTTCAATCACATTCTTTAATTGTCGACATTGGTCAGTGTCATGGCCAGGTTGATTGTGAAATTGGCAGAATTTTCCATTACGCTTTGCACCTCTCGTCATCTCAGGTGGCTTAGGATACCTGACAACGTCCTTTGTTGCAAAAAAGATATTTCTTGGTGTATCAGTTAAAGGAGTAAAGTCCGAAGGATTAAAGCGGCGAGGTTTCTTTTCATTTCCCTGGCTCTTTCCTCCTTCACTCTCCCTTTTCTGACTTTCAGATTCTCTTTTCTTAGATGGGACATTGTTATTGTCAGTTTGGGCAGCAACCACTTTCGATGTTGCAGAAAGGCTTTCAAGGCGAATGAACTCGTCGGCCTTTTTATAAAATTTATCAAGTGATTTCGGTTCCTTCATCTTTAGCCATATCCCAAATTTACTCGATTTATCAATGGCTCGCATCAAATAAGTCAGGATCATGCGTGGTTCCGCATTTTCTACCTCAGCTAAAGCTATATTGAAACGGCTCAAGAAAGATTTAATTGATTCTCCGGGCGCCTGCTCAAGGTTAGACAGTGACATTATATCCTTAGCTTTTGAAGCATACAATCTGAACTGTTCTTTAAACTTTTGTGTCAAGTCGGAGAACTTATCTACAGACCGAACTGGAAGCTTTGTGAACCAAAGTAAAGCCACACCTTCCAGATATACTGGAAAGTATCGACACTTGATCTCGTTTGATGCTCTTGCACCGGTCATATGCCAATCGTATTTGTATAGGAAATGATTAGGGTCACCGGTTCCCCTATAGGCTTGGATAGTAGGAGGTGCAAATTTCCTTGGAAACTCCGCTCTCAGGATCCTTTCAGTAAACGGAGTTCTGCTTGGTGCAAATCCCCAGTCGTTCTCATCCTCTTCCCTTTGCATGCTCTCTTTCATGATGTGGTTAACCATTTCAGACAGGTATTCTTTATTGTTCAAAGACACCTCCGGACAAGCATCAGTTCTTCCCTCGGAAGTTTGCCCGGGCATATGTTCATGACAAGTTGGTTGCGGCATAGAACCATCAGCCCGGAAAGGTGGCATTTCAGGAAGAGTAGTTTGACGGTTTTCTGGTTGACGATTTGCCCCGAGCAGGGCAGTTAACCTATCCATCATCAAAGCGTTTTGGGTTTCAATCTGTTGGTATAATCCAGAAACTGCATCATCCAATTCAGCCCTGGTGACTCCAACGGTTGGAGTTGCTTGGTCTGTTATTGGGGAAGCGGAAGTCCCTTCGTGAGCATTTCCGGATCTGATAGGTCTACCTCTTCTTCCAGGAGCCATTATTTCGGATCTGGTCTTTAAGAGAGGTTCTTTTTATGAATCTTTGCGAAGCAACGGTGGATGATCGCCTGAGTTGGGTTCTCAGTGAAAGCACCAAAATGTTAACGATAAAAAGTGAACGCTAACACCCGGTGTGTGTAATTGAATCGTGAAAGCACCACCCGTTGGTACGGGAACAGAATATAAGCTGAAAATAGCAGAAAAAGCAGTAAATAGACAACAGGTTTATAGTGGTTCGGCCCGTAATTGAGCCTACATCCACTTTATAATCTTTTATTGCTGATTTGGTTACAATTTGATACAATATCCTTCAAAATACAATACAACTTGATCACGAAAGCACTCTTGACTACTAGCTCAATCTTTGATCATGAAATTCGACGAATCCGTGTTGGATGTAAGGAGTTCTTCTCGAAGCTTGTTGTAGTGTCTCGAATGCTTGAAGATCTTTGGTTGCTGAATGAGAGGAGACTTCGACAGTGTAACGGTGCTTGAAGAAATGAATGGCCAAAAGTCCCGGGTATGTTGGAAGTGGTGGGGTATTTATAGGAGCTGATTTGGATTCAGAAAATTCTCCTAAGTCTTAGGTCGCGTACGACCTTAGTTAAGTCGTAGGTCGCGAGCGACCTAAGCTAGGTCGCAGTCTCCTTGCGGCTTCAGAGATTAGCTGGTCAAGCAGTACCTGGCTTTATTTGACTAAGTGGTAGGTCGCAGGCGAGTTAAGGAATAACTATGGGAGTTCTAAGTCGCTGAAGCCCTAGCTCGTTAGCCTCTTAGGTCGTAGGTCCCTTAGGTCGCAAATCTTCTGATAGTTAGGTCGTAGACTCCCCTAGGTCGCAGAGCCTCCTCCAACAGTTAGGTCGCGACATTCTTTAGGTCGCTATGTTCTTAGGTCGCTAAGTTTCCTGCTGTTAGGTCGCAAGCTCCTCTAGGTCGCAGACATTTTAGGTCGCAGACTTCTTAACTCGCAGACATTATAACTCGTACATTATTAGGTCGTGGACGACTTAAGCTAAATCCTGTCTCTTAAGTCGTAAGTTGTCTAACTCTTTAAGTTGTAAGGCCTCTTGAGTCGTAAGAAGCTTATCCTGTTGAGTCATGAAGCTCTTAAGTCGTAGATCCTCTGAGTCGTAAACTTGTTAAGTCGTAAACCACTATAGGTTGTAGTCCGCTAACTCGTGAAGTTTTTAGGTCGTAAGTTCTCTTCAGTCGCTAGGTCGTAAGTCGTCAAGACCACTTAGGTCGTAGGCTTTTTAACTCGTTAGCTTCTTATAAGACGTGGCATAATCTGAGTCGCTCATTTCTTAACTCGTAACTTGTTGCTAAAAGGGAGTTAACAGATGTAGTTACTAGAGCATTTATGCTGTACTTTCTTCATCGATAGAGATTACGATGCTTATTGGGCTAGAGTAGCACCCTAAAGATTCATCGTACCAGATTATGTTTGTGGGGTCAACTCTGATCATATAGGACCTCACATTGCAGCCGGTAGAGTTTAGGTACCATAGGTTTCATTTGACCCAATTTCGTCATAGTTCTTCCAAACTCCAATGCAGTTGGAGCCTGATACTACTTTTAGAGCATATGACGTGATAGGTACTCTGATTGAGCAGCCTTTAGTCTTTCCAGATCACCTCCACTATCCTAGTGTGCCTTCAGTCGGGTTATATCCTCCGTATGAGGTACGTTTGTTGTTTATTGCCATTTTCCCTTTATTTTATGCATAGTTTCTTATCTATGTCAAATATCATCTTTATGTAATATGTTGCTAGATTGGACCGGGCCAGAGTTTCACTTGGTGTGTTTCGCGATATGACTCTTGCACATACACACACCATGCATGATATATACATGCAACATACACAGATGCTAGAGGAGCAGATTGATCAGCTGTTAGCTATTTTTGCTGTATATGAGCCTTCCGGACCACCAGGCGGAGGTGATGCTAGTCCCAGTGGGTATGACACTGGTGGTTTAGATGAGCATGATGGGGAGGATGACGATGGGGATGCAGACGATGGGGATGACGACGAAGGGGATGATGTGGACGAGGGGGAGGATGGTGATGGGGATGATGATGATGACGGAGATGATGATGATGATGGTGATGGGGATGATGCCGATGATGTTGATGACGACAACGACGATGATGTTGCATCCCTTTAGTTGTATACCTTTTACTTTATGCACAGTGGACGTTTTATTATTTATTGCAATACCTATAGCTCATGTACTTATATCATTGTTTGAGTATATTGTGTATTCTTTATGTTTATCTAATTTCACTTTCCTTGATTTAGGACGATAATGTTCGAGTATATACTGTGAATTCTATATGTTGGAGTATACTGTGAATTGTATATGTTTGAGTACACTTAGGTAAATTAATTTGCTAAACCTATTACAATTGCAAACATACAAACATGGTACATTGCTATATTAACCTACTGATCAGCACCAACTAGTGACATACAAACATAAAGAAACTACTAGTGACATTAGAATTGAAGATATACGAACATAGAACACTAATAAATAACAACACAGTAATAATAGAACACAAACATGAAGAAACTAGACGTGACGATTAAACTGCAACTCCTGTAAAAAAGTATAAGACGTCTTATATACTGTTCTAACTTGTTTGCATATATTATGCCCCTGGACATAAAAGACATTTCAGAAAGCTCTCTACACATTAAAAGATTCTTCATACAACACAATATTACTTAACCAACTACACATTAAAAGATCTCCAAGTAAATAATACATTAACGAATGTTGCATAACCAACTAGTAATATTGTTATCTTAAGGCCATCCAAATCGTTCTAGCCAATTTTGGCGTATGAAGTACGCAGCATGGCCAATGAACGGGGGGCGGTATTTTAAATTGTGTCGACCGTCATAAGTCGAACGTGTAGTCTCGATCACATTTTCTGATATTACCTCATTAATAACCTTTGTGCAGCGCGTGCATGCCCTAAAGTTTTCGTATGTAGTCCTGACCTCTTGAGCCGTACGTTCGACTCGATAGCCCATGTCGTTGTTGTAAAGTTCAGCAAGAGTGTCCCAAAATTGAATTACCATTAACTCCTGATTGTCGCACGTCTCATCGATTTGTATGTAGTACTGCATAAGCAGCTTCAATTCATGAGACGTAAATGTCATGTTGGACATTGTAGTTTGAATAATGTTATGTTTTTAAATGATTTAAACAGATAACGTGTAACAACCCGGATATTTATCAATTTTATATTTAAATATTTTATTTAAATATTTTATCGTTTATCGGATTTTGGTCCGAAAAGCTACTTTTTGCATACGGTCAAATTAGGACTCAAGACCACTTCCATTGAGTTCAAAATGACGTTTGCGATCTTTTTGAGTGTAAACTTCGATATGTTTGGAGAGAGTGAAATTTTCGTCACTTTTCGCTTTGGGCTTTTAGTTTGGGGTGAACTTCTTCTAACTCAGTCCCAACCCATCTCCTCTTCATCACTTCATCAAACACGTCAAGCTTTATCAAAAATGGTGGAGGGAATGGGAAATTAAAATTCCAAGCTCAAGATCTTTAGTAAATTTAACATCTAACTCCAAATTCAAAGTGAAGAACATAGATTCAAGCTTGTGGTTGATTCTTGCTTTGCTCTTAAGCTCTCCATCATCAATTTCGTGGAAAAGGTGAGATTTTTATCTCACATTCTTGTCTATAACTATCTTGGGTTGTTGGGAATGACTTCCTATCACTTTAGCATGAATGTTTGCATTTGGTTTGGATTGAATTGGTGAGAAACTCAATTTTTCAGCGTTTTTGGCAAATTTTGGGCCTTAGGTCGTACTGTCTAGAAGTCACTGCCTGCAGAGTTTCGTTCTGGACTTAGGTCGCTCGCCTGCAGTTAGGTCGCTAGGTTGCTCGCATGCTAGGTCACTAGGTCATGGGTCGCTCGTCCTTAGGTCGCTTGACCATTGAAGCTTCTCGAGACCTCGTTAGGTCGTTTTGCCCTAGGTCGCGCAACTTCCTAGTTCGCTCCCATTAGGTCGCACCTCTTTAGGTCGCGCCTTCCCTTGACTCGACCGTGTTAGGTCGCTCACCCCGCTAGGTCGCACCACTGTTAGGTCGCGTGCTTGGTAGGTCGTTCCATCTTAGGTCGCTCGACCTGTTTGCTCTTAAGTCGCTTGCCAGTTAGGTCGCGTTCCTAGCTCGTTTCACTTAGGTCGCTCGGCGTGATATGCCTCTAGGTCGTTCGACCCATTTCCTCGTTAGGTCGCTCGATCCTTTTTCTTAGCTTGGACAAGACTTAGGTCGCTCGACCTGTTTTTCCCTTAGGTCGCACGTCCCTGTTAACCGTTTAGCTCGGCCAAGACTTAGGTCGTAACACGTTAGGTCGCACGGCTCTGGTAAAATGTTAGGTCGCTCGTCGTTTATACTTAGGTCGTATGACCTGTATTTGGTTAGATCGCTCGGCATGCTTGGTCGCACCACCTACTTCCACTTTGATGCATTTTGAGCTGATTTCCTTGGATTTTTCTCACGTCTTCGAATGTGAAATTTTGTGATTCGATTTGTTTCAGCAATCGTTTTATGACTTGTCACTTTAAAAAATGTGAAGGCTTCTATACTAGTAGTGAATATCAAAACTCTTTCATCAAAGCAATTTCAACACTATTTTACTACAAAGCTCTTTTTCTCAAACCGTTTTCCAATCTACTAGTATATACAAGCCTTTACCTCACTCGGATGAGAAATCTAATTAAACGGCTTAGTAAAACGAGTGGTATGAAACGCTTGCGTTCACTTCGTTGGTTAATTCTTGGACTTATTCGATTGAACCTCATGTGACAATTTTCTAGTGAAGATTCACAGCTTGTTCGTAAATATTTAAGTTAAGCAAGTGGTTATGGGACATGAAGCTAAACTCATATATTTACTAGCTTGGTGTGATTGACACTTCTTGATGATCATGACGATCATTTTTGTGATTTGATTTAGACTAGCAATTGTGCGATGTCTCTTTGTCTACGAGGGAGACTAAACCCCATTTGTGTGATGTTTCACCATCACATATGTGGGGTAACGCCCCACGGTCTTTGGACCATTCTTGTGGAGTTTCGGCTCAAAATTAATGGTTAGCTACCATGAGATATCGTCTCGTCTTGTGTTACACGTGTTGGTGAGTTTTCATACTCCCGTTTTGTGTTAGGCCTCCCCCTTCTTGTGATTTCTGGATTTCTTGTGATGATTTCTGGAATTTGTGCTTCACCAATTTTCGTGATTTCCATTGATAAGTTTTATCAATTTTTGTGCATTGGTGAATTTGTGTGTCATTGACTTGTTATGAGTACAAGTTTAGGGTATGATACCTTATTTTATCTTTGAGAAGATTCTTGTGATATTGATTAATCTCTTATTGATTTTCAATTACAAACTTATAGTAGTATGCCACTATGGTTATTACATGTTCATGCCATGTCTTTTATTTCGTACCATATCATTTGATATTTATAGCTAGACTGATCCATTTATTATTTTCTTATAAATAATAATCGGGTCAGACCGAGATGTTAAAGGTGCTTCTACATGACTTCTCTTCTGGGATTATTCTGACTTTTGGCTAACTACTTAGATTAGTAGTTTTTGGGTTTACACATTTGAGATATAGACTCTGTGTTGTGTACTTATTCTTTTGTATAGCACGTATTGCTATTCTTTTGTATTATTGTGGATCTTTCTGACCACTACTCTGATGTACACTTTCATGTGTTATATATTCATATCTTTTTCCGCCATTGTGATATGGATGTCTATGACTGATTTGTGTTATGTTCTTTTCTATGTTTGTTTCCGAAGATTATATATAGCCACTTTGTGATAGCTTTGAGTTTGTATCGATATGTCGGATTTCCTCCTTAAATGATATGCATTCTATACTATCTGACATATCGGTGCTCGCACAAAGAAGTTACATAGAGGGTCGCTCCTCAACAGCCTTATTCTCCGTGCTAGTTGACAACATTACTTCGTAGTGTTCTTGGCTAGCGTGGGTATAGAGGTGGGGCGTCACAGCTTGGTATCAGAGCCAAACTTCGGAACAATGTAGAATAACTTAACAAGGATCATCGTCCTAAGTCCAACTTAGGAGTCGTGCCTTAGGATTTAATTCGAGTCTTCGTACCGATTTATCCTATTTCCTTTTATGTATCCTTGTTTTATCTATCAAGATTTGCTTGGTATTTATTTGAAGAATAACTTTTCTTCTTTTCTCTTCCTTAAAGAAAGAGAATGTCTAGACCAGGCCGTCCCAGAGCTTGTCCATCTACTGTTACTCCCCAGGATGGAGTTTTTATGACTGCTCAACAGCTTCTTGATTTAGTAAAGAATGCTCAGGCAGCTGGTCCTAATCAGGAACCTACTCACCCCAAGTCTGTATTTGCACGCTTGTGCAACGATTATACCAACTTGGGTGGGAAACCATTCAAAGGTTATGAAACTATTATCGAGGTCCAGGCTTGGTTAAGAACATGCGATCGAATCTTTTCTCGCATGAATCTTATCGATCTTCATCGTGTTCAGGTGGCCTCCAGTATGCTCCAAGAAAGAGCATTGGATTGGTACGAACTTCTTATTTCTGAAATTAATGAGTCAGATCTCACGTGGGAACAATTCCGGGAACGCTTCGAATTAAAATTCATACCAGAAGCAGAGAAGGTGACATTGGCTCGTCGTTTTATAGACCTTGTTCAAGGTGAATCCTCTGTGACAGATTATGTCGCATCCTTCGAGTCACTGTCCAAATATGGGGTTGAATACATCAACACTCCATTGAAGAAGAACCAGAGATTCGTCTATGGCTTGAATAAAAATCTTAAGAAGCCATTACTTCTAAAATTGGAAGTTTCTTTTGACTAGCTCATTGATATCGCTCTTCGTCTTAAAGAGGTGGATAAGGATAGTGATGTTGAAGTGGTGGCTTCCAAACAAAACTTCAACAACAAGAAGAGGACAAACAAATTTAAAGGTCCTTATCCTAACAAAAAGGGGAAACCTGCACCTCCGGCAGCAAAGACTTCTACCCCTAGTAGCGGGCAATGTTATAACTGTGGTTCTAAGGACCATTTTGCGAATAAGTGTTCAAAGCCCCGTTCTTGTCGCTATTGTAAAAGCCCGGATCATTATATACATTTATGCCCCAGACTTCAGGGCAAGAAAGAGGGAAAGCTTAATGTGGCTCAAGCCCCTGGCAACACATCTCACGGTCAAGGTATGTCTCATTCTGTCCTTGATGGCATTATTATATTTCATCATCAACCTATTAGAGTTCTCTTTGATACGGGTGCATCCCATTCTTTTATATCAAAGGAACTTGTCGATACTTTTTCTTAAAGTGTTGTCGCTTTAATGACTTCTTTAAGAATTGCGAATCCTGTTAGTGGATCCGCAACTCTTAGTTTGCTTTGTAAAGATGTGGAGATTATTTTGTGTGATTTTCCTTTCCTAGCCGATTTGCATGTCATGCGTAACTTAGGCTTTGGAATGATTTTGGGTATGGATTGGCTTAATCGTTATGAAGCTCATATCCTATGTCCCGAGCGAACTATTTATCTCCATCATCCGCAATCTGTTAATCAGATTTCTATTGTTCTTAAAGATTCAGATTACGCTTTGGTTGCATCTTTATATTCCTTAAATCCTCGTGATGATGACAATGATGCTGAGGAGGATGTCATTTCTCTTATTCGCGTCATTCGTGAATTTTCCGACATATTCGAGCCCGTCTTAGGATTACCCCCTAAGCGAGCAATTGAGTTCAAAATTAATCTTGTACCTGGAGCTCAACCTATTACCCGTCCTCCTTATCGCATGTCCAATAAGGAGAATGAAGAGATGCGCAAACAATTATCCGAATTGGAGACGAAGCAACTTATTCGCTCTAGTTCCTCGCCTTGGGGAGCTTCAGCTATTTTCGTAAATAAGTCCAATGGTACACTTAAGCTTTGCGTCGACTACCGCAAGCTTAATGATCTTACTTTTAAGAATAAATATCCTTTACCTCGGATTGATGATCTGTTTGATCAACTTAGTGGTGCAAGAGTCTTTTCACGATTGGACATGGCTACCGGTTTCCATCAGCTTCGCATTGTAGAGGATAGTATTCCTTTGACTTCGTTCCGTACACATTATGGATCTTATGAATGGCTAGTTATGCCATTATGTTTAACGAATACTCCGGCTTATTTCGTTGACCTCATGAATCGAGTTTTCAAATATTTCCTCGATCGGTTTGTTCTTATCTTCATTGATGATATTCTTGTGTATTCCAAAACCGAGGAGGAACATGAAAAGCATCTTCGGATTGTATTCGAAACTCTTAGGAGCAATCAATTAAAGGCAAAATTCTCTAAATGCCATTTTTGGCAATCTAGTGTGAAGTTTCTCGGTCATATTATTTCCGAGTCCGGAATATCTGTGGATCCTTCAAAGATTGAAACGATTCAAAATTGGAAGAGACCGGAGAGCGTGACTGAAATCTGTAGCTTTCTCGGATTGGCAGGTTATTACCGCCGCTTCATAAAAGACTTTTCTAAGATTGCCGTGCCTCTTACTGGCTTAACAAAGAAAGGTGTTAAATACATTTGGTCGGACAAATGTGAAACTTCATTTCAGAAATTAAAAGAACTCCTTTCTGATGCTCCTATTCTTGTTATTCCCAAAGGGAATCAAGATTTTGTCATTTATATCGATGCTAGTCGCGTTGGTTTGGGTGTCGTTCTTATGCAAAAAGAACGTGTTATTGCTTATGCTTCTAGGCAATTGAAGTCGGCTGAGACTAGATATGCCACACATGATTTAGAACTCGTGGCTATCGTTTTCACCTTTCGAATTTGGCGACATTATCTTTTGGGAGAGAAATTTATACTTTATACATATCATAATTCTTTGAAATATTTATCTTCTCAAAAGGAACTTAATTTGCGTCAACAGCGTTGGCTCGAATTCCTTGCCTCTTACAATCTTGATATCCTTTATACTCCCGGAAAGGGAAATCGAGTTGCCGATGCACTTAGTCGTAAGCAACAAGTGGTCGTTTCTATGATGATATCTGAATGGCGTGATCTCGAGGTTCTATCCACTTGTGAGATTAGAGATCGTGTATCCGATTTATGTTCATCTCTTTTTTTATGTAGCCTTGAGGCTCGCCCATCTCTTTTGGACCGCATTCTTGAAGCTCAAAAGCTAGTTCTCGAATTGGCTCTTCTTGGCCAAAATATTAAGGATAAAGCTGATATTGAAGGTTTGAAAGACTTTGATATTGATTCTCGTGGCGGTATTTGAAAATTTGGTAGACTTATCGTACCAAATATTAGTGATCTTCGTAAAGATATACTAGAAGATTCTCATCGTTCCAAATATTCCATTCATCCCGGTGGTAGTAAAATGTACGCGGATATGAAGCGACTTTATTATTGGGAGGGAATGAAATCTGTTGTTGCTAACTTTGTTAAGTGTTGCATGACTTGCCAACTTGTCAAGACCGAACATCAAAGGCCTGGCGGGTTATTGCAACCATTGGAAATTCCAATTTGGAAGTGGGATCAAATTTCCATGGATTTTATTGATGGCCTTCCCCGTTCTCGTTCGGGTCATGATAGCTTATGGGTGATCGTTGATAGACTTACTAAATCCGCCGTTTTTATTCCCGTTTGGTCGAACCGAACCGTTCCTCTTCTGGCCAAACTCTTTATCATAGAAATTGTTAAACTGCATGGAGTTCCTTCTTCCATTGTTAGTGATCGTGATCCACTGTTTACTAGTGGATTCTGGAAGAGTCTTCAAAAAGCTTTGGGAACGAAGCTTAATTTTAGCACCGCTTATCACCCCCAGTCCGATGGACAAACTGAGCGTGTGAATCAAACGCTTGAAGATCTTCTTCGTGCTTGTGTTCTTGACTTTGGTGGAAGTTGGGAAGATCATATTCCACTTGTTGAATTTTCCTATAATAACAGCTTCCAATCTAGTATTGGTATGGCTCCTTTCGAGGCACTCTATGGTAGGCCATGATGATCTCCTTCTTGTTGGCTTGAGGCCGGTGAGAAGCTGGTTTTAGGTCCAGATTTTATTCGTGATTCCATATAAAAGATTGAACTTATTCGTCATAGGATGAAAGAAGCCCAGAGTAAACAAAAATCCTATGCCGATAACCGAAGAAGAAAATTAGAATTTTCTGTGGGAGATCTTGTATTTATTCGTGTTTCACCAATGAAGGGTGTTGTACGCTTCAGTCGATCGGGAAAGTTAGCGCCTCGATACAGTGGACCATTTCCTATCACTGAACGTATTGGTTCCATGGCTTATTGCCTTTTGTTACCGGCTCAGTTTTCTGCCATGCATGACGTGTTTCATGTTTCTCAATTGTTAACGCTAAAAAGTGAACGCTAACACCCAGTGTGTGTAGTAGAATTGTGAAAGCACCACCCGTATGATGGGAACAAAAAGTAAGCAGTAAAGTAGCGAAAAAGCGGTAAAAGACAGCAGTTTATAGTGGTTCGGCTTGAAATCGTGCCTACGTCCACTTTGAATCTCTTTATTATTGAATCTGGTTACAAGACGATACAATCCACTTATGACAACAATACAATTTGATCTTAAAGATAAACTTGACTACTAGCTCAAACTCCGATGATGGAACTTGATGAATCCGTGTAGAGTGCAAGAAATTCCTCTCGAAGCTTGTTGTAGTGTCACGAATGTATGAAGATCTTCAATTGTCGAGTGAGTTGAGAGTTCGGCAGAGTAAAGATGCTTTTAGAAATGATCCGCCAAAAGTCCTTTTCATGTTGGAAGTGGTGGTCTATTTATAGGAGTCAAATTCAGAATATTAGTTTCTACCAAGTCGTGAGTTGTGGCCGACTCAAGATGAGTCGTGGCCGACTTAGGATGTGTCGTGGCTTGTGGTTGACTTAAAGCAACTTGTGGGCGACTTACTGGGTTCAGTTTGTGGCTTGGACGAATTCAAGTCTTAGGTCGTGATCGACTTATAATGAATCATAAGTCGTGGCCGACTTATCAGATGAAAGTAGCACTGGTGCAGGCATTGGGTTTTAACCCGGTAGCTTTTAGGTCGTGGACGACTTAAGCTAAGTCGTGAGTTCCTTAAGTCGTAAGTCCTTTGAGTCGTCAACTCCCATGGGTCGGTAATTTCTTTAAGTCGTGGACCTTCTTAACACCTTAGGTCGGAACTTCCCTTGAATCGTTTGGTCCTTAAGTTTTAAGTCGTAAAGTATTCTGAGTTGTTAGCTCGCACAATCCTTAACTCGCTGAGTCGTCCAGGCCATGAGTCGTAGGTCGTGAAGCTCTTGAGTCGTATACTTCTTGAGTCGTATACTTACTGAGTCGGTCCTGTAGCTTAGGTCGGGGCCTGTTGAGTCGTAGGCTTCTTTAAGTCGTGTAGATGTTAACTCGTTGAGTCGTCTGGACCATGAGTCATAGGTCATGAAGCTCTTAAGTCGTAGCCTTCTTGAGTCGCGCAGCTCTTAAGTCGTAGCCTTCTTGAGTCGTAGAAAATTAAGGGTTAACATTTGCCCCTCGAAGTACACGCCTAAGTCGTAGGTCGTGTGCTTCGACTTATCTTAACTCATGTGTGCCTCTTCGTGTTCCACTGCCCCAAGGTATAAAAAGCTTAAGTCGTTTCTTCCACTCATTACCTATCTCCTGAGTCGTTTCTGCCATCAACATCCCTCCGGGCTTTCTCAAGGCGATTTTTTCCCTTTTTAACAATCAACCGATCACCGATACTCGATCCTCTACTGCGTAAGTGCTCCTGCCTCCTCCTCAATTCTCGATCATCATTAACTCGTGAATTCACCTCTTTGTCCCTAACCTGTCCCCTTGTGTAATGCTTTGTTGCGAACTCCACTGCATTGGCAGTTTGTGAGCCTGATGTTTGCTCGATTCTATCTTTAGATGAATGGGGCGATGGAGATAAGGGATTCTCAGGTTTAATCGATTAGGTTGGCGAGGCTTTGGTGAATTAGCTTTTGGGTGATTCAATGGTGTGGTGGAATGAAGATAAGGATCATAGTTGATTGAGAGGTTATCGGGTTTGGAGGATAACGGGTTAGGAGAATAGTCAATGGGTCCAATGGAGTGAGATGCCAGCATGGTCACGGTTTAGTAGCATCGTGCGACTCACGACCTAAGCCTCTTACGACATAAGTCTTGAGTCGTGGACGACTTAGGACTTGGGGATTTTACACCACTTTGGACTGAAGCCTTTTCCATTTTTACACGACTTAAGATTCGAAGTACTGCCGACTTAAAGCATTAACGACCTAAGATCAAAACGACCTGCCTTGACTTGCCTTGTAACCCTTAAGTCATGGACGAGTTAACACATAAGTCGTTCACGACTTAGGACTTGTGCTTTGCACGACCTTCGAACTGTTGAACTTTGAATTGTTGCATTTTTCCCACAGATCACTCTAACTTGCAAACTAATAACCTGCTTAATAAAATATTTACAAAAAATTGGGACGAATATACTGTCACCGACTGCCCACATCAAATGACAGATTAGTTAATAACAGATAATCGGCATAAATAGATTATGTGAATGAAGTGTTTTAAATCAACAAGTTCAAGCAAAGTATTAAGGCAACATTGAAATAGTCAACTGAAAATGACCGGTTTGCACTAATACTGTACCTGAAATTTAAATTAACAAGTCCTGAAATTTGACAATCGGTCAATTACCGACTAGCTTAATTCCAGTTGTATTTACTTGTTATTTTTACTAGCTTTGCACAACACTTCACACTATTTAGGAAACGTGCACCTTCATGTTTGAATATCCAGTTGCTTGTGTAGAATGGCTTCTCAATAAGGAGATGTAACAGTCCAGACCGGAGAGTCCACTCCTATTCCAGCTCCTTTAGTCAAACCTCCAGAAAGAGCTTCTACCACTTTATCGTACAGGATTTTTCGGCAATTGTGCACTCAGTTTGGCATTGCTGAAGCTGATGCCATCCTCCCTGAGAAGAATAGCACTGCTGATGTAGCACCTCCTGGCTTTGTAGCAGTGAATCGTCAGATGTGCCTTAGTGGAGCCGTTCCACCTTTCAATAACTTTCTCCAGCATCTTCTCCGACAACTGGCCATTTCCCCATTCAGCTACATCCCAATGGCTACGCCATTTTAATGGGGCTATGTGTGCTATTTGGGAGAACTCTCGAGCGACTTCCGAATTTCGACGAGATATGCTACTTGTGCTCTTTCACCAAAACCAAAGATCATCCTTCTATTACTGTCGTGAGAAGTGCCAGAAACCGTAAATTGATTGTTGGCCTTCCCGATAGTGCTCATGGGTTCTTGACTCAATTCTTTTATGTTCGCTGTCCCCCGAGATTCTACGCTGTGTGGAGGGAAGGAAGTAAGATTATCTATCTTTACTTCTCCTATTTTTTTGAGTTTTTAAGAAGTATGAATCATCAAGTGTTAACTTTGCTTTCTCATTTCAGCGCTTCCTCCTCCTTCTAGGAATCCCAGCAACAAGCAAACTTTGAGAGGCTTACGGCTGTACCGATTGAAGAGCGGGACGCGAAATTTTTGTTGAAAGACGAATTTCTTCATCAGTTTGGACTTCTTTATTCTTCTCGCTCTACTCAGCCTCACGAAGTTCCCAACTCTCCTTCGAAGGCAGCAAATGCCCCACTTTCTGTTGAAGACCCCACACCAAAGGAAACTGCCACTGAAACTTCACTAGTAAAATGTCCCACACTTACCGATGTTGCGGGCCCGTCCAGCAAACTGGCACTTGCCCCAATTATCGAAGAGGAAGAAAATCCTCGAATCTCTGAAAAGTCAGCCGATGTGGAGGCTGAAAAGGAAAGCTCTGCTGGGTACCATGGTGATGACACCTTCGATGGCTTAAGTGATATAATGATAACTTCCCGAGAGCTCTTTAAAGATGACATAACTAAAGTCACTTCTCCTGTAACAGAAGCAACATCTACTTTGCAGCCAACTTTGTCGGCTCAAGACTCAACTCTCGTTTCTCAACCTGCTATCACTCCCCAACCAAAGAGTGGTTTGTAGTTTGACGCGCGTAGTTCGCACACCACACACACTTAGGATGCTTAGCACTTATATGCACTTAGCCTCCTTAATTTGAAGATTTCTAAGACTTGTCTTTTCTTCAATTTCAGGTTCTACAATGGGGCGAACTGGCTCGTATTATGACCCATTTCAGCGCCATGGAGGCCGTGGATCTTATGACTTCAGGAAATACCTTGGTGACCAGAGAGAGACAGATGAGGAAAGGGCTCGAAGGAAGGCTTAAGAAAGGCGGGATTACGAGCAGTGGCAGAGAAGAAAAGACGCTGAGCGATATGATTCTTCTCACAGAAGTGACGATTCCCATAAGCGAAAGTCTTATGATGCCAAGGGGAAGACGCATATTGCTGACGAATCGAGCAAGCGATCCAAGCCAAGTGATGCATATGCAGTTTCTAAGAAGACTGATGCTCCAATCTCTCCTGATATTCCGGCCGGCTCTCCTCCTTTAAAGAAATCCGATATCCAAGCGATCATCAACAGGCCCCATTATCAGGTTAAAGACGACCCTCCAACGCTTCAAAGTCGGTTTCTGAACTGGTGCTTAAAAGGAGTGCGTTTTGACCTGGATTTGGTCCCAATCGATAAGCAAGACTTGCTTAAAAGTCTTGATGCAGTCAGGCTTAACCTTGAGAGGATGTGGCAATGGCAGAAACTCGTCGACGAACTCCAAAGAGTCAATCATGCGAACCTTGAAGCCATGCTGACCATGGAAAACGACAAGACGGAATGGGACAAAATCTGCAAACAGCATGACGCCGAGATGACGAGTATTGCTGATGATAATGCGAGACTTGAGTCCGAGGTTAAAAAACTCAAGGAAGATCTCGCCGCTTCTTCTGCTTCACAAACTCAAAAAGAAGAAGTGTTTCAGAAACAAGTGCGGGATGCGCACGCTGCTCAGAGGGATGCTGAGATGAAATTTGCAGCTGAGTAGTTCGTTGTTGAAGAATACCGCAAAAACAAAACTCAGTTGCGGGAAACAGTTAACTCCCAGAACGTGGAGATTGAATTGCTAAAGGCCCGACTTGCTAACGCTGAGAAAGAGCGCGATGAGGCTGTTGCTGGTCGAGCTGCGGCTGTCGCCGAAAAAGAGGCAGCCGAGCAATCGCACGAGACAACAAAAGCTAGCATCAGCTCCACCTTATTTGACTTTTATCTACACAGCGTTCTGGGTCACGGGAGCCTCTCTTTTCTGGGTCCTGACTATGAGGTTACCCTGGCCGAAGTATGGGAAGCAGCAGTTGATATGCTTGGCGGGGCCGGCTATGATGAGGCAGAACTCGAGGCACGCTATCTTGACGAAGAAGCTCGTGCTGCTCTTGCCAAGGGAAAAGAGCAACTTGCTGAAGCCAGAGCTGGAATAGTGGCAGAAGAGCATCTAGAGAAGAAAATATCTTTAACTGCCCCTGTCCACACTTCGACTTCAACTGACGTCGATATCGTTGGTTCCAGCTCTCACTTTTCTTCTCCTGCAAAAACTGTCGAGGCCAAGCCCGTCACAACCAAATCTCCCCTTACTCAAATCGAGGAGCAGAGCCAAGAAGACAATGAGGCTGATAAATTTGAAATTGTCTTGTCAAAACCGACTTCTTTAGGTAATTTTGGCATCGATCCAAGTTCAGTGAATCATTTATTTGATTTAAACGAGTTTGACGACGTTCTTACTTATTACTTAAACTTTGGTGAACCGATACCTTCTCTTTTCTCGGAGGATACCGATTTTAACTTCTTTTCTTCTACAGCGGAGGTACCGAATACTGCACAAACTTCCACTCCTTTAATTGCCGTTCCTCCATCTTCGCAAATTACTCCTCCTTCTGCTTCCCAACCGGGATCACAGGCAGAGAAAATTGAAGCTCTTCAAGACCTGGATGATCCGGCCGCTTCGCAGGAGCAGAAGGCGGAGGATCTTGATGACATCGAGAAGACCCCGGAGCGGTCTCTAGATGATGACACGAAGCTTTCGACATTGCTTGCTACTCCGGGGAGTGAATCTTCTTCGAAGAGGATGGGGAAGCGTGCCGTAAGGAAGAAGAAGAATATTTCCGTTGGAGAGGAAGCAGAAGTTGATCCAGCCTTGCCTCTTTCTCCTTCTGCCCCGACCCGTTCACAACGGCTTCAGAAACTAATCATTAGGCCGAGTAAAGGCTCCGAAGGTGGCGGTAAGAAGGAATAGCAAGCTGGATCTTCTACTTCTTATTTTTGCTTTTTGCATGTATCGACCGGAGATTGTGCGGGTACCGGTCCCCGCTTCTTTTTTGCGATCTGTACAATGTAAAAAGTTTTCATAGTATTGAATAAAATAGCTATTTTACTTGTACAAATCCTTGTGTATGTGAGAATGCATTTGTTTCTCATTTTAGTGTAGAATAAACAATTCTTCTTACTTGTACAAACTTTCTGGTCTGTGTTTGAGAATGCATTTATTCCACATCTATTTTTCATGATATTGCAATGAACTTGCGGTATGTTGCTTGCATATTCCTTTTATTAATGTAATTGAATTGTATAGTGTTGCCCCCATACCACAAGCACATTGCAGCTTTTCTAACTTTTACAAGACTGATAATCTTATTTCAGAGAATAATTATTCCACTTTTAAGAGAAGAATTATTCTGCTTTTAATAGATCATATCTCGTTTTTTGGAGAAATTTTTACTTTCTCTTCCTTTCTGAAGAACACTTCAACTTTCGGGGATGATCACTTTCATTTGTCAAAAAAGAAGGTAGATTTCCCCATGTAGTGAAATAAACTTTCAGAAGGAGATGTTTGGTTCTTCAAGCAAGGTGAAGTGTGCCTCCGAAGAGGTCTTTTTTGTAGTATTTCAACTTTTTTTTAGAAGGAACTTTTTGAGATGGACAAGTTAACCTTCCTTTGGGAGTTGAACTGTGCTTCCGGAGAAGGCTTTTTATTTGAGTATTCTATTTTGGGACATGCCTCCGGAGAGGGCTCCTCTTAAAGAGTTGTGCCTCCGAAGAAGGCTTGTGCCTCCGAAGAGGGCTTGTGCCTCCGAAGAGGGCTTGTGCCTCCGAAGAGGGCTTGTGGTGCCTCGGGAGAGGGCTTTTGCCTCCGAAGAGGTCATGTGCCTCCGAAGAGGGCCTGTGGTGCCTTGGGAAAGGGCTTTTGCCTCCGAAGAGGTCATGTGCCTCCGAAGAGGGCTTGTGCCTCCGAAGAGGGCTTTTTGATTGCCTGGAAGTTACTTTCTCTTGGTTGAATGGATCCACGGGGCGGACGCAAGTTGCTTGATTGGATGTTCGTTTGCACAAACGATCACAATCAATTATCAAGGGCCCTGTTCCTTCAGCTTGGGAAGGTGCCCCTCCGGTGGTTCCACCAATCTTTTTTGATTGAGAGAAGTACTTTCATTTTTTGGCGTGCCTCGTTAGAGGGCTTTGTTGACCTTTGGGAAGGAGCGTTGGTTGGTGTGCCAGGAAGGTTGCGTCTCAGGGGCAAGTAGATCCACGGGACGGACGCAAGCTGCCTGATCGGATGAATCACGATCAGTTAGCAAGAGCCTTGTTCCTTCCGCTTGGGAAGGTGTCCCTTCGGTGGTTCTTACCGGCCCTTTTATTGAGAGGCATACCTCCTTTTGGCTGCTTCTTTGTTTGCTTGGCAATGTTCTCTCATCATCTGCTTATTAGCGATCTTTTATTATCGTTTCCAAGCGCATCTTCTTTCCTTTTTCAAGTAAATTGCCTCATCCGAAGAAGTGAACTTCACTGTTGAACGACTTCACGGGACAAACGCGAGTTATCTTAGTTTGATGTTTGTTCATATTGACAGTCTCAACCAGTTAACAAAGGTTTGCCACAGTGGAGTCGCCAACTTTTTATGTGAAGTTCTTCTTGTATAGGATTTGAATTTGGAATTTTTTGTCACTTGGTATTTGCGTAATAGGTGATTTATAGAGGTCGCTTGGCTTTGTAATGAACGAGCCTTGTTTTAATGTCCTGCAATTTTGAATCGACATTTTAGCAATACATTTAAAGTATTTACTTATTGAAATGAAACAGGCATTATGAAATAGTAAAGAACACAAGATTTATAGTGGTTCGGCCAAGAATCGGGCCTACATCCACTTTATAGCTTTCATTCATTTATACTGATTTACAATGTTTTACAATACAACTGATACATTCATCACTATTTTACAATTTTGAGCAAAGCTTCTTTCAAGTAAAATAAGGACGTAAGTGGTTGCTGTTCCAGGCCCTTGGAATTGGATCTCCTTCAACAGTTATGAGTTTGAAAGTGCCATCAAGAAGTTTACTGCCAATGGCATATGGTCCTTCCCAGTTTGGTCCAAACACAGCAGTTGCCGTCATGATCCTTTTCAAAACTAAGTCTCCGACCTCAAAGCTGCGTTGGCGAACTTTAGAGTTGAAGTGCCTGGCTATCCTTTGTTGATAAGCTGAAACTCTGAGCCTAGCTTCTTCTCTTTTTTCATCAAGAAAATCAAGTGCTTCAAGTTGTAGCTTTTCATTTTCAGCTTCGTTGAAATGAACCCTTCTATGTGAAGGAACTTCTACTTCCACTGGAATCATTGCTTCGGATCCGTATGCTAGTGAAAATGGAGTGTGCCCAGTCGCAGTTTTGTGAGTAGTTCTGTACGCCCATAGTGCTAATGGAAGCTTATCAACCCAACCACCTTTGGCTTTTTCGAGTTGCTTTTTGATGGTTGACTTGATGATTTTGTTCACTGCTTCCACTTGCCCGTTTGCCTGCGGATGGGCCACTGCTGAGAAGCTTTTCCGAATTCTGAATCGTTTGCAAAAATCATGGAATTCTTCACTTTCAAACTGAGTACCGTTGTTTGTGATTATCTTCTGTGGCACACCATATCTGCAAATGATATTTTTTATTACAAAATTTATCATCTTTTTAGAAGTGATGGTGGCTAAAGGTTCAGCTTCAGCCCATTTTGTGAAATAATCAACGGCAACAATAGCATATTTGATTCCGGATTTAGCGATCGGTAAAGGTCCAATCAAGTCTATCCCCCAAATGGCGAATGGCCGTGGGCTGACCATTTGTGTGAGTTCGATGGAAGGTGATTTTGGGATTTTTGCAAATCTTTGACATTTGTCGCACTTTCTGGAGTAAATAGCAACGTCTCGATTAATATACGGCCAGAAATACCC
This sequence comes from Allium fistulosum, assembly GCA_030737815.1. Classification (NCBI taxonomy): domain Eukaryota; kingdom Viridiplantae; phylum Streptophyta; class Magnoliopsida; order Asparagales; family Amaryllidaceae; genus Allium; species Allium fistulosum. The sequence continues at coordinate 726,930,926 of CM060905.1, read as the reverse complement.
ATATCGGAGGACTTTCTTGGCTACAGTTTGACCGGCTGAATGATCTCCACATTCTCCTCCGTGTATCTCGGCTAGAATTGTCTTGGTTTCTTTCTTAGTGACACATCGGAGCAGTGGCATTGAAAATCCCCGTCTGTATAATCGACCATCTTGAATTATATATCTTGACGCTTTCCTCAATAGTTTTCGATGTTCCTTAGAACTTTCTGGCAGGGAACCATTGAGTAGGTATTCTTTGATTGAAATCATCCATGATTCATGCTCTTGAGACGTAGCCATAATCCAATCAACATCCATTTCATCAATGCTTGGAGCTGACAGAACTTCTACAGGAACTAATCCCAGTAATTGAGCTTCTCCAGAACTTGAGTACTTCGCAAGAGAATCCGCTTTCATGTTTTCTACCCGAGGAATATGACTTATCGTATAATGATCGAAATCTTTGAGAAGTTCACAGGCCTTTGATAAGTATGCGGGTAGATATCCACCTTTAGCCTGAAACTCTTTCTTTACCTGGCAAACAATAAGTTGAGAATCGCTGAAGATTTGTAACACTTTGATGTTTAGCTCCTTGGCAATTTTCAAACCAGCGATAAGAGCCTCATACTCTGCTTCATTGTTCGTTGAAGTAAATTCCAGTCTCAATGCATAACACAATGACCGTCCTTCGGGGGTTTCGAGCACAACCCCTGCCCCAAAACAGTAATCATTTCTCGATCCGTCAACATACAACTTCCACTGGATTGGAATGCCATCAGTTGTTTCATTCTCGCAATCACCTTTGTCGGTAGATTCTGCGATGAAATCTGCTAAAGCTTGTCCGTTGATTGCTCTCCGGGGATGGTAAGTGATATCATACTGGCTGAGTTCAATGTTCCATTTCAAAAGACGGCCCGAAGTTTCAGGACGAAACAGGACTTGCTTTAGAGGTTGATCAGTAAGAACCTTGATAGGATGAGCTTGAAAGTATGGTCTCAATTTCCTGGAAGCAATTAGCAAGCAATAGGTGAGCTTTTCTATCTTCGAATAATTCATCTCTACCCCAGTGAACCGTTTACTGATGTAATAGACTGGACGCTGTACTTTTATATCTTCCCGTACAAGTGCTGCACTGAGGGCGTGAGATGAAATTGCTAAATAGATGAAAAGGTCTTCACCGTCAGCAGGCTTGGAAAGAACCGGAGGTGTTTCCATATGACGAATTAGTTCATCGAAAGCATTCTGGCATTCGGGAGTCCATTCAAAATTTTTCTTTCCTTTCTTTAGAGCGTCAAAGAAGGGAATGCATTTGTCTGTGGCCTTGGAAATGAAACGACTCAAAGCAGCGACTTTTCCATTGAGACTTTGCATTTCTTTCTTTGTTTTAGGGACTTTGACCTCCCTTAGAGCTGTGATTTGAGTAGGATTGGCTTCAATGCCCCTGGCGCTCACGATGAAACCCAAGAATTTCCCGGACTCTACTCCGAACGAACATTTCAATGGATTGAGCTTCACTCCGTACTTTCGAAGAATTGCAAACATTTCCTCCAAGTGACCCATGTGATCTACAGCTTTCTTTGACTTTACCAACATATCGTCGACATAAACTTCCATGGTTCTACCAATCTGAGGCTTGAACATTGCATTGACGAGCCTTTGGTAGGTTGCCACAGCATTCTTCAATCCGAAAGGCATAACTTTGTAGCAGTAGAGACCCACATCTGTGATAAAGCTTGTATCTTCCTGATCCGGCTCATGCATCATAATATGATTGTATCCGGAGTAAGCATCCATAAATGATAACAACTCATGCCCAGCCGTTCCATCAACCAATTGATCGATTCTGGGCAGTGGGAAGCAATCTTTGGGGCAAGCTTTATTTAGATCCGAAAAATCGATGCATACCCTCCACTTCCCATTTGCCTTCTTAACCAGTACCGGATTTGAAACCCAGTTTGGATAAGTGGAGTTTCTGATGAAGCCGTTTTCCATGAGTCGATCGACTTATTCCTTTAGTGCTGTCGACCTTTCTAGGCCTTGAGTTCTTCTTTTTTGTTTCACTGGCGTGAATTTTGGATCAATGTTCAGAGTATGTACAGCAATTTCCGGGGAGATCCCACACATATCAGCATGACACCAGGCGAACACATCCAGATTGGCTTTTAAGAATGATATCAGCGTGTTTTGAACTGTTATGCTTAGCTGTGAACCCACATTGAGTACTTTGTTTGGGTCTTTTGAATCAACAGATATCGGTACCGTTTCTTCCACAGGTACCACCCTATTCTTCCCTGTACTGGCTTTTCTGGGGTCCATTTCTTTCCTTACATTGCTGTGTTCGCCAGTACAGGGGCCACTCCGTAGCTGCTACAAGGTTGGTTCTTTGATGCGGAGCGGAGCTGCCGCATCTTTTCCCATCTCTTTTTTTCTGGCCTCACGGAGCTCTACAAGATAACATTCTCGCCCCGCGTTCTGATCTCCTTTAATGATAGCAACCCCATTATCAGTGGGAAATTTCATTATTAAGCACCACGGAGCGAGGACAGCCCTGAAAGCAGCAAGAGTAGGCCGACCCAAGAAAGCATTATAGGTGGAGAATCCATCAACAATTACGAAGGTTTGCTTTCGAACCAACTTCTTATGTCCTTCGCCCATTTCAACAAACAAGTCCACCGTTCCAATTGGCTGTTTCAGCTCTCCTGTAAATCCGGCAATTTTGTGTGAAGAGGCTTGTACTTCTGTCATTGGAATTTTCATTTGGTCAAATTTCTTTTTAAAGAGTATGTTGCACGAAGCACCACTATCAACCAAAACTCTTCTGACAATAGCCGACCCAATACCGACAGAGACAACCAGAGGGTCCTCAGTAGGAGCTTCCACATCAATAGAATCCCTGGTTCTGAACATAATATCATCATGAAAAGTCTTTTGCTGCTTTAGAGGTGCAGCATCTTCCAAGATCAAGACACTTTCTTCAGTTGGAGCATACTTCAAAGCTCTAGCATACCTTTCCATCTCACCCCAACTCCTGCCAACTGGAGGAGGTCCTCCTGTGATCACATTGATAACAGGTCTTTCTTTTTCAATAGGCCTCTCTCACGAACCAGACGAATGAGCTGGGGGTAGTTCCCCTTTGTTAGATGAAGGCGGGTCTTCTCTATTCCTTTTCACATACTGCTGCAACTTATTTTCTCTCAACAATTCTTCAATTAGGCTTTTCAAGTGGCGGCATTCGTTGGTATCATGGCCTGGTTGGTTATGAAACTTGCAAAATCTTCCGCTTTGAACAGCATTTTTCCCAACTTTTACTGCCGGTGGTTTTGGAAAATCAACAGCATCCTTAGTGGCGATGAAAATATTCTCCGGTGTATCAGTCAGAGGGGTAAAATCCGAAGGTTTGAGGAAGCGGGGCTTTTTGAGATCTTTTTGCTTCTTTCCACCATTACATTCCCTCTTCTGATTTGCAGATTCTTTCTTGTTCTGAACTGTAGCATTATTTTCCACCATTGTTGTCACAACTTTAGCTGACGCGGAGAGATTCTCTAAGCGCATGAACTCATCAGCCTTTTTGTAGAATTTTTCGAGCGAGTTTGGTTCTTTCATTTTTAACCATTTTCCAAACTCGCTAGACTTGTCAATAGCCCGCATCAAGTAGTTTAAGATCATTCGCGGTTCCGCGTTATCAACTTCTGCTAGGGCTAAATTAAAGCGATTCAAGAAGGATTTAATGGGCTCTCCAGGATTCTGTTCAAGACTTGAGAGAGACATTATATCCTTTGCCCTTGAGATGTATAATCTGAATTGTTCCTTGAATTTTCGGGTCAGATCGGAAAATTGGTCGACATATCGCATGGGAAGCTTGGTGAACCAAAGTAGCGCCACTCCTTCTAAGTATACCGAGAAATACCGGCATTTAATCTCGTCAGTTGCTCTGGCACCAGTCATGTGCCAATCATATTTGTATAGGAATTGATTTGGATCACTCGTTCCTCGATTAGAAGGAATGGTGGGAGGAACAAATTTTCTCGGAAAATCAGCTTTTAAGATCCTTTCAGTGAATGGAGTTTTACTCGGAGCGAATCCCCAATCGTTCTCATCTTCGTTTCTTTGCATGCTTTCCTTCATTATTTGCCGAACCATGCTAGAGAGATATTCCTCATTGTTTAGAGATTTCACGGAATAGACTTCGGCCATCTTTTCGGAGGTTTGCCCAGGCAAATGCTTAAGGAGAACCGGTGACGGCCTGGATCCTTCAACCTGGAGGGGTGCCCCTTCAGCAGCACCTGATCCCCCTTGAGGAATATTTCTCCCTTCGGAATTGGGAGCATCATTAGCAAAGTTCTCCTCATTACTTACTGGTCTTTGATTAGCCCCAAGCAGAGCATTCAGCTTTTCCATCATCAGATTATTTTGAGTTTCAATCTGCTGGTACAGTCCGGATACAGCAGCATCTAACTCTTGTCGCGTCACACCGACGCTTGGAGCTGCCTGATTTGGAGAAAGAGAAGTGGCAGTATTGTCGCGGTCATCATCAGTTCTGACAGACTTTCATTTCCTTCCAGGAGCCATTATGTCTGATAGACTTCTGGTTTTGTAGGAAATTCTTTCAACAAACTTCCGTGAAGCAATGGTGAGTGGTAGCCTGAGTTGCGTTCTCAGTGAAAGCACCAAAAATGTTAACGCTAAAAAGTGAACGCTAACACCCAGTGTGTGTAGTAGAATTGTGAAAGCACCACCCGTATGACGGGAACAAAAAGTAAGCAGTAAAGTAGCGAAAAAGCGGTAAAAGACAGCAGTTTATAGTGGTTCGGCTTGAAATCGTGCCTACGTCCACTTTAAATCTCTTTATTATTGAATCTGGTTACAAGACGATACAATCCACATATGACAACAATACAATTTGATCATAAAGACAAACTTGACTACTAGCTCAAACTCCGATGATGGAACTTGATGAATCCGTGTAGAATGCAAGAAATTCCTCTCGAAGCTTGTTGTAGTGTCACGAATGTATGAAGATCTTCAATTGTCGAGTGAGGTGAGAGTTCGGCAGAGTAACGATGTTTTTAGAAATGATCCGCCAAAAGTCCTTTTCATGTTGGAAGTGGTGGTCTATTTATAGGAGTCAAATTCAGAATAGTGGTTTCTACCAAGTCATGAGTCGTGGCCGACTCAAGATGAGTCGTGGCCGACTCAAGATGAGTCGTGGCCGACTCAAGATGAGTCGTGGCCGACTTAGGATGTGTCGTGGCTTGTGGTTGACTTAAAGCAACTTGTGGGCGACTTACTGGGTTCAGTTTGTGGCTTGGCCGAATTCAAGTCTTAGGTCGTGATCGACTTATAATGAATCATAAGTCGTGGCCGACTTATCAGATGAAAGTAGCACTGGTGCAGGCATTGGGTTTTAACCCGGTAGCTTTTAGGTCCTGGACGACTTAAGCTAAGTCGTGAGTTCCTTAAGTCGTAAGTCCTTTGAGTCGTCAACTCCCATGGGTTGGTAATTTCTTTAAGTCATGGACCTTCTTAACACCTTAGGTCGGAACTTCCCTTGAATCGTTTGGTCCTTAAGTTGTTAAGTCGTAAAGTTTTCTGAGTTGTTAGCTCGCACAATCCTTAACTCGCTGAGTCGTCCAGGCCATGAGTCGTAGGTCGTAAAGCTCTTGAGTCGTATACTTCTTGAGTCGTATACTTACTGAGTCGGTCCTGTAGCTTAGGTCGGGGCCTGTTGAGTCATAGGCTTCTTTAAGTCGTGTAGATCTTAACTCGTTGAGTCGTCTGGACCATGAGTCGTAGGTCGTGAAGCTCTTAAGTCGTAGCCTTCTTGAGTCGCGCAGCTCTTAAGTCGTAGCCTTCTTGAGTCGTAGAAAATTAAGGGTTAACATCAATTACGGAAGAGATTGAAGTTTCACCTAATTTAACTTATGAGCCGCATCCTATTCGAATTATTGCTTCGGAGGTCAAACGACTTCGAAATAAAGATGTTCCGCTTGTTAAAGTTCAATGGTCCTCAAATCCTAAGGATTGCTCTTGGGAAACTAGAGAATTCATCGAGCGAACACATCCGGACTTACTTTCTCATGCTCTTTGAGGTAAACTTCTTATTTCAAATTTCTTTAGTGTTAATATGCTTTTATGGTTGTTACTTTTTATTTCCATCTTATATATTGCGAGGACGCAATTTCTTTAAGGAGTGGAGTCTGTAACAACCCGCATATTTATCAATTTTATATTTATATATTTTATTTAAATATTTTATCGTTAATCGGATTTTGGTCTGAAAAGCTACTTTTTGCATACGTTAAAATTAGGACTCGATACCACTTCTATTGAGTTCAAAATAACGTTTGCGATCTTTTTGAGTGTAAACTTCGATATGTTTGGAGATAGTGAAATTTTCGTCACTTTTCGCTTTGGGCTTTTGGTTTGGGCTGAACTTCTTCTAACTCAATCCCAACCCATCTCCTCTTCATCACTTCATCAAACACTTCAAGCGTTATCAAAAATGGTGGAGGGAATGGGAAATTAAAATTCCAAGCTCAAGATCTTTAGTAAATTTAACATCTAACTCCAAATTCAAAGTGAAGAACATAGATTCAAGCTTGTGGTTGATTCTTGCTTTGCTCTTAAGCTCTCCATCATCAATTTCGTGGAAAAGGTGAGATTTTTATCTCACATTCTTGTCTATAACTATCTAGGGTTGTTGGGAATGACTTCCTATCACTTTAGCATGAATGTTTGCATTTGGTTTGGATTGAATAGGTGAGAAACTCAATTTTTCAGCGTTTTTGGCAAATTCTGGGCCTTAGGTCGCACTGTCTAGAAGTCACTGCCTGTAGATTTTCGTTCTGGACTTAGGTCACTCGCCTGTAGTTAGGTCGCTCGCATGCTAGGTCGCTAGGTCGTGGGTCGCTCGTCCTTAGGTCACTTGACCATTGAAGCATCTCGAGACCTCGTTAGGTCGTTTTGCCCTAGGTCGCGCCACTTCCTAGTTCGCTCCCATTAGGTGGCACCTCTTTAGGTCGCGCCTTCCCTTGACTCGACCGTGTTAGGTCGCTCACCCCGCTAGGTCGCACCACTGTTAGGTCGCGTGCTTGGTAGGTCGTTCCATCTTAGGTCGCTCGACCTGCTTGCTCTTAAGTCGCTCGCCAGTTAGGTCGCGTGCCTATCTCGTTTCACTTAGGTCGCTCGGCATGATATGCCTCTAGGTCGTTCGACCCGTTTCCTCGTTAGGTCGCTCGATCCTTTTTCTTAGCTTGGACATGACTTAGGTCGCTCGAACTTTTTTTCCCTTAGGTCGCACGTCCCTGTTAACTGTTTAGCTCGGCCAAGACTTAGGTCGTAACACGTTAGGTCGCACGGCTCTGGTAAAACTTTAGGTCGCTCGCCGTTTATACTTAGGTCGTATGACCTGTATTTGGTTAGATCGCTCTGCATGCTTGGTTGCAGCACCTAATTCCACTTTGATGCATTTTGAGCTAATTTCCTTGGATTTTTCTCACGTCTTCGAATGTGAAATTTTGTGATACGATTTGTTTCAGCAATCGTTTTGTGACTTGTCACTTTAAAAAATGTGAAGGCTTCAATACTAGTAGTGAATATCAAAACTCTTTCATCAAAGCAATTTCAACACTATTTTACTACAAAGCTCTTTTTCTCAAACCGTTTTCCAATCTACTAGTATATACAATCCTTTACCTCACTAGAATGAGAAATCTAATTAAACGGCTTAGTAAAACGAGTGGTATGAAACGCTTGCGTTCACTTCGTCGGTTAATTCTCGGACTTGTTCGATTGAACCTCTTGTGACAATTTTCTAGTGAAGATTCACAGCTTGTTCGTAAATATTTAAGTTAAGCAAGTGGTTATGGGACATGAAGCTAAACTCGTATATTTACTAGCTTGGTGTGATTGACACTTCTTGATGATCATGATGATCATTTTTTTGATTTGATTTAGACTAGCAGTTGTGCGATGTCTCTTTGTCTACGAGGGAGACTAAACCCCGTTTGTGTGATGTTTCACCATCACATATGTGGGGTAGCGCCCCACGGTCTTTGGATCATTCTTGTGGAGTTTCGGCTCAAAATTAATGGTTAGCTACCATGAGATAGCGTCTCGTCTTGTGTTACATGTGTTGGTGAGTTTTCATACTCCCGTTTTGTGATAGGCCTCCCCCTTCTTGTGATTTCTGGATTTCTTGTGATGATTTCTGGAATTTGTGCTTCACCAATTTTCGTGATTTCCATTGATAAGTTTTATCAAATTTTGTGCATTGGTGAATTTGTGTGTCATTGACTTGTTATGAGTACAAGTTTAGGGTAAGATGCCCTATTTTATCTTTGAGAAGATTCTTGTGATATTGATTAATCTCTTGTTGATTTTCAATTACATACTTATAGTAGTATGCCACTATGGTTATTACATGTTCATGCCAGGTCTTTTATTTCATACCATATCATCTGATATTTATAGCTAGACTGATCCGTTTATTATTTTCTTATAAATAATACTCGGGTCAGATCGAAATGTTACAGGTGCATATGCTTGACTTCTCTTCTGGGATTATTCTGACTTTTGGCTAACTACTTAGATTAGTAGTTTTTGGGTTTACACATTTGAGATATAGACTCTGTGTTGTGTACTTATTCTTTTGTATAGCACGTGTTGCTATTCTTTTGTATTATCGTGGATCTTTCTGACCACTACTCTGATGCACACTTTCATGTGTTATATATTCATATCTTTTTCCGCCATTGTGATATGGATGTCTGTGACTGATTTGTGTTATGTTCTTTTCTATGTTTGTTTCCGAAGATTATATATAGCCACTGTGTGATAGCTTTGAGTTTGTATCGATATGTCGGATTTCCTCCTTAAATGATATGCATTCTATACTATCTGACATATCGGTGCTTGCACAAAGAAGTTACATAGAGGGTTGCTCCTCAACAGCCTTATTCTCCGTGCTAGTTGACAAACATTACTTTGTAGTGTTCTTGGCTAGCGTGGGTATAGAGGTGGGGCGTCACATAACGATTTGTGGATATACATAATGGATGTTCCTTGTCTCCACTCATTAAAGATATTAGTTGTGGCCGGCATTGGAATGTGGCTACAGTGTATGATATGACCGCACACAGAGCCGCCTCGTCTCCATTAAAGAAAGCAGGATATCTTGGTCGACACATGAACGTGGCTACGGAATGTGATTTGACTGCACACTGAGCCACCTTGTCTCCACTCAATAAAGATATTAGCTAAGGTCAACAGTGCAACGTGGCTACAGTGTATGATATGACCGCACACTGAGCCACCTTGTCTCCACTAAAGAAAGTAGAGAATCTTGGCGGGCAAATGAACGTGGCTACAGTATGTGATTTAACTGCACACTGAGCCACATTGTCTCCACTCAATAAAGATATTAGCTGAGGCCAACAGTGGAACGTGGCTACAGTGTATGATTTGACTGCACACTGAGCCGCCTTGTATCCACTCAAGAATTAGTCATATATATATAACCATATGGATCTCATACTTGTTCACCACAATTCAATCTAATAAAACATTCAGAAATATCAAACAACTATCCTCAATAACAATGTCTGGAAATTTACTAAAAGCTATATTGCTATGTGATAGTGACTCTAAAAAAGAAGCGTATGCGTTGGCACATCAACAAGAAGAGGAGGAACTGATAGAGATATACCATTAAGCATACGGTTCAACTTCTGGAAAACACAGTGGCTCAGTTGTGGGTCGAAAATACATGAACCGTAACCAGCAAGCACTTTACAAAACACTTATGCAAGTTTACTTTGCCCATGATCCAACTTACGATCCAGAGATGTTTAGACGATGATTCAGAATGAGTCGTCCATTTTTTTTAAGAATTCTCGAAATTATTCAGTAGAATAATAATTATTTTGTTTACAAGTAGGACGCTGCAAAAAAACAAGGTTTGAGTGGGCAACAAAAGATGACCGCAGCTTTGAGGATGTTAGCATACGGTACACCCACCAATTCCCTTGACGACGCATATCATATTGCAAAGTGTACGGCATTGGAAAACCTAGATCACTTCTGTCAATCAGTTGTGGACATTTATGGGACTGAATATCTTCGTTCTCCAAACGAGGCAGATGTAACGCGCTTGCATGAAATGCATGAAAGCAAAGGTTGGCCTAGCATGCTTAGAAGACTAGACTGTATGCATTGGGAGTGGAAGAACTGTCCAAAAGCTTTCCATGGAGCATATAACGGGAAAGAAAAATCCAACTATCATCTTAAAAGCAGTTGCCTCTCATGATTTGTGGATTAGGCAAGCTTTCTTTGAAATGCCAGGTTCTCTTAACGACTTAAACGTTGTCGAACGATCTCAATTGTTTAATGATTTGGCGCAAGGTAAGTCAACTCCTATATCATTTGTTCTTGGTCAACTACTGTATCATTTACTCTTGATCAACTCCTGTATCATTTACGCAAGGTAAGTCAACTCCTGTATCATTTACTCTTGATCAACTCCTATATCATTTACGCAAGGTAAGTCAACTCCTGTATTATTTGTTCTGCATTTTCTCTCGCATGTTTTTTATGCATTAGGGCTAAACGAGAATCGATTTGGGATTGAACAGCAATTTTTTTCTTAGCTGCTCGATGCCCCATCGGTCTGGCATCATCATCAGATGCGGCTTTTGCTTCTTCGTCATTGTTATTTGGGCATACATTAGAGTCCATATGAGAAGAATCGCCTAGGCTAGAACTATAATTAGTTCGACTTGTTTTTTTCTTGCCCTTCAACTTCGTATGGAAATCTCTTAAGCTTTTTGTGGTGTTTGAGCTCCATTTTTGTTGACTAACAAGCAAGTCATAGCAATTTGCAAATTGATTGTAGTGTGGTTTCTTTGTACAATTTTCTCTTGGAAATAATTTCAAGAATTGATCGTTCGCCATTCTCTTCTAAAAAGAAGAAACACAAAATGATATATTAACAAAGTGATAAAATACGAACATAAATTAAAAATGATATTTTTCAAAATGCTACCAATTTAGTTTCGCCACCCATTCTACTTGGATTTGTTGTTCTTATTTTGTGAATCTGAGACTCGTAGAACTATGTTTGTCGATTAATCTTCCCAAAACGACCAGTGATTGCAGACATTAACCTAAACATGCTTTTTATTATACGCAATCATGACTTTTGCCCAAAACACCTCTCCACTTTGGTCATTCCCCTTGACCGAGTCATTAGAAAAACGACAGTAAATATAACACAAATCTTTATCTTCATCGCCAGACCATGGAGCAGAAGAATGGAAGGATAGAGGGGGAGCGGTCTAGGGATGAACATTTTGAACGGGTTGGGAATCAAAATCCCAGTTATCCATATTAATCGCTTTGGTGTATGATTGAAACGGATGAGACATACTTCCAATATTATGGAATTGAGAATATAATTGTAGTTGAAGAAGAGATGTGTGTATTACAATTTGAAAAATAGTCCGATATATGTAATGAAATCACAAATTTTACCGTTTATAGCCGTTGGGGGTCAAAATATGACCGTTTATAGCCGTTGGAGTTCAAAATACGACCGTTTTTAGTTGAAGGGTGGAAGAAGAGCAGAAAGTAGGTGTTGGGGGGGCGGGCTTGGGCGCCCAAGCCCAGTTCAGGATCCTTAACCCGATCCTGAATTTCATCTAGATACCAGCCCTTAATTTGACGAGTGGAGAATTTTTTTTCCCCTATTCAGCAAGTAATTGGACCACTAGAGTTGCTCTAAGGGAATGGTGGAGGCAAAATTTTGGATTGGAACCAAAAGGTTGAATTGGAGCTAAAACATTTCATATTGTTGGGAAAAAGAGATATACTGTCATTCTTAATTGTTAAATACTATTCTTAATTGATAAATATTAAATATTAGCATTAATTAATAATTATTTAATAATAATAATTTAATAGCATAGTATAATTGTTAAATATTAAATATTGCTTCTTATTTATAAGTTATTAAGTATTAATTTATTACCTTTTTCTTAATTATAACTAAAAGTTAATTCCAATTCAAACACAAACGAGATATACCGTCATTGGTTATGAATTAATTTAATCAAATTACTAGTAAACAAAGTATGTTGGAATATAGATTAAATCCTCATACGACGTCTAAAATAATTGAAGATAACGATGATCTGTTCAGAGTTGTTGAAAATAGGCATTATTACAACTAGAAAACAATATAATACTAAATAAATATTTGCCTTAATTAATAATTGTTAATTATTTAATAGTAATTATTAATTATTAAATATTAAATATTGCTTTTTATTTATCGACCACTAATTATCAATTGTACTTATTAATTTTTAAATTTAATTGAATATTAGTTATTAAATATTAATTATTATGTGCGTATTATTTATTACTAATTATTATTTATAAAGTGTTAATTATTAATTAAATGTTTATTATCGATTAATTATTAATTATTAACTATTAATTTATTAATTATTAATTAATTATTAATTACTAATTAATTATTAACTACTAAGTATTAATGGAATTATTTCGTACTTAAAATTAATTATTATTATTTAATAGTAGTTATTAATTATTATATATTAATATTTATTTTTTAAGTAATCTATATTAAATTATTATTTATTATTAGTTTTTTATTAATTAAGAATTATTATAAATTAATTTTAATATTTAATAATTATTATTATTTAATATTAATTTTAAACATTAAATTATTATTATTTCATTATTAATTAGTTAATTATTATTTATTATTAAATTTTTATTATTGATTATTACTTACTATTATTTATAAATTAATAATTAATAATTAAATATTTATTATTATTAATTAATTTATTACTGACTCATAATTTATTAATTAATACTTAATTAATTATTAGTTATTAATTATTAATTACTAATTAATTATTGAGTACTATTTATTAATAGGAATTATTTCGTATTTCAAATTAAATTATTAATTATTATTATTTAATAGCGGTCGCTAATTACTATATATTAATGTTCAATTATTATTTTTAAAGTATTGTTTATTTAATTATTATTTATTAGTACATTTTATTATTTAATTGTTATTTAATTATTTATAAAAAATTAATTCTTATTTATTATTTTTTATTATTATTAATTGATTATTATATTAATTATTTGTTATTGAATAGTATTTGTAAATATAAGTTATTATAATAATTATTCTATATTTCAAATTAATTATTGAATAGTTATTATCCTCCTGCGGCGTCCAAAATAATCAAAGGTAACGATAATTGGTTAAGAGTTATTGAAAATTGGTGTCTATTACAACTGTTAAACTAAAAAGGTTGTAATACGTATCCATTACAACTAGCTGAAAAAAGAGTTGTTAAAATTGGCACTATTATAACGGATAAAAGAAAATGGTTGTAATAGCCATTTATTATAAATGGCAAACAGGAATGAAAATTGGTATTTATTGTAACGGGTAGAAAATAGTTGTTATAGGCATATATTACAACAAACAAATAAAAAATGTTGTAATAGGTATCTATTGCAACGTGTAAATAAAAAGAGTTGTTGAAAGGTGATATCTATTACAACGGGCCTGACAAAACCATTATAATATGGTTCTATTACAACTGTCATTTAAAGACCGTTGTAAAAATGAAATTGTAATAGGGTATTTTTGTTGTAGTGAAATGACTTAGTGCCATTGATCTTTTTTCTTACAAACACTCTTCCTCTGCATTTTCACTAAAATCATACTATTTGATTTTGCTTCAAAATACTTACTCAACCACTAGATGCTTATTGGATGCCAATATTGTGTCAACTCTTGGATAATATCAGTCAATAATTTCGTATTTTACATCTATTAAAAATTACCACATCTTCGACTATTCTAAAATAAGTATGTTTGATGTTTTCAAATTTTTTTAACTTTTCACTGTAATGTAATGATTCATGTTTACAAGTTTTGTTTTCAATGTACAGTACTTGATCACATTTAACATTTTAGAAATTTGATTTCCTATAATTAAAATACCAATCCTAATTTTGAACCACGTTTTCTTCTAAGTTGCAAGAATAAAGATAATGTAATGAGTAAACCCTTGAAAAGTACATTACTCTACTGTATGTTGGGTTAAAGCACATGTTCCTTTGGAAAATGTTTCATAAAAAACTATCAAACTATTTCAAATAATTTGGATTAGTTTGTTATAAATAACTTAATTAAGGCTGGTTTAACTTAGTAGCATATAATCAACCATGCATATTCATATTATTGCACAATGAACTAGTACAAGTTTGTATTGGAATTATGTCTATTGCAGACAATTTAAATCCCTGTTATAATTAGATTATTGCATTTATGATTCTTCCCTTGAACTCTAAGTAAAATAAAACAAAAACCATCATCGAGAAAAATCGTTCAGTTGATGCTCCAACAAAAAGTAATAAATATCCACTTGAATACATATTCCAAGTTTGATAGTTTTCGAAAGAAAATAAAGATGATATTAGAGATAAAATTAAGATTTTTCCTAAGAAAGTCAACTTAAGCATCACAAATAATTTCAAATATTCAATTTACTACAATGAAAAGAATAGTTCATAGTTTTACTTTAATGAAATTTGATGGTCTATATAACAGATTTTGTAGTCTATAAAAGTATCAAAATTTGACTTTTTACTAATAATTTATGATAAGATGCACTTTTGATGTAGACTAAAATGTTTGTGACTTACGACTCGAATTCCATTTTGAAAATCTTTGTTTTGTTTTTGTTATATAAACAAAATAAACTTTGCATTAAGCTTATATATAAATGTATAAAAAAAATATAGTTTACTTATTTTACAATCTTACGATTAACCAAGAATGTTTGTCATTAGTTTGAAATGTGAACTCCTTTGCATTAATCATAACTGGCCATGGTTCTATATATCATATTATTCACATAATATGATCCATTATGTGTTAAAATTCATGATAATATTAATGTGGTTGTGGCTAATCAAATCCTTAAATTTGCTGCGTTGCTCCTTGGTTTTTAGAATAAATTCAAGAACAAAAATACCTCTTCGAATATTTTTTCTACATTTATATTTTGTTTTTTTTCAAAGTTTTTGTCCACCATGAAGAGCAAATATGTGATGCCTTCAGGGCACCACGTAGAGCAGCAACATGTTACCTTGAAGAAACCACGCAGGCAACTGCATGTTGCTCTTAAGGCAGCACTAGAGCTACTGCTTGGAAGAGTATTTTTAAAATTATTTTTAAAGGGGACGACTTACCAAAATGATGGGTCATTTCAGATTTTTTTCCTCCAAAATTTGACGGCTAGCAAATAGGTGAGTTTAAATATAATTTTCCTATTAATGTTTTCTTTGTTAAGTATAAACTTCACTTAATAAAAATAAATGGAAAAATATTATACAGTTCGTATAAACCATAATTTTGTCCTACTTCTAGTTTCTAAACCTTATAGTAAGCGCTAATCATATTTAATAAATTTTCTACAGTTAGGTCTTGTAGTTTTTTTCTTTAGTGGTTATATTATTGATAAGAGCTATTTTATTTAAAAGATATTTTTCTTCCAGTGTTTATATTACATAGCTCGCTGCGGCAAAGAAGTTAGCACATATGGAATATAAAAATTAATGCTAGTATGATCGATACTTAAAATATCTATTTGTCAAATTAATGGTATGTTTTTCGGTGTAGATTTATTATTTCAGTCTTCGACGAATTTTGGGTGACTTTTGTGATGGCTATTGTTACATAAATATATTTGCATTAAACTACACAATATTCGCATGTGTTTACATCAATATATTAGGCTACGATAAGTTACCACGTTTTTACTCATAAATATTGGGTGTAATTGTACAGTAAATTACTATATTTATGCTCATAAATGCTTTTATACCTAATATATTGCAATTTATTGATGAATAATGAATACTATAATAAGTTACCACGTTTATACTCATGAATATGTATAATTGCATTATTAAATGCTTTTACACACAATATACTACGATTTATAGATGAATAATGTTAAAGTTATGCAGTAACTTATATACACGCTAGATATAATATATTTGCATAATAATGATATATTTAATTTCACAGGGTAACTCTATATATTTTTTTATCTCGGTACATCGAATAATATATTTCTATAAATTATTTTTTTTGAAAGTAATCCTTTAGAACCACATTTTCTAAATTTTGGTATATTTTTATTACGGAAGAATCATAGATGGCTTCCATAACTAATGAATAAAGATTATTTTTATATTAGGGTTTAATGATGTTCAAAATATTTGGTATTTTGATTATATTCATTTGTAATCCCCACAATATTTTTGTTTAATTTTTGTAATAGAAATTAAAAAATTCCATTACTAATTTTATAGTTCTTATTAAAATAACTAAGGCATCATCTTTGAAGCATGTAATCATGATATTGTTGAAATTTAGGAATAGTATACTTGGTAATAACTATCTAGTGAAGTCATTTTTTTTTAAATCTTGGTATATTTAGTGCGTACATTTAACCAATGTCTCTATAAGTTAGAATATCTTTACACACAAATGTAGTGTATAAGTCTAAATCTGTTTAAACTCTTCCACATGTTAACTCTAAATCTGTTTAAATTTTCATCTTATCCTGCGATTTGAATATCGGTTTTACATTTACTTTCCTAATTTGTTTATTATTTCCTCAAACACATATCGAATATTATTATTTAACATGGAAATTCTTACCGTCATTCATCTCCATCTTTTTCCCTCTTCATTTGAAGGTTTGTCTTTTTCTCTCAATAAAATTTTAGTTTTATTCCTGTTTGGCTGTTAATATATGATTACTGATTTATGCTATTTCTTATCATTGCAGATAGTTTCTAAATCAACCATCCATTAATTGTTATTTTATGTACGCATTAGAATCGTGGCTGCTAAAATATTCAAAGCACACCATCCTTCTAACAGGTAACCTTGCTCAAACAGTTTATTCTCATTGATATTTTGACTTAAATTTGTTTATAGTCAATATGATTTTATCATGAAATAGTTAGGCTTATGCTTTTCTCCATAAATTTTTCCTTTTTAAATTTGGATTTATACTATTTATTTGAATATGTTATAATCTATATAGACTGTAACAAATTTCTTCTTTTCTCCAATTTACATCTTTTTTCCTTATTTTCAGAAGCTTTCCCAAGTAGATAAAAAATTGACTTGCGTCCTTTACATTTTCATTTGTATTAGTTATCCAATTTAGTGACGTGCTTCTATAATAAAATGGGTTTGATTTAAATATGAGTTAAAATATGACGATGGCATATTTTATATGTTGAAATAAATGGTTGGATGGTAGTAGTGTAAGGTAGTGTGTACTTAAAACATATTTCATTGGCCATATTTTTTACATTTAATACATTATCGAGATTATGTTAATGGATGTGAGCTTTTTCACAATTGAACAGTACCTATGCAAATCGAGGATTGTACATTATAGTTTTCTTAGGAATTGTAAGTTGCATTGCAAGGATGAAAAACGATTGAAATTTTGTCAACCTGATGCATATTGAACTTTTCTCCCAAATTCATTAGGCAATTTAATTATTTTCACAAGTTAACCTTCTAATCTAAAATTTAATGTTTGTAAACTTTTGTATGCCTAATTCCAGAATTTACATCTCAATTATACTAGGGCTTTACATATATAATTCACCTAAAGTACTAGATAACTTGCATATAGTTATGGTTATAGTTATAGAAAATTATGCGACTATGGTATAGGCGATCCTCATCCCCGACTAAAATTGCATTCTCTTTTCTTAGGTTTTGCACTAGTAGTGTCTTCAACGTATAAATTTTCATTCCATTGCTATATCTTATTACATATGATCAATCTTTTTTGTTTTTTTTTGCATTCTAATATGAGGATTATATCAATGATCCTTCATAAGAGATGAGAACTGAATAGAAGAATCACTAATAATTTCCTCCAAACCTCAATTTTATAAATTTCTGCAAAAAATTTACAAAACTTGATATGAGTACCCTATTCAAACTAAAAACCTAACAAAATTATTCTCTAAAACATAAAAGAAAATTGATTTCTCTCATTATAATAAGAGATTATTTGTTCCACAAATCTTCATTTATATGGTAGCAAATAAATTAGTGCATCTAATTTAAAAGACTAAAATCTTCCAGTTTCTTCTGATATGCATATTCATATATGCAATATTATTTTGACCAAATCCAAATACGTGTTTTCCATTTATTATATTTATTTCATGTGAATGTGTTTTTGTATCACAAATCACAAATTCAATTCCTTTCTTATGTATCACATTTTAAAAAATGCAAGTAAATTATGACATGCCTTTGAAATATTTCTCATAAAACGATAACAACATGTATAATATTCTTTCGATTTAAATAATTATTTATATTAAAATTTTCTTTGAGTATATTTCTTTAAAAGGAAAAGATATATAAACACACTTTCTTGTGCCAAAAATTGAAGACTATAATCCATTGTTGGAGCAAAACATGCCATAACAGGTTTATAAAATTATGAAAGAAACTTAGTAGAATTTAAGAATATGCTAAGGGATGGGACCTATTCGAAAATAGAAGAATACCAATGTATAGATATAAAATGCCTTTAGGTTATCTACGGTCAAAATTACTGCTATTGTGATTCTGCTCATCCATATAATTTTGCTACTTGTAAAGGCTTGTTAGGAGTTGTCAATTGAAAGGTAAGGAAATATAAATAAATAAAACACATGAGCTTTATTAGGAATGTGCATATGGAAATTTATGTTATGTGCACATGTTCATCATGATATTTAGCAATCTAACAATCGACTGCCAAAATAGGATATTATTGGTTAATTTTTTGCATTGCTATAATGTGAATCTGATAATGAAAATGTATTGGATAAAGATTAGTTTTAAGTGTGTACTGGCATGTCATGTAAGCTTGCGTTGTATAAGCATCATGTGAATTATGTAATTCATATGAAAATTTGGACGTATTTTCCTTAAATTTAATCAGCTTTGTGATTATTATCAACGCATATCATTTTCTTAGCCTTGACAATGATTTGGTAATATTTTGATTCTACAATAGTAAACAAGCTACTAAGTGCGTAACTAATAGGGAAAATAATTAAATTTTGATGCATACATTCATACGTATGTATGCTTATGTATGTATACATAAGTACATATATATGTGTGTGTACGTATCTGTAATGGATAGTGGCATAGCCAAGAATCTATAACATAATTTTGAATTGGGAAATTTCTTGTTTTCTTATTTATTTTATGTTTTTTTCTCTTCCTTTCTCTTGATATTTTATTTTCGTATCCTTTGACATAGTACTTTACTAAATACACACATTTAAAAGTTTGTAGAATTATTTACAGATAATTCATCAATTACCTCTAACATTTAAGTTCAATTACACATTTTTAGGCTAATTACATAATGTAACGACCTATGATTTTCGATAATTAAATTTATTAAATTAAATAAGTTTTGGAGTTTGATGTTGTGAAAAACTAGAAATTTAAGATATAATGATAAGAAATAACTAGAATTGAGTGTGATGGTATTAATTTAAGGTAATTGATAACTACTTTAAATGTAATTACCATTTTATTGAAATGATTAAAAAGTTATAATTGGTTTTAGATTGTAAATTAATTGTAATAATGTGTGTATTAATTGATAATTGGATTAAAGGACTAATTGATAATTTAAATGTGTATAAATTTATGAAATAGTATGTAGTTAATTGTAATTGATAAAAGTAGTGTTGTGGTAGTAGTTATGACATTTGTGTGTAGGTAACAAACTTACAAATGTAATTAAATTAAGAAAAGATAATGATTGTCATTTGTTACCAATTTATTTAATCTGCTGAATTAAATTTATAATCAATTGCAATTAAATGTAATTAAATGTTACTTTAATATGAGTTAAGACGATAAATGTAAAAGGTGAATGCAATAAAATGTATAGAAATGTCAATTATATTCATAAGGCAATAATTGATTTAATAATAAAAGTGAAACCAAAATAAATAAAATTAGTGGGACTTTAAAGTATAACTAATGTGAAAATTTACAAAAATTCAATATAATTGGAATATTGCAACTAATATAGTAAAAGATGATAACTATAGAATATCAATGTCATAAGATGTAAACCAATGTTAACTATGTCAATAGAGTAATGATTGATTGAATAAAAAGATTGAAATCAAATTGAATTAATTTATTGGAATTAAATTTTAATTTATTGGATTTAATAACAGTTGAAATTGACACTGTAATTAGTGTAATATTTAACACTGAAATTATATGTAAACTTGTTTTAAATTATTGTAAATGTCTAAGTAATCAAAAATGACGAAAATTGTTAGTTATTAAATTTTTAATTAAAAGGTGAATTTAATCAATTTAATAATAATTTATTTACTTAACGTGAAAATAGCCATTTTGGCAACTGTCTCGGATTTCGACGAAACTAGTTTTATCGGATCCATAATGGTGAATTATTATAAGGTTTAAAGTTTAGTAAAGATCGGACTTGTCATTTGATCGTACGGACTAGAAACGCATAATTTGTTGAAATGGAAGAAATGGTTAAATTTAATGTAAATTTCAAATTTATTATTTTAATATAAACTGTTAAAAATGTTATTTTAAATTCTAAATAGTAAGATTTTCAAACTATTAAACTAAGTCAATCTATTTTAAAATATTTTAAAGCATTTAATCAATTTAAACTATTTTAATTTATTTTAATCAATTTTAATTTATTTAATCCAATTTAATCGAATTTATCTTATTTAAAATCAATTAACCAATTTTAATTTATTTTAAATTTATTTAATCTATTTTAAATCTATTTAATCTATTTTAAATCTAATAAATCTATTTTAGATCTATTTAATCTATTTTAATTCTACTAAAACTATTTTAAATCTATTTAAACTATTTTAATCCACATTTTAAATTATTTTAAAGTATTTCAAACCATTTGAATTATATTTTCAAACTATACTAAACTATTTAAACTAACTGTAAATATCTATACTATTTTCTAAATCCTAAATTATAAAGTGGAGGTGGTCATATTTAAATCCTTGATTTAAAAGCAAATATGATTAAAGGATGTAATAACCCAAGTTGGGATTTAAATAACATATTTTGAGTAAATATGATGATTCTGAAATGATGGTTTAACCTATTTTGAAATTACGATTTCGGAAGTGATATGGTTTGAATTGAGTATGATATTTTGATATCAACATGAAATGGTTTTGGAAATGTAAAAGAACCATCCTGTGTATAATAAGCGTTTGGTTGTTAAAGAGACCGGGATCGGATATTGTTATACTTTTTGCCAATACCGAAAACCACTTTAACAACTGTGCACGTGGTGGAGATTCCAAAATTGAAGTAGGATGGTTTGGCGAACGATTCTGTATGAGGTATTTACGTGACCTTGACTCCCGTGAGTCAGCTTAGATGTGACTAAAACAGGAGCCACGCCGGGCCAAGTGAGGTCATTCCTCCTATCGGACATGCTTCTTCGATATTATATTATGACTTTTTGATGATTTGGTGGCCACCCCTTGATTTTGATTATGGGAGTGTGTTCCGAGTTGGGCGGTAGTAGCTGCTATGCGTTACCACCAGTGCGGATCCGCAATTAGTAGAATCCTACCCTAGCATTGCCTCGAATGTCGTGTTCACATGCCCTATCGCATCTTCAACAAGTTTGTTTTGTGTCGTACCTATGGAGTGCTCCCTAAATTCCCACTAGTTTACGGTGAAGTTTACAGTATTTGTATAGACTACGACATTATATAAAATGTGTTAATGGGGATATGGGTAACGCCTTAACGCTATTTTAATACTTATTTCTACGCTTTTCGAGTCCGTACGATCAAACGACAAGTCTGATCGCTATGAAACTTGTAACCTTATAATAATTCACCGTTACGGATCCGATGAAACTGGTTTCGTCGAAATCCAGGACAGTCGACAAGTAAATAAATTATTATTAAATTGATTAAATTCACTTTTTAATTTCAAATTTAATAGCTAACAATTTTCATCATTTTTGATTACTTAGAAATTTACAATAATTTAAAACAAATTTACATATAATTTTAGTGTTAAATATTGCACTAAGTACAATGTTCAATTTCAACTATAATTATATCCAATAAATTAAAATTTAATTCCAATAAATTGATTTAAGGGGCATTTCACCAGAAGGACAAACTTTGAAGTCCAATTAGTTTCTAGGACACACATTCAAAGCAATTATTTTCAAGGCCAAAGTCAGCAGAATAATTACTTTCAAGGACAAAGTCACCAGTCCAATTACTTTCAAGGACATAATTTCATAGGTTTTTAGGCCATAGAAACTAATTATTTTACGTTTGTCCTTGAAAGTAATTATTTCAGTTGTGTGTCCTAGAAACTAATTCCACTTGCTAAAGAACCCCTTGTGGCTAATTTCCACTTGATTTAATTTGATTTCAATCTTTTTATTCAATCAATCATTACTCTATAAACATAGTTAACATTGGTTTACATCTTATTACACTAATATTCTACAATCATCATCTTTTACCATATTAGTTGCAATATTCCAATTATATTGACTGTTTGTAAATTTTCACATTAATTATACTTTAAAGTCCCACTAATTTCATTTATTTTGGTTTCACTTTTATTATTAAATCAATTATTGCCTTATGAATATAATTGACATCTCTAAACAATTTATTGCATTCACCTTTTACAGTGATCGTCTTAACTCATATTAAAGTAACATTTAATTACATCTAATTGCAATTGATTTTAAATTTAATTCAACAGATTAAATAAATTGGTAACAAATGACAATCATTATCTTTTCTTAATTTAATAATATTTGTAAGTTTGTTATCTACACACAAATGTCATAACTACTACCACAACACTACTTTTATCAATTACAATTAATCACATACTATTTCATAAACTTATACACAATTAAATTATCAATTACCCCTTTAATCCAATTACCAATTAATACTTATTACAATAAATTTACAATCTAAAACCAATTATAATTTTTTAATCATTTCAATAAAATGGGAATTACATTTAAAGTGGTTATCAATTACATTAAATTAATACTATCACATTCAATTCTAGTAATTTCTTATCATTAAATCTTATATTTCTAATTTTTCACAACATCAAACTCCAAAACTTATTTAATTTAATAAATTTAATTATCGAAAATCACGGGTTGTTACACATAATCCAATTTTTAAACCTATTTATATAATTTCAATTAACTAATGTTTATGATTTTTTTTGTATATAATGAAAAATAACAATTTCAATTCATATAACACGACTGTACCAACTGAAATAGTAAAATTATTTTTGCATTCGACTTTGATGTATAAACCACATAAAACAATACTAGCAAATTTGATTTGTAATACATTTATCTCGATAAATCTATCATATATTACAATGTAAAATTATAGTTTTAACCTCAAATACCTACATTTAAATTTCCTACAAATATTTATGAAATCAACCCACTTTTTTCTAATAATATTTTAATCCATATATTTAAATTACTCTTAAAATTTTAACAACCAGGAAATTTTAATTAACCAATATCTTTAATTCGTCTACTAAATTATAAACATATGAATAATCCAATATGTACACCATATTCATTAACAAAAATTGTCAAATTACCTTTTTACTACTACTAAGATACAAAGGTTAAATTATATAAATAAAAAAAATAACAATTTAATTTATTATTCGATTATCGTAATAAAATCACCATAAATTGCACTACAAAATTATGTTTTCCACTTCGAATACCCAGATTTAATTGTTTTTATAACCATTTGAAAATCCCAAATCAGTTCTCTAATGATACTTTACAATTATGTCCATACATTAGAATAAGTTACCTACTATTAATGTTATTTAAATAAAAGCCGTAAATTTTTATTTGTTTATTTGTCCAATGAATCATAAAAATACTAAAATATCAATAATTATATCATATCCATATCAACAAAACTGGCATAAAAATTCATCTATACAAATAAAATAATAGGTTAAAGGGAATAAATATAAATAATTGATTAGGATAACAAAACAAATGGGAATAATAATGAATAATTAGTTGATTGATGATAAAGGTAAAAGGAATGTACATATATTATTAACCTTAAAGGAAGGTTTAAACATATATAAAACTTATTTTTTTAAGAAAGCGCCTAGATTCGAAGTATTCTAATAGCCTAGATTCTACCAAATATCTTTAATTGGGAATGAAGTAATTAATTAAAGTATAGATGTAACCAAATATTCTCTTTGGGTAAATCAGCGGTTAGAATTGGTTCAAAATCCTGAGAAATACTAAGCAAATGAAACCCTAATTCTCACATAAACAATAAAAGATTCAAACTCTATCAAAATTTCCCTTAACCCTAATTTCTCAAATTCTAAAAAGCAAATCAACCGAACCTAGATTGGACTATCAAGCAAATAAATGCGAATCAAGGCGATCTAGGGATGGGATATATTTGCCTTGTCTCTTCTCTAGATCGCCTATATTTGCCTTTATTTTCTCGGTCTAATCTTCTAAGTTAGGTTAATTTGATTTTTTTTATACTTTTAGAAATTAGGGTTGAGGGAAATTTTTGGTCGAGTTTGATTACTGTAATTATTTATGTGAGAATTAAGGTTTCACTTGCTTAGCATTTATTGGAAATTTGAATTAATTCTAACCATTGATTAACTCTAAGATAATATTTGTTCTTGTCCTATACGTTAATTAATTACTTCATTCCCAAATAAAGATATTTGGTAAAATCTAGGCTATTGGATTAAATACATTTAATCTGGACGCTTCCTTAAACAATAAGTTTTATATATATTTAAACTTTCCTTTAAGGTTAATAATATATGTACATTCATTTTAACTTTGTCATCAATCTATCAATCAATTTATATTTATTCCCTTTTACCGTGTTATACATAGTTTCTTCACCGTCCTAATTTATGTTATCCTAATTATAATTAATTCATTTATTTATATACATACATACACTTATCATTAACTATTTGATACATAAATATATGTACACACCTTGGCAGTGATTAATAAAATTACTTTTTTTTTTCAATTACTCAACTCGTGCTTAACATTCCACAGGTTATTTTTTTTCTCCTTTTTAATGGTTTTATCCATAAAAAATTCTCAGGAATAAAAGTATGAAAGAAGGATCACAAGAACATTGGGGAAGACCAAAAAGCATCAAGATAGTATGGTTAATCATACCTTCCGACAAGGAGCTTTCGACAAGGTCGAAGGTTGTGACACCAAAAATCTACCTTTCGACTAAGTCGAAAGGTCTTTCAATAAAGACCAAGAATATAGAGCACAGTCCCAAATCTTTCGAAGGAGTCAAAAGGTTCCATCTTTAGTGTCCAAGGAGTTCTTACCTTTCAAAGAGGATGAAGAAGTGAAAGCCAGTTTGAGCAACTCCATAGTGACCTTTTCGTAAGCATACCAAGCCTTTCGAACCGGTTGAAACACATCCAGGATACCTTTTAACAATGTGGAAAGGTTTATGAAGAAAGCAACATTCCTAAGTCAACAAAGAATGGAAGACAACATTTCGACAACATTGAAGGGAAGCATAGCTCCCGACAACAATCAAGTGAAGAGCAACATTCTGACAAGGTCGAAAGGTTGACAACAATCTGGAGGAGAGAAACATTTCGAGAAGGTCGAAAGGTTCACAATAGTATATAGAAGGCAAACCCTTCAACAAAGTCGAAAGGTTCATGAAGGCACAAAGACAAGCAAACCTTTTGACAATGTCGAAAGGTTTATGATAGTAGAAGAAAGGCAAACCTTTCGACAAAGTCGAAAGGTTCACAGCTGTATATAAAAGGGAGACCTTCCAACCCAGTGGAGAGGATCGTGTAGAAAGGGGGGCTGCTTGTATCTACAATTAAGACCCAAGGGGTCTTGTTTTGGGGATCCGAATCCTCTTATACTAATATTGTATCTTCTTAATCAATACATTGTAACCCTAATTGGGTGCTGATTTGGGGATTTTAAAAAATAGAGTTTATCATAGAAAAAGAGGGAAGTCTAATGCTCTATTGATTACTTTATTGTTCTGCTCAAATCTTTGTTGGTTTAATTCCCATTTTCAGGTTCAACCTCACCAGAAGGTTCTTGTTAACAAGGTCGACAACACTTTTGTTACAAATAGTTACTACAACCCTTCGAAGCCTTTAACTCTACAATCTGAACCTTACAACAAGGTCGACAGCTCAATTGGTTTAACACCTATAACCTTCCGAAACCAGTCAACTACTGGTCTAACCTTTCGACAAGATCGATACCCACTCCATATCCACCAAAGTATATCATACCCTGGTTGAACCCAAGGAAGGTTATCGCCTTAACCTCTCGGCCAAATAAAAACCAACTTTTTTAAGGACAAACTAAGGGAATTTCAACCTAGTAGAAAAGAAAACCTTTGTAGGAAACCTCATATAAGTTCAACTAAGACAAAAGGTTGTACAATCCAAAGGTTGAACCTTTGTACAACGTCGAAAGATCTGACTTAAGAATCAACAACAAATAAAGCAAAATAGGAAGGCAATTTCTTAACGGACTCATTCTCATTGTTCAAGCAAGTCTTCCCATCTCACTTAGCATTACTTCATGGTGTTGAAAAGAAATCTTGTTAACATCTTTTGTGCTAGAAGAAGGGTTGAACCTTCGACTTTCAACCCTAACAAAATTGGAAAGTAGTGTGATCAAGGTTCAAAATAAACGGCCACAAATGATGGTAGTAAAAGAGTACTCAAAAAGAGCTCCTACCCGAGACTCAATAAAGATTATGGAAATAGAGGATGAAGTGAGACTTCCAAATGAAATGAAGGATCAAGAGTTAAATCGAGAAAGTCAAATAAAAGGGTCTCTAGAGCGATCAAATAGCCCAATCCAAGGGAACAACATAGATAGTCGTAGAAATGAAACTGACCAAGAGAATGCCCAATGCCAAATAATGGTGAATACACTTAGACAAAAGGAAATTTTCAATCCCAAAGAATATGTTATCCTGCCAAGGCCTCCTTTTTCGAAGAAATAATGGCAACAAATCTCCCTCCACACATCCAAATTCCTTCACTAAAATACGCTGGAACAACTGATCCAGAGACCATCTTGTCATCTTTGAAAATTGGATGAACATATACAACGCTCCAGAGATAGTTCGCTGTAAACTTTTTCTCATTACTTTCCAAGGAGCAGGTATTAAATGGTATAGGAGTTATCGAATAGAAACCATCTATTCTTGGGAATAATTTACTTGCG
Source organism: Allium fistulosum (assembly GCA_030737815.1). Lineage (NCBI taxonomy): Eukaryota > Viridiplantae > Streptophyta > Magnoliopsida > Asparagales > Amaryllidaceae > Allium > Allium fistulosum. The sequence goes on along the minus strand of CM060905.1, from coordinate 726,903,444 downwards.
ACTACGTGGCTCAATTTTCTATATGCAGAGATACAACTGTGGACTTTAGCTTGCTAGCAACCATCAGACAAAAACCATAGGAGCTACTTGGAGAATATTTTAACAAATTCAGTGCAGAAGCATTAAGAGCAGAAAGTACAACTTTTAGAGAAAAGCTTATGGAAGTCCAATCAGGGTTAATCAAACAAACTCCATTTTGGAAAGACCTTTATATCAATGGGTGCAAATATCTCCAATATTTCTTTCTCTGTGCTGAGTAGTTATTCAATTATACGAGATGAACCATGCTAAGAAAGAATTCCACCGAGAATCCAAGGAAGAGAAATATGATCTCAAGCGCTTTGACAAGAGGCCAAGGGAAACTGAAAACCCGAAGGGAAATCGAAGAAAAAGTTCTAAAATAAATTGTGCAGTCTGGAATGAACCCCTCTCCTACATATTCACTAAGATGAAAAGAAATGAGATTTTTTCTACACCTTAAAAAGTTCGGAATGCCCCATAGTCAAATAAAGGAGGAAGTTATTGCGAATACCATAAAGCAAATGGACATGAAACCAATGAATGTCGTGTCCTATCAGAGAAAATACAAGGCATGCTCAGGGTTGGGTTCTTGCGAGAATTCGTCAAAGGAACCTGAAGGATATCTTGTTCAAGCTGAGAGCAATGCAACTCAATAACCTCTAAATTTGAATCTCTGTCAAATCATGAGGACTTGCGACATCAATTCAACTATGAACTCTCTCCTTTCTTTTTCATGGCTCTTTAACTTGATTTGTATCTCCATTCATACTTGAGTTTGCATTGTATATTGATCATGTACTGATTAAAATTTGAGTGTTATTACATGTAAAAACAAAGTCAAACCGAAGCACTCAACGAACGCTGAGACCACAATTGACTCCAAAATACCTAAAGAGGACAACTCGGATGCCTGACATGAGATAATTATCAACATTTCAGTCAACACAACACCAGACCTTCCCTACAAGAAATGTTGAATCACTGCTAAACTCGATAACAATTTAGGAGAAAATCCATATATACCAAATCTATTTTTAGCAAATGATTTCAAAAAGGAAATTTATCAAATTATACCCATTTAAGAAAACTATTTTAAATCACCCCATGGCCTGGGTGGAAACAAATGCTTATTTACCCCAAAAGCAGAATTATGCAACTAATTTGAGATATTATATAGCATTAATAAGTGCGCACAAAAAGACTGCAAACTGAGCAATTTCAATATTTCTAAGTTTACCAAAATTATCGGCATGGAAAACATATTCATACTTTTTCAAGAAAGATTTTGAAAGCATAAAAAGTTTATTGGAACTCAAACTAAAGAACCCTATTCTCGACTAAAAGGCTATTGGTTCATTAATCTTGACCTCCTAGTCTCCTATTTTAGATTCATGTCTCCATTACGAGAACAGCAAGAAAGTTCTTGCAAAAAACTACATTAAAAAAAATCTTTCATAGAAAAAGATTCATGAGTCCAAACTATTTTTCAAAAGAAACTCTTCAAAATAATAGAAGTGTTTAATTTCAAAATACATTCTCTCAAAGGAGACTCCATTTTAATTAGCCAAAAATTATTTTCTTATACAAATACTCAAGCCTATGATGCTATTCCGTAGCACCTCCTAGAGGGAGAGAAATAAGCCTATGACGCTATTCCGTGGCACCACTTAGAGGGAGGGACATAAGCCTATGATGTTATTCCGTAGCATCTCCTAGAGGGAGAGATAGAACCCCTAATGTCAAAACCACCTCTTAGGGGAATGGTCAGGGTAGCACCCATCAATATCCTTCTAAAGGAAGGTCAGTTAGGTATATATCCCTTTAAGACAAGGGAAGCCCAAAGAGTGGCTTGTCAAAGAGTGGAATGAGATGTCCAAGCCCAGTGGAGGCTCCAAATAGAAGAATAAAGACAAAGATGTCTACAACTCAAGGCAAAAGTTAAAACCCAAAAGAATCAAGGGTTCAAGAAAGAAATCTATCTATCAAATGGGAAAAGTTGAAATCCTAGAGAGCGGTACATACAGAGACAACAGGACAAAGATATCCTACACTACAGTCCAAAGCAGACAAAGAGTTTAGAATCATATCTAAAATAAACAAGATATGAATTAGTGAATCCTATAACATCTATTGCTTGGGAAATAATTACTATATCAAAGGACTAAGGAATCTGCATCCTAAGAGATGACATGAGACAAGAATGGGGATAAAAGGGACCCCTAGCATGGTATCAAAGGCCAAAATATATACAAAAGTCAAAAGAATGAAATAAATAACAAGCTACCGCAAAAAGATAATAGAGACCATACTCCAAGAATGGGTTGAGTAAACCACAATCGAGTCCCTAGAAATAGGGTGATCCCTTAGAACGAAAGATAATCTATAACTATATAAGGAACCAATATTCCAATTAATCACAACTCAATATATCAAAAACTTTAATAACCCATAGTTACAGGAGTTTTTTGTCAAAATTTACTAAATTTACTATGACCAGATAAGTTGCTAGTTTCGATATTGGATTGGTTTCTAGTAATCTATTTGTTAGATGAGATCCTGGCAAATATTTTGGTTGAATTCTTGATTTCGTGGACTGTTAATTTCTTTGTCTAAAATTCCATCTTTGGATTTGATCAATTTTAAACTCCTACATTGGCTACATGATGATTTATCGATTGAATTGGAGAATTTCTGTAAAGGATTCATATTGAATTCCTAGTTTCAAGGTTTCCCAATTCCTTCATTAACTTTCGAAATGGCTTATGAATTGTACATACATCAATTTTCGTGATGATTTCCCATCATTCGTTTGTTTATTGAGTTCCTAAATTCTTAACTCATTTGTGGATTTTTTTATGCTAATTTATGGATTTCCCATTGATTTTTGTGATGATTTGATTATTTTGTATTCATGATTTCTTTATTAAATCACTATGGTGAATTCTTGCTAAATTATTAGTTTAATGAATTTCCCCACTGATTTCTCTGATGATTCATGAATTTTACGTGCTACGATTTCCCATTAGATTTTTACGATGATTTCCCACTGATCACTTGTTTCACGAGTTCATGATTTCTTGGTTACCTTTATTGATTTTCCATTATAATTTATGAATTTTCCATTGACCTTCTAATTTTGAATAAGAATGGATGGGTTTCAGATCACATTCTTGATTCTTAGATTTTTAATTCCCTGATTTGATGGAATTTAAGCTTCCTTACTAATTTTTATGATGATTGATGAATTTTGTATTTCTATTTTTCTTATTGGAATTTTCGGATGATTTTTATTGGGGTATTGAATTGATGAATTCTGAGATTACTAGATGATTTTCATGATGATTTATGAGTTGCTGATTTCCTTATTGGGTGTTTGATAATCCTTTACAAGATTTTCGATTTAATGAATTCTGAACATTCCTTGTGAATCTTTATGGAGGCTTGTGGATTTTGCATTCTCAATGGATTTGGGATAATTTCTTATTGGATTTTTGGTATAGTGAATTTCAAATTTCCTTGCTGATCTTCATAATAATTCACAAATTTGGTTCTCCATACCTCCATGACAGAATTTGAATGGTTTTCTGCCTGTTTTTTGTTGATTTGTTGAGACTCATGTTTTCCTTTGGATTTTGAAAAGTATTTATGATTTTCCTATTTGCCATATTTTTAGTGACCCACCTTTTTGGACAATTTAAATCGACAATCAAACACACATGTCAACTCAAACCATTCAGAAGGGAGGATTGTTATTGGGGTAAACAAGAAAAGAAGAGAAAAGGAACAAGAAACAATCACAGAATCTCGCAGCGGAAAGATAAAATATAATAATCAAATAAATAGTTCATGAAGCTGTTTAATATACTTTTGACTATCATTTATACATCATTTATCAGAGTTATACATATACAACAGAACAAATAAAATAAGGCAGCAGACAACATGATGCATGGATAATAATAGTAATAGTATACCAAATCTTCGTCTTCGTCCTCCAGAATAGATCTTCAATAAGCTGAAAATCTCAGGACTGACCCAAGCGTAATGAAAGGACAAAACACTCGAGTCAGGACTAAAATATCCTTATGTAATTTAAATCAATCGTAAATAAATATGGGTGTAACGGCGTCCGAGATGTTTACGTGGTTTCACATCTCCTATCCAGTGTCGACATGCGTGCAATAACTCAAGAGATGTTACAGGATTTTCCATCTCTTAAGGATCCGTTAAACTATCTACTATGCAGTACAATACGCTATTATAATATGTCTATAGTAAAGTAAACTATTAAAATAGCGTTAAGGCGTTAGCCATATCCCATTTAACACATTTTTATATATTCCTATAGTCTATACAATACCGTAATTCCTCCGTAAACTGGAGATCTATCAAAGGGCACTCCATATGTATGGTACAAAACAAACTCGTAGAAGGAGCTCTAGGGCATGTGAACACGGCACACGAGGAGATGCCAGGGTAGATATACCAATTGCACTTCCGGACTGGTGGTGACGCATAACAGCTACTACCGCCCACCTCGGACACACTCCCAAACAATCGAGGGGTGGCCACTAAATCAATTCAGAAAAGCAATAGAATGGTATCGAAGAAATGTGCCCGATTGGAGGAATGACCTCACTTGGCCCGGTATAGCTCCTGATTTTAGTCACATCTAAGCTGACTCACGGGAGTCAGGGTCACGTCATACCATATAGAATCGTTGCCAAACCATCCTACTTCAATTCTAGAATCTCCACCACGTACACAGTTGTTAAAGTGGTTTCGGTATCGACAGAGAGTATGCCCATATCCGATCCCGATCTCTTTAACAACCAAACGCTTATTACACACCGGATGGTTCTTTTACATTTTCAAAATTAGTTCATAATTGATATCAAAATATCATATTCGCTTCAAAATCAAATTCATTTCAAAGTCAGTATCTACTCAAAATATACGATTCCATTTCAAAATCATTTTCGTCTCAATATCTCATTTCAATTTCAAAAATCGTTTCGAAACTCAATTTAGGTTATAACTTCAATTTAACCAAATTCATATTTAAATCGACAATTTAAATATAAACATTTCACCTTATTGACCAGCTTGAATTTTTGGAAATAGCTTAAATAATTAAAATAGTTAAATTACTCTAAAATATTAAAGATAGATTTCAAAATAGTTTTAAATTGATTTAATATAGTTAAATAGATTTAAAATAGATTAAATAGGTTAAATAGATTTGAAATAGACTTAATAGATTTAAAATAAATTAAAATAGGTTAATTAGTTTAAAATAAATTAAATTAGGTTAAGTAGATTTAAAATAGATTAAAATAAGTTAAAATAATTTAATATAGTTAATATAGGTTAAAATGCTTTAATATAAAATAGATTTAGTATTTAAAAATGGTTTATATAGCAGAATAACATAGGAAAAACTAAAATGAAATAGCCTTAAGTCAAACCATTTCAATTCCAACTTCCCAATCCAAATCAATCCCAATTTACATTCAGTTAATTCCATTTCGGTTTCAATTCAAATCAATTTCGACTACGATTTTAGGTATATTCAATTCCATTTTTCAAATCCAATTAATTAAATTTCAATTCAATTTATAACGATTTTCGAGCTCGATTTCCAAAATATCAATTCAAACATTTAAATCAAATTACCCTTCAATACTCAATTTAAAATCCAAATTTCCAAATACTTTTACTTGGTAAAGTTCAAAGTTTGAATAAAAGTCTCATCCTTTTTATCAATCAATTCCTGAAATTTAAATCATAATTCGATTATAACTTAAAAATCCCAACTCAATTATTTAAATGTTTCCTTTACCAATTTTTTTTAAATTCCAACATTCTGAGCTCAAGTTCGAAAGAAATTCTATTTTTATAAATTTGGGTTTCATTTCTTTAAATCAAAATCATTCAAATAAATTTTAAATCAGAAATTTTAAATCATTTAATTTAACCAATCCGTTGTCCGTATATAATTTTCTATCCTATGGCCAAGTGATCGGTTATTTCAATTAAATTTCAGGGATAGACATATATCATTTCAATTAAAATCATAGTGTCATAGGTATATATCATTTCAACCTATTTCTCAATTTATTCAAAATGATTCAATTTACAACTGTAATTAATACAAAGGGTGATGACAGAATATCTACAAACAAATAAACATCCAAACATTTCAAATATCAATCAATAGCATCCATCGCAACCAATTATACAAACAGAAAATATAATTCACTGAAATTTCATAATTATAAATGTTCGGTAATTTAATTGCGATTAAATTCCAATTCTAATTTGACGTTCAATTTCAATCTCTAACATTAAATTCAATGACAATCTAGATGACAGTTAAATTTTACCAACAATGACTAATAAAAATCATATCACTTCATAATATCATATTCAACCAGCATCAAAATATTCTAGTACGTTGTGAGCATTATAAAACACTCACCTTGAGTTTACGTGGCCAATCGTTCAAATTTTAAATTAAACCAAGAGCGTTTGATTTAACCAAAAATTTTAACGAGCTCCAAACAGTCCCGAGTTTACACTGCAGCGTAGCTCTCGTCTCTGCGATTCCAACGTCGCCAGTTTTGTCTGATTCTGACAACGTATGAAGGAGTTATACAATTTCAAAGATTTCATATTATATACTATAATTAATATACAATTTCTTTTTTTTTAAAAAACAACCTAAATATGGCCGTCCATATTCAGATCTGAGATCAAGGGACGACTTCACCTTCTTCTCCATACGATCGTGCTCCAGCAAAAACACGAATCCACTCGAACGCGCCCTATAATCGAACCCAACTCCTCCACGTTGCTCGAGAAGTTGATCAGCAACCACCAAACGATGCGTCACAGCCACCTCCACCAATGCCTAGAAAGTCACGAAGCTCGGCTCCACCATGGTCACCTTCGGCCCACTTTAATTCCGTGCCTTCTGAAGGCAATTGCCGCCAAACCACCTCGTCTTCGACGATCTTGACCGTTGGATGCGTAGATCGTGCCGCCCTCTACCAAATCACAGTTGGAAGTTTCTTCGATCGAAGCACTGATGGTGAGAAAATCGAAGGGGAAGGATAAGAGATTTATGCTATCAATTATAATAAACGGCGGCCATGAGATATAAGCTAGGGTTTGCTGTGTGAACGCGTATATATACGCGTATAACGAATTATTTTAATATTATTTTAAATTTTAACAGCTTTTTCAAACGAACTCAAAACAAGACGTGCCGCCAGGCGTTTATAATGTTTTACCTGCATTCCGAACACAATGGAACGTGTTTTGGAGGCTAATTTGATCGTATGGAGAAGATAGCTTTCTGAATCGAATTAAAATATTGAATCTTCGATATTAATTTCAATGCGTTTCTAACCCGTACGACCAAAGGATAACTCCAAACGCTACGAAATTTGAAATCCGATAATAATACACTATTACGGATCCAATGGAACTAGTTTCGTCGAATTTCGAGACTGTGCCTCGGAAGGCTATTTTTACCCGTCGATTATAATATAAAATTTTCAATTTCCAATTATTCAGTTTTAAATCCAATTTTAAATGTTAACAATCATCATTGTTGTTTAAATAAACTTTACATCAACTTCCGGTTTTAATTTCAATCATATTATATTCATAATTCAATTATTCAAATATTTGCAAATTTAAATTTTAAAATTTTTTGATTATCCAAAATTCACCATCTTGAAATATTTGAAAATGAACTTATAAAATTTAACTTTAAAAATGAATTCAAATTATAGAACAACTATTTCCATTATACAGTTATTCAACTCCCGTTATTCAATTATTCGGTTAATTTCAAATATTGAATTTAAACAATTTAATTGCTCAATATTCAACAAATTCCAATATTGGATTTTAAATGAATTTTACTTATCAATCCATTACTTTATTTACATCTATTAAATTCAGCATTATTATTCAACTTCAGTTATTGATTATAAACCTAGCTAATATATATAATTTCATTTATTGCAATTGGTTTCCAAATTAAATTCGACTAACTAAATAAACAAGTAAGTTTTAATAATTATCACCATTTACTTTTAAATCACACTTATAAGTTTATTATTTACAAACAAGTGTCTCAATTAACTATATAATACCAATTTGATTCGCACAACGATTTCATTTATTATTCTAGTACGTTGTGAGTGTTATAAAACACTCAACTTGAGTTTACGTGGCCAATCGTTCAAATTTTAAATTAAATCGAGCGCATTCGAATTAACCAAAAATTCTAACGAGCTCAAAACAGTCTTGGGTTTGCACTGCAGTGCAGTACTCATCTCTGTGATTCCAACGTCGCCAGTTCCGTTCGATTCTGACAACGTATGAAGGAGTTATACAATTTCAAAGATTTCATATTATATACTATAATTAATATACAATTTCTTTTTTTTCTTTTTTTCAAAAAAAAAACAACCTAAATCTGGCCGTCCATATTCAGATTTGAGATCAAGGGCCGACTTCACCTTCTTCTCCATACGATCGTGCTCCAGTAAAAACACGAACCCACTCGAACGCGCCCTATAATCGAACCCCACTCCTCCACGTTGCTCGAGAAGTTGATCAGTAACCACCAAACAATGCGTCACAGCCACCTCCACCAATGCATAGAAAGTCACGAAGCTCGGCTCCACCACGGTCACCCGCGGCACACTTGAATTCCGTTGTAACGACCCCGAATTTTAATCTATTTTAAATTGATAATTAAATGAATTTTTGAATAAAAATTGTAAAATTGATTTTAAATGGATGCAAGTTTCCCCGAAATCAAATAAAAATGCGTTAAATCATTTAAATTTAAAATGTTGTATATATATGTAGATATATATATATGTTTTGGTTTGAATTTAAATAGTAAATAAATTGTTTAATAATAAATGATAATAATAAATATTAGAAAGGAAAATAAAGCAAGCTAGGCAAATCAAATACAAAGTAATAGAAACAAATATGTGTATAGAGAAAATACAAGACAATAAGAGAGTAAGCAAACATATTAACTAATATTTCACAAACATATTTATTTTGGGGAAATTCATTTGTATTTCAAGGTAATAAGGCCAAAGCAAAGAAAAATATACTCAAGTATATAAGTGTAACGACCCCGAATTTTATAAATATTTAAATTAATAATTAATTCAATTTTTGAATTAAAGTTGTGAATTAATCGATTTATTTATTGCGAGTTTCCCCGATATCCAAGTATATTCTGTATAAACCATTTGAGATTAAAATATTGTAAATAGTGTATATGTGAGTATATGTGTGTATATTGAATGTATATATATATTTAGGTATATACGAGCAAATTTAATATATATATTTGAATTGATGGTTAAAGATGGTTTGAGTTTATAAAAATATATATGAAGAAATGCAAAACAATAAGCATTAAGAGTTAGAGATAAAATTTAAGTTAGAAATTGAAATAGGGATATATATATATATATATATATATATATATATATATATATATATATCTATATATAAGATGAATGATAAAATATAAGGTAAAACATATTAAACAAATTCTAACATCAAATTAAATATAGAACTTCATTTATATTTCAAAGTAACAAGACCAAAACAAATAAAATATATTCAAGTGTGCAAATAAAAGAAAAGGAATATCATATATATATATGAGCTAACTTATAAAGCAAGACAAAGCAATTAATGCTTGGATCCTTAGCCACCGAATTATAGAAACCATCAACCACCATAACAAAGAAGAAAGATACAAATCAAAATAGAATAAGCATAAATTTTACATGGCAATTAATGTAGCCACCACAAATATTATCATCAGCCCGCAACTTCTGCGTAGTCAATACAAAAGAAAAAAAATTCTCTGAATTGTGGTACAAAACATTTATCAACATGTTGTACAAAATGATATCACCAGTAAACTCTTCTTTTTGTCAAGCTCCTCATTTCAGTTCGTTCCTATAAGCTGAGCACCTCTAAAAAGAATGCCATTGCAAAGCTTAAACAAACCTCAGTCTTAAGCAAAGCAAGTTCCAGATCTTTAAAACTAAAGCATTTCAAAGATTTGAAAAAAAAAAAACAAAGCAGCTCAAAGCCTGAAAACAAAAACAAATCAAAGTTCAAGTCCAAACCTTGAAGCTACAGATCATCTTAAAAACAAAGTATTTCAGTTTCAAATTGAGGGGAAATCAAGCTCAAGGATTAAATCTATTTCTGGTCTTCAAGTTACAGAAGAAGAAAAATATAGAAAACATCACTTTATATTCAAGTTCAAAGCAAAACAGGATCTTCTCTGTTTCAAAACTTTTCAAGGTGAGTAAACGAAATTTTCAAGACTTAAGTTTAATGAAATCTGTGCGTATGATTCATTGATAATAGTATGTTTACATATGTATTTGGTTATATAGTTCTGTGTTCATATATAGGTGTTCTGTAAAGTTTGAATATACTTTTTTTTTGGTTACAGAGGTAAGTAGATAATCAAAATACAAAATATCTTCATTCAATCATTTATAGGCTTACGTTTTAAAAACAAAATAAGTTGTTTGAACATGGAACAAGCTATAAAAATTTGTTTAGACATGTTAGTAAAGTATATTAACTGAAAATTGGATTTTTTGAGCAACAGATAAATTTTATGTTGGATTCAAGTATTTTGAATTGCTAATTCAATTACATGGCTTGAATCTACACACAAAAGTAAGATTTTTAAAACAAAAATGGGAATTTTTAGATAAGTGTATAAGGTGCAGTTCTGAGATGAACCAAAAATGCTTCTTTATCAATCTCTGGTGATCAAATTAATTTTAGATGTTGAATTTCGTTTTGAAGATAGCTTGATGATTCACGAAGACAAGAAAAATAAAAAAAAATTATCTAATGTATGAATTGTTGGGACGAAGCGATTTTAGGGTTTAAGGAGTTCTGGTATGGCCTGGGAACGCGATCGATTTGGAGATTGGGGACGCGACCGAGTTCTTCGATTTTGGGTAGGAAGGAAGAGGAATGGATGTGCTTTCGATTGTGATAGGTGGTAGGTGAGGCAGTCGTCACGATTGTCGGCGGCGAGGCGTTTCAGTTGATTGGGATGGAGTGCCTGGGGGATCGAACTGCTCGATTTCGAGTTCGTGACTAGTTCCTTGTTCTGGGTGGTGAGTTCGTCTGAGGAGGTGTTCGACGACGTGGCGAGGGTCGGAGCGTTGATCTCTGGTGGCTAGAGTAGATGTGCACGTGCACGTGTGCACGGTGATGTATGGGTTCGTTCGTTTGGGGAAGATGATGTCGACTCGAAGTAGGCTTCGGGGATTTGGGGGTTTTACTCGGGTGCGAACTCGAGTAGAAAACAGGGGAGACTCGGGGTTTGTTTAAGTGCAGCAGTTATAAAAGTTAATAACTTTGTTTTTTACAAGTCTTAAACACTGCAACTTAATAAAGGTTTTATTGTTTAAGTCAAGGATTTAATACAAGAATTAATTATTGTCGTAAATACTTTAACAATGTTTTTAAAACGCATAATTATTATTAAGCAATTAATTTAAGTATAAAGGTTAATTAACAGTAAAATTGTAGTTAATGATGATTTGATTTCCAAAAGTTTAAGAGGAGCTTTAAGATGTTGATTAAAATAAATAATTAATTGAATTATTTTAGAAAGTATTTAAGAATAATTACTTTATAATTGTAAGTAAAGATAAATTAATGATGAAGTGATTTATAAATTATAATTAACTACTTGAGTTAATTAATGTATGACTCATAGTTAACTAAATTAATTATTTGTTAATAAATCAAAGGATTAATTAATAATTATGATTAATTAAGATTTAATAATTAAAGATCAATTAATTCATTTAATTAAGAATAATTAGTTAATGATTAAGGGTTAACCAATAAATTTGAAAGAAAGATTTTCAAATAATTTGTAATTAAATTACGATAATTAACCCGGATTATTAAATTGATACATCTGATTTAAATTAATTAGTTGATTAATAAATTCACTTGTGAATGTTTGGATTCTATTGGATGATTTGATTGTTTGATATCCCTGATATATGATGCTTTGTGATACGTCCTGATTTATGTCGTGATCTGTGATTCCTGTTTCTGTGATATATTACTATATGAATATGAAAACCCCTTGACCCGTAAACGACATTTGAATTTCGATGCGACAGGGAGTCGGATTCCAGTTGGTTATCCGAAACCCACATCGAATTATAATTGTGAATCTTTGTGACCGATAAGTTTATTATATCGGTGATTTGTGAATGAAGATAAGCGTTATCGATTATACCGCTTATCGATATATCCGTGATGATTGATGTTGCACTATTGTGTGAAGCCCCTGGACTACACTTATACACACACAAATATGGATTTCACGTGGAAATCGGTTAAGTCACAAATAATGTAAATTTGATGTCTTTGAAATTGAAATTTTAATTTCAATTGATTTTGAAATTGGAAATTGGGGTTTAAAGTGAAAAGCTTTTGAAATGGGATTTCAAAGATAAAAGTTATTTCGAATAACTTAATCGAGTTTTGAAAATTTAAATAATTTGATTTAAATTTGAATTCAAGTTTGAAATTGAATTCTACGATTTGAAGCTAAGGATTAAGATGCTGTACAAGTTATATATGGGTTAAACCATTTTAAATGTATTGATTTGGGAATTTGAATTTAATTCAAGGGTTTTAACTCGTGTAAATATAACTGGATTTTTATGAAACGAAACTATTTGTTTTCAAATAGTAAAGGCTTTCACAAAAGTAATGAACTTCCAATTTGTGTTGAAAGAATTTCAAGTTTGAAATGGAATTGAAATGTTTTGAAATTTATGAAATGAGTCTTTGATTTCAAAGACCGGACGAGTTAATCCAACTTGAAATGGAATTGTTTTAAAAGCTATAAGTTAAATCTTGACTTAAAGATTTAACGAGTTAATCCAAGTGAAATGGAAATTGTTTTGAAATCCATGAATGAATCTTTGGGAATGGGGTTAACTTTGTGAATTGAATCTTTTTGTTTAAAAGATTAAAAGTGTGGAAATTGTTTAAACCATTAAAGGTTTTTGAAATGAATCTTTTTGTTTAAAAGATTGGAAATGGTAATTTGTTTTACCATTCGAATGAAAAGTTTTGGGCTTTAAGCTGTGATTTAACTGAGACCCCAGTATCCATATGATTTTTAATTGCGCTCGTTATTCGGTTTAGCCCGGAGAGGACCTTTGTGTCGTATAACCCATTCCGAATAATGATACGACGTATATGGATAGCATTTGAAGACCGGTGGTGAAGACCGGATATTTTTGAAAACGGAAGGATTACCGTCGAGTTACTCTGCATCGGCTGATCCCCGATATAGAGGTTTTATCATCCTTAGTGACGGGAAGTCCAGACGTGATTGGAAATTATCCGAAATTGAAAGGGCTTCGTGAGAAGTGCCTTCGGTTCTGTTCGATCCCGGAACAGACTTGTATGGATACATGTCTGACATTACACTTTGAGATATAAAGCCGATTTCTTTCAAATACATTTCTGTTGGTGGCGGAGAATTTATTCTCTTAGCTTAACACCCTTCTCTGAGACGTATGAGCTCAGAGGTTATGTAGTTGAAATTTATCAGCGATATATCCCAATTTGGTAATGTGGCATGCTAAGTGCTGCTGTGAAATGATCAGTGTTTGATCATGTGCGATATGATCATTTGTTTGATCTTATATCTTTGTGATCATAGGTTGATCATTTGTTTGACCCGAAGCATGGCTTTGTAACAAAGCGTAGCTTTGTGGACGAGACTTCGTCAGGGCCTCACAACCCGGAAATGGTCGAAACAGGAATGTTGCGGCAAGGTTATGAGGGTCGCGCCCTTTAGGGTATGTCATTTCCTTCTGGAAAGGGGTGGTATCATGGTATGGAGCCCAGATACTTACTCATGTGGATACACTTTATTATGTGTGATGTTGGTTTAGAGGCGCCTCGGATAAAGGTCCCAAAGGACCGGGGGGTGGCATATTCGTGAGTTACCTGTTACAGGGGTAACCCGGCCTTGTTTGCAGAGAGCAGTTTGTCTCTCGGGACGTCCCTCCAGAGGCGATCCCATGCGGCGGAAAGGAAGTTCCTTAGCCTGACCATTTGTTGGAAATCCATTTCTCCAATACGGAACTTGTACGGTTTTAGTTGTAGAACCTACCATCTAATATGGTAGCTATAGTAGGCATAGTATAATGGTACCTATGCTGGCTAAGATTAATATTATACTTTCAAATTGTTTTCCACTATGCACTAATAATAATAACCAATGATTTTGCGTAGTAAGCATATTTGACTATCATAAGAAGCAATCTCCTCCAAGTCTGCGTTTGCATTGTGTGTGTGGTGGGAGGTCTTATGGTAGTTTCATTTTCCAAAAGCATTGCGGATTTCAATGTTTAAAACCTTTTGTGTTTGTTTAAAGATAAACTGTTTTTGTTGCTCACACCAGTCCCATGACTTATCCGGAGTTTATTGTTCCCTTCCTAAACTCTGGGTGCTCATAATTTTCCACACGAGCAGTCTAGAGTTGGGTTTCTTTTCAGATATTCAGGTTTAGTAGATTATTTGGAGCTAGTTCATTCATCGGAGTTGCTTATCTTGGAGTTGTGGATTCATTCTTGTCTGAAGATCATTTTGGAGTTATCACTTCTATTGATATTGTTCCGCTGCTGATGTTATCGTTTTCTTTTCCGCTGCTATTTGTTGTATCATATCTCTGATGTATATTGATATTCATTGTATCATTCTGTTGTATCAGATATTGTATATCAATGTATTATTCATTTCTTCCGCTGTGTTATTTACTTAACTGTGTTATAAGCTCCGGCGAATCGGATTTGAACGGTCGAATCTACGGCATTCTAGTACAATGTGAAGTACGGATGTTGATTTTCGAGCGGGCAAAACCCGAGACGTTGCATTTGGTATCAGAGCTAAGGTTGAACTTTAGCTCAGGAGTATAACACGTTAAGTAGCTCATTAGAGATAGAGTGAAGTAAACCCTAGAATGAGTATCCTCAGATATCCGTCTGAACGCCTCAATAAATTCTCTTACTATTCCGTGATAGTAAGTATGAGTGTAAGAAGAGGACGAGATAGGGGACAGGAGAATACGATTATAAATGGTCAATATCCTGTAACAATAAGGAAACAATCTTTTCTCTATCGATCTCTTTGTTCAACATCTTTTCTCAATTCTTCGATAATTTCTGGTAGATCCAGAAAAGAGATTCGATATATTAAAATGGGACATAAACTCCATATAGGCCATAATTGTTTGTTTGGATGTATTGATTGTTTTGTTTGCTATGGTTGATAGGTATGCTTTAGTTTCTAAACTGAAAGTTTTGGAATCGTATCCATATATCTGTCTATTCCTTGGATCCCGATATGTTCTACAGATGGTTAGTTATCACTTTGAACTAACCGATGCCACTGCATATTTCGTAGATCTGGATAACCCGAGTATCTTGTGAAGTGTCAAACAGATTCGTTCTTGTATCTGTTATTGATGTTCTGATTTGGTGAGCCAAATGCAGAATAGATATTCAGTTTGAGTTGATGAAATATTCTCCATCTATCTTTTTGTCTCCTTGGTAATTTCGAGGACGAAATTCTTTTAAGGGGGGAAGTCTGTAACGACCCCGAATTTTATAAATATTTAAATTAATAATTAATTCAATTTTTGAATTAAAGTTGTGAAATTAATCGATTTATTTATTGCGAGTTTCCCCGATATCCAAGTATATTCTGTATAAACCATTTGAGATTAAAATATTGTAAATAGTGTATATGTGAGTATATGTGTGTATATTGAATGTATATATATATTTAGGTATATACGAGCAAATTTAATATATATATTTGAATTGATGGTTAAAGATGGTTTGAGTTTATAAAAATATATATGAAGAAATGCAAAACAATAAGCATTAAGAGTTAGAGATAAAATTTAAGTTAGAAATTGAAATAGGGATATATATATATATATATATATATATATCTATATATAAGATGAATGATAAAATATAAGGTAAAACATATTAAACAAATTCTAACATCAAATTAAATATAGAACTTCATTTATATTTCAAAGTAACAAGACCAAAACAAATAAAATATATTCAAGTGTGCAAATAAAAGAAAAGGAATATCATATATATATATGAGCTAACTTATAAAGCAAGACAAAGCAATTAATGCTTGGATCCTTAGCCACCGAATTATAGAAACCATCAGCCACCATAACAAAGAAGAAAGATACAAATCAAAATAGAATAAGCATAAATTGTACATGGCAATTAATGTAGCCACCACAAATATTATCATCAGCCCCCAACTTCTGCGTAGTCAATACAAAAGAAAAAAAAAACTCTGAATTGTGGTACAAAACATTTATCAACATGTTGTACAAAATGATATCACCAGTAAACTCTTCTTTTTGTCAAGCTCCTCATTTCAGTTCGTTCCTATAAGCTGAGCACCTCTAAAAAGAATGCCATTGCAAAGCTTAAACAAACCTCAGTCTTAAGCAAAGCAAGTTCCAGATCTTTAAAACAAAAGCATTTCAAAGATTTGGAAAAAAAAAACAAAGCAGCTCAAAGCCTGAAAACAAAAACAAATCAAAGTTCAAGTCCAAACCTTGAAGCTACAGATCATCTTAAAAACAAAGTATTTCAGTTTCAAATTGAGGGGAAATCAAGCTCAAGGATTAAATCTATTTCTGGTCTTCAAGTTACAGAAGAAGAAAAATATAGAAAACATCACTTTATATTCAAGTTCAAAGCAAAACAGGATCTTCTCTGTTTCAAAACTTTTCAAGGTGAGTAAACGAAATTTTCAAGACTTAAGTTTAATGAAATCTGTGCGTATGATTCATTGATAATAGTATGTTTACATATGTATTTGGTTATATAGTTCTATGTTCATATATAGGTGTTCTGTAAAGTTTGAATATACTTTTTTTTGTTACAGAGGTAAGTAGATAATCAAAATACAAAATATCTTCATTCAATCATTTATAGGCTTACGTTTTAAAAACAAAATAAGTTGTTTGAACATGGAACAAGCTATAAAAATTTGTTTAGACATGTTAGTAAAGTATATTAACTGAAAATTGGATTTTTTGAGCAACAGATAAATTTTATGTTGGATTCAAGTATTTTGAATTGCTAATTCAATTACATGGCTTGAATCTACACACAAAAGTAAGATTTTTAAAACAAAAATGGGAATTTTTAGATAAGTGTATAAGGTGCAGTTCTGAGATGAACCAAAAATGCTTCTTTATCAATCTCTGGTGATCAAATTAATTTTAGATGTTGAATTTCGTTTTGAAGATAGCTTGATGATTCACGAAGACAAGAAAAATAAAAAAAAATTATCTAATGTATGAATTGTTGGGACGAAGCAATTTTAGGGTTTAAGGAGTTCTGGTATGGCCTGGGAACGCGATCGATTTGGAGATTGGGGACGCGACCGAGTTCTTCGATTTTGGGTAGGAAGGAAGAGGAATGGATGTGCTTTCGATTGTGATTGGTGGCAGGTGAGGCAGTTGTCACGATTGTCGGCGGCGAGGCGTTTCAGTTGATTGGGATGGAGTGCCTGGGGGATCGAACTGCTCGATTTCGAGTTCGTGACTAGTTCCTTGTTCTGGGTGGTGAGTTCGTCTGAGGAGGTGTTCGACGACGTGGCGAGGGTCGGAGCGTTGATCTCTGGTGGCCAGAGTAGATGTGCACGTGCACGTGTGCACGGTGATGTATGGGTTCGTTCGTTTGGGGAAGATGATGTCGACTCGAAGTAGGCTTCGGGGATTTGGGGGTTTTACTCGGGTGCGAACTCGAGTAGAAAACAGGGGAGACTCGGGGTTTGTTTAAGTGCAGCAGTTATAAAAGTTAATAACTTTGTTTTTTACAAGTCTTAAACACTGCAACTTAATAAAGGTTTTATTATTTAAGTCAAGGATTTAATACAAGAATTAATTATTGTCGTAAATACTTTAACAATGTTTTTAAAACGCATAATTATTATTAAGCAATTAATTTAAGTATAAAGGTTAATTAACAGTAAAATTGTAGTTAATGATGATTTGATTTCCAAAAGTTTAAGAGGAGCTTTAAGATGTTGATTAAAATAAATAATTAATTGAATTATTTTAGAAAGTATTTAAGAATAATTACTTTATAATTGTAAGTAAAGATAAATTAATGATGAAGTGATTTATAAATTATAATTAACTACTTGAGTTAATTAATGTATGACTCATAGTTAACTAAATTAATTATTTGTTAATAAATCAAAGGATTAATTAATAATTATGATTAATTAAGATTTAATAATTAAAGATCAATTAATTCATTTAATTAAGAATAATTAGTTAATGATTAAGGGTTAACCAATAAATTTGAAAGAAAGATTTTCAAATAATTTGTAATTAAATTACGATAATTAACCCGGATTATTAAATTGATACATCTGATTTAAATTAATCAGTTGATTAATAAATTCACTTGTGAATGTTTGGATTCTATTGGATGATTTGATTGTTTGATATCCCTGATATATGATGCTTTGTGATACGTCCTGATTTATGTCGTGATCTGTGATTCCTGTTTCTGTGATATATTACTATATGAATATGAAAACCCCTTGACCCGTAAACGACATTTGAATTTCGATGCGACAGGGAGTCGGATTCCAGTTGGTTATCCAAAACCCACATCGAATTATAATTGTGAATCTTTGTGACCGATAAGTTTATTATATCGGTGATTTGTGAATGAAGATAAGCGTTATCGGTTATACCGCTTATCGATATATCCGTGATGATTGATGTTGCACTATTGTGTGAAACCCCTGGACTACACTTATACACACACAAATATGGATTTCACGTGGAAATCGGTTAAGTCACAAATAATGTAAATTTGATGTTTTTGAAATTGAAATTTTAATTTCAATTGATTTTGAAATTGGAAATTGGGGTTTAAAGTGAAAAGCTTTTGAAATGGGATTTCAAAGATAAAAGTTATTTCGAATAACTTAATCGAGTTTTGAAAATTTAAATAATTTGATTTAAATTTGAATTCAAGTTTGAAATTGAATTCTACGATTTGAAGCTAAGGATTAAGATGCTGTACAAGTTATATATGGGTTAAACCATTTTAAATGTATTGATTTGGGAATTTGAATTTAATTCAAGGGTTTTAACTCGTGTAAATATAACTGGATTTTTATGAAACGAAACTATTTGTTTTAAAATAGTAAAGGCTTTCACAAAAGTAATGAACTTCCAATTTGTGTTGAAAGAATTTCAAGTTTGAAATGGAATTGAAATGTTTTGAAATTTATGAAATGAGTCTTTGATTTCAAAGACCGGACGAGTTAATCCAACTTGAAATGGAATTGTTTTAAAAGCTATAAGTTAAATCTTGACTTAAAGATTTAACGAGTTAATCCAAGTGAAATGGAAATTGTTTTGAAATCCATGAATGAATCTTTGGGAATGGGGTTAACTTTGTGAATTGAATCTTTTTGTTTAAAAGATTAAAAGTGTGGAAATTGTTTAAACCATTAAAGGTTTTTGAAATGAATCTTTTTGTTTAAAAGATTGGAAATGGTAATTTGTTTTACCATTCGAATGAAAAGTTTTGGGCTTTAAGCTGTGATTTAACTGAGACCCCAGTATCCATATGATTTTTAATTGCGCTCGTTATTCGGTTTAGCCGGGAGAGGACCTTTGTGTCGTATAACCCATTCCGAATAATGATACGACGTATATGGATAGCATTTGAAGACCGGTGGTGAAGACCGGATATTTTTGAAAACGGAAGGATTACCGTCGAGTTACTCTGCATCGGCTGATCCCCGATATAGAGGTTTTATCATCCTTAGTGACGGGAAGTCCGGACGTGATTGGAAATTATCCGGAATTGCAAGGGCTTCGTGAGAAGTGCCTTCGGTTCTGTTCGATCCCGGAATAGACTTGTATGGATACATGTCTGACATTACACTTTGAGATATAAAGCCGATTTCTTTCAAATACATTTCTGTTGGTGGCGGAGAATTTATTCTCTTAGCTTAACACCCTTCTCTGAGACGTACGAGCTCAGAGGTTATGTAGTTGAAATTTATCAGCGATATATCCCAATTTGGTAATGTGGCATGCTAAGTGCTGCTGTGAAATGATCAGTGTTTGATCATGTGCGATATGATCATTTGTTTGATCTTATATCTTTGTGATCATAGGTTGATCATTTGTTTGACCCGAAGCATGGCTTTGTAACAAAGCGTAGCTTTGTGGACGAGACTTCGTCAGGGCCTCACAACCCGGAAATGGTCGAAACAGGAATGTTGCGGCAAGGTTATGAGGGTCGCGCCCTTTAGGGTATGTCATTTCCTTCTGGAAAGGGGTGGTATCATGGTATGGAGCCCAGATACTTACTCATGTGGATACACTTTATTATGTGTGATGTTGGTTTAGAGGCGCCTCGGATAAAGGTCCCAAAGGACCGGGGGGTGGCATATTCGTGAGTTACCTGTTACAGGGGTAACCCGGCCTTGTTTGCAGAGAGCAGTTTGTCTCTCGGGACGTCCCGCCAGAGGCGATCCCATGCGGCGGAAAGGAAGTTCCTTAGCCTGACCATTTGTTGGAAATCCATTTCTCCAATACGGAACTTGTACGGTTTTAGTTGTAGAACCTACCATCTAATATGCTAGCTATAGTAGGCATAGTATAATGGTACCTATGCTAGCTAAGATTAATATTATACTTTCAAATTGTTTTCCACTATGCACTAATAATAATAACCAATGATTTTGTGTAGTAAGCATATTTGACTATCATAAGAAGCAATCTCCTCCAAGTCTGCGTTTGCATTGTGTGTGTGGTGGGAGGTCTTATGGTAGTTTCATTTTCCAAAAGCATTGCGGATTTCAATGTTTAAAACCTTTTGTGTTTGTTTAAAGATAAACTGTTTTTGTTGCTCACACTAGTCCCATGACTGATCCGGAGTTTATTGTTCCCTTCCTAAACTCTGGGTGCTCATAATTTTCCACACGAGCAGTCTAGAGTTGGGTTTCTTTTCAGATATTCAGGTTTAGTAGATTATCTGGAGCTAGTTCATTCATCGGAGTTGCTTATCTTGGAGTTGTGGATTCATTTTTGTCTGAAGATCATTTTGGAGTTATCACTTCTATTGATATTGTTCCGCTGCTGATGTTATCGTATTCTTTTCCGCTGCTATTTGTTGTATCATATCTCTGATGTATATTGATATTCATTGTATCATTCTGTTGTATCAGATATTGTATATCAATGTATTATTCATTTCTTCCGCTGTGTTATTTACTTAACTGTGTTATAAGCTCCGGCGAATCGGATTTGAACGGTCGAATCTACGGCATTCTAGTACAATGTGAAGTACGGATGTTGATTTTCGAGCGGGCAAAACCCGAGACGTTACAATAAGCAAGAAAAAAAATAAAACAAAGCAAAAGTATGAAACCAAAACCAGACAAGTAGAACTTTATATGTGAACAATTGGAAATGCAAAGCAAAAGAAAGCACAAATATCATAAGTAGGAACATAAAGTACACTTACACAAAATAAATAAGTATGTACATGAAACATAAAGGACAAGCATTTAATACCCAAGCACAAAAAATCTTCTCAGCCGAAAATATGTTGAAACCATATAAGTAAACTAAGAAAAATCTCTGATTTCTTTTGTACAAAACAATATTACCTGTACAAGTTCTATCACCACTAAACCCAATTAATTTATATCAGCCTTCTACATTTTATTCTCGTCCATTCCAAGCTATGAAAAATCTGAAGTAAATATTCTTCAAAACTTAAACTTTAAAACTCAAACAATAAAACAACAATACAACTTCAAAACAAATCAGAAAATCAAAAGGGCAGAGCTACTCAAAGCAATGATCAGTTTTCAAATGCAAAGCCTGTTTCAAAGAAAAATCAAAACAACATACTTTGTTATTCTTTCTTCTCTAGAAGACAGGTGAGTAACATATTTTTTTAAATATAACCTAAGTTTAGATAAAGCATGTTTTCCTCTGTGATGATATATATTTTGTATATATGTATGTTGTGCCAAGTCTATGTGTATCTGTTTCTGTGATACCCTGTATCTGTGTTATGTTTTTGTAGATATGAAACAAACCTCCATCTCATGATCTAACCTCTGTTTGAACTTAAGATGTAAATAAAAACTATTGGTTTGGTTGTCATCTAAGTGTTAAAAATATGTTAAAGCTAAAACAACCTATAATTACCTCTGGTAACTCAAGAAAACTAAGTATAACTTTAAATATGTTTAAACAAAATTTCTTGTTTAAGTATTCAGGAGGGTAGAGTGAAAATACATACTAAAATAGAATTTTTAAAGCAAGATTTAGAATTTTTAGAGCTTGGGTTGAAGAGCAGTTTTCGTTTCACTGTTTTGAGCTTTTTGGGGTGCCGTGGGTTAACTCGTCGACTGGAGACGTCGTGGTTTGGTCGAGAGGTAGAGGAGCGATGGGGGAACTTGGGAAAAATAGTGGACTGGTCGGCAGGTCAACGTGGTGGCGGCGAGAAGCGTTTAAAATATGGTGACCTAGTTTTTGAGTGCTGTGATGTTTCGTCTCGTTCGAAGCAATGAAACGATCGAGTGTTTCGAGCTTCTGGGGTTGGATACAGGGGAGGTAGATGAGTTCGCGGCCGGAGTTGGGTAGCCGCTGGTGGTCGGAGCGTGGAGCAAACGGTGATGACAGGTTTTGGTTTGAGGTTGGGTTACTGGTTCCAGGTTGGCTCGTACGTTCGCATTTCGATTTCGAATCGATGATGGTGGGTGGTTGCTCGAGTAGGGATGTTTGGGCGATGGGTGGTTCAGGAAGATCATCAGAGATGATCGGCGAAGTTCATCGCCGCAGTACACGTGCACGTGCACGTTTCCTTGGCTCCGTTTTTTCTTTGGGAAGGCAAGATGTTTCACTTGGGTTTTGCTCGAGTTAATCGAGTGTGTTACTCGAAGTAAAGGTGGGAATGACTCGAAGCTGTTTTGTTCGATTCGAGTATGATGTTCCAGGCTTTTGTAAAAATATAGCCTGGCAGTTTTTTTTGATTTCAAAATACAATATAAAATCTGAAACAAACTTTAAACCCAGTTTAAATTAAGATTTTAAAACTAAATCCAATTTGAGATTTGAATCTTAGGTTTTGAAATTAAACAAGGTTTATAACTTTAAAATGATGTAAATAAGTAAGAGTAAAGCCTACTCTAATGATTTGAAATTTAAGGAGAAATTTTGTTAAAAATCCTTAAGTTTGAATTTAATGAGTTGGATTCATTAAATTGATAAGTTAATTAAAATGGACGGATAAAATTAATTAATAATTGGATTAATTAAGTAATTATAAGATTAAACCAATTACTAAAGGTTTAAGTTAATTATTAGTTAGGAAAAATTAAATTGTGATTAAAGATCATTAGTTTGAATAGATTAGATTTTAAACTAATGGTTAAATATTAATTAATTAAGAAAATTTAAGGTTAAATAATTTGTAATTAAATTACGATAATTAACCCGGATTAATAAATTGATACATCCGATTTAAATTAATCAGTTGATAAATAAATTCACTTGTGAGTGTTTAGATTCTATTGAATGTTAAATTGTTTGATATTTCCTGATATATGATGCTTTGTGATACATCCTGATTTATGTTGTGATCTGTAGTTTACTTATCTGTGACCTTTATATATCTATGATCTGTGAATGAACGATAAGCGTTGTTCTTATACCGCTTATCGAATTATATTTCTGTATTCTGATATGTGATGATTCATTGTGTTGCACTATTGTGTGAAACCCCTGGACTACACTTTTACACACACAAATATGGATTTCACGTGGAAATCGGTTAAGTCACAGATAATTTAAATTTGATGTTTTTGAAATTGGAATTTTAATTTCAATTGATTTTGAAATTGGAAATTTGGGTTTAAAGTGAAAAGATTTTGAAATGAAATTGCAAAGATAAAAGTTATTTTGAATAACTTAATCGAGTTATGAAAATTTAAATAATTTGATTTAAATTTGAATTCAAGTTTGAAGTTGAATCCTATGATTTGAAACTAGGGATTGAAAATGTTATAAATGCGTTTATCTAAATTTAAACCATTTAAAAATGTAATTTTGAGAATTTGGATTTAACCCAAAGACTTTAACTCGTATGAATGAATCAGATTTTCTGAAATGAAACTGTTGTTTAAAAAGAATAAAAGCTTTCAGATAAGAAATGAAATTCCAGTTTAATTAAGGGAATTTCAAGATTGAATTGAAAAATGGGTTTTCCAAGTTATGAATGAATTCTTTTTGAAAGCTATGAATTGAATCTGTTTATTTTTAACAGATTTAAAAATAATGATTGGTTTAAATCATTTGAAATGGGATTGTTTTGAAAGCTATAAGTTAAATCTTGATTTAAAGATTTAACGAGTTAATCAAATTGAAATGGAAATTAATTTGGAAAATCTGTGAATGAATCTTTTGTTTAAAAGATTAAAGTGTGGAAACTGTTTAAACCGTAAAGGTTGAATCTTTTTGTTTAAAGATTTAAAAATGTTCATTTGTCTTAAATCAGTTGAAAAGAAAGTTGGGTTTAAGTTGTGACTTAATTGAAATCCCAATATCCATATGTTTTTAAATATTTCGCTCACTATTCGGTTTAGCCGGGAGAGGACCTTTGGGTCGTATAACCCATTCCGAATATGTGATACGTCGTATATGGATAGCATTTGAAAACCGGTGTTGAAGACCGGATATTTTTGAAAACGGAAGGATTACCGTCGAGTTACTCTGCATCGGCTGATCCCCGATATAGAGGTTTTATCATCCTTAGTGACGGGAAGTCCGGACGTGATTGGAAATTATCCGGAATTGCAAGGGCTTCGTGAGAAGTGCCTTCGGTTCTGTTCGAACCCGGAACAGACTTGTATGGATTGTATGTCTGACATTACACTTTGAGATATAAAGCTGATTTCTTTCAAATACATATTTGTTTGGTGGCGGAGAATTTATTCTCTTAGCTTAACACCCTTCTCTGAGACGTACGAGCTCAGAGGTTATGTAGTTGAAATTTATCAGCGATATATTCCCAATTTGGTAATGTGGCATGCTGAGTGTTGCTGTGTGATGATCAGTGTTTGATCATTTGCGATATGATCATTTGTTTGATCTTATATCTTTGTGATCATAGGTTGATCATTTGTTTGACCCGAAGCATGGCTTTGTGAACAAAGCGTAGCTTTGTGGACGAGACTTCGTCAGGACCTCACAACCCGGAAATGGTCGAAACAGGAATGTTGCGGCAAGGTTATGAGGGTCGCGCCCTTTAGGGTATGTCATTTCCTTCTGGAAAGGGGTGGTATCATGGTATGGAGCCCAGATACTTACTCATGTGGATACACTTTATTATGTGTGATGTTGGTTTAGAGGCACCTCGGATAAAGGTCCCAAAGGACCGGGAGGTGGCATATTCGTGAGTTACCTGTTACAGGGGTAACCCGGCCTTGTTTTGCAGAGAGCAGTTTGTTTCTCGGGACGTCCCGCCAGAGGCGATCCCATGCGGCGGAAGGAAGTTCCTTAGCCTGACCATTTGTTGGAAATCCAAAGAAACAATACGCGACGTGTACGGTTTTAGTTGTATTACCTGCTATGGAATGTGGCGGTAACCTGCTATTGAACATGGTAGCTATAGTAGGCATACGATACTGGTCGTATGTTGGCTAAGATTAATATTATACTTTCGAAATGTTTTTCTACACTATGCACTAATGATAATATCCAATGATTTGCGTAGTAAGCATGTTTGACTATCATAAGAAGAAATCTCCTCCAATTCTGCGTTTGCATTGTGTGTGTGGCGGGAGGTCTTATGGTAGTTTCATTTTCCAAAAGCATTGCGGATTTCAATGTTTAAAACCTTTTGTGTTTGTTTAAAGATAAACTGTTTTTGTTGCTCACACCAGTCCCATGACTGATCCGGAGTTTATTGTTCCCTTCCTAAACTCTGGGTGCCCACTATTTTCCACACGGGCAGTCTAGAGTTGGGTTTTCTCAGATATTCAGGTTTAGTAGATTATCTGGAGCTAGTTCATTCATCGGAGTTGCTTATCTTGGAGTTGTGGATTCATTCTTGTCTGAAGATCATTTTGGAGTTATCATTTCTATTGATATTGTTCCGCTGCTGTTGTTATCTATTTTTCTTTTCCGCTGCTATTTCTTGTATCATATCTCTGATGTATATTGATATTCATTGGATCACCCTGTTGTATCAGATATTATATATCAATGTATTATTCTTTTCTTTCGCCGTGTTATTTACTTAATTGTGTTATAGCTCCGGCGAATCGGATTTGAACGGTCGAATCTGCGGCATTCTAGTACAATGTGAAGTACGGATGTTGATTTTCGAGCGGGCAAAACCCGATACGTTACATCCGTGCATTCAAAAGGGATTGCTGCCAAACCACCTCGTCTTCGACGATCTTGACCGTTGGATGCGTAGATCGTGCCACCCTCTACCAAATCCCAGTTGGAAGTTTCTTCGATCGAAGCACTGATGGTGAGAAAATCGAAGGGGAAGGATAAGAGATTTATGCTATCAATTATAATAAACGGCGGCCATGAGATATAAGCTAGGGTTTGCTGTGTGAACGCGTATATATACACGTATAACGAATTATTTTAATATTATTTTAAATTTTAACAGCTTTTTCAAACGAACTCAAAACAAGATGTGCCGCCAGGCGTTTATAATGTTTTACCTGCATTCCGAACACAATGGAACGTGTTTCGGAGGCTAATTTGATCGTATGGAGAAGATAGCTTTCTAAATCGAATTAAAATATTGAATCTTCGATATTAATTTCAATTTGTTTCTAACCCGTACGACCAAAGGATAACTCCAAACGCTCCGAAATTTGAAATCCGATAATAATACACTATTACGGATCCAATGGAACTAGTTTCGTCGAATTCCGAGACTGTGCCTCGGAAGGCTATTTTTACCCGTCGATTATAATATAAAATTTTCAATTTCCAATTATTCAGTTTTAAATCCAATTTTAAATGTTAACAATCATCATTGTTGTTTAAATAAACTTTACATCAACTTCCGGTTTTATTTTCAATCATATTATATTCATAATTCAATTATTCAAATATTTGCGAATTTAAATTTTAAAATTTTTTGATTATCCAAAATTCACCATCTTGAAATATTTGAAAATGAACTTATAAAATTTAACTTAAAAAATGAATTCAAATTATAGAACAACTATTTCCATTATACAGTTATTCAACTCCCGTTATTCAATTATTCGGTTAATTTCAAATATTGAATTTAAACAATTTAATTGCTCAATATTCAACAAATTCCAATATTGGATTTTAAATGAATTTTACTTATCAATACATTACTTTATTTACATCTATTAAATTCAGCATTATTATTCAACTTCAGTTATTGATTATAAACCTAGCTAATATATATAATTTCATTTATTGCAATTGGTTTCCAAATTAAATTCGACTAACTAAATAAACAAGTAAGTTTTAATAATTATCACCATTTACTTTTAAATCACACTTATAAGTTTATTATTTACAAACAAGTGTCTCAATTACCTATATAATACCAATTTGATTCGCACAACGATTTCATTTATTATTCTAGTACGTTGTTAGCGTTATAAAACACTCACCTTGAGTTAACGTGGCCAATCGTTCAAATTTTAAATTAAATCGAGCGTATTCGATTTAACCAAAAATTTTAACGAGCTCGAAACAGTCCCGGGTTTGCACTGCAGCGCAGCTCTCATCTCTATGATTCCAACGTCGCCAGTTCCGTCCGATTCTGACAACGTATGAAGGAGTTATACAATTTCAAATATTTCATATTATATACTATAATTAATATACAATTTCTTTTTTTTTTCTTTTTTTCAAAAAAAAAATAACCTAAATCTGGCCGTCCATATTCAGATTTGAGATCAAGGGCCGACTTCACCTTCTTCTCCATATGATCATGCTCCAGCAAAAACACGAACCCACTCGAACGCGCCCTATAATCGAACCCCACTCCTCCACGTTGCTCGAGAAGTTGATCAGTAACCACCAAACAATGCGTCACAGCCACCTCCACCAATGCATAGAAAGTCACGAAGCTCGGCTCCACCACGGTCACCCGCGGCACACTTGAATTCCGTGCTTTCAAAAGGGATTGCTGCAAAACCACCTCGTCTTCGACGATCTTGACCGTTGGATGCGTAGATCGTGCCGCCCTCTACCAAATCCCAGTTGGAAGTTTCTTCGATCGAAGCACTGATGGTGAGAAAATCGAAGGGGAAGGATAAGAGATTTATGCTATCAATTATAATAAACGGCGGCCACGAGATATAAGCTAGGGTTTGCTGTGTGAACGCGTATATATACGCGTATAACGAATTATTTTAATATTATTTTAAATTTTAACAGCTTTTTCAAATGTACTCAAAACAAGACATGCCGCCAGGCGTTTATAATGTTTTACCTGCATTCCGAACACAATGGAACGTGTTTAGGAGGCTAATTTGATCGTATGGAGAAGATAGCTTTCTGAATCGAATTAAAATATTGAATCTTCGATATTAATTTCAATGCGTTTCTAACCCGTACGACCAAAGGATAACTCCAAACGCTCCGAAATTTGAAATCCGATAATAATACACTATTATGGATCCAATGGAACTAGTTTCGTCGAATTCCGAGACTGTGCCTCGGAAGGCTATTTTTACCCGTCGATTATAATATAAAATTTTCAATTTCCAATTATTCAGTTTTAAATCCAATTTTAAATGTTAACAATCATCATTGTTGTTTAAATAAACTTTACATCAACTTCCGGTTTTATTTTCAATCATTTTATATTCATAATTCAATTATTCAAATATTTGCAAATTTAAATTTTAAAATTTTTTGATTATCCAAAATTCACCATCTTGAAATATTTGAAAATCAACTTATAAAATTTAACTTTAAAAACGAATTCAAATTATAGAACAACTATTTCCATTATACAGTTATTCAACTCCCGTTATTCAATTATTCGGTTAATTTCAAATATTGAATTTAAACAATTTAATTGCTCAATATTCAACAAATTCCAATATTGGATTTTAAATGAATTTTACTTATCAACCCATTACTTTATTTACATCTATTAAATTCAGCATTATTATTCAAATTCAGTTATTGATTATAAACCTAGCTAATATATATAATTTCATTTATTGCAATTGGTTTCCAAATTAAATTCGACTAACTAAATAAACAAGTAAGTTTTAATAATTATCACCATTTACTTTTAAATCACACTTATAAGTTTATTATTTACAAACAAGTGTCTCAATTACCTATATAATACCAATTTGATCCGCACAACAATTTCATTTATTATTCTAGTACGTTGTGAGCGTTATAAAACACTCACCTTGAGTTTACGTGGCCAATCGTTCAAATATTAAATTAAATCGAGCGCATTCGATTTAACCAAAAAATTTAACGAGCTCGAAACAGTCCCGGGTTTGCACTGCACCTCAGCTCTCATCTCTGTGATTCCAACGTCGCCAGTTCCGTCCGATTCTGACAACGTATGAAGGAGTTATACAATTTCAAAGATTTCATATTATATACTATAATTAATATACAATTTCTTTTTTTTTCTTTTTTTAAAAAAAAACAACCTAAATCTGGCCGTCCATATTCAGATTTGAGATCAAGGGCCGACTTCACCTTCTTCTCCATACGATCGTACTCCAGCAAAAACACGAACCCACTCGAACGCGCCTTATAATCGAACCCCACTCCTCCACGTTGCTCGAGAAGTTGATCGATAACCACCAAACAATGCGTCACAGCCACCTCCACAATTGCATAGAAAGTCACGAAGCTCGGCTCCACCACGGTCACCCGCGGCACACTTGAATTCCGTGCATTCAAAAGGAATTGCCGCCAAACCACCTCGTCTTCGACGATCTTAACCGTTGGATGCGTAGATCGTGCCACCCTCTACCAAATCCCAGTTGGAAGTTTCTTCGATCGAAGCACTGATGGTGAGAAAATAGAAGGGGAAGGATAAGAAATTTCGGCCATCAATTATAATAAACGGCGGCCACGAGATATAAGCTAGGGTTTGCTGTGTGAACGCGTATATATACGCGTATAACGAATTATTTTAATATTATTTTAAATTTTAACAGCTTTTTCAAACGAACTCCAAAGACATGCCGCCAGGCATTTATAATGTTTTACCTACATTCCAAACACAATGGAACGTGTTTCGGAGGCTAATTTGATCGTATGGAGAAGATAGCTTTTTGAATCGAATTAAAATATTGAATCTTCTATATTAATTTCAATGCGTTTCTAACCCGTACGACCAAACGATAACTCCAAACGCTCCGAAATTTGAAATCCGATAATAATACACTATTACGGATCCAATGGAACTAGTTTCGTCGAATTCCGAGACTGTGCCTTGAAAGGCTATTTTTACCCGTCGATTATAATATAAAATTTTCAATTTCCAATTACTTAGTTTTAAATCCAATTTTAAATGTTAACAATCTTCATTGTTGTTTAAATAAACTTTACATCAACTTCCGGTTTTATTTTCGATCATATTATATTCAAAATTAAATTATTCAAATATTTTCAAATTTAAATTTTAAAATTTTTGATTATCCAAAATTCAACATCTTGAAATATTTGAAAATGAACTTATAAAATTTAACTTTAAAAACGAATTCAAATTATAGAACAACTATTTCCATTATACAGTTATTCAACTCCTGTTATTCAATTATTCGGTTAATTTCAAATATTGAATTTAAACAATTTAATTGTTCAATATTCAACAAAATCCAATATTGGATCTTAAATGAATTTTACTTATCAATCCATTACTTTATTTTCATCTATTAAATTCAGCATTATTATTCAACTTAAGTTATTGCTTATAAACCCAGCTAATATGTATAATTTCATTTCAATTACAATCGGTTTCCAAATTAAATTCGACTGACTAAATAAACAAGTAAGTTATAATAATTATCACCATTTACTTTTAAATCACACTTATAAGTTTATTATTTACAAACAAGTGTCTCAATTACCTATATAATACCAATTTGATTCCCTTCATAACCAAGTTATAACATTTAAGTTATTTCAATTGATTGGAATTTCATTCAATTCATTAATAATTAATTTAGATAAATATTGTTGCAATTCATTCTAGTTATTATTATCATAAATAAATTACAAATTTTTAATTCTTCCAACATTAAACCATGAAATCTTATTAAATTAACTATTTTAATTATCGAAAATTTATGGGTCGTTCCACTCTCCCCCACTCAAAACTTTTCGTCCTCGAAAAGGAAAAAGAGTGGAAAAGGAACTATGTAAAGAATTCAACATTTGATATATTTTATTCAAAACTATCAATTTATCAAACAATGAAATTTGCTTTTAAAAAGTCGTTATTACACTTCCACTACGCTACTCTGATTGGCTTACGAAATTTACAAATTAGATATCCAAACAAGTTATAAAATATTAAAACTTGAAAAAAAAATTCTAACACCCGGATCTACGGAAAATTTCGGTGGAGTCTCCTTTGCGCGGCTCAATCGGTACAGCTACAAAACGCCTCTACGGGCCCCAAACCATCAAACGAAAACAAAAGCCAAGTGTCTCAATCAAAAATCACCAAATCCAATGACAAATAAACATGTACCTTTTTGTCGGGCAATCCAAATTTCCTTGATTTTAAATACCTACATCTTATTTATCAATGATACCCAATCATATAATTTAAAAACATTTTATAATTTGCATTTTCATTTTTCAATATTAGCTTTACTTAAACCAGTACGAAGTACATATATCATCCGTACGCAATATCAAATCTGATCACTCATTCGATCACACAATTTCACTTCCAAACTAGTATCGTTTACACGACTCTCTTGTGCGGACTCAAATTTAGTTCCTTGATCGGAAACTATTATTCTCCTTGCATAGCCATATACTATGATAGAGAATTCCAGAATCAAATCAAAAATCCATATCCAGGGTTCATCGTCGAGAATCGCGTGAAAAATCCTAACTTGGATCGATATAAATTATCTTGAAATTATGTGCTCGAATCTGAATCAAATCGTTGTGCGAATAAAATAATATACATACAACTTACGTATTAATTTTCAATAGATTCCTATACAATTTGCCTAAATTATTTACCTGCCTTCATTTCATTTATTGTTCACAATCCATTATTCAACTCCCTTATTTGGTTAGTATATCCATTTCTTTACATAGCATATTCTTTTATACTAACATTTCTTATACATCACTCATAGAATTTGCTTACTCAAGTTCATTTTAACCTTTTATAAATTTAATTAAATTCAATTTCATTTTCCAAATGATTCTTAACTATACCAAATTTCTTTGTTTACATTTACTTCATTTTCATAATTTTAGTTAATAACAAATTTATTTGTGGAACCTTTTATTAACCATCACTTTAGTTTATTAATCATCCTATAAAATTCATATATAAGAAGTTGGACTTTATCTAAGTTTATAATTACCTCAAAAACTACAAATTTCAATTTCACAATTTCTTTGCAAATTTATATTCAATTCTGTAACAAATTTACAAAGATATTATTTTGATTCATTTGTCTGATTTCTTAAGTTCACTTACTTATTCCATTTAGCCATTCATCATTTCACATTATACTTAAGTATATAACATTTTTATCATAATCAAATTTCCATTTATATACATTTTAATTACTTTTAAGTTTTGCTTGCTTATATATTTCAATTACTTTTAGGTTTTGCTTACTAGTATTATATCTCATTACATATCTAAATTATCTTTTAACTTTTTACATTTGGTAAGTCATATTATATGTTATTAGAATGAAATTTGATACCATACAAATATATAGGATTCATTTTACTTAATTAGACTGTTCATAATTTTAAGTTGTTTAAATTTTCTTTACTTTCAATTTTAAGAGTTACACTTCAGCTCTAAAGTTTCTTAAAATATTAAGCTTAGGATTTTTTTTATCCTCTTATTATATAAGTTCTGGTTATTCATATTTCATTCAGATAATTTGAAAAATTATTAATTAACAGAACTTAGAAATTTAAATTGCCTAGTATTTTTCAAATCATTTGAAATAAATTTATACATTTATATCTTATATATATCAAATCATATCTTTGGAGTTTAAACCAAAATGCATTGTTAACCCTCTTTGGTTTGCGAACTAGCTACAGAAAGGACTAAGCGACCTAAGGAGGTTAACGACCTAACTACAGAGACGACTTAACGACCTAAGGGGTTAGCGACCTAACGGCTCCAGAACCCACCGACCTAAAGAAGCTAACGACTTAAGGAGTTCACGACCTAACGACCTAGCAGTCTCAATGACCTAACGGCATAATGGTCTTAGCAACCTAACGGCATAATGGTCTTCGCAACCTAACGACTTAAGAGGATTAGCGACCTAAAGGCTTCTGTAACTCCACGATCTAGCAATGTAACGACCTAGCGAGCTAAAACAGAGAAAAGATACACGACCTGCTATAGGTCGCATACGACCTACTAATTCGCTCAGAAGAAACAAGATCAAACGAAGCGATCCCCTAGGTCGCTGCCGACCTACGACCTAACTTAGGTCGTCCACGACCTAAGACTTGGAGATTAAAATCACGCCCAGAATCACCCCTATAAATACAGCCCTAACTCCAGCAATAAAAGGACTTTTGGATCATTCTCTGAAGCGCCGATACTCTGCCGCTTTCTCAACTGAATCAACACTTGAAGAACTCCAACACCAAAGACACTACAACAAGCTTCGAAAGAGATCTCCCACATCCGACATGGATTCGACAAGTCTCATCATCAAAGTTTGAGCTACTAGTCTGAAGTGTTTTTGTGATCAAAGTGAATTGTATTTGAAGTGCATTGTGTCAAATTGTAACCAAATCAGCAATAAAAGTATACAAAGTGGACGTAGGCTTAATTACGAGCCGAACCACTATAAAATCGTTGTCTTTTACTGTTTTTTGCTATTTTCTGCTTATACTCTGTTCCCGTACCAACGAGTGGTGCTTTCACATTATTACTCTACTTACTATGGTGTTAGCGTTCAATTTTTAGCGTTAACATTTTGGTGCTTTCACTGAGAACCCAACTCAGGAATATTGTCATCATTGCTTCACGAGAGTTTGTGGAAAAAGTTTCTTTCAAAACCAGAAGTTTGTCGGAAATAATGGCTCCCGGAAGAAAACGCAAGTCTACCAGATCCGTCAACACTCATGATAACACTGCTACTTCTCCTTCATCAAGTCAAGCAGCTCCGAGCATTGGAGTGACACGAGCGGAGTTAGATGCTGCAGTGTCTGGGTTATATCAGCAAATTGAAACCCAAAACACCTTGATGCTAGAAAGGTTGAATACTATGTTTGGAGCTAATCGTCAACCAGCGAACAATAAGGAAAATTTTGCTGATGCCGTTCACAACTCCGAAGGGAGATACATTCCTCAAAGGGCAGCTGGCACTGCCGAAGGGACACCTCCCCAAGCCGGAGTGACATGGCCTCAACCAACTCTCCACGAACATTTGTTTAAGCAAACTTCCGAGAAAACGACTGACGATTGCCCCGCAGAGCCTCTGAACAACGGGGAATACCTCTCGGAAATGATAAGACAAATCATGAAAGAGAGCATGTAGAGAAACGAAGATGAGAATGACTGGGGGTTCGCTCCAAGTAAAACTCCGTTCACTGAGAAAATTCTAAAAGCTGAATTTCCAAGAAAGTTTGTTCCTCCTACCATTCCAGCTTACCGAGGAACAAGCGATCCCAATCAATTTCTGTACAAATACGACTGGCACATGACGGGTGCTAGGGCAATGGATGAAATTAAATGCCGGTACTTTTCGGTGTACTTGGAAGGGGTGGCACTACTCTGGTTTACAAAGCTGCCTGCCCGATCTGTATACCAGTTCTCCGATTTAACTCGAAAGTTTAAAGAGCAATTCAGACTGTTCGCTTCAAAGGCGAAAGACATAATGTCATTGTCTAGCCTTGAGCAAAATCTGGGAGAGTCTATTAAGTCATTCTTGAATCGCTTGAATATAGCTCTGGCTGAAGTCGACAACGCGGAACCACGGATGATTTTGACTTATCTTATGCAGGCTATCGATAAGTCAAGTGAATTTGGGAAATGGCTGAAAATGTAGGAGCCAAATTCACTCGAGAAATTTTATAAGAAAGCTGATGAGTTCATACGCTTGGAAAATCTTCCAGCACCAATGAAAGTGGTGGTGACAAGAGTGGAGAATAACATTGTTGCTTCAGCTAAGAAAGATTCCGGAGGTCAGAAGAGGGAAAATAATGATAGGAAGAAACAAAAGGATATAAAGAAACCTCGCTTCTTTAAACCATCATATTTCACTCCTTTAACCGACACTCCGGAGAATATCTTTTTCGCCACCAAAGATGCTGTGGAGTATCCTAAACCAGCTGAGATAAAACCTGGAAAGAGTGCTATGCGAAATGGAAAATTCTGTCGATTTCATAACCAACCCGGCCATGATACTAATGAATGTCGTCATTTGAAGAGCTTGATTGAAGAATTGCTAAGACAAAACAAGCTGCAACAGTATGTTAAGAAGAACAGGAATGACCCAACTTCGTCTACTCAGGGGCAGCAACTCCCTACTCATCCATCTGGCTCGGGTGAGGGCACTACCGCACATGAATCTGAAAGGCCTGTTATCAATGTGATTACAGGAGGCCCACACCCAGCAGGAAGAAGCTGGGGTGAGATGGAACGATATGCTCGTGCTTTGAAATATACCCCAGCGGAAGAAGATGTTTTTGTTTTAGAAGACGCTACACCCCTGAAATAGCAGAAAACTTCTAATGATGATATTGTGTTCAAAGCTAGGGATTCTATAGGTATTGAAGCTCCAACCATGGATCCCTTGGTCATTTCTACAGGAATTGGGCCAGCTATTGTAAGACGAGTGCTTATTGATTGCGGCGCCTCTTGCAATATACTCTTCAAGAAGACATTTGATCAGATGAAGATTCCAATGACTGACGTTCAGGCTTCATCGTAGAAGATTGTTGGCTTCACTGGAGAACCGCAACAACCAATTGGAACCGTCGAATTGTTTGTGGAACTTGGAGATGGACAGAAAAAGGTAGTTCAGAAACAGACTTTTGTAATTCTTGATGGATTTTCTGCCTACAATGCCTTCCTGGGCCGGCCAACTTTAGCCGCATTCAAAGCCATTCTCACCCCATGGTGCTTAACTATGAAGTTTCCCATAGATAATGGTGTTGGTGTCATTAAAGGGGATCAAAATGCTGGACGAGAATGTTATCTTATAGAGCTTCGAGAGGCCAGGAAGAGAGAGATGGGAAAAGATGCGGCAACTCCGCTCCGCATCAAAAACCCAACCTTGTAGCAAGTACAGGGTGGCCCCTGCACTGGCGAGCATAGTGGGGCAAGGAGAGAAATGGACCCCAGAAATGCCAATGCAGGGGAAAATAGAGTGGTGCCAATGGAATTAACGGTACCAGTACATGTTGATCTTAAAGACCCAAACAAAGTGCTAAATGTGGGTTCGCAACTTAGTGTGGCAGTCCAAAATATGCTGATATCATTTTTGAAAGCAAATCTGGACGTATTCGCTTGGAGTCACGCCGATATGTGTGGAATATCTCCAGATATTGCTGTACATACTCTGAATATTGATCCGAAATTCACACCTATGAAACAGAAAAGGAGAACCCAGGGTCCAGAAAGGTCAGCAGCGCTAAAGGAAGAAGTAGATCGGCTCATGGAGAATGGTTTCATCAAAGAGTCCACTTATCCAAATTGGGTTTCAAATCCAGTACTGGTTAAAAAAGCAAATGGAAAGTGGAGAGTATGCATCGATTTCTCAGATTTAAACAAAGCTTGTCCCAAAGACTACTTCCCGTTGCCAAGGATTGATCAGCTGGTAGATGGAACAGCCGGGCACGAATTGTTGTCTTTTATGGATGCTTACTCCGGGTATAACCAGATCAAGATGCATGAGTCGGATCAGGAGGATACAAGCTTCGTCACAGATGTTGGTCTTTACTGCTACAAAGTCATGCCCTTCGGACTGAAGAATGCAGAGGCAACATATCAAAGGCTTGTTAATGCAATGTTCAAATCACAGCTTGGGAAAACTATGGAAGTCTATGTCGATGATATGTTGGTGAAATCAAAGAAAGCAGTTGACTATATGGATCACTTAGCAGAAATGTTCGCAATCCTCCAAAAATATGGAATGAAGCTCAACCCTTTGAAATGTTCATTCGGAGTTGAGTCCGGGAAATTCTTAGGATTTATCGTAAGCGCTAGGGGCATTGAAGCTAATCCTGCTCAAATTACTGCTATGAGAGAAGTCAAAGCCCCTAGGACAAAGAAGGAACTGCAGAGCCTAAATGGGAAAATTGCTGCCTTAAGTCGGTTCATTTCCAAAGCCACTGATAAATGCATCCCTTTCTTTGACGCTTTAAAGAAAGGAAAGAAAAACTTCGAATGGACTCCTGAATGCCAGAAAGCTTTCGATGAACTAATCCGCCACATGGAATTGCCTCCAATACTTTCCAAGCCCAACAATGGTGAAGACCTTTTCATATACTTGGCAGTTTCGTCTCATGCCCTTAGTGCAGCACTAGTGCGGGAGGTTGCAAAAGTACAGCGCCCGGTCTACTATATCAGTAAAAGACTCACTGGGGCAGAAATGAATTATTCAAAAGCTAGAAAAGCTCGCCTACTGTTTACTAATTGCTTCCAGAAAGTTGAGGCCTTATTTTCAAGCTCACCCTATCAAAGTTCTCACTGACCAGCCCCTAAAGCAAGTCCTATTTCGCCCTGAAACTTTGGGCCGTCTTCTGAAGTGGAATATTGAACTTAGCCAATATGATATCGCTTATCATCCCCGAAGAGCGATCAATGGACAAGCTTTAGCAGATTTCATCGCAGAGTACACAGATAAGGGTGATAGAGAGGAAGAGATTACAATGGACATCCCGACCAAATGGAAGTTATATGTTGATGGCTAAGGAAATGATTACTGCTCCGGAGCTGGGGTTGTGCTTGAAACCCCCGAAGGGCGATCATTATGTTACACATTAAGACTGGAATTTCCTTCTACAAATAATGAAGCAGAATACGAAGATCTAATTGCTGGATTAAAGATTGCAAAAGAACTAAACATCAAAGCATTACAGATCTTCAGTTATTCTCAGCTTATTATATGTCAAGTCAAGAAGCAGTTTCAAGCTAAAAGAGGAAATCTGCCTGCTTACTTGTCAAAGGCTTGCGAGCTTCTTGACGATTTCGATCACTATTCGATAAGCCACATACCTCGAGAGGAAAATATGAAGGCGGATTCTCTCGCAAAGTATTCAAGCTCCGGAGAAGCTCAGTTATTGGGATTGGTTCCTGTGGAGGTCTTGTCAGCTCCAAGCACTGATGAAATGGATATCGATTGGATCATGGTGTATCTCAAGAGCAGGAGTCATGGATGACCCCGATCAAAGAATATCTACTCAACGGTTCCCTACCGGAAAATTCTAAAGAACACCGAAAGCTGTTAAGAAAAGCGTCGAGATATGTAATTCAAGACGGTCGGTTATACAGGCGGGGATTCTCAATGCCATTACTCCGATGTGTAACCAAGGAAGAAGCTAAGACAATTTTAGCAGAGGTACACGGAGGAGAATGTGGGGACTATTCAAGTGGCCAAACTCTTGCCAAGAAAGTTCTCCGGTATGGGTATTTTTGGCCAGATATTAATCGAGATGCTGCTACCTACTCCCGAAAATGCGACAAGTGCCAGAGATTTGCAAAAATCCCAAGAGCACCTTCCACCGAACTAACACAGATGGTCAGTCCATGGCCGTTCGCTATTTGGGGGATAGATCTAATCGGACCTTTACAAATTGCTAAGTCGGGAATCAAATATGCTATTGTTGCCGTTGATTAGTTCACTAAATGGGCTGAAGCAGAACCTTTGGCTACTATTACCTCTAAAATGATGATAAATTTTATGACTAAAAATATCATTTGCAGGTATGGTGTGCCGTAGAAGATAATCACAGACAACGGTACTTAATTTGAAAGTGAAGAATTCCAGGACTTCTGCAAGCGATTCAAAATCCGAAAAAGTTTCTCAGCAGTGGCTCATCCGCAGGCAAACGGGCAAGTGGAGGCAGTAAACAAAATTATCAAGTCAACCATCAAAAAGCAGCTTGAAAAAGCAAAAGGTGGATGGGTTGGTAAGCTACCACTAGCACTATGGGCATATAGAACGACTCATAAAACTACGGCTGGGCACACTCCATTCTCATTGGCATACGGATCAGAAGTAATGGTTCCAGTAGAACTAGAAGTTCCTTCACACAGGAGAATTCATTTCAACCATGCTGAAAATGAAAAATTGCAACTCGAAGCACTTGACTTCCTTGATGAAAGAAGGGAAGAAGCTAGGCTCAGAGTTGCGGCCCATCAGCAAAGGATAGCAAGGCACTTCAATTCTAAAGTCCGTCAACGATGCTTTGAAATCGGGGACTTAGTCTTGAAGAGGATCGTGACAACAACTGGAGTGTTTGGACCGAATTGGGAAGGACCTTATGTCATAGGCAATAAACTTCTTGATGGCACCTTCAAACTTACAACTGTCGAAGAAGATCCAATCCCAAGAGCTTGGAACAGCAATCATTTGCGTCCATATTTTACTTAAAAAGTTTTGTTTGAAATTGTAAAATGATTATGGATGCATCAATTGTATTGTAAACCATTGTAAAATCAGTGATAATCAATAAAAGAGATATAAAGTGGATGTAGGCCCAGTTCTTGGCCGAACCACTATAAATTCTGTGTTCTTTATTATTAGAAAATGCCTGTTTCATTTCGATGTGTGAATACTCTAAATGTATTGCTAAAACATCGATTTAATATTGCAGGTCATTAAAACAAAGCTTACCCATCACAAGGCCAAGTGAGCCCAGTAAATCACTCGATAAATGAATTTCAAGCCACAAAAAGTTCCAAATTTAAATCCAACGTAAAATGAACTTCACACAAAAGGTTGATAATTCCACTGAAGGGGCACTTTTCAAAAGAAAAAGAACCAGACGCTTGTTAACTAATTACGATCGTCTGTACAAACAGACATTTGATTAGATAACTCGTGCCTGCCCCGTGGAATCACTTAACAGTGAAGTACACTTCTTCGGATGAAGAAAACTACTCGCAAAAAGAAGGGGACATGGGCTCGGAGAAGATAACAGGGGACCGCTAATGAGCAAACGACGGAGAGACATGGGCAAGCCAGTCAACAAAAGCCCTCTCCTGAGGCACAAGACCTCTTCGGAGGCGCAACTCTTCGGAGGATAAAGACCTCTACGGAGGCACAAGCCCTCTTCGGAGGCATGCCAAAAAATGGAAATTCTCGTCTCAACAAAGAGGTTGGTGGAACAAGAAGGCGCAGGACCTTTGTTAACTAATTGCGATCGTTTGTGCGAACGAACATCCAATTAAGTAACTTACGTCCGCTCCATGGATCCATTTAACTGTGAGAAAGTAACTTCCAGGAAATCAAATAAAGACTTCTTCGGAAGCACAAGACCTCTCCGGAGGCACAAGACTTCTCTGGAAGCACAAG
Organism: Allium fistulosum; assembly: GCA_030737815.1. Lineage (NCBI taxonomy): Eukaryota > Viridiplantae > Streptophyta > Magnoliopsida > Asparagales > Amaryllidaceae > Allium > Allium fistulosum. Next base: position 726,862,473 of record CM060905.1, on the reverse strand, counting down.
ACTTCTCCGGAAGCACAAGACCTCTCCGGAGGCACAAGACTTCTCCGGAAGCACAAAAACAAGACTTCTCCGAAAGCACAAGACCTCTCCGGAGGCACAATGCTAATCTTCGGAGTCCACGCTACTCCACAGAGCACAATGCTACTCCACAAAGTTCAAATGCTAATCTTCGGAGTCCACGCTACTCCACAGAGCATAATGCTACTCTTCAGAGTCCATGCTACTCCTCGAAGTACAGAGTTGAAATGTCAAAACATTCTTCAGAAGCTCGCTTCACTGCGTAGGAGAATCCACTTTTCAAACAAATAAAAGTGATCATCCTCAAAAGATGAAGTGTTCTAAAAGAAAGAAAGAAAAAGATGAGAAGAGAAAACTTCTCCAATACAAGGCGTACTCTATTGAAAGCAGAATAATATTTCCTCAAAAATGGAAAAATTATTCTCTAAAATAAGAGTACGAGTCTGTTCAGAATATTGAAATGAGCCGTGGTATGGGGGCACATAGCTATATTAATAAAAATAACAAGCAAACATAACTGGAATTAAGCTAGTTGACAATTGGTCGATTACGAGATTTCAGAACTTGTTAATTTAAAACTCAAGTGCAGTGTTAATGCAAACAAATCAGCTTTAGTTGATTATTTTAGCTTTGCTTTAATGCTTCACTTGAATTTGTTGTTTCACAGCATTTCATTCACAAAATTCATCTAAGTTGATTATTCTTTCACAACTAATTTGTCATTCGATGTGGGCAGTCAATGACAGTATATTCGCCCTAGTTTTCTGCAAATGTTGTATTTAACAGGTTGTCAGCTTTAAAGGTTAGTATAATCTGTAAAGAAGTCCAATCAAGTTCAACAAAGTCCAGGCAGTTCAAAGTTCAAAGTTCAACAAAGTCCAGGCAGTTCAAAGTTCAAAGTTCAATTAAGTCCAAATAGTTCAAGTCCCAAGTCGCTCATGACCTAGCATAGGTCGGAAATTCCTCAGGTCGCGCTGTGCAAATTAAAAGGTTCAAGTGTTAGCTCGGCCGCGACCTAAAGCCTGTGCCGCTGAAGAATTAAGTCGCAAAGGGTTGTTCGGCTTTACTTAGGTCGCAGGAATTTTTAGGTCGGCCAGGTTTCCTAGGTCGTAAGTCTTAGGTCGCGAGAATCCTAACACGACCTAATTTTTAGGTCGCTCAGATCTGTTAAGTCGCTGACTTCCTCTCCACGCAATCCATCTCAACGAACTGAAACCCAATAACCCGTTATTAACTACACATAGAAATCCATCGTCCTCTTCATGAAATTCTCCATCCCTTCATACCACCAAATCATCCCAGGAACAATTCAAAACATCCCTAATCCATCATAGATCCAACGCATCATCGTGCTTTCATAAAATCAGTCAAATAGCGATCCAAAGTCGATCGCAACAGTCGCTCGAAATGAAGCACGACACATGGAATTGGACATAGGTCGAAAAATGGGGATTCATAATTCAACATTGATTATGGTGGGATGAAGATCGAATTCACTTACGGAATATGATGATGAAGATGATTGATGGCCGAGTAATTTGGAATTGCCTTCGAGAGCTCGGAAACTTGTTAATGGTAGGATGGAATGTTAGAGAAAATGAAGAAGGAAGGAACGACCTAAGCTATTTATACACCGGGGCAGTGAAATGCGAATCGACACACACGACCTACGACCTACGACCTAATTAAGTCGCTCACGACCTAACAAACTCATCAAAGAGCGAGTTAAGGAAATCGAAGCACACGACTTACGACCTAGGTGTGTACTTCGAGGGGCAAATGTTAACCCTCTTTGGTTCACGACCTAGCTACAGAAAGGACTAAGCGACCTAAGGAGGCTAACAACCTAACTACAGAGACGACTTAACGACCTAAGGGGTTAGCGACCTAGCGGCTCCAGAACCCACCGACCTATAGAAGCTAACGACTTAAGGAGTTCACGACCTAACGACCTAACAGTCTCAACGACCTAACGGCATAATGGTCTTAGCGACCTAATGACATAATGGTCTTCGCGACCTAACGACTTAAGAGGATTAGCGACCTAAAGGCTTCTGTAACTCCACGACCAAGCAATGTAACGACCTAGCGAGCTAAAACAGAGAAAAGATACGCGACCTGCTATAGGTCGCATACGACCTACTAATTCGCTCAGAAGAAACCAGATCAAACGAAGCGATCCCCTAGGTCGCTGTCGACCTACGACCTAACTTAGGTCATCTACGACCTAAGACTTGGAGATTAAAATCACGCCCAGAATCACCCCTATAAATACAGCCCTAACTCCAGCAGTAAAAGGACTTTTGGATCATTCTCTGAAGCGCCGATACTCTGCCGCTTTCTCAACTGAATCAACACTTTAAGAACTCCAACACCAAAGACACTACAACAAGCTTCGAAAGAGATCTCGCACATCCGACATGGATTCGACAAGTCTCATCATCGAAGTTTGAGCTACTACTCTGAAGTGTTTTTGTGATCAAAGTGAATTGTATTTGAAGTGCATTGTGTCAAATTGTAACCAAATCAGCAATAAAAGAATACAAAGTGGACGTAGGCTTAATTACGAGCCGAACTACTATAAAATCGTTGTCTTTTACTGTTTTTTGGTATTTTCTGCTTATACTCTGTTCTCGTACCAACGGGTGGTGCTTTCACATTATTACTCTACTTACTAGGGTGTCAACGTTCAATTTTTAACGTTAACATGCATTTTTCAAAATAGTTTTGAAGCAAAGCGAAGCTTCGCAGAAGTCTCCTCCACTTTGAGACTCGAAAATGAATGTCGATGATGCCGCGCAGTCATCACCGAAATTATTTTCCAGCTGAATTCATTCCTTCTTAAAAATCCTTTCAAAATATTTCCCATAAATATTTTTCAACTCATATCACTACAATTTTCTTCAAAGTTTTGATAACCTTTTCAAAATCCTCGGGTCATAAATTCAATTCTCAATTTAAATCTACTTTAATTTATAAGTCACATTTATAAATTATTCTCACAAAAATTTACTTTCTTAAAACATTCCATAAACTGTTTTATCATTATTTATTTTGTAATTACCCTTATTTATTAAAATACAACACCCAATTAATGATAACAATCAATATTATCATTCATAACAACAAAACAAACTGGATGAAACATAATAATTTCTGAAAATTATTTCTTTATATACAGAATATAATTAGGGCAAAATTATTTCATTTACCCAATTTCTAAAGAATACTATGTCGAATTGTTCTGTTCAAGTGTTTAGAGATCCCTATCAATGACGTTAATTACTCGTATTGACCAGAATCCATAAGACACTCAACAAATCAACCAACATAGTATAAAACAATTTTATATCACTAACAAATACGCTCTCTCATACATATACACTCAGTGACTCATCATGGAGTATTACTACCCTATTTATAAAGAGTCAGACCCCACAAAGCTACGGTTATCGCTAAACCAAAGCTCTGATACCAACTTTAATGACCCACCTTTTTGGACAGTTTAAATCGACAATCAAACACACATGTCAACTCAAACCATTCAGAAGGGAGGATTGTTAATGGGGTAAATAAGAAAAGAAGAGAAAAGGAACAAGAAACAATCACAAAATCTCACAGCGGAAAGAGAAAATATAATAATCAAATAAACAGTTCATGAAGCTGTTTAATATACTTTTGATTACCATTTATACATCATTTATCAGAGTTATACATATACAACAGAACAAATAAAATAATGCAGCAGACAGCATGATGCATGGATAATAATAGTAATAGTATACCAAATCTTCGTCTTCGTCCTCCAGAATAGATCTTCAATAAGCTGAAAAACTCAGAACTGACCCGAGCGTAATGAAAGGACAAAACACTCGAGTCAGGACTAAAATATCCTTATGTAAGTTAAATCAATCATAAATAAATATGGGTGTAACGGCGTCAGAGATGTTTATGGGGTTTGACATCTCCTATCTAGTGTCGACGTGCGTGCAATAACTCAAGAGATGTTATGGGATTTTCCATCTCTTAAGGATCCATTAAACTATCTACTATGTAGTACAATACGCTATTATAATATGTCTATAGTAAAGTAAACTATTAAAATAGCGTTAAGGCGTTACCCATATCCCCCTTAACACATTTTTATATATTCCCCTAGTTTATACAGTACCGTAATTCCTCCGTAAACTGGAGGGCTATAAGAGGGCACTCCATAGGTATGGTACAAAACAAACTCGTAGAAGGCGCTCTAGGGCATGTGATCACGGTACACGAGGAGATGCCAGGGTAGATATACCAATTGCACTCCCGGACTGGTGGTGACGCATAGCCGCTACTACCGCCCACCTCGGACACACTCCCAAACAATCAAGGGGTGGCCACCAAATCAAATCAGAAAAGCAATAGAATGGTATCGAAGAAATGTGCCCGATCGGAGGAATGACCTCACTTGGCCCGGTATAGCTCCTGATTTTAGTCACATCTAAGCTGACTCACGGGAGTCAGGGTTAGGTCATACCATATAGAATCGTTGCCAAACCATCCTACTTCATTTCTGGAATCTCCACCACGTACACAGTTGTTAAAGTGTTTTCGGTATCGACAGAGAGTATGCCCATATCCGATCCCGATCTGTTTAACAACCAAACGCTTATTACACACCGGATGGTTCTTTTACATTTTCAAAATCAATTCATAATTGATATAAAAATATCATATTCGCTTCAAAATCAAATCCATTTCAAAGTCAGTATCTACTCAAAATATACGATTCCATTTCAAAATCATTTTCGCCTCAATATCTCATTTCAATTTCAAAAATCGTTTCGAAACTCAATTTAGGTTATAACTTCAATTTAACCAAATTCGTATTTAAATCCACAATTTAATTATAAACATTTCACCTTATTGACCAGCTTGAATTTTTGGAAATAGCTTAAATAATTAAAATAGTTAAATTACTCAAAAATATTAAAGATAGATTTCAAAATAGTTTTAAATTGATTTAATATAGTTAAATAGATTTAAAATAGATTAAATATAATTAAATAGCTTTGAAATAGACTTAATAGATTTAAAATAAATTAAAATAGGTTAATTAGTTTAAAATAAATTAAATTAGGTTAAGTAGAATTAAAATAGATTAAAATAAGTTAAAATAATTTAACATAGTTAATATAGGTTAAAATAGTTTAATATAAAATATTTTTAGTATGTAAAAATGGTTTATATAGTAGAATAACATAGGAAAAACTAAAATGAAATAGCTTCAAGTCAAACCATTTAAATTCCAACTTCCCAATCCAAATCAATCCTAATTTCCATTCAATCAATTCCATTTCGGTTTCAATTCAAATCAATTTCGACTTCGATTTCAGGTAAATTCAATTCCATTTTTCAAATCCAATTAATTCAATTTCAATTCAATTTATAATGATTTTCGAGCTCGATTTCCAAAATATCAATTCAAACATTTAAATCAAATTACCCTTCAATATTGAATTTAAAATCCAAATTTCCAAATACCTTTACTTGGTAAAGTTCAAAGTTTGAATAAAAGTCTCATCCTTTTTATCAATCAATTCCTGAAATTTAAATCAAAATTCGATTATAACTTAAAAATCCCAACTCAATTATTTAAACGTTTCCTTTACCAAATTATTTTAAATTCCAACATTCTGAGCTCAAGTTCGAAAGAAATTCTATTTTTATAAATTTGGGTTTCATTTCTTTAAATCAAAATCATTCAAATAATTTTGAAATCATAAATTTTAAATCATTTAATTTAACCAATCCGGTTTCCGTATATAATTTTCTATCCTATGGCCAACTGATCGGTTATTTCAATTAAATTTCAGGGATAGACATATATCATTTCAATTCAAATCATAGTGTCATAGGTATATATCATTTCGACCTATTTCTCAATTTATTCAAAATGATTCCATTTACAACTGTAATTAATACAAAGGGTGATGACAGGATATCTACAAACAAATAAACATCCAAACTTTTCAAATATCAATCAATAGCATCCATCGCAACCAATCATCCAAACATCCAATATAATTCACGGAAATTTCATAATTATAAATGTTCGGTAATTTAATTGCGATTAAATTCCAATTCTAATTTGACTGTCAATTTCAATCTCTAACATTAAATTCAATGACAATCTAGATGACAGTTAAATTTTATCAACAACGACTAATAAAAATCATATCACTTCATAATATCAGATTCAACCAGCATCAAAATATTCTAGTACATTGTGAGTGTTATAAAACACTCATCTTGAGTTTACGTGGCCAATAGTTCAAATTTTAAATTAAATCGAGCGCGTTCGATTTAACCAAAAAATTTAACGAGATCGAAACAGTTCCGGGTTTGCACTACAGCGTAGCTATCGTCTTTGCGATTCCAACGTCGCCAGTTTCGTCCGATTCTAACAACGTTTGAAGGAGTTATACAATTTCAAAGATTTCATATTATATAATATAATTAATATACAATTTCTTTTTTTAAAAAAAACAACCTAAATATGGCCGTCCATATTCAGATCTGAGATCAAGGGCCGACTTCACCTTCTTCTCCATACGATCGTGCTCCAGCAAAAACATGAACCCACTCGAACGCTCCCTATAATCGAACCCCACTCCTCCACGTTGCTCGAGAAGTTGATCAGCAACAACCAAACGATGTGTCACAGCCACCTCCACCAATGCCTAGAAAGTCAGGAAGCTCGGCTCCACCATGGTCACCCATGGCACACTTGAATTTCATGCCTTCAAAAGGCAATTGCCGCCAAACGACCTCGTCTTCGACGATCTTGACCGTTGGATGCGTAGATCGTGCCGCCCTCTACCAAATCCCAGTTGGAAGCTTCTTTGATCGAAGCACTGATGGTGAGAAAATCGAAGGGCAAGGATAAGAGATTTCGGCCATCAATTATAATAAACGGAGGCCACGAGATATAAGCTAGGGTTTGCTGTGTGAACGCGTATATATACGCGTATAACGAAATATTTTAATATTATTTTAAATTTTAACAGCATTTTCAAACGAACTCCAAACAAGACGTGCCGCCAGGTGTTCATAATGTTTTACCCGCATTCCAAACACAATGGAACGTGTTTCGGAGGCTAATTTGATCGTATGGAGAAGATAGCTTTTTGAATTGAATTAAAATATTGAATCTTCGATATTAATTCAACGCGTTTCTAACCTGTACGACCAAACGATAACTCCAAACGCTCCGAAATTTGAAGTCCGATAATTATACACTATTACGGATCCAATGGAACTAGTTTCGTCGAATTCCGAGACTGTGGCTCGGAAGGCTATTTTTACCCGTCGATTATAATATAAAATTTTCAATTTCCAATTATTCAGTTTTAAATCCAAATTTAAATGTTAACAATCTTCATTGTTGTTTAAATAAACTTTACATCAACTTCCGGTTTTATTTTCAATCATATTATATTCAAAATTCAATTATTCAAATATTTGCAAATTTAAATTTTAAAAATTTTTAATTATCCAAAATTCACCCTCTTGAAATATTTGAAAATGAACTTATAAACTTTAACTTTAAAAACGAATACAAATTATAGAACAACTATTTCCATTATACAGTTATTCAACTCCCGTTATTCAATTATTCGGTTAATTTCAAATATTGAATTTAAACAATTTAATTGTTCAATATTCAACAAATTCCAATATTGGATTTTAAATGAATTTTACTTATCAATCCATTACTTTATTTTCATCTATTAAATTCAGCATTATTATTCAACTTCAGTTATTGATTATAAACCCAACTAATATATATAATTTCATTTCAATTGCAATTGGTTTCCAAATTAAATTCGACTGACTAAATAAACAAGTAAGTTATAATAATTATTACCATTTACTTTTAAATCACACTTATAAGTTTATTATTTACAAACAAGTGTCTCAATTACCTATATAATACCAATTTGATTCCCTTCATAACCAAGTTATAACATTTAAGTTATTTCAATTTGTGAACCCTCTTTTGATTCGCGACTTACCGACCTAAGAAGCTACCGACCTACGAAGCAACGACCTACGACCTATGGGGAGCAACGACCTACGACCTATGGGGAGCCGCGACCTAATGACTCAGTTAGTAAGCGAGCTAAAGTGTGAAGCGACCTAAAGCCATCTGCGACCTAACTTCTCCAAAGAGTGCTCACGACCTAACTACAGAGACGACTTAACGACCTAAGGGTTTAACGACCTAGTGGCTTCAGTCCCCACTGACCTAAGAAGATAACGACTCAAGAGGATCAGCGACCTAAAGGCTACTGTGACTACACGGCCTAGCAACATAACGGCCTACGACCTAACTTAGGTCGTCCACGACCTAACTTAGGTCGTCCACGACCTATGCAGTTGAAGATAAACCCCTATGCCACTTCACTTATGCCGCTTGCTCTTAGATCGTTTGCGACCTAGGACTTGCCACTATATTCAAATGAACAAGTGCGCTTCTGTTAAGCCGTATGCCATGTCTAATAGGTCGGCCACGACCTACGACCTATCCTAGGTCGGTCACGACCTACGACCCAGCTCAGAATTTCCCTATAAATACAGCCTTAGCTCCAACTAGAGGGGGACTTTTGGGCGGATTATTCTCTGAAGCGCCATTACTCTGCATAATTCTTAACTCGTCCAACACTTGAAGAACTCCAAACATTCAAGACACTACAACAAGCTTCGAAAGAAATCTTGCACATCCAACACGGATTCAATAAGTTTCATCATCGAAGTTTGAGCTACTAGTCTAGAGTGTTTTTGTGATCAAAGTGTATCGTATTTTGAAGTGCATCGTATTAGCTTGTAACCAAAATAAGCAATAAAGGAATTCAGAGTGGACGTAGGCTTGATCTTAAGCCTAACCACTATAAAATCGCTGTCTTTTACTGTTTTCTGCTATTTTACTGCTTATTTCTTGTTCCCGTATCACGGGTGGTGCTTTCACAACATTACTACACATACCAGGGTGTTAGCGTTCAATTTTTAGCATTAACATTTTGGTGCTTTCACTGAGAATCCCAACTCAGGGCTGTATTCACCATAGCTTCACGAAAGTTTGTTTAAAAAGTTTCCTTCAAGACCATAAGTCTGTCAGACATAATGGCTCTTGGAAGAAAACGCAAATCTATTAGATCTGATGATGCTCACGATAACACTGCCACTTCTCCTTCTCCAAGTTAAGCAGCTCCAAGCGTCGGAGTGACGCGAGAAGAGTTAGATGCTGCTGTGTCTGGGCTGTATCAGCAAATTGAAACTCAGAATACTCTAATGATGGAAAAGTTGAATGCTTTGCTCGGGGCTAATCAAAGGCCAGTAAATAATGAAGAAAACATTGCTGATGCTCTTCACAACTCCGAAGGAAGAAATATTCCTCAAGGGGGATCAGGTGCCGCTGAAGGGGCACCTCTCCAAGCTGAAGGATCTAGGCCATCGGCAGTTTTCCACGAACATTTGTCCGGACAAACTTCCGAGAAAATGGCCGAAGTTTACTCCGCAAAGTCATTAAACAGTGAGGAATATCTCTCCGGCATGATTCGGCAAATAATGAAAGAAAGCATGCAGAGAAGTGAAGATGAGAGCGAATGGGGATTTGCTCCGAGTAAAACTCCATTTACTGAGAGGATTCTAAAAGCTGAGTTTCCCAGAAAATTTGTTCCCCCTACCATTCCTGCTTATCGGGGACAAGTGACCCGAATCAATTCTTGTACAAATATGATTGGCACATGACCGGCGCCAGAGCAACTGATGAGATTAAATGCCGGTATTTCCCGGTATATTTGGAAAGAGTGGCACTTCTTTGGTTTACCAAGCTCCCCGTTCGATCTGTAGACCAGTTTTCCGATTTAACCCGGTAGTTTAAGGAGCAATTCAGACTGTACGCTTCAAAGGCGAAAGACATAATGTCGTTATCTAGTCTCGAGCAGAATCCGGGAGAGTCGATTAAATCCTTCTTGAATCGTTTCAACATAGCTCTGGCGGAAGTCGACAATGCGGAGCCACGGATGATTTTGACTTATCTGATGCGGACTATCAATAAGTTAAGAGAATTTGGAAAATGGCTGAAAATGAAGGAGCCAAATTCACTCGAGAAATTTTATAAGAAAACTGATGAGTTCATACGCTTGGAAAATCTTCCGGCACCAATGAAAGTGGTGGCGACAAGAGTGGAGAATAACATTGCTGCTTTGGTTAAGAAAGATTCCGGAGGTCAGAAGAGGGAAACTAATGATGGGAAGAAACAAAAGGATATAAAGAAACCTCGCTTCTTTAAACCCTCAGATTTCACTCCTTTAACCGACACTTCGGAGAATATCTTCTTTGCCACCAAAGATGCTGTGGAGTATCCTAAACCAGCTGAGATAAAACTTGGAAAGAGTGCTATGCGAAATGGAAAATTCTGTCGATTTCATAACCAACCCGGCCATGATACTAATGAATGTCGTCATTTGAAGAGCTTGATTGAAGAATTGCTAAGACAAAACAAGCTTTAGCTGCATTCAAAGTCATTCTCGCCCCGTGGTAGTGGACAGAAAAAGGTAGTTCGGAAACAGACTTTTGTAATTGTTGATGGATTTTTTGCCTACAATGCCTTCCTGGGCCGGCCAACTTTAGCTGCATTCAAAGCCATTCTCGCCCCGTGGTGCTTAACTATGAAGTTTCCTATAGATAATGGTGTTGGTGTCATTAAAGGGGATCAAAATGCTGGATGGGAATGTTATCTTATAGAGCTTCGAGAGGCCAGGAAGAGAGAGATGGGAAAAGGTGCGGCAGCTCCACTCCGCATCAAAAACCTAACCTTGTAGCAAGTACAGGGTGGCCCCTGCACTGGCGAGCATAGTGGTGCAAGAAGAGAAATGGACCCCAGAAAGGCCAGTGCAGGGGAAAATAGAGTGGTGCCAATGGAAGTAACGGTACCAGTACCTGTTGATCTTAAAGACCCAAACAAAGTGCTAAACGTGGGTTCACAACTCAGTATGGCAGTTCAAAATATGCTGATATCATTTTTAAAAGCAAATCTTGACGTATTCGCTTGGAGTCACGGTGATATGTGTGGAATATCTCCAGAGATTGCTGTACATACTCTGAATATTGATCCTAAATTCACACCTGTGAAACAGAAAAGGAGAACACAAGGTCCGGAAAGGTCAGCAGCGCTAAAGGAAGAAGTGGATCGACTCATGGAGAATGGTTTCATCAAAGAGTCCACTTATCCAAATTGGGTTTCAAATCCAGTACTGGTAAAAAAAGCAAATGGAAAGTGGAGGGTATGCATCGATTTCTCAGATTTAAACAAAGCTTATCCCAAAGACTGCTTCCCGTTGCCAAGGATTGATCAGCTGGTAGATAGAACAGCCGGGCACGAATTGTTATCTTTTATGGATGCTTACTCCGGGTATAACCAGATTATGATGCATGAGTCGGATCAGGAGGATACGAGCTTCGTCACAGATGTTGGTCTTTACTGCTACAAAGTCATGCCCTTCGGATTGAAAAATGCAGGGGCAACATATCAAAGGCTTGTTAATGCAATGTTCAAATCGCAGCTTGGGAAAACTATGGAAGTCTATGTCGATGATATGTTGGTGAAATCAAAGAAAGCAATTGACCATATGGATCACTTAGCAGAAATGTTTGCAATTCTCAGAAAATATGGAATGAAGCTCAACCCTTTGAAATGTTCATTCGGAGTAGAGTTCGGGAAATTCTTGGGATTTATCGTAAGCGCTAGGGGCATTGAAGCTAATCCTGCTCAAATTACTGCTCTAAGAGAAGTCTGTTAACTCCTATTTGAAGCGACCTAAAACTCGCGACCTATAACTTCACGACCTAAGGAACCTCACGACCTAAGAAGTTAACGACCTAAGAACTTCGCGACCTAACATACTTAACGACCTAAAAGGTATCTACGACTTAACTTCTCCAACGTCCTAACAGTATCTGCGACCTAAAGGTATCTGCGACCTAATAGTCTCAACGACCTAACAGCATAATGGTCTTAGCGACCTAACTAGTTCAAAAGGCAGTGCGACCTACGACCTACCTTAGGTCGCTCACGACCTATAACATGCCCAGTTTAAACAAGCCAACATAGTTCCCTATGCCGCTTTTCTCTAGGTCGCTTACGACCTACCGCTTGCCAACTTATTCAGATAAGACCGAGAGCAACTCCATCAGGCTACACTTCCTAAGTCGCGAAGGGACCACGACATATCTTAGGTTGCTCGCGACCTACGACCTAACTTAGGTCGTACACGACCTAAGACTTGAGGGGGAATTTTGCCTAGAATCTTCCTATAAATACCAACCTAACTCCAACGTGAGAGGGACTTTTGGCCAATCATTTTCTGAAGCGCCATTACTCTGCCAAATTCTCAACTCATCCAAGACTTGAAGAACTCCAAACATTGAAGATACTACAACAAGCTTTGAACGAGATTCTACACATCCGACATGGATTCAGCAAATCTCATCATCAAAGTTTGAGCTACTAATCCGAAGTGTTTGGGTGATCGAAGTGAATTGTATTCGAAGTGCATTGTATCAAATTGTAATCAAATCAGCAATAAAAGACTATAAAGTGGACGTAGGCTCAATTACGGGCCGAACCACTATAAATCTGTTGTCCCTTTACCGTTTTCTGCTATTTTCATCTTATATTCTATTCCCGTACCAACGGGTGGTGCTTTCACATTGTTACTACACACACCGGGTGTTAGCGTTCACTTTTCAGCGTTAACATTTTGGTGCTTTCACTGAGAACCCAACTCAGGAATACATTCACCATAACTTCACAAAAGTTCGTTGAAAAAGTTTCTTTCAAGACCAGAAGTTTATCTGAGATCATGGCTCCTGGGAGAAAGGGTAGATCTACCAGATCTGAAAATGTTCATGAGGGGACCTCCGCTTCCCCAACAGCAGACCCAGCAACTCACACCGTTGGAGAAACAAGGGATGAATTAGACGATGCTGTATCTGGATTATACCAACAAATTGAAGCTCAAAACGCTTTAATGATGGACAGATTAAACGCTCTACTTGGGGCAAATCGACAACCAGGAAACAATGAAACAGTCTTCACTGAAGATACTCATAATTCCCAAGGGAAAGACATTCCTCAAAGAGCAGCTGGCACCGCCGAAGCGCCACCTTTCCAAGCTGAAGGTTCAAGGCCGCAGCCAACTTTCGACGGAATCGCTAACGTTTGCCCGGCAGTGCCTCTGAATAATGAGGAGTACCTATCAGAGATGGTTCGTCGAATCATGAAAGAAAGCTTGCAGAGGGAAGAAAATGAGAGCGATTGGGGGTTTGCACCAAGCAGAACTCCGTTTACTGAAAGGATCCTGAAAGCAGAGTTTCCAAGAAAATTTATACCTCCTACTCTCCCGGCTTATAGAGGGACAAGTGATCCTAATCATTTCCTATACAAGTACAATTGGCACATGACCGGTGCAAGGGCGTCGGATGAGATTAAATGCCGATACTTTCCAGTGTACTTGGAAGGAGTGGCCCTACTTTGGTTCACAAAGCTACCAGTCCGGTCCGTAGATCAATTCTCTGACATAACTCAAAATTTCAAGGATCAGTTCAGGTTGTATGCTTCAAAGGCTAAGGATATAATGTCACTGTCCAGCCTTGAACAGGCTTCCGGAGAATCTATCAGATCTTTCTTAAACTGTTTCAATATGGCCCTAGCTGAAGTGGATAATGCAGAACCCCGTATGATCCTGACTTACCTGATGCGAGCCATCAACAAATCAAGTGAATTCGGAAGGTGGTTAAAAATGAAGGAGCCAAACTCACTTGAGAAATTCTATAAGAAAGCCGACGAATTCATGCGCCTGGAAAGCCTTTCTGCGTCAGCAAAAGTGGATGTTGTTGAGGTCAAAAATAATGATCTTGCTTCGAACGGAAGAGAATCTGGAAATCAGAAAAGGGAAACTAATGGAGAAAAGAAACAGGGAAATGAAAAGAAACCTCGCCGCTTTAATCCTTCAGATTTTACTCCTTTAACTGATACACTGGAAAATATCTTCTTCGCAACTAAGGATGTTGTCAAGTATCCCAAACCACCTGAGATGGGGAGAGGGGCAAAGCATAATGGGAAATTCTGTCGATTTCATAATCAACCTGGCCATGACACTAACCAATGTCGCCAATTGAAAAATGTGATTGAAGAGTTGCTGAAACAGAATAAGCTGCAACAATATGTGAAGAAAGACAGAGTTGACCCGACCTCATCCACTTAGGGGCAACAACTTTCTACTCATCAATCCGGCTCAGAAGACAAAGCTGAAGCGCAGGAATCTGAGAGGCTTGTCATTAATGTTGTTACAGGGGGTCCTCGCACGGCATATGACCACACTCCATTCTAACTGACATATGGATCAGAAACTATGATTCCGGTAGAAATGGAGATTTAATCCCGAGATTCCGGAACAACGATCACTTGCATCCAAATTTTACTTAACAACAATGCTTAAATTTGTAAAATGATGAGGGATGTATAATTCTTGTATTGTAAACCACTGAGGAATCAGTGTGAATTAATAATAAAGAGCTCTAAAATCTTGTGTCTTTTACTGCTATAAACTGCCTGTCTCATTTCGATATGCAATTATCTTTAATATATTGCTAAAATGTCGACTTAATATTGCAGGGTATCAAAGCAAAGCTTACCTACTCAACACATCACAAGACTCAGCGATTCCCATAAATCACTTAACAAACCAATATCAAGCTACAAAAGTTCCAAAATTCAAGCAGTTAGTGATTCCACCAAAGCGGGCATCTTCTTAACAAGAAGATTCTATACCCTGGCTAACCAATCGCGATCGTTTGTGGAAACGAACATCCAGAAAATTAGCTTGCGTTTGCCCCGTGGATTCACTTAACGATAATGTACACTTCTCTGGCTAAAAGCAAACAACTTGCAAAAAGATGGGACGTGTACTTGAAGTGATAATGAGGAATCACTAGGAAGCAGATGGTGGAAGGACACAAGCAACAATGCTACTCTTTAGAGTTCACGTGCTACTCTTCAGAGTCCATGCTACTCCACAGAGTCCAAATGCTAATCTTCGAAGTCCACGCTACTCCACATAGCATAATGCTACTCTTCGGAGTCCATGCTACTCCACAGAGTCCAAATGCTAATCTTCGGAGTCCATGCTACTCCACATAGCATAATGCTACTCTTCGGAGTCCATGCTACTCCATAGAGTCCAAATGCTAATCTTCGGAGTCCACGTTACTCCACAAAGCATAATGCTACTCTTCGGAGTCTATGCTACTCCAAGAGTCCAAATGCTAATCTTCGGAGTCCACGCTACTCCACATAGCATAATGCTACTCTTCGGAGTCCATGCTACTCCACAGAGTCCAAATGCTAATCTTCGGAGTCCAGGCTACTCCACATAGCATAATGCTACTCTTCAGAGTCCATGCTACTCCACAGAGTCCAAATGCTAATCTTCGGAGTCCACGCTACTCCACATAGCATAATGCTACTCTTCGGAGTCCATGCTACTCCATAGAGTCCAAATGCTAATCTTCGGAGTCCACGCTACTCCACATAGCATAATGCTACTCTTCGGAGTCCATGCTACTCCACAGAGTCCAAATGCTAATCTTCGCAGTCCACGTTACTCCACAAAGCATAATGCTACTCTTCGGAGTCCATGCTACTCCATAGAGTCCAAATGCTAATCTTCGGAGTCCATGCTACTCCACAGAGCATAATGCTACTCTTCGGAGTCCATGCTACTCCACAGAGTCCAAGTGCTACCCCTCAGAAATGCCAAAAAGACCTCTTCGGAGGCACATTCCACCAAAGATGAAGTGCAAAAATCTCCCTTTGGAGACCCACTTCACTAGAGTTGAAATATCAAAACATTCTTTAGGAGTTCGCTTCACTACGTAGGGGAATCCACTTTTCAACACATAAAAGTGATCATCCCCGAAAGTAGAAGTGTTCTTTTAAAAGAATGAAAAAGAGAAACTTCTCCGATACAAAGCGTATTCTATTAAAAGAAGAATAATATTTCCTCAAAATGGAAGAATTATTCTCTAAAAAATAAGAATACAATTCTTTTCATAATATTGCAGTAAGCCATGGTATAGGGGCAAATAGCTATATCAATAAAGACAACGATCGAACATCATACCACGAGCTCACTGCAATATCATATAAAGTGAATAAAGAAACTTGTGCAAAAAACAAGGAATAAAAGCATTCACATATATACTGACAAGAAATTGTACAAGTAAAAAAGAAGTGTTTTATTCCATACTATGAAATTTTTGTACATGTGCAGGTTTCAACAAGCGGAGGCCGGTATCCGCACAATCTCCGGTCGATACATGCAAAAAAAAAGCAAAACAAGAAGCCTAGAGTCCAGCTTATCATTCCTTCTTCCTGCCACCCTTAGAGCTCTTTCCCGGCTTGATAACTAGTTTTGGAAGCCGTTGTGGATTGGTCGGGGAGGAAGGAGAGAGAGAAGCAGCTGTTTCTTCTTCAACATTTTCTTCGTCAGCCAAAGTGCTCTTTTTCTTCTTCTTCATTGCGCGCTTCCCTTTCCTCTTCGAAGAAGACTCACTTCCCGGAGTAGTAAGCAGCGTGGAAAGTTTCGCGTTATCATCAAGAGACTCCTACGGAGTCATCTCACTATCCTCAAGATCTTCCGCCTTTTCCTCTTGCGAAACAACCGGCTCGTCCAAGTCTTTGAGGGCCTCTATTTTCTCTTCTTGCGATCCTGGTTGAGAAGCAGAAAGAGGAGTAACTTGAGAAGAAGGAGGAACGGCAGCCGAAGAAGGAGAAGTTTGCGTAGCTTTCGGTGCTTCCGCTACAGAAGAAAAGAAGTTAAAATCAGTATTCTTCGAGAAAAGATAAGATATTGGTTCATCGAGACTTAAGTAACAATCGAGAAATTCATCAAACTCGGTTGAAGAAAACAAGTAGTCCGCTTGACCTGGTTCAACATCAAAGTTACCTGCAGAAGTTGGCTTTGCAAGATTAATCTCGAATTTCTGAGCCGCAGTATCTTCCAGAGCCTCTTCCTCGGTAGGAGTAGCCACAATTTCAGTGTCAACCTTAGCAGGAGGCGAAGAATGGGAACTGGAGCCTATAATGTTTGCGTCAGCCGAAATCGAAGCATGGATGGGGGCAGTTAAAGGTGCTTCTTCCTTTGGATGTTCTTCTCCCATTGATTCGGCTCGTGCTTTAGCAAGTTGCTCCTTTCCTCTAGCAAGAGCGGCACGAGTTTCATCGTCAAAATAACGTGCCTCAAGCTCTGCCTCGTCCTAGCCAGCACCACCAAGCATATCGATTATCGCCTCCCATACTTCAGCCAAGGTGACTTCATAATCCGGCCCCAAAAACGAGAGGCTCCCGCGCCCCAAGACGCTGTGGATATAAAAGTCAAATAAGGTAGAGCTGACGTTGGCCTTCGTTGCCTCATGCGATTGCTCTACCGCTTCTTTTTCGGCGACGGCTGCAACTTGACCAGCAACAGCCTCATCACTCTCTTTCTCAACTTTAGAAAGTCGAGCCTTTAACAATTCGATCTCTATGTTCTGGGAGTTAACTGTTTCCCGCAGCTGAGCAGTATCTTTGCGATATTCTTCAATAATATGCTGCTCAGCCACAAGTTTCATCTCAGCATCCCTTTGAGCAGCATGCGCATCCCGCACTTGTTTTTTAAACACTTCTTCTTTTTGAGAGTGCGAAGCGGAAGAAGCGGCAAGGTCTTCCTTGAGTTTATTAACCTTGGACTCAAGTCTTGCATTGTCGTCAGCAATGCTCGCCATCTTTGCATCGTGCTGGTTGCAGAGTTTACCCCATTCCATCTTGTCATTTTCCATTGTCAGCATGGCTTCAAGATTCATATGGTTAACTCTTTGAAGCACATCAACAAGTTTCTGCCATCCGGATATCCTCTCGATATCAAGCTTAATAGCATCAAGATTCCTAAGCATGGTCTGCTTATCAATGGGAACCAAGTCTAAGTCAAAGCGAACTCCTTTTAAGCACCAATTTGTGAATCGGCTTTGAAGTGTAGGAGGACCGTCCCCGACTTGATATTGAGTCATGTTGATAATTGTTTGGATGTCAGACTTCTTGAGAGCTGGAGAACCAGAGGGAATTTCTGCAGAGGTAGGAGCATCAGACTTTTCAGAAATTGCAGACGCGTCCTTTTCACTAAGTCTGGTCCGTTTACTGGGATCCTTAGAAATTTTGCTCTTTTCTCTGTCTTCATGCGACTTTCTTTTATGGGAAGTGTCGTCTCTTTGAGAGGAGTCATGACATTCTTCCCTCCTCCTTTGCTGCTCCTCATAAGTTCGCCTTTCATGAGCTTTTCTAGCAGCTCTTTCTTCATCTGTTTCCCTTGGAGCAGTGAGATAGCGCTTGAAATCATAAGCGTCGCTGCTTCCATGGCGCTGGAATTTATCGTAGTATGAACCACTTCACCCCATCGGAGAAACTGAAAATAAAAAAGAAATGAAATTTAGAAATCTCCAGAAAGAGGAAGTTAAGTGCGCATAAGTGCCAAAAAATTCTAAGTGTGTGAGGCGTGTAAACTATGCACGTCGTGCTACAGACCACTCTTTGGTTGGGAAGTGAGAGCGAATTGTGAAGCAGGGGTCAACTTTTGAGCTGATGAAATGTGCTGCAAAGCAGATGTCGCTTTGACTGTTGGAGATGTAACTTTAGTTATATCATCTTTAAAGAGCTCTTGTGAAGTAATCATTAGATCACTCAACTCGTCAAAAATGTCATCGCCATCGTGTTTAGCAGGACTCTTTCTCTCAACTCCTTCATCATCAGCGTTCCTAGAATGTTGAGGATGATCTTCTTCCTCGATTACTGGGGAAAGTGTGAGTTTGCCAGATGACCCCGCAACATCAACAGAAGTAGAACACTTAACCAATGCAGTTTCTCCTACAGAAACTGGGGCACCTGTTAATAATTCAGTATCGGAACTAGACACTTCATGAATCTGGGTAGATCGAGAGGAGTGCAGAAGTCCGAACTGATGCATAAACTCATCTTTCAACAGAAATTTAGTGCTTCTCTCTTCAGCAGCCACGGAACTCAAGGTTTCGAAGATTGATTTGAGGCTGGGATTTCTAAGAGGAGGAGGAAGTGCTGCAAAAGGTAGAAAATAAAGTTAAGCATTTGACAATTTGAATTTCGAAGTGCTCATGAGATGAACAGAGAAAGGCGATCTTACGTCCGACTCTCCAGACGGCATAGAATCCTGGAGGACAGCGAACGAAAAAGTATTGACTTAAGAACCCGTGTGCACTGTCGGGCAAGTCTAGAATTAATTTGCGGTTTCTCGCACCTCTTACAAGTATAATTGAAGGGTGGTCTTTGTTCTTCGCAAAGGTGCACAAATAGCAAATCTCATCAAAGCTTGGAAAACGGTTGAGCGTCCTCCTAAACAGAACACACAACCCCATCAAGACAGCATAGCCGTTAGGGTGTAGCTGGAAGGGAGAGATAGCTAATCGAAGAAAAAGCTCTCGAAGAAAATCGTTGAAAGGCGGGATAGCTCCGCTTAAGCACATTTGATGATTCACTGCGACAAAACCAAGAGGTGGCCTGTCAGTAGTGTCGTTTGCTCCAGGAAATATAGCATCTGATTCGGCAATACCGAACTGGATACACAGTTGTCTGAAAACTTTGTGGCTCAGAGTGGTCGGAGTTCTTTCCGGAGGATCGATCAATAGGTAAGCAATCGGATAAGCTTCTCCAGCTGGTCCTATATCTTCTTGTTGAGATGCCATTCTACACAGTCAACTGGATGTTCAAATATCAAGGTGCACGTTTCCTAAAAAGTGTGAGGTGTTGTGCGTAACTAACAAAAACAGAAAGTAAACATAACTGGAGTTAAATTAGTTGACAATTGGTCGATTACAAGATTTCAGGGCTTGTTAACTCAAAACTCAAGTGCAGTGTTAATGCAAACGAATCAGCTTTAGTTGACTATTTTAGTTTTGCTTTAATACTCCACTTGAATTGATTAAGTTTGCAGCATTTCGTTCACACAGTTCATTTAAGCTGATTATTCTTTATCGACTAATCTGTCATTCGATGTGGGCAGTCAATGGCAGTATATTCGTCCCAAGTTTTCTGCAAATACTGTGTTTAACAGGTTATTAGCATTAAAGTCAAAACAATTTGCAAAGAAGTGCAACACAGTTCAAGTTCAAACAAGTTCTGCCCAAATTTTGCAAGTATTAGGTCGTCCAGCGACCTAGCGTAGGTCGGAGACTCCTTAGGTCGCACTGTGCAAGTTAAGAGGTTCAAGGCAATGTAGATTTGTTTAAGTCCTAGCTCGGCCGCGACCTAAATCCTATGTCACAAGAAAGTCAAGTCGTGCAGTTCTTAGGTCGTGCAATCCTTAGTTCGTGCAAATCATAGGTCGATCAACGACCTAGCATAGGTTGGAAATTCCTCAAGTCGCAGAAGGCTGTTCAGTTTTATTTAAGTCGCAGGAATTCTTAGGTCGTAAGACTTAAGTCGCGAAAATCTCAACACGACCTAATTTTTAGGTCGCTCAGATCTGATAGCTCGCTGACTTCCTCTCCACGCAATCCCTTACCAAACCCGACAACCCGTTATCGCAAGTACAACGAAATCCATCATCCTCTTCATAAAATTCATCATCTTTTCATTCCACCAAATCATTCGAAAACCGATTCAACATGTCTCCGATCTATCATAGATCCAGTCCCCTACTGTACGCTCGTGAATCACAACAACAACAATAACCAATGATGATCAGAACTTGATCACAACGCAACTCAAAGTGAAGCATGGCGTACAAAATTGGCCCGGAGATTAGAGTTCATGGTTCGATGGTGATCGTGGAATGGATAGAAATCGAAGATACTTACGTAATCTGATAGCGAGGATGAATCGTTGAATGATTAACTTGAATTTGTCCTTGAGATCACTGAATTCTATTAATGGCAGAGCGGGAAATCGAAGCAGGTGAGTGAGAAGGAAGCAGCGACCTAACAGGTTTATAGGGGGCTGAGAGAGGAAGGTGAAAAGGCATGCGAGTTAGCACGGTTTTTAGGTCGCTCACGACCTAGCAAAGTTAGATCGAAGCACACGACCTAAGACCTAGGCATGTACTTCGAGGGGCAAATGTTAACTCCTATTTTAAGCGACCTAAAACTCGCGACCTATAACTTCACGACCTAAGGAACCTCACGACCTAAGAATATAACGACCTAAGAACTTCACGACCTAACATACTTAACGACCTAAAAGGTATCTACGACTTAACTTCTCCAACGACCTAAAAGTATCTGCGACCTAAAGGTATCTGCGACCTAATAGTCTCAACGACCTAACATCATAATGGTCTTAGCGACCTAACTAGTTCAAAAGGTAGTGCGACCTACGACCTACCTTAGGTCGCTCACGACCTATAACATGCCCACTTTAAACAAGCCAACATAGTTCCCTATGCCGCTTTTCTCTAGGTCGCTTACGGCCTACCGCTTGCCACCTTATTCAGATAAGACCGAGAGCAACTCGATCAGGCTACACTTCCTAAGTCGCGAAGGGACCACGACCTATCTTAGGTCGCTCGCGACCTACGACCTAACTTAGGTCGTACACGACCTAAGACTTGAGGGGGATTTTTGCCTAGAATCTTCCTATAAATACCAACCTAACTCCAACGTGAGATGGACTTTTGGCCAATCATTTTCTGAAGCGCCATTACTCTGCCGAATTCTCAACTCATCTAAGACTTGAAGAACTCCAAACATTGAAGATACTACAACAAGCTTTGAACGAGATTCTACACATCCGACATGGATTCAGCAAATCTCATCATCAAAGTTTGAGCTACTAATCCGAAGTGTTTGTGTGATCGAAGTGAATTGTATTTGAAGTGCATTGTATCAAATTGTAATCAAATCAGCAATAAAAGACTATGAAGTGGACGTAGGCTCAATTACGGGCCGAACCACTATAAATCTGTTGTCCCTTTACCGTTTTCTGCTATTTTCTGCTTATATTCTGTTCCCGTACCAAGGGGTGGTGCTTTCACATTGTTACTACACACACCGGGTGTTAGCGTTCACTTTTCAGCGTTAACAAAGTCAAAGCCCCTAGAACAAAGAAGGAACTGCAGAGCCTAAATGGGAAAGTTGCTGCCTTAAGTCGATTCCTTTCCAAAGCCACTTATAAATGCATCCCCTTCTTTGACGCTTTAAAGAAAGGAAAGAAAAACTTCAAATGGACTCCTGAATGCCAGAAAGCTTTCGATGAACTTATCCGCCACATGGAAGCACCTCCAATACTTTCCAAGCCCAACAATGGCGAAGACCTTTTCATATACTTAGCAGTTTCGTCTCATGCCCTGAGTGCAGCACTAGTGCGGGAGGATGCAAAAGTTCAGCGCCCGGTCTACTATATCAGCAAAAGACTCACTGGGGCAGAAATGAATTATTCAAAGCTAGAAAAGCTCGCCTACTGTTTACTGATTGCTTCCAGAAAGTTGAGGCCGTATTTTCAAGCTCACCCTATCAAAGTTCTCACTGACCAGCCCCTAAAGCAAGTCCTATTTCTCCCTGAAACTTCGGTCCGTCTTCTGAAGTGGAATATTGAGCTTAGCCAATATGATATCTCTTATCATCCCCGAAGAGCGATCAATGGACAAGCCTTAGCAGATTTCATCGCAGAGTATACAGATAAGGGTGATAAAGAGGAAGAGATTACAGTAGACATCCCGACCAAATGGAAGTTATATGTTGATGGCCCAAGAAATGATTACTGTTCCGGAGCTGGGGTTGTGCTTGAAACCCCAGAAGGGCGATCATTATGTTACGCATTAAGACTGGAATTTCCTTCTACAAATAATGAAGCGGAATATGAAGCTCTAATTGCTGGATTAAAGATTGCAAAAGAACTAAACATCAAAGCATTACAGATCTTCAGTGATTCTCAACTTATTGTATGTCAAGTCAAGAAGGAGTTTCAAGCTAAAGGAGGAAATCTGCCTGCTTACTTGTCCAAGGCTTCTGAACTTCTCGATGATTTCGATCACTATTCAATAAGCCACATACCTCGAGAGGAATATGAAGGCGGATTCTCTCGCAAAGTATTCAAGTTCCGGAGAAGCTCAATTATTGGGATTGGTTCCTGTGGAGGTCTTGTCAGCCCCAAGCACCAATGAAATGGATATCGACTGGATCATGGCTGTATCTCAAGAGCAAGAGTCATGGATGACCCCGATCAAAGAATATCTGCTCAACGGTTCGCTGTCAGAAAATTCTAAAGAACGCCGAAAGCTGTTAAGAAAGACATCGAGATATGTAATTCAAGATGGTCAGTTATACAGACGGGGATTCTCAATGCCATTACTCCGATGGTACATGGAGGAGAATGTGGGGACCATTCAGGTGGCCAAACTCTTGCCAAGAAAGTTCTCCGGTATGGGTATTTTTGGCCAGATACTAATCGAGATGCTACTATCTACTCTCGAAAATGCGACAAATGCCAAAGATTTGCAAAAATCCCAAGAGCACCTTCCACCGAACTAACACAAATGGTCAGTCCATGGCCATTCGCCATTTGGGGGATAGATCTAATCGAACCTTTACCAATTGCCAAGTCTGGAATCAAATATGCTGTTGTTGCTGTTGATTATTTCACTAAATGGGCTGAAGCAGAACCTTTGGCTACTATTACCTCTAAAAAGATGATAAACTTTGTGACTAAAAATATCATTTGCAGGTATGGTGTGCCGCAAAAGATAATCACAGACAACGGTACTCAATTCGAAAGTGAAGAGTTCCAGGACTTCTGCAAACGATTCAAAATCCGAAAAAGCTTCTCAGCAGTGGCTCATCCGCAGGAAAACGGGCAAGTGGAGGCAGTAAACAAAATTATCAAGTCAACCATCAAAAAGCAGCTTGAAAAAGCAAAAGGTGGGTGGGTTGATAAGCTACCACTAGCACTATGGGCATAC
Source organism: Allium fistulosum (assembly GCA_030737815.1). NCBI lineage: Eukaryota > Viridiplantae > Streptophyta > Magnoliopsida > Asparagales > Amaryllidaceae > Allium > Allium fistulosum. The sequence continues at coordinate 726,838,390 of CM060905.1, read as the reverse complement.
AGAATGACCCATAAAACTACGAGTAGGCACACTCCATTCTCATTGGCATACGGATCAGAAGCAATGGTTCCAGTAGAACTAGAAGTTCCTTCACACAGGAGAATTCACTTCAACCAGGCTGAAAATGAAAAATTGCAACTCGAAGCACTTGACTTTCATGATGAAAGAAGGGAAGAAGCTAGGCTCATAGTTGTGGCCCATCAGCAAAGGATAGCAAGGCACTTCAATTCTAAAGTCCGTCAACAAAGCTTCGAAATCGGGGACTTAGTCTTGAAAAGGATCATGACAGCAACTGGAGTGTTTGGACCAAATTGGGAAGGACCATATGTCATAGGCAATAAACTTCTTGATGGCACCTTCAAACTCACAACTGTCGAAGGAGATCCAATCCCAAGAGCCTGGAACAGCAATCACTTGCGTCCAAACTTTACTTAAAAGCAATGCTTGAAATTGTAAAATGATAATGGATGCATCAATTGTATTATAAACCATTGTAAAATCAGTGATGATCAATAAAAGAGCTATAAAGTGGATGTAGGCCAAGTTCTTGGCCGAACCACTATAAATTCTGTGTTCTTTATTATTATAAAATGCCTGTTTCATTTCGATGTGTAAATACTCTAAATGTATTGCTAAAATATCGATTTAATATTACAGGTCATTAAAACAAAGCTTACCCATCGCAATGCCAAGTGAGCCCCGTAAATCACTCAATAAGTGAATTTCAAGCCATAAAAAGTTCCAAATTATAATCCAACATAAGATGAACTTTACATCAAAAGTTGATGATTCCACCGAAGGGACACTTTTCCAAAGAAAATGAACCAGACACTTGTTAACTAATTACGATCGTCTGTATAAACAGACATCTGATTAGATAACTTGCGCCTGTCCCATGAAATCACTTAACAGTGAAGTACACTTCATTGGATAGAGCAAACTGTTTGCAAAAGAAAGGAACACGGGCTCGGAGACAATAACAGGGGACCATTAATGAGCAAACAACAAAGAGACATGGGCGAGCTAATCAACAAAAGCCCTCTTCAGAGGCACAAGACCTCTTCGGAGGCGCAACTCTTCGGAGGATAAAAACCTCTACGGAGGCACAAGCCTTCTTCGGAGGCACGCCAATAAATGGAAGCGCTCTTCTCAACAAAAAGGTTGGTGGAACCACTAAGGCACAAGGCCTTTGTTAACTAATTGCGATCGTTTGTGCGAACGAACATCCAATTAAATAACTTACGTCCGCCCTGTGGATCCATTTAACTGTGAGAAAGTAAATTCCAGGCAATCGAATAAAGACCTCTCCGGAGGCACAAGACCTCTCCCGAGGCACAAGACCTCTTCGGAGGCACAAGACCTCTCCTGAGGCATAAGACCTCTCCCAAGGCACCACAAGCCCTCTTACGAGGCACAAGCCTTCCCCAAAGGCACACACTGCCCTCTTCGGAGGCAGAAGACCTTACCCAAGGCACACAAGACCTCTTCGGAGGCACAAGACCTCTCCGGAGGCACAAGACCTCTTCGGAGGCACGTCCCAGAATGAAATACTCTTCTCAAACAACAAAGTTAACAGAACCACCGGAAAAGCACCTTCACAACATGAAGGCGCAGGGCCCTTGTTAATTGGCTGTGATCGCTTGTACAAACGAACATCCAATCAAGTAACTTGCGCCCGCTCCGTAGTTCCATTCAACTGCGAGAAAGTAATTTCAAGCGAACACGACAAATATAAAAGAAGAAAGAAAGCCCTCCTCAGAGGCACACTTCAACTTTCAAGGAAGATCTACTTGTTCATCTTGAAAAATTCTTCCCCAGAAATTGAAGTGCTAATTAAAATCCTCTTCAGAGGCCCGCTTTACCGCGTAGGAGAATTCACTTCTCAAAAATATGAAGTGACCATCTCCGAAGGTTGAAGCGTAAAAACTACTCCAAAAACAAGACACGCTCCATTAAAGTAGAATAATTGTTTCCTCAAAAATGGAATAGTTATTCTCCAAAAATAAGAGTACAAGTCTCGTCAAAGCAAAAAGATATTGCAATGCACTTGTGGTATAGGGGCAATATCATACAATACAACTACATCAATAAAAGTAGTATTCAAGCGACATACCACAAGCTCATTACAATATCACGCAAAAAAGATGTGGAATAAATGCATTCTCAAACGCAGACAAAAAGTTTGTACAAGTAAAAAGAATCGTTTATTTTACACTAAAATGAGAAATAGATACATTCTTACATACATAAGAATTTGTACAAGTAAAAGAATTATTTTATTCAATACTGTGAAAATTCTTTACATGTGCAGATCTCAAAAAAAGCAGGGACCGGTACCAGCATAATCTCCGGTCGACACATGTAAAAAACAAAATAAGAAAAGTAGAGCCCAGATTATCACTCCTTCTTCCTACCACCTTTAGTACCCTTGCCCGGTTTGATGACTAGTTTCGGAATGTGATGTGGACGGGTCGGAGAAGAAGGAGAAGAAGGTGCAGCTGGATCTTCTTCTGCTTCATCTTCTCCAGCGGAAATGCTTTTCTTCTTCTTCTTCATGACGCGCTTCCCTTTCCTCTTCGAAGAAGACTCACTTCCCGGAGTAGTAAGCAGCGCAGAAAGTTTCGTGTTATCATCAAGAGACTGCTCTGGAGTCTTCTCACTGTCCTCAAGATCTTCCGCCTTCTGTTATTGTGAAGCGGGTGGATCCTCCAAGCCTTGAAGGGCTTCTATTTGCTCTTCCTGCGAACCCGGCTGAGAAGCAGGAGTGACTTGAAGGTTTGGAGGAGGAACAGACGGAAGAGGAGAAGAATGTATAGCGCTCGGTGCCTCTGCTACAGAAGAAAAGAAGATAAAATCAGTATTCTCCGAAAAAAGGGAAGATATTGGTTCATCGAAGCTTAAGTAATAAGTAAGAAGTTCATCAAGCTCAGTTGAATCGAATAAGTGATTCACTGGAACTGGGTCGACGTCAAAGTTACCTGGAGAAGTCGGCTTTACAAGATCAATTTCGAATTCTGAGCCTCAATATCTTCCAGAGCCTCTTCCTCGGTGCGAGTAGTCACAATTTCAGTGTCGACTTTAGCAGGAGGCGAAGAATGGGAACTGGAGCCTATAATGTTAGCATTGGCCGAAATTGAAGTATGGACGGGGGCAGTTAAAGGAGCTTCCTCCTATGGGTGTTCTTCTCTCGTCGATTCAGCTCGCGCTTTAGCAAGTTGCTCCTTTCCTTTAGCAAGAGCGGCACGAGTTTCATCGTCAAAATAACGTGCCTCAAGCTCTGCCTCGTCATAGCCAGTACCGCTGAACATATCAACTGCGGCTTCCCACACTTCGGCAAGAGTAATCTCGTATTTAGGGCCCAAAAAGGAGAGACTACCGCGCCCCAGAACGCTGTGCAATTAAAAGTCAAACAAAGTAGAGCTGATGGTAGCTTTGGTTGCCTCATGAGATTCTTCAGCTGCAACTTGACCAGTAACAGCCTCATCACGCTCTTTCTCAACTTTAGAAAGTCGAGCTTTTAACAATTCGATCTCCATGTTCTGGGAGTTAACTGTTTCTCGCAGCTGAGCAGTATCTTTGCGATATTCTTCAGTAACATGCTGCTCAGCTGCAAGTTTCATTTCAGCATCCCTTTGAGCAGCATGTGCGTCCCGCACTTGTTTTTGAAAAACTTCTTCTTTTTGAGAGTGCAAAACGGAAGAAGTGGCGAGATCTTCCTTGAGTTTTTTAACTTCGGACTCAAGTCTCGCATTGTCGTCAGCAATGCTCGCCATCTCTGCATCATGCTGCTTGCAAATTTTATTCCATTCTGTCTTGTCATTCTCCATAGTCAACATGGCTTCAAGGTTCATGTGATTAACTCTTTGAAGCTCGTCGACGAGTTTCTGCCATCCGGACATCCTCTCGATATCAAGCTTAATAGCATCAAGATTCCTAAGCATAGCATGTTTATCGATCGGTACCAAGTCCAAGTCGAAACGCACCCCTTTTAAACACCAATTCGGAAATCGGCTTTGAAGAGTAGGAGGGGCATCTTTGACCTGATACTGAGGTCTGCTGATAATCGTCTGGATGTCAGATTTCTTTAGAGCAGGAGAGCCGGACCGGATATTAGGAGAGATGGGAGCATCAGATTTTTCAGAAATAGCAGACGCATCACTAAGCTTGGTTTGTTTGCTTGGATCGCCGACGATATGACTTTTTCCTTTATCATCATAAGATTTCCTCTTATGAGAATCATCATCTCTTTGGGATGAATCATGATGTTCGTCTCCTCTTCTGTGGAGTTCTTCATAATCTCGCCTTTCACGAGCTTTTCTAGCAGCTCTCTCCTCATTAGTTTCTCTGGGGGTAGAAAGATAACGCCTGTAATCATAAGCATCACGCCCTCCAAAGCGACGGAAATCATCGTAATATGAACCACTTCGCCCCATCGGAGAACCTGAAAATGAAAAAGAAGTAGAATTTAGAAATATTCAGGAAGAGGAAGCTAAGTGCGTATAAGTGCCGAAAGATTCTAAGTGTGTGTGGCGTGTAAGCTATGCGCGTCGAGCTACAAACCACTCTTCGGCTTGGGGGTAACGTCATCTTTTGCAACTGGCGTTAAGTCTTGGGTTGATGGAGTTTGATGCAAGACGGATGTCGCCTCAATCTCTGAAGAAATAACTTTGGTAGTAATAAGGTCATCCTTAAAGAGCTCTTGTGAAGTTATCATTAAGTCGCTTAGACCATCAAAAGTATCTTCGCCGTTGTGCTCAGTGGAGTCTTCTCTTTCAACTCTTTCTTCGATCACCGGGAAAGCGAGAATTTACCAGATGAACCCGCAACATCGGTAGAAGTAGAACACTTCACCAGTGAGGTCTTAGTAATAGGTTCTTTCGATATAAGTTCTTTGACAGGAGTTGGGGCATCTGATATCTTAGATGGAGAATCAGGGACTTCATGAGGCTGAGAAGAGCGAGAAGAGTGCAAAAGTTCGTACTGATGTAAAAACTCGTCTTTCAACAAAAATTGAACGCTTCTCTCCTCAACCGGCACGGCCATGAGCCTCTCAAAAGTGGGTTTGTGACTCGGATCCCTAGAAGGAGGAGGAAGCGCTGAAAAGTAAAGGGCGAAGTTAATATTTGATAACTCAAACTTAAAAAAAATTTCAAAAAACATCATGAACAAAGATGAATGATCTTACTTCCTACTCTCCAGATAGCGTAAAATCCTGGAGGACAACGAACGTAGAAAAACTGACTCAGGAACCCGTGAACACTGTCAGGAAGACCAATGATCAGTTTGCGGTTCCTAGCACTTCTCACGAGTGTGATAGAAGGATGGTCTTTATTTTTGGCAAATGAGCACAGATAACAAACTTCGTCAAAACTCGGGAGACGATCTAGCGTCCTTATGAATAGCACACATAGTCCCATCAGGATGGAGTAGCCATTGGGATGTAACTGAAAGGGAGAGATAGACAGTCGAAGAAGAAGCTGCTGAAGGAAATCGTTGAAAGGAGGAATAGCTCCGTTCATACACATTTGGCGATTAACGGCGATGAAACCATGAGGTGGTATGTCAGCAGTGTCGCTCTTCTCAGGCAGTATGGCATATGTTTCAGCAATGCCGAACTGAGTACATAGTTGTCTGAAAACTTTATATGTTAAAGTGGTCGAAATTCTTTCTGGGGGATTAGTCAACGGGGCAGGAATGGGAATGGCTTCTCCAGCTTGAACCATTGTCTCTTCTTGTTGAGCAGTCATTCTACATAAGCAACTGGATGTTCAAATTTGAAGGTGCACGTTTCCTAAAAAGTGTGAAGTGTTGTGCAAAGCTAATAAAAATAACAAGCAAACATAACTGGAGTTAAACTAGTTGACAATTGGTCGATTATGAAATTTCAGGACTTGTTAATTTGGAAGACTCAGGTGTGGTATTAATGCAAACAAACCATCTCCAGTTAACTATTTTCGTTTTGCTTTAATACTTCACTTGAATTGGTTGGTTTATAGCATTTCATTCACGTAGTTCGTTAAGTTGATTATTCTTTATCGACTAATCTGTCATTTGATATGGGCAGTCAATGGCAGTATATTCGTCCCAGTTTTCTGCAAATATTGTGTTTAACAGGTTATTAGCATTAGAGATAATCTGCAAAAAGGTTCAAACAAGTTTGGAATTTAGGCAGTTCAAAAATTAAGCAGTTTATTCCAGCAATTCAAGTCAGGAATTCATGTCGAAATTATGCTTCAAGTTGAGAATTCAAGTTTAGGCAGTTCCCTCAAGTATTAGCTCGTCCACGACCTAAAGGATGAGCTATGAGTTAAGTTAAATCGTCGACCTCTTAAGTCGCACTGCATATGAAGGAAAAGGTCTCAAGACAGAACGGCACGAATTTCTCTAAGTCCTAGCTCGACCACGACCTAATGCCTATGCCGGAAGCTAATTAAGTCGCAGGAGAGTTAGGTCACAGGAAAATTTGGGTCGTTCGAATAGTTAGGTCGCGAGAGCTCTTGAGCCGGATAAGTTGTTAGATCGTGAATGTTTTAGGTCGTCTCCGATGGAATCTTGAGCTATTTCCTGCTCGAACCAAAATCTAACCTCCTTTCACCAATCACCTTCCTCTCCACTGAGAAGTTCAGTAACTCATCAACCAGCCAACTCGAGATTCATAAACCCAATAATCCGTTAACAATTCTCTCATCTCCTCTAAAGTCACAAATCAGTTAGCCTAAAAGCGCCGTAACCCATCGCCTTGTTCTCACAAATTGTCTAAAGCCACGACAATCCACCTCGAATCCATTCGCAATCGATTGAAACGAGGATCGTGGTGAAGCACGGCATAAAAAGTGGGTCGGAGATGAAAAGTGGGATTCATGATTCAGTGACAATCGAGGATTGAATAGAAAACAGGTTCACTTACGCAATGTAATGCTAAGGATAACTGATGATCGAGTAATGAAATTCGTCTTCGAGAGCTCGAGTATTTGCTAATGGCTGAAGGGAATGATAGAACATGTGAAGTTAAGGAGGAGCGACCTAAGCTATTTATATCCCGGGGTAGTGAAAGGTGAATCGACACATACGACCTACCTTAAGTCGCTCACGACCTAACAAACTCATCAAAGAGCGAACTAAGGAAATCGAAGCACACGACCTACGACCTGGGCGTGTACTTCGAGGGGCAAATGTTAAACCTCTTTTGATTCGTGACTTACCGACCTAAGAAGCTACCGACCTAAGAAGCAACGACCTACGACCTATGGGGAGCAACGACCTACGATCTTGGGGAGCCGCGACCTAACGACTCAGTTAGTAAGCGAGCTAAAGTGTGAAGCGACCTAAAGCCATCTGCAACCTAACTTCTCAGAGACAACTTAACGACCTAAGGGTTTAACGACCTAGTGGCTTCAGTCCCCTCCGACCTAAGAAAATAACGACTCAAGAGGATCAGCGACCTAAAGGCTACTGTGACTACACGGCCTAGCAACGTAACGGCCTACGACCTAACTTAGGTCGTCCACGACCTAACTTAGGTCGTCCACGACCTATGCAGTTGAAGATAAACCCCTATGCCACTTCACTTATGCCGCTTGCTCTTAGATCGTTTGCGACCTAGGACTTGCCACTATATTCAAATGAACAAGTGCGCTTCTGTTAAGCTGTATGCCATGTCTAATAGGTCGGCCACGACCTACGACCTATCCTAGGTCGGTCACGACCTACGACCCAGCTCAGAATTTCCCTATAAATACAGCCTTAGCTCCAACTAGAGGGGGACTTTTGGGCGGATTATTCTCTGAAGCGCCATTACTCTGCAGAATTCTTAACTCGTCCAACACTTGAAGAACTCCAAACATTCAAGACACTACAACAAGCTTCGAAAGAAATCTTGCACATCCAACACGGATTCAACAAGTTTCATCATCGAAGTTTGAGCTACTAGTGTAGAGTGTTTTTGTGATCAAAGTGTATCGTATTTTGAAGTGCATCATATTAGCTTGTAACCAAAATCAGCAATAAAGGAATTCAGAGTGGACGTAGGCTTGACCTTAAGCCGAACCACTATAAAATCGCTGTCTTTTACTGTTTTCTGCTATTTTACTGCTTATTTCTTGTTCCCGTATCACGGGTGGTGCTTTCACAACATTACTACACATACCGGGGTGTTAGCGTTCAATTTTTAGCGTTAACACAATTGATTGGAATTTCATTCAATTCATTAATAATTAACTTAGATAAATATTGTTGAAATTCATTCTAGTTATTATTGTCATAAATAAATTACAAATTTTTAATTCTTCCAACATTAAACCATGAAATATTATTAAATTAACTATTTTAATTATCGAAAATTTACGTGTCGTTACAATCTTCTTACTGGATTTTCAGGTCCCTGATTTTAAATCTTGTGTATCCTTAGTTATTTTCATCATGATTCATGAATTTCATATTTCTATTGTCCATATTTTTTGATGATTACTATTTGGATTTCTGATCGAATGAATTATAAAATTTCCTTATGGGTTTCCCAGATGATTTATGGATATTCTATGCTTGATTTTCTCATTGAATTTTGAATGATCTTTTGTTAATTGACCAATTTCATGGACATTAAAATTACCTTGTGGATTTTGATGACAATTTATGAATTTCACATCTCCGATTTCTTTATAGGACATTTACTGAATTCCTAACTTTATAAATTCTATATTCTGACACTAAATGGCATCATTACTAAACCATTTCCTACCTCTTCACTAAGTAAGAATTACTAATCAATAGTTTAAGGTTGAAAATAAAGGAAAATTGGAGGGCAAGGAAAAGTCCCCGATAGCATGAAATTGATTTCCACAGGTTGAACAGTTCGAACTCGAGAACGAAATATCAAGAGTATGTAATAGGCTTTCTCCAAAGGTTCATTTATTTGAATAGATACCTGCAAATTTGGTGATATTATTCCACAATTTTAAGGAAGTTTAATTATGGTCATTACAGAGCAACTTATCTGAAAATATTATCTTAATGACATCTTGAATATCAGCTTCATAAATTTAAGATTGCTCATTAAGGTCACATAATAGAGTTACAACCTTAAGAGATGTTATTTTCTATTTTTTGCACGAAGCAAAGAAGGAAGGCCATTCGAGTTTTGTCCTAAAGAACAAAAGCTTCTTTCATACAGGGGAGGGGCTAAATGTTATCCATAAAATATTCCCAGGAATGAAACTATGAAAGAAGGATCACAAGAGCTTTAGGTATGATCAGAAAGCATCAAGATAGTCATGTTAATCATACCTTCCGACAAGGGGCTTTTGACGAGGTCGAAGGTTGTGATACCAAAAATCTACCTTTCGACTAAGTCGAAAGGTCTTTCAATAAAGATAAAGAAAAAAGAGCATAGTCCCAAACCTTTCCAAGGAGTCGAAAGGTTCTATCTCTTAGTGTCCAAGGAGTTCTTACCTTTCGAAGAGGATGAAGAAGTCAAAGCAAGTGTGAGCAACTCCATAGTGACCTTTTTGAAAGCATAGCTAGCCCTTCAGACTGGTTGAAACACATCCACGATACCTTTAAACAATGTCGAGTGGTTTATGTAGAAAGCAACATTCATAAGTCAACAAAGAATGGAAGACATCCTTTCGACAACATTGAAGTGAAGCATAGCTCTCGGCAACAATCAAGTGAAGAGAAACCTTCCGACAAGGTCGAAAGGTTGACAACAATCAGGAGGAGAGCAACCTTCCGACAAGGTCGAAAGGTTCACAATAGTATATATAAGGCAAACCCTTCGACAAAGCGAAAGGTTCATGAAGGCATAAAGACAAGCAACCTTTCGACAATGTCGAAAGGTTCGTAATAGTAGAAGAAAGGCAAACCTTTCGACAAAGTCGAAAGATTCACAACTACATACAAAAGGGGGACCTTCCGACCTAGTCGATAGCATGGAGTCGAAAGGGGGCCCCCTCTATCTATAAATAAGACCCAAGGGGTCATGTTTTGGGGATCATAATTCTCACATTCTAATCCTGTATCTTCTTAATCAATACATTGTAACCATAGTTGGGTGCCGATTTGGGGATTTTAAAAAATAGTGTATATCATAGTAAAAGAGGGAAGTCTAATTCTCTATTAACTACATTACTGTTTTGCTTAAATATTTTTTGGTTTAATTCCTATATTCAGGCTTAACCTCACTGGAAGGTTCTTGTCAACAAGGCCAACAAGACTTTTGTTACAAATAGTTACTACAACCCTTTGAAGCCTTTAACTCTACAATCTGAACCCTTCGACAAGGTCGACAACTCAATTAGTTCAATACCTATAACCTTCCGAAACCAATCTAGTGGTCTCAACTTTCGACAAGGTCAATACTCAATCCATATCCACCAAAGTATACCATACCCAACTTGAACCGGAGGAAGGTTATCATCATAACCTCTCGGCCAGAAAAAAACCAACCTTTTTAAGGACAAACTAAGGGAATTTCAACCTAGTTGAAAAGAAAACCTTTGTAGGAAACCTCATATAAGTTCAACTAAGACAAAAGGTTGTCTAATCCAAAGGTAAACCTTTCGACAACGTCGAAAGGTCTGCTTAAGAATCAACAACAAATAAAGCAAAATAGGAAGGCAATTTCTTAAGGAACTCATTCTCATTGTTCAAGCAAGACTTTCCATATTGCTTAACATTACGTCGGGGTGTTGACAAGAAACCTTTTAACAAATATCATTAATAGCCATTAATCCAATTCAGTCAAATACTACTCATCCACATTTTACATATTTATTATTATTAAATATGGCTGAGAACTGTAACAACCCAGAATTTTATTCATTCGAATTTGGAATATTTAATAGATTTTAAATATTAAAAAGTTAATTTTATAAGTTAAATTACTTATATTTCAAATATAGTGATTAATTTGATAATTAATTTGTTAGATTTAATATTTGAAATTGTTTAAATAATTGAATCTTGACTTTAATATGAATGAAAAATGATTTCTAAAGTCGATCTAAAATCTATTTGAATAAGAATGAAGTTAGTAAACTTTTAATTTGGATTTAAAGGTTAATAAACTGATATTGAAAACTACTCTCTTTTAATTAACGTAATAGTGAATTATAGTATACTGTCGAATTTTGACGAAACTAGTTTCTTTGGATCCGTAATAGTGAATTATAGTATACTGTCGAATTTTGTGGCGATTGGACGTATCTTTTGATCGTGCGAGTTCAAAACGCGTAGAAATTAGTTAAAGGAATTTAATTTATATAATTTTATTTTGAAAAGCTATCTTCTGAGTATGATGGAATTGTCCCATGATACATATTCTATTGTGTTAGAAATAGGGGTATAACATATAGAACGTCCGGCGACACGCTTCGTTTGGATTTCGGAATTTTCATGGATGAATAGTGCCAAAAAAAGTTTCTATAAATTGCCCTCCATTTCTTTCGTTTGCAAACCCTAACTCTATTTCAGCCTCCATTAAATATTACCATCCAATGACTAACATCGATCAGAGCCAAACTAGCCTTCGACTTCAACTAGAGAAATGTAGAGAGCATCCATAAGAGCTTAACCAATGGTTGGATCGAGCTATCGTCGACAGATGCAGTGTCAATTCGCTCAAGTTTGGGCTGCAGGCATGGGAATTTTTGCGTGTGCACGTGCGCGCATGTAGGAGAGAGGATGTGGCATGAGGAGGAGCATGGTTGGTCGAGGTTGGTCGACGGCGGAGGCTGGTGGATGTCGCACGATAGGCAATCGAGAAAAGAAAGAAAATGAAGATCGCATGAAGGCCTGGGGTTCATGCGTGCCTGGAAACTAGGGGGAAAGGGGGAAAAGTGATTAAGTTAAGTTTTAAACTTATTTAATTTAGTTAATTAAATATTAATTGTGTCAATGTTAATTAATTCGTAACTTTCTCGTACGAGGTCCATTTCTAGCGCGACAGATTGCATTGCGTATTTATCAGCAAGCACTACTCTATGGAGTTGATTGGATGAATTTAGAGCTAGTTGGAATTTTGAGTTAAATTGAACAACCGTTCAATTTTAATTCAAACCAGAGCGCTTTGGCGAATTCTGGCATTTTTGTGAATAAACTCACCTCTCTGGCCTGCTTATATTTTTATATAAGTGGTAATAAATTTATTTATGTTGTTTGTTGCTATTTTAGATGATTTACTATATATTAGTTGGTTTGGATATATTCCTGCCTATTGGAGCAGATGAGACCCTATTATGTTCCCGTGTAAGAGCGGATGACCCTTTGTATACGAATCCCGCCTCGAAACGGTTGGATTTATTTTTATGATTATATGCTGTCTGTGATGCTGGTGGTCAGGTTGGAGGGATCCAACAGGATTCCTCACCACTATTGATTTTTCTTTTCAGATATATGCTGATATATGATGTTCTGGATGTCATGTTGATGTATTTGATATGATATGACTTATTTAGTGCTATGGTAGCACCGGGCCTTATTTTTGATATTTTGAAATATTAATATGATGGTTTTGATTTATTTAAAAAGTATTTTGAACCAATTAAGTATATATATGTGTTTTAATTATTCCTAAATTATAAAAAGGATTGAATTTCTTTCTAATAAATAAAAGTTATAATTTTTACTGTCACAAAAACATAGTTTTATGAAATATTCTTAAGTAATTTGTTTTGAATAAGTTTATATAAAAGATTTATAAGGGTGATATTTTTATAAATAAAGAAGTTGATTTATAATTGAAATTTATAAATATTTCGTAAATGGATTTGAAGTTTGTTTAGTAAATGGATTTTATGAATAAATTTAATTTATAAAGAAATGGGTTTAGAAATGGATTTTGATATTTAAATTGGTTTTTATAAAAGAATTGATTTGTAAATAGAATTTTGTAAATAAAGGAATTTTATAAAATAGAAGTTTTATAAAATCGAAGGGGACTTATAAAAATAGTTTTATAAATATGGATTTTTATTTAAATGAATATTTGAAAGAAATATTTTGATGAAATACCGGTTTTAAAAATAATTTATCTTTTTAATAGGAATTTTTTTGGAAGTAATGGTTATAAATGAAATTAAATGGTTTGAAATGTTTTAAAATGTGATAAGTAACGAAAACATAGATTTCAACGTTTATTGTTGTAAGAGATATTTTTGAAAAGTATGGAAGGCATTGACTATAACACTGTTGTTATAGTAAATCATTTCCGAAAGGAAATGTTTCATATAGTAAATGGGATTTATATATGTATATTAATTAATTGAATCCCTATACTAATGTTTTTGGGTTGTCGTAACGATATTTTATGCAACATTCTTTTTAACCAAATAAACAATGTTTTGACCTTCCATTATGAAATACATGAATCAGTTCTGATGATCGTACTAAAGGCTTGGTTGCGTAGGAGCATTGCTTCTTATACTTAACACCCGTCCGGAGGCGTGCAAACTCTGGAGTTGTACGGTTATAGAAATCTATTTGGCATGTCTCCAAATGGTAGTGTTATTATATATGCTTATACCATTGATATAAGTATATGGAAATGTTACTAAAAAAAATCCACCTTTCGACTAAGTTGCCTTAAACAAAGACCGAGAGAGAAGAGTTCAGACCAAACCTTTCGAAGGAGTCGAAGGGATGCTGCCATCAAAGTTACCGGCTTCAAGAACTTTCGAATGTGTCGGAAAGTCCCACCTCACAGCATTTATGGAGTTCATGCCTTTCAAAGAAGGTAAAAAAGTTGAAGCAAGTATTAGCAACCCCTTCAAAAGCTTTAGTAAGCCTTTCAAATCGGTCCAAACTAGTATAGTCCTAAAAAGGTTCTACATCAGATCAAAACAAGGGTATGGACTACTCAACAACATCGAAACCAATGACAGTTGAATCTCTTCGAAACCAATGTAGCCAACCTGCTGACCGTGTTGAAGGCTCCAAACTTACTTCACTAATCACAAGGAAGCAAAGACCCATCTAGAACACCTTCGACAATGTCAAAAAGTGCTATGAAGACAGCGATACTCAGAGGTGAAAGAATGATAAGGACACCTTACGACAACGTCGAAAGGAGGCATGGTTTTCGATCAGGTCGAAAGGTTAAGAGAGAATGAAGGAATTGCTAGAATATGACAAGAAAAACAAGGACACCTTTCTACAACGTCGAAAGGAAGCATAGCTTTAGATCAGATCGAAAGGTTCATAACAGCATATAAAGGAACACCTTTCGACAACGTTGAAAGGAGGCATACCTTTCGACTTGGTCGAAAGGTTCACAACAGCATATAAAAGGAGGACCTTTCGACGTTGTCGGAAGTAAGGGCGCGAAGGGCGTCCGCTTGCATCAATAAATAAGACCCAAGGGGTCACATTTTGAGGATTCGATTTCTCTCACTCCAAACTTGTATTTTTCTTAAACAAAGCATTGTAACCCTAATTTGGAGATTGTTGATTTGGGAATTCAATGATATAAAATTGCTTTAGATAAAAAACGAAAGTCTTGTGCATTATTGATCTCTTTACTACTTACAAAAGCTTTTGTTGGATAAACCTTTATATTTCAAGTTTAACTCCATCGAAAGGAATCGATCGACAAAGTCGATACTTCTTCTGATCAAAGCATCTTTTGTAACCTTCTGAAGCCATCAACTCTATGGTCTAAAGTTTTCGACAAGGTTGAAACCTATTTTGTACATACCAAAACTTAGACTTACAGATTTAAACCAAATGAAGTCATTCCTATAGCTTTCGACAAGGATGCAGCCTACTCCAAATCCACTAGAGAAAAAGGCTTCCTGCCTAAATTTAAGGGAAGCAAACAACCCAGCTTTGGACGAGGTCAAAACCTACCTTTTAAAAGTACTTAACCGAGGGAATTCCAATCTAATCTAAAGGAAGTCTTTCAAAGGAAATCTCACAATCTCTCATCAGCATCGAAAGGACACATGACCCAGAGACCATAACTTTCGATGCTGTCCAAAGGATGATTTGAGAAATATCAATAAATAAAGCCAAATCGAAAGGCAATTCCTAAGGGAATCATAGTTACTGTTCAAACAAAGGATTATTCATCTTTCTTAGCATTACTTTTGGGTGTTTACAAGAAAACATGTTAACACTTTTGGCGCTAGAAGGAGGTCTTGAACCTCCGACTTAGATAAATCCCTAACACCACTATTTTCTAACCCAGCTTAATCCTATCTTAAGTTCATCCACTGTGGTTTGATCATGGCCAAAAGAGTCATAAGATCATACCAAGGATCCTCTAAACCACATTTAACCAGGTTCTCCCAAGTAATTGTCAAGGATCCCAATCAAGAAAAGCAAAGATTGAGTCTAGAAGCTCTTAGAATTATAAAAAAGTAGAAAGCATAATCTTATGATCCTGAGAAATGGAGTCTAAATCCTTTTCATGTAGGTCCTACGCCTATCTTTGCACTCGGAAAGAGAACAAATGGTAGTGACAATGTCTTTAATCAAATAAGAAGAACGATTCAACATTATTCCAAAGGCACAATCTTCGAGAGAAAAATAATGGCTGATTACAATTACTTTGAAAATAAATGGTAATAACCAATTGTAAAAAGAACACTTCCAACCCAAGAAGTCCAAAGGGTAGCGAAGAAAAAAGCAATTGAAGAGCATGAAATAATAAGGCCATGGAAGAAAAAGTCAAGAAGCCATCCACAAGAATCAAGTTTCAAGTCTAAACTTCCAAAGGACTGTAACTTAACAACATCAATTGAGAACGTCTACTTGCTTACAAAGGATGAGCTAAACTATTGGCTATCATAGAAAAAGAACCCAAAACATGAAAGAACCTAGGAGGATACTATTACCACTATCACATGATGAATGATCATGAGACTAACCATTGCAGAGCCCTAGAGGGGATGATCATAAACTTCTTTCGGCAAAGAAATATTCATGAATTTGTAAAAAGAACTTGAGATGGAATTATTAAAGAGCAATTTTCTGAAAAAATCTAGATGGTTAGGAGTGAAATGCAACTTATATTTGGATACTACCTAAGATGGTAGTCTAACTAAAATGGTAGAAAAGTCTCTGTCCACGCCGAGATGGCCAGGTAGAGCACCTCTTGGAGGGAGGACGGAGTAAGCCTTTATCCACGCTATAAGATGACCAAGTTAAATCACCGAACAAGCCCTTATCCACGCCATGCTATGGCTAGATTAAGGCACCTCCTTGAGGGAGGACGGAGTAAGCCTTTATCCGCACCATAAGATGGCCAAGTTAAAGCACCGAACAAGCCCTTATATGCGCCATGCTATGGCCAGGTTAACGCACCTCCTTGAGTGAGGATGGAGTAAGCCTTTATCCATGCCATAAGATGGCTAGAGTAAAGCACCAAATAAGCCCCAGTCCACACCACAAAAGGGCCGGGGCGGGGCGCCTCCTGATTGGAGGTCGGGTAAGTCCTTGGTTTCAGCCTTTAAGATGAGCCAACCAAGGGCACCAAACAACAATGGACTAAGATGTCCAGACTAAAGAAGAGGTAGCCAATAAGATTATTTCTATATATATATTCAAAACCTGAAGAGTTCATCGTGAATGAGGATGGGTAATCCAGATTTGATTTGCTTGTTTTGCATATCATCATAATGTTTTGAAATACTATGTTTTTAACCATTATGGATGAAGGAGCACAATATATGGTTTTATAAAGGTTTTAGGATACTAGTGGGGGGAAAACCCGTTCCGCTAAGTGGCGTGGTCTCGCAAGATATCTATTTGGTTTGAGATGATAGACTATTATTCATACCAGGCTTTATGTCTGACTCGAAGTTTTTGCTTTCCCCTTAAACTCTCGAGTACTCAATTAATTTTGAGTAGTTTGAGGTTTAGGGATTTTAGGTTCTCTTCTTAGACGAGTAAAGCTTCTGGAGGCATGCATGAGGCATATAGTTATTTAGAGATATCTTTTTCGCTATTTGTTTTGTTTGTAAAAGGAAGACGTATTAGCCTTATTATATACTATGATCAACCAAAGGGTCATCTTCATATGTCGCTCTTAGTGTATGTGTAATAATTATATTTTTGCTGAACGTGGTTAACATTTTGGGATTATGTAATGAACATGAAATGTTTTGAATGAAATGTGGAAATAAGTTTTTGAATGGTTAAATTTTTTTTCCATGTTCTTATGATCTGTGTATAAATGAATCTAGCATCGCCGTATTTGGTCGCCAAAGATTAATAACTATGGATGACTGCAACATCCGTAGCCGTTAGTTTTGGGCCTCCAAATAGGGGGATGTTACAAGTTCGTATCAGAGCATAGGTTTATGATAAAGCATAAAATAAACCAAATGTTTTCAAACATAATCCTAACGAATTAAAGAATAAGATTGGGGTTTGTATTACCGTTATAGTAATGTACTTGTATTTGCTATATATATGTACATAAGTATGTGTTCCCCTCTCTCTTAGACCGTTCTTTTATATCTTACCAAGGCTCGTATGTAGATTTATAAGAAAGAAGATATGGAAGCAAGAAACGAAAGAGGAAATCTAGGTGGAGGAAGCACCATAACAAATCGTAATGCTTGACCTAATACTAGGAGGAACCAAGGTCGACAGGCTAATGCTAATCCAAGTGTAGAGGCCAATGTAGGTGCTGGAACCCCACTAGTAGGTATAGGGATGATGTATCAGTTCTTCGTTAACTTGATGCAAGCTGGAGTAGCTGCAGAAGTAGCTGGAGGTAATGCTGTGAATATTGGAGTAGCCAATCCTGTGGCCCTAGTTGGCAATAACTATGCAAAGCTATGCAGGGATTATACCAGTTTGGGAGGAAAGCCATTTCAAGGAATAGAGGATGCTATTGAAGTTGAGAACTGGATTTTAAACTGTGCAAGGATCTTTACTAATTTAGGCATGGATGATGGAGAGAAGAGAAGGCTGGCCTCTAGACAATTGCAAGGGTTAGCGCTTTACTGGTGGAATAGTGTGGCAGTCGGAGTTTCAGAGGAAGAGCTGAAATGGGCTAATTTTGGAAGAAGGTTTGAGCAGAGGTTCTTGTCCGAGGTTGCCAAATCGGCATTGATGAGGAAGTTCATGGATCTTGTACAAGGAGAGTTGTTGGTGATCGAGTATGCTGCTAAGTTTGATGAGCTGTCTCGATATGGTTATGAATTGGTTGACACTAATGCTAGAAGGACTGAAAGATTCATTCGAGGTTTGAGACCAAAAATAGGTAAACTGACCATGACTCATATTAGAGAGCCTTGTCATGTAGTAGTGGAGATGGCCATTCGCCATGAGGAGATGCTTGTTGTGTCTGTTAGGGAGAAATCATTTGAGTCCCAAGGCCCTCAGGGAAAGAAAAGGAAGTTCTTCAAGAGGAAAGGAACCCAAAAAGAGGATGCTTCCAAGAAAGCCAAGGCGATTTAGTGTGTTATAAGTGTGATAAGAAGGGCCATTATGCCAACGATTGCAGATCTGGTAAAGGAAAGAAGCCTATATGGAAGAAGAATGTGAAATGCTTCAACTGTGACCAAGTTGGGCATTAAAAGAATCAGTGTCCAGAGCCAGTTCGGGTGGACAGAGGAAAGGTGTTTGCTATTGGGCCACCACCTTCTTCTAGACCTACTGCCGCAAAGAAAGGAAAAACTGTGATGGAAGGTATGCTTTTGATTTAGAGTATAACAGTTAGAGTACTTTTTGATACCGGTGCATCACATTCATTTACATCATAGTATTTGGTTGATAGGTTATGCATAGAACCCACATACCTTGTTACTTCCTTAAGGGTTGCAAATCCAATAGGAGGACATGCAACTCTTTGGATGAGATGTGACCAGTTAGAACATGATTTGTTAGGTCATAAGTTTGCATGCAGTTTGTATATTTTTGATTCCGTAGATTCCAGGATCATTTTAGGTAAGGATTGGTTGGGTAAGTATGAGGCTAGGATATTTTTCTAGGATCGAGAATTATCGTTACGACACCTAGATAGTCATAATCGAATCATTTTCTCAGTGGAGAATTCCAGTAAGTGTGTTTGTGCTTTGTTAAGTGCCTTGGAGGTGGGGATGACCTTAGTCAAGTTCATTTAGCTAGAGAATTTGTAGATGTATTTGAGCCATTCGCTAGATTACCACCGAAATGAGCTATAGAGTTTCAGATAGACCATGTACTAGGATCTGAACCTGTCAGTAGATCACTTAGCAGAATGACACCGACAGAGATGAAGGAATTAAAGGTGCAACTAGTGGTTCTTGAGGGAAGGACTTTTATTAGACCAAGTAGATCACCTTGGGGAGTGGTCGTGATGTTTGTAAAGAAACCTGATGGATCGTTAAGGATGTGCGTAACTGTAACAACACGCATATTTTACGATTGTATATTTAAATATTTTATTTTAATGTAGAATCGTTAATCGGATTAAAGTCCGAAAAGCTACTTTTTGCAAACAGTCGAATTGGGACTCGAGACCACTTCCATTGAGTCCAAAATGGCGTTTGCGACTTTTTTAAGTATAAACATCGATATATTTGGAGTAAGTTGAATTTTGCTATTTTCTATTGGACTTTGGGTTTAGGTTTCAACCCAACTCTTTCTGTAACCTAGTTCAGCCCTCTCCTCTCCTCTCCTCTTCACTTCATTTCTATTTTCTCTAACACTCAAGAAAAACTTAAAATGGGGAGAGGAATGAGAAATTAGAAAACTTCAAGCCCTAGTTTTCAATTGCAAAACAAAATTCTTACTCCAAATTCAAAGTGAAGCTTTGGTAAGAATCTCCTTCTTCTTTTCCAACTCATTCTCTCTTTAATTTCAGAAATTTCCAAAACCAAACTTAGGAAATGTTCTTCTTTTGAGCTTAGATTCTAGTTTCTTGAGTTGTGGTTAAAGAGAGGTTGATCTTCCTTTTCATTCAAGCTTCTCCTAGATCGTTTTCGGGTTTAAATGTGAGTTTTTGAACTCACATCTATTTCTATAGATATTGTTGTTGTTGGGTATGAATTCCTAACACTAATTCATGTTCATTTGCTTTTGATATGGATTGAATTGGTGAATTGTTAAATTTTTGGTTTTTGGAATCCAATTTGCTAAAAATCCAACCTTTGATGTTTGAACACGTTAGTGGAGCGTTTCGGAGGGCCATACAAGGCTGGGTTGTCAAGTGGCGTAAATCCTCAGTCGAAGTTGCTCAATTCGTCGCTTCCGTCGTGTATCGAACTTGCCCCGTCTGAACCAGAACATGATAAATGTTCGTCACCAGACGTCTGTAGGAAAGTTCAGACGTCTGGAGTCTGTTTCAGTGAATTTCCTGAAACTTACTACAGACGTCTGAGTGTATACCGCAGACGTCTGAGTGTATACCGCAGACGTCTGGAGTATGTTATTACCTCAACAAAATTGATTATTTTGTTGATTTCCAATTTTATCGATTCGTGATCTCCGATTTGTCGTTATCGTTTATTATCTTCTCTGATGACTTCTTATTCGGGATTTTCGTGGTTATCCATTTTGATGGGTTCGGTATCGAATTTATCTAGATTTGATTCACGTCTTCGTATGTGGATTTTTGATGGTTTATTGTTTCTACAATCATTTATGTGACTTGTCACTTTAAATTACAAAGGTTTCTATACTAGTAGTAAATATTCAAACTCTTTTACTAAAATGATTTCAACTATATTTTTAATACAAAGCTCGTTTATAAAACCGTTTTCAAATCTATTAGTATATACAAACCTTTACCCCATTCGTATGAGAAAATCTAATTGAACGGCTTAGCAAAACAAGTGGTATGAAACGCTTGCGTTTACTTCGTCGGTTAATTTATGGACTTGTTCGAGTGAAAATCTTGTGATAATTTTCGAGTGGAAATCTACAATTTGTTCGTAAATATTTTAGTTAAGCTAGTGGTTATGGGACATGAAGCTAAACTCTTATATTTACTGGCTTAGTGTAATTCACACTTTCTATGGATCAGTGATGATCATTTTGTGATTTAGACTAGCGATGTGCGATGTCTATTTGTCTGCGAGGGAGACTAAACCCCGTTTTGTGGAACTTCGGTTCAATTTAGCGGGGTAGCGACCCGTGGTCTTCGGACCGTTTGTGGAGCTTCGACTCAAAATTTATGGTTAGCGACCATGGAATAGCGTTCCATTTGTGATACACATGTTGGTGAGTTTTCATGCTCCCGTTTGTGATAGGCCTCCCCCTTTCGAGATTTATGGATTTCTAATTGATGACTTCTAGAATGTGTGCTTCACCAACTTTTTCGATTGGCATAAATATGTTTGTCAATATTTGTAGTTTGGTGAATAAAATAAAGAATATGATATTCTTTTTGGTGCCTTGAGATTTATGAGATGTTGTATGAATTTGTTGTTGTTTATATCATATTTGTTCTAGTGTGACAATATCGTTATCATACATCCTTATTGTATCTCTGCTTATATCTCATTCCTTTATCTGATATTTATAGCTAGACTGATCTGTTTATTATTTTCTTATTAAATAATACTCGGGTCAGACCGAGATGTTATAGGTGCTTCTGCTTGACTCCTCGTTTGGGATCATCTTCTGACTTTTGCCTAACTACATTACATTTGTAGTTTTTGTTGTTATACATTTGAGATATAGACTCCTTGATGTATACTTATTCTTTTGTCTAGAACTTGTAACTATTCTTTTGTGATATTGTGGATCTTGTTTGACCACTACTCTGATGTACACTTTTATGTGTTATATTCATATTTGTTTCCGCCTTTGAGATATGAACATCTGTGACTGATTTATGTTATGTTTATTTCTATACTTGTTTCCGAGGTCCACTTAGCCACTGTGTGGTAGCTTTGAGTTTGTATCGGTATGTCGGATTTCCTCTTGAAACGAAATGCATGTTATACCATCTGACATATCGGTACTCGCACAAGGCCATTGCACAGATGGTCGCTCCTCAACAGCCTTATTCTTCACGCTAGTTGACAGCATTACCCAGTTGTGTTCTTGGCTAGCGTGAGCATAGAGGTGGGGCGTCACAGCTTGGTAACGGAGCCAAACTTCGGAACAATGTAGAATAATCTGGCAAGGATCATTGTCCTAAGTCTTTCTTAGGAATTGTGCTATAGGATTTAATTCGAGTCTTCGTACCATTCTATCCTATTTCTTTTTATGATGCCTTGTTTTATCAATCAAGTATGTTTGGTATTCATTATGAGATTGACCTTTTTCTCTTTCCTTTCTTTCTTAAAGAAAAGAAATGGTTAGACCTGGCCGTCCCAGTGCAGGTCAATCTAGTGCTATTTCCCAGGATGGAGTATTTATGTCTGCTCAGCAACTTCTTGATCTTGTAAGAAATGCTCAAGCTGTCGGACCTATTCCTGAGCCCACTCATCCTAAATCTGGGTTTGCACGCTTGTGCAGTGACTACAACATTTTGGGTGGAAAGCCATTCAAAGGTTCCGAGAGCGTTATAGAAGTCCAGGCTTGGCTTCGAACATGCGACCGCATCTTTTCTCGCATGAATCTTATTGATCTTCACCAAGTCCAAGTGGCTTCTAGTATGCTCCAGGAAAGAGCATTAGACTTGTATGAGCTTCTTATCTCTGAAATTATTGAAGCGGACCTTACTTGGGAGCAATTCCGGGAAAGGTTCGAGGTGAAATTCGTGCCGGAAGCTGAAAAAGTATCTTTGGCCCGACTCTTCATTGACCTTGTTCAAGGTGAATCTTCCGTGACCGACTACGTCGCTTCTTTCGAATCTTTGTCTAAATATGGGGTCGAATATTTTAATACCCCATTGAAGAAAAACCTGAGATTTGTTTATGGCTTGAACAAGAGTCTTAAAAAGCCATTACTTCTAAAATTGGAAGTTTCTTTTGACCAACTTGTTGATATTGCCCTTCGACTCGAAGAGGCTGATAAAGATAGTGATGCTGAGGTCAAACAAAATATCAACAAGAAGAGAACTTTTAAATTCAAGCCTAATCCCAACAAGAAGGGAAAGCAAGCAACACCGGTAGCAAATACTCCTAACCCTCACCGTGGAGAATGCTACAATTGTGGTTCTAAGGACCACTATGCAAACAAGTGCCCGAAGTCTATTCCTTGCCGCTATTGCAAGAGTTCGGGTCATACTTTATCTTTGCGTCCCAAACTTCATGGCAAGAAGGAGGGCAAGCTAAATGTTGTACAAGCTCCTGCTAACACTTCTCGTGGTCAAGGTATTTCTCATTCTATCCTTGATGGTATTATTATATTTCGTGATCTTTCTATTTGAGTTCTTTTTTATACGGGTGCATCTCACTCTTTTATATCAAAAGAACTTGTTGATGCTTCGTCTTTGGATGTTATTGGCTTGATGACTTCTTTGAGAATTGCGAATCCGTTCGGCTTATCCGAAACACTCAGTTTATTGTGTAAAGATGTCAAAATTATTTTATGTGATTACTCTTTCCATGCCGATTTTCATGTTATGCATTACCTTGGTTTCAGAATGATTTTTGGAATGGATTAGCTTAACCAGTATGAAGCCCATATCCTATGTCCTGAGCGGACTATATATCTTCGGCATCCTCAATCTGTTAAGCAGATTTCTCTCGTTCTGAAAGATTCTGATTCCAATTCGAAAGCATCCTTGTATTCTCTAAATCCTCATGATGACGATAATGATGATGAGGAAGATGTCATTTCTCTCATTCACATTGTTTGCGAATTTCCCGACATATTTGAGCCCGTTTTAGGATTACCACCTAAACGAGCAATTGAGTTCGGAATTAATCTAATCCCTGGACCTCTACCTATTACTCGTCCTCCCTATCATATGTCCAATAAAGAAAATGAGGAGATGCGCAAACAATTATCCGAATTGGAAGCAAAGCAATTTATTCAATCTAGTTCCTCTCCATGGGGAGCTTCAGCTATTTTTGTGAAGAAATCTGATGGTACACTTAGGCTTTGCGTTGACTACCGCAAGCTTAACGATCTCACCATCAAGAATAAATACCCCTTGCCTCAGATTGATGATTTATTCGATCAACTTAGTGGTGCTAAAGTCTTTTCACAGTTAGACTTAGCAACCGGTTTTCATCAGCTTCGTATTGCAAAGGATAGCATTCCTTTGACATCGTTCCGTACACGTTATGGATCTTATGAATGGCTGTTATGCCATTTGGTTTGACGAACGCTCCAGCTTATTTCGTCGACCTTATGAATCGAGTTTTTAAAGACTTCCTTGATCGATTTGTTCTCATCTTTATAGATGATATTCTTATTTATTCTAAAACCGAAGAGGAGCATGAAAAACATCTTCGGATTGTGTTGGAAACTCTTAGGAGTAACCAATTGAAAGCAAAGTTTTCTAAATGCCACTTTTGGCAATCTCGTGTGAAATTTTTGGGTCAAATCATTTCTGAATCTGGAATTTCCGTGGATCCTTCAAAGATTGAAGCGATTCAAGATTGGAAGAGACCGGAGAGTGTGACGGAAATTCGTAGCTTCCTTGGATTGGCGGGCTATTACCGTCGGTTCATAAAAGACTTTTTAAAATTTCCGTACCTCTCACTAGTTTGACAAAGAAGGGAGTTAAATACATTTGGTCAGACAAGTGTGAAGCTTCATTTCATAAACTAAAAGAACTCCTTTCCGATGCTCCTATTCTTGTGATTCCCGAAGGGAACCAAGATTTTATTGTTTACACCGATGCTAGTCGTGTTGGTTTGGGAGCCGTTCTTATGCAAATGGAACGTGTTATTGCTTATGCCTCTAGGCAATTAAAGCTTGCCGAGATTAGATATGCCACTCATGATTTAGAGCTCACGGCTATTGTTTTTGCCCTTAGAATTTGGCGCCATTATCTTTTGGGGGAGAAATTTGTTCTCTACACCGATCATAAATCATTGAAGTATTTATTTTCTCAAAAGGCACTTAATTTGCGTCAACAACGTTGGCTCGAGTTCCTTGCATCGTATGATCTTGATATTCTTTATACTCTCAGAAAAGGAAATCTTCTTGCCGATGCCCTTAGTCGTAAGCAACAAGCGGTTGTTTCCTTGATGATATCCGAGTGGAATGATCTTGAGACATTGTCCACTTGTGAGATTCGAGATCGTGAATCCGATTTATGTTCATCTCTTGTTTTATGTAGCCTTGAGGCTCATCCTTCTCTTTTAGACCGCATTCTTGAAGCTCAAAAGCATGATCCCGAATTGGTTCTTCTTAGCCAAAGTTGTAGGGACAAAATTGATATTGAAGGTTTGAAAGACTTTGATAATGATGCTCGTGGCGGTATTCGGAAATTTGGTAGACTTATCGTGCCAAATATTTCTGATCTTCGTAAAGATATTTTAGAAGATTCTCATCGTTCTAAATTTTCCATTCATCCCGGTAGTAGTAAAATGTACACGGATATGAAGCGACTTTACTACTGGGAGGGAATGAAATCTAATATTGCTAACTTTGTTAGGCGTTGCATGACTTGCCAACTCGTTAAGGCCAAGCATCAAAGGCCCGGTAGGTTATTGCAACCTTTGGAAATTCCAATATGGAAGTGGGATCAAATTTCCATGGATTTTATTGACGGTCTTCCCCGTCCTCGTTCGGGTCATGATAGCCTATGGGTGATCGTAGATAGACCAACAAAATCCGCCCATTTTCTTCCCGTTCGGTCCAATCAGACCGTACCTAGTTTGGCTAAACTTTTTGTCAAACAAATTGTTAAATTGCATGGAGTCCATACTTCTATTGTTAGTGATCGTGATCCATTGTTTACTAGTGGTTGTTTGAAAGGTCTTCAAAAAGCTTTGGGAACAAAGCTTAATTTTAGCACCGCTTATCATCCTTAGTCCTATGGACAAATCGAGCGTGTGAATCAAACTCTTGAAGATCTTCTTCGTGCATGTGTTCTTGATTTTGGTGGAAGTTGGAAAGATCATATTTCTCTTGTTGAATTTTCCTATAATAATAGCTTCCAATCAAGTATTGGTATGGCACCTTTCGAGGCATTATACGGAAGGCCATGCCGATCTCCTTCGTGTTGGCTTGAAGCCGGTGAGAAGCTGGTGTTAGGTCCAGATTTTATTCGTGATGCCATAGAAAAGATCGACCTTATTCTTCATAGGATGAAAGAAGCTCAAAGTAGACAAAAATCCTATGCCGATAATCGAAGAAGGAAATTAGAATTTTCTGTGGGAGATTTTGTGTTTATTCGTGTTTCACCTATGAACGGTGTTGTGCGTTTCAGTCGATCGGGAAAATTAGCACCTCGATATATTGGCCCATTTCCCATCACCGAATGCATTGGTTCCGTGGCTTATCGCCTTTCATTACCGACTCAGTTTTCTGCTATTCATGACGTATTCCACGTTTCTCAACTACGGAAATGCCTTCGCTATTTGACTTTGGGTTTAGGTTTCACCCCAACTCTTTCTATAACCTAGTTCAGCCCTTTCCTCTTCACTTCATTTCTATTTTTTCTAACACTCAAGCAAAACTGAAAATGGGGAGAGGAATGAGAAATTAGAAAACTTCAAGCCCTAGTTTTCAATTGCAAAACCAAATTCTTGCTCCAAATTCAAAGAGAAGCTTTGTTAAGTATCTCCTTCTTCTTCTCCAACTCATTCTCTCTTTAATTTCAGAAATTTCCTAAACCTAACTTAGAAATGTTCTTCTTCTAAGCTTAGATTATAGCTTCTTGAGTTGTGGTTGAAGAGAGGTTGATCTTCCTTTGCATTCAAGCTTCTCCCTCATCGTTTTCGAGTTTAAATGTGAGTTTTTGAACTCACATCTATTTCTATAGATATTGTTGTTGTTGGGTATGAATTCCTAACACTAATTCATGTTCATTTGCTTTTGATTTGGATTGAATTGGTGAATTGTTAAATTTTTGGTTTCTGGAATCCAATTTGCTAAAAATCCAACCTTTGATGTTTGAACACGTTAGTGGAGCATTTCGGAGGGCCATACAAGGCTGGGTTCTCGAGTGGCGTAAATCCTCAGTCGAAGTTGCTCAATTCGTCGCTTCCGTCGTGTATCGAACTTGCCCCGTCTGAACCAGAACATGATAAATGTTCGTCACCAGACGTCTGCAGGAAAGTTCAAACGTCTAGAGTCTATTTCAGCGAATTTCCTAAAACTTACTGCAGACGTCTAAGTGTATACCGCAGACGTCTGGAGTATGTTATTGCCTCATCAAAATTGATTATTTTGTTTGATTTCCAATTTTATCGATTCGTGATCTCCGATTTGTCGTTATCGTTTATTATCCTCTCTGATGACTTCTTATTCGGGATTTTTGTGGTTATCCATTTTGATGGGTTTGGTATCGAATTTATCTGGATTTGATTCACGTCTTCGTATGTGGATTTTTGATGGTTGATTGTGTCAACAATCATTTCTGTGACTTGACACTTTAAATTGCAAAGGTTTCTATACTAGTAGTAAATATTCAAACTCTTTTACTAAAATGATTTCAACTCTATTTTTAATACAAAGCTCGTTTATAAAATCGTTTTCAAATCTATTAGTATATACAAACCTTTACCTCATTCGTATGAGAAAATCTAAATAAACGGCTTAGAAAAATAAGTGGTATGAAACGCTTGCGTTTACTTTGTCGGTTATTTAAGGACTTGTTCGAGTGAAAATCTTGTGACAATTTTCGAGTGGAAATCTACAATTTGTTCGTAAATATTTAAGTTAAGCTAGTGGTTATGGGACATGAAGCTAAACTATTATATTTACTGGCTTAGTGTAATTCACACTTTCTATGGATCAGTGATAATCATTTTGTGATTTAGACTAGCGATGTGCGATGTCTATTTGTCTGTGAGGGAGACTAAACCCCGTTTTGTGGAACTTCGGTTCAATTTGGCGGGGTAGCGACCCGTGGTCTTGGACCGTTTGTGGAGCTTCGGCTCAATATTTATGGTTAGCGACCATGGAATAGCGTTCCATTTGTGATACACGTGTTGGTGAGTTTTCATGCTCCCGTTTGTGATAGGCCTCCCCCTTTCGTGAGTTATGGATTTCCAATTGATGACTTCTAGAATGTGTGTTTCACCAACTTTTTCGATTGGCATAAATATGTTTGTCAATATTTGTAGTTTGGTGAATAAAATAAAGAATATGATATTCTTTTTTGTGCATTGAGATTTATGAGATGTTGTATAATTTTGTCGTTGTTTATATCATATTTGATCTAGTGTGACAATATCTGTTAACCCTCTTTTATTCAGCGATCTAGCGACCTACCCAACCCAACAACTTAGCAACCTAAGGCATATGCGACTTAACGATCTATAACTAGGCAGCGACCTATAGCACAAAGCAGTTGAGTATGGGCAATGACCTAACGACCTAACGACCTAGCGACCTATAGCACAAAGCGGCTCAATATGGCACGACTCAACGACCTAAGGAACTCCAGCAACCCAGCGACCTAAAAGGTTCCTACGATTCAATAGGATAGCAACCTAACGAGTTAAAGCGGCAGCGACCTAATGAGTTAAAGCTCCAGAGTTAAGCCGTGTGCTCACTGTTTCTTCCTTTAGGTCGCTAACGACCTAAACCAACCGAGATAACTTTTGAACTACGCATGCTAAGTCGCTCATAGCCAATATCTCGTCCAGAATGATTCCGTTAAGTCGTCAACGACCTAAGCTATCTCGTGATCACTCTTAAGGCGCTCACGACCTAAAATGCAGCCGACCAAAGCCCAGTTTCACCTATAAATACCCCGCCTAATCCGCACTTAACAGTGGATGAATTTTTGGAAACGCCAAGACTCTGCTGATTTCTCTACTGACTTCAACACTTCAAAGGCAAAGGATACTTCAAAGAATCTTCAAAAAGAATCAAGTTCATTCAACATGAATCGAAAGAGCTTTTCTGCATCAAAGTTTGATTACTTGTCTTGATTGTGTTGTAATTAAAGAGTTATTGTAAAATCTGTAATCGAATCAGTCATAGAAGTGGACGTAGGCTTGACTTTGAGCCGAACCACTATAAATTGTTGTCTTTTTACTGTTTTCTGCTATTCTCTACTTACTTTTAGTTTCCATACCAACGGGTGGTGCTTTCGCTATATCACAAATCACACCGGGGTGTTAGCGTACATTTTTAGCGTTAACATTTTTGGTGCTTTCACTGAGAACCCAACTCAGGAGTGCTTTCATCATTGCTTCACAAAGATTTATGGTAAGACATTCCCTAAGAACCAGAAGTCTATCTGAAATTATGGCTCATGGAAGGAAAAGTAAATCTACTAGATCTGGAGTTGCTCATGACAACACCGCCACTTCTCCCGCATCAGATCAAGCGGATCCTAGTGTTGGAGTCACAAGGTCAGAATTGGATGCCGTAGTGTCTGGGTTGTATCAACAAATGGAAGCCCATAACGCTTTGATGTTAGACAAGTTGAATGCCTTGCTTGGAGTTAACCAGCCACCAGAAAACAACGAAGAAACCTTTGCTGAAGATGTTCATGATCCACAAGGGAAAAGTGTTCCTCAAAGGGCAGCTGGCACCGCCGAAGGGGCACCTCCCCAAGCTGGAGGTTCAAGGCCGCAGCCAACTCTTCGTGAACGTTTGCCCAGGCAAACTTCCAAAAAAGTAGCTGACGTCTGTCCCGCGGAGCCTCTAAACGATGAGGAAAACCTCTCGGGAATGGTTCGACAAATTATGAAGGAAAGCATGAAAAGCAAGGAAGATGAAAATGACTGGGGATTTGCTCCAAGCAAAACTCGTTTTACGGAAAGAATTTTGAAGGCTGAATTTCCAAGGAAGTTTGTCCCTCCCACCATTCCAGCTTATAGGGGGACAAGCGATCCTAACCAATTCTTATACAAGTATGATTGGCATATGACAGGTGCCAGGGAAACAGACGAGATCAAATGTAGATACTTTCATGTGTACTTGGAGGGAGTGGCCCTGCTTTGGTTCACAAAGCTGCCAGTTCGATCCGTGGATGAGTTCTTCGATAACTCGCAAATTCAAAGATCAGTTCAGGTTATATGCTTCGAAGGCTAAGGACATAATGTCACTATCCAGCCTTGCACAAAACCCCGGAGAATCTATCAAATCTTTCTTAAACCGCTTCAATATAGCATTGGCCGAAATTGATAATGCAGAGCCTCGAATGATTCTGACCTACTTGATGCGAGCTATTGATAAATCAAGTGAATTCGTAAAATGGCTAAAGATGAAAGAGCCAAACTCACTTGAGAAGTTCTATAAGAAGGATGATGAATTCATGCGCTTAGAAAGCCTTCATGTACAAGCAAAAGTAGACGTGGCTAAAGTCAAGAATAACAATGTTGCCACTAACAAAAAGGAATCTTGTGGTCAGAAAAGGAAGAATGACGGTAGGAAAGGGCAGAAAGATATGAAGAAACTTCACTTCCTTAAACCTTCAGATTTTACTCCTTTAACGGATACTCCTGAAAATATCTTTTTCGCAACCAAGGATGCTGTCGAATACCCCAAACCACCTGAGATGAAGCTTGGGAAAAATGCTTTGCATAATGGGAGATCTGTCGGTTTCACAATCAACCTGGCCACGACACTAATGAATGTCGCCATTTAAAGAATTTGATTGAAGAGCTTTTGAGACAGAATAAACTACAACAATATGTGAAGAGAAACAGAAGTGACCCAACTTCATTTACTCAGGGGCAACAAGTGCCCTGCTTTGGTTCACAAAGCTGCCAGTTCGATCCGTGGATGAGTTCTTCGATAACTCGCAAATTCAAAGATCAGTTCAGGTTATATGCTTCGAAGGCTAAGGACATAATGTCACTATCCAGCCTTGCACAAAACCCCGGAGAATCTATCAAATCTTTCTTAAACCGCTTCAATATAGCATTGGCCGAAATTGATAATGCAGAGCCTCGAATGATTCTGACCTACTTGATGCGAGCTATTGATAAATCAAGTGAATTCGTAAAATGGCTAAAGATGAAAGAGCCAAACTCACTTGAGAAGTTCTATAAGAAGGATGATGAATTCATGCGCTTAGAAAGCCTTCATGTACAAGCAAAAGTAGACGTGGCTAAAGTCAAGAATAACAATGTTGCCACTAACAAAAAGGAATCTTGTGGTCAGAAAAGGAAGAATGACGGTAGGAAAGGGCAGAAAGATATGAAGAAACTTCACTTCCTTAAACCTTCAGATTTTACTCCTTTAACGGATACTCCTGAAAATATCTTTTTCGCAACCAAGGATGCTGTCGAATACCCCAAACCACCTGAGATGAAGCTTGGGAAAAATGCTTTGCATAATGGGAGATCTGTCGGTTTCACAATCAACCTGGCCACGACACTAATGAATGTCGCCATTTAAAGAATTTGATTGAAGAGCTTTTGAGACAGAATAAACTACAACAATATGTGAAGAGAAACAGAAGTGACCCAACTTCATTTACTCAGGGGCAACAAGTTTCTGCTCGTCAATCCAACTTAGGTGAGAGGACTACAGCGCAGGAATCTGAGAGGCCCATCATCAATGTTATCACAGGGGGTCCTCACCCAGCGGGCAGAAGTTGGGGTGAGATGGAGAGAGACGCTCACGCTTTGAGATATGCTCCGGCGGAAGAAAATGTTTTTGTCTTAGAAGACGCTGCACCTTTGAAACAGCAAAGAACTTTTAACGAAGACATCATATTCCGGGTTAGAGACTCTATTGGAGTTGAAGCTCCGACCATGGATCCTTTGGTAATATCTACAGGCATCGGATCAGCCATTGTAAGAAGGGTGCTTGTTGATTGCGGCGCCTCTTGCAATATCCTCTTCAGAAAGACATTTGATCAGATGAAAATTCCCATGGCTGACGTCCAAGCTTCCTCACAGAAAATTATTGGGTTCACTGGAGAACCAAAACAGCCAATTGGGACTATTGACTTGTTTGTAGAGCTCGGAGAAGGGAAAAAGAAAATGGTCCGAAAACAAAATTTTGTGATTGTTGATGAATTCTCCGCTTACAATGCCTTCTTGGGTCGACCAACTCTTGCTGCATTCAAGGCCATTCTCGCCCCATGGTGCCTGACTATGAAGTTCTGCACTGATAATGGCGTCGGTGTTGTGAAGGGGGACAAAAATGCCGGGCGAGATTGCTATTTCACAGAGTTGCGGGAAAGAATGAAAAGAGAAATGGGTAAAGGTGCGGTAGCTCCGGTCCGCATCAAAGAACCCACCTTGTAGCAATTACGGGGTGGACCCTGCACTGGTGAGCACAGTGGTGCACGAAAAGAGATTGATCCCAGAAAAACCAGTGCAGGGGAAAGTAGAGTGGTACCGGTGGAAGTAACGGTGCCGATAACGGTTGATCTGAATGACCCAAACAAGTTGCTGAATGTGGGTTCATAACTTGGTATGACGGTTCAAAATATGCTGATATCATTCTTGAAAGCAAATCTGGATGTATTCGCTTGGATTCATGCCGACATGTGTGGAATATCTCCTGAAATCGCAGTGCATACTTTGAATATTGATCCTAAATTCACACCCGTAAAGCAGAAAAGAAGAACCCAAGGTCCTGAAAGGTCGACAGCATTAAAAGAAGAAGTAGATCGGCTCAGGAGAGGAAAACGGCTTCATCAAAGAATCCACTTAGCCAAATTGGGTCTCTAATCCGGTGTTGGTTAAAAAAGCAAATGGGAAGTGGAGAGTGTGCATCGACTTTTCAGACCTGAACAAAGCATGCCCCAAAGACTGTTTCCCATTGCCCCGAATTGATCAGTTGGTGGATGGAACAACCGGGAATGAATTAATATCTTTTATGGATGCTTACTAAGGATATAATCAAATCATGATGCATGAGCCAGATTAGGAGGACACGAGCTTCATCACTGATGTTGGTCTTTACTGCTATAAGGTCATGCCCTTCGGACTAAAGAATGCAGGGGCAACTTATCAAAGACTGGTTAATGCCATGTTCATACCCCATATTGGGAAAACTATGGAAGTATATGTTGATGATACGTTGGTGAAATCGAAGAAGGCAGTAGACTACATGGAATATTTGGCAGAAATGTTCGCGGTCCTTCGAAAGTATGGAATGAAGCTAAATCCTCTGAAATGTTTGTTCGAGGTAGAGTCCGGAAAATTCTTGGGTTTCATTGTAAGTGCTAGGGGCATCGAAGCTAATCCTGCTCAGATCACTGCTTTAAGAGAAGTCAAAGCCCCTAGAACAAAGAAGGAATTGCAAAGCCTCAACGGGAAAGTCGCTCCTTTAAGTCGTTTTATTTCCAGGATCACTGATAAATGCATTCCCTTCTTTGACGCTCTGAAGAAAGGAAAGAAAAACTTTGAATGGACTCCCGAATATCAGAAAGCTTTTGAAGAACTGATTCGTCACATGGAAAAGCCTCCAATACTTTCTCAGCGCAGCAACGGTGAAGATCTTTTCATATACTTAGCAGTTTCATCTCATGCTCTCAGTGCAGCATTGGTACGGGAAGACGCAAAATTTTAGCACCCGGTTTATTACATCAGCAAAAGATTCACTGGGGCAGAGATGAATTATTCAAAGCTGGAAAAGCTCGCCTATTTTCTATTGATTGCATCCAGAAAGTAGAGGCCATATTTCTAGGCTCGTCCTATTAAATTCCTCACTGATCAACCTCTAAAGCAAGTCCTATTTCAACCTGAAACTTCGGGTCGTCTCCTGAAGTGGAATATTGAGCTCAGTCAATATGATATCACCTACCATCCCCGAAGAGCAATCAATGGACAAGCTTTAGCAGATTTCATTGCAGAATACACAAATAAAGGTAGTAGTGAGGAAGAAGTGACTGATGACATCCCGATCCGATGGAAATTATATGTTGATGGTGCAAGAAATGACTATTGCTATAGAGCTGGGGTTGTGCTTGAAACCCCCGAAGGGCGATCATTGTGCTATGCATTGAGATTAGAATTTCCTTCAACAAATAATGAAGCAGAATATGAAGCTCTTATTGCCGGCTTGAAAATTGCTAAAGAACCGAACATCAAAGTATTGCAAATCTTTAGTGATTCCCAGCTTATTGTATGCCAAGTAAAGAAAGAGTTTCAAACTAAAGGAGGAAATCTGCCTGCTTACTTGTCAAAGGCCTGGGAGCTTCTTGATGATTTTGATCGTTATACAATCAGGCGTATATCCTGGGAAGAGAACATAAAGGCAGATTCCCTAGCGAAATATTCAAGTTCTGGCGAAGCTCAATTATTAGGATTAGTCCATGTGGAAGTCTTGTCAGCTCCAAGTACTGATGAGATTGATATTGACTGGATCATGGCTGTATCTCAAGAACAGGAGTCGTGGATGACCCCTATCAAGGAATATCTACTCAACGACTCCTTGCCAGAAAACTCAAAAGAGCGCCAGAAGCTGTTAAGAAAAGCCCCGAGATATGTAATTCAAGACGGCCATTTGTACAGACGAGGATTCTCGATGCCATTACTCTGATGTGTAACCAAAGAAGAGGCTAAGACAATTTTAGCTGAGTTGCACAGAGGAGAGTGTGGGGATCGTTCAGGTGGCCAAACTCTTGCAAAGAAAATTCTCCGCTATGGGTATTTTTGGCCAGATATTAATCGAGATGATGCTAGCTACTCCCGAAAGTGTGACAGATGCCAGAGATTTGCAAAAATTCCAAGAGCACCTTCCACCGTGCTAACACAGATGGTCAGTCCATGGCCATTCGCCATTTGGGGGATAGATCTCATCGGACCTATGTCGACTGCTAAGTTCGGAATCAAATATGCTATTGTTGCTGTTGATTATTTCACTAAATGGGCTGAAGCTGAACCATTGGCTACTATTACCTCTAAAAAGATGATAAACTTTTTGACCAAAAATATCATTTGCAGGTATGGTGTGCCTCAGAAGATAATAACAAACAATGGTACCCAATTCGAAAGCGAGGAATTCCAAGACTTTTGCAGGCGATTCAAAATCCGAAAAACTTCTCAGCAGTGGCTCATCCGTAGGCAAACGGGCAAGTGGAAGCAGTGAACAAAATTATCAAATCAACCATCAAAAAACAGCTGGAAAAAGCAAAAGGTGGTTGGGTCGATAAGTTGCCACTAGCACTATGGGCATATAGAACTACCCACAAAACTGCGACTGGGCACACTCCATTCTCACTAGCATATGGATCAGAAGCAATGATTCCAGTGGAAATAGAGGTCCCCTCACATAGGAGAATTCATTTCAACCAAGCTAAAAATGAAAAGCTGCAACTTGAAGCACTTGACTTGCTTGATGAAAGAAGGAAGGAAGCTGAACTTAGAGTTGCAGCTCAACAGCAAAGGATAGCCATGCACTTCAATTCTAAAGTTCGCCAACGCAGCTTTGAAATTGGGGATCTAGTCTTGAAAAGGATCATGACACCAACAGGAGTGTTTGGGCCAAACTGGGAAGGGCCATATGTCATAGGCAAAAAACTTCTTGATGGCACTTTCAAACTCACAACTGTCGAAGGAGATCCAATTCCGAGAGCCTGGAATAGCAATCACTTACGTCCATATTTTACTTAAAGGCTATGCTTAAATTTGGAAAATAATTATGGATGTATCATTCTTGTATTGTAAGCCATTGTAAAATCAGTGTGAATCAATAATAAGAACTATAAAGTGGATGTAGGCATGATACTTGGCCGAACCACTATAAATCTTGTGTTCTCTACTACTATAAAATGCCTATCTCATTTCGATGTGCAAACATCTTAAATATGTTGCTAAAATTTTGATTTAACATTGTAGGCTATCAAAGCAAAGCTTACCTATTCGACACATCACAAGACCAAGCGATTCCTATAAATCACTCAACAAACCAATATCAAGCCACAAAATTTCCAGGTTCAATTCCTACATAAGAAGTACTTCTCAAAAACAGTTGGTGATTCCACCGAAGGGGCACCTTCCCAAGGTGAAGGTTCCAGGCCCTTGCTAACTGATTGAGATCGTTTGTGCAAACAGACATCCGGTTAAGTAGCTTGCGTCTGCCCCGTGGATTCACTTAACAACGAAGTACACTTCTCTGGAAGAATCAAACAACCAGCAAAAGAAAGGAAAATATACTTAGAGGTGATAACAAGGAATCACTGAGGAACAGATGATGAAAAGATATTGGCAAGCAGTCAAAAACAGCCAAAATGGGATCTTGTCTCTCAACAAAAAGGTTGGTGGAACCACCGAAGGGGCACCTTCCCAAAGTGAAGGTTCCAGGCTCTTACTAGTTAATTGCGATCGTTTGTGCAAACATACATCCAGTTAGATAGTTTGCGTCTGCTCCGTGGATCCACTTAACTGTGAGATACAACCTTCCTGGCCAACGGAACATGTAAAGCCCTCTCTGGAGGCACAATGACAAGCCCTCTCCGGAGGCACAATTCAAAGCCCTCTCCGGAGGCACAACTGAAAGCCCTCTAACGAGGCACGCTGTAAAATGAAATGTTTATCTCAAATAACAAGGTTGGTGGTAGCACCAAAGGGGCACCTTCCCAAAGTGAAGGCACCGGGCCCTTTCTAGTTAATTGCGATCGTTTGTGCAAATGAACATCTAATTAGGTTGCTTGCGCCTGCCCCGTGGATCCATTTAACTGTGAGAAATGACTTTCAGGCAAACAAATGAAGCCCTCTTCGGAGGCACACTTCTACTCTCATGGGAACGTTCTTCCCCAAAAAAGTTGAAGTGCCAAATAAAGCCCTCTAACGAGGCACGCCGTAAAATGAAATCTTTTTCTCAACCAAAAAGGTTGGTGGTACCACCGAAGGGGCACCTTCCCAAAGTGAAGGCACCGGGCCCTTGCTAGTTAATTATGATCATTTGTGCAAACGAACATCCAATTAGGTTGCTTGCGTCCGCCCCATGGATTTATTTAACTGTGAGAAATGACTTTCAGGCAAACAAATGAAGCCCTCTTCGGAGGCACACTTCTACTCTCATGGGAACATTCTTCCCCAAAAAAAGTTGAAGTGCCAAATAAAACCCTCTCCAGAGGCACACTTCCACAAGTTGAAATGTCAAATCAAAGCCCTCTATGGAGGCCCGCTTCACCACGTAAGAGAATCCACTTTTCAAAAATAAAAGTGACCATCTTCGAAAGTTGAAGTGTTTTAAAAATAAAAGAGAGAGAAAAACTTCTCCGATACAAAGCACACTCTACTAAAGCAGAATGATATTTCCCCAAAACGGAATAATTATTCTCTAGAATAAGAGTACAAGTCTTTTCAAAATGGAGAATATTGCAATAAGCCGTGGTGTGGGGGCAATACAACTACATTAACAAAAACAACGCTCAAACAACATACCACGATCTCACTGCATTACCATGCAAAGAAAATAAAGAAACTTGTGCTAAAATAGGGAATAAATGCATTCAGGAATACTGACAAGAGATTGTACAAGTAAAAAGAGTCATTTTATTTCATACTATAATTTTTTCTTATATACATGTACAAGTTTCAAAAAGCGGGAGCCGGTACCCGCACAATCTCCGGTCGATACAAGTCTTAAGACAAAAGACAAAAAAGCAAAACAAGAAGGATAGAACCAAACTCATTTCTTCTTCCTCCCGCCGCCTTTGGAGCCCTCGCCTGGCTTAATGGTTAACTTCGCAAGCCGGCCTGGATGAGTCGCGGAAGAAGGAGAAAGAGGTGCAATTGGGTCCTCTTTTGCTTTCTCATCATCAACAGGAGCGTCCTTCTTTTTCTTTGAAATTCCGCGCTTTCCCCTCTTCTTCGAAGAAGATTCGCTGCCCAAAGAGATAAGATCAGAAAGCTTTGTATCATCGGCAGTGAATTTATCCGGGGTCCTCTCATCCACCTCAAGTTCTTCGGCCTTCTGCTCTTGTGAAGCCGCCGGGTCATCTAAACCTTGAAGAGCTTCTATTTTTTCTTCTTGTGATCCCGGTTAAGAAGCAGAAGGAGGAGTAACTTGAAGAGGTGGAGGGGCAACAGCGGGAGGAGGCGAAGCCTGTACAGCACTTATTGATATCACTACAGAAGAAGAAAAGTTAAACATCAGTATTCCTCGCAAAAGAGAGGAGATAGTGGCACGTCGATGCTTAAGTAATAAGCAAGACATTCATCGAGCTCATGTGAGGCAAACGAGTAGTCCACTTGAGATAGATCGATGTTTAAGTTACTTGGAGAAGTTGGCTTTATCACGTCAATTTCATAGTCTTGGGCTTCGGTGCTTTCTTGGGCCTCATCTTCGGCGTGAGCAGTTTTAGCTTCGGCTTCGTCTTTAGCAGGAGGCGGAGAGTGGGAACTGGAGCCAATAATATCAACGTCGGTCGAAGAAGAAGGACGAGCTGGGTCGGTCAAAGGTGCCTTCCCTGGATGCTCTCCTTCCACTGCCTCGGCTCGCTCGTTGGCAAGTTGCTCTTTTCCTCTCGCAAGGGCGACACGACCCTCATCATCCAGATAGTTAGCCTCAAAATCCTCCTCAGTGTAGCCGGCATCTTTTAGCACTTCAACTGCTGCCTCACACACTTCAGCCAATGTAACTTCATACTTTGGGCCAAAGAAGGAAAGACTGACACGCCCCAAGACGCTGAGAACGTAAAACTCAAAAAGAGTGGAGCTAATGTTGGCCCTGGTTGCTTCGTGTGATTGTTCAGCTATTGCTTTCCCAGCAATAGCCTCATCACGCTCTCTTTCAACCTTAGCAAGCTGGGCCTTTAACTTTGTAATCTCCATATCTTAAGAGCTGGTTTTTTCCCGCAGCTGAGCAGCATCTTTGCGGTACATTTCTACAATTTTCCGCTCAGCTTCAAGTTTAGCCTCAACGTCTCGTTGAGTGGCGTGGGCGTCTCTTACTTGCTTTTGGAGAACCTCTTCCTTTTGTATATAAGAAGTGGAAGAGGTAGCGAGATCACCTTTAAGTTTCTTGACTTCAGCCTCAAGCTCTTCATTGAAAGCGGTGATGCTCTTCATCTCCGCATCATTCTGATCAAGAATTTTTTGCCACTCAGACTTATCATTCTCCATGGTTAGCATAGCCTCAAGATTTGCACGGTTTACACTTTGAAGCTCATCGACTAGTTTTTGCCAGCTAGACATTCTTTCTATATCGAACTTGACAGCATCAAGATTTCTCAACATGGCTTGTTTAGCAATTGGAACTAAGTCCAAATCAAAGCGCACTCCTATCAAACACCAATTCGGAAATCGGCTGTGGAGTGTAGGCGGAGGCTTCTCGACTTGATAAGGAGGCCTACTGATGATTGATTGAATATCAGCTCTTTTAAGGGAAGGAGAGCTGGAAGGGATGTCTAAAGAAATAGAAGCAGCGGGCTCTTTAGAAATTTCAGATGAAGACTTGTCGTCAAGTTTGGCCTGCTTGCTTAGATCTTCAGTTATATGACTCTTCCCCCTATTATCATGAGGTTTTCTTTTGTGGGAGTTGTCATCCCTTTGGTAAGAGTCATGGTGGTCATCTCTTCTTCCATACCGCTCCTCATAAGCCTGCCTCTCACGAGCTTTCCTAGCTGCTCGTTCCTCATCAGTTTCCCTGGGGGCAGAGAGATAGCGCCGAGGATCATAAGAGTCATGCCTTGCGTAGCGTTGAAAGTCATCATAATAAGAGCCGCTGCGTCCCATGGGAGAACCTGAAAGTGAAAAAGAGACAAAAATTTAGAAATCTTCGAAATAAAGAAGCTAAGTGCGTATATTTGCCAAAAATCCTAAGTGTGTGTGGCGTGCGAACTACGCGCGTCAAGCTACAAACCATTCTTCAGCTTAGGAGTGATGTCGGCTTTTACGGCAGGAGTCAACTCTTGGGTTGACAGGATTGGTCGCAAGGCAGATGTCGCTTCAATCGTTGGGGAAGCAAGTTTAGGAGTGGTGGTGTCATCTTTAAAGAGCTCCTGAGAAGTCACCATGAGATCGCTCAGCCCTCCAAAAGTATCACACTTCCCAGAATCTTGAGGAAATTCCTCTTCTTCAATAACTAGGGGAAGTTTAGATTTTGCAGATAACCCAACAACGTCAGTAGAACTGGAGCATTTCACTAACGAAGTCTCTATAATAAGTTCTTTCGGTGCGGGTTCCTCTGCGGAGACTGGGGCATTTGATGCTTCTACTTGAGAGCTGGGGGCATCACGAGACTGAATTGATCGAGAGGAATGCAAGAGTCCGAATTGATGCAGAAACTCATTCCTCTGTAGAAATTTGATACTTCTCTCGTTGGCAGCTATGGTACTCAATCTTTCAAAAGTTGATTTGTGGGCAAAATCTTTAGAGAGAGGAGGAATTGCTGCAAAAGTA
The DNA here is from genome assembly GCA_030737815.1 of Allium fistulosum. Classification (NCBI taxonomy): domain Eukaryota; kingdom Viridiplantae; phylum Streptophyta; class Magnoliopsida; order Asparagales; family Amaryllidaceae; genus Allium; species Allium fistulosum. The sequence goes on along the minus strand of CM060905.1, from coordinate 726,798,170 downwards.
AAGAACGAAGTTAGCACTTGACGACTCAAATTTTGAAAGGCTCAGAAATGAAGTAAATGGAGATATGTAGTCTTACTTCCTACTCTCCAGATGCCATAGAATCCCGAAAGGCAACGAACATAGAAGAATTGATTTAAAAACCCATGAGCGCTCTCGGGCAGATCTGTGATTAGCTTGCGATTCCTTGCGCTTCTAACAAGAATAATGGAGGGGTGATCTTTGTTCCTCCCAAATGTACATAGATAACAGATCTCCTCAAAGCTTGGGAAGCGGTCAAGCGTCCTCCTGAATAGTACGCACAACCCCATCAAAATGGCATAACTATTGGAGTGCAAATGGAACGGAGAAATGGTTAATCGAAGGAGAAGTGTTCTGAGGAAATCATTGAAGGGGGGAATAGCTCCGTTCAGACACATGTGATGATTAACTGCAATGAAGCCATGTTGCGGCCTGTCGGCAGTGTCATTTGCTTCAAGAAGCAGAGCATCCGCTTCAGCAATACCAAATTGCATACATAGTTGGTTGAAGGTCCGTTGGTTCAGTGTGGTTGGAACCCTTTCCGGAGGATTATCCAAAGGAGCAGCAATCGGAAAAACTTCATCGGTCCGATCTACTGTCTCTTCTTGTACTTGTTGAGAAGTCATTCTACACAAGGAACTGGATATTCAAATATGAAGGTGCACGTTTCCTAAAATGTGTGTGAAGTGTTGTGCAAAGCTACTGAAAATAACAAGTAAATAAAGTAAAACTTTAAATAATACTGGTTGGCGCGCGTCAATTTAGGAAGATTCAAGACTTGTTATTATATCAAAATTAAGTGTAGTTTCAATGCAGATAATATTCAGCAATAAGAAGTTATAACTGTATGAATTTTGCGTTGATGCTCCATTTAAGTTAGTTGATTCACAGCATTTCACTTGTAATTAGATTAATATTATCTTCTCGTTGCCTTAATCCATCACTCGATGTGGGCAGTCGATGATGAGTATATTCGTCCTAGTTTTCTGCAAATGTTGTATTTAACTGGTTGTTAGCCTAAAATTCAATATAATCTGTGAAAGAGTGCAACAAGTTCTGGCAATTCTAATTGGAAGTTCAATCAAGTTCTGGTTAAATCTGCAAGTGTTCAAATGTTGTCCATCCCTTAAGTCGCAAGAACGACTTAAGTTAGCTCGAGACTCTTTTAGGTCGTCCAGTACATGTCCAAACGACCTAACATAGGTCGGGCTTTCCTAAGTCGCTCTGCTCGAGTCATGAAGTTCATCAGTTATGTTCCTACAAGTTAAAGCTATGCTGCGAGTTAAGTTAGGTCGTTGTTTCTTTAAGTCGTTCAGCTTTAAGTCGTATGCTATTCTGGTAAGTTAAGTCGCAGTCCCTTATGTCGCTCGGAGTTTGATGATTAAGTCGCTAAGTCATTCACAGAGTTAAGTCGCGCGATTCATGTCCAAACTGCTAAAGCCCTAGGTCGTTCAAGGCTCCTAAGTCGAGCACGACCTAACTCTCCTTAACTCGCTAACTCCCCTTCATTCAACAAATCACCTAACCCACTAACCCATTAACCCAATAACCTGTTAGCCTCTCTACAATAAAATCCACCATCTCTCCACACCACCAGATCATTCAAAACCAATTCAAATTGCCTCGGATCCATCATAAACCCGATGCACTATTGTGCTCTCGTGAATCACAGCGACAACATGTCCAACAACGATCAAAAGTCGATCGTAAAATGATTCATGGCGAAATGAGGCATGTGAAATCGGGATAGGGTCAAAAATTGGGGGATTCACAATTCGGTGATGGTCGTGGTTGGATAGTGGTCGGAATTCACTTACGTAGTGTGATTGTAGAGATGATCGGCGACTGGTTGATTCGAATTCTTCTTCGAGAGCTTGGAAATCTTTTGAAGGCAGGTTAAATTGTTAGAGCAGGTAAAGAGAAGAAGGGGTGATCTCAGCGACTTATATACAGGGGTAGAGGAACATGAATCGGCACGAACGACCTAACTCTCTCATAAGTCGCTCACGACTTAACGATTCAGGATGGCGCGAGTTAAGAGATATCGAAGCACACGACCTAACTCCTAGGCGTATACTTCGAGGGGCAAGTGTTAACCCTCTTTTATTCAGCGATCTAGCGACCTACCCAACCCAACAACTTACCGACCTAAGGCATATGCGACTTAACGATCTATAAATAGGCAGCGACCTATAGCACAAAGCAGCTGAGTAAGGGCAACGACTTAGCGACCTATAACACAAAGCGGCTCAATATGGCACGACTCAACGACCTAAGGAACTCCAGCGACCCAACGACCTAAAAGGTTCCTACGATTCAACAGGATAGCGACCTAACGAGTTAAAGCGGCAGCGACCTAACGAGTTAAAGCGGCAGCAACCTAACGAGTTAAAGCGGCAGCGACCTAACGAGTTAAAGCTCCAGAGTTAAGCCGTGTGCTCACTGTTTCTTCCTTTAGGTCGCTAACGACCTAAACCAACCGAGATAACTTTTGAACTACGCATGCTAAGTCGCTCATAGCCAATATCTCGTCCAGAATGATTCCGTTAAGTCGTCAACGACCTATGCTATCTCGTGATCACTCTTAGGTCGCTCACGACCTAAAATGCAGCCGACCTAAGCCCAGTTTCACCTATAAATACCCCGCCTACTCCGCACTTAACAGTGGATGAATTTTTGGAAACGCCAAGACTCTGTTGATTTCTCTACTGACTTCAACACTTCAAAGGCAAAGGATACTTCAAAGAATCTTCAAAAAGAATCAAGTTCATTCAACATGAATCGAAAGAGCTTTTCTGCATCAAAGTTTCGATTACTTGTCTTGATTGTGTTGTAATCAAAGAGTTATTGTAAAATCTGTAATCGAATCAGTCATAGAAGAGATTAAGTGGACGTATGCTTTACTTTGAGCCGAACAACTATAAACTGTTGTCTTTTTACTGTTTTCTGCTATTCTCTGCTTACTTTTAGTTCCCTTACCAACGGGTGGTGCTTTTGCTATATCACAAATAACACCGGGGTGTTAGCATACATTTTTAGCTTTAACAATATCGTTATCATACGTCCTTATTGTATCTCTGCTTATATCTCATTCCTTTATCTGATATTTATAGCTAGACTGATCCGTTTATTATTTTCTTATTAAATAATACTCGGGTCAGACCGAGATGTTACAGGTGCTTCTGCTTGACTCCTCGTTTGGGATCATCTTCTGACTTTTGCCTAACTACATTACATTTGTAGTTTTTGTTGTTATACATTTGAGATATAGACTCCTTGATGTATACTTATTCTTTTGTCTAGCACTTGTAACTATTCTTTTGTGATATTGTGGATCTTGTTTGACCACTACTCTGATGTACACTTTTATGTGTTATATTCATATCTGTTTCCGCCTTTGAGATATGAACATTTGTGACTGATTTATGTTATGTTTATTTCTATACTTGTTTCCGAGGTCCACTTAGCCACTATGTGGTAGCTTTGAGTTTGTATCGGTATGTCGGATTTCCACTTGAAACGAAATGCATGTTATACCATCTGACATATCGGTACTCGCACAAGGCCATTGCACAGATGGTCGCTCCTCAATACCCTTATTCTTCGCGCTAGTTGACAGCATTACCCAGTGGTGTTCTTGGCTAGCGTGAGCATAAGGGTGGGGCGTCACAGTAACGACCTAGAATTTTAGTCATTTGGTTTTGAACGTTTAATTTATTTTTAAATGTTGAATTTGAAATATTATTTAATTTTGGATATGGAGATTTTGGTTGAATTAGTGAAATAGTTTAAAATTTAAAATATAGCGATTAAATGGATTTGGTGAATAATAAATTTAATATTTGAAATTGAGTAAATACGTGAGTCTGGAGTTAAATGTAAATGGAAATGATATTTAAAGTTAATTAAAACTCTATTTGAATTAGAACGATGATAGTGGACTTTTGAATTGAATTAAAAGTCGATAAACTTAAATTTTGAATTTTATATGTTAATTTAGTAATGAAATTAAATATTGGAAATAGTTTGAAAAATTGAATTTATGAGTTAATATGAATCGAAATAGTTTCTAATATGAATGTAGATTCTATTTGAAATATAATTGAGATAATAAGTTTTAAATTTTGGATTTTAAACGATTTTAAACGATTTTGACGATTTTGAAAATCGCTCGATTAAATCGACACGTTAAAATAGCCTTCCAGGGCACAATCTCGAAATTCGACGAAATGCATTCCATTGGATCTGTAATAGTGTATTATTGGATGATTTCAAATTTTTTAGCAATCGGATTTATCGTTTGCTCGTGGAAGCTGAAAACATGTTGAAATTAATTTAAGGAATTTAATTTAAAATCAGTCGTTTAATGCTGTAACTCCCGTATACTTTAGAATTGGCCTACGAAACATGTTCCATTGAGTTCGTAATAGGGGTAAAATCTTATTGTAACGACCGGTAAATTTTAGTGGTTTGTTTATTTAATTAATTGGAATTTAGTAAAATTTTAAACAATAAATTTGAAAACAAAAATTAAATATTTGGAACGCGTATAATTAAACATAGTAAATGGTAAATTTTCATCTGAAAATATGAAGGTTTATTTTCGTGTGTAATTTTATTTAAATCGGTTAGGAATTGATGAAAATAAAATGTTTTCGAAACTTGAATATTTTTACATAGAAAAATTCTAAATCATCTTCTGACTTAGACGTCATTTTTCGTTTTTCCAAATTCGGACTTCTTTAGCTCCGTCGATCTTATTTTTCTGCATTTTTGCTGCATTTTCCGCTAGTAGAAAAATTCAAATTTTATAATTATCTTACCACTAATATCTGTATACCGTTTTGATCATCTCGTCATGCTGATCTATACGGTATATTCAACTTTGTGTTTTGAAGTTTGGTTCGTTGTGGGATCGATGAAACAATTTGCAGTATCGGTACCGGTTTTGTGACGTTGGTTTTTGTGACCATTTGAATTTATCATCCATTCAACTTTTCTTCGTAAAACTCAATAGCCGTTTACTATTACTATCTTCCTGAATTCACGTCCAAACTTCCTCTTTTCCCAACATTGAATTTTATTTGCTGGTTCATCTTATTTTTATTTGGTTCCCTATATTTCGTGAATTCCAATAGTTGTAGTCTGCTATAATACTACTTTATTTCATTTGGTTCGTCTCTTTGCTTGAAAAAAAAACCAACCTACAGTAGCTGTAAATCTCTTCCTTCTTCCTCTTTAGATTTTTTTCTAATATCCGGCTACCATAAATTCTTGCCGCACCTCCTCTCCATGGCGGCCACCAATCATCATCTCCACCATTGTTTGACCGGCCTCTCCCCCTCGCCACCGTTGCCAAGCCCGAAGACAACCTACGCCGTGCCGTCCATTCCCGAGCTTCGCCTGCTAACCACAACCTCCGACAATCCTGGCAACCTTGCTAGCAACCATCATCTCTCTCCCACCTCAGACTGTCCATCCGATTCGAACAAAAATCTCCAACTACCGACTCCACCGCCATTAGCCATCACCATCCCCTGCCTCGTCAGCAACTGCCACATGCATCCATAGCCTCGTGCGTCACTTTCCGACAACAGCCCACACACCCACCCTCACCTGCTGTGATCCCTCTGACCACTGCCCCTCCACGCAACAACCACTATCACCAACGCAACATAGCAGGCCACCTTTCACCTCCACCACCGAGCTAACCACTGCATCTGCCTCCTCTCCGAGTGCCTGTCCGTCCTTCTTTGTGGCTTCTCAGGCTAGCGTCGATTCTAAGGTATATATATGTAGTATATATTAATATATAGGTTTAGTATTATATATGTATATAATTTGGTTATGTGCTGGTATGTATGCAAAGTTATAAAGTGTCTTGAAATGTTATTAAGTATATAATATATTCTTATTGTTTTAAAATATAGGATACTGTTTTGGTTTTAAGTATACATATCTTTTTTTTGCTTTGGTCTACGCAGTATAAGTTCTTGAAATTATGAAGTTTATAATGGATGTTTGTTATTTGGATTATAATGTGTTGTCCTTGTAAGTATGCAAATCTATATTATATAAACTGTTTTGTTATATACATACGTGTTTATACATTTTTGGTCTGATAACTTTACACATGTATATATATAGTAGAACTTTTATAAACTAGTTTCAGGAATATAAATCCAAACATATTTTATGAATACTGCTTTATATATATAGATGACAGTGCTTGTTTTAAAATATGTATCGGCATATATGTTGATTTTATAATAAAGTTATTTCGGTATTGTCTTTGTTAGTGAAAGTTTGTGCAGTACCTATTAAGTATAATATTTATATAGTATGTTTTATAAGTATGTAAATTATACATTGCTAAATGATGTCCGTACAAGTGGATATGGCAGTTATATATAATACTTTTTATATAAATAGTTATATATAGATATATTTTTAAGTTCACTATACTAATTACCCTCATCTATTCCATTTTGACTTGATTTCGTTAATGTTTCTCTATCAGCTTGTCCGTCCAATTTCGTGCCCATCTCGCTTTGATTTGGTAGTCGTACTTGCATTTCGTAACTCAGTTTCATCGTCTAATCTATCTAGCCTCGAAAGGTGAGCAATCACTCACGATTAATGTTCTTTTATTTATTAAATTTGATTTCAATTGAAACGACAATTGAAATATGTTGTTGTTAGTTATCTACACTGTAATATATATGTTTTACCTGTATCAGTTCACCTGTGACATGTGACACCATTGTCCGTTATTTATGCAATGATAATCCAGTTTGGTTGTTAAATGATTGATTGCTTGATGTTGCCATTGGACGTTAAATTGTTAACGTTGTAAGTGATAAATAATTTGAAATTGAAATTCACGTAGAATAGTTAGATTTGGTATATGTGGTAAATTTGATTAGATGACATTTGCATAATATGACCCCTTTAAATGTTTAAATAAATTGACACATAGAAATATGGTTAATTGTACTTGAACCATTTAAAGGTATTTTGTTTAAATTGACATAGTAAGAAATTGAATAATTGATATAAATTGAAGAACCGTATTAATATTAGTGTAATAATCTTTAATCTAAATGAAATGGTATTGTAGATTCTAGAAAAATTATATTAATTTGCACAAACAACAATGTGAATTAATACGATTATTTCAGGATTATTTGAATTAATTATTGTATTGTTATTAATTGTTGTTATTGCTTGTCTATTTACTTTGACACCATCCCAGTTATCACATTGCAAGTTCCCTTTGCTATGCTTTGATTTATGAATTGAAATGGAATCGGGTTGAAATGATAAAAACCCAAATTAAATTTTGACCTAGGATAGAGAATTAAATAAAAAACGATTGGTCAATAATTTGATTTAAAAATAAAATGAAGATTTTATTTGAATAAATAGTATGGTTTTGAAACGAAGTCGGAATTTGAATTTTAATGAAAGGAAATGTTAATATTTAATAATCTGAATCAAAATATTAACATAGTTGTTGATGAAAGAACGTTGTTTAAAATTTGGAATTATTACTAATTAAGTTTGAAATTATTTAATAATTAAGTTTTGAAATTATTTAATAATTAAATAAGATTGAATTATTTAATAATTAAATAAATTGAATTCTTTAATAAGTGGAATTGAACTTCTTGAATAAGTGAAATTTAGTTTCTTTATTAATTGAGCTTTGAAATTGTAACTAAGTAAATAAATAAGTGAAATTGAATTTTCTTTAACAAGAAATAAAAATGTGATTTATTTAAATTAATGTAAGACTTGTAATTTAAAGAGTTGATTTGACGAATTTAATTAAATTCAAATTTGTAAGTTTTGATACAATGAAGTTGAACTTAGGTAATTGATTTAGTGAATTGGAAATTAAATAGAAATTGTTTTGAATGATAAATTAACTTAACGAATATTGAATGAGATCGAATAATGAATTTAAATTGATTTGAATGTTAAATTGAATTAATTTAAATGATTTCGGAATGAAACTTATATACGAACTTGAATCAATATTTGAATTGTTTTATAAAAAAGAAATTGAAATTGAATTATAAGATTTTGAAATTATGAATTTGGAAGTTTTGAAACGTAAATTATGGAAATTGATTTAGAAAGAGAAATGAAATGTTGGTTTACAAATTGTGACGACCCGGAATTTTTGAGTATTTGAAATTGAAATACTTAATTAATTTTAAATATTCAGAGGTTAATTATAAACTTAAATTTCAAATATCGCTGTTTATTGAGTAATTTAATAATTAAATTAAATTTATTTGAAGTTGGATAAAATAGTAAATCTGGCATTCTAAGCTAATTAAAAATATTTTGAAAGCTCGTAAAATTCGTAATGATAATACTAAAGATAATAGAAGCTTCAGAATGTAATTTCAAACTGTTTTATCCAGTTTTGAAATTATATCGTTTGAATCGATATTTAAAAATAGCCTTCCGAGGCATAGTCTCGGAATTCAACGAAACCAGTTCCATTGGATCTGTAATAGTTAGATATTATCGGATTTCAATTTTCGTAGCAATCGGAGTTGTCGTGTGACCCTGGCCGCTCAAAATGCTTAGGAACTATTTTAATCGATTTAATTTAAATTTGATCATTTACTTCCGTAACTCGCGCATACAATCAAATTAGCCTTCGGAACACGTTCCATTATGTTCGGAATGCGGGTAAAATCTTATAAGCGTCTGTCGGCATGTCTGATTCGGGGTTCAGGATTTCGCGTTATGCAACGAGATATTTTGAATATATTTATATATAAAAATCAACTCAGCCACCCTATTCTATACCTACGTACGCTTAGCCGACATCCTGTAGCCTTTTTCTTCATCACGCAGCTTTCTGTTTATATCACGTACCCTTTTTCCTTCTCTCAAAAGCAAAAGAAATAAAATGGCTTCCAAACGAACTCCTCTTCATTTCAAAATCCATGCCCTATCCTCGTTCTCGTTTTCTGTTAATCGAATTGAAAAAAATAGAAGAAGGGGTGACTGGGTTTATGAATCAAATCGAGTCGAGCTCCTTTCCTTTTTCAAAAGCAAAACTCTTCTGTCGTTCAAATCAATAGCCACCTTCTTTCCCAGCTTCAAAATTCACGAAGAAAACTCGCTCTCGTTCGTTATAAAAAAAATCGATCGTTCGAAACCCTTCCCTCTTCATTTCAAACTGCCGAATTCAATTCGAATTCGATTCGAAACCCTTCCTAGCTATCTTCCTCCGAAATCAATCGAGCCGCTTCCATGATGGGATGAGTAGCTCGAATCGCAAAAGGGTAGGAGTCGCGAGCATCGCGGCTGCGCGAGTAGGCGAGGGACGATGTGGGTATTGGCGGCAACTCGCAGTGATGAGCCTGAGCTCGAGCGCGAGAGGCCTGGAGAGTCGTGTTCGTCGTCACGCGTGGGGATGGGTGAAGCTCATGAATCGAGATGTGGATTCGGGAGGCTGCACGACTTCGAACTTTGGAGGCAACGTTGGTGCACGTTTGATTGGGGGATTCGAGATTCTCATCGAGGATACGGTGGTGCCTTAGGGTCAGCGAGCTTGTAGTGGGGTCACGAGGGTGTGGCGGTGCCAGTGTAGGGACGAAGTCGATATGATGTTGTCTGAGGTCATGTTGGGGTGAGCAGCTCCTTGCTTTCTTTTTCTTCGATTTGGAAAATAAATATGAAGAGGGTTAACTTATTTAATTTCTGCAATTAGGATATTGGTGTACATATATAGTTTTGAGAATATAAAATTAGTCTACTGTTTAACTTTGGAATATGTACAGGAATTTCTAGAAAATGATTGAAGGGTTAGTTAAAATTTGGATTTTTAAATCGGTATAAGTTATTTTATAAGTATGAATATATATATGTGGTTTCCAAAAGGAAATATATATATTCACTTACTATTTAATTTTTAATATAAGTATTTAGGAGGTTAACTTAATTAAATTAGCCTATTCTTTTATTTTAGCATTGGGAATAATTTATAAAAGGAAAATTAGTTTGAATAAAATTCTTAGTTAACTAAATTATAAAAAGGAAAATAAATTGTTTGATTAGTTCAAAATATTAATAAATTGTATAAATTGTTTATACAAGGTCAAAATCGTGGAGAAATGGCTGAAATGGAAATGGATTGCAAATTTAAAAGCAAAGGTGAGTTAATCTCACTCAGCTGAATTTTTAATTTAAATTTAAATGGTTAAATTTAAAAAAAAATGATTGGATGATTGCATTGATTGATGTGCTATATTATATATAGTAGTATATAAAGCAATATATACATATTGGCATATGTATATATTGGAATTGTTGATATTCCCACAGTATATAGTGGATGAGACCCTATGCGCCGCATAATAGCGGATGATATTTTATAAAACCCATATATCGCGATATTCCACCTTGAAGTGGAATTGGTATTGTGCTAACATCTGTGGATGCAGGGAAATAGGTTGGAGGGATCCAACTGGATTCCTCAAAATATTTAATTTTGTTTAAATATTCTGTGATATGATTGTTGATATCCTGTGATGATTTATATTGGATAATCTGGTTGGATTGAATTTCCCAGTATAATGAGTTATCAAAAGCAATTGAATTGGATTTTAGGGAAGAAATAAAAGAGTAAAATTTAAGTTAAGTAATTCTAGTGAATTCGAATAAATTAAATATGGAAAAGGGAAATTTCGAATAAACAGAGAAATATTGAATTTAAAGAAACTTATGTGATGTTTTTTTAAAGGGATAAATAATTTATTTTAATTCAATGTTTAAATGTAATTAAAAAGAAAGAAGGGATTTGGGAAATCTGAAACGTGTGTTTCGGTTTAAAGATTTTAAATCATAATCAGAAATAAAATCTGGAAGTTAATGAATTTGGAAATAAATGGATTAAGTAAGGAAATTTATTTCAAAGTAAATTAAATTGGAGAATCAATTGTAAATTGATTTAAATATTTAGGAATTTGAAATTTAAAGAGAAATGAGATTTTGGAGATATAAACTGGGTTTATAAAGTGAAATGGAATATCAGAGGATATTTGAAATATAAATTCAAGGTGGGAATTTATAAAGGAATATGAATTGGTTTAAAAATAAATGTTGATTTATTTTTAAAAAGATGGAAATGAGAAGTGTATTTCTCTGGATAGCCAAGTACGTTTTCCAAGGCAATTTTAAATATAAGTTAAAAGTTTTAATATGTTTTAAAAAGCATATTTTAGAAAATTGATTATTTCTAAATGTTAAAGTCTAACGTAGTACTTTCAAAAATCTATTATTGTAGTAATTATATAAAAGTGATTTGGTATTCTGTTTTAAAGAGGAAGTTAGCTTATATTTATAAAGTGGTTTTATTTTAAATATTCTTAAAATATATATTTTGATAAAGTATTAAAGTAGTTTTAAAATTTCAATGTTTTAAAGTATATTTAAATAAAGTATTTTTAAATTATTTTAAAATTAAAAGTATTTTGTACTTGGTGATTCAGTGGAAATAAATTATTTGGGAAATGTATTCCGTAAGCGGAAACTGTTTTGAAATTGTTCAAATGAGTCTTGAAATTTGGAAATATATCTTGGAAAGATATTTGAGGCAAATAAATAATGTGGGAAATTATTTATTGTGTGATGGTTGCTATGGATGTGAATTCATAGTTAAATAACCGACTATCAATATTGGCCAAATGCGCTGATCGTTTCGAAGAGACCGGGATCGGGTTTCCGTATACCAGGATTCTAGGTCTGGAGACTCGAATACCACTTCGATCCAGTTTGTACGTTTCGTGTAACGTGTTCAGAGTCGAAGATGGAGCAGTGAAGTGCAAGGGCTAGTCGCTACTAATCCTGAGGATATTTCCAAAATGGATGTAGTAGGAATAGTGCCTTCGGTTCCGTTCGAACCCGGGACGGACTTGTATGGACGAATGCTTTCGTGACATCGTCAGGTGGACGATGGGCATTCTAAGGGATATGTGCTATAAAGGTATCGTTTAGCCTCGAGCCTCATCAACCGGGAATGACTGAAAATCAGGGGTTATGCAGCAAGGCTTCGTGGGTAGCCCCCACTTGAGAGTAAGGTCATCCCTGTCTATATGTCCCTTTTTTCGGCTTAGTGTTGCGGTTGCTGATCCCAACCGTGGGGTGATTTTATTTGGAATTATCCAGTAAGGGATGATTCCGGCCTTGTGTTGCAGGGGAGCGGGCGTACTCCTCGGTACTGTGATCTAGGCCACGTACTGTGTCAGGTGGTACCCCAGTGCCTAGTCATTCGTTGGAAATCCATTCTCCCTACGTGCCTGTACGGTTTTGATTGTGCCCAACTATTGTTGAAATGTGAGATGCAAGCATTTCAGCTAGATTCTATTTTACTTTCTGTAGACACTATTATAATATCAGAGGATTTTGATATAAAGTGTTTTAGCTATCGTAAGGTAAAAACCCGACATGTTTATTTGTGGCGGGGTCTTACGAGATGCTTTTGTTTTCTAAAGATTTTGAAACTTTAATAATCAATTTGAGTGTGATTTTCTCATGCTGGTTTTCCAGATTGACTCGGGTATTGTTTTATATGATGCTCGGGTCAGACCGAGTATTATAGGTTACAGGATATGATGCTGTGGAGCTCAGGAGATGAGCTGGATGGCGAGACGTATCTCTCGTACTTGTTTATATATATATATTCCGCTGTGTTGATTGTTGTACTCTGTTGTATTGAGGACATGATATGGTTATTGTCCAGTTGTATGTTATGTGTTCTCTGGTGTATACTCTGATGCTATATTATATTAAACTGATATAGTTTTGATTTGTGTAAAGATCTGTTAATATATATTATATTTTATTCCGCTGCGATGGTTAGATTCTGATTTTGTTTTCTATTTTTCTTCTTCTACCTCTTCTTCTTAACTAAAATGGTTCGATTTTCCGGGTCTGGAAAGTCGGGTCGTTACATTTGGTATCAGAGCTTAGGCTAGCGATAACCTTGGCTCTGGTGGGAATTTTGAGAGTAGTAATAAATATGAGCGCGTATTTGTTAGTGGATATAAAATGGTTTTATATTGTGTTGGTTGGTTTATTGAGTAGTTTATGGATTCTGGTCAATGCGAGTAATTAACGTTATTGATAGGGATCTCTAAACACTCGAATAGAACAATTCGACACAATATTGTTTTAAAATGGGTAGATGAAATAATTTTACCCAAATTATTTTTGTATATAAAGAGTATAAATTTTTGTAAAGTATTATAGTATTTGGATGTTTGGATGAAAATATTCTAACAAATATATATATATATATATATATATGGTAGGATTATAAAATTAGAAGGATTTACATATTCAATGGGAATTTGCATAAGTATAAATTGTACAAATGAATTATAGCTAAAATTTGATTTAATCAAATTTTAAAATTAAAACCCGGAGATTTTGGAAGTGTTTTCAAAGTGTTTTGAAGACAAATAATAGTATTATTATTTTGAAAAGAATTTCGGAAAGGAAATGGTTTCAAATAAATTTTTGAAAGGGGTATAGCAATGAATTCACTTCAGTTGCTGGAAAATAATTCGGAGGATGACGGTCGCATCTTCAGAATTTATTTTCGAACTTCTGAGTGACGGATTGCTGCCAAATTGATTTACTTAGAAAAATTTGCTTTGTTTTTGAAATTTTCAAAGGAAATTTGTTGGAAATAAAAACCAGGATTGGTTTAAATTTTTGAAAAGTGTAATTTTGAAATAAATGGTGATTTCAAAATGATTGAAACTAAAAGCCGGGTGTTTAAAAAAAAAAAGGAAATCCTGATGAAATAAGTTGTAAGCTTATAACTTGAAATGATTTTAAAATCAGGAAGGGGATATAAGCTTTGAATGTTAGCATTAACCTGTAAAGTGAAAAGTTAAAAATGAACTTAACTTGGATTGGGAAATAAAAATTTGACTGGATTGAAATTAATTGAATAGGTTGAGAATAATATCCAGTTGTATTTGAATAAAATTGAATCGAATTGAATTAAATAAATCTGAGTTAAGTTGAATTGGAAAAAAATAAAAATCCAGTTGAGTTATTAAATGGAATTGGATTCTTACCTGAATAAATTGGATAAGGAATTGGATTGGAATAAATAAATTAGAATAACTTGTGAAAGAATTAAAAATCCATGGAAATGTGTAAAATCATAAGTTGTGACATATAAAACTGAAAGTGGGATGGAAACCCCAAAATAAATATTTTGGATGAATTGGAAAATAAACGAATAATTCAAACTTGAATTATAAAATAAATTTAACTCAAGGAAATTAAATGAGGTGATATTTGGAATTAAAAACCAAGTATTGAGATATAAATAGATAATAAATTGGTAAATGAAATATGGAGATGAACCTGAATTGGTTAAATGCAAGTCAGATATAAATTTGATGTGACAAGTATTTTGCTTGTAAATGAATGATGAAATGAATATTCGATGTAAATATAAATGGATTTTTGAATCAATTGTAATAAATATAAGTTCAATTGGATTCAAATAAATTGGATATAAGGAATTGAATTGTGAACCAATGGAATTGAACGGAATGACATTAAAATTGGTTGGAAGTGAGTGAAAACAATAAAATTGGTGGTTGAAACTTTATAAATTACTTTTAAGTGTTATTTGGCAAGTATGACTTGTAAAACCCATGATCTAGCTATTGAAATGAATTGAAATGCTATAAATTTTGTATATTGTCACTTAACTGTTTAAATTGAGTTAGTACAGGTTCAGGGAAGCCGCTTGGCTGATTTTGACTGCGTTAATTGCTTAAATAAATAGCCGCTTGCTTTAAATTGCTAAAAATAAGGTACGCTTGCGCAAAAATTCAAAATAGGAGATATAAACTATTTATATTGATATAAATTGTGATTTCCGTCCTGAGGCCGATGTATATATATATATATATATTTGTGCATCCTGCGATATCGCAGAAGTCCCTCCGTACAAGGGAGACTCTGCCAAAATTTTCCGTAAATTTTGGGAGTTAGATTTTTTTTGAAATTTTGGAAATGTTCATTAACGATAAATGATTTAAATTTGCTAAGCAAATGGAATTGAAAACTGAATAATTGGAATCTATTTTAATTGTGAATGTAAAGTAAGTGAAGTCGAAGGAACTAAAGAAGTGAAGTTTGCGAATAAACAGTTAATCGAAATTTAAATTAATTAGTAAGTGCAACTAATTAAATATTCGAGTGGAAGCCAAATTTAAAGTAAGTGGAATTGTAAAGGCAAAAGTGAATAGAGATGGATATGAACTTCAATAGTGAAGTGAAAATAAGTATAAGCAGTATGAAAAATATTTATATTGAACTTAAGAAGTATGGTGAAATTCTTAAGTAATTTTATTGAGGAAAATTATTCTAGATGGAAAATTGAATGACGATTAAAATTTGAAGTTGTGAAATGGGAAAATTGTGGATAAGTGAATGTAGTCAAAATGAATGTGAATAAAGGAAAATTGATAAAACTGATAATCAATTGAAATTAATACGTAGGATGTACGTATATTATTTTATTCGCATAGTGATTTGATCCGGATTCGAGCACAAAATTTCGAGGTAATTATACCGATCCGAGTTGGGATTTTTCACTCGATTTTCGACGGTGAACCTGGATATGGATTGTTGATTGATTCTGGATATTCTCTATCATAGTTGGTGGCTATGCAAGGAGAATGACGGTTTCTGATCAAGAAACCAGATCTGAGTCCGCACTAGGAAGTCGGGTGGACGATACTAGTTCGGAAGTGAAATTGTGTGATCGATTGAGCGATCGAAAGTGATTTTGCGTACGGATGGTATATGTGCATCGTACGGGCTTAAGTAAAACAAATATTGGAAATTTGTAAAGAAAAGTATAAAATGACTTTGGGATTGGGAGTGAATATTATTGCTTAGTATGATATACAGGTGTATAAAAGCAATGGATAAATTGGGATTTTGATTTTTGAAGATAAAATTTAAATGGTCCGACAAAAAGGTATGTATTTGAATTTCTGTATGAAATTTGATTGGGTTTTTGATCCAGCCACTTGGCTTTTGTTTTCTTTTTGAGATTGGGAGGCCGTAGAGCCATTTTGTAGTAGTACCGAGCTAGCCGCGCAAAGGAGACGCTGGCGAAATTTTTCGGAAATTTAGGGAGTTAGAAAAATTTTGGAAAATTTTGATAATTCAAAATTTGAATTCAAATTTAAATTTGAATGAATAAGTAGGTGGTATGGGTTGAACTTATGAATAAGTTTGGGAAGTTAAAAGATGATTAGAGTATCATTAATAAAAGATTGTTTGGGTACTGTTAAAACTGTTTGAATTTGGGGAATAGTTAACGGGGATTGAATCATTCTTCCTAACTAGTAATTTCGGGGACGAAATTCTTTTAAGGGGGGAGGAATGTGACGACCCGGAATTTTTGAGTATTTGAAATTGAAATACTTAATTAATTTTAAATATTCAGAGGTTAATTATAAACTTAAATTTCAAATATCGCTGTTTATTGAGTAATTTAATAATTAAATTAAATTTATTTGAAGTTGGATAAAATAGTAAATCTGGCATTCTAAGCTAATTAAAAATATTTTGAAAGCTCGTAAAATTCGTAATGATAATACTAAAGATAATAGAAGCTTCAGAATGTAATTTCAAACTGTTTTATCCAGTTTTGAAATTATATCGTTTGAATCGATATTTAAAAATAGCCTTCCGAGGCACAGTCTCGGAATTCAACGAAACCAGTTCCATTGGATCTGTAATAGTTAGATATTATCGGATTTCAATTTTCGTAGCAATCGGAGTTGTCATGTGACCCTGGCCGCTCAAAACGCTTAGGAACTATTTTAATCGATTTAATTTAAATTTGATCATTTACTTCCGTAACTCGCGCATACAATCAAATTAGCCTTCGGAACACGTTCCATTATGTTCGGAATGCGGGTAAAATCTTATAAGCGTCTGTCGGCATGTCTGATTCGGGGTTCGGGATTTCGCGTTATGCAACGAGATATTTTGAATATATTTATATATAAAAATCAACTCAGCCACCCTATTCTATACCTACGTACGCTTAGCCGACATCCTGTAGCCTTTTTCTTCATCACGCAGCTTTCTGTTTATATCACGTACCCTTTTTCCTTCTCTCAAAAGCAAAAGAAATAAAATGGCTTCCAAACGAACTCCTCTTCATTTCAAAATCCATGCCCTATCCTCGTTCTCGTTTTCTGTTAATCGAATTGAAAAAAATAGAAGAAGGGGTGACTGGGTTTATGAATCAAATCGAGTCGAGCTCCCTTCCTTTTTCAAAAGCAAAACTCTTCTGTCGTTCAAATCAATAGCCACCTTCTTTCCCAGCTTCAAAATTCACGAAGAAAACTCGCTCTCGTTCGTTATAAAAAAAATCGATCGTTCGAAACCCTTCCCTCTTCATTTCAAACTGCCGAATTCAATTCGAATTCGATTCGAAACCCTTCCTAGCTATCTTCCTCCGAAATCAATCGAGCCGCTTCCATGATGGGATGAGTAGCTCGAATCGCAAAAGGGTAGGAGTCGCGAGCATCGTGGCTGCGCGAGTAGGCGAGGGACGATGTGGGTATTGGCGGCAACTCGAAGTGATGAGCCTGAGCTCGAGCGCGAGAGGCCTGGAGAGTCGTGTTCGTCGTCACGCGTGGGGATGGGTGAAGCTCACGAATCGAGATGTGGATTCGGGAGGCTGCACGACTTCGAACTTTGGAGGCAACGTTGGTGCACTTTTGATTGGGGGATTCGAGATTCTCATCGAGGATACGGTGGTGCCTTAGGGTCAGCGAGCTTGTAGTGGGGTCACGAGGGTGTGGCGGTGCCAGTGTAGGGACGAAGTCGATATGATGTTGTCTGAGGTCATGTTGGGGTGAGCAGCTCCTTGCTTTATTTTTCTTCGATTTGGAAAATAAATATGAAGAGGGTTAACTTATTTAATTTCTGCAATTAGGATATTGGTGTACATATATAGTTTTGAGAATATAAAATTAGTCTACTGTTTAACTTTGGAATATGTACAGGAATTTCTAGAAAATGATTGAAGGGTTAGTTAAAATTTGGATTTTTAAATCGGTATAAGTTATTTTATAAGTATGAATATATATATGTGGTTTCAAAAAGGAAATATATATATTCACTTACTATTTAATTTTTAATATAAGTATTTAGGAGGTTAACTTAATTAAATTAGCCTATTCTTTTATTTTAGCATTCGGAATAATTTATAAAAGGAAAATTAGTTTGAATAAAATTCTTAGTTAACTAAATTATAAAAAGGAAAATAAATTGTTTGATTAGTTCAAAATATTAATAAATTGTATAAATTGTTTATACAAGGTCAAAATCGTGGAGAAATGGCTGAAATGGAAATGGATTGCAAATTTAAAAGCAAAGGTGAGTTAATCTCACTCAGCTGAATTTTTAATTTAAATTTAAATGGTTAAATTTAAAAAAAAATTGATTGGATGATTGCATTGATTGATGTGCTATATTATATAAAGCAATATATACATATTGGCATATGTATATATTGGAATTGTTGATATTCCCACAGTATATAGTGGATGAGACCCTATGCGCCGCATAATAGCGGATGATATTTTATAAAACCCATATACCGCGATATTCCACCTTGAAGTGGAATTGGTATTGTGCTAACATCTGTGGATGCAGGGAAACAGGTTGGAGGGATCCAACTGGATTCCTCAAAATATTTAATTTTGTTTAAATATTCTGTGATATGATTGTTGATATCCTGTGATGATTTATATTGGATAATCTGGTTGGATTGAATTTCCCAGTATAATGAGTTATCAAAAGCAATTGAATTGGATTTTAGGGAAGAAATAAAAGAGTAAAATTTAAGTTAAGTAATTCTAGTGAATTCGAATAAATTAAATATGGAAAAGGGAAATTTCGAATAAACAGAGAAATATTGAATTTAAAGAAACTTATGTGATGTTTTTTTAAAGGGATAAATAATTTATTTTAATTCAATGTTTAAATGTAATTAAAAAGAAAGAAGGGATTTGGGAAATCTGAAACGTGTGTTTCGGTTTAAAGATTTTAAATCATAATGAGAAATAAAATCTGGAAGTTAATGAATTTGGAAATAAATGGATTAAGTAAGGAAATTTATTTCAAAGTAAATTAAATTGGAGAATCAATTGTAAATTGATTTAAATATTTAGGGATTTGAAATTTAAAGAGAAATGAGATTTTGGAGATATAAACTGGGTTTATAAAGTGAAATGGAATATCAGAGGATATTTGAAATATAAATTCAAGGTGGGAATTTATAAAGGAATATGAATTGGTTTAAAAATAAATGTTGATTTATTTTTAAAAAGATGGAAATGAGAAGTGTATTTCTCTGGATAGCCAAGTACGTTTTCCAAGGCAATTTTAAATATAAGTTAAAAGTTTTAATATGTTTTAAAAAGCATATTTTAGAAAATTGATTATTTCTAAATGTTAAAGTCTAACGTAGTACTTTCAAAAATCTATTATTGTAGTAATTATATAAAAGTGATTTGGTATTATGTTTTAAAGAGGAAGTTAGCTTATATTTATAAAGTGGTTTTATTTTAAATATTCTTAAAATATATATTTTGATAAAGTATTAAAGTAGTTTTAAAATTTCAATGTTTTAAAGTATATTTAAATAAAGTATTTTTAAATTATTTTAAAATTAAAAGTATTTTGTACTTGGTGATTCAGTGGAAATAAATTATTTGGGAAATGTATTCCGTAAGCGGAAACTGTTTTGAAATTGTTCAAATGAGTCTTGAAATTTGGAAATATATCTTGGAAAGATATTTGAGGCAAATAAATAATGTGGGAAATTATTTATTGTGTGATGGTTGCTATGGATGTGAATTGATAGTTAAATAACCGACTATCAATATTGGCCAAATGCGCTGATCGTTTCGAAGAGACCGGGATCGGGTTTCCGTATACCAGGATTCTAGGTCTGGAGACTCGAATACCACTTCGATCCGGTTTGTACGTTTCGTGTAACGTGTTCAGAGTCGAAGATGGAGCAGTGAAGTGCAAGGGCTAGTCGCTACTAATCCTGAGGATATTTCCAAAATGGATGTAGTAGGAATAGTGCCTTCGGTTCCGTTCGAACCCGGGACGGACTTGTATGGACGAATGCTTTCGTGACAT
Source organism: Allium fistulosum (assembly GCA_030737815.1). Classification (NCBI taxonomy): domain Eukaryota; kingdom Viridiplantae; phylum Streptophyta; class Magnoliopsida; order Asparagales; family Amaryllidaceae; genus Allium; species Allium fistulosum. The sequence goes on along the minus strand of CM060905.1, from coordinate 726,777,908 downwards.
CGTCAGGTGGACGATGGGCATTCTAAGGGATATGTGCTATAAAGGTATCGTTTAGCCTCGAGCCTCATCAACCGGGAATGACTGAAAATCAGGGGTTATGCAGCAAGGCTTCGTGGGTAGCCCCCACTTGAGAGTAAGGTCATCCCTGTCTAGATGTCCCTTTATTTCGGCTTAGTGTTGCGGTTGCTGATCCCAACCGTGGGGTGATTTTATTTGGAATTATCCAGTAAGGGATGATTCCGGCCTTGTGTTGCAGGGGAGCGGGCGTACTCCTCGGTACTGTGATCTAGGCCACGTACTGTGTCAGGTGGTACCCCAGTGCCTAGTCATTCGTTGGAAATCCATTCTCCCTACGTGCCTGTACGGTTTTGATTGTGCCCAACTATTGTTGAAATGTGAGATGCAAGCATTTCAGCTAGATTCTATTTTACTTTCTGTGGACACTATTATAATATCAGAGGATTTTGATATAAAGTGTTTTAGCTATCGTAAGGTAAAAACCCGACATGTTTATTTGTGGCGGGGTCTTACGAGATGCTTTTGTTTTCTAAAGATTTTGAAACTTTAATAATCAATTTGAGTGTGATTTTCTCACGCTGGTTTTCCAGACTGACTCGGGTATTGTTTTATATGATGCTCGGGTCAGACCGAGTATTATAGGTTACAGGATATGATGCTGTGGAGCTCAGGAGATGAGCTGGATGGCGAGACGTATCTCCCGTACTTGTTTATATATATATATTCCGCTGTGTTGATTGTTGTACTCTGTTGTATTGAGGACATGATATGGTTATTGTCCAGTTGTATGTTATGTGTTCTCTGGTGTATACTCTGATGCTATATTATATTAAACTGATATAGTTTTGATTTGTGTAAAGATCTGTTAATATATATTATATTTTATTCCGCTGCGATGGTTAGATTCTGATTTTGTTTTCTATTTTTCTTCTTCTGCCTCTTCTTCTTAACTAAAATGGTTCGATTTTCCGGGTCTGGAAAGTCGGGTCGTTACACAAATTTTAATTGAAATTGTAATTGATTTGGTTTTTGAAATATATAAACGACCAATCGATGTAATAATTACGAAAGTTACTAAAGAGACCGGAATCGGTTAGGGACATACTCACTATCTAAACCGAAAACCACTTTAATAACTATACGCGGAGTGTGATCCAGAATGTAGTGGTTGGAATGATGTACGTGATGATTGACGAAAGAGAACGTTAATGAATAGCCTTGACACTTGTGTCAAATTGGAAATGACTAAAACAGGAGCTGTGCCAGGCCAAATGGGGTTAGCTACCTCGAGCGAACACACTTCTTCGTAAACTACTCATTACTTGTTATCGATTGGTGCACCCTCGAAATTTTGGGAGTATTGTTTCGCGGTGTTGTGATCGTTGCGGAGATTCGTTCTCACCAGTCCGGATCAGGCAAACGGTAGTTTCACTACCTTGGGTATTGCCTCATGTGCCTTGTCATACTTGTATCCCTATATACGCGACAACTACGATTTGTTTTGTGTTATACCTATGGAGTACTCCCTGATATCCCACTAGTTTACGGTGGAGTTTATAGTGCTGTATAGTCTATAATGCTTACATAAAATGTGTTAAGGGGGATAATGGTAACGCCTTAACACTATTTTGATACTTTATATTACTGATAGGCATTATCTACTTATCGTACACTACTACATATTAAATAGTTTAACGGATCCTTAGAGGATGGTTATTCCAACATCCTTTGAGTTACTTGTATTTCAGTTGCTATTTCACTTGAGTTGGATTTATTGATATAAGAATGTTAATCCTGACTCAAGTGTTTTGTGTTTTGCTTTACGCTCGGGTCAGACTAAGTGTACCGATATTCGAGACTCACTTTTGGAGTTGGAGCTTCGCTTGGAGATCCAGCTATCTATCTAGTTTCAGATATCCAGTTGATTCTAGTGATGTATTCTGATATTCTATTTGATTATTGTATCTGAGACATCTGTTGTACCTTATTTAACTCTGATATGTATATAGTAGCTTCATGAACTACTATCTTTTGTTTCCGCTGCATTTATTACTCTGTGTTTGTGATCTGTGATTATTTATTTACTGTATATGCTTATTTTTGCCAAATTTAAATTAACAATTCGGTATTTTGGATTATTCAAGTCTGACATGTGCGGATGCGAATAGTCCAAAATAGCGGATTGTTACAGTTGGTATCCGAGCTTTGGTAGCTCTAGGAAAAACTTAGCATATAGGGTAAATGTATATACAGAATCACTCTCATTCGAGTTTGAATCTCTTCCTTTTGACTCGATTCCTTTGAATTTTGGAACATTCCCTGCGGTTCCAAAATCCATTCGTGTCCCTCACTATTCATCTTCTTTTAATTCTGGAGTATCCTATAACTCCACTTCGAATGATCTTTATAATGAGTCGGCGGTCTCGCAAATCTTTGAACGATTTGTAAGGGGGTGAAACTCCTTTACAATTGGCATTGATTTGCCGGAGATTTCTGTATTCTCGGTTTACGATGCTATCTATCTCCTGCTATACCTGAATTCTAATTATTGAGATCGGATGTAGATTTGCCTCGGAATTCTGCATCGATCTTATTCTTGAAGTCACGGTAGACCCGGTTAAGGTTGCCCGTGATTTATATAAACTTATCCATCTCAATATTTTGTTATTCAATCATCTTATCTTTGTTTCGAACCTATCTTCGAATCAAAATTCTCTTTGATTTGGATCCATCAAATTTGAATCTCTATCTTTGCTTTGAAATCTATTCTTGTATCGTCGAGCGAGGAAGTGTAGTTGTAAATTTATGTTAAAAGTTTATATATTGTGTTGATTGAGTTGTTGATGTGATTTGGGTTTCCGATCAATTCGTCTGATCAACGCTATCGATAGGATTTCCAAAACACTTGAACAGAACAAACTGACACAATATTGTTTTCAAATTTGGTAAATGAAAATTTTGTATGATTATATTATATATACATATGTAAATTTTCTGATAATTGTTAAATGAATTGGTCAACCAAATGATATTATTTGATTTTCATGTATTGTTTTGTAAACCATTGGTTTACCAACATATAGATAAATGGAAATATAAAACTGGGTTTATAAATTAATTTGGAAATTTAAATGAACTTAGATTAGGAATTTAGAATTTAATTTCTGGTGATTTCCAACTTTGGGTTTAAATTTTAAAATGCATATAATATAAAAGATTTTCGAATAGAAATGGTTTTCAAAGAATTTTAAATGATTAAATCAGTGCTATCCTCTTTTGCCGCTGGAAAATAATTTCGGTGATGGCGGCCGCATCATCGACATTAATTTTCGAGTTTCGAAGTGGAGAGACATTTTGCAGCTTTGCTAAACCTTTGTTTTGAAAAATGAATTTGATTTGAATTTCCTAAGAATGACTTGATATATTATATATATAAGTATAGGATTATAGATTTGGTTTGATATATATAGTATATGGTTTGAAGCCAATTGGAAATCAATTCTTAAAATTTTGATTTAAGGATGATTTTCAATAAAGCCAAAATTTTTGACTAAATATGTAACTTGAAATAAGTGAATTGAAAATTTTATTTGGATAATACTCAATGACATTATATATAACTTACCTAAATTTTCAAAAGTTAACTATGTAATTGAATATTGTACAATATAAAATGATGTTAAAAGAAATTTTAAATAAATTTGAGTAGTTATAATAAATGATATACGCTTAAAATTTTAATTATAAAAATGTTAATAGAGATAATTAGAATAATAAGTTAATAGAATAATCAATGAGATAAATAAAATATATTCTGTTTTGAGGAAATTAATAAATTGAAATAAAGTCAACTTAATGAGATATCCTGATATTAATTGAATTTAAATTGAATTTTTGTTTTAAAAAGAAACCTTTTTGTATCTAACATTAATAAATGTGAAATTAAATCAATTTAATGACAACCTTGAATATAAAAACCAATTGTTGAAAAAAAATTGAAATTTATATGGTTTGAACTAATTTTTATTTTGTTCTCAATCTATTTTCTTCTGGTTGTTTTATTCTCCTACCTCCTTCCTTTTCGGGGACGAAAAGTTTTGAGTGGGGGAGAGTGTAACGATCCGTAAATTTTAGTGGTTTGTTTATTTAATTAGTTGGAATTTAGTAAAATTTTAAACAATAAATTTGAAAACAAAAATTTACTATTTGGAACGCGTATAATTAAACATAGTAAATGGTAAATTTTTATCCGAAAATATGAAGGTTTATTTTCGTGTGTAATTTTATTTAAATCAGTTAGGAATTGATGAAAATAAAATATTTTCGAAACCTGAATATTTTTGCATAGAAAAATTCTAAATCATCTTCTGACTGAGACGTCATTTTTTGTTTTTCCAAATTCGGACTTCTTTAGCTCCGTCGATCTTACTTTTCTGCGTTTTTGCTGCATTTTCCGCTGGTAGAAAATTTCAAATTTTATAATTAAATCGTACCATTAATATCTGTATGCCGTTTTGAGCATCTCATCGTGCTGATCTATACGGTATATTCAACTTTGTGTTTTGAAGTTCAGTTCGCTGTGAGATCGATGAAACAATTTGCAGTATTGGTACCGGTTTTGTGACGTTGGTTTTTATGACCATTTGAATTTATCGTCCATTCAACTTTTCTTCGTAAAACTCAATAGCCGTTTACTATTATTATCTTCCTGAATTCACGTCCAAACTTTCTCTTTTCCCAACATTGAATTTTATTTGCTGGTTCATCTTATTTTTATTTGGTTCCCTATATTTCGTGAATTCCAATAGTTGCAGTCTGCTATAATACTACATCGTTTCATTTGGTTCGTCTCTTTGCTTTAAAAAAAATTAAAAATTCTATAGTTGTAAATCTCTTCCTTCTTCATCTTTAGATTTTTTTCTAATATCCGGCTACCATAAATTCTTGCCGCACCTCCTCTCCATGGCGGCCACCAATCATCATCTCCACCATCGTTTGACCGGCCTCTCCCCCTCGCCGCCGTTGCCAAGCCCGAAGACAACCTAGGCCTTGCAGTCCATTCCCGAGCTTCACCTGCTAACCACGACCTCCTACCATCCTGGCAGCCTTGCTAGCAACCATCATCTCTCTCCCACCTCAGACTGACCATCCCATTCGAACAAAAATCTCTACCTATCGACTCCACCGCCGTTAGCCGTCACCATCCCATGCCTCGTCAGCAACTGCCACATGTATCCATAGCCTCGTGCGTCACTTTCCGACAACAGCCCACACACCCACCCTCACCTGCTGTGATCCCTCTGACCACCGCCCTTCCACGCAACAACCACTATCACCAATGTAACATAGCAGGCCACCTTTCACCTCCACCACCGAGCTAACCACGGCCTCTGCCTCCTCTCCGAGTGCCTGTCCGTCCTTCTTTGTGGCTTCTCAGGCTAGCGTCGATTCTAAGGTATATATATGTAGTATATATTAATATATAGGTTTAGTATTATATATGTATATAATTTGGTTATGCGCTGTTATGTATGCAAAGTTATAAAGTGTCTTGAAATGTTATTAAGTATATAATATATTCTTATTGTTTTAAAATATAGGATACTGTTTTGGTTTTAAGTATACATATCTTTGTTTTGCTTTGGTCTACGCAGTATATGTTCTTGAAATTATGAAGTTTATAATGGATGTTTGTTATTTGGATTATAATGTGTTGTCCTTGTAAGTATCCAAATCTATATTATATAAACTGTTTTGTTATATACATACGTGTTTATACATTTTTGGTCTGATAAATTTACACATGTATATATATAGTAGAACTTTTATAAACTAGTTTCATGAATATAAATCCAAACATATTTTATGAATACTGCTTTATATATATAGATGACAGTGCTTGTTTTAAAATATGTATCGGCATATATGTTGATTTTATAATAAAGTTATTTCGGTACTGTCTTTGTTAGTGAGAGTTTGTGCAGTACCTATTAAGTATAATATTTATATAGTATGTTTTATAAGTATGTAAATTATACATTTCTAAATGATGTCCGTACAAGTGGATATGGCAGTTATATATAATACTTTTTATATAAATAGTTATATATAGATATATTTTTGAGTTCACTATACTAATTACCCTCATCTATTCCATTTTGACTTGATTTCGTTAATGTTTATCTATCAGCTTGTCCGTCCAATTTCGTGCCCATCTCACTTTGATTTGGTAGTCGTACTTGCATTTCGTAACTCAGTTTCATCGTCCAATCTATCTAGCCTCGAAAGGTGAGCAATCACTCACGATTAATGTTCTTTTATTTATTAAATTTGATTTCAATTGAAACGACAATTGAAATATGCTGCTGTTAGTTATCTACACTGTAATATATATGTTTTACCTGTATCAGTTCACCTGTGACATGTGACGCCATTGTTCGTTATTTATGCAATGATAATCCAGTTTGGTTGTTAAATGATTGATTGCTTGATGTTGCCATTGGACGTTAAATTGTTAATGTTGTAAGTGATAAATAATTTGAAATTGAAATTCACGTAGAATAGTTAGATTTGATATATGTGTTAAATTTGATTAGATGACATTTGCATAATATGACCCCTTTAATTGTTTAAATAAATTGACACGTAGAAATATGGTTAATTGTACTTAAACCATTTAAAGGTATGGTGTTTAAATCGACATAGTAGGAAATTGAATAATTGATAAAAATTGAAGAACCGTATTAATATTAGTGTAATAATCTTTAATCTACATGAAATGATAGTGTAGATTCTAGAAAAATTATATTAATTTGCACAAACAACAATGTGAATTAATACGATTATTTCGGGATTATTTGAATTAATTATTGTATTGTTATTAATTGTTGTTATTGCTTGTCTATTTACTTTGACACCATCCCAGTTATCACACTGCAAGTTCCCTTTGCTATGCTTTGATTTGTGAATTGAAATGGAATCGGGTTGAAATGATAAGTAACCAAATTAAATTTTGACCTAGGATAGAGATTTAAATAAAAATCGATTGGTCAATAATTTGATTTAAAAATTAAATGAAGATTTTATTTGAATAAATAGTATGGTTTTGAAACGAAGTCGGAATTTAATTTTAATGAAAGGAAATGTTAATATTTAATAATCTGAATTAAAATATTAACATAGTTGTTGACGAAAGAACGTTGTTTAAAATTTGGAATTATTAATAATTAAGTTTGAAATTATTTAATAATTAAGTTTTTAAATTATTTAATAATTAAATAAGATTGAATTATTTAATAATTAAATAAATTGAATTCTTTAATAAGTGGAATTGAACTTCTTGAATAAGTGAAATTTAGTTTCTTTATTAATTGAGCTTTGAAATTGTAACTAAGTAAATAAATAAGTGAAATTGAATTTTCTTTAACAAGAAATAAAAATGTGATTTATTGAAATTAATGTAAGACTTGTAATTTAAAGAGTTGATTTGACGAATTTAATTTAATTCAAATTTGTAAGTTTTGATACAAGAAGTTGAACTTAGGTAATTGATTTAGTGAATTGGAAATTAAATAGAAATTGTTTTGAATGATAAATTAACTTAACGAATATTGAATGAGATCGAATAATGAATTTAAATTGATTTGAATGTTAAATTGAATTAATTTAAATGATTTCGGAATGAAACTTATATACGAACTTGAATCAATATTTGAATTGTTTTATAAAAAAGAAATTGAAATTGAATTATAAGATTTTGAAATTATGAATTTGGAAGTTTTGAAACGTAAATTATGGAAATTGATTTAGAAAGAGAAATGAAATGTTGGTTTATAAATTCTAATTGAAATTGTAATTGATTTGGTTTTTGAAATATATAAACGACCAATCGGTGTAATAATTACGAAAGTTATTAAAGAGACCGGAATCGGTTAGGGACATACTCACTATCTAAAGCGAAAACCACTTTAATAACTATACACGGAGTGTGATCCAGAATGAAGTGGTTGGAATGATGTATGTGATGACTGAAGAAAGAGAACGATAATGAATAGCCTTGACACTTGTGTCAAATTGGAAATGGCTAAAACAGGAGCCGTGCCGGGCCAAATGGGGTTACCTACCTCGAGCGAACACACTTCTTCGTAAACTACTCATTACTTGTTATCGATTGGTGCACCTTCGAAATTTTAGGAGTGATGTTTCGCGGTGTTGCGATCGTTGCAGCGATGCGTTCTCACCACTCCGGATCAGGCAAACGGTAGTTTCACTACCTTGGGTATTTCCTCATGTGCCTTGTCATACTTGTATCCCTATATACGCGACCACTATGATTTGTTTTGTGTTATACCTATGGAGTACTCCCTAATATCCAACTAGTTTACGGTGGAGTTTACAGTGTTGTATAGTCTATAACGCTTACATAAAATTTGTTAAGGGGGATAATGGTAACGCCTTAACACTATTTTGATACTTTATATTACTGATAGGCATTATCTACTTATCGTACACTACTACATATTAGATAGTTTAACGGATCCTTTAAGGATGGTTATTCCAATATTCTTTGAGTTACTTGTATTTCAGTTGCTATTTCACTTGAGTTGGATTTATTGATATAAGAATGTTAATCTTGACTCGAGTGTTTTGTGTTTTGCTTTACGCTCGGGTCAGACTGAGTGTACCAGTATTCGAGACTCACCTTTGGAGTTGGAGCTTCACTTGGAGATCCAGCTACCTATCTAGTTTTAGATATCAAGTTGATTCTAGTGATGTATTCTGATATTGTATTTGATTATTGTATCCGAGACATCTGTTGTACCTTATTTAACTCTGATATGTATATAGTAGCTTCATGAACTACTATCTTTTGTTTCCGCTGCATTTATTACTCTGTGTCTGTGATATGTGATTATTTATTTACTGTATATGCTCAGTTTTGCCAAATTTAAATTAACAATTCGGTATTTTGGATTATTCAAGTCCAACATGTGCGGATACGAATAGTCCAAAATAGCGGGTTGTTACACTTATAAACGCTAGTCGACATGTTTTGTTTGGAGATCGGAAAAATCAAGTGTGAACAGGGTTTGTAAATAGTAAATTGTATGTGTATATATATACACCCAAGCCCCCAAAACCGTAGCCGTGAAAATAACATTGTCGCAACTATTGCCATGAATGGCCTAAACCATCCCAACGTTCTCCTCCTTAGATCTTCCCATCCACAAGCTATTAGCCAAAAGTTCCAACTAGGAAATTGTAGAGCGCCTCGACCTGTACACATCCAACTGTGGATCTAGACTGCAGCCACTCGAGCCAGTGGCAAACCGCCACGAACGGCGTGCCGTTCACCATCATTTTTTGCGCCATCGATGAGACTAGGGGAGTGCGGTTGATTGGAGTAGGTGGGTGATGCAGCGTACAGGACCACACAACTCACGAATTGATGAATTCGCGGAAAATGAATCGATGAAACAAAATGAATCGATGAATTGAAGATACCCAAATGCCCAAATCCGTTTATCTCTCGAGATACCGGATTCTAGCTATCTTCAACACGTTGATAGCGCACGATACCGTGTTAGAAGATCTACGATTCTTCGATGTTGATCTCGCGCACGAGATTCCATGAATCGGCATCAAGTTCGTTGATTCGAGCGCACTTGAATATCCGAAGATGGAGAAAGGAGATAACACTCAACTTCCAATTTTAATGGTGGCACAAAGCACAAACCAAATTTTATTCAAAATTCAACTACCTTTACAAATGACCATACACTCCTATTTATAGAAAATTACAACTCAACACATGTTACAACACTTCACACGACTTAAGAAAAATTACATCACAAACAGTACAAACGACTTACAAAAACAATGCGACTTAAGAAATAACGACATAAGAAATTCAGCGACCTAAGCTTCAGCGACCTAACTGGAATATCGTTCGCGACATAAGGAACTTTAGTAGCTTCGCGACATAAGGATCTGGAGCGAATTATGGAGCTTCACGACCTAACTGTGGCTTCGCGACTTAGGGCTGAGCGACCCACGACTTAAGGAGTTCGCGACATAGGAATTCGCGACTTACGGAAGGTCGTTCGCGACCTAGGGCTTGCTCGCGACATACGCTGCTGGAGCGACTTACTGGCGATGCTCGCGACGCGATTTCTGGCACGGCTTCGACTTCGCGACCTAGGGTTTCGTGACTTAGCAATGTCATTCGTGAGCACGAGGTATGCGCTGCATCATCCTCCCCTGGTTGAAAAGAATTCGACCTCGAATTCACACTCTCCTCTTCTTCGACAAGCTTCTCCCCATAATACGGAATTAAGTGTTTGACATTGAAAACATCAGAAGAACATTTTCCAACAACCTTAACTGATACGCATTATCATTGATCTTCTTCAAGATTTCTACTGGACCAATCATTCGAGCTTTCAACTTGTTGTAAGTTCCAACTGGAAAACGATCTTTCGTCAATACTGCGTAAAGAAAATCACCCTCTTTGAAGTCCACACTCCTTCGCTTCTTATCTGCCAATTGCTTATACTTCTCATTTGACATAAGCAATCGTTCATGAACAATCCTGTGACACTCCTGCAACTCATTCACGAAATCACAAGCTCGTTTTACAACCCCTTTCTGAAGTGGAACTGTCGACAAATCCAACGGTCCCTTCGGAATTGCTGAATATACCACTTGAAATGGACTGAATCCAGTACTTTGATTAACGGCATGATTATGTGTGAATTCTGCCTGGCACGATTTCACATCCCAACTCTTCAAATTATCCTTCACAAGACATCTCAACAAGTTTCCCAAAGATCTGTTCACCACTTATGTTTGCCCATCCATTTGTGGATAATAGGCGCTACTAAAATTCAGCTTAGTTACAACCATCTTCCACAGACTCAATCAAACATGATTTAGAAATCGAGTATCCCGATCAGAATCAATAGACTCAGGTAGCCCATGTAGTCGATAAACCTCTTTAAAGAACAATTGAGCAACACGGACTGCATCGGCGGTCTTCTTACAAGCTATGAAATGTGCCATCTTCGAAAATCTATCCACTACAACATAAATAGAATCATTTTCCTCGTTGAGTTCTTGGCAAACCCAAAACGAAATCCATGCTAACATCAACCCATGGTCTAGTAGGCACGGGCAATGGCATATACAATCCTGCATTCGTAGCTGTCCCTTTGGAAACTTGACAGATGTGACATCTCTGCACAAATCTTTCAACTTCTTTCCTTATGGAAGGCCAAAAATATGATTGAGAAATCAATTGCAAGGTACGATCTCTTCCCACATGACCTTCTTCATGCAATTCCTTCACAATCTTCATTCGCAAACTGCACTCTGGTATACACAACCGATTTCCCTTATATAGAAAACCTTCTACCAACACATACTCATCCGTCCTCCCTTTCTCGACTTAATCTTGGCAAAGTAAGGATCCTCAACAAACAAATCTGGAAATATATCAAACCCCATCACTTCAACTCTCATCGTAGTCAACAAATGATTTCTTCTACTCGATGCGTCTGCCACACTATTTGTAACTCCCGACTTATGCTTTACAACAAATGTAAACAGTTGCAAGTATGCAATCCATGGAGCATGCCTGCCTGCAATCTTATCATGTCCCTGCAAATGTTTCAATGCTTCATGGTTAGTATACAACACAAACTCTTTATGAAACAAATAGTGTCTCAAATGCTTTATGGCTTGGACAATAGCATAGAAATCCAAGTCATAGGTATTGTATCTTGTCTTGGCTCTAGAAGGTTTCTCGCTAAAATAAGCAATTGGACGACGCTTTTGACTTAACACTCCACCAATTCCAACTTTAGACGCATCCGTATCTAGCTCAAAGAGCAACTAAAAGTCCGGGTATCTAAGAATCGGTGTTGTAGTGAAGAGTGTCTTGATCTGTTGGAAAGCAGAAACAGCCTATTCAGTCCACACAAACTGCTTTCCTTTCATACAATCTGTCACGGGTGCCATCACGCTATTAAAATGTGGAATAAACCTTCGGTAGAATGATGTTAAACCACGGAAACTTCTCACTTCAGTTACAGTCCTGGGTTGTAGCCAATCCTTGATTGCTTCAACTTTACTTTGATCCACCTGGATACCTTCCTTGGACAATACATATCCCAAGAACAAAACACTGTGCATCATGAACTTGCACTTCTTTGTTGCCGTGTAAAATTGCTCCTAACGAAGTATCATCAATACTTCCTGCAAGTTTGTAGATGCTCTTCTATGCTTTCACTGTATATCAATATATCATCAAAGTGTACCACCATGAACTTTCCAATAAACGGTCGAAAGATCTGATTCATCACTCGCATAAAAGTACTAGGTGCATTCGAAAGACCAAATGGCATGACGAGCCATTCATACAACCCCTCCCGTGTCTTGAAGGCTGTCTTCCATTCATCCCCTGGTCGAATTCGAATCTGATGATACCCACTCTTCAGATCAATCTTTGAAAAGATAGCAGCTCCACTCAACTGATCTAACAAGTTGTCCAATCTTGGCATTGGGAATCTGTACCTCACCGTAATCTTGTTTAGTGCTCGACTATCTGTACACATTCTCCAAGTTCCATCCTTCTTTGGTACTAACAAGGCTGGTACTGCACAAGGACTTAAACTTTCTTGTACGCGCCCTTGTTCAAGTAACTCTTCCACCTGCCTTCTCAACTCTTCGTGCTCCTTTGGACTCATCCTATAATGTGGTCTATGTGGTAACACAGCTCCCGGAACAAGATCAATCTGGTGTTGTATGTATCTCAACGGTGGTAACTCTTTTGGTAATTCTTCAGGAAACACATCTTCAAATTCCTTCAACACTTGCTTAACTTCCTCAGGAATTTCAACCGCTTCACTACTTTCACGTCCAATCAACAGAAATACTTCAGGGCTATCCTCTACTTCTTTACAAATTCCTTCAAAGATAACAGAGTCTTTAGTTCCTCGATTTCCTCCAACTTGCTTTCACTTTGTTGTCGCCTTATAGGAACTAAAGTGATTCTAGTGCCATCGAACATGAAACTATAGCAGTTAGTCCTACCATCGTGTTGCACGGCTCTATCGAACTGCCACGGTCTTCCCAACAACAAATGACATACATCCATATCCACCACGTCACACCAAATTTCATCCTTATACTTCTTTCCGATGGAAAAAGTTACACAAGCTCTTTGACCAACCTTCACTTCCCCACCTTTCCTCAGCCAAGCCAATTTGTAGGGTTTGGGATGCTTCTCTGTCTTTAACGACAACTTCTTACGGCTTCTGTAGATATGATGTTATCACAACTCCCTGCATCGATAACAAACTTACAAACTTTTCCCAAAATAGTGCATGTTGACTGAAAAATATTACTCCACAACCAACTAGTCTCCTCTTCCTGCTTTGGCGTCAAGCAAGATCTCCTCATCATTAAAGAATATCCCTCGTCTCCCGTCAATAATTCTTCTTCCTCCTCAACCTGTGGTGAATTGGAACATTCTACTTCTGCATCCTCATCCTCAACCTCAGCAACCATCGCTCGCGTCTTAGGCTTCGGGCATTCATTGCTCTTATGACCAAACTCCTGATAGTTATAGCACTTGAAATTGTTGTTGACCTTGGTCTTAGCAGCTTCATTGACAACCGGTTTACTAATAGCCTTGGAAACATTAGTATTGCTACTAGCCCCCTTCACCTAATTGCTCGAACTTGTAAACGCACCACCTCCTCTTCTACCTTGCTTCTCCCAAGCTAGAGCCTTCTGGTGTGCTTCAGCAACGGATCTCGGATCAAACATATTTACCATATCCTGAATTGCATTCTCAAACCTCCAACAAATCTGGATGTCAACTGTTCCTCTGTTTCCATGATATCGTTTATAGTAATCAGTTGATACAACTCATCTGCATAATCATTTACCGACTTTGTCCCTTTTCTCAAATTCTGTAAGCGCTGATACATAAGAGACTGATAATTATAAGGCAAGAAAGTAGCCTTCATCAACATCTTTATCTTTTCCCATGAAACAATCTTCGACTTTCCCATTCTTTCCCGTGTAAGTTTAGTTTGTTGCCACCATGCCATAGCTCTTCCCCTCAATCGTGTAGCAACCAACTTAACTCTACGATGCTCAGGTACTTCCTTGAAGTCAAAAATTTATTCAACATTTGATAACCAATCCAAAAACTCTTCCGCTAGCATTCTAACGCAGCGGATTAATCAAAACAATGTAGATCGATGAAAGTAGCGATCGATGGATTGGAAGATACTGAAATGCCCAAATTCGTTGATCCGAAGATACCGAATTCTAGCTATCCCGAACTCGTTGATCGCGCACGATACCGGGTTCAAAGATCTGCGATTCTTCACACGTTGATCTAGCGCAGTAGATTCCGTGAATCGGCTTTTGCAGTCGTTGAATCGAGCGCACTCTATTAACCGAAAGAGGAGATAGGAGATTACACACGACTACCAATTTGGTGAAAGCACAAAGCTAACAAAACAAGAGTTTTATTTCAAATCAACTAAACTATTACAAATGACTCACACGGCCTATTTATAGGCGTACATTTCAACATTACAATTCTGCACAACTCTTAAGTCGGCTCCGACTTAACAAGACTCCGACTTACGACTTAACCAGTACCTGCGACTTACGACTTAAAACCATAGCGACTCAAAAACAGACGGTGTAAACAAATGCGACCTACGACTTAACAAACAGAAAATACAAACAGAAAGTACATCACTTAGGTCGTTGCCGACCTATCAACTTCTCACGACTCAAGTTAGGTCGTACGCGACCTAACTTCAATGCTCCAGCTTCCATCAGCGACTTAAAGATTCAACGGCAGAGATTAACACGGCATAAGATTCAACAGCATCAAGCTTCACCGACCTTAAAGAGCTCTTCATAAAACTGCGCGACCTAAGTCTTCGCGACTTAAGACCTCACGACTTATAGTGTGCGACTTATCTTCCCAGATCACCCATCGACCTATCTTAAGTCGTTCCTGTTTCCTGCGACCTATCATAGGTCGTGACTGTTTCTTGCGATCTAGCATAGGTCGTGACTTGTTAGGTCGTAGTACCCCGTTAGCTCGTTCCAGTAACCTCTTTCTTATCTTGTTAGGTCGTACACGACCTAAAAACATGTTAGGTCATTCCAGCGACCTATCTCTTTGCTTTAGCTCGCCATTCTCAAACCCGTTAGGTCGTAGCTCTTTTCCTGGTGATTTGTTAGGTTGTTCCCACGACCTATGCCTTAGCTCGTTAGGTCGTATGCGACTTAAAAACAAGTTAGGTCGTTTGCGACTTAAACTGTCTCCATGTTGCACTACCAAGTTAGGTCGTTCGCGACCTATCACTTCCTTAGGTCGCAAACTCGAGACAACTTCTTCCCCTGATTTCCAGTTAAGTCGCAGCTCCCCCTCTCGTGACTCCTTAGGTCGAGGACGACCTATAACTTCTTCGTTAAGTCGTATGCAACTTAAATCCTTAAGTCGTGTGCGACTTAGACCTTCACTTCTGTCCTGAGCTGCATCATCCTCCCCTGGATGTGAAAAATTCGACCTCGAATTTGTAAATTCTTCCACATTAGCTCGTTCATCCCCATGATATGGTACGAGATGCTTAACATTGAACACATCAGAAGTATACACATCCTCCGGCAGCTTCAACTTATAAGCATTTTCATTAATTCGTTTCACGACTTCTACATGCCCAATTTTCCTGGCTTTCAACTTGTTATAAGCGCCCATTGGAAAACGATCTCTTGTCAACACAGCATATACCATATCTCCTTCATTAAATTCAACACTCCTTCGCTTCAGATCTGCAGATCGTTTGTATTTGTCATTTGCCTTTTCCAATCGTTCTTGAACGATTCTATGACACTCCGTCAACCCTTCAACAAAATCAGCAGCTTTCTTAACTGTCCCCTTCGAGTGTGGTATTACCGTTAAATCCAACGGTCCCCTCGGTAAGTTTGAGTATATTATCTGAAATGGACTGAACCATGTACTACGATTCACTGCATGATTATGAGCAAATTCTGCTTGGCATAACTTCATGTCCCAACTCTTCAGATTGTCTTGCACAAGACATCGTAACAAATTTCCCAATGATCTGTTCACAACCTCGGTCTGTCCATCCGTTTGCGGATGATAAGCGCTGCTAAAGTTCAACTTCGTTCCCACCATCTTCCACAAACTTAGCCAAAAATGACTCAGAAAACGAGTATCCCTATCCGACACAATCGATTCTGGCAATCCATGAAGTCGATAGATTTCCTTGAAAAATAGCTGAGCAACATGAACAGCATCCGCCGTCTTCTTACAAGCAATAAAATGTGCCATTTTCGAAAATCGGTCAACCACCACATAAATGGAATCATTACCACGCTGTGTTCTCGGCAACCCCAACACAAAGTCCATACTTACATCAACCCAAGGCTTAGTTGGTACCGGTAACGGCATATATAAACCAGCATTAGTCGCAGTTCCTTTCGAAACCTGACAGATATGACATCTCTCCACAAACCTCTCCACCTCTTTCCTCATCGATGGCCAAAAGTAAGACTGTGAAATTAACTGTAATTTACGGTCTCTCCCAACATGTCCTTCTTCATGTAGTTCTTTTACAATCTTCATTCTCAAACTACAATCAGGTATGCACAATCGATTTCCTTTGAACAGAAAACCATCTACCATCAAAAACTCATCCGTCTCCCCATTCTTGACTTTATCAACAAGCTTTGCAAAGTAAGGATCTTCGTCAAATAACTCTGGTAACACATCGAATCCCGTTACTTCAATCTTCATTGTTGTTAAAAAATGATTCCTTCTACTCAAAGCATCCACAACACGATTCGTCACTCCCGATTTGTGTTTCACAACAAATGTAAACTGTTGCAGATATGCAATCCATGATGCATGTCTGCTGAAATCTTGTCTTGCCCTTGTAAATGCTTTAATGCCTCATGATCAGTGTAAAGAACAAACTCTTTCTCAAAAATAGATAGTTCTCCAGTGTTTAATAGATTGCACAACAGCATAAAATTCCACATCATATGTACTGTATCTCATCTTTGCTCCTGATAACTTCTCGCTAAAGTATGCAATCGGACGTCCCCTCTGACTCAACACTCCTCCAATCCCAACCTTGGATGCATCAGTATGTAGTTCAAACACTAGCTGAAAATCTGGTAATATTAGAATTGGTGCAGACGTCAAGAGTTCTTTGATTCGATCAAAAGCAACCCCGGCTTCCTCCGTCCATGCAAACTGTTTACCCTTCATACAATCAGTCACAGGCGCCATCACACTACTAAAGCGTGGAATAAACCTTCGATAAAATGAAGCCAACCCGTGAAAACTACGAACTTCCGTTATCGTCTTGGGTTGCGGCCAATCTCTGATAGCTTCGACTTTACTTTGGTCAACCTGTATTCCTTCTTCCGACACAACGTACCCCAGAAATAAAACACTCCTCGCCATAAAAACACACTTCTTTGTAGCAGCATAGAATTGTTCTTCATGAAGAATAATTAACACTTTCTTCAAATGCTGAACATGCTCTTCTTTACTAGCACTGTAGATCAGAATATCATCAAAGTAAACCACCACAAATTTCCCAATGTATGGCCTGAAAATTTGGTTCATCACCCTCATGAATGTACTTGGTGCATTTGATAGACCAAACGGCATTACCAGCCATTCATACAATCCTTCCCTCGTCTTGAATGTTGTCTTCCATTCGTCCCCTGGTCTAATGTGAATCTGATGATAACCGCTCTTCAAGTCAATCTTAGAAAATATTACGGACCCACTGATTTGATCCAATAAATCATCAAGCCTCGGCATCGGAAATCTGTATCTGACTGTGATCTTATTCAATGCTCGACTGTCTGTGCACATCCTCCATGTTCCATCCTTTTTGGGTACCAATAAAGCTGGTACAGCACAAGGACTTAAACTCTCCTGCACACGCCCATGTTCAAGCAATTATTCCACTTGCCTTCTCAACTCTTCATGTTCTTTTGGACTCATTCGATAATGTGGTCTGTGTGGCAACACAGCACCTGGAACAAGATCTATCTGATGTTGTATATCCCTCAACGGTGGCAACTCCGTTGGTAACTCCTCTGGAAATACATCGTCAAATTCTTTCAAAACTGGCTTCGCTTCTTCCGGAATTTCAACCTCTTCATTGCTCTCTCGCCCAATCAACAAAAACACTTCAGGCTCCTCCTCTACTTCCTTCACAGACTCCTTCAAAGATAACAAAGTTTTAAGCTCTTCAATCTCCTCCAACTTGCTTTCCTCCTGTTGTCGCTTCTTTGGAACAAGAGTAATCTTTGTGCCTTCAAACATGAAACTGTAACTGTTGGTACGCCCATCATGTTGCACCGCCATATCATACTGCCATGGTCTCCCTAACAACAAATGACAGACATCCATATCTACCACATCGCACCAGATTTCATCCTTGTATTTCTTTCCAATTGAAAACTTCACACAAGCCCTTCGTCCAACCTTCACTTCCCCGCCTTTCCTCAACCAAGCTAGCTTGTACGGTTTCGGATGTTTCTCAGTCTTCAACGCCAACTTCCTCACAGCTTCTGAAGAAATTATATTATCACAGCTTCCAGCATCAATAACAAATTTGCAAACCTTCCCTAGAATGGTACATGTTGACTGAAAAATATTGCTCCTTAACCAACTACAATCCTCCTCTTGCTTTGGTGTTAAACATGACCTCTTCATCATTAGATTATAACCTTCGTCTCCCGACACTTCTTCTTCCTCCTCGTCAGGTGGTGAATTGGAACATTCAGCTTCTCCATCCTCATCCTCAACCTCCGCTATCATAGCTCTCTTCTTCGGCTTCGGACATTTGCTACTTTTGTGGCCCGTTTCTTGGAAATTATAATTCTTGAAACCATTACTGACTTTCATCTTTCCAACCTCATTCACAACTGGTTTTGCAGCAACTTTTGAAACATTAGAACTTCCACTAACACCCTTCACTTGATTATTGGAATTTGTAAACATACCACCTCCTCGTCTTCCCTGTTTCTCCCAAGCCAACGCTTTCTGATGTGCTTCCACTACAGATCTTGGATCAAACATATTCACCATATCCTGGTTCTGCATTCTCAATCCCCCAATGAATCTAGATGTCAGCTGCTCTTCCGTTTCCATAATATCATTCCTCGCAATAAGCTGATAAAACTCATCCGCATAATCATTAACAGTCTTTGTGCCCTGCCTCAAATTCTGCAAACGTTGATACATCAAAGATTGATAATTGTAAGGTAAGAACGTTGCTTTCATCAATTTCTTCATCTTCTCCCAAGATTCAACTTTTGACTTCCCTATCCGTGCACGTGTAAGTTTGGTTTGCTGCCACCATGCCAAAGCTCTACCCCTCAACCTCGTAGCAACCAACTTCACTCTACGATGTTCTGGAACTTCTTTGAAGTCAAAAATCTCTTCAACATTAGCCACCCAATCCAAAAACTCCTCAGCTTGCATACTGTTAACGCTAAAAAAGTGAATGCTAACACCCGGTGTGTGTGGTTGAGTCGTGAAAGCACCACCCGCGTGACGGGAATAGAATTTAAGCAGGAAAATAGCAGAAAAAGCAGTAAAAGACAGCAGTTTATAGTGGTTCGGCTTGAGATTAAGCCTACGTCCACTTTGAATCTCTTTATTACTGAATCCGGTTACAAATTGATACAAATCTCTTATGAAAACAATACAATTTGATCACAAGAAACAATCTTGACTATTAGCTCAATCTTCAACGATGAAACTCGATGAATCCGTGTTGGATGTAAGGAATTCCTCTCGAAGCTTGTTGTGTAGCGTCTCGAATGTTTGAAGATCTCTGATTGCTGAATGAGTGGAGAGTTCGACGGAGTAACGGCGCTTGAAGAAATGAATGGCCAAAAAGTCCCCCTCTCGTTGGAGTTGGAGCTCTATTTATAGGATTGGTTCTGGGTGAGATTCTGTTCGTCAAGTCCTAGGTCGGTGCCGACTTATAGCGAGTCATAGGTCTTAGGTCGGCGACGAGATAAGAGCTCTTATCTTTTAGTTACTCCTGAATACGAGCTATTCAACTGAAGTCATAGGTAGGCAGCGACTTACCATATGTTGTAGGTCGGAGATCCTTAAGTCATCAAGTTGGCAACAGTCTTAAGTCGTAGGTTTCTTAACTCGGAACCCTCCTTAACTCGGAGCATTCCTTCACCCGGAGTGTTTCTTAGGTCGCCAACCCACTTAAGTTGGTCTTAGCTTTTAAGTGACAGATTATCTTAACTCGTACGCTGTTCCTTAACCCGGAGTGTTTCTTAGGTCGGCAACCCACTTAACTCTGAGCATTCCTTAACCGGAGTGTTTCTTAGGTCGGCAACCCACTTAACTCGGAGCATTCCTTAACCGGAGTGTTCCTTAGGTCGGCAACCCACTTAACTCGGAGCATTCCTTAACCAGAGTGTTCCTTAAGTCGTCTCCTGTTAAGTCGCGAATAAGAGAATTAACATTTGCCCCTCGAAGTGTGTGCCTAAGTCGTAGGTCATATACTTCGATTTCCTTAATTTTCTTTTTGGTTAGGTCGGAGACGACTTAACATAAGTCTTAGGTCGTACACCATGTAAGTCGACTCACCTTCCAGCGTATAAATAGTTGAGAAACTCTCCCTCTTCCTCACCTATTCTTCTTCTCGAATCAGCCATAGACGCGATTTAGAGCTTTCAGAGATAAACTCCAACCATTCAATCGCCGATCATCTTCCCGTTATACTTCGTAAGTCGATCCGATCTTCGTTCAACCATGTCCATTGTCGAATTGATAACCTCCCAATTTTCGACTCCCACTTGTTTTTAGGCGCCGCGATTCACCATGAATAACCCTTCGATTGTCTTGCAATTGCCATTGACCATGTTGTAGTTGTGATAGAGCAGGAATATATCGGATTCACAACGAATCTGAGGCGATTTGAATTGGTTCTTTGGGTGATCCGGTGGTGTGAGGGAACGAGGATTGCCGTTGGCTGTGAGGCTATTGGGTTAACGGGTTAAGAGTTAGGGAAGAAAGCTGGTTGAGATTCTGGCTTGGTCACGACTCAACAATTTCGTGTGACCTAGTGACTTCCATGATTTAAGTCGGAACCGACTTAGCAATTTCATGTGACCTAAGTTTTGAGTCGTTTCCGAGTTAGGACTTGGAGGATTTCTTGTTGCCTCGAATTAGAGCTTTTGCTTCTTTATCCGACCTATGACTCAGGAATTGCTGATCTGAAATGCCAACGACTTGTAGTATAAACGACTTACCCTAGCTCGCCTCATAACCTTTAAGTCGTGGACGAGTTAGCACATGTGTTGTCTTCAACCGGAACTTTATATCTTTATGTGTTATGGCTGATGACCCAAAGAATCAGAGAACCAACGACCTAACTTAACCCATAGGAAATCTTTCTTAAGTCGTCACCGAGTTAGTACATGAATCTTCGGGGACTTAGCACTTGGCTTTTAAACTTTGCCTGGACTTCGAACTTGTTGAACTATGAACTGTGTTGCATGTATTTCTTTTTGCAAATTGCTTCAATTTTCAAGCTAACAATCCTGCTTAATACAACATTTACAAAATACTGGGTCGAATATACTGTCACTGACTGCCCACATCGAACGACAGATTAGTTGATAAAGAAAAAGTTAAATTGAATGAATATGAATGAAATGCTGTACAATAACCAATTCAAGTGAAGTATTAAAACAAAATCGTGATAGTCAACCGAAACTGATTTGTCTGTATTAACACTGCACTTGAACATTAACAGGTTCTGAAATTTAGTAATCGATTGATTGTCAACTAGTTTAATTCTAGTTATGCTTGCCTTTTATTTTTCATTAGTTTTGCACAGCACTCCACACTTTTTAGGAAACGTGCACCTTCACATTTGAACATTCAGCTGATTGTGTAGAATGTCTTCTCCACAAGAAGGAATAGAGCAAGTTGAAGATACATTTCCAGTTGATGTCCCGCTGAATAATCCTCCAGAAAGGACTCCTACCACTCTGAGCCGTAAAGTCTTTCGTCAACTATGCATCCAGTTTGGCATCGCCAAAGCTGACGCTTTGCTCCCTGGAATAAATGATACTGCTGATAGGCCGCCCCATGGCTTTGTCGCAGTTAACCGCCAAATGTGTTTGAGT
This sequence comes from Allium fistulosum, assembly GCA_030737815.1. Lineage (NCBI taxonomy): Eukaryota > Viridiplantae > Streptophyta > Magnoliopsida > Asparagales > Amaryllidaceae > Allium > Allium fistulosum. The sequence continues at coordinate 726,755,639 of CM060905.1, read as the reverse complement.
GGAGCTATCCCCCCATTTAACGACTGTCTTCGAGAACTTCTCCTCCGACTATCTATTTCCCCTTTTCAACTACACCCCAACGGCTATTCCATCTTGCTGGAACTGTGTGTGCTTTTTAGGAGAACGCTGGACCGTTTTCCCAGTTTTGCAGAAATTCGCTATCTGTGCACTTTCGCTAAAAACAAAGATCATCCTTCTATCACAGTCGTAAGGAGTGCCAGAAATCGTAAATTGATCACCGGTCTCCCTGAGAGTGTTCATATTTTCCTAAACCCGTTTTTCTATGTTCGCTGTCCCCCTGGATTTTACGCTATCTGGAGAGTAGGAAGTAAGATCACTTGTCTCTGTTTCTCATGTTCTTTCAAACTTACCGAAGTACGAGTTACCAAGTGCTAACTTTGCCTTTTTTCTTTTCAGCACATCTCCTCCTTCTAGAGATCCCGGTCACAAAGTGACTTTTGAGAGGCTTATGGTGGTGCCGGTTGAGGAGAGGAGTATCCAGTTTCTATTGACAGATGAATTTTTACATCAATTCGGCCTTTTACACTCTTCTCACTTTACCCAGCCTCGTGAAGTTTCTAATCTTCCAGCACAGACATCAGATGCCCAGCTTCAACGGAAGAGATGGCTTCAGAGGAGCCAACTGTAGACACTGCATTAGTAAAGTGTTCTACTTCTATTGGTGTTGCGGGAACGTCCAGCAAACCGGCACTTGCTCCAATTATTGAAGAGGAAGAAAATCCTCGAATTTCTGAAAAATCTTCCGATGTGGAAGTTGAGAAGGAGAATTCTGCTGAGTATCATAATGATGACACCTTTGATGACTTGAGTGACATAATGATAACTTCTCAAGAGCTTTTCAAGGATAATATTCCAAAAGCGAACTCTCATGTCGTTGAAGCGACTTCCTCTTTGAAACAAACTTCGACGCCTTCTACACATGTCGTCTCCGTTCCCGCACTAAAGCGTGGTTTGTAGTTTGACGCACGTAGTTCGCACGCCGCACACACTTAGGATTTTTCTGCACTTATAAGCATTTACTCTTTCTTTCTGGAAATTTCTAAACTTTACTTCTTTTACGTTTTCAGATTCTTCGATGGGACGTACCGGCTCATACTATGACTCATTTCAGCGCCATGGATGTCGTGGATCTTATGACTTTAGGAGATATCTTGGTGACCAGAGAGAGACAAATGAGGAAAGGGCTCAAAGGAAGGCTCAAGAAAAATGGGATTATGAGCAGCGGCAGAGAAGAAGTGACGCTGATCGATATGATTCTTCTTACAGAAGTTACGATTCTCATAAGCGAAAGTCTTATGATGACAAGGGGAAGACTCATATTACTGACGAATCAAGCAAACGGTCCAAGCCAAGTGACGCATCTGTAATTTCTGAGAAAACTGATGCTCCTATCCCTTTTGATACTCCGGCCGGCTCTCCTCCTTTAAAGAAAACCGATATCCAAACGATCATCAGCAGGTCCCAATATCAGGTTAAAGACGGCCCTCCAACACTTCAAAGCCGTTTTCCGAACTGGTGCTTAAAAGGAGTGCGTTTTGACCTGGATTTGGTCCCAATCGATAAGCAAGACATGCTTAAAAGTCTTGATGCAGTTAGGCTTAACATTGAGAGGATGTCGCAATGGCAGAAACTTGTTGATGAACTCCAGAGAGTCAACCACAAGAATATTGAAAACATGCTGACTCTGGAGAATGATAAAGCTGAATGGGATAAATGGTGCAAGCAGCATGACGCGGAGATGACGAACATTGCAGATGATAATGCAAGGCTTGAATCTGAAGTTAAGCAGCTTAAGGAAAATCTCGCCTCTTCTTCTGCATCACACACTCAAAAAGAAGAAGTCTTTCAGAAGCAAGTGCGGGATGCACATGCTGCAAAAAGAGATGTCGAAATGAAGCTTGCCGTTGAACAGCACATTGCTGAGAAATATCGCACAGAAAATGCTGAATTGCGGGAAAAAGTCACCTCCCAGAACGTGGAGATTGAGTTACTGAAGTCTCGACTCGCTAAAGCTGAGACAGAGCGTGATGAGGCTATTACTGGTCGGGTTGCTACCGTTGCCGAAAAAGAAGCGGCTGAGCAATCACATGAGGCAACGAAAGCAAACATCAGCTCTACCTTATTCGACTTTTATTTACACAGCGTTCTGGGTCGTGGGAGCCTTGCTTTTCTGGGTCCTGATTATGAAATCACTTTGGCTGAAGTGTGGGAAGCCGCAATTGATATGTTTAAAGGTGCCGGCTATGATGAAGCAGAACTCGAGGCTCGCTATCTTGATGATGAGGCTCGCGCCGCTCTTGTTAAAGGGAAGGAGCAGCTTGCTAAAGCACGGGCTGAATCACTGGGAGAAGAGCTTTCAAAAGAGGAAGCTCCTTTAACTGCCCCTGTTCATACTTCCACTTCGGCCGATGTAAACATTATGGATTCCGGCTCCCATTCTTCACTCCGAGCTAAAATTGCCCAAGAAACTGCGACCACTCCCACTGAGGATGAGGCACCGGACGATACTGAAGCCGAGAAATTTGAGATTGACCTTGCGAAGCCAACTCCTCCAGGTAATTTTGGCGTCGTCCCGGGCCCAATGAACCAGTTATTTGATTTAACCGAGTTTGATGACCTTCTTACTTGTTACTTAAACTTTGGTGAACCGATACCTTCTCTATTTTCGGGAGATGTTGATTTTAACTTCTTTTCTTCTACAGCGGAGGCACCAAACACTGCACAAGTTTCCACTCCTTCAGTTGCTGTCCCTCCATCTTCACAGATTACTCCTCCTTCTGCTTCCCAACCGGGATCGCAGGCAGAAAAAATCGAAGCTCTTCAAGGCCTGGACGATCCGGCTGTTTCGCAGGAGCAGAAGGCGGAGGATCTTGAAGATATCGAGAAGACCCCGGAGCGGTCTCTAGATGATGACCCGAAGCTTTCAACATTGCTTGCTACTCCGGGGAGCGAATCTTCTTCGAAGAGGAAGGGGAAGCGTGCCATAAGGAAGAAGAAGAGAAGTGCTTCGACTGGGGAAGACAAAACAGAAGAAGACCCAACCACTCCTCCTTCTCCGTCCCATCCACATCGGATTCCGAAATTAACTATTAGGCCAAGCAAAGGCTCCAAGGGTGGCGGAAAGAAGGAGTGACAAGCTGGACTTTCTACTTCTTATTTTGCTTCTTACATGTATAGACTGGAGATTGTGCGGGTACCGGTCCCTGCTCTTACTTTTTTGAGATATCTGCACATGTAAAGAATTTTCATAGTACTAAATAAAATAGTAATTTTACTTGTACAAATTCTTGTTTATGTGAGAATGCATCTGTTTCTCTTTTTTGGTGTAGAATAAACGATTCCTTTTACTTGTACAAACTTTTTGTCTGTGTTTGGGAATACATTTATTCCACATCTATTTTTCGTAATATTGCAATGAACTTGTGGTGTGTTGCTTTTATTAATATAATTGAATTGTATAGTGTTGCCCCCATACCACAAGTGCATTGCAATATTTCTAGCTTTTACAAGACTGATATTCTCATTTCAGAGAATAACAATTCCACTTTTAGGGGAAGAATAATTCTGCTTTTGATAGAATATATCTCGTTTTTTGGAGAAATTTTTATTTTTTTTCTTTCTTTCTGAAGAACACTTCAACTATCGGGGATGATCACTTTCATTTGTCAAAGAAGAAAGTAGGTTTCCCTATGCAGTGAAATGAACTTTTCTGAAAGAATTTTGTAGCATTTCAACTTTTTTAGGAGGAACTTTTTTGAGATGAACAAGTTAACCTTCCTTTGAGAGTTGAATTGTGCTTCCGGAGAAGGTTTTTCGTTCGAGTATTCTATTTTGGGACATGCCTCCGGAGAGGGCTCCTCTTAAAGAGTTGTGCCTCCGAAGAGGTCTTGTGCCTCCGAAAAGGGCTTGTGCCTCCGAAGAGGGCTTGGGTGCCTTGGGAAAGGGCTTTTGCCTCCGAAGAGGTCATGTGCCTCCGAAGAGGGCTTGTGGTGCCTTGGGAAAGGGCTTTTGCCTCCGAAGAGGTCATGTTCCTCCGAAGAGGGCTTGTTCCTTCGAAAAGGGCTTGTGTCTCTGAAGAGGGCTTTTTGATTGCCTGGAAGTTACTTTCTCATGGTTGAGTGGATCCACGGGGCGGACGCAAGTTGCTTGATTGGATGTTCGTTTGCACAAACGATCGCAATTAACTAACAAGGGCCTTGTTCCTTCAGCTTGGGAAGGTGCCCCTCCGGTGGTTCCATCAATCTTTTTTGATTGAGGAAAGCATTTTCGTTTTTTGGCGTGCCTCGTTAGAGGGCTTTGTTGAGCTTTAAGAAGGAGCGTTGGTTGGTTGGTGTGCCAGGAAGGTTGCGTCTCAGGGGAAAGTAGATCCACGGGACGGACGCAAGCTGCCTGATCGGATGCATCACGATCAGTTAGCAAGGGCCCTGTTCCTTCTGCTTGGGAAGGTGTCCCTTCGGTGGTTCTTACTGGCCCTTTTATTGAGAAGCATACCTCCTTTTGGCTGCTTCTTTATTTGCTTGGCAATGTTCTCTCATCATCTGCTCATTAGCGATCTTTTATTATCGTTTCCAAGCACATATTCTTTCCTTACATTGCTGTGTTCGAAGAAGTGGACTTCACTGTTGAACGACTTCACGGGACAAACGCAAGTTATCTAGTTGGATGTCTGTTCATATCGACAATCTCAACCAATTAACAAAGGTTTGCCACAGTGGAGTCGCCAACTTTTTATGTGAAGTTCTCCTTGTATAGGATTTGTATTTGGAATTTTTTGTCGCTTGGTATTTGCGTAACAGGTGATTTATAGAGGTCGCTTGGCTTTGTGACGAGCAAGCCTTGTTTTAATGTCCTGCAATTTTGAATCGACATTTTAGCAATACATTTAAAGTATTTCCATATCGAAATAAAACAGGCATTATGAAATAGTAAAGAACACAAGATTTATAGTGGTTCGGCCAAGAATCGGGCCTACATCCACTTTATAGCTTTCATTCATTCACACTGATTTACAATGTTTTACAATACAACTGATACATTCATCACTATTTTACAATTTTGAGCAAAGCTTTTTCTTTCAAGTAAAATAAGGACGTAAGTGGTTGCTGTTCCAGGCTCTTGGAATTGGATCTCCTTCAACAGTTATGAGTTTGAAAGAGCCATCAAGAAGTTTACTGCCAATGGCATATGGTCCTTCCCAGTTTGGTCCAAACACACCAGTTGCCGTCATGATCCTTTTCAAAACTAAGTCCCCGACCTCAAAGCTGCGTTGGCGAACTTTAGAGTTGAAGTGCCTGGCTATCCTTTGCTGATAAGCTGAAACTCTAAGCCTAGCTTCTTCTCTTTTCTCATCAAGAAAATCAAGTGCTTCAAGTTGCAGCTTTTCATTTTCAGCTTCGTTGAAATGAACTCTTCTATGTGAAGGAACTTCTACTTCCACTGGAATCATTGCTTCTGTTCCGTATGCTAGTGAAAATGGAGTGTGCCCAGTCGCAGTTTTGTGAGTGGTTCTGTATGCCCATAGTGCCAATGGAAGCTTATCAACCCAACCACCTTTTTCTCTTTCGAGTTGCTTTTTGATGGTTGACTTGATGATTTTATTTACTGCTTCCACTTGCCCGTTTGCCTGCGGATGAGCCACTGCTGAGAAGCTTTTCCGAATTCTGAATCGTTTGCAAAAATCCTGGTACTCTTCACTTTCAAACTGAGTACCGTTGTCTGTGATTATTTTCTATGGCACACAATATCTGCAAATGATATTTTTCATTACAAAATTTATCATCTTTTTAGAAGTAACGGTGGCCAAAGGTTCAGCTTCAGCCCATTTGGTGAAATAATCAACCTCTACGATAGCATATTTGATTCCTGATTTGGCAACTGGTAATGGTCCGATTAGATCTATCCCCCAAATGGCGAATGGCCATGGGCTGACCATCTGTGTGAGTTCGGTGGAAGGTGCTTTTGGGATTTTTGCAAATCTTTGACATTTGTCGCACTTTCTAGAGTAAATAGCAGCATCTCGGTTAATGTCAGGCCAGAAATACCCATATCGGAGAACTTTCTTGGCTAAAGTTTGACCAGCTGAATGATCTCCACATTCTCCTCCGTGTATCTCGGCTAGAATTGTCTTGGCTTCTTCCTTAGTTACACATCGGAGCAGAGGCATTGAAAATCCCTGTCTGTACAATCGGCCATCTTGAATTATATACCTTGACGCTTTCCTCAATAGTTTTCGACGTTCCTTAAAACTTTCTGGCAGGGAACCACTGAGTAGGTATTCTTTGATTGGAGTCATCCATGATTCATGCTCTTGAGACGTAGCCATAATCCAATCAACATCCATTTCATCAATGCTTGGAGCTGACAGAACTTCTACAAGAACTAATCCCAGTAATTGAGCTTCTCCGGAACTTGAGTACTTTGCTAGAGAATCTGCCTTCATATTTTCCTCTCGAGGTATGTGGCTTATTGAATAGTGATCGAAATCATTGAGGAGTTCGGAAGTTTTTGTCAAATATGCAGGCAAATTTCCTCCTTTGGCTTGAAATTCTTTCTTCACCTGGCAAACAATAAGCTGAGAATCGCTGAAAATCTGTAACACTTTGATGTTTAGTTCCTTGGCGATTTTTAAACCGGCAATAAGTGCTTCATATTCTGCTTCATTGTTTGTTGAAGGAAATTCCAGTATCAATGCATAACATAATGATCGTCCTTCGGGGGTTTCAAGTACAACCCCTGCCCCAGAACAATAATCATTTCTTGAGCCGTCAACATATAACTTCCACTGTATTGGAATGCAGTCAGTTATTTCTTCCTTATTGTCTCCTCTGTCAGTAGACTCCGCAATGAAATCTGCTAAAGCTTGTTCGTTGATTGCTCTTCGGGGGTTGTAAGTGATGTCATACTGGCTAAGTTCAATGTTCCATTTCAAAAGACGACCCGAAGTTTCAGGACGAAACAGGACTTGCTTTAGAGGTTGATCAGTAAGAACCTTGATAAGATGAGCTTGAAAGTATGGTCTCAATTTCCTGGAAGCAATTAGCAAACAATAGGCGAGCTTTTCTATCTTCGAATAATTCATCTCTGCCCCAGTGAACCGTTTACAGATGTAATAGACTGGACGCTGTACTTTCATATCTTCCCGTACAAGTGCTGCACTGAGGGCGTGGGATGAAATTGCCAAATAGATGAAAAGGTCTTCACCGTCAGTAGGCTTGGAAAGAACCGGAGGTGTTTCCATATGACGAATTAGTTCATCGAAAGCATTCTGGCATTCGGGAGTCCATTCAAAATTTTTCTTTCCTTTCTTTAGAGCGTAAAAGAAGGGAATGCATTTGTCTGTGGCTTTGGAAATGAAGCGACTCAGAGCAGCGACTTTTCCATTGAGACTTTGCATTTCTTTCTTTGTTTTAGGGGCTTTGACCTCCCTTAGAGCTGTGATTTGAGTAGGATTGGCTTCAATGCCCCTGGCGCTCACAATGAAACCTAAGAATTTCCCGGACTCTACTTCGAACGAACATTTCAATGGATTGAGCTTCATTCCCTACTTTCGAAGAATTGCGAACATTTCCTCCAAGTGACCCATGTGATCTACAGCTTTCTTTGATTTTACCAACATATCGTCGACATAAACTTCCATGGTTCTACCAATCTGAGGCTTGAACATTGCATTGACGAGCCTTTGGTAGGTTGCCCCAGCATTCTTCAATCCGAAAGGCATAACTTTGTAGCAATAGAGACCCACATCTATAATAAAGCTCGTGTCTTCTTGATCCGGCTCATGCATCATAATCTGATTGTATCCGGAGTAAGCATCCATAAACGATAACAACTCATACCCAGCTGCTCCATCCACCAATTGATCAATTCTGGGCAGCGGGAAGCAATCTTTGGGGCATGCTTTTTTTAGATCTGAGAAATCTATGCATACTCTCCACTTTCCATTTGCCTTCTTGACCAATACTTTTGAAACCCAATTTGGATAAGTGGAGTTTCTGATAAAGCCGTTTTCCATGAGCCGGTCGACTTCTTCCTTTAGTGCTGTCGACCTTTCTGGGCCTTGAGTTCTTCTTTTCTGTTTCACTGGTGCGAATTTCGGATCAATGTTCAAAGTATGTACGGCAATTTCCGGGGAGATCCCACACATATCAGCATGACACCAGGCGAACACATCCAGGTTGGCTTTTAAGAATGATATTAGTGTGTTTTGAACTGCTATGCTCAGCTGTGAACCCACATTGAGTACTTTGTTCGGGTCCTTTGAATCAACAGATATTGGTACCGTTACTTCCACAGGTACCACCCTATTCTCCCCTATACTAGCTTTTCTAGGGTCCATTTCTTTCCTTACATTGCTGTGTTCGTCAGTGCAGGGGCCACTCCGTAGCTGCTACAAGGTTGGTTCTTTGATGCGGAGCGGAGCTGCCGCATCTTTTCCCATCTCTCTTTTTCGGGCCTCACGGAGCTCTATAAGATAACATTCTCGCCCCGCGTTCTGATCTCCCTTAATGACAGCAACCCCATTATCAGTGGGAAATTTCATTGTTAAGCACCACGGAGCGAGGACGGCCCTGAAAGCAGCGAGAGTAGGCCGACCCAAGAAAGCATTATAGGCAGAGAATCCATCAACAATTACAAAGGTTTGCTTTCGAACCAACTTCTTATGTCCTTCGTCCATTTCAACAAACAAATCCACCGTTCCAATTGGCTGTTTCAGCTCTCCTGTAAATCCGGCAATCTTGTGCGAAGAGGCTTGTACGTCTGTCATTGGAATTTTCATTTGGTCAAATGTCTTTTTAAAGAGTATGTTGCATGAAGCACCACTATCAACCAGAACTCTTCTGACAATAGCCGGCCCAATACCGACAAAAACAACCAAAGGGTCCTCAATAGGAGCTTCCACATCAATAGAATCCCTGGTTCTGAACATATATCATCGTGAAAAGTCTTCTGCTGCTTTAGAGGTGCAGCATCTTCCAAGATCAAGACACTTTCTTCAGTCGGAGCATACTTCAAAGCTCTAGCATACCTTTCCATCTCACCCCAACTCCTGCCAGCTGGATGAGGTCCTCCTGTGATCACATTGATAACAGGTCTTTCCTTTTCAGCGGGCCTCTCTCCTGAACCAGATGAATGAGCTGGGGGTAGTTGCCCCTGGTTAGATGAAGATGGGTCTTTTCTATTCCTCTTGACGTACTACTTCAACTTATTCTCTCTTAACAATTCTTCAATCAGGCTTTTCAAGTGGCGGCACTCATTGGTATCATGCCCTGGTTGGTTGTGAAACTTACAAAATCTTCCGCTTTGAACAGCATTCTTCCCAACTTTCACAGCCGGTGGTTTTGGAAATTCAACAGCATCCTTAGTGGCGATGAAAATATTCTCCGGGGTATCGGTCAGAGGAGTAAAGTCTGAAGGTTTAAGGAAGCGGGGCTTTTTGAGATCTTTTTGCCTCTTCCCACCATTACTTTCCCTTTTCTGATTTGCAGGTTCTTTCTTGCTTTGAACTATAGCATTATTTTCCACCACTGTTGTCACAACTTTAGCTGATGCGGAAAGATTCTCTAGGCGTATAAATTCATCAGCCTTTTTGTAGAATTTCTCAAGCGAATTTGGCTCCTTCATCTTCAGCCATTTTCCAAATTCGCTCGATTTGTCGATAGCACGCATCAAATGGGTCAAGATCATTCGTGGCTCTGCGTTATCGACTTCTGCCAGAGCTATATTGAAGCGGTTCAGGAATGACTTAATAGGCTCTCCCGGATTCTGTTCAAGACTGGACAATGACATTATGTCTTTTGCCTTTGAAGCGTATAGCCTGAATTTCTCTTTGAATTTTCGGGTCAGATCGGAAAACTGATCTACAGATCAGACAGGAAGCTTGGTAAACCAGAGAAGTGCTACTCCTTCCAAATATACTGGGAAATATCGGCACTTTATTTCATCAGTTGCTCTTGCGCCGGTCATATGCCAGTCGTATTTATACAAGAATTGATTTGGACCACTTGTTCCCCGATAAGCAGGAATGGTGGGGGGAACAAATTTTCTAGGAAATTCAGCCTTTAGAATCTTCTCGGTAAACGGAGTTCTACTCGGTGCGAATCCCCATTTGCTCTCATCTTCATCTCTTTGCATGCTCTCTTTCATTATTTGCTTGATCATGCCAGAAAGATATTCCTCATTGTTCAAAGATTTGGCGGAATAGACCTCGGCCATTTTCTCAGAAGTTTGTTCAAAAATTGGCGATGGCCTAGATCCTTCAGCTTGGAGGGGTGCCCCTTCAGCAGCACCTGATCCCCCTTGAGGAATATTTTTTCCTTCGGAGTTGCGAAGAGCATCAGCGATGTTTTCTTCATTACCCACTGGTCTTTGGTTAGCGCCGAGCAGAGCGTTCAATTTTTCCATCATCAGATTATTCTGAGTTTCAATCTGTTGGTATAGTCCGGACACAGCAGCGTCTAGCTCCTCTCGCGTCACCCCGACGCTTGGAGCAGCTTGACTTGGAGAAATGGAAGTGGCGGTATTATCATGAACATCTTCAGATCTGACAGCCTTACGCTTTCTTCCAGGAGCCATTATATCAGATAGACTTCTAGTCTTGAAAGAGATTTGATCGACGAATTTTCGTGAAGCAATGATGACAATCTTCCTGAGTTCGATTCTCAGTGAAAGCACCAAAATGTTAACGCTAAAAAAGTGAACGCTAACACCCGGTGTGTGTGGTTGAGTCGTGAAAGCACCACCCGCGTGACGGGAACAGAATTTAAGCAGGAAAATAGCAGAAAAAGCAGTAAAAGACAGCAGTTTATAGTGGTTCGGCTTGAGATTAAGCATACGTCCACTTTGAATCTCTTTATTACTGAATCCGGTTACAAATCGATACAAATCTCTTATGAAAACAATACAATTTGATAACAAGAAACAATCTTGACTATTAGCTCAATCTTCGATGATCAAACTCGATGAATCCGTGTTGGATGTAAGGAATTCCTCTCGAAGCTTGTTGTAGCGTCTCGAATGTTTGAAGATCTCTGATTGTTGAATGAGTGGAGAGTTCGACGGAGTAACGGCGCTTGAAGAAATGAATGGCCAAAAAGTCCCCCTCTCTTTGGAGTTGGAGCTCTATTTATAGGATTGGTTCTGGGTGAGATTCTGTTCGTCAAGTCCTAGGTCGGTGCCGGCTTATAGCGAGTCATAGGTCTTAGGTCGGCGACGAGATAGGAGCTCTTATCTTTTAGTCACTCCTGAATACGAGCTATTCAACTGAAGTCATAGGTCGGCAGCGACTTACCATAAGTTGTAGGTCGGAGATCCTTAAGTCATCAAGTTGGCAACAGTCTTAAGTCGTAGGTTTCTTAACTCGGAACCCTCCTTAACTCGGAGCATTCCTTAACCCGGAGTGTTTCTTAGGTCGGCAACCCACTTAAGTCGGTCTTAGCTTTTAAGTGACAGATTATCTTAACTCGTACGCTGTTCCTTAACCCGGAGTGTTTCTTAGGTCGGCAACCCACTTAACTCGGAGCATTCCTTAACCGGAGTGTTTCTTAGGTCGGCAACCCACTTAACTCGGAGCATTCCTTAACCGGAGTGTTCCTTAGGTCGGCAACCCACTTAACTCGGAGCATTCCTTAACCGGAGTGTTCCTTAAGTCGTCTCCTGTTAAGTCGCGAATAAGAGGATTAACACATACCTCCTTTAAACTCCGGTATTTCCGTCTTCATCCCCGACTCCCACTTGTGATCATACTCAGAGTAATTTCTTCCTTGTCCTCGTCCTTGTCCTCGAACACTACCACCATCATACTCCTCTTCAAAATCAGATGTATATCGATGTCTATCTCGTCCACCCACATCTCTACTACTTTCACGGCTACCACCATCATCCCTTCTATCTACATTCCTCCGTTCACGATCATCCACGTTCCTCCCACGCCTTTGATCATTGTCAACGCTTCTTTCTCGATTGGATTGTGGTGAGACTCTACTTCCCCCATGGTTTGATTCAGGTGAAACCCTTCTCCGATTTTGATTCATCTCTAACATCATCTTCTCTAACCGACCAATTCCTTCGTTAAGCTTTTCACTAAAGTTTTCATTGATTCTTTGCTCCATCTCATCAGCTTCTTCTCTTCGACACAAAGCTTCTATGTTTTGAAGACGATTTGCTCTCCTTGGTGGCATGATTCAAAATTTCTCAAACACTTCAATACTTTAAAATTCAAATACCTTTCGAACTTTGATCCAAAATGAAATGGATCGAAATCTTCACACGTGTTGCAAATTGTGATGAACACGATGAACAACCAAACTCCCAAACAAGATAGATCCGTCCTTCAAACTTCAATACAAAGTCGAACAACTTCCCTTCTTGCTCTCGGCCGTGATTAATAACCTCAAATCTTCACTTCGATTCAAACTTCTTCAAGATGATTGGCTCCAAGACTCGATTTAGCTATGATTGGCTAAACTAGCTCTGATACCAAAAACTGACGCAGCAGATTAATCAAAACAATGTAGATCGATGAAAGTAGCGATCGATGGATTGGAAGATACTGAAATGCCCAAATTCGTTGATCCGAAGATACCGAATTCTAGCTTTCCCGAACTCGTTGATCACGCACGATACCGGGTTCAAAGATCTGCGATTCTTCACACGTTGATCTAGCGCACTAGATTCCGTGAATCGGCTTCTACAGTCGTTGAATCGAGCGCACTCGATTAACCGAAAGAGGAGATAGGAGATTACACTCGACTACCAATTTGGTGAAAGCACAAAGCTAACAAAACAAGAGTTTTATTTCAAATCAACTAAACTATTACAAATGACTCACACGGTCTATTTATAGGCGTACATTTCAACATTACAATTCTGCACAACTCTTAAGTCGGCTCCGACTTAACAAGACTCCGACTTACGACTTAACCAGTACCTGCGACTTACGACTTTAAACCATAGCGACTCAAAAACAGACGGTGTAAACAAATGCGACCTACGACTTAACAAACAGAAAATACAAACAGAAAGTACATCACTTAGGTCATTGCCGACCTATCAACTTCTCACGACTCAAGTTAGGTCGTACGCGACCTAACTTCAATGCTCCAGCTTCCATCAGCGACTTAAAGATTCAACGGCAGAGATTAACACGGCATAAGATTCAACGGCATCAAGCTTCAGCGACCTTAAAGAGCTCTTCATAAAACTGCGCGACCTAAGTCTTCGCGACTTAAGACCTCACGACTTATAGTGTGCGACTTATCTTCCCAGATCACCCAGCGACCTATCTTAAGTCGTTCCTGTTTCCTGCGACCTATCATAGGTCATGACTGTTTCTTGCGACCTAGCATAGGTCGTGACTTGTTAGGTCGTAGCACCCTGTTAGCTCGTTCCAGTAACCTCTTTCTTATCTCGTTAGGTCGTACACGACCTAAAAATATGTTAGGTCGTTCCAGCGACCTATCTCTTTGCTTTAGCTCACCATTCTCAAACCCGTTAGGTCATAGCTCTTTTCCTAGTGATTTGTTAGGTCGTTCCCACGACCTATGCCTTAGCTCGTTAGGTCGTATGCGACCTAAAAACAAGTTAGGTCGTTTGCGACTTAAACTGTCTCCATGTTGCACTGCCAAGTTAGGTCGTTCGCGACCTATCACTTCCTTAGGTCGCAAACTCGAGACAACTTCTTCCCATGATTTCCAGTTAAGTCGCAGCTCCCCCTCTCGTGACTCCTTAGGTCGAGGACGACCTATAACTTCTTCGTTAAGTCGTATGCAACTTAAATCCTTAAGTCGTGTGCGACTTAGACCTTCACTTCTGTCCTGAGCTGCATCACATTCCCCCATTGAATTATGGAATCTTTGTTTTCATCCCTGACTCCCATCGACGATCATCTTTGGAATCTCTATTTCGATTTCGCCCTTAGCCACGGTTTCGACCTGAGCTACTAGCACTATCACTGGATTCCTCCAAATCTGACGTATGTCGATGTCGATTCTGACCATCAACATTTCTACTACCACGCACGTCTCTATCTCCCGAAACTAACGATTCTCTTCTTTCCCGATCCGATGGTGGTGACATTCTTCTCCTCTCGGAATTTGACTACGAAATTCTATGTCCACCTTGATTTGAACCTGGCGATGCTCTTTGTCGAGTTTGATTTATATCCATCATGAGCCTTTCCAATCTACCAATTCCATCATCAAACTTCTCATTGAATTTATCACTAATTCGTTGCTCCATTTGTTCAGCATCTTCTCTTCGATACACATCTGCAACATTCTGATGACGATTAACTCTTCTTGGAGGCATTGGAAAATCTTCAAAAAATCCAAACATAAACTTCACACCCAACGAACTTGGAACAGTTCATCTCCTAGCTCTGATACCAAATGACGCAGCGTACAGGACCACACAACACACGAATTGATGAATTCACGGAAAATGAATCGATGAATTGAAGATACCCAAATGCCCAAATCCATTGATCTCTCGAGATATCGGAATCTAGCTATCTTCAACACGTTGATCGCGCACGATACCGTGTTAGAAGATCTACGATTCTTCGATGTTGATCTCGCGCACGAGATTCCGTGAATCGGCTTCAAGTTCGTTGATTCGAGCGCACTCGAATATCCGAAGATGGAGAAAGGAGATAACACTCAACTTCCAATTTTAATGGTGGCACAAAGCACAAACCAAATTTTATTCAAAAATCAACTACCTTTACAAATGACCATACACTCCTATTTATAGAAAATTACAACTCAACACACGTTACAACACTTCACACGACTTAAGCAAAATTACACCACAAACAGTACAAACGACTTACAAAAACAATGCGACTTAAGAAATAAAGACATAATAAATTCAGTGACCTAAGCTTCAGCGACCTAACTGGAATGTCGTTCTCGACATAAGGAACTTCAGTAGCTTCGCGACTTAAGGATCTGGAGCGAATTATGGAGCTTCGCGACATAACTATGGCTTCGCGACTTAGGGCTGAGCGACCCACGACTTAAGGAGTTCGCGACATAGGAATTCGCGACTTACGGAAGGTCGTTCGCGACCTAAGGCTTGCTCGCGACATACGCTGCTGGAGCGACTTACTGGCGATGCTCGCGACGCGATTTATGGCGCGGCTTTGACTTCGCGACCTAGGGTTTCGCGACTTAGCAATGTCGTTCGCCAGCACGAGGTATGCGCTGCATCAGTGGGGCTCACGTAGGCACCTTCATTGATGGTTCCTGATCATCGCCTAGGGTAATATTATGGGAGGCGTCGTTGAAAAAGGGATGGCGGCGATGGGTTAGTACGTGATTTTGGTGGCCTGGAACACGCGAGAGGGAAGGAAGACATTGTATGGCCTGGATTCTCTAATGCCAGATCAATGGCCAGATCTGTAGGTATAAAAAAAGAAATTTTTAAATTTATATATATATATATCTTGTAATCTTTAAAATGTTGTAACTTTTATATATGATACGAAACAAGCGGCGATGGAATCGTGGTGATGAGTACTACGCTCTAGAACTAATTTGGAGTTGATTGGTGCTAAATAAAATTTTAGGTTAAATCGAATGCCTTTCGATTTGATTTAAAATTGAATACTCAAGGTGAGTTAAACTCACTCATTTGGTTAATCGGTAATGTTTTTATAGTGAATAAAATTTATTATGCTGTTTTGATTGGTTAAATTGGTGATTTTGTAATTAATTTAGGATGACCATATAGCATCTTGAAATGCTATTAGATTGGTTGAAGCGGATCTAGGGTGACGATATAGCAACTCGAATAGCTATTAAACTGTTTTATGTTTATTTCCGGTATTGAATCATATTTGTGTGAAATTTGATGAATGGATTGTTTTTGAATTACGTTGTTTAATTATAATGTAAATTGAATTGGAATATATTGGTGTTATCTATTTGGCCAAATAAACATCGTCTAGTGTTAAATGGAAATGTGGTTTGAATGATATGTTAGAAGCAGGATAAACTTCTAATATGCTATGATATAGAATTTGGGCAAATGTTAATTGATATTCAATCCATATGGAATAAGTGTCGTTTAACAGATTGATTGTTAATCATGGATTAAGATGTATGTTTATAAATGAATAATGTGAATCTTGATTATTTAAATTAGGTAGTTCAATTGAATATAATGGTTTCTTGTTTAATTACCATTGGAGCTATGGAGCTTGTTTTGAAATTGGAACGGTTTCCGATTGTGTTTAACTTTAGATTTTATAATCCGAGTTAAAAATGTTTATTTTGGTGAATATATACAAGAACTTTGTTAAGTTATTTATAAATGATTTGAAAGGTGGTTTATAAACAAATATTGGTCATTTTGATTTTAATCGTGAAAGAACTCTTTCGATATTTTAAGTGGTATTATCTATTTATGGTAATATAATTATTTGATAATTAGATAGTAAAACATCGATTATTTTATTTGAACCATATTGTTTCAGATTAAGTACTTTGGTGGATTTTTAAGGTAGGTAGAGATCTGCAAAGGATATATTGATGAAGGAAGTTGATTTTTAAAAGGGATGTGGGATAAGTGAAATATGGGATTATAAATGATTATCTTTATAAATGGATTTCGGAATTCATTAAGAATCTATGAAGGTTATTTGAAGTCACTTTATTTTATCTATTGGTGATGTTTTAAAAGTGTAAAAATTTATTTTATTATTAAAATATTTAAGCCATATTTCTTTTATACTGTTTAAAAATGATTAAAACTAAGTATATGATGTTTTAGTTTATTAATTAAATAAATTTTTATAAAAGGAATTCTTTTATAAAAAGAATTTTTGGAAAAGGGGTTTATAAATTTGGAAAGAGGATTAAGATTGGAAAGAAAGTTAGATTTTGAATGATTATGGGAAAGAGGAATTTTATAAATGGTTTAGGAGATTTTTGGAAAGAGTATCTTTGTGAATAAACGAGGAGATTTTTAAGAAGGTATTCTATATGAAAAGGGGAATGGTTAAAGTGAGAAAGGGTATTTCGAAATATTTATATCTTTGTTTAAAGTATAACTATGTTTAATCATTTTAACATGATCTTGGGATAAGTAAATCTTTCTAGATAATTGGTTAAGATACTTATACTGTTTTGTAAGTATATGTAAAAGGTTCTTTAAGTTTCGAAAGGAATGGTTTGAAGATATATTTATATTGTTTAAATAGAACTTGGTTTATTTTCTATGTATTGAAAACATTTCGTTTTGTGAATATGCTCATTTTTGTGAGACAAGTATATTAAATTGATTTCCAAGTTTTTGAAAATTGATTTTAAATTATTAAAGGTTAAGCTCAGTAGGTTCCATGGGAAATGTAATCTATGTTTGAATGATTGTTATTTAATAGTTAAATAACCGACTATCAAATCTGGACAAATTCGTCGATTGTTTCGAAGAGACCGTGATCGGATTTAATCTTTCGAAAAACCACATTGATCTGATTTGTGCGTTATGAATTGTGATATTGTGAAGCTTACAAAGACGGTGAATTTTGAAAAGTTTGGTTTGTCTAGACCCTGGGCAACCTGTATGGACGAATGTCTGATAGTGCATTTCTAATTATTACGTACATTGGATTTTACTGTTTGGTGGCGGAAAATGCAACTTCTCTTAGCTTAACACCCTTCCTTGAGACGTACGAGCTTAAGGATTGTATTGTTGTGGAAAGAAATTGGTAGTCAATGGAAATGGCAATGTTAGCATTCTAAGTATGAATGTTATTCTAAAGGTAAAACGTAGCCTCAAGCCCCATCAACCGGGAATGACTAAAATAAGGGAGATGCAGCAGGGCTACGTGGGTCGCACCCAAGTAGGGTAAGTTATCACCTTTCTAGATACCCTCGGATACATTATTTTATAAATTATGGATATGGTTGTGCACGGAAAAGAGTGCGCTCGATAAGGGTGGGAAAACCCGGGGTGAGAACATATTCGGTACTATCCAGTAAGGGGTAGGCCGGTCCTGGGTTGGCAGGGATCGTTAGATACGATCTTGGTACATTTTTCTAGAGGTGTACAGTGACGGGCGGTACCATAGTAGCCCAATCATTGTTGGAATCCAATATCCACTTGAGCCTTTACGGTTTTGATTGTATACCAAATATTGTTGAAACATGAGATGCAAGCATTTCAGCTATTTTCTAATTATTTTCTCTAGACACTATTATAATATAAGAAGATTTTGATATAAAATGTTTTGGTTATCGTAAGGTAAAAACCCATCGTGTTTGTGTGTGGTGTGGTCTTACGAGATACCTTTATTTTCCAAAGGATTTTTGGAATAAATAAAATTCAAATTGAGTGTGTTTTCTCACGCTGGTTTTCCAGATTGACTCGGGTGTTATTTTATTATAATGCTTGGGTCAGTACGAGTATTACAGATTGAGGTTAGGATGCTATGGAACTCAGGAGACGAGCTTGATGACAGAGACGTATCCCACGTGCTTGATTATATTCTGTTGTTTGTAGCTTTATATTCAACACTTGTGAGGACAAGTTATTATAACTGTCCAGATTGATCGTTGATTGTTGTACTCTGATGATTGTATATATGTATTAGCAGTTATAGATTCTTTTGTTTAAAATCTGTTATTATATATTATATTTTTTTCCACTGCGATTGTGAGATTCCGTTTTGTTGTTTCTATTTCTTCTTCTATCTTTTCTTCTTTACCCCTAAAGATTCGTATTTTCATTTAATTGAGTTAAACACTTGTGATTTATTATCGACTCAAAGTGTACGGAGATATGGGCTCTATAATGTGTATCGACTACCATAAGCTAAACGAGAGAACGATCAAAAATAAGTATCCTTTGCCGAGAATCGATGACTTATTTGATCAGTTGAGTGGGGCTAGAGTGTTTTCCCAATTGGACTTCGCGACAGGTTTCCATCAACTAAGAGTGGTAGAGGACAGTATCCCAAAGACGGCGTTTCAAACCAGATATGGATTATATGAATGGTTTGTAATGCCATTTGAATTGACAAATGCACCTGCTTTCCTCGTTGATTTGATGAACCGGGTTTTCCGAGAGCACTTGGATAGGTTTGTATTGGTATTCATAGATGATATTTTAGTATACTCAAAAGATGAAATAGAGCATGAGATTCATCTTAGAGTGGTGTTGGAGAAGTTGAGGCAGAATCAGCTAAAAGCGAAATATTCCAAGTGTCATATTTGGAAGAAAGAGATTAAGTTTCTTGGTCATGTGGTTTTAGAGAAGAGATTGTCAGTCGATCCAGATAAGATCGAAGCTGTGAACAATTGGAGGAGACAAGAAACGGTGACCGAGATCAGAAGTTTTCTTGGACTTGCTGGATATTACCGGAGATTCATCAAGGATATTTTGCAGATAGCAGCGCCTTTGACTAATCTTACCAGGAGGGAAGTGAAGTTTGTTTGGTCCGACAAATGTGAGGGAGCATTCTTTAAGCTAAAGCATTTTTTAGCCAATGCTACAGTATCAGTAGTTCCAGATGGTAACCAAGGGTTGATAGTGTACACATATGCATGTGGGACTTGATTGGGAGTAGTATTGATGTAGAAGGGAAAAGTTATTGCTTATGCATCTAGGCTGCTTAAACCGCACGAAGTAAGATATCCTACTCATGACTTGGAGTTGGCATCGGTAATTTTTGCCTTGAAGATTTGGAGGCATTATCTCTTAGGGGAGACATTTGAATTGTATACTGATCATAAGTCTTTGAGATACCTATTCCCTTAGAAGGAGTTGAATATGCGATAGCAGAGGTGGCTGGAGTTTATGGTTGCTTATGATTTTGAGATAGAATATACCCTAGGAAAAGCAATAAATTAGTGGATGCTCTCAGCAGAAGACATCTGAATGTGGTGTTGGCTATGTTAGTGGAGTGGAAAGATCTGGAAGCTTTGACCAGTTGTGGTGTGCAGTTAAGATTGATTGCTAGTTCTAGTCAGAGTACTGCCATGTTGTCCTGTTTTGAAGTTCGACCAGTATTGCTCGAGGGAATTGCTTCTAACAGAAGGAGGATCCATTATTAGCCGAGAGGATCCAAAGACTTGAAGTTGGAACCGAGGTTGATGATTCGAAAGATCTTTGTCTTGACCAGAGAGGATGGTTGAGAAAGAAGGGACGGTTATGTGTTCCAGAAGTGGAAAACATGACAAGAGAAGTCCTTGAGGAATGTCATCGGTCCAAGTTTACGATTCATCCTGGAGGGACCAAGATGTATCAAGATATGAAGAGGAGCTTCTATTGGGAAGGCATGAAGATGGATTTTGGCTTGTGGGTTAGGCAATGTGTAAAATGTCAACAAGTGAAAGCCGAACATCAAAAGCCAAGTGTGTTACTTCAGCCTCTAGATATTCCAGTTTGGAAATGAGATTCGGTATCCAAGGATTTTATAAATGGTTTGCCAAGGTCAAGGAGAGGAAATGAGAGTATATGGTTTATTTTGAAAAGGTTTACCAAGAGTGCTCATTTCATTCCTGTAAAGTCAACCAGAACAGCACCTATTTTAGCAAAGTTAATCATAAAGAACATAGTTAGACTTTATGGGATTCCTAGTAGCATAGTCAGCTATAGAGATGCATTATTTACTAGCGAATTTTGGAGGAGTCTATAAGAGGTGCTAGGTACCAATCTCAAAATGAGTAAAGCTTATCACCCATAGATAGATGGGCAGATAAAGAGAGTCAACAAGGTACTTGAGGACTTGCTAAGAGCTTGTATATTGGACTTTGGTGGATCTTGGGAGGACCACCTACATTTGATTGAGTTTTCCTATGATAATATCTATCGGACTAGTATAGGAATGATGCCTTTTGAAGCTTTGTATGGAAGACCATGAAAATCGTCAACGTGCTGGTTGGAGACTGGAGACAGATTGGTCGTAGGTCCTGATTTAGTTAGAAAGGCGTCAAAAAAGACTAAGTTAATATGAGGACGGATGAAGGAAGCTCAATCCAGGCAGAAGAGTTATGCAGATAAGAGACGTAAAGAAATAGATTTCTCAATAGGAGACAGTATTTTCATTAAAATATCACCAATGAAGGGTGTGTTTGGTTTGGAAAGTCGAGAAAGTTGACCCCGAGAAATGTTGTACCATTCTAGATTTTAGAAAGAATTGGAAAACATCCTTATAGAGTAGAGTTGCCGAGCAATATGGCAGGTGTCCATAATGTATTCCGTGTGTCTCATCTTCCCAAGTATGTGCATGATCCAGAGGCTACTATTCCTCAGATAGAGTTGGAGGACTTGGTAGTAAAGCCTGATTTGACTTTTGTTAGACAACTAGTCGAGTTGTAGCGAGAGATGAGAAAAGATTGAGGACCAAGATAGTCAGGTTGCTGAAGGTTCAGTGGACCGACAACGAGAAGGATTGTACTTGGAAGATAGAGGACAACATCTGAGATGCGTATCCTGATCTTCTTTGAGGGTATGTTCTATATTTGTTTTATATAGACTTATTAGCTGGTAGGACATACTAGCTTTTGTTTGCATGGTTGTTATGCTTGTTTGTAGTCCTTACTGAATTTCGAGGACTAAATTCTTTAAGGAAGGAGCCTGTAACACCCCTAATTTTTATTTAACATTATTTAGGACATTTACTTAGATAAATTAAATAGAATATGGTTGATTAAGGAGTTGATATTTAATTGTGAGGTAACTTGGCCACGGCTAACCAATGAATTTATAAGTATGGTTTATAATTTATAAGTTAGGAAAATAAGAGGAGGGAAATATGAGAATAGCCACACCCATATACCCTTAAACCCTCCCTTATTCTCCCCTACCATTTCATAAATCAAAATACAAATAAAAGTGAAGAAATAGCCAGCCATTAAAATACCTTAGCAGATCAGCAAACTTGAAAGATCCAAGAGAGAATGCTGGAAGGTTAAAGCTGATGCAGCCCAGAATGAGACCCAGATTGATGAAGTGTTAGGTCGCGAGCGACCTAACGAAACCCTGAGTCAAGAGCGACCTAACGAGTCACATGATAAGGAATTACGACCTAGAAGAGATGGTTTGCGAGCTAACAAGCAACGTGTTTTAGTTCGGTTGCGACCTAGTGGAGACTCGCGACTTAACGAAGGTCGCTCGCGAGTTAACGGGCTAAGCAGGAAGACACTCTCGCGAGTTAACATGATAGGTCGCTCAAGCGAGCTACGACCTAGCAAGGAAAACAACTCAAAGTTAGGTCGCGAACGACATAACCGTCACATGCCGCTCACTTTAGGTCGCTCCGACCTTTCGAGTAACAGCTTTGACGAGTTACGACCTAAGTTAGGTCACGGAGAAGTTATACGACCTATGATAGGTCGCTGAGTTGGATGCCGCTTTTATTTTAGGTCGCTGCCTTCTGTTGTTAAGTCATTCACTGCTGCCTTTCTTAAGTCGCTCAAGTGGTAGGTCGTTAACGACCTATACTAGGTGGCTGATGGTGGCTGATGTATTGAATTTAGGTCGCGTGAGTTATTTTTTAGGTCGAGGCCGATCTATGTGTTGTAAATAAGTGTTGCAATGTGCTATGTTTCGTACTGTATTTCTGTGTTGTGTCTGTAGGTCGCAGACGACCTTAGTTAGGTCGTAAGTCGTAGTTGTTAGGTCGTTGCCGACCTAAGTGTTGGTCATTTTGAGTCGTGTGTTGTAAAACTCTATAAATTGCGGGGTTGTGTCATTTGTAATAGTTAGTTGATTGGAATAAAAACTTTTGTTTGTTAGCTTTGTGCTTTCATTAAATTGGTAGTTGAGTGTAATCTCCTATCTCCTCTTTCGGCATTCGAGTGCGCTTGGATCAACGATCGTAGAAGCCAATTCACGGTATCAAGTGCGTTTGATCAACGTCTGAAGAATTGCGGATCTTCTTTCACGGTATCGTGCGCGATCAACGTGACGAAGATAGCTAAAATTCGGTATTTTTGGATCAACGAATTTGGGCCATTCAGTATTCTTCATTCCATCGATTGCTACTTTCACAGAATCATCATTTGGTATCGGAGCTAGACTTAGCCAATCATAGGTAAGCCGAGTCTTGGAGCCAATTTTATTCAAGAGTTCAAGTCGTGTTCATCCTAAGTTGCAACAAGTTTGAAGTTTTCGATCCATATCATTTCGGATCTATGTTTGAAAGATGTTTGAATTTTGCGTGGAAGCTTTGCGCGCCAAAGATTGAAGTAGGAGGACGTGCATCATTTGGTATATTGAAGTGTTTGTGAAATTTCAAATCATGCCGCCAAGAAGAGCTAATCGACATCAAAATATTGAAGATTTGTACAAGAGGGAAGATGCCGAGCAAATGGAACAACGCATAAGTAACAAGTTCAATGAGAAGTGAAGGCATTGGAAGGTTAGAGAAATTGATGAATGATTTGAATCAAGGTCAAAGAAAGAGGTCGCCAATCTTGAACCATGGAGGAAATCGAGTTTCGCCATCGGTTACGGAAGCAAGAAGGGTATCGCCACAATCTGATCGAGGAAGAAGAGAATCATCAGTTTCGATGAGAAGAGATCACCATGAGTATCAAGATGAAGGAAGAAGAACTCAACGTGAGTTTGAGTATGAGCCATATCATGATGAAAGACATAGTAGAAGAGACATGCGTGATCGAAGAGATGTTAATGGTCGAGATTGATATCGAAATTCACATGATTATGATGAAGAGAGTGATATAAGCAATAATCATTATCGAGATCGAGACCAAGGACGAAATGCATATCGGGATGTTGAGGATGATCGTCGATGGGAATCGGGGATGAAAACTGAAATTCCAGAATTCAAGGGACGTATGCAAGCTGAAGAATTCCTTGATTGGTTGTCTAATGTTGAGGAGATTTTTGACTTTAAGGAAGTTCCCGCGGATCGAAGAGTGAAGTTGGTTGCTACTAGGTTGAGGGGGAGAGCTATGGCATGGTGGCAGCAAACCAAACTTACTAGAGAGAGAATGGGGAAGTCAAAGATTGTTACATGGGATAAGATGAAGAAATTAATGAAAGCTACTTTCTTGCCGCACAATTATCAATCACTTATGTATCAACGTTTGTAGAACCTAAGACAAGGGGCGAGATCAGTGAATGAGTATGCAGATGATTTTTACCAATTGATTGCGAGGAATGACATTATGGAAACAGAAGAACAGCTAACCGCTAGGTATGTTGGAGGGTTGCGAACGCAGATTCAAGACATGGTGAATATGTTTGATCCAAGATCTATTGCCGAAGCACATCAGAAGGCACTTGCTTGGGAGAAACAAGGGAGGAGAGGAGGTGGTGTGTTTACAAATTCCAACAACCAGAACAAGGATGTTAGTAACAGTGTGGGTGTTTCCAAAGTCATCAGTAAACCGATTGTGAATGAAGCCAGCAAAGCCAAGGCCAATAGTAATCTCAAATGTTTTAATTGTCAAGTGTTTGGCCATAAAAGCAATGAATGTACAAAGCCAAAGAAGCGGGCAATGATTGCGGGGATGGAGAATGAAGATACAGAGGTAGAGTGTGTCAATTCAATACCAGTTGAAGAGGAAGAATTATTGTTTGGAGATGAGTGTTGTAGTTTATTGATGAGAAGATCATGTTTGACCCCAAAGCAAGAGGATGACTCAAGTTGGTTGAGGAGTAACATTTTCCAGTCAACGTGCACGATCTTAGGAAGGGTTTGTAAATTTATAATCGATGCAGGAAGCTGTGATAATATCATTTCTTCGGAAGCTGCAAAGAAGTTGTCATTGAAAACAGAAAAGCATCCACACCCCTACAAATTAGCTTGGTTGAGGAAAGGAGGGGAGGTGAAAGTTAATCGAAGAGCTTGTGTTAATTTTTCCATTGGGAAGAAATACAAAGAGAAATTTGGTGTGATGTGGTTGACATGGATGTGTTCCATCTGTTGTTGGGAAGGCCATGGCAATACGATAGAGCTGTGCAACATGATGGACGCACAAACAGTTACAGTTTTATGTTTGATGATACACGAATCGTTTTGGTTCCTAAAAGGCGTCAACAGAGTGGAAATAAATTGGAGGAAATCGAGGAGTTGAAAGCTTTGCTGTCTTTAAAGGTATTTGTTGATGAGGAAGATGAAGTCGATTGTTTTCAATCACCAAAGTTTGACGGAGATGAAGTTGTTCAGTTTCAATCAACGGAATCTGATGAACATGAGGTTGAAAGTTCACAGTCAGCAAGGTTAGATGAGAGTGCAGAAAGCAAGTCAGGAGATGAAGAGGATAATTTGTTGAGAAAGGAGAGGGACTCGATTAGTCTATTATCTACAGAAGAGTTTGTTAAAGAAGTGGAGGATAGAGCGGAAGTGTTTATGTTGAATGGGAATGAAACCAGTAGAGATCTCGAGATTACTGAGGAGGTTAATTCGAGGGTGAATGATTGTGAAGAGGTAATTCCTGATGAGTTGACCAAGGAAATACTGCCACGGGAAAACGTACATCATGTTAATCAAGTGTCAAGTGCTATTATACCATATATGCCACAAAATCATATGTCTCCGACAGAGCAGGTAGAGTTGGGAAGATTGGTTGACGAATTACTATTCAACGGAAGGCAGTTGTATACTCCTGATTGTAATGGGCAAATAAAGTTTGTCAAAGATATACGTGAAGAAAGATCCGTGGACCGTGATCATACCATGCAGTTGGTTACAACATTTTGTTTGGAACCGTCAATAAAGAAAGGGGTTGAAAGGCTTGTTCAGAAGAATTAGAGTTATCAAATGTCAAAAGAGATCGCGATGAAGTCAGGATTGTGTATATCATTACCTATACATACCAGTTCATGGGCGTACAAAAGCATGGACTCTGTATTGGGTTTAATGAAGACGCAAAGCGACAACAAATCTATCTACTTGAAGGTTGAACGATCTCTTGTTGGTACATACAACAAGCTGGATACCGGAGGAAGGAGTCGTTTGGAAATTATGAAGACAATTTGTGAGAATGATTGTAGGATGAAATTATCGGATCATCGTCCTATGGTTAATATTGACAATATCCAACACTTGGTTCCATTTCACGAGGATCAGGGTATCGAAGACGAAAAGCTGTTAAATTCGAGGACGAATTTCTTCCAACAAGGGGAGGATGATGCAGCCCAGAATGAGACCCGGATTCATGAAGTGTTAGGTCGCGAGCGACCTAACGAAACCCTGAGTCAAGAGCGACCTAACGAGTCACATGATAAGGAATTACGACCTAGCAGAGATGGTTTGCGAGCTAACAAGCAACGTGTTTTAGGTCGGTTGCGACCTAGTGGAGACTCGCGACTTAACGAAGGTCGCTCGCGAGTTAACGGGCTAAGCAGGAAGACACTCTCGCGAGTTAACGTGATAGGTCGCTCAAGCGAGCTACGACCTAGCAAGGAAAACAACTCAAAGTTAGGTCGCGAACAACCTAACCCTCACATGCCGCTCACTTTAGGTCACTCCGACCTTTCGATTACCAGCTTTGACGAGTTACGACCTAAGTTAGATCGCGGAGAAGTTATACGACCTATGATAGGTCGCTGAGTTGGATGCCGCTTTTATTTTAGGTCGCTGCCTTCTGTTGTTAGGTCGTTCACTGCTGCCTTTCTTAAGTCGCTCAAGTGGTAGGTCATTAACGACCTATACTAGGTCGCTGATGGAGGCTGATGTATTGAAGTTAGGTCGCGTGAGTTGTTTTTTAGGTCGAGGCCGATCTATGTGTTGTAAATAAGTGTTGTAATGTGCTATGTTTCGTACTGTATTTCTGTGTTGTGTCTGTAGGTCGCAGACGACCTTAGTTAGGTCGTAAGTCGTAGTTGTTAGGTCGTTGCCGACCTAAGTGTTGGTCATTTTGAGTCGTGTGTTGTAAAACTCTATAAATAGCGGGGTTGTGTCATTTGTAATAGTTAGTTGATTGGAAAAAAAAACTTTTGTTTGTTAGCTTTGTGCTTTCATTAAATTGGTAGTTGAGTGTAATCTCCTATCTCCTCTTTCGGCATTCGAGTGTGCTCGGATCAACGATCGTAGAAGCCAATTCACGGTATCAAGTGCGCTTGATCAACGTCTGAAGAATTGCAGATCTTTTTTCATGGTATCGTGCGCGATCAACGTGACGAAGATAGCTAAAATTTGGTATCTTCGGATCAACAAATTTGGGCCATTCAGTATTCTTCATTCCATCGATTGCTACTTTCACAGAATCATCATTTTGTTATTCCGCTGCTGCATCAAAAGCTAAGGCAAATCTCAAATCCAACAACTTAATCAAGGTGAATAATATTGTAAATCATCTCATTTTTCCTTGTTTTGGTTCGGTTATAGATAGTAACTGAATGTATTTTTCTATGTTGATCATGTTTGGATCTAATAATCATTGTTTGGATAGAGTAGTAATTTATGGTGATTTATTGGGATTGTTATAGAATTAAAATAATGGGTTTTAAAGTATAAACCTTAGTAAATGATCTCCAAACAGCTTGATTTTTGGATAAGTTGTGTAAAACATAATTTTAGAGATGGGATTTTAATTTCATAATTTTTGAAGTTAATAGGAATATTTTATGAATTTCCTATGGTGAAAAAGACATTTATTTCGAGTTTTAATTATTAAAAATAGTAAACTAATGTATTATTCTCCGAAATTTTTATATGACGAAGAAAATGTTATTTTAAATTGTTGGTGAATTTTTGAGATTTTTTCCAATTGATTTCGATTTACTATGAATTTTCTAAGCGAAAAGGCTTAATAATCATATTAAAATATTAATATAATTAATTATTTTGAAAATAATTTCTGATATAATAAATCTGATCTACAGCAGATTTTCTACAAAGAAATTGTTAAAGTATGTCATTAACCAATAGAAATTTGGCAAAGAATTCTTAAAGTATGTCATTAACCATTAGAAATTTGACAAAGAATAGGAGTTGCATTTTTCTAAATTATTTATGATTCTGCCAGTCAACCTTCCGATTAAGTATCCTTTCGACTTAGAACCTTCCACAGCACTTTTGGACCTTTCTACAACATTTTTGATGAACCTTTCAACTTTGTAACCTTCCGATTAAGTAACTTTTCGACTTAGAACCTTCCGCAACACTTCTGGACCTTTCTACGGCATTATTAATGAACCTTTCGACTTATTAACTTTTTGACTAAGTAACCTTTCAACTTAGAACCTTCCACAGCACTTTTGAACCTTTCTGCAGCATTTTGGAAGCACCTTTCAACCTTTTCGAAAGCACCTTTCGACCTTGTCAAAAGCTACCTTTCGACCTTGTCGAAAGCTAACTTTCGACAGCAGTTATAAACGTTGCGAAAGCCCTTGTAGTAGTTTTCTCCAGCTTTGTTTGTAAACTTCAAATAGGCATAACATTCTAACCGTAAGCCCGTTTTTCTATTGTGACTACTCTACGGAAAGGAAAACCATCATTTAAACACAATGGAATTGGTTAGAGACCTTAACTCTACACCAATAGAATGTTATAGCTAAAACAAAGTTTTATATTTCCGTAGGGGTTGATTTCTTTGCTTTCGAATATGTTTGCTTGATTTTCTTTGCCTTCGAAGGGGATACTTTTGAAGGGGTTGTAAAATTGTTTTCTTTTGACCAAGTTTTATATTTTCAAACGGTAGAATTTAAAGTATTATAAGGCAGGAGCCTAATGTTTTTAAGAGCTTTCGTAGGAGGTTACCCAATGAAGTTGAAAGAAAAGTTTCGAAGGTATCGAAAGGTATTATGACCGAAACCATATTTTTAAAGGAAAAACCAATGGCTATATTAAAGGAGTTTTTATAATGGTTTAAGAAGAATCTATCTTTGGTAAATTAAACCCACATGAGTGGTATTGCTATGGGGTTATATAGCTTCTTTTAATATGAATATATTCAGTTTGTAATGGACCCATAACTGTATTTTGGGGAAACGGGGTAGGAGAACCAGTTAGATTAATCCAATAGTGAATATAAATTGAATAAACTCCTTAATGAGTAGAATTGCATCTAGGAGGTCAGGAAGACCAGAATATAGGATGCTAAAATATAAAGGAAAGACATTGGCAGGGGCCATTAGGTTTCCAGTATTCCCATGAAAACTGTATGATATTGGCAGGGGCCAATAGGTTAATAGTTAGCCCATGAAAAATGTGTATAAAAGAGGATATCAGATAAACAGGTTCATAGTTAGCCCATTAAAACTATGTGTAAATGAAGATGTCATATAGACAGGTTCTTTGTAAGCCTATGAAAACTATATAATTGGACAGGGAGTCATTAAATGTTAAACCGTTATTAGTTAGCCCATGAAAACTAACAGATTAATAGTAATTCTAGAAACTATAATTGAGGCAGATGGTCAGAATGAATGGGAATGGGTAATCTAGATTTGATTTGCTTGTTCTGCATATCATCATAATGTTTTGAAATACTATGTTTTTAACCATTGCGGATGTAGGAGCACAGTAAATGGTTTTATAATTGTTTTAGGATACCACTGAAGGGAAAACCCATTCTGCTAAGTGGCGTGGTCTTACTAGATATCTATTTGGTTTGAGAAGATAGACTATTATTCATACCAGGCTTTATGTCTGACTCAAAGTTTTTGCTTTCCCCTTAAACTCTCAGGTACTCAATTGATTTTGAGTAGTTTGAGGTTTAGGGTTTTCAGGATCTCTTCTTAGACGAATAAAGCTTTCGGAGGCGTGCAGGAGACATATAGTTATTCAGAGATATCTTTTTCACTGTGTGTTTTGTTTGTAAAGGCAGACGTATTAGCCTTATTATATACTCTGATCAACCAAGGGGCCACCTTCATATGTCGCTCTTGGCGTATGTGTAATAATTATATTTTTGCTGAACCTGGTTAACATTTTGGGATTATGTAATGAACATGAAATATTTTGAATGAAATGTGGAAATATGTTTTTGAATGGTTAATTTTTTTTTCCATATTTTTTGATCCGTGTATCAATGAATCTAGCACCGCCGTATTTGATCGCCGAAGATTAATAACTATGGATTACTGCAGCATCCATAGCCGTTAGTTTTGGCCCTTCAAATAGAGGGATGTTACATATTACTTTACTGTTCTTAAACCTTGGATCAAGTTTAACATTGTGTTCCAGGTGTCGTCTATATCGAAAGGACCCTTCCGACATAGTCGAAACGTCGTATAATCAAATTACTTCGGATTAAATCCTTCAAGTTATCTTCCTTTGGGCTACTACTCTTGACAAGGTCGAAACCTAGTAATAGATCACATAAACCTTGGATTGATAGGGGAACCTTAGGATCTTGCTTTTGACGAGGTCGACACCTATCTTAAAACTACTTTAACCTGAGATTGCTAATCCAAATCCAAGACATCTAAGTTCATAGCTTTCGACAAGGTCAAAACTTTTACTTCAGTACCTGACTAGAGCCCAAGTCACTCAACAACTTAAGCATTCGATAGGGTCGAAACCCAGTAAGTCAACCTTCACCCAGTGATCCCAAAGACCATCTACTTGGATTCTACTTCCATTTCTAAAGGAGTGCTTTCGAAGAGAAAGCACATTTATCTCAACAAAGTTAAAATGTTAATAAGGAAAGGAAATAACCATTCCAACTAAGTCGAATGGTTAGCTTAAGCAAGTTTTCACTACAACAACCTATTTCAAATGGTTACCAAAGTAAATACACACATTCCATGTAACGACCCCGGATTTTTATAAATTTAAAATGATA
The DNA here is from genome assembly GCA_030737815.1 of Allium fistulosum. Taxonomy (NCBI): domain Eukaryota; kingdom Viridiplantae; phylum Streptophyta; class Magnoliopsida; order Asparagales; family Amaryllidaceae; genus Allium; species Allium fistulosum. Next base: position 726,724,911 of record CM060905.1, on the reverse strand, counting down.
ATTAATTTTATTTTTGAATAAAAATTGTAAAATTAATTAATAAAGTAATGCGAGTTTCCCCGATATCCAAATATATTTTGTATAAATGATTTAAATTTAATAAATATTGTATATATGTGAATATATATGTATGTACAATTGATTTGAATTTAAATTGTAAATAAATTGTTTAATAATAAATATTAGAATGGATGGTTAATAATAATTTGAATTTATAAATTAAATATAAGACAATAAATATTAAAGTAAAATAAATATTTGAGTTATAAATAGAGATAAATAAAAAAAGATAAGCTATAGAATATAAAGTAAACAAATTAGCTAAATTTTAACAACTTATAAAATATAGAAAAATATATATATGATCACTTATATAGTTATGTGATAATAATAAAGTGAATACATTGGCTACAATTCTAACAATATATTAACTATGGAAATTTATTTTTATTTTCAAGTGATGTCACAAAAGAAAACGAAATACATATGCAAGTATAAACAAAGTAAACAACTTAAACAAAATGAAAGCCAAAAACAAATTAGAACCTGAGTAACAATGTTAGGTTCAAGCAAGAAAAGATATACATGTACTTACTAAATAAATATATATATATTTGTACAATGCTAATTAATGCATGAAGCATTAGTACACTACACAAAAGCAATTCAGTCTCCAAGCAAAGAAAAAATCTCTGGTATTTGTACAAGCAAGACACCTCTAGCATACCAAAGCAAGACAGACCATGATGTAAAACTGTCTTCGGCCATGCCTAGTATTGTACACAATATTATCTCCAACCTGTAACTTACTCTCTTTTATACATCAAGATTTCCACTTCAGTTCGTCCATTACAAGCCAAGTAAAACTGAAGTAAATCCTACTTAAAACTCAAACAAAAAAAAATAAGTTCAAATCTAAAAGGCACTGCAAACCTGAGATCGAGTGGAGACTTCTAACTAGCAAACTCAACCAGATTTCAACGTTGTAAATTCAAAAAGGACTTCAACTTCAACCTGATCAAGTTTTGAATCTGGAAAAATCAAAGCTCGAACCAAATCAAAACAACATACTCTGTTATTCTTTCTTCTCTAGAAAACAAGTGAGTAAACAACCTGTTTTCAAGTTTTAAGTTCAATTAAATTTGTATATGTATGATTTGGTTTAAGAATGCTTAGTTGAGTATCTTTCAAGTTTATCTCTATCATATATATGCCTGTGTGTATCACTTGTTCTCTGTTTGGTTTTCAAAGTAGAAAATCAACATGGTATTCAATAATCTCTTTAACTAATATTTCTTCGTCTAAACCAATTTTAATTTAGAAGGTTAAGCTAAGAAAGTTGTTAAACTTGAAAACATAACCTGGAAATAGTTTTCGAAGCATGACAGTAAATTATAAATACTGTCTACACAGTTTTGTAGTAAGAAAGGAATCAACCATTAAAAATTTAAATGTTTAAATTTGTAAATTTGATCTCGTATCTTGACTTAGCATACAAAGTTAAGATTTTTAACATAAAAATGATAATTTTTATGTTAGCATCCAAGGTACAGTTCGAAAATGAAGCCAAGAAGTTTTTTTCCAATTTCAATGGATTCAACAAATTTTAATTGCTAAAATTGGATGAGAAGCTAGTTTGATGATGTATAAACACAGGAAAAATGCTAAATAATTTTTCCAATGTAGGAATGTTTGTGATGAATCAAAAGTAGGGTTTTGTTCAATATTTTTTTTTCGTTGCTCTGTAGAAATTGATTTCGTCACCGTGATTTGATCGAGTGGCTCGTGGTTGTGAGTGAAGGCCGAGGAAGGTATGGGCGTGACGTGGATGAAGTGGCTTCGCCACCGGTGGGCGAAGCGGGTTTCTCGTGGTTGTTCGAGTCGAAGGGTTCGAGCTTCAGGCAATTTTTTTGATTTCGATATTTATTCAAAATTCTGGGTTGCGATTTTGAGTTGGAGGGCGAATTGTGGTTTGCTGGAGGTAGCGTGAGCCACCGGTGGTGCGGCGAACCACGTGCACGCGCACGGTGGCGTATGGTGACAGCAGTGAGAGTGTTGGCCATTGCGAGTAGATGCACGAGAAAATGGGAGGGTTGCTCGAGTTCAACCCTTGTGGTGCGCGTGTGTTCATTTATACAGCAGTTCAAATTTTTGTTTATAACTTAAGCTAAAAAAAAAGTAGAAGAAGAGAGAGAGGTACGAGTAGGAGAAGTAGAGGAAAGTGAGACGCGGGAAAAGAAGGGGGGAACTCGAGACTTACTCGAGTAAATGAGGTGTTTTCTCGGATCTGATAATATGCCTTAACACTTTAAGTATGTGATTAATAAAGGTAATATTGATTAAATAAGTAATGTTAGTGAGTGTCGAGTAAGATTTGATTAAGCATTTGTTTAAAGAAGGTTTGTAAAGGAAGATGGTTAATGTAAGGAATAATGTAATTAACAATGTAAAATGTACTTATACTTGTAATTAAATTAATAACTTTAATTAAATTTATAATTAGAAATTGATCTGGTGTTTAAATCAATTTTTATTTAAACCTAATAACCTTAATCAATTATTTAAAGATAATTAATAACAAAGGGTAGTTAACTTAAGTGATTAATTGGGATTAAATGATAAACTAATTGATAATAATTGATTAATTAAGTAATTAATAATTAATAAATGGATAATTTAATCATTTAATTAATAAATGACTTAGATTAAAAATTAAAGGTTTAAATCATTAATTAAAGTAATTAATTTAAGAAGAATTTATTTATTTAAGGTTAATTGATTTATTAATTAAGGTTTATCAATTTATAATTGAAACTTAATTAATTTAAAATTAATAGTAAATTAAGATAATTGATCAAGGAATAATTAAATTAAAATTTTATTAATTTATTAATAAGAATAGTTAATCAGTGATTTAAAATAGTTATGTGGTTAATTCTTTTTAAATCACCTTCACCTTAAAAATTGAAGATGATTGATTAATCATCAAATGTCGTATACTGAATTGATATTTCTGTTTATGATTGTGGTACTGTGTGATGTGAATTTCCTTATGCTGAACTGTGATTTGCGATTTGTTCCTGCATATATATATAAAAAACCCCTTTGCCCGTAAAATAGCATTTGAATTTCGATGAGACAGGGAGTCGGATTCCAGTTGGTTATCCGAAACCCACATCGAATTGTAATGATGAATTTTTGTGATTGATAAATTTATTTTATCTGTGGAACTAGGAATGAAAATAAGCGTTATGGATTATACCGCTTATCAATATTGATATATCTGTGATGATTGTTGTTATGCACTATTGTGTTAAACCCCTGGACCACAGTGTTGCACACACAAATATGGATTTCACGTGGAAATCGGTTAAGTCACAGATAATTTAAATTTGATGTTTTTGAAATTGAAATTTTAATTTCAGTTGATTTTGAAATTTGATATTTGTGGTTTAAAGTGAAAAGCTTTTGAAATAGAATTTCAAAGATAAAAGTTATTTTGAATAACTTAAATCGTGTTTTGAAAATTTAAATAATTTGATTTAAATTTGCATTCAAAATTGAAATTGAATCCTATGATTTGAAACTAGGGATTGAAGATGCTGTATAAGTTATATATGGGTTGAACCATTTTAAAGACATTGATTTGGGAATTTGAATTTAAATTCAAGAGTTTTAACACGTGTAAATAAAACTGGATTTTTCTAAAACGAAAACTACTTGTTTTCAAATAGTAAAAGCTTTCGTTTTAAGAAATGAATTTCCAAATTGTGTTGAAAGGTTTCGAGTTTGAAATAAAATTGAAATGTTTTGAAAACTATGAAATGAGTCTTTGATTCAAAGACTGAATGAGTTAATCCAACTTGAAATAAAAATTGTTTTGAAAGGCTATGAATGAATCTTTGGAAACGAGTTTTGAAAACTATAAGTTAAATCTTGACTAAAAGGTTTAACGAGTTAATCCAAGTGAAATGGAAATTGTTTTGAAATATATGAATGAATCTTTGTGAATGGGGTTAACTTTGTGAATTGAATCTTTTTGTTTAAAAGATTGGAAATGGTAATTTGTTTTAACCATTCGAATGAAAGGTTTTGGGTAATAAGTTGTGACTTAATTGAAATCCCATATCCATATGATTTTTAATTGCGCTCACTATTCGGGTTAGCCGGGAAAGGACCTTTGGGTCGTATAACCTATTCTGAATATGTGATACGACGTATATGGATAGCATTTGATGACCGGTGTTAAAGACCAGATATTTTTGAAAACGGAAGGATTACCGTCGAGTTACTCTACATCGGCTGATCTCCGGTATAGAGGTTTTATCACCCTTAGTGACGAGAAGTCCGGACGTGATTGCAAATTATCCGGATTTGCAAGGGCTTCGTAAGAAGTGCCTTCGGTTCTGTTCGATCCCAAAACAGACTTGTATGGATTGTATGTCTAACATTACACTTTGAGATATAAACCCGATTTCTTTCAAATACATTTCTGTTTGGTGGCGGAGAATTTATTCTCTTAGCTTAACACCCTTCTTTGAGACGTACGAGCTCAGAGGTTATGTAATTGAAGGTTATCAGCGATATATTCCCAATTTGGTAATGTGGCATGCTGAGTGTTGTTGTGTGATGATCAGTGTTTGATCATTTGTGATATGATCATTTGTTTGATCATTTACCTTTGTGATCATTGGTTGATCATCTGTTGACCCAAAGCGTGGCTTTTTGAAAAAAGCGTAGCTTTGTGGACGAGACTTCGTCGAACCTCACAAACCGGTAATGGTCGAAACAGGAATTGTGCGGCAAGGTTTCAGGGGTAGCTTCCCTAGTGTATGACCATTCCTTCTGGAAAAGGGTAGTATCATGGTATGGAGCCCAGATACTTACTCATGTGGACACACTTTATTTATTATGTGTGATGTTGGTTTCGAGGCGCCTCGGTTAAAGGTCCCAAAGGACCGGAGGTGGCATATCTGAGGTTTTGTATATCCCTTGGGAAAGGGGGTAGCCGACCTTGTTTTGCAGAGAGCGGTTTGTCTCTCGTAGCATCCCGCCAGAGGCGTTCTTTCGTGGAATAGGAAGTTCCTTAGCCTGACCATTTGTTGGAAATCCAAACAAAACAATACGAGCCCTGTACGGTTTTAGTTGTATTACCTGCCATGGAATGTGGCGGTAACCTGCTATTGAACATGGTAGTTATAGTAGGCATAAGTGCGAAATGTCTATGCTGGCTAAGATTTATATTCTACTTTCGAAATGTTTTCTACTATGCACTAGTAATAATATCAAATGATTTGATTTTGCGTAGTAAGCATCTTTGACTATCATAAGGAGAAATCTCCTCCAATTCTGCGTTTGCATTGTGTGTGTGGCAGGAGGCCTTATGGTAGTGTAACGACCTAGAATTTTGAACGAATTAAATTGAGAATATTTAATTTATTTTAAATATTTGAACGATGATTTAATTTGAATCCCAATATAATTTTGAAATTTGGCGATTAAATTATAAAATTTAATCTGTTGATAGTCGAATAAAAATTTGAATCTTCAGTTTTAAGCTGAAGAAAAATATTTCAAAAGCTTTTAAAATTCGTATTGATAATACTGAAGATGATTGAAGCTTCAGAATCGGAATTAAAAATGATTTGTTCAGTTTTGAAATTAAATCGTTCGAATCGATATTTAAAAATAGTCAATTTTCATACAGTCTCGGAATTCGACGAAACCAGTTCCATTGGGTCCGTAATATGGTATTATTACTGGATTTCCAATTTCATATTTTTCGGAGTTGTTTCGTGACCGTACGAGATGCAAAAGCGTTAGAATAAAATGAAATTCAAATTAAAATTTAAATATATATATTAATCTACATCACCACGTTCCTTCCCTTTGAACACGCCGAGAAACACGGCTGATATCACGAAAGGAAATCGTGCAAAACCCACACCTTCGTACCCCTCTCCTACTCTCTTCTCTTCTTTTTTAACATCTGATCCCTCTCTTCCCCTCTCTTTCAAATTCAGTCAAGAAGAAAGAAAAAAATGTCGAGCCTCCCTTCTCATTCGTTCATGAATTCAAGTTTCAGTTCGTTCATCCCCAAAGAAAAAAAATTGGTAAACGAAAGCCGAAAACCCCCTTCTCGAATAAGTGGTGGTCAGAGATCGAATCGAACTGCATGAGTTCGAAGGCCTTTAGGTCGAATCGTTTCAGCCGATGGGATTGAGATTGCTCACGAGCGATTGGGCTTCGTCGTTAAGAAAGGAAGGTTCGCGTATGACAGAGAAAACAAAATCGGAGCTCAGCTTGCTCGATTGAAGGTGGTGCCGCGCCACGCAAATTAGGGTTGCGGTCGCGATTTCTGGACCTAGGAGGTGGCGTCGTTCGACTCGGGGCCGCGTCGAGGTGAGCGACAGCATATAGTGTGTCGTGATCAATGGTAGAGGTCGAAGTGGTATTCGCGACATCGAAGTGGCGATGGCAACGATGAGCTGAGGAGGAAGATATGGGATTGCAAGGCGTGCTGACTGCGATGGAGGAGTGTATGGGTCCAGTTCTTGCGGTTGTTCCAGGTGCGTGGGTAGGTGCTGGAATCGACGTGGTTACAGTTGCAAGTCGTGGCCGAGTCACAGTCTATGGGTTCGAAGTCGATTTGGGGTAATTTGTTTAATCTGAATTCAGTTTAAGTTTTACAATTGATTTCTAATTAGAATCTGAAATGGTGATAACTAAGTAAATAGAAAAAAAAAATATACATAGGAATTTATATGCAGATTTTAATTTATACAAGTTAATTTGATATATGCAGTTCAAATAGAAATATATGTATCAGTAATTTGAAGAGAATGTAAAGGATGTTATCTACTATTTCTGTTGATTTGAAACAAAATAAATTTTATTTAAAATTTTAAGTAAATGAATTTTTGAAATTGTTAAAGGGAATTAGAAAAAAAAATTATCATTGGTTCATTAAAATTTCCAAATAGAAATTTAATTATTCGATTGATTCAAATATTGATAAATTGTATAATTGTTTATACAAGGTCTTAAATCGAGAATCAAGCCGAAATGGAAAATGGACTGCAAAATAAAATCTAAGGTGAGATCTTTCTCACTCGAAGGAAATTTGATTTTACAGTTATTATTGACTGTTTGATTGCTATTTGGATGTGGTATTAGATATAGTAGGATATATCTATATATATAGCAGTATATACATATTGGCATATGTATATATTGGATTGATTGATTTCCCGCCTCGTATAGCGGATGAGACCCTATTGCGCCGTTAGTAAGCGGATTTTTTATAAAACCCATATACCGCGATAATTCCGTACTGGAGCGGAATTGGTATTGTGCTAACATCTTTGGATGCAGGGAAACAGGTTGGAGGGATCCAACTGGATTCCTCACCAGTAGTTATTTATTTACAGGATTGATGATATTCTGTTATCATATGTTGATATATGATGTTGATGTTGTGATTGACTAATTGATGCGTTGCATCATCGGATTCATCTTTTGAAATTTAAAAAAATAACGATGTTGATTTCAAAAGAGATTTTTGAAGTGATCTTTGAAATATACGTTTTATTAAATTTTTGAAGTGATTTATAATGAATAAATAAACGTTCAAATTTTTAAAGTTATAAAAAGTTAAGATTTTTGTGAAATATAACCAAAGTGTGATTTTTGAAGTGAAAGTTGATTTAATTGTAGAATGGGTTAAATTGAGATATTTTTTTTTGTATTATAAAAGATGTACAAAAATTGATATTCATAACTTTAAAAGATTGGGATTATAAAACGAGTTTTGATAAGCGTTAAAATGAATTTTTAAGAATTTATAAGTGAATGAAATTTATAAATTGTGAACTTATAAATGGAAATGATTTTGTAGAATAAATGAATTATAAGTATTCAACTTATAATATGGATAGTTGGTATAAAAAAAAAATTAGTTATGAATTGAATTAGTTAACAAAGGAGATTTATAAATTGAAGTTTTTATAAATATAAATGTGATTTATAAACGCTGTTTATAAATCCGAAATTTCTTATTTTGATAAGTGAAATTCTAGAAGTAAATAAAAGGAGATTGATAAATCAAAGTTGTTACCGAATCAAAATAGAATTTATAAACGTTGTTTTATAAATTCGAAATCAATTGGATTTGATAAATTTAATATAGAAGGTTATTAAAGAAGATATATTCGCGATTTTGGATAGCGAATTTTTATTGAAACAAATGTGTAGGAAATATTGAAATTTGGTTAGTGAAGTATATTCACGATTTTTGGACAGTGAATATATTGTTAAGTAAAATGAATTTGTTTTGGGAAAAGATATTACGAAATGAAGTAATTGTTTTGAAAGATGTTTTAAAACAGGTTAAGTATCGAATACATAGATTTCAACATTTATTGTTGAAATAGACGTTTTCGAGAAATAAGGAAATGGTGGACTATAACACTGTTGTTATAGTAAATGATTTCCGAAAGGAAATGTTTTTATCTAGTATTGGGATTTACATATCTATTTTAATTTCGAATCCCTATACTAGTGATTTTTTGAGTCGTCGTAACGATGTTTTACGTAACATTCGTTTTGACTCAAATTGATGTTGTTATAGAAAATAGATTTCCTTAAAGAATGAAATATATACTTAATTTGATTTAAGTATATCGAATATTTTCCAAGTGTTGAAAATAAATAGATTTGTGAAATACTTATTTTTAAATAAGTAGGGAAATGCTTTTCCAATATGAAATGAACGTTTTGAGATTTTATCTTTTTAAAGATAAATTGAAAGTGAATATTGAAATCGACTTGAAGATCGTATATCAGTAGATATTTTGAAATATAAATTCATTATGGAATTTATAAAAGAAAGGGAAGTTGTTTAAAAATAAATGTTGATTTATTTTAGAAGTGTGGAAATTTTATATCTAGTAAAAGATATTTTGGAAAAGAAATAATTTGGAAAATTATTTGTAATCTGATGATGTTGCGCATCTTTATTGATAGTTAAATAACCGACTATCAATAATTACCTTTAGATAGGTATTTGTTGTGAATTGGATGAATTTGAATGCCACACTTATTTTTAAAATAATCGCTCACTATTCGGGTTAGCCGGGAAAGGACCATGGGGTCGTATAACCCATTCCGAATATGTGATACGTCGTTATGAATTGCATTCGAAGACCGGTGTTGAAGACCGGATATTTTTGAAAATGGAAGGATTACCGTCGAGTTACTCTACATCGGCTGATCTCCGGTTTAGAGGTATTATCACCCTTAGTGACGGGAAGTCCGGACGTGATTAGAATTTTATCCGGATATGCAAGGGCTTCGTGAGAAGTGCCTTCGGTTCTGTTCGATCCCGGAACAGACTTGTATGGATTGTGTGTCTGACGTTACAATTTGAGATATAAAGCTGATTTCTTTCAAATACATTTCTGTTGGTGGCGGAGAATTTATTCTCTTAGCTTAACACCCTTCTCTGAGACGTACGAGCTCAGAGGTTATGTAGTTGAAATTCATCAGCGATATATCCCAATTTGGTAACGTGACATACTGAGTGTTGCTGTGAAATGATCAGTGTTTGATCATTTGTGATATGATCATTTGTTTGATCTTATATCTTTGTGATCATAGGTTGATCATTTTGTTTGACCCGAAGCAGGGCTTTGTAGAAAGCGTAGCTTTGTGGACGAGACTTCGTCGAGCCTCACACCCCGGAAATGGTCGAAACAGGAAGGATGCGGCAAGGTTCTAGGGAGTAGCGCCCCTTAGTGTATGTCATTCCTTCTGGATAAAGGTGGTATCATGGTATGGAGCCCAGATACTTAACCTCTGTGGTTGCTGCAAAATTTATTTCTTTGTGGTTGTTGGAAATCGGGGATCCTCGGGAAGATCGGTGACGATCGGGGGATGGCATACGCGTGTCAGTAGTTACCTATTTTTGCAGAGGTAACCCGGCCTTGTGTTGGCAGAGATCTGGTTAGGTTCTCGGGTCGTCTATTCCAGGGACGTACCCATCGTGGATAGGAAGTTCCTTAGCCTGACCATTTGTTGGAAATCCAAAGAAACAATACGAGCCTTTACGATTTCAATTGTATAACCTGTCTCCTCAGGAGGCAGCTATAGCAGGCATAATATAATGGTACCTATGCTGGCTAAGATTAATATTCTACTTTCGAAATGTTTTCCACTATGCACTAATAATAATATCAAAAAGAATTTGATTTTTGCATAGTAAGCATCTTTGACTATCATAAGAAGAAATCTCCTCCAAGTCTGCGTTTGCATTGTGTGTGTGGTGGGAGGTCTTATGGTAGTTTCATTTCCCAAAAGCATTGCGAATTTACTTTAAAAATATTCCCTTGTTGTTTTTAAAGATATAACTGTTTTACGATCTCACACCAGTCACCATGACTGACTCGGAGTTTATTGTTCCCTTCTAAAATCAGGATATTCTGGAGCTTTGGAGATACCTGGATGACGAGACGTAGTATTTGTATCTGATAGTATTTATTCCGCTGTGTATTCTGTATGAGGACAAGTTTATATAACTGTCCATTGTTGTATATTGACTCTGATGATTGATGTATGTATAAAATGATATAGTTCTTTGTTTTAAAAGACTAGTAATTATCTATTGTATATTGTTCCGCTGCGATGTGTAAGATTCTGATATTGTTTTCTGTTCTGATGTGTTTTCTGTTGTTCTTCTTCTTTCTTTCTTCTCTTTTTCTTCTATCTTCTTCTTCTTCTACTTTTTCTTTTTCTTAAAACCCTCACTATTGGAGTTTCCGGCACTCGATTGCTCGGCAGTCGATAAAGTGAGTATCGATGTCGAATTTTCGAAAGTCGAAAATTCCGGTATGTGACAAAGTGGTATCAGAGCATATGGTTAAGCGACAACCCTGCTCTGTTGGGTGTTACTCATTAGAGATAGAGTCAGCAGTACTCTAGAATGAGTTGAGTGTAATAATAGATATGAGCGCGTATTTGTTAGTGAATATAAAAATGTTTTATATTGTGTTTGCTTATCCGTTGAGATGTTTATGAATTTTGGTCGGTATGTGGGACGCCATATTATCGATAGGGATTTCTAAACACTTAAACGAGGCAAGACGACATAGTATGTGATATCTCGGAATTTTTAGGCAATATCAATTTAATAATCAGTTTAAATAATTAAATTGATTGATAATTTTTGATAATAAAATTTGAATTGATTTAATAATCTAATTTAATAAATATTTAATTAGTGAATTTTATCTTTTAAAACCTAATAAATTGATTTCTATTTATAATGTATATATATATATTTGTATATATTGTAAATAGAAAAGCTTTGGTTTGTATTTAAATTACATATGATATGTTAATTCATTTAGTAATAGAAGAAATTTATAATCTCTTTTATAAATTATTTTAAAATTGATAAATTTGTTATTTCAAGCAATAATTATAATAGGATTATTATTTCAAATTGAATGTGTTGTTATAAATTGTTTTGGATTTTAAATTATATGTATAAACTTTTATTTATAAATATAATTAGTTTTGTTTCTTTAAAAAGAAATTTATATATAGATAAGTATTTGATAACTAAAGAAAAAGACTTTTATTTACTTTTAAAATAAATAAAAATAAGTAAAATTACTTATAGGACAAGTGTAAATATATTGAGCCTAATACAACAAGTGTTAATTTATGATCATGACAAATGTAAATAGATTAGACAAGTGTCATTCTTGTTTTTAATTTTTCTTTTATTTTAAAATAAATCATTTATATTTATAAAAAGATGTTTTCCTCATTCTCATTTCTTTTGCAAATCTTCATTCTCAAAATAAAAGAGAATTCAGCTGTAAACAAAAATCCCCTCAAAAACAAAATCAGTAATCAACATTTCTTAAGCCATAATCTCAAAACAAAAATATGTATCTCAATTCACCTCTCAAACCAGAAAATTATCAAATCCCTATAATTCATTTCAAAAACCAACGGCCTGTAACTCATCTCTTCAATCTGTAACCATTCTTCAAAGCCTGCAATTTCTTATTCAAATCTGAAAGCAAGTAAACTGGAATCTAAAGCAACATCACAACAAAACAAATAGCATGCATGCAAGTTTCCAAAGCCAGCATTCAAGTTTAAAAAGTTTTAAAGATCAAAAAGACATCTCAGTTTAAAAGCATTCAAAGGCAACACAAAGTTTTAAAAATAACAAAAGCTTTTCAAAATCTGGAAGCTCTGTTCATCTGTTTTATGGTGAGTAACTTTCATTTTTTTAAAACTTAAAGTATATGATATATGTTTGCATGTGATAATATTGGCTTGTATTTTAGTTTTTAATTTGAACTTATATGAATTAGTATAAATATATGTATGAGCCTGTCAGTTTACACATAAAAACCTATTCTCTGTTATTTATCAAGTAGGTAAATAATTTAAATTAAAAGCTAAGAATACATGGCTGTTCATTTGTGAAGTCTGAGATAAATGATGCTTTGTTATGCATATATAGGAGCTATCTCTGTGTTTATGAATGTTTATAAGTGTGCATGCCTGTTTGTATTTAAAACCATCTCTGTTATTGGTTCAGAACATAGAAGTTTGATTAAAATCCAAAATCTAATCATCTAATCTTTATTAGGCTTAGAGATTCAAACATTATATGTTTGTTAAATCATAAATTTAAGTCTAAAATTTATTAAAAGCCATATGGATTTGAATTTGTCCTGAAATCATGAAATGCAGTTGCAGTTTTAAAATACATGTTAAATCGAGTATTATAATTTGATAATCTAATTACATAACTTAAAACATCTTTGAAAAATATAATTTTTAAGATAAAAGTCAGGAATTCTAGTTTAGGCTTTTTTGTGAAATTCTAAGATGACTGGAAAGTGGTTTAGAGGCAATTTCTGGTGATCATTGGGAGATGAGGGATCAGGGTTTCATCTAGAGGTGGAGGAATGTACGGTGAGATCAGGAAAATGTCTATTGGGTGGTTTAAGCACTGGGGCATTGGGAATTGATCAGGGAAGTTTTTAACCCTAGTTTATAGGTAGATCGGAATTTTGGTTTTCTCGGTTGCTATGGTGGATCGAGTGTCATCAATTTCTGGGATTTGGAAGTGTAGACGTTGTCGAAGTCGTGGCAGGAAGCGCAGACTTCTGATGATCGGAGGAGTGGATTTGAGTTGCTTTCAGATTGAAGAGTTGTTCCAGGATTTGGTCGAGAATTGCTCGAATTTGATGGTGATGCTTGTTCGTGGTTCTGGAGGTCGCGATCGTGGATGATGGTCGAAGTCGACATGCTAGTGATGGTATTGATGGTCGGAGACGATCATCTCGACTGTGCACGTGAACATGTGTTAGGTGTATCAGTGTTTAGTTTGTTTTTTTTTAACACAGTCTTCTCGAGTTTATAAGCGAGTGACTCGAAGTCATGTTCGGGAAGAAGGGATTCTGGTTCGAGTTGTTTAGAGGGAAACTCGCGTGGATTAACTGTGTTTCAAATTTTTAAAACATAACAAAGTTTAAAAGCAAAGGGGAAGGAAACTAGAAGGAATACTCGGGGAAATTGGGTTTTTACTCGGGTATTTTGATATTTGTCTCGGGTAGGTTTAGTGTCTCAGGTTTTAAACCTGACAGTGTTTTCAAAATTTAAAATGACTTTTAAAATTTAAAGGCAGGATTTAAATTAAGTTTAAATCAAGTTTTCATATGGATTCAAGTTTAAATTTGTGTCCTAGTTGAAATAAATAAGTTTTTATTAAATTTAAAATGTTTAGACAACTTTAATATGTTTAAAGTATAATTTTAAAAGGGGTTTGAATTTAAATAAAGTGGTTTAAAAATCTTTAAATATTAAGTGTTTCTTAACATTTGGATTTAAAAAGATTTTGTAAATTTGATTTAAGTCTTGGTTAAAGTTAAATGTGTAATTTGTTTTAAATCTTAAATTTAAAATGAATTAAAAGGAAGATTTAAAAATAAAAGTTTTCAAAACCTTTTGTAAATAATAAATTAAAGTAGTTAAAGGTTAATACTTTAATTTAGAAAGTAATTAAGGTTTAATGATAAAGAAGTCATTAAATTAATAAGGTAATTAAAGAATAATTTGGTAATTTAATTAATTAACGATTTAGTGTTAATTAATTAAATAATTAGGATTATAAGTTAATAAATTAAGGTTAATTAATTTGGGATTAATCATTTATTTAGATAAGTATAGATTTTTAATAAATGATAAATCTTTTATGAATTGGTTAAGTATAATTACTTAATGAAAGTAATTAAAGGAAATGATTACTTAAGGTAATTAATTAAGTAAATTTGATAAGTTTAAATTAATTAGTTAAATTAATTTAAGATAATGATTTGGAAATAAGTAATTACTTAAATGTAATTAGTGAAGTGTAATTACTTAGGAAAGTAATTAAAGTTAATTAATGGATAATTAACTAAAGATGATTTTAATAATGAAAGTAATTTGAGTTTAATTACTTTTGAATAATTAATCAAGGGATTAATTAAAAGATAATGAATTAATGAGTAATTAATTTATGGAAGAGTAATTAAGGGGAGTTAATTACTAGATGAGATTAATCAAAGAGTGATTAATAAATGTTGTTTAATTAAAGGTTAATTACTTAATGTAATTAATTTAATTAAGGTAATTAATAATTAAAAATGTAATTAAGGGTCATTGATTAATATAATTAATAATGTAATTAAGGATTGATTAATTAAGATTAGTTAATCAATAATAAGTGATTAAAGTAATTAATTAATTGTAATTAATTAAGGATTAATGTAATTAAATATAGTTAATTAATTAATGATGTAATTAAAATTACTGTAATGGTTTAAGTTAATTAATTTGTGAAATTAATTAAGAATTAATTACTTAAAGTAGTTAAAGGATTATTAATCAGGAATGATTAATTAAGATGGATACTTAGAGTAATGATTAATTAATTGGTTTAATTAATAATTAAGTAAGCAGGATTTATAGAATGAAGTAATTAGTTTAATTCACTTTAAATTAATTAGATGATATAAATCATTGCTTAAGGGTGGATGAATGAGATTGAATGTATTTCATTGTTTGATATCTCTGATGAGATATGATTGATATATGATATGGATGTTTGGTTGAATTATAATGATAATGTGAATTATCTGTTTGGGATGATAATGTAGATTATCTTGTGAATTATCTATCTATATAGATAAGTTAAATTGTTTAAACCTTTAAAACAACTTGGCCTTAAAAGATACGTTTTGGATTTCGATGAGACCGGGATCGGGTTTCCGTATACCGGTATTCCAGGTCTGGAGACCCGAATACCACATCGTTCCAAATTAACGATAGGTCGTGAATCAAGTGAAGATGAAGATTCAGAGTGCAAGGGTTATTGTCGTTAACTCTGAGGGTGATTCCAAAACGAGTGTAACGAGATAATGCCTTCGGTTTCGTTCGAACCCGGAACGAACTTGTATGGATTGAATGCTTTCAGCACATCGTCAGGTGGACGATGAGCATTCTAAGTGATGTGTTCTTTTCTAAGGTAATCGTGACCTCAAGCCTCACAAACCGGGAATGGCTAAAACAGGGGAGGTGCAGCAAGGTTAGTGGGTAGCACCCAAGTAGGACAAGATTACCTCTGTCTAGAAGTCCCTTCTTATTTCGGCTTAGTGTGTGCGGTTGCTGATCCCAACCGTGAGGTATCTTGTGCGGGAATTATCCAGTAAGGGATGTTCCGGCCTTGTGTTGCAGGGGATTGGGAGTGATCCTCGGTACGGTGATCTAGGCCACGTACTGTGACGGGCGGTACCCCAGTAGCCCTGCCATTGTATGGAATCCAAAATCCAATAAGTGCCAACGGACTTGATTGTATAACCCACTTTGTGGCTAGTATGCTGGAATTTAATAATGTAACAATTTCAGCTATTTCATATTTATTTGAAAACCCTAGACCCTATTATAATACAATCGAATTTCCTATCAAATGTTTTGGTTAGCGTAAGGTAAAAACTTACCCATGTTTATGTGTGGGAAGTCTTACGTGATACCTTTTCTTTCAAAAGGTTTTGAAGTTAAGCAAGTTTAACCTGTTACTCACACCAGACCCATGTCTGACCCAAGTTGTTTATTTCTGTTTTATAAACTCTTGGGTACTCAAATTTTTACGAGTAGCCAAGGGATTCAGGTTTAGCCTTGACGAATTGTGGAGGAGCAATGGAGCAGGAGGCTTCAGCGTTGTAGATATAGATAGTAGTTTCCGTTGTGTTGATCTTGTTTAGATCTTTGTTTTGTATTGAGTTGTAATAACTAGACAGATGTTTATAGCTGTCTAGTATATGATGTGTAATCTGAGTAACTCTGATAAGTGTTGTATACTATGTAACAGTTCATGTTATTAATATAATTTATTCGTTCCGCTGTGTGAGATTCTAATGTTGTTTCTTTCTCTCTTCTCTTCTTTTCTATTTTCTACCCCTTTCTTTCTTATTGACGATACGTCATTCTGTAGAATGAGTGGCGGGTCGTTACATAGTATCATTTTAAAATAGGGTGAATGAAATAATTTTACCCAAAACTATTTTTGTATATAAAAGAAATAATTTTCTATGAATTACTATAGAATATGGTTGCATGGTTGCTAGAAGTGATAATATTAAACTATTATCATTGAAATTAAATGAGAAATTGAAATCGTAACTCCAAAGTTAAGAAATAAAATTCACATATAAATGAAATTTAAGAATGTAAATTATAAATGTGATTTGTAATTTGAAACGGAATTCCAGGGAAGTTTTTGGAAATGTTTTGAAAAGAATTTGAAAATTTTGGAGATTTAGAAAGTTTAAATTCTTTTTGGAGTTGGAAATGAATTTCAAAGGTTTGAAAAGTATTTTGGAGAGTTAAAAGCTCTAAACTCTTTTCGGTCGCTGGAAAATAACTTCGATGATGACCGCGGCATCGTTGGTGTTCATTTTCGGGTTTCCAAAAGAGAAATTGCTGCCAAGTTGTTTTAAATGGAAATTGTTTGGAAAATTTGGGTTTTTGTTTTGGAAATTCAAATGGAATTTGAATTGTTTTCAAAATGATTTTGAAGTTTGGTAAAACTCTGGAATACTATATTAAAATACTTATGAAATAAGAAATAAGTTGATAACTTATACAATTGGAATTTTGATAGAATAATTTAACTTAAAGAATGAAGTTAAATCAAAGTAAGTATAAGTGAATAAATTAAATAAAGTGAAAAGATTACTTAAAGAAAAATTTATTAAGTTGAAAATAAATTTGGAGTAGTAACAAATAAATTGCAATGTAAATAAGTCGAAGACTTATAAATATTTGAAAATTGGATGTATGCGATGTAAATTGAAAGATGAATTAAAATTCATATGTTATTGGAAATCCAGTTTAATATAAGTAGTTATGAACCAAAGTGGTAAATCGAAAATAAATATAATGTCTACATGGAATATTTATATTGAACCTAAGAAATGAAGAGCGAAATTCTTAAGTAAAATCTGATATTGGAATTATTCTAAGTTGATGATTGAATGAAGATAAAACTGGAATTAGAACTGAATGTTGAAAACAAATGTGAATAAATGAATTAGAATTGTAATGAATTAGTAATTGGAACTAGTTTAAAATAGTGCAGTTGTGAATTAAAGAAAGCTGATAAAATTCAATATTCAGAAGTTGAACCGAATCCAAATTAGATTGGGATTGTGGATTGAATTCGAATGGAATTCGAAATGTAAAAATTGAATATGTAACTTCAATAGTAGATTTAAAGATGATATAAGAAGTATGAATTGGAAATTTTTGTAGTGAAATTTGCAAAATGTTTGAATGTGTAACTAGATATAATGACTAGTAGGATATACAGGTATAAAGGAATTGAATTTGATTTCACAGATAATTCGAATTGCTCGAAAAAGGTATGTATTTAAATTTGAATATGAGATTTGATGACTTATTTCTCTAGCCGCTTGGCTTTTTCTTTTTCTTTTTGAAATCTGAGGGTCCGTAGGGACGTTTTGTAGTCGTACCATATTAGCCGCGCAAAGGAGACGCTGGCGAAATTTTTTGAAAAATTTGGGTGTTAGAAAAATTTTGAGAAAATTTGGAAGTTTAAAATTTGAATTTAAACTCGAATTTGAATTTTGAAGAAAACAATGATGTTTGAAAACTATGAAAGGTTTAGAAATTTAGTTGAATTAATAACGAATCTTTAGTAGAGAGATTTGTTTTGAAAGATTGATAAAACTATTGAATGTTGAAAAATAGTAGACGAGTTAAGGACCATTTTTCCTAACTTGTAATTTCGAGGACGAAATTCTTTTAAGGGGGGAAGTTTGTAACGACCCAGAATTTTGAACGAATTAAATTGAGAATATTTAATTTATTTTAAATATTTGAACGATGATTTAATTTGAATCCCAATATAATTTTGAAATTTGGCGATTAAATTATAAAATTTAATCTGTTGATAGTCGAATAAAAATTTGAATCTTCAGTTTTAAGCTGAAGAAAAATATTTCGAAAGCTTTTAAAATTCGTATTGATAATACTGAAGATGATTGAAGCTTCAGAATCGGAATTAAAAATGATTTGTTCAGTTTTGAAATTAAATCGTTCGAATCGATATTTAAAAATAGTCAATTTTCACACAGTCTCGGAATTCGACGAAACCAGTTCCATTGGGTCCGTAATATGGTATTATTACTGGATTTCCAATTTCATATTTTTCGGAGTTGTTTCGTGACCGTAAGAGATGCAAAAGCGTTAGAATAAAATGAAATTCAAATTAAAATTAAAATATATATATTAATCTACATCACCACGTTCCTTCCCTTTGAACACGCCGAGAAACACGGCTGATATCACGAAAGGAAATCGTGCAAAACCCACACCTTCGTACCCCTCTCCCACTCTCTTCTCTTCTTTTTTAAACATCTGATCCCTCTCTTCCCCTCTCTTTCAAATTCAGTCAAGAAGAAAGAAAAAAATGTCGAGCCTCCCTTCTCGTTCGTTCACGAATTCAAGTTTCAGTTCGTTCATCCCCAAAGAAAAAAAATTGGTAAACGAAAGCCGAAAACCCCCTTCTCGAATAAGTGGTGGTCAGAGATCGAATCGAACTGCATGAGTTCGAAGGCCTTTAGGTCGAATCATTTCAGCCGATGGGATTGAGATTGCTCACGAGCGATTGGGCTTCGTCGTCAAGAAAGGAAGGTTCGCGTATGACAGAGAAAACAAAATCGGAGCTCAGCTTGCTCGATTGAAGGTGGTGCCGCGCCACGCAAATTAGGGTTGCGGTCGCGATTTCTGGACCTAGGAGGTGGCGTCGTTCGACTCGGGGCCGCGTCGAGGTGAGCGGCAGCATATCGTGTGTCGTGATCAATGGTAGAGGTCGAAGTGGTATTCGCGACATCGAAGTGGCGATGGCAACGATGAGCTGAGGAGGAAGATATGGGATTGCAAGGCGTGCTGACTGCGATGGAGGAGTGTATGGGTCCAGTTCTTGCGGTTGTTCCAGGTGCGTGGGTAGGTGCTGGAATCGACGTGGTTACAGTTGCAAGTCGTGGCCGAGTCACAGTCTATGGGTTCGAAGTCGATTTGGGGTAATTTGTTTAATCTGAATTCAGTTTAAGTTTTACAATTGATTTCTAATTAGAATCTGAAATGGTGATAACTAAGTAAATAGAAAAAAATAAATATACATAGGAATTTATATGCAGATTTTAATTTATACAAGTTAATTTGATATATGCAGTTCAAATAGAAATATATGTATCAGTAATTTGAAGAGAATGTAAAGGATGTTATCTACTATTTCTGTTGATTTGAAACAAAATAAATTTTATTTAAAATTTTAACTAAATGAATTTTTGAAATTGTTAAAGGGAATTAGAAAAAAAATTTATCATTGGTTCATTAAAATTTCCAAATAGAAATTTAATTATTCGATTGATTCGAATATTGATAAATTGTATAATTGTTTATACAAGGTCTTAAATCGAGAATCAAGCCGAAATGGAAAATGGACTGCAAAATAAAATCTAAGGTGAGATCTTTCTCACTCGAAGGAAAATTGATTTTACAGTTATTATTGACTGTTTGATTGCTATTTGGATGTGGTATTAGATATAGTAGGATATATCTATATATATAGCAGTATATACATATTGGCATATGTATATATTGGATTGATTGATTTCCCGCCTCGTATAGCGGATGAGACCCTATTGCGCCGTTAGTAAGCGGATTTTTTATAAAACCCATATACCGCGATAATTCCGTACTGGAGCGGAATTGGTATTGTGCTAACATCTTTGGATGCAGGGAAACAGGTTGGAGGGATCCAACTGGATTCCTCACCAGTAGTTATTTATTTACAGGATTGATGATATTCTGTTATCATATGTTGATATATGATGTTGATGTTGTGGTTGACTAATTGATGCGTTGCATCATCGGATTCATCTTTTGAAATTTAAAAAAATAACGATGTTGATTTCAAAAGAGATTTTTGAAGTGATCTTTGAAATATACGTTTTATTAAATTTTTGAAGTGATTTATAATGAATAAATAAACGTTCAAATTTTTAAAGTTATAAAAAGTTAAGATTTTTGTGAAATATAACCAAAGTGTGATTTTTGAAGTGAAAGTTGATTTAATTGTAGAATGGGTTAAATTGAGATTTTTTTTTTTTGTATTATAAAAGATGTAAAAAAATTGATATTCATAACTTTAAAAGATTGGGATTATAAAACGAGTTTTGATAAGCGTTAAAATGAATTTTTAAGAATTTATAAGTGAATGAAATTTATAAATGGTGAACTTATAAATGGAAATGATTTTGTAGAATAAATGAATTATAAGTATTCAACTTATAATATGGATAGTTAGTATAAAAAAAAATTTAGTTATGAATTGAATTAGTTAACAAAGGAGATTTATAAATTGAAGTTTTTATAAATATAAATGTGATTTATAAACGCTGTTTATAAATCCGAAATTTCTTATTTTGATAAGTGAAATTCTAGAAGTAAATAAAAGGAGATTGATAAATCAAAGTTGTTACCGAATCGAAATAGAATTTATAAACGTTGTTTTATAAATTCGAAATCAATTGGATTTGATAAATTTAATATAGAAGGTTATTAAAGAAGATATATTCGCGATTTTGGATAGCGAATTTTTATTGAAACAAATGTGTAGGAAATATTGAAATTTGGTTAGTGAAGTATATTCACGATTTTTGGACAGTGAATATATTGTTAAGTAAAATGAATTTGTTTTGGGAAAAGATATTACGAAATGAAGTAATTATTTTGAAAGATGTTTTAAAACAGGTTAAGTATCGAATACATAGATTTCAACATTTATTGTTGAAATAGACGTTTTCGAGAAATAAGGAAATGGTGGACTATAACACTGTTGTTATAGTAAATGATTTCCGAAAGGAAATGTTTTTATCTAGTATTGGGATTTACATATCTATTTTAATTTCGAATCCCTATACTAGTGATTTTTTGAGTCGTCGTAACGATGTTTTACGTAACATTCGTTTTGACTCAAATTGATGTTGTTATAGAAAATAGATTTCCTTAAAGAATGAAATATATACTTAATTTGATTTAAGTATATCGAATATTTTCCAAGTGTTGAAAATAAATAGATTTGTGAAATACTTATTTTTAAATAAGTAGGGAAATGCTTTTCCAATATGAAATGAACGTTTTGAGATTTTATCTTTTTAAAGATAAATTGAAAGTGAATATTGAAATCGACTTGAAGATCGTATATCAGTAGATATTTTGAAATATAAATTCATTATGGAATTTATAAAAGAAAGGGAAGTTGTTTAAAAATAAATGTTGATTTATTTTAGAAGTGTGGAAATTTTATATCTAGTAAAAGATATTTTGGAAAAGAAATAATTTGGAAAATTATTTGTAATCTGATGATGTTGCGCATCTTTATTGATAGTTAAATAACCGACTATCAATAATTACCTTTAGATAGGTATTTGTTGTGAATTGGATGAATTTGAATGCCACATTTATTTTTAAAATAATCGCTCACTATTCGGGTTAGCCGGGAAAGGACCATGGGGTCGTATAATCCATTCCGAATATGTGATACGTCGTTATGAATTGCATTCGAAGACCGGTGTTGAAGACCGGATATTTTTGAAAACGGAAGGATTACCGTCGAGTTACTCTACATCGGCTGATCTCCAGTTTAGAGGTATTATCACCCTTAGTGACGGGAAGTCCGGACGTGATTAGAAATTTATCCGGATATGCAAGGGCTTCGTGAGAAGTGCCTTCGGTTCTGTTCGATCCCGGAACAGACTTGTATGGATTGTGTGTCTGACGTTACAATTTGAGATATAAAGCTGATTTCTTTCAAATACATTTCTGTTGGTGGCGGAGAATTTATTCTCTTAGCTTAACACCCTTCTCTAAGACGTACGAGCTCAGAGGTTATGTAGTTGAAATTCATCAGCGATATATCCCAATTTGGTAACGTGACATACTGAGTGTTGCTGTGAAATGATCAGTGTTTGATCATTTGTGATATGATCATTTGTTTGATCTTATATCTTTGTGATCATAGGTTGATCATTTTGTTTGACCCGAAGCAGGGCTTTGTAGAAAGCGTAGCTTTGTGGACGAGACTTCGTCGAGCCTCACACCCCGGAAATGGTCGAAACAGGAAGGATGCGGCAAGGTTCTAGGGAGTAGCGCCCCTTAGTGTATGTCATTCCTTCTGGATAAAGGTGGTATCATGGTATGGAGCCCAGATACTTAACCTCTGTGGTTGCTGCAAAATTTATTTCTTTGTGGTTGTTGGAAATCGGGGATCCTCGGGAAGATCGGTGACGATCGGGGGATGGCATACGCGTGTCAGTAGTTACCTATTTTTGCAGAGGTAACCCGGCCTTGTGTTGGCAGAGATCCGGTTAGGTTCTCGGGTCGTCTATTCTAGGGACGTACCCATCGTGGATAGGAAGTTCCTTAGCCTGACCATTTGTTGGAAATCCAAAGAAACAATACGAGCCTTTACGATTTCAATTGTATAACCTGTCTCCTCAGGAGGCAGCTATAGCATGCATAATATAATGGTACCTATGCTGGCTAAGATTAATATTCTACTTTCGAAATGTTTTCCACTATGCACTAATAATAATATCAAAAAGAATTTGATTTTTGCGTAGTAAGCATCTTTGACTATCATAAGAAGAAATCTCCTCCAAGTCTGCGTTTGCATTGTGTGTGTGGTGGGAGGTCTTATGGTAGTTTCATTTCCCAAAAGCATTGCGAATTTACTTTAAAAATATTCCCTTGTTGTTTTTAAAGATATAACTGTTTTACGATCTCACACCAGTCACCATGACTGACTCGGAGTTTATTGTTCCCTTCTAAACTCTGGGTGCCCACAAATTTTCCACACGGGTAGCCTAGAGTTATGTTATCAGGATATTCTGGAGCTTTGGAGATAAGCTGGATGACGAGACGTAGTATTTGTATCTGCTAGTATTTATTCCGCTGTGTATTCTGTATGAGGACAAGTTTATATAACTGTCCATTGTTGTATATTGACTCTGATGATTGATGTATGTATAAAATGATATAGTTCTTTGTTTTAAAAGACTAGTAATTATCTATTGTATATTGTTCCGCTGCGATGTGTAAGATTCTGATATTGTTTTCTTTTCTGATGTGTTTTCTGTTGTTCTTCTTTCTTTCTTCTCTTTTTCTTCTATCTTCTTCTTCTTCTACTTTTTCTTTTTCTTAAAACCCTCACTATTGGAGTTTCCGGCACTCGATTGCTCGGCAGTCGATAAAGTGAGTATCGATGTCGAATTTTCGAAAGTCGAAAATTCCGGTATGTAACAGGTAGTTTCATTTTCCAAAAGCATTGCGAATTGACTTTAAAATTCTCTTGTTGTTCGTTTTTAAAGATAAACTGTTTTTGTTGCTCACACCAGTCCCATGACTGATTCGGAGTTTATTTTTTCTTTCCTAAACTCTGGATGCTCAAAATTTTTCTACACGGGCAGTCTAGAGTTGGGTTTTTCAGATAGTCAGAATTCAGTAGGTTATTTGGAGCTAGTTCAGTCTTTGGATCGGACTGCACTTGCTTATCTTTGTGCCTCGTTATTGGGAGTTTAAGCTATTTCTGGATTAGTGCTCTGGAGATGAAGATTATCCGCTGGTGATGTTATCGTTTTCTTTTCCGCTGCTATTTGTTGTATCATATCTCTGATGTATATTGATATTCATTGTATCACTCTGTTGTATCAGATATTGTATCAGATATTGTATATCAATGTATTATTCTTTTTTCTTTTCCGCTGTGTTATTTACTTAACTGTGTTATAAGCTCCGGCGACTCGGATTTGAACGGTCGAATCTGTGGCATTCGAGTACGTTGTAAAGTATGGATGTCGATTTTCGAGCGGGCAAATTCCGTATCGTTACATTCCATCCTTCCCAACTCTTCTAAAAGAAACCACAAGAAATTGACTTTGTTCTAAAAACTCTACTCAGTCGTGTTGGCAAGATTCCTTGTTAACAATATCATAAATAATCTAATTTGCTAATCACATAGCTTAGGGGATGTCGACAAGTTTTCTTGTTAACACGCTTGAATACATATTCAAAATTAAATAGTTTTCGAAAAAAAATAAAGATGAAATAAGAGATAATTAACTTAAGAAAGTGCAATTTAAGAATTACAAATAAATTCAAATAATAATGTTACTACAATGAAAAGGGTAGTTAATAGTTTTACTTTGATGTAATTTAATAAATTATATAACAGATTTTATAGTGTATAAAAGTATTAAAATATGATTTTTTACTAATAATTTATGATTAGCATCAAGTTTGACATGGACTAAAACTTTTGTAATTTAGCAGCGTACGACCGACCATGAATATTCATATTATTACACAATGAACTAGTACAAGTTTTTATTGGAATTATGTCTGTTGTAGTCAAAATATGACAATTTGAATATCTGTTCTAATTAGATTTTTTTCATTTATGATTCTTCCCTTGAACTCTAAGTAAAATCGAACAAAAACGATCATCAAGAAAAATCGTTCAGTTGATGCTCCAATAAAATGTATTAAATATCCACTTGAATACATATTCCAAATTTGATTGTTTTCAAAAGAAAATAAAGATGATATTAGAAATAAAATTAAGATTTAACTTAAGAAAGTGCAACTTAAGCATTACAAATAATTTCAAATATTCAATTTACTACAATGAAAAGAATAGTTCATAGTTTAACTTTAATGTAATTAAATGACTCACAATAGTTTTTTTAGTCTATAAAAGTATCAAAATATGATTTTTTACTAATAATTTATGACAAGATGCAATTTTGATGTAGATTAAAAAGTTTGTAATTTACACTTGAATTCCATTTTGAAAAGCTTTGTTTTATTTTTGTTATATAAACAAAATAAACTTTGCATTAAGCTTATATATAAATGTATGCAAATAATATGGTTTAGTTATTTCACAATCTTACAATTAATTGAGAATATTTGTCATTTGTTTGAAATGTGAACTAATCTGCATTAATCATAACAGGCCATGGTTCTATATATCATATTATTTACCTAATATTATCCATTAACTTGTGTGTTAAAATTCATGATAATATTAATGTGGCTGTGGCTATTCAAATCATCAAATTTGCTAGGTTGCTCCTCGAGTTTTGACAAAAATTTAAGAACAAAAATACCACTTTGATTATTTTTCTCTATTTTTTTATTTCAAAGTCTTTGTCCACCATGGAGAACAACTATTTGATGTCTTCCGAGCACCATGGAGAGCAACTATTTGATGTCTTCCGGGCACCATGCAGGGCAACAACATGTTACCCAAATGAAACCATGTAGGTTAACTGTGCATTGCCCTTAATGCACCATGTGGAGCGACTGGGTGGAAGTGTATTTTTGAAATTTTTTTTTGAGGGGATGACTTAACAAAATGATGGGTTGTTTCAATTTTTTTTCTCCAGAATTTGACGGGCAGCAAAATGGTGAGTTTAAATATAATTTTCCTATTAATGTTTTCTTTGTTATGTATAGATTTCAGTCAATAAAAATAAATGAAAGAATATTAATATAGTTCGCGTAAAACCTAGTTTTGTCCTACTTCTAATTTTGAAACCTTATAGTAAGCGCTAATCATATCAAATAAATTTTCTACAATTACGTCTTGTAATTTTTTACTTTAGTGCTTCTATTTTTGATAAGAGCTATTTTATTTAAAACGATATTTTTCCTCCAATGCTTATATTACACAACACAATGTGGCAAAGAAGTTGGTACATATGGAATATAAAAATTAATGCTACTACGATCGATACTTAAAATATTCATTTGTCAAATTAATGGTATGTTTTCGGTGTAGATTTATTATTTCAATCTTCGACGAATTTTGGGTGAATTTCGTGATGACTATTGTCTCAACATAAATATATACATGCGTTTACATTAATATATTATCAGTTATAGGTTACGATAAGTTACCATGTTTTTACTCATAAATATTGGGTGTAATTGTATAGTAAATTACAATATTTGTGCTCATAAATGCTTTTAGACCTAATATACTGCAATTTATTGATGAACAATGAATACTAAAAAAAGTTACCATGTTTATACTAATTAATATTTATAATTGCATTATTAAATGCTTTTATATAGGAATAATGTTAAAATAATGCAGTAACTCATATACACCCTAATATACTATATTTGCATAATAATGATATATTAAATTACACATGGTAACTTTATATATATTTTTTATCTCGGGTAGGTCGAAAAATATATTCCTATGAAGAATAATTTTTTTTTAAAAGTAATCCTTTCGAACCACACTTTCTAAATTTTGATATATTTTTATTACAGAAGAATCATATATGGTTTCCATAACTGATGAATAAAGATTATTTTTATATTAGGGTTTAATGATGTTTAAAATATTTTGTA
Source organism: Allium fistulosum (assembly GCA_030737815.1). Taxonomy (NCBI): domain Eukaryota; kingdom Viridiplantae; phylum Streptophyta; class Magnoliopsida; order Asparagales; family Amaryllidaceae; genus Allium; species Allium fistulosum. Next base: position 726,697,827 of record CM060905.1, on the reverse strand, counting down.
TTTTGATTATACTCAGTTGTAATCCCCACAATATTTTCGTTTAATTTTTTTAATAGAAATTAAGAAATTCCATTACTTATTTTATAGTTTTTATTAAAATAACTAAGGCATCATCTTTGAAGCATGTAATCATGATACTGTTGACATTTAGGAATATTATACTTTCTAATAACTGTCTGATTAAGGCATTTTTTTAAAATCTTGGTATATTTAATGCGTACATTTAACCAGTGTCTCTATAAGTTACAATAGTGTATAACTCTAAATCTGTTTAAACTCTTCCACATGGTAACTCTAAATCTGTTTCAATTTTTCATCTTATCCTGCGATTTGGATATCGGTTTTTACCTTTACTTTCCTTATTTGTTTATTTTTTCCTCAAACACACATCGAATATTATTATTTAACCTGCGAATTCCTACTGCCATCCATCTCCATCTTTTTCCCTCTTCATCTGAAGGTTTGTGATTTTCTCTCAATAAAATTTTAGTTTTATTCTTGTTTGGTTTTTAATACATGATTACTTATTTATGTTATTTCTAATCATTGCAGATAGAGTTTCTAAATCAACCATCCATCAATTGTTATTTTATGCTTGCATTAGAATCGTGGCTGCTAATATTTTCAAAACACACATTGCTTCTTACAGGTAACCTTGCTCTAACAGTTTTTTCTCATTGATATTCTGATTTAAATTTGTTTATAGTTGATATGATTTTATCATGAAATAAGTAGGCTTCTGCTTTTCTCCATAAATTTTTACTTTTGAAATTTGGATGATACTATCTGTTTGAATATGTTGTGATCTATATAGACCATTACCAATTTCTTCTTTTCTCCAACTTACATCTTTTTTCTTTATTTTCAGGAGCTTCCCCCAGTAGATAAAAAATTGACTTGCGTCCTTTACATTTTTATTTATATTAGTTATCCAGTTTAGTGATGTGCTTCTATAATAAAAAGGGTTTGATTTAAATATGAGTTAAAATATGACGATGGCATATTTGACAAGTGGAAATAAAAGGTCGGATGGTAGTAGAGTAAGGTATTGTTTGCTTAAAACATATATCATGGGCCATATATTTTTTTGTTTTACAGCTTATAATACATTATCGAGATTATGTTAATGGATGTGAGCATTTTCATAATTGAAGAGTACCTATGAAAATCGAGGATTGTATGTTACAGTTTTCTTAGGAATTGTAAGTTGCATTTTAAGGATGAAAAACAATTGAAATTTTGCCAAACAACTGCATATTGAACTTTATTCCCAAATCCACTAGGCAATTTAATTATTTTCACAAGTTAACCTTCTAGCTTAAAACTTAATGATTGTAAATTTTGTATGCCTAATAACATAATTTACATCGCAACTAAACTATGGCTTTTCATAAATAATTCTCCTAATGTATTATATAACATGCATATAGTTATGTAGTTATACCAAATTATGACTGTGGTATACGCTTACCCTATGACTGAAATTAAGTTTTGTTTTCTTGGTTTTGCTCCAGCAATGTCTTCGACATATAAAGTTTCACGCCATTGTTATATGCTATTGCTTATGATCAATCCCTTTTTTGGTATATAATTAATGTGTGGGTTTCTTAAGGATCAAATATGTAATATTTAATTTAGGTTGTTTGAATAAATCAATTTAACATATATTTGATAACTCATCCTATAATTCCACAAATAGACCATTTCAATATGCATACCATGTCAATGCCAAAAAAAGTGATAAAATAGTTTTTTAACCCAAATATAAAGATATATAAATTTCTTAACATAAATGACGTAAATAAAAAATATTAAATGACTTAATTTATTATCCATTTACCTCAATAAATTTATCATACATTACATTGCAAAATTTTACTTTTAGCTTCAAAGACATACATTTTAACATTTGTATAATTATTTACATCCCACTCCATTCTTTTCTAATATCTTACATTAAAAGCCAAATATTTAAACTATCTACAAAATCTTAGATTTATACTATTGAAATAACCTCAACAAATAGTTAGCTTATTTCTCTTGTAATCCATAAAATATATGTAAAGTTGTGTTTGTATTTATTGATATTAACAGAAATAGAAAATTATTTTTTCCATTCAACTACAAAGATATATAGATAATGTAACATGAATTGCATACATAAACAATAACAACGAAGTTAATTTGTAAATAAAGTATAATTCATTTTTCTTATAAATTTATCATACACTATATTACAAAATTTTGTTTTTTTATTTTATAACTTCATCTTAAAATTTCTATAATATGCAACAAAATTCTTACTAGCTTTTTCCTACTATTTACTTTCTATGTCCACGTACGACTAATTATGTGATTTTAAATTTTACATATTAAAAAAAATAGTTAAATAATATTTTTCAATTTAGTAAATCATTAAAAAGTTAACATTTCATCATGTATACAATATTTATATTAGGAAAAATGATAAAATAAATTTTTTCTCAAATATAAAGATGTATAAGCCATATAACATAAATTATGCATAAACATTTGTATGAATTTTAATGTATGGTTTAATCATTTCATTGAATTTACCATATTTTGCACAATAAGAGTCCTATGATGTTATTTTATCTTTGAAATGTATAATTCAGCTTCTCATTTAATTATTGCACTCATTCGATATGTTCAAATAAAATATTTTGTATACAAAACATTTAAGGATGTGTCAAATCGATGTTTGATTGGAAAAAATGTATTCACTTTATACATGAATCAGAAAGATATTTTCGGTCTACTTCATACAAGCTAATTACTAAATGTTGATCTATATGTCGTTGCTATGAATAAATATAACTAGAATAGCATATGTTCATTTCGTACATTGTCTTTTCTAAAATGCATGCATGGTTAAAGGTTATTTTGTGTTATTACGTCTTTATGTAAATTTGTTTAGTGGAACATTGTGACGACCCGCCCTTCACGACCCTCGAAAATCGACACAAAATACTCAACAGTATAATATGCCGACGATCGAATGCCGGAAAGACAGATTGTAGAAGAAGAAGAAAGAAGGTAGAAGAAGAAGAAGAACTAAACAACATCAAAACCTCACAGTCGCAGCGGATAAAATATAATATATAGAACAGATCTTTACACAAAATGAAACTATATCTGTTTATATACAATACATCATCATCAGAGTATATCAATACAATCATCAATATCCAGTCAATCAGTCAATACAACAATCACAGCAGCGGAATAATACAAGTACGAGAAATACGTCTCGAACTCCAGCTCCTCTCCTGAGCTCCATAGCAACCTATCCTGTAAAATACTCGGTCTGACCCGAGCATTATAATAAAATAACACCCGAGTCAGTCTGGAATACCAGCGCATCATAAATACATCCAAACCGATTATTAAAGTTTCAAAAATCCTTTGAAACAAAAGCATCTCGTAAGACCACGTCACAAATAAACATGTCGGGTTTTTACCTTACGATAGCTAAAACACTTTTATATTAAAATCCTCTAATATTATAATAGTGTCTATAGAAAGTAAAATAGAATCTAGCTGAAATGCTTGCATCTCACATTTCAATAATAGTTGGGCACAATCAAAACCGTACAGGCACGTAGGGAGAATGGATTTCCAACGAATGACTAGGCACTGGGGTACCACCTGTCACAGTACGTGGCCTAGATCACCGTACCGAGGAGTACGCCCGCTCCCCTGCAACACAAGGCCGGAACCATCCCTTACTGGATAATTCCGAATAAAATCACCCCACGGTTGGGATCAGCAACCGCACCACTAAGCCGAAATAAAAAGGGACATCTAGACAGGGATGACCTTACCCTCCAGTGGAAGCTACCCACGAAGCCTTGCTGCATAACCCCTGATTTTCAGTCATTCCCGGTTGATGAGGTTCGAGGCTAAACGATACCTTTTAGAGAACATATCCCTTAGAATGCCCATCGTCCGCTGACGATGTTTCGCAAGCATTCGTCCATACAAGTCCGTCCTGGGTTTGAACGGAACCGAAGGCACTATTCCTACTACATCCATTTTGGAAATATCCTCAGGATTAGTAGCGACTAGCCCTTGCACTTCACTGCTCCATCTTCGACTCCGAAATCGTTACACTAAACGTACAAACCGGATCGAAGTGGTTTTCGAGTCTCCAGACCTAGAATCCCGGTATACGGAAACTCGATCCCGGTCTCTTCGAAACGATCGCGCATTTGGCCAATATTGATAGTCGGTGATTTAACTATCAATTAATGTTCACAAACATCCATACACATCCATCACACAATAAATAATCTCCATATTATTTATTCTTTCCCTTTAATATCTTTAAAAGATATATTTCACATTTCAAAACTCATTTTGGAACGAATTCCCAAATTTCTTCCTTAACACGGTAAACCATTTTACCATTATTCCCATTTGGAAAAAAACCAAGTATAAAACCTTTTTGCATTTAAAAACAGTTAAAATACTTTATACTGAAATATACTTAAAATTTGTAACTTTCTTCTATCTATTACCAAAATATAAATTTCAAAACTATTTTAAATACTATTATTTAATAAGATATAAATTCGATTTAAATAAAGGTAGTTTACTAAATTTTAAAAATGGAGTTTAAAAGAAGAATACTAGCCTTTACCAATAACTTAATCATATAACTTTAAAACAAACTTGAAATTTCTTCTTTCAAAGTAACACTTTTCTTAAAATACTCTTTAAACAATTTAAAACTTTAACTTTTAATTAAATAAAACCCTTTAAACTTTAACTTGGTTTTCCCAGAGAAACACTATCCCGTTCAACATTCCGAAGTATCCTTTATATAAATCCAAACGATTTATTTCAAATTCAATTTATGTTTACAACATAATTTCCCAATTTCATACTTCTCTATAAATTCATCCGAATTTCAAACTCAATTTCCCATTCTGGAAATTCATCTTTAACAATATAGTTTAAAACATTTTTAATAAAACATTTTGGTGAATTCTTCAATGAAAGCCAGATTCCCAATTTACTTAAATAAAATACCAATGAAGAAAACGGTATTTTAAAATATTCTATTAACACTTAAAATTTTACATTTAAATTCGGAAGCTTCATTTTAACATATTTTACTTTTTCGGATATCACTATTCATCATTAAAATAAACCGCTGTTATTTTACTCAATTTATAATTTCATAGAATTCATTTCCAGAAAACTCATATTTCACATTTAACGATTGATAAATTTTCCACAATATTTAAAATCCCAATTTTTACCAATTTACATTTTCCATTCCAAAAACAGAATTCAATTTTAAATTCTTTTAAATTCTTATTTATCAATTTCTTTGATTACCCTTAAATCCCAATTTACTCATTTAATTAAATTCTGGATTTACAATTTATCCAACAATATCACATTCACAATTAAATGTCAGATTTATCAATCACAATACGTAAACAGACATCACTATCAATTATAAAATAATTGCTACATTGCGAGGAATCCAGTTGGATCCCTCCAACCTGTTTTTCCCTGCATCCACAAATATTAGCACATCACAATATAAATATCAATCCAGACTGATAATAACAATTATATTCAGCCATCCACACAGATATTTAAATATTAACTATTAAAATGCCTAGCATCCAGATGTGAGTGAGAAAAACTCACTTTGAGTTTCGGCGAGCGTTCGAAATTTAAATTAAACCGGACGATGTCCGATTTAACCCAAATTTCTACTTGCCCGGAATGACTCCGGATCCGAACCATTTCGTAGTGTTTGTCTCTGCGATCCCAACGCTTCCAGATTTGTTGAATTCTGATATCGTATGAACGAGTTATTAATTTTTAAAGCTTGTATATAAATTTAAACAAATATATATTTATTATTATCTTGCTTTTACCATCTCAACCGTACAATCAAGAGAATGAATCACGGCAGCTTGCTTCTTCCTTCTTCCTCGTGTAACCGAGACAACACGGAACAACGAACCCACTTCGCTATTCGAAACTTCGATCATCATCGGTCTTCGCTCGACCGGACCTTCATCCACCGAGCCCAACCGATGCGCCTACCTCCCACGCCCCCCTAGCCGAATCCCTCTTGCACTCGACGCCTCCCAGGTCGCGATATCCCCACTTGAACGGTCGGCCTTCAAGGACGAAAATTCGTCAATACACTCCACTAAACACGATCGCCACCGTCCATCTCAAAGATCTTGCCATCCCCTTCATTTCTCTAGTTGAAGATTTTCGAATTAATTGAGTGGATTAGGAGATTTTTGGAGAGGAATTCACAATCGTTTTCGGCCATAGAAGAAAGAATGGCGGCTGAGGGAATAGATTAGGGTTAGGGTTTAGATGATATAAAAGTTAATATATATATATACTTAATATTATTTAATTCAAATACTTCTCAAATCAACCGTTTACGCAAACGACCTCCAAACTACGCGTTCCGACAGACAATCCTAGGGTTTTTCCGCGTTCCGGACTCAATGGAACAGGTTTCGTAACCTAATTCAATCGTATGCGCGAGATACGGAATTAAACGATCAATTAAAAATTAAATCGGTTAAATCGATTTCGATGCATTTCGAGCTGCCACGGTCAAACGACAACTCCGATTGCTACGAAAATTGAAATCCAATAATAATTAACTATTACGGATCCAATGAAACTGGTTTCGTCGAATTCCGAGACTGTGCCCCGGAAGGCTATTTTAACTCGTCTATTAAATCAGGCGATTTTCTGAAATCGTCGAAAACGCTTCAAATTTCACTTTTAAAATTTTCTTAACTTAATAATAAATCATATAAAATGTATAACCACATTTAAAATCATTCTGGTTCAATCCAGATCAAAATCTGATTGTATTGCATTTTAATAATATTAAATTCATTTTTATATTAATATAAAATCCCAAATAATAATTTATTCACTTTAAAATTCATCTAAATTTCCAACAATATTATTTATAACCAATTGAACTTAAAATACATTTAAACACCATTTTTATCACTATTTACATTCAGATTTACCCTTATCTCAATTCCGAATATTTAATTTATTATTTCCCCACTATTCAAATTCAACCAGGATTGCTATAATTAAAAATTATAGCTTATTTTATTGAATGAACCCGAATCCATTCATTCCAACATCAATTAAGAATCCACATTAAACATTTAAAACGAATTAAATGTCCAAAAATCTAGCAGCCAAAATCTGGGATGTTACATTCCTCCCCCCTTATAAAAATTTCGTCCCCGAAATTTGCTAAGGTAAAAATATACTTTCCAACTCATTTTCTTACCCAATTTGCTTAGCTAAAGTTTATATTCACTTTCCAAAATCCTTTAGCCCAATCCCATACTCAATTGCTACATTAATCCCAAAAGCTTTACTTTTAACGTTATTTCAAATTAACTTTCTAAGTTAATAAAAATTTTCCAAAATCTCAAAAATTTTCTAACTCCCAAAATTTCTGGAAAATTTTGACGGAGTCTCCTTTGTACGGAGGAGCTTCTGCGATATCGCAGGATACACAAATATATATACATCGGCTCACACGGCCGGAAACCAAAATATATCACAATATATATATCATTTTCCCATTATTTTTGCGTAGGCGTACCTTTTAAGCAAATTTTAATAGCAAGCGGCTAATATAACGCATATACGCGCTCCAACTCTCTCGAACGCCTCCCGTACCTGTACTTACTCAACAAACTCATCAGTTTTCAAAGATATGAGCATTTTCATAACATTTCCAATATAAATGCAAGCCAAACATATCCCTTTCATAACCAAACCAAGCAAACTTTATCATTAACAATGTTAACCATATTTTATCAACAATTCAAAGATTTCAATCACATTCAGATTACTTATTCAAGTCTAACCTCATTTTATTTCACTTGAATGCCTTAAATTCAAGTTTTCAATCACCTTTCAAGTTACTTATTCAAGTCCAACTATTTTATTTCATTTGAATGATTTACATTCAAGTTCACCATATACAATTTATATTTATCTCAACCAATTCATTTCCACTTCAATATGATTAACATATGCCTTTCTTACCTTTTAATTTTACTTATATTCCAAATTTGACTTACAATCAAACTTCATTTTAAACTTGAAACATTTGCATTTCTTTTATGATCCATTTTCATTCATATGCAAACATTACTCATTAAAATGTCAACTCATTCCTATTGATTCAAAATCAATTCCATTAGCTATTTTAATCTAATTCACTTACATTTATACACAAACTCTTTGAATTAGATTCCCATCCATTTCTATTTATTCAAAGGTCAACTTCAATTGCTTTTTAAACAACTCAATTCTGAATACATGCAAATTTCCATTTCATTCAAGCAAAACAATTGCCACTTAAGCTTATAACCATTTAAAATTATTTCCAACTTGGATTCATATAAATTTTATTTCATTACAAGGTTCACAAACCAAATATTTTCTCTTTCCGAATGCAATTGTTAAATTAGATTTTCCTTACATCTTTATTTCATCTAAATAATTAATTTATACAATTACACCTGCAATTCCATTTTATTGTTTAACAAATTGCAATTCAATATTACTAAATAAAGCCCATTCACAATCATTTTGTCTTTCCCCAAGTTGCTTAAGTTCTTCCACAATATCTTCATTATCTTCTTATATCAATTTTATTTGATTTCCATTTGATTCTCATCCAATCAATTTCAATTCATTTACAAAGTTTAATGCTCTTCGTTTATTTATCCAATCCATTTTAGATTTATTTTATCAACAAAGAGACCATTTAAATTATTTCTCTCATTTGAATTTACTTACAATTCAAACCATCACTATTATAATCAAATCCCCTTATACATTCTCACCTCCAACATTTATTACCAAACTTAAATTTCATTCAACAACTGGATTTTTTTCCTTACTTTCTAAATTTTGACCAAACTATCAGAATTTTATTTATTGCAATACAAATTCCATTTAATTTAGCTTACACAAGATTTATTTCCAAACAATCATTTTGGATTTAATTGAGTAAGCATTTACTTCATTCAACATCACTTCATCTAAATTTAAATTTCCATTTAATTAAATTCTTATCCAAATTTAATTCAAGGTTAACTAGATTATATATGCATTTTCAATTTATTTCCTTTCCAGAATTAATTCAAGTTCATCTAAATTTTATCTAGCCCACCTGAATTTAAACCATTTCCTTTACTACTTTAAATAAGAATTTAATTACATTCATTCTTATTCATAACACAACAGAAATTTTAATATTCAGCTTAATTCCATCTTGGTCGAAGTTAAACCAAATTCAATTTAATCTTAATTCTCCATATCCAAGTTCAACTTATTTACTAACCTCAGTTCACTTACCTCTTTTATATTTTATAATCGTTTCACCTTACCTTGTATTCCATTTAAAACTAAGTTCGAATTCACCATTCCATTTATTATTTCCATTTGTGATTATAATTCCACTTTACTTGAGTTAAAATAAAATCTTTCATTCTCAAGTTCTCCAACTTATTTACTTGTAAGTTTATATTGCTCATTTCAAACCAATCCACATTTTTATAATCACAATGTCAATTTTAACACTTAATAACTTAAGAATATGAATTCATTTGCACAATCATAAGCATTTACATTTCACCGTTATCTCAACTTCCATTTAATTCCAATTCATTTAAATTCAATTTCAAATTCTTAATTTTATTTAACTTATCATAAGTTAAATCCAGATATATTCCATTCACCTTCATTTATTCAAATCAAATACCAAATTCCAAAACAAACTGCTTTTACCAAACAATTTTCCTTTTGAAAATTTTAAAATCACTTGTTTCCCAAACAAGTCCAAACAATGTCATAACCAACTATTTTGGTAGCAATCCATCACTTTAGAAACTCGAAAATGAATTCTAATGATGTGGCCAGCATCATCAGGATTATTTTCCCGCGACTGAAGTGAGTTCAATGCTTTTGAAAACATTTCTAATATTTCCACAAAGTCAAACTCCCAAAACTTTGTTTAATTCCATTTGAAATTCCTTTCAAAATTTTCCGGGGTAAAAATTCCGGTTTAAATCAAATTTCAATTTCACTTCTTCTTATTTAAACATATTCAGTCAATTCTATTTGGTTATAAACCATTTTAATATTTTAACTTCTTATTTTCTTATATATATCATTTCAAATTTTAGATCATGTTTTAATTTCTTATTTGATTATAGAAGAAACAACCAAACAAGCATCCAATACATATAATAATTTAGAAAATTATTTCCTTTTTATATCAAAATACAATTTTGGGTAAAATTATTTCATTTACCCACTTTAAAAACAATACTATGTCGGTTTATCTTGTTTAAGAGTTTAGAAACCCCTATCGATACGGTTGTACTTCCCGCACCGACCAGAATTCATAAACACTCAACCGATAAGTCAACACAGTACAAAAACAAATTTTATATCCACTAACAAGTACGCTCTCATAGCTATTATTACACTCAGCTCATTATAGAGTACTTCCGACTCTATTTAAAATGAGTAATTTTCCCACCAAAGCCTAGGTTGTCGCCAATCTAAGCTCTGATACCAAGTGTGACGGGACGAGCCAGTGGCGACTGGTAGGCTTTGCAACCATCCCAGACCCACCGTGGCATACAGTGATACCTCGAATTTGCTTTTACGGCCAGCCTCTCGACTCGCAACCAACCCCTCAATGGGACATGTAGGGGTAAGAGTCTCCCGTTCGCCACCAAACCGCGAAGCGAGAACCCCCTATCACGTTGTAATGTAGCAAACCCGATCCCGGTCTCTTCGAAACGATCGCGCATTTGGCCAATATTGATAGTCGGTGATTTAACTATCAATTAATGTTCACAAACATCCATACACATCCATCACACAATAAATAATCTCCATATTATTTATTCTTTCCCTTTAATATCTTTAAAAGATATATTTCACATTTCAAAACTCATTTTGGAACGAATTCCCAAATTTCTTCCTTAACACGGTAAACCATTTTACCATTATTCCCATTTGGAAAAAAACCAAGTATAAAACCTTTTTGCATTTAAAAACAGTTAAAATACTTTATACTGAAATATACTTAAAATTTGTAACTTTCTTCTATCTATTACCAAAATATAAATTTCAAAACTATTTTAAATACTATTATTTAATAAGATATAAATTCGATTTAAATAAAGGTAGTTTACTAAATTTTAAAAATGGAGTTTAAAAGAAGAATACTAGCCTTTACCAATAACTTAATCATATAACTTTAAAACAAACTTGAAATTTCTTCTTTCAAAGTAACACTTTTCTTAAAATACTCTTTAAACAATTTAAAACTTTAACTTTTAATTAAATAAAACCCTTTAAACTTTAACTTGGTTTTCCCAGAGAAACACTATCCCGTTCAACATTCCGAAGTATCCTTTATATAAATCCAAACGATTTATTTCAAATTCAATTTATGTTTACAACATAATTTCCCAATTCCATACTTCTCTATAAATTCATCCGAATTTCAAACTCAATTTCCCATTCTGGAAATTCATCTTTAACAATATAGTTTAAAACATTTTTAATAAAACATTTTGGTGAATTCTTCAATGAAAGCCAGATTCCCAATTTACTTAAATAAAATACCAATGAAGAAAACGGTATTTTAAAATATTCTATTAACACTTAAAATTTTACATTTAAATTCGGAAGCTTCATTTTAACATATTTTACTTTTTCGGATATCACTATTCATCATTAAAATAAACCGCTGTTATTTTACTCAATTTATAATTTCATAGAATTCATTTCCAGAAAACTCATATTTCACATTTAATGATTGATAAATTTTCCACAATATTTAAAATCCCAATTTTTACCAATTTACATTTTCCATTCGAAAAACAGAATTCAATTTTAAATTCTTTTAAATTCTTATTTATCAATTTCTTTGATTACCCTTAAATCCCAATTTACTCATTTAATTAAATTCTGGATTTACAATTTATCCAACAATATCACATTCACAATTAAATGTCAGATTTATCAATCACAATACGTAAACAGACATCACTATCAATTATAAAATAATTGCTACATTGCGAGGAATCCAGTTGGATCCCTCCAACCTGTTTTTCCCTGCATCCACAAATATTAGCACATCACAATATAAATATCAATCCAGACTGATAATAACAATTATATTCAGCCATCCACACAGATATTTAAATATTAACTATTAAAATGCCTAGCATCCAGATGTGAGTGAGAAAAACTCACTTTGAGTTTCGGCGAGCGTTCGAAATTTAAATTAAACCGGACGATGTCCGATTTAACCCAAATTTCTACTTGCCCGGAATGACTCCGGATCCGAACCATTTCGTAGTGTTTGTCTCTGCGATCCCAACGCTTCCAGATTTGTTGAATTCTGATATCGTATGAACGAGTTATTAATTTTTAAAGCTTGTATATAAATTTAAACAAATATATATTTATTATTATCTTGCTTTTACCATCTCAACCGTACAATCAAGAGAATGAATCACGGCAGCTTGCTTCTTCCTTCTTCCTCGTGTAACCGAGACAACACGGAACAACGAACCCACTTCGCTATTCGAAACTTCGATCATCATCGGTCTTCGCTCGACCGGACCTTCATCCACCGAGCCCAACCGATGCGCCTACCTCCCACGCCCCCCTAGCCGAATCCCTCTTGCACTCGACGCCTCCCAGGTCGCGATATCCCCACTTGAACGGTCGGCCTTCAAGGACGAAAATTCGTCAATACACTCCACTAAACACGATCGCCACCGTCCATCTCAAAGATCTTGCCATCCCCTTCATTTCTCTAGTTGAAGATTTTCGAATTAATTGAGTGGATTAGGAGATTTTTGGAGAGGAATTCACAATCGTTTTCGGCCATAGAAGAAAGAATGGCGGCTGAGGGAATAGATTAGGGTTAGGGTTTAGATGATATAAAAGTTAATATATATATATACTTAATATTATTTAATTCAAATACTTCTCAAATCAACCGTTTACGCAAACGACCTCCAAACTACGCGTTCCGACAGACAATCCTAGGGTTTTTCCGCGTTCCGGACTCAATGGAACAGGTTTCGTAACCTAATTCAATCGTATGCGCGAGATACGGAATTAAACGATCAATTAAAAATTAAATCGGTTAAATCGATTTCGATGCGTTTCGAGCTGCCACGGTCAAACGACAACTCCGATTGCTACGAAAATTGAAATCCAATAATAATTAACTATTACGGATCCAATGAAACTGGTTTCGTCGAATTCCGAGACTGTGCCCCGGAAGGCTATTTTAACTCGTCTATTAAATCAGGCGATTTTCTGAAATCGTCGAAAACGCTTCAAATTTCACTTTTAAAATTTTCTTAACTTAATAATAAATCATATAAAATGTATAACCACATTTAAAATCATTCTGGTTCAATCCAGATCAAAATCTGATTGTATTGCATTTTAATAATATTAAATTCATTTTTATATTAATATAAAATCCCAAATAATAATTTATTCACTTTAAAATTCATCTAAATTTCCAACAATATTATTTATAACCAATTGAACTTAAAATACATTTAAACACCATTTTTATCACTATTTACATTCAGATTTACCCTTATCTCAATTCCGAATATTTAATTTATTATTTCCCCACTATTCAAATTCAACCAAGATTGCTATAATTAAAAATTATAGCTTATTTTATTGAATGAACCCGAATCCATTCATTCCAACATCAATTAAGAATCCACATTAAACATTTAAAACGAATTAAATGTCCAAAAATCTAGCAGCCAAAATCTGGGATGTTACAAACATTGACCAATCTTTTTCTTGTGAACTATAACATGGTTCGGTATTGTTATTTCATGGGATAACATTAAGATATTGACAGATTATAAATCATACAATTAAAACCTTTAAGTTAGTATCATCCCAATGGTACTTGTATATGATGTGAAACAAAGATTAAATAATTGTATAAAGGACTAATAGCGCAAGTGGCAAGTGGCATGGTGCTTTAGGATAGGGTCCTAAAGGCTGATGGTTCAAACTCTTGCTGCATCAAAATAAGTTTTCTATTTGAATAAAGTACCATTCTTTTTATCCAAAAGGATTAAATGAAGATTAGATTGAGCTCCAACCTTTATATGTCGCACAGTTTCCCATTAGTTTAGGAAGCATGATAATTGGTTTCTATAGTTGAAAGAACAATAGGTACTTTTATGAAAGACATTTTTATGCCTTTCAAAATATCTAGAATTTCATAGTAAATTTCATGCCTAATGTCCTAGAATTTTTTAATCAATTTTGGAAATTTAAATTAAGGATTTACATTGTTTATTTTCTTACAACAACTAAGATCTAATTTTTTAGCCTGTAATATCGGTAGAAATAGGAATTACATGCTTGCAATTAAGTGTTTGACTAAGGCATTATTCTGAGTCAAAATTTTAAAATCTAGGTATAATCAGTGTGCACATTTAACTAGTGCTTCTAAAAGAAAATATATTCAAAATTTATAGATGATAGTAATTAAGGAATGTCGCTTATCCAAAGAGAGGACAATATATTTCGTGACCATAACTGTAGAATCATATTTAATTAAAAGTGAAAGTATATTTAACAGCATTACTTTCTACAGGTGATGGATTATTTTATAGGCAGCATGTGTTATATAATGAACTTAATATATAGTAGACATAACAAATTTCAATATCAATTTATATGTTTTATGAATTTTTTTGGTTAGTGCTAAGAGGAAATTCCTCTTACTTGTCAAACCCGATACAGATTATAGAAAATGCTCTCTTATAGGATCAGAAATAAGAACACTACGTAAAAGAAGAATTATTCTACAAAATTAGGCTCACCATCTAGTTTCATTTATGCGTAAGGGTAGTGAACAAAGGCGATCAAAGATGAAATATTAGGATAATGATTTGAATAATAAATTAACTTTCTAATCTTCTTTACTTTTTGTAATTTGTACAAACTTGGGGAGTTATTATTTATAGACATATTTTTTAGTTATTCAAAAGTGTTTTAAATAATAAATTTATACTATTATTTGAACAAAGTATAAATACACGATGCTACTCTTTGAAACGATTTTGTCTATAATGTATTGCTAAATTAAAGCTATTGTATGAATTTAACTTTTAGATGAAACAACATCATTAACTTCCTAATTAATACGATAACTCTAATTTTAAGAAGATCTAAAATTATGTACAAATCATTACTTGATAAGTATATCATAATATTTTATAATTGGTATTTATTTATTAGATGCCACATTTGTAATTGGATAACTATGCACATATGACATGTCCATTATATTTTTGAAACACATATCATCGTTGTTAAAACTATCAAGAAAACTAAAGTGTATTAAATGTTTGATAGTAAAGTTATTAAATAGTAATAGAGCGATGTTTCATTAAATCAGATATCTTAATTTTCTTGTAATATAGTGGCTTTTCTCACCTTTAAGTTAAAATAACTCATACTATATTAGTATCTTTATTAATAATTATATTACTTTGCAATCACACTTTTTTAGTGTAGGCACAAACTGGCCTAAATGAATTCATGTCTACACATAAGAGATCATGAGATTGGATACCTTTCCTAGAGATGCCATTAGGCCTTTTTGTTTATACAAGGTTGCGCGTAAAAATATGATTCTTGAAATTGATACCTCTACTTTTTGAAATTATCGATTTGATACATTAATTCAGTGTGTACGTAAAATATATTAACTCTAATTAAACAAACACTAATAAATTCAAAGTTACTTCAAAGTTTATATATACAACACATCATTAAATACAGAAATTTAATAACTTATTTGAAGTAGTTATAATGTCTTGGACTCTCAACTCTGCACAAGCATGAATTTCGAAATACCCCTAATAATAATAGGAATATTAAATAAAAATTAATAAATTCATAATTCGTAAAATATGGAAAAATGAATTGAAAATTAATAAATATTCAAAACAAGAATACAAAAAATTATTAAATTAAAAGGAAAAATTGGCTATCTAATAAGTTTGAAATAACAACTAATATATTATTTCAAGAAAAAAACATGAGATGGTTTGGAAAGTAATCACATAAGAAATTGAGATGTATCTTAAAAAATACGACAAATTTACAAGTATATTTACAACAATCAAATTAATAATTACCATTTCACAAACTATTTCTAGAAATTTAGTCAAGTATTCCCCTAGATTAACTTAAATAATTAGGATGATGACCTTACTAAGGATTTTGAAAATATATTTTTCGTATTAATAATTACTTTGTATGCCAACATTATATGTATGTACATCGTACATGCTCAAACACTTTTCATCATCAAAATTAAATTTAAAAGAACACCATTTTAAAATTATAAGCATTTACTAATGTGTGTATATAGAGAGGTAAAGAGAGAAAGAGAGAAAGAGAGAGAGTAATACAAAGGGCAAACCGATTAAGCAACATAAAAAATGTATGATTCAACTCCTTAATTAAAGTGAATAATTTATGAAAACCTCATTTCTTCACTTAAAAATTCAAGTTAAAAACTTAAACTGATTGTTTTCAAATACTTACATTGGGTAGATTTATGTAAATAATAAAATTCAAATATTTTTGTAGTTGAGAACAATTTAATGAAATATGTTTGAAACTTATGGAATAATTCATTAGTATTTGTTCTTTTGACTAACTCACATTAATCCTTTTCCAATTAGACAAACAATAATAACCAACTAATGGTTTTCTGTCAACTTTTAAGTAGTTAAAATGAGTTTTAATACAAATACTGGTTCGGTAATGAAATATTGAACCATTTTATTGTACTTTCAAGAACTAATATTAACACATCATTATGTATACTATTTAACAATATCCATTTGATATTGGTATTTATTTCTTGCATGATGCAGCGCAACCCACAACCTTCAAAGGCATAAGTCGTACACGACTTAAGGAAACAGATATAAGTCGTCCACGACTTATGGAAGAGCCACGAGATAACAAATTAGAGCCACGAGATAACAAATTAGCAGTGTGTGTTGAAGGTTTAAGTCGGCAACGACTTAAAGGAATCATTTTGAGTCATCCACGACTTAACTGGAAACAAGGGGGAGGAGTTACTTTGAGTTCACGACGTAACGAAGATGAAAGCTTAAGTCGTCCACGACTCAACAACGCTGAAAGTATAAGTTGTCCACGACTTAACAAACAACAAGAAGAAGAAGCGGGTTACGACTTAGTTAAGTCGTTGAATGCTAAGTCGTAAATCGGGAAGTCTATATTTCTGTAACGACCCCGAATTTTATAAATATTTAATTGATAATTAAATTAATTTTTGAATTAAAATTGTATAATTAAACGATAAATTACCTGCGAGTTGCCCCGGATTCAAGTATATTCTGTAGAAATTATTTTAATTTTTGAAATATATGTATATGTATTTAATTTGGAATTTAAATTTTAAATAAATGGTTCGAAAATAAAGATACCACATACAAGAGATAAATTATAGGAAAATATGTACATTTAACAAACTTGTTAAAATAAACAAATTACATAAATTAAACAATCTATATTAAAAATAGAAATTCGGTATGAATTCTAAAACAAAATAAAATGAATACCTTAGTTTAAGTATAACAACATATGAAAAGTAAAATAAAAATATAAGTTCACTTATTCTATAAAGAAATAATAATTAATACTTAAGCTATGAATAAAAATAAAAACATTGATATATAAGATAAATTATATAGTTATAAATAAAAGCAAACAACATATTAATGAATTTTGTAAAATAGAAAGTAAACAAATTAGCTATATTATAACATAATGAAAATAGGACTTTATTCATATTGTAAAGCAACAAGAAAATAAAATAAAATAAACTAAATATACACTCAAGTATAAACAAAGATTGGATAAGTATGGAATAGAATAAGTAAACACATAAGTATGTAGACTTGAGAAAGTAAAGCCACAACACATATCATTTCAGCCACTTAAACAAAACAAGAAAAGAAAATATCATCAGCCGAGTCAAACAAGCAAACCAGGCAAGTAAAATTTTATATGTGAAAAATTGAAATGCAAAACAAAAGAAACAAACAAGGTACATATGCATTTAAGGGGTTGCATCTCTAAGTACATACCACATTATCACCCGAAAGGAAAGCAAATAGATATTTGTACAACTCAATTAATGCAAGCACACTGAAAATTCACATCAGCCTCCATATACAAATGAAAAATCTCTGAGCATAATAAAGAAAATTTAGAACTCTGCACAAATCTTATTACTTTGTACAAATATATATTATCACCTATACAAACATCTTTCTCTCCACATATACGCATCTATATAGTTCCAGTTCGTTCAAGAAAACATAATTTAGCAAGCAAAGGAAAATAAACACCATTACAAACTTAAATATCATTCAAAAATAAAAAGGCAGAGCAACTCAAAGCAAAGATCGGTTTTCAAATCTAAAGCCTGCAAGGTAAATTCAACTACTTTAACTTGAGTGAATCCAGAAATCAACTCAAACAAATCAAGTGAAATCAGACCATCATCAAGCATGTAAATCAAAAAAAATAAAAATCTACTTCCAGTGTTCAAACTGTTCCAGGTTTTCAAGCTTGTCTCTGTTCCAAGTACAGGTGAGCAAACTTCCAACCTCCAATATATTTATATGTTGTTGCTTGATTTTGCATGCCTGTAATGATGATGATGATTTGGAAAATGTTGTATGAATGTCTACATGTATATACCTGAAAATTTAGATGTGCCTGTCTGTATCTATATACACACAGACTTCTGTTGGTTTTACAAACCCAACAAATTCAAAAGGAAATTCATATTCCCCTATATAATCGAATTAAGGTTATAATCATAAAAGGAAAAGGATTGTATAGGCGTAATATCAAGTTTAAAAATAGATTCGTATGGATATAATGAATAATCATTTGGGAAAATGAGTATTTACAGTGACAAATTAAAATTGGTCAGAAATCAAATGTGTAGATTTCATGTTTCAAATACATGTCTAGATTTGTCTTTGAAAGTTATGATTTTTAAAAATAGTTTTGTGATTTTTAAATTTGGGAATCGAGTGAGCTTTGAGTTGAACAGAAAAATGAAATCGTGACCATCTCTGGCGATCGCGAGGTACGGTGGCCACGGGGTTGATGCTGAAGCTAAATGAGTGATGGAGGAGTTTGGGAAAAATAGTAGAAGTGATGGAAGATCACTGTGGTGGTGGTGGTGATCGATTTACGTTGGTAACCCTAGTTTGGATAGGATGGACATTTTTGATCGGCGTAACGCCTCTGGATGATCGAGTACGATGAGACTCTAGGAGATGTCGAGGGAGTGTGGACGTGTGGCTGGTCGAAGTTTCGTGGGCGCTGATGATCTGTGGTGGCGACACGAGGATGCTCGTGGTGGTCGAAAACTGTTCCAGGTTGGATTTAGTTTCTCGATTTCGAATTCATCGTGGATTCGACGAATGGATTGGCCTGAGGACATGAGTCGATGGACGGCGACATGTGGGAGGTGGCAGCGTTGATCGTCGTAGCTCCGGCGCCGTGTGCACGTGTACAGGTGAACGTGTGCCTGGTATGGTCATTCGCAGTTGAGGAAGGAGGATGGTGCTCGGGTCGATCGCGTGATATTTGTGGGTTTGACTCGAAGCGGTGAGGGTTTGTCTCGAGCATACGGTTTGTTTCCAGGTTTGGGGTTATCTCCTCGATTTTGATTCGCGTGGTGGTTGGGTGATCTGAGAGTTCGAGGAGGCTCGCGTGCGTTTGTGTGGTCGTTGACGATGTTCGCAATGGCCTACAGTGGCTGGAGTCGATGGGGTAGGTGCACGCGTGTACGTTTGTGCACCTGGAAGGTATGTGCTTTGGAGAAGAAGAAGAGGCTCGGAGTCGAGTGCGTGCGAATGGGAAAGGGACTCGAAGCATTCGAGTTAAAACGCGTGAGTGGAACGAGAGGGGCTCAGGTATAGGCTGTTCCCAGGTTTAAACAAAACCTGTTTTGTTGTTTTGGAAATTTTAGTTAATTTCAAAATTATTAAAACAAAGTTAAACTAAGTTCTAAATCAAAGTTAATAATGAATTCAAATCAGTTTGAAACTTAGTTGGGAATAAGTTTTTAAATATAAATTGTTTAATAATTTGAAGTTTTAGGCAATCAAGTGAAAACAAAAGAATGGAATTTGAAATGGAAGTTGAGATTGTAAGAATTTAAACAAAGTTTAAACCTGGATTTAAACTGAATTTGAATTCCAGATTTTGGAATTAAATTAAGTTTGATAATTTGTAATTATAAGTTTAAATGTATTAACTAAAGTTTAAATTAATAATCACTTGACGATTTGGAAAATAAAAATTACTTAGAGAAGTAATGAACAAATAATTACTGAATGTAATTAATTAAATGATATTTTAAAATGTGAATTAATTATTTGTTAATAAATCAAAGGATTAATTAATAATGGCAATTAATTGAGATTAATGTAATTGATTCATTGATTTAAGACTGATTAGTTAATAATTAAGGGTTAACTAATAAATTTAAAAAGGAATTTATTTCAAATAATTTGTAATTAATTAATGATTAATTAACCCGGATTAGAAATTCATAAGTAATTAATCTAATTTGAATAAATCAGATAATTAACTGACCTTACTTGTGAATATTTGAATCTGATTGGATGATTGAATTGTTTGATATCCCTGATTCGTGATATTTTGTGATACCTCCTGATTTATGTTGTGATCTGTAATTTACTTATCTGTGATGTATATATTGTTATGTGAATATGAAACCCTTGACCTCTAAACGACACTTGAATTTCGATGCGACAGGGAGTCGGATTCCAATTGGTTATCCGAAACCCACATCGAATTGTAATCCTTGTGACTGATAAATTTATTTTATCTATGAATTTGTGAATGAAGATAAGCGTTATCGATTATATCGCTTATCGATATATCTGTGATGATTGATGTTGTGCACTATTGTGTAAAACCCCTGGACTACACTCTTACAAACACAAATATGGATTTCACGTGGAAATCGGTTAAGTCACAGATAATTTAAATTTGATATTTTTGAAATTTAAATTTTTAATTTCAATTGATTTTGAAATTGGAATTTGGGTTTAAAGTGAAAAGCTTTTGAAATGGAATTTCAAAGATAAAAGTTATTTTGAACAACTTAATCGAGTCTTGAAATTTAAATAATTTGATTTAAATTTGAATTCAAGTTTGAAATTGAATTCTATGATTTGAAACTAGGGATTAAAGATGTTGTACAAGTTATATATGAGTTAAACTATTTTAAAGTATTGGTTTGGGAATTTGAATTTAATTCAAGGGTTTTGACTCGTGTAAATATAACTGGATTTTCCGAAACGGAACTATTTGTTTTCAAATAGTAAAAGCTTTCACATAAGAAAGGATTTCCAAATTGTGTTGAACGGTTTCAAGTTTGAAATAGAATTGAAATGTTTTGAAATGTATGAAATGAGTCTTTGATTCAAAGACCGAACGAGTTAATCTAACTTGAAATGAATTGTTTTGAAAAGCTATGAATTAAATCTGTTTATTTTTAACAGATTTAAAATGATGATTTGTTTAAACTATTTGAAATGGAATTGTTTGAAAGCTATAAGTTAAATCTTTGTTTTAAAGATTTAACGAGTTAATCAAATTGAAATGGGAATTAATTTGGAAAACCTGTGAATGAATCTTTTGTTTAAAAGATAAAAGTGTGGAAAATTGTTAAACCGTTGAGGGTTGTTAAAATGAATCTTTTTGTTTAAAGATTTGAAAATGGTAATCGGTTAAACCATTTGAAGGAAAGTTTTGGGTAATAAGTTGTGACTTAATTGAAATCCCAATATCCATATGTTTTTAAAGCATTGTGCTCATTATTCGGTTTAGCCGGGAGAGGACCTTTGCGTCATATAACCCGTTCCGAATACTGATACGTCGTATATGGATAGCATTTGAAGACCGGTGGTGAAGACCGGATATTTGCGAAAATGAAAGGACAACTCGTCGAATGTCTCTGCATCGACTGGCCCCGATATAGAGATTTTATCACCCTTTGTGATGGGAAGTCCGGACGGGGTCGTGAATACCCGGATTTGCAAGGGCTTCGTAAGAAGTGCCTTCGGTTCTGTTCGAACCCGGAACAGACTTGTATGGATACATGTCTGACATTACACTTTGAGATATAAAGCCGATTTCTTTCAAATACATTTCTGTTGGTGGCGGAGAATTTATTCTCTTAGCTTAACACCCTTCTCTGAGACGTACGAGCTCAGAGGTTATGTAGTTGAAATTTATCAGCGATATATCCCAATTTGGTAATGTGGCATGCTGAGTGTTGCTGTGTGATGATCAGTGTTTGATCATTTGTGATATGATCATTTGCTAGATCATTTATCTTTGTGATCATAGGTTGATCATCTGTTGACCCAAAGCGTGGCTTTTTGAAAAAGCGTAGCTTTGTGGACGAGACTTCATCAGGGCCTCACAACCCGGAAATGGTCGAAACAGGATCGTTGCGGCAAGGTTATGAGGGTCGCGCCCTTTAGGGTATGTCATTTCCTTCTGGAAAGGGGTGGTATCATGGTATGGAGCCCAGATACTTACTCATGTGGATACACTTTCTTTATGATGTGTGATGTTGGATACCGAGCTCGGATAAAGGTCCCAAAGGACCGGGAGGTGGCATATTCGTGAGTTACCTGTTACAGGGGTAACCCGGCCTTGTTAGCAGAGAGCAGTTTGTCTCTCGGGGCGTCCCGCCAGAGGCGTTCCCATGCGGCGGAAGGAAGTTCCTTAGCCTGACCATTTGTTGGAAATCCATTTCTCCAATACGGAACTTGTACGGTTTTAGTTGTATTACCTGCTATGGAATGTGGCGGTAACCTGCTATTGAACATAGTAGCTATAGTAGGCATACGATAATGGTCGTATGTTGGCTAAGATTAATATTATACTTTCGAAATGTTTTCTGCACTATGCACTAATAATAATATCAAGATGATTTTGCATAGTAAGCATCTTTGACTATCATAAGAAGAAATCTCCTCCAATTCTGCGTTTGCATTGTGTGTGTGGCGGGAGGTCTTATGGTAGTTTCATTTTCTAAAAGCATTGCGGATTTCAATGTTTAAAACCTTTTGTTGTTGTTTAAAGATAAACTGTTTTTGTTGCTCACACCAGTCCCATGACTGATCCGGAGTTTATTGTTCCCTTCCTAAACTCTGGGTGCCCACTATTTTCCACACGGGCAGTCTAGAGTTGGGTTCTTTCAGATATTCAGGTTGAGTAGATTATCTGGAGCTAGCTATGGATTGGAGCACTCTATTGGAGATATTCTATTCGCTGCTGTTGTTATTTTTTCTTTTCCGCTGCTATTTCTTGTATCATATCTCTGATGTATATTGATATTCATTGTATCACTCTGTTGTATCAGATATTGTATATCAATGTATTATTCTTTTCTTCCGCTGTGTTATTTACTTAATGTTGTTATAGCTCCGGCGAATCGGATTTGAACGGTCGAATCTGCGGCATTCTAGTACAATGTGTAGTACGGATGTTGATTTTCGAGCGGGCAAAATCCGATACGTTACATTTGGTATCAGAGCTAAGGTTGAACTTTAGCTCAGGAGTATAACATGTTAAGTAGCTCATTAGAGATAGAGTGAAGTAAACTCTAGAATGAGTGATTTCTAAGATATCCGCCTGAATGTCTCAGTAAATTCTCTTACTATCCACTGATAGTGAGTATGAGTGCAAGAAGAGGACGTGATAGGGGACGAGGGAATACGACTATAAATGGTCAATACCCTGCAACAACGAGGAAGCAATCTTTTCTCTATCAATCTCTTTTGTTCGTCATCTTTTCTGAATCCTTCGATAGTTTCTGGTAGATCCAGAAAGAAGATTCGATATATCAATATGGGACAATAAACTCCAGATAGGCCAAAATTGTTTGTTTTGGTGTATTGGTTGTTTTGATTGCTATGGGTGATAGGTATACTTTAGCTTCTAAACAGAAAGTTTTTGAAATTGTATCCATATATCTGTCTATTCTTTGGGTCCGGATATATTCTACGAATGGTTAGTTATCCTTTCAAACTGACCGATGCCACTGCATATTTCGTAGATCTGGATAACCCGAGTATCTTATGAAGTGTTAAATAGATTTGTTCTTGTATCTGTTATCGATATTCTGATTTGGTAAGCCAAATGCAGAATAACTGTTCAGTTTGATTTGATGAAATGTCTTTCATCTGTTTTTGTATCTCCTTGGCAATTTCGAGGACGAAATTCTTTTAAGGGGGGAAGTCTGTAACGACCCCGAATTTTATAAATATTTAATTGATAATTAAATTAATTTTTGAATTAAAATTGTATAATTAAACGATAAATTACCTGCGAGTTGCCCCGGATTCAAGTATATTCTGTAGAAATTATTTTAATTTTTGAAATATATGTATATGTATTTAATTTGGAATTTAAATTTTAAATAAATGGTTCGAAAATAAAGATACAACATACAAGAGATAAATTATAGGAAAATATGTACATTTAACAAACTTGTTAAAATAAACAAATTACATAAATTAAACAATCTATATTAAAAATAGAAATTCGGTATGAATTCTAAAACAAAATAAAATGAATACCTTAGTTTAAGTATAACAACATATGAAAAGTAAAATAAAAATATAAGTTCACTTATTCTATAAAGAAATAATAATTAATACTTAAGCTATGAATAAAAATAAAAACATTGATATATAAGATAAATTATATAATTATAAATAAAAGCAAACAACATATTAATGAATTTTGTAAAATAGAAAGTAAACAAATTAGCTATATTATAACATAATGAAAATAGGACTTTATTCATATTGTAAAGCAACAAGAAAATAAAATAAAATAAACTAAATATACACTCAAGTATAAACAAAGATTGGATAAGTATGGTATAGAATAAGTAAACACATAAGTATGTAGACTTGAGAAAGTAAAGCCACAACACATATCATTTCAGCCACTTAAACAAAACAAGAAAAGAAAATATCATCAGCCGAGTCAAACAAGCAAACCAGGCAAGTAAAATTTTATATGTGAAAAATTGAAATGCAAAACAAAAGAAACAAACAAGGTACATATGCATTTAAGGGGTTGCATCTCTAAGTACATACCACATTATCACCCGAAAGGAAAGCAAATAGAAATTTGTACAACTCAATTAATGCAAGCACACTGAAAATTCACATCAGCCTCCATATACAAATGAAAAATCTCTGAGCATAATAAAGAAAATTTAGAACTCTGCACAAATCTTATTACTTTGTACAAATATATGTTATCACCTATACAAACATCTTTCTCTCCACATATACGCATCTATATAGTTCCAGTTCGTTCAAGAAAACATAATTTAGCAAGCAAAGGAAAATAAACACCATTACAAACTTAAATATCATTCAAAAATAAAAAGGCAGAGCAACTCAAAGCAAAGATCGGTTTTCAAATCTAAAGCCTGCAAGGTAAATTCAACTACTTTAACTTGAGTGAATCCAGAAATCAACTCAAACAAATCAAGTGAAATCAGACCATCATCAAGCATGTAAATCAAAAAAAAAATCTACTTCCAGTGTTCAAACTGTTCCAGGTTTTCAAGCTTGTCTCTGTTCCAAGTACAGGTGAGCAAACTTCCAACCTCCAATATATTTATATGTTGTTGCTTGATTTTGCATGCCTATAATGATGATGATGATTTGGAAAATGTTGTATGAATGTCTACATGTATATACCTGAAAATTTAGATGTGCCTGTCTGTATATATATACACACAGACTTCTGTTGGTTTTACAGACCCAACAAATTCAAAAGGAAATTCATATTCCCTTATATAATCGAATTAAGGTTATAATCATAAAAGGAAAAGGATTGTATAGGCGTAATATCAAGTTTAAAAATAGATTCGTATGGATATAATGAATAATCATTTGGGAAAATGAGTATTTACAGTGACAAATTAAAATTGGTCAGAAATCAAATGTGTAGATTTCATGTTTCAAATACATGTCTAGATTTGTCTTTGAAAGTTATGATTTTTAAAAATAGTTTTGTGATTTTTAAATTTGGGAATCGAGTGAGCTTTGAGTTGAACAGAAAAATGAAATCGTGACCATCTCTGGCGATCGCGAGGTCCGGTGGCCACGGGGTTGATGCTGAAGCTAGATGAGTGATGGAGGAGTTTGGGAAAAATAGTAGAAGTGATGGAAGATCACTGTGGTGGTGGTGGTGATCGATTTACGTTGGTAACCCTAGTTTGGATAGGATGGACATTTTTGATCGGCGTAACGCCTCTGGATGATCGAGTACGATGAGACTCTAGGAGATGGTCGAGGGAGTGTGGACGTGTGGCTGGTCGAAGTTTCGTGGGCGCTGATGATCTGTGGTGGCGGCACGAGGATGCTCGTGGTGGTCGAAAACTGTTCCAGGTTGGATTTAGTTTCTCGATTTCGAATTTATCGTGGATTCGACGAATGGATTGGCCTGAGGACATGAGTCGATGGACGGCGACATGTGGGAGGTGGCAGCGTTGATCGCCGTAGCTCCGGCGCCGTGTGCACGTGTACAGGTGAACGTGTGCCTGGTATGGTCATTCGCAGTTGAGGAAGGAGGATGGTGCTCGGGTCGATCGCGTGATATTTGTGGGTTTGACTCGAAGCGGTGAGGGTTTGTCTCGAGCATACGGTTTGTTTCCAGGTTTGGGGTTATCTCCTCGATTTTGATTCGCGTGGTGGTTGGGTGATCTGAGAGTTCGAGGAGGCTCGCGTGCGTTTGTGTGGTCGTTGACGATGTTCGCAATGGCCTACAGTGGCTGGAGTCGATGGGGTAGGTGCACGCGTGTACGTTTGTGCACCTGGAAGGTATGTGCTTTGGAGAAGAAGAAGAGGCTCGGAGTCGAGTGCGTGCGAATGGGAAAGGGACTCGAAGCATTCGAGTTAAAATGCGTGAGTGGAACGAGAGGGGCTCGGGTATAGGCTGTTCCCAGGTTTAAACAAAACCTGTTTTGTTGTTTTGGAAATTTTAGTTAATTTCAAAATTATTAAAACAAAGTTAAACTAAGTTCTAAATCAATGTTAATAATGAATTCAAATCAGTTTGAAACTTAGTTGGGAATAAGTTTTTAAATATAAATTGTTTAATAATTTGAAGTTTTAGGCAATCAAGTGAAAACAAAAGAATGGAATTTGAAATGGAAGTTGAGATTGTAAGAATTTAAACAAAGTTTAAACCTGGATTTAAACTGAATTTGAATTCCAGATTTTGGAATTAAATTAAGTTTGATAATTTGTAATTATAAGTTTAAATGTATTAACTAAAGTTTAAATTAATAATCACTTGACGATTTGGAAAATAAAAATTACTTAGAGAAGTAATGAACAAATAATTACTGAATGTAATTAATTAAATGATATTTTAAAATGTGAATTAATTATTTGTTAATAAATCAAAGGATTAATTAATAATGGCAATTAATTGAGATTAATGTAATTGATTCATTGATTTAAGACTGATTAGTTAATAATTAAGGGTTAACTAATAAATTTAAAAAGGAATTTATTTCAAATAATTTGTAATTAATTAATGATTAATTAACCCGGATTAGAAATTCATAAGTAATTAATCTAATTTGAATAAATCAGATAATTAACTGACCTTACTTGTGAATATTTGAATCTGATTGGATGATTGAATTGTTTGATATCCCTGATTCGTGATATTTTGTGATACCTCCTGATTTATGTTGTGATCTGTAATTTACTTATCTGTGATGTATATATTGTTATGTGAATATGAAACCCTTGACCTCTAAACGACACTTGAATTTCGATGCGACAGGGAGTCGGATTCCAATTGGTTATCCGAAACCCACATCGAATTGTAATCCTTATGACTGATAAATTTATTTTATCTATGAATTTGAGAATGAAGATAAGCGTTATCGATTATATCGCTTATCGATATATCTGTGATGATTGATGTTGTGCACTATTGTGTAAAACCCCTGGACTACACTCTTACACACACAAATATGGATTTCACGTGGAAATCGGTTAAGTCACAGATAATTTAAATTTGATATTTTTGAAATTTAAATTTTTAATTTCAATTGATTTTGAAATTGGAATTTGGGTTTAAAGTGAAAAGCTTTTGAAATGGAATTTCAAAGATAAAAGTTATTTTGAACAACTTAATCGAGTCTTGAAATTTAAATAATTTGATTTAAATTTGAATTCAAGTTTGAAATTGAATTCTATGATTTGAAACTAGGGATTAAAGATGTTGTACAAGTTATATATGAGTTAAACTATTTTAAAGTATTGGTTTGGGAATTTGAATTTAATTCAAGGGTTTTGACTCGTGTAAATATAATTGGATTTTCCGAAACGGAACTATTTGTTTTCAAATAGTAAAAGCTTTCACATAAGAAAGGATTTCCAAATTGTGTTGAACGGTTTCAAGTTTGAAATAGAATTGAAATGTTTTGAAATGTATGAAATGAGTCTTTGATTCAAAGACCGAACGAGTTAATCTAACTTGAAATGAATTGTTTTGAAAAGCTATGAATTAAATCTGTTTATTTTTAACAGATTTAAAATGATGATTTGTTTAAACTATTTGAAATGGAATTGTTTGAAAGCTATAAGTTAAATCTTTGTTTTAAAGATTTAATGAGTTAATCAAATTGAAATGGGAATTAATTTGGAAAACCTGTGAATGAATCTTTTGTTTAAAAGATAAAAGTGTGGAAAATTGTTAAACCGTTGAGGGTTGTTAAAATGAATCTTTTTGTTTAAAGATTTGAAAATGGTAATCGGTTAAACCATTTGAAGGAAAGTTTTGGGTAATAAGTTGTGACTTAATTGAAATCCCAATATCCATATGTTTTTAAAGCATTGCGCTCATTATTCGGTTTAGCCGGGAGAGGACCTTTGCGTCATATAACCCGTTCCGAATACTGATACGTCGTATATGGATAGCATTTGAAGACCGGTGGTGAAGACCGGCTATTTGCGAAAACGAAAGGACAACTCGTCGAATGTCTCTGCATCGACTGGCCCCGATATAGAGATTTTATCACCCTTTGTGATGGGAAGTCCGGACGGGATCGTGAATACCCGGATTTGCAAGGGCTTCGTAAGAAGTGCCTTCGGTTCTGTTCGAACCCGGAACAGACTTGTATGGATACATGTCTGACATTACACTTTGAGATATAAAGCCGATTTCTTTCAAATACATTTCTGTTGGTGGCGGAGAATTTATTCTCTTAGCTTAACACCCTTCTCTGAGACGTACGAGCTCAGAGGTTATGTAGTTGAAATTTATCAGCGATATATCCCAATTTGGTAAAGTGGCATGCTGAGTGTTGCTGTGTGATGATCAGTGTTTGATCATTTGTGATATGATCATTTGTTTGATCATTTATCTTTGTGATCATAGGTTGATCATCTGTTGACCCAAAGCGTGGCTTTTTGAAAAAGCGTAGCTTTGTGGACGAGACTTCATCAGGGCCTCACAACCCGGAAATGGTCGAAACAGGATCGTTGCGGCAAGGTTATGAGGGTCGCGCCCTTTAGGGTATGTCATTTCCTTCTGGAAAGGGGTGGTATCATGGTATGGAGCCCAGATACTTACTCATGTGGATACACTTTCTTTATGATGTGTGATGTTGGATACCGAGCTCGGATAAAGGTCCCAAAGGACCGGGAGGTGGCATATTCGTGAGTTACCTGTTACAGGGGTAACCCGGCCTTGTTAGCAGAGAGCAGTTTGTCTCTCGGGGCGTCCCGCCAGAGGCGTTCCCATGCGGCGGAAGGAAGTTCCTTAGCCTGACCATTTGTTGGAAATCCATTTCTCCAATACGGAACTTGTACGGTTTTAGTTGTATTACCTGCTATGGAATGTGGCGGTAACCTGCTATTGAACATAGTAGCTATAGTAGGCATACGATAATGGTCGTATGTTGGCTAAGATTAATATTATACTTTCGAAATGTTTTCTGCACTATGCACTAATAATAATATCAAGATGATTTTGCGTAGTAAGCATCTTTGACTATCATAAGAAGAAATCTCCTCCAATTCTGCGTTTGCATTGTGTGTGTGGCGGGAGGTCTTATGGTAGTTTCATTTTCTAAAAGCATTGCGGATTTCAATGTTTAAAACCTTTTGTTGTTGTTTAAAGATAAACTGTTTTTGTTGCTCACACCAGTCCCATGACTGATCCGGAGTTTATTGTTCCCTTCCTAAACTCTGGGTGCCCACTATTTTCCACACGGGCAGTCTAGAGTTGGGTTCTTTCAGATATTCAGGTTGAGTAGATTATCTGGAGCTAGCTATGGATTGGAGCACTCTATTGGAGATATTCTATCCACTGCTGTTGTTATTTTTTCTTTTCCGCTGCTATTTCTTGTATCATATCTCTGATGTATATTGATATTCATTGTATCACTCTGTTGTATCAGATATTGTATATCAATGTATTATTCTTTTCTTCCGCTGTGTTATTTACTTAATGTTGTTGTAGCTCCGGCGAATCGGATTTGAACGGTCGAATCTGCGGCATTCTAGTACAATGTGAAGTACGGATGTTGATTTTCGAGCGGGCAAAATCCGATACGTTACAATTTCTTTAAGTCATTTGTTGATGAGTCGTAAGTCGCGGCACCTGTTAACTCGTGAGCTTGGATAAGTCGTTGGATGTTAAATCGTAGAAGCTTGGAGCTGTAGATTCTTATGCCACTTTAATCCAGGCCATTGATTCTTTTAGTCGCAAAGGAAGATATGTCGCAGCTGGTTAATTCGTTTGTGTTGGGTCGTTGTACTTAAATCGTAAGTTGTGGTGATTGTGTTGTAATCTGATAAGTCGTAAACGACTTATGGTGAGTCATCTGTTTTGAGTCGTTTACTTTTGAGTCGTGTACTTTGTAAATAAGTTGTGAGTCGTGTTGTATTTTGTTGAGTCATGAGGTTATAAGTCGTTACCGACTTAAGAGTTGTAATGTTTTGGGCATGTTGAGTTGTAGCCTATAAATAGGCATGTGTGGTCATTTGTAAGGGTTGTTGATTTTTGAATAAAATTCTCTTTTGTTAGCTTTGTGCTTTCATTCCAATTGGTAGTTGAGTGTAATCTCCTATCTCCTCTTTCGGTTAATCGAGTGCGCTCGATTCAACGATTGCAGAAGCCGATTCGCAGAATCAAGTGCGCTTGATCAACGCTTGAAGAATTGAAGATCTTTGAACCCGGTATCGTGCGCGATCAACGAGTTCGGGATAGCTAGAATTCGGTATCTTCGGATCAACGAATTTGGGCATTTCAGTATCTTTCAATCCATCGACTACTACATTTATCGAACTATATTGTTTTGATTAATCCGCTGCGTCAGTTTTGGTATCAGAGCTTGTTCTAGCCAATCATAGCTGGATCGAGACTTGGAGCCTAAACATTTTGGAGTTTTGAAGAGATCAAGTGATAGCCGAGCTTGAAGTGAGAAGCCGAGCTAAGTAGAAGAGTGGGAGATCAAATTTGCATCATTTGGAGAAGTTGTGTTCATCGTGTTCATTGCGAAGTTGTAACAAAGTGGGAGTTTTCGATCCATTTCATTTTGGATCAAAGTTCGAATTGTGTTTGAATATGAAGAGTTTGTAAAGTTTCAAATCATGCCGCCAAGAAGAGCTAATCGTCACCAAAACGTAGAAGCTTTGTATCGAAGAGAAGAAGCTGATGAGATGGAGCAAAGAATCAATGAAAACTTTAGTGAAAAGCTTAACGAAGGAATTGGACGGTTAGAGAAGATGATGTTAGAGATGAATCAAAATCGGAGAAGGGTATCACCTGAATCTAACCATGGGGGAAGTAGAGTCTCACCACAATCCAATCGAGAAAGAAGTGTTGACAATGATCAAAGGCGTGGGAGGAACATGGATGATCGTGAACGGAGGAATGTAGATAGAAGGGATGATGGTGGTAGACGTGATGGTAGTAGAGATGTGGGTGGACGAGATAGACAACGATATACGTCTGATTTTGAAGAGGAGTATGATGGTGGTAGTGTTCGAGGACAAGGACGAGGACAAGGAAGAAATCACTTTGAGTATGATCACAAGTGGGAGTCGGGGATGAAGACTGAAATTCCTGAATTCAAAGGTGGTATACAAGCTGAGGAGTTTTTGGATTGGGTAGCTAATGTTGAAGAGATTTTTGACTTCAAAGAAGTTCCAGAACATCGTAGAGTGAAGTTGGTTGCCACGAGGTTGAGGGGTAGAGCTTTGGCATGGTGGCAGCAAACCAAACTTACACGTGAACGAATGGGGAAGTCAAAAGTTGATTCTTGGGAGAAGATGAAGAAATTGATGAAAGCGACATTCTTACCTTATAACTATCAGTCACTTATGTATCAGAGGTTGCAAAACTTGAGACAAGGAACGAAATCTGTGAATGACTATGCTGACGAATTTTATCAACTGATTGCAAGGAATGATATTATGGAAACGGAAGAGCAGCTGACATCTAGATTCATTGGGGGATTGAGAATGCAGATTCAGGATATGGTTAATATGTTCGATCCAAGATCTGTAGCAGAAGCACATCAGAAAGCGTTGGCTTGGGAAAAGCAAGGAAGACGAGGAGGTGGTGCGTTTACTAATTCCAACAATCAAGTGAAGGGTGTTAGTGGAAGTTCTAATGTTTCTAAACCTATCAGTAAACCAGTGGTGAAGGAGGCTGAGAAGGCAAAGGTTAACAACGGTTTCAAATGTTACAACTGTCAGGAGTTGGGTCATAAAAGCAATGAGTGTCCAAAGCCAAAGAAGAGAGCAATGATTGCTGAGGTTGAGGATGAGGATGAGGAGGCTGAAGATTCTAATCAATTACCAGTTGAGGAGGAAGAATTGTTGTCTGGAGATGATGGTTATACATTAATGATGAGGAGGAATTGCTTAACACCGAAGCAGGAGGAAGAGACTAGCTGGTTGAGGAGTAACATCTTTCAATCGACGTGCACTATCTTGGGAAGGGTTTGCAAATTTGTTATTGATGCTGGAAGCTGTGATAACATTATCTCTACAAAAGCTGTAAAGAAGTTATCATTGAAGACAGAGAAGCACCGGAAACCGTATAAGTTAGCTTGGTTGAGGAAAGGTGGGGAAGTGAAAGTTAGTCGAAGGACTTGTGTTAATTTTTCAATTGGGAAGAAATACAAGGACGAAATTTGGTGTGATGTTGTGGACATGGACGTATGCCATTTGTTGTTAGGGAGACCGTGGCAATATGATAGGGCGGTGCAACATGATGGGCGTACCAACAGTTACAGTTTCATGTTTGAAGGCACGAAGATTACTCTCGTTCCCAAGAAGCGTCAACAAGAAGAAAACAAACTGGAGGAGATTGAAGAGCTAAAAACTTTATTAACCTTGAAGGAGTTTGTTAAAGAAGTCGAAGAGGAGCCGGAAGTATTCTTGTTAATTGGGCGTGAGAGCAGTGAAGAAGTTGAAATTCCAGAAGAAGTTAAACCAGTAATGAAAGAATTTGAGGATGTATTTCCAAAGGAGTTGCCAACGGAGTTACCGCCGTTGAGGGACATTCAACATCAAATTGATCTAGTTCCAGGAGCTATGTTACCTCACAGACCACACTACAGAATGAGTCTAAAAGAGCATGAGGAGTTGCGAAGGCAAGTGGAAGAATTGCTTGAACAGGGGCGTGTGCAGGAGAGTTTAAGTCCTTGTGCTGTACCAGCTTTATTGGTACCAAAAAAGGATGGAACATGGAGGATGTGCACCGATAGTAGAGCATTGAATAAGATTACTGTGAGATACAGATTTCTGATGCCGAGGTTGGATGACTTGCTGGATCAAATAAGCGGAGCTACTATCTTTTCGAAGATTGATTTGAAGAGCGGATATCATCAGATTCGCATTAGACCAGGGGACGAATGGAAGACAACATTCAAGACGAGAGAAGGATTGTATGAATGGTTGCTAATGCCATTTGGTTTGTCAAATGCACCGAGTACTTTTATGCGGGTGATGAATCAGATTTTTAGACCATTCATTGGGAAGTTTGTGGTGGTGTATTTCGATGATATTCTGATATATAGTGGAAGTCCGGAGGAACATTTGAATCATCTGAGAGAAGTGCTAATGGTACTGCGACAAGAACAATTTTATGCTGCGACGAAGAAATGCGTGTTCATGACGCATAGTGTTTTATTTTTGGGGTATATTGTATCGGATGGAGGAATACAGGTTGACCAAAGTATAATCGAAGCGATTAGAGATTGGCCACAACCCAAGACGATAACAGAAGTTCGAAGTTTCCACGGGTTGGCTTCATTTTATCGAAGGTTTATTCCACACTTTAGTAGTGTGATGGCGCCTGTTACAGATTGTATGAAGGGCAAGCAGTTTACATGGTCAGAGGAAGCAGGGGTTGCTTTTGGGGAGATCAAGGAGTTGCTGACGTCTGCACCAATTCTAGTATTACCAGATTTTCAGCTAGTGTTTGAACTACATACTGATGCATCCAAGGTTGGGATTGGAGGAGTGTTGAGTCGAGGGGACGTCCTATTGCATATTTTAGTGAGAAATTATCAGGGGCGAAGATGAGATACAGTACATATGATGTGGAGTTTTATGCTGTGGTGCAAGCTATAAAACACTGGAGACATTATCTATTTCAGAAAGAGTTTGTTCTTTACACTGATCATGAGGCATTAAAGCATTTACAAGGGCAAGACAAGATTTCAGCGTGACATGCATCGTGGATTGCATATCTGCAACAGTTTACTTTTGTTGTTAAACACAAGTCAGGGGTGACGAATCGAGTGGCTGATGCTTTGAGTAGAAGGAGTCATTTGTTGACTACACTGAAAGTTGAGGTGACAGGGTTTGATGTGTTGCCAGAATTATTTGACGATGATCCTTATTTTGCGAAGTGTATTGATAAAGTCAAGGAGGGAAAGACGGATGAGTTTATGATGGTAGACGGTTTTCTGTTCAAAGGAAATCGATTATGCATACCTAATTGTAGTTTGAGAATGAAGATTGTAAAAGAGCTACATGAAGAAGGGCATGTTGGGAGAGACCGTACATTACAGTTGATTTCACAATCTTACTTTTGGCCATCGATGAGGAAAGAAGTGGAGAGGTTTGTGGAACGATGTCATATCTGTCAGGTTTCGAAAGGAACTGCGACTAATGCTGGTTTATATATGCCGTTACCAGTACCAACTAAACCATGGATTGATGTAAGTATGGATTTTGTGTTGGGATTGCCAAGGACACAGCGGGGAAACGATTCCATTTATGTGGTAGTGGATCGATTTTCAAAGATGGTACATTTTATTGCTTGTAAGAAGACGGCGAATGCTGTTCATGTTGCTCAATTGTTTTTCAAGGAGATCTATCGACTTCATGGATTGCCAGAATCTATTGTGTCGGATAGAGATACTCGATTTCTGAGTCACTTTTGGTTGAGTTTGTGGAAAATGGTGGGAACGAAATTGAAATTCAGTAGTGCTTATCATCCGCAGACGGATGGACAGACCGAGGTTGTTAACAGATCGTTGGGAAATTTGTCGAGGTGTCTAGTGCAAGATAATCTGAAGAGTTGGGACATGAAGTTATGTCAGGCAGAGTTTGCTCATAATCATGCTGTAAATCGAAGTACTGGGTTCAGTCCATTTCAGATTGTATATTCTAGTATGCCAAAAGGACCGTTGGATTTAACGGTAATACCACACTCGAAGGGGACAGTTAAGAAAGCTACTGATTTTGTTGAAGGGTTGACGGAGTGTCATAGAACCGTTCAAGAACGATTGGAAAAGGCAAATGAGAAATACAAATGATCTGCAGATCTGAAGCGAAGGAGTGTTGAATTTAATGAAGGTGATTGGGTTTATGCCGTGTTAACGAAGGATCGTTTTCCAGTGGGCGCGTATAACAAATTGAAAGCCAGAAAAATTGGTCCTGTAGAAGTCGTGAAACGAATTAATGAAAATGCTTATAAATTGAAAATGCCAGATGATGTGTATACGTCTGACGTATTCAATGTTAAGCATCTCGTACCATATCACGGGGATGAGTTTGTTGTGGATGCAGAAAGTACAAATTCGAGGACGAATTTTTCTCAACCTGGGGAGGATGATGCAGCGCAACCAACAACCTTCAAAGGCATAAGTCGTACACGACTTAAGGAAACAGATATAAGTCGTCCACGACTTATGGAAGAGCCACGAGATAACAAATTAGAGCCACGAGATAACAAATTAGCAGTGTGTGTTGAAGGTTTAAGTCGGCTACGACTTAAAGGAATCATTTTGAGTCGTCCACGACTTAACTGGAAACAAGGGGAGGAGTTACTTTGAGTTCACGACGTAACGAAGATGAAAGCTTAAGTCGTCCACGACTCAACAACGCTGAAAGTATAAGTTGTCCACGACTTAACAGACAGCAAGAAGAAGAAGCGGGTTAAGACTTAGTTAAGTCGTTGAATGCTAAGTCGTAAATCGGGAAGTCTATATTTCTTTAAGTCGTTTGTTGATGAGTCGTAAGTCGCGGCACCTGTTAACTCGTGAGCTTGGATAAGTCGTTGGATGTTAAATCGTAGAAGCTTGGAGCTGTAGATTCTTATGCCGCTTTAATCCAGGCCGTTGATTCTTTTAGTCGCAAAGGAAGATATGTCGCAGCTGGTTAATTCGTTTGTGTTGGGTCGTTGTACTTAAGTCGTAAGTCGTGGTGATTGTGTTGTAATCTGATAAGTCGTAAACGACTTATGGTGAGTCGTCTTTTTTGAGTCGTTTACTTTTGAGTCGTGTACTTTGTAAATAAGTCGTGAGTCGTGTTGTATTTTGTTGAGTCGTGAGGTTATAAGTCGTTACCGACTTAAGAGTTGTAATGTTTTGGGCATGTTGAGTTGTAGCCTATAAATAGGCATGTGTGGTCATTTGTAAGGGTTGTTGATTTTTGAATAAAATTCTCTTTTGTTAGCTTTGTGCTTTTATTCCAATTGGTAGTTGAGTGTAATCTCCTATCTCCTCTTTCGGTTAATCGAGTGCGCTCGATTCAACGATTGCAGAAGCCGATTCACGGAATCAAGTGCGCTTGATCAACGCTTGAAGAATTGAAGATCTTTGAACCCGGTATCGTGCGCGATCAACGAGTTCGGGATAGCTAGAATTCGGTATCTTCGGATCAACGAATTTGGGCATTTCAGTATCTTTCAATCCATCGACTACTACATTCATCGAACTACATTGTTTTGATTAATCCGCTGCGTCATTGCATTACTTAAACAAAAGGATTATAATCATGTTTTAGAGCACATTGTTTTATATATGATATGGTATATAATTATTTCATATGTTAACTTATTTTTGTTCATGTCCAAATAAAAACAACTACTTCTTTAATTTTTTCACTTAAAATTAATAGTTAAACAAAGACGGTTTTCTTGTTGCGACATATGACTAAAGTTGTATTCCAAATGAATATACTTTAGTTTTTATAATATAAATAAAAAATGATTTTTTTTCCTAGGTTGCATGAGTTCGCATAATACTTTCATAATATATTATAAAACCAATATAATGGATCCATATTCAAAAAAATTGACAAAGATCCTTTGTAGAATAAAAATATTTATGATATGTCTCATAAACATATGTAATTTTTCAACAATTCGATAAACGTATTAAAAACTGGTGAAATTGATGGAATTAATCATTCTTCAAAAAATCATGGTAAATTTGAAGGTGAAATTAATGGTAGTAATTGTATATGATTACTTGTATTTTTTTAGATTTAGAAAGAATTTCTAAATTAGAAAAGAACATCTCACTTGGTACGAGCTTAGGATTCATAAAAAACGGAGAAAATAGTTTATTGTTTATCCATTGGATATACATGTAATAATTATAATTTGAATGATAATATCAAACATTTGGATCATTATGTAAAGGCATTAAGTTTATGGCTTTTGAATCTTAACAATAAAAGAAGAGAAAATGCACACTATTATAGTGAAAACAATTTGGCCAAGCCTTAATAAAGATATTGCTAAGGTAGTGAAATGGAAAGTTCTGAAAAAACAATTTGAGCAAAATAGGTAAAACAATTCAGCCATATACAAACATCAAAAGTAATAACTTTCAAATTATCTGTCTTTTTTATTTAAATTTGAAATATTTGAAGAATTTAGAATATAGTTTTGGGGATCAAGCCAAAAGAGAAGGAAGCTTCTTAAAAGTAGTTCAAATTACTTGAGGAGTCATTATAGTGCTTGAGTTTTGGATCGGTTTGATTCTACCAATATTCATGTGTGATTTTGACTTCGATAATAATGTAAAAATTATAGTACAAAATATATCTTATGATTTTGATTTGCTTACAAATCTTCGAAGTTGTAAAACTAAAGTTGATCATCCAAATTTAAAAAATAAATTATAAATTGTTACACATATTTGCTATCCAAAAAATTATTAATTTCATAAAAAACCTAGAATAATTATTTGTTAATTCTATTTGTCAATAATTATTCTTAGTTTTTTATGAAACTAAAGTTTTTATGTATAACTAAAATATATATCAATTTATTATTTCCTTTCTAAATTTCAGTTTTAAGACTAAGATTTGTAGCTTCAAAGATTTTTGAATAAATCAAAATCATAAAATATTACATTTAGATCAAAACGACAATCATGCATAAATATTTGTAGAATCAAACCAATCCAAAACTCAAGCACAATACCAATTTCTTACAACCATCTTTGATTCGTTATGAAACTTGGACTACTTTTATGTAACTTCCTTTTCTTTTGGCTTTATCAATAGAACATCATTTTAATTTCTTCAAATGATTCATATTTAACAATAGAAGATAACTTAATTTGAACGCACTTACTCTCATCATTTGTATTTGAACTGATGGCTTTGTTTATTTACCTTAAATTATTTGATAGAACTTTCCATTCCTCTTCGTTAGCAAAATATTTATTAAGGCATAACTAAATGGTCTTCAATATAATTGTGACACACATTTTCTCCATTTATCTGGTACATCTTCAAGAATAATGAACTAAATTGATTTTACAAAAGAATGACAATCCTAATATTTGATGTTGTAAGTCATATCTTTATAATTACTTGTATATCAAGTAGTTAAAAATAAATTATTTACCTCTTTTCCTTGGATCCTTAGCTCGTACCGAGTTAGATGTATTTTTCCAGCTAAGTGATTCTCTCGAGATCTAAGCAAATGTAGGTCACCATGTTTAGTTAGCACCACATTGTTCAATTTCATACTTACTACAGGTTTTAACAGATGTGTTTATTTCAACCAAAGGCACCTGCTTTAAGTACATTTATCAGATTGTCAAAAAATTGCAAATATTAATAAGATATATCATAAATTTTTTCTTCAACATTAGTTCTTAATCCAAAAAATCATAATATGGAACTATTTTATTAGTTTAATAATCAATTATGAATGTCTTTTTTTACTTCGTGTAAGTTATCAAAGCCCCATCCATTTATTTTTACTAAGGCAAACATGCACTATGCACATGGATCTAGCATTATTTGACTTTTCTGGTTAACTAAAAATTAAATATCTATGTTGATGGATTGCTTTTATTATTTAATAAAATATAGTTATTTGCTTTTAAACATTAGTTTATTCTTATAGGAAATACAACTTCCATGTCAAATTTAATACTTTGCTACATCATTACATTCAAATCTGACTTAAGGATATTAATCAAATAATTATCACCATCCAAAGAGCAATCACTTATGTCGATGTATCAGGGCTTTGAAAATTGATGAGCCAAATATAACACCATTTCTACATAATAGCTTATGTAACGACCCGGAATTTCGGGCACTTAGTATTTAAATATCTGAATTATTTAGATATTTGAATACTGGATTTAATATGATTAAATTGAATTAATAACCTTGTTAACCCCATTTTAAATAATAACCAATGATGGTAAACTTGTTTAAAAATTTAAGTAGTTCAAAGAAATATCGATAATATGACCAAAAATCATTTTATCGATATGCTCAAACCATGTGAAATTATCATCTCAGGGCACTGTCATGGATTTTTACAAAACTATTGCCATCGGAACCAGAATAATGAGGTGATATACACCGACGAATTCCGTAGCGATCCGATGTCTTTTGTAATCGTACTAGCTCGAAACATGTAATGTTTTATTAGAGAAATTTAATAATAAAATACATTTTATTATATTATATCCTCCCACTACTCTTCCTATCACAAAACTTCTCCTCTCTCTCTCTTTTTTGGTTGTGAAAAAAATGTAGCCGCTACCTTCATATAATTCTTTTGAGAGCTACAATCAACGAAAATTGACGATGTTGGATCTGTTGAGATCGTGGTGAGGAGGGCTTCATATCCGTTGTCTCAATAATGGGTATGGTTGAACTTGGTTGAATGCAACATTAGGTGGCTGAAAATAGGGTTTGGTCGTGGAGGAGCTAGAGTTTGGGATTGGCCAAGGCGATGGTGCTGTTGAGCTACTCATGTGAAGCTGAGCTAGTGGTCCTCAATTGGAGTGGTACGGTGCAGTATGGGGGACTGCGACATTTTGACGTCACCTTGGGCATGAGTAGGTCACGATGAAGATGAGGGGGATCAGTTATGACTTATTAGGGTGCACAGCGTAGAGCTTGCGAAGAGCAATTCGTAGTAACCGCTGTAACAACCCTGGTCGAGATTACCTGAAATTAAAATATAAAATTAACTTAATTAATTATGTTTAATTAATTGAATGAATTTAGGGAAATTATAGTTATTAGGTTTCTAGATTTTAAATGGATTTGGAATAAATTAAATTGGGAATTTAATGAATTGTCCTTTTATGTAATTGAATTCTTATATTTAGTTACAAAAAAATAATCTTAAAGAAAATAGTTCATAAATATATGGGAATATTATTGTAATTTAAAATGTGAATATTCCAAGATTTATTCACTTATTTATATCTTAAACGGAACATTTATTATAAATATTTTCCATTTCAAATTATTACAACAAATATTGTAAATTTAATAAACTGTTAATATTGAGATTTATTGTTTAAAATGAGATTTTTATTATTAATAGTTTATTTTGTTAAGAAATAATGATAATAGCTTTTAGTTTTGAAAGTTATATTTAATTTTTCAAAATATCTCAATATTAATAAAAATATGATTTTTGATATATTGGAGCTTTGGTAAAATTTGAGAAAAAATATTTATGCTTCTATAAACGTAATTGATTATTATTTAGTGTTTGATGAGAGAAAAAATAGCAATTAGTAAACATTTTCCGATTGGATTATAGGATACCCATTAGGCCCATGTAGAGGGTGAATAATAATCCATATACTCTTGTTTTCCTTCAAACTTTCTCATTTTAGCCAAGGACAAAACTTTTAAAATAAACTAACCTTATTTGCAAACCCTAGAAACATGATTATATCCCCAAATCAAGCTTGAATCAAAGGGCTTTTAATTATTAACAGAAGATGTAAAGCTAAGGTAATCTCTATCATTATATCTTACATCTATTTGGTCTTTAATCTCAGCCTTGATCATGGTTGTAATTCATGCTTTTGAAATTGTTCAAAATCAAACCAAGGTTGTAGCTAAAATTTAGCTAAGTGAAATCTGAATTCTAATCATCCATTCAAGTTCAATTCGATGAGTGAATCTCACACTTCTAGCTTATAAATGAATGCTTATCGCTGTAGTTGTTATGGATGAATTTGGTGTTGAATTGATTTTAATTTTGTGTTGGTTTTCTGGTCATATAAAACTTGGTTTTCTATTTGACAAAAACCCACTTCATATAATCATGTCTACCATCCATCCCATTGCATTCCTCTCGTAGAGCCGTCTCAGACCAGATACATCTATGGATTCTATATAAGAATCTTCATTTTTCTATTGATAGGGATCCCCATTCATTCCGTTATTCCCGTAACTACGGATTGATTGTCCCTACCTAAATGGTAGTGGTCTAGGGAGCGCAATTGCTAGAGCACGGGAAAATATAATTGAAGAATTTCTCCCATGTGAGTGCCAAATTCCATAGCAATATCAACAAAAACATAACTTTCACAGCTAGCTAGACGAAGAAATCATGTAACGACCTAGGCTTTTCAACCTTCAGCAACGGTTCACGACCGATAGGCTTTTCAACCATCCCAGCCCCGCTGTGGCTCACAGTGATACCTCGGGTTTGCTTTTACGGCCACCCTCTCGAGTCGCAACCAACCCCGCAAGGCCTTATACTACCCCCGGGGGCATGTAGGGGTAAGAGTCTCCCGTTCGCCACCTAACGCAAAGCGAGAACCCCCTATCACGCTGTAATGTAGCAAACCCGATCCCAGTCTCATCGAAATCCAAAACGTATCTTTTAAGGCCAAGTTGTTTAAAGGTTTAAACAATTTAACTCTTATATCCATTGTAGTTTTTTATGATGGCACATTAGCTAATTCAGTATATTAGAGGTCAAGGCAAAAATCAGCAAAGAAACCACCGCCAACGAGCAATCAGAGCACCACCGGAGTCACCTGGGGCTCAGACCAGGCATGCGAACCTATGCACAGGCCATGATGACCAATGGACCAGCCATCACCTGGGTTGAGACCCTGGTCCACAATTTCGGGCTCCTTTTGTTCCCGTTTGCTCCTTCGTACGCCCATGTGACCGCTTGTACCTATTTGCATGAATTTGGTGCTATTTTCTATGCCGATTTCAATGCTATTTCTAGATTTTAATTTATGAATTTGTGAATTCACCTTGGAGTTTATTAAACCATAAAATTGCTCTATGGGTCCATGATGCAACACACAATTTTGGTTGCACATTTTCAACTATAGTTTTCAAAAGAATGATTTTCAATCCAAACCATTTCCTCAAATCATTTTAAGTATGAATATATATTTTCTATAAAAGATATTTGGAATATTTATTTTTATATAATATATTTATTTATAATAATGATGGCGTTAAAGTTGGTTTTGAACACTGGTTTAAAATTGTACTCATATATATATATATATATATAAATTTTAGCAAGGGATTTCCAACATATATACATGTGTGTGTGTGAGTTTATATATATACATATATATTCTAGTTTATAAAACAATATTTTCGAGAAGGATTTCAAAGTAAGTTATTTTATAAAATTGTACGACATCGATCGAATGAGAAATCGATTTAAAATGATTAATAAAATGAGTGGTTTCAAATGGTCATGTTTATTTTTCAAATTAATTCCCGGACTTATTTGATTGAGCCATTTATACACAGGACTAGAGTTTACTAACCTATATTAAATGTTTAATTAAACCCATATGTATGGGACACACGGTTGCTATTTATACGGTTATTATTTGGTGGTATATAACACTTCTCGATGAGTTTATGACTCACCCTCGGAGTTTATAGAATTTTTTCCTATCTTGGAGTTTATAGGTCTCGTACCTAAGTTGATGTTTATAGAACTTGTTCCTATCTTGACGTTTATAGGTCTCGTACTTATCTTTATGTTTATAGGTCTCGTACCTGTTTTGGAAGTTATAGGACTTGTTCCTATCTTGATGTTTATAGGTATCGTACCTATCTTGATGTTTATAGACTTATACATCTATCTTGGAGTTACATGCATGTAGGTGATTTTATTTTACTAATCTTCGAGTCTCCTCTTTTATGTGGTTTTTTGGAGCTCTGTTTTGATTTCTAGATTCGATGTTATTTGTGTTATCACCAAATGATTTTGGTTGTTTTACATTTAAAAGCTATTTTTGGTTTTATTGTTTGGTGATTACACACCTAGAGTTTAATGAAGCATTCTTGTTGTAAGCCAATTCCTGGCTTTGTGTTCATATTTGAGATTTAATGTAACGACCTGGAATTTCACTACTTTGATTAGTGAATATTAAATTAATTTTAAATATTCAATATATAGGTTTTATAATGAAAATAAACTAGTTTTAATTAATTAATAATGATGGTAAAATCGTTTTCAAAATTTATTTTACCAAATTTAATAGTTCGTAGAAAAACAGAAAATGTGACCGAAGAATGGTATATAACCCATGTGTTAGGAACATTGTTCATCTTGGTGCACTATATGTACATATATACAAGAGTTAATTAACTAAATAATAACACTTAGAAATAAATTATCTTATGTTAATTTGGATTAGTAAGTGATGTTTTATATGGTTAAAAAGTAAATAAGTGACTAATAATTATTTATTAAGATTAATGGTTAATTAATTATTAAGTAATTAATGGATTATTTAATTAATATTTAATTA
The DNA here is from genome assembly GCA_030737815.1 of Allium fistulosum. Classification (NCBI taxonomy): domain Eukaryota; kingdom Viridiplantae; phylum Streptophyta; class Magnoliopsida; order Asparagales; family Amaryllidaceae; genus Allium; species Allium fistulosum. The sequence goes on along the minus strand of CM060905.1, from coordinate 726,653,225 downwards.
ATTAGGGTTTAACTCTAACAATTTGGTTTAAACTTAACCAAGTTGCATTAGTAAGTTAATTAGCACTTAATCAAGTTCATTAAGCCTAATTAGAATTTAATTATGACTTAAACTTTGTTAATAAGGTTTAATTAAGATTTAATTGGAATTTAAGCTGATTAAATCTATTTCAATCTTTTCAAATGTGATTTTAAAACCGAACCGAATGTATTTTACGTCATCTTTTTTTAAAGTGAACTGATTCCAAATACAAGGATCTCTTGTCTGAACCTTAAGTAACCCTATATGATTAGGAAGACTAAATGACATTTGGTAGCAGAACAAAACACCATTCTGCTATAGTGTAGGTGATTTGGTTTTGGGGACATGTGTTAGCAGAATAAATCCCCATTCTGCTATGAATTGAATGAATTGTTTGGACATCTATTTAGCAGGATAAATCACTCTCCTGCTATTATGTTATTTGGACATTTATATGATAGTTAGTTCATATTGATATTTTGTTCCCTGATTTGGATATGAGTCGTATTTACATACATGTTGCTTATCTAAATAATTGTTAAGTGAAATGAAATTGAGATTGAATGGCAACTTAAATTAGTACCATTGGGATTGTTAAGCCTCTTTTTGAATTTATAAAGTATGTTTTGGAATTAAATTCAGTTCTTAAATAAATTTAAAGTTTAAAGTTTATAAATGATTTCAACGTTGTGCTATTATGTTGTAAAGTTATTTATAAGTAATAACTTGTTTATAAAGGGATTTTACTAAAGGTTTACTTAAAGTTTTTTATAAAAGATAATTTGTAAATGATATTTTATAAAGGAAATTTTATAAAGAGTTTTAAATTAGAAAGAGATTTATAAATCATCTAAGAGATTTCGAAGGCAGTTTAAATCTAGTTTGGAAATTTATAAATAGGTTTGGAATGTGAAGTAAATGGGTTTAATTGTAGGTGATGTTTTTAAAAGGGAATTGTTGGCCATTTAATATGGAATTTTGAAGAGGGAATTCCAAAATATTTTTGGTAAATAATGTGAATTATTTCCGAGTTTAAAGGGGAACGTTAGGGGTTTGGGGAAAGTGTTTTGAAAGGTCTTTTGATCCAGTTTTATAAAGTGATTTTATTAACTAAGGATTAATTATTAAAGGCTTAGAAGATTCCATATGGAAATGAATCAATGTTTGATTGTTTTGTTTAATTTGATAGTTAAATTACTATCAAATGGACCAAAATGTAACTTTGGAAATATCTAAGAGAAACATTAGAATTATATGGTACAGTTACTGTCGAAAGTGCTATACTATACGTATAAACTCATTTGTTCTTCTATGACGAATGATATGGAAACCCATCCCCTAATGGTTTGGAAGTGAACTCCGTTCTTGTCATTTGCCTATTTATTTCCTGAAGAACCGGGGTTGAGTTTACCGGAAAATATTGAAAGTTGTTTTGAAGAGACCGGGATCAGATATGTTATCTAAAAACAACTTGAATCCAACTCATTCATAATCCATTAGGGTATGTTGTCACCCTTCTAGATACGATACATCTACTTATTTATGGATTGATTATGAATGAGATCTCGATAGAAAGGGATGCAAAGAGACCTGGGTGATGACATATTCGGTACTACCTAGTAAGAGGTAGGTAGATCTTGTGTTGGCAGGGATCGATAGGTTCGTTCTCGGTACATTTTCTAGATGTGTATTGTGATTGGCTGTACCCTAGTAGCCCAGTCATTAGTTGGAACCCATTCTCTAATACGAGCTTTACAATTTTAGTTGTATAATAAATATGTTTGAACGTGAGATGTAAGCATTCCCTCTTTTTTAATAATTTAGTTTGAACCCATAGACATTATTATAATATCACCAAATTTCTATAAAAGTGTTTTGGTTATCGTACGGTAAAAACCAATCCATGTTTATGTGCGGCGTGGTCTTATGAGATACCTTTGATTTCAAAAGAGTTTTTAACTTAATAATTCAATTGCTTTGAGTTTACTCACACCAGACCCATGTCTAACCCGGAGTTGTATTTTTTACTTAAAACTCTTGGGTGCTCAAATTTTTATGAGCAACCAAGTAGTTCAAGTTTCTACGGATGTATTTTGGAGGAGCTTGGAGTAGGAGGCTACATTGATAGATAGTTATCATCTTGTTTCCGCTTATAATATGTACTTTATATTTATGTATAAGGACAGGCTGTTATAACTGTCCTAAGTCAAGAATTGTATTAGTATGACTCTGATGTATCATTTTGTAAATGGCTTTTTAAATATTATGTTGAATAATATATTTTATTTTATGGCGTTGTGAGATTCTGTGTTTGTTCCTAGTTTTTCAATCTTCTATCTCCTTTCTTTCCCTTAACAATCTGTCTTTCCGCCACTTGGTTGTTCGGCATGTTAATACCATGGATGTATTAGTGTCTACTTTTGGGTTCGGAATGATGGGTCATTACATATTTCTTCAACTTTTACTTGAAAGAAGGTGTTCTAATGATGATATAAGGCATTTTCCAATGTTTGGGGGAGATTGGAGTTGGTTTGATATGTTTTCTAGAAAGTTAGAGAGGGGAAAGAAGTGAAAGAAAAAAACTTTTTTTTCTCAAAACTTAGGGAATGATTTCTGTGTAATGAAATGAAGACATAAAATATGAGATAAAGAACCCACACATGCTCCTTTAGCCAGCCAAGAGGAACTTTCCACCCACCTTCCTCTCCTTAAGACAAGCCTTGAAACAAGCTTCCTATATTCTCTCCAATTTTGATGCAGCCCAGAATGATACTCAAGATGATGCAGCCCAATTTGGTGAAGTGTTAGGTCGCGAACGACCTAACAAGTCCTTTAAGTCGCTCCAGCGACTTAGTGAAGCTTGCAAATGACCTAGTGAAAACTCACAACATAACGAAGGTCGCTCGCGAGTTAACGGGCTAAGCATGAAGACACTCGTGCGAGTTAGTGAGATAGGTCGCTCAAGCGAGCTATGACCTTGCAAGGAAAACAAATCAAAGTTAGGTCGCGAACGACCTAACTCTCACATGCCGCACATTTTAGGTCGCTCCGGTCTTGCAAGTACCAGTTTTTACGAGCTACGACCTATGCTAGGTCGCGGAAGTGAGATATGACCTTTAATAGGTCGCTGAGTTGGATGCCGCTTTATTTTAGGTCGCTGCCTTCTGTTGTTAGGTCGCTCGCTACTACATTTCGTTAAGTCGCTCATGGGGTAGGTCGCATGAAGATTTCCAGAAGCTATTTCTTAAGTCGCATGAAGTGTTAGGTCGTTAACGACCTATACTAGGTCGCTGATGGAGGCTGATGTATTGAAGTTAGGTCTCGTGAGTTGTATTTTAGGTCGAGACCGATCTATGTGTTGTAAATATGTGACATCTTGTGTTGTAATGTGCTATATTTAGTACTGTATTGCGATGTTGTTTTCTTTAGGTCCCAGATGACCTTAGTTAGGTCGTAAGTCGTAAGTGTTAGGTCGGTGCCGACCTAGGTGTTGTAATTGTTGCGTCGTGTTGAGTTGTAACCTCTATAAATAGCGGGGTGGGTCATTTGTAACAGTTAAGTTGATTTTGAATAAAAACTTTTGTTTGTTAGCTTTGTTCTTTCATTAAATTGGTAGTTGAGTGTAATCTCCTATCTCCTCTTTCGGCATTCGAGTGCGCTCGGATCAACAATCGTAGAAGCCAATTCACGGTATCAAGTGCGCTTGATCAACGTCTGAAGAATTGCAGATCTTCTTTCACGGTATCGTGCACGATCAACGTGACGAAGATAGTTAGAATTCTGTATCTTCGGATCAACGAATTTGGGCCATTCAGTATTCTTCATTCCATCGATTGCTACTTTCACAGAATCATCATTTTGATTAATCCGCTGCTGCATCATTTGGTATCAGAGCTAGACTTAGCCAGTCATAGCTAAGCCGAGTCTTGGAGCCAATTCTTATTCGAAGAGTTCAAGTCGTGTTCATCATAAGTTGCAACAAGTTTGAAGAATTCGATCCATCTCATTTCGGATCAAAGATTGAAAGGTGTTTGAGTTTGGCCGTGGAAGATTTGCGCGCCAAAGAGTTTGAAGTTGAAGGTCGTACCTCATTTGGTATCATTTTGATTTGTACAAGCCGAGAGTTGAAGTTTGTTTCATTTGACAATGCCGCCGAGGAGAGCTAATCGACATCAAAATATTGAAGATTTGTACAAGAGGGAAGAGGCCGAGCAAATGGAACAACACATAAGTAACAAATTCAATGAGAAGTTAGATGAAGGCATTGGAAGGTTAGAGAAATTGATGAATGATATGAATCAAGGTCAAAGAAGGAGGTCGCCAATCTCAAACCGTGGAGGAAACCGAGTTTCGCCATCGGTTACGGAAGCGAGAAGGGTATCGCCACAATCTGATCGAGGAAGAAGAGAATCATCAGTTTCGATGAGAAGAGATCACCATGAGTATCGAGATGAGGAAAGAAGAACTCAACGTGAGTTTGAGTATGAGCCATATCATGATGAAGAGAGACATAGTAGAAGAGACATGCGTGATCAAAGAGATGTTAATGGTCGAGATCGAAATCGAAGTACACGTGAGTATGATGAAGAGAGTGATAGAAGCAATATTCATTATCGAGATCGAGACCAAGGACGAAATGCATATAGGGATGTTGAGGATGATCGACAATGGGAATCGGGGATGAAAACTGAAATTCCAGAATTCAAGGGAAGTATGCAAGCTGAGGAATTTTTGGATTGGTTGTCTAATGTTGAGGAGATTTTTGACTTTAAGGAAGTTACAGAACATCATAGAGTGAAGTTGGTTGCTACAAGGTTGAGGGGTAGAGCTTTGGCGTGGTGGCAATAAACCAAACTTACACGTGAACGGATGGGAAAGTGAAAGATTGAATCTTGGGAGAAGATGAAGAAATTGATGAAAGCCACATTCTTACCTTATAATTATCAATCGCTTATGTATCAAAGGTTGCAGAACTTGAGGCAAGGAACGAGGACTGTTAATGATTATGCTGATGAATTCTATCAATTGATTGCGAGGAATGATATCATGGAGACGGAGGAACAGTTAACAGCTAGATTTGTTGGAGGGTTGAGGATGCAGATTCAGGACATGGTGAATATGTTTGACCCCAGATCTATCGCTGAAGCACATCAGAAAGCACTTGCTTGGGAGAAACAAGGGAGACGAGGTGGTGGTGTGTTTATAAATTCCAACAATCCAATGAAAGGGAATAGTAGCAGTGTGAATGTTTCGAAGGCTGTTGCAAAACCAATTATTAACGAAGTTGCTAAGACCAGGATCAATAGTGGTATCATGTGTTTCAATTGTCAGGAGATTGGTCACAAAAGTAATGAATGTCCAAAGCCAAAGAAGCGAACGATGATTGCTGAAGTTGAGAATGAAGAGGTAGAAGCTGAATGTTCTAATTCACTACATGATGAGGAGGAAGAAAATGTGTCGGGTGATGAAGGGTATTCATTGATGATGAAGAGGTCGTGTTTAACACCAAAACAGGAGGAGGAAACTAGCTGGTGGAGGAGTAACATCTTTCAATCAACATGTACTATCTTGGGAAGGGTTTGCAAATTTGTCATTGATGCGGGAAGCTGCGATAATATTATCTCTACAGAAGCTGTGAAGAAGTTGTCGTTGAAGACTGAGAAGCATCCGAAACCTTACAAGTTAGCTTGGTTGAGGAATGGTGGGGAGGTGAAAGTTGGACGTAGAGCTTGTGTTAATTTTTCAATTGGGAAGAAATACAAAGATGAAATTTGGTGTGATGTTATAGACATGGATGTATGTCACCTGTTGTTGGGGAGACCATGGCAGTATGATAGGGCTGTGCAACATGATGGACGTGCTAACAGTTACAGTTTCATGTTTGAGGGTACGAAGATTACTTTAATTCCTAAGAAGCGACAACAAGAAGAAAGCAAGTTGGAGGAGATTGAAGAACTTAAAACTTTACTATCTTTGAAGGAGTTTGTTAAGGAGGTAGAAGAGGAGCCTGAAGTATTCTTGTTGATTGGACGTGAAAGTCATGAAGTGGTTGAGATTCCTGAAGAAGTAAAGCCAGTGCTAGAAGAATTTGACAATGTATTTCCTGAAGAGTTGCCAACGGAGTTACCACCGTTGAGAGACATTCAACATCAAATTGATCTTGTTCCAAGAGCTGTGTTACCTCATAGACCACACTACAGAATGAGTCCAAAGGAACATGAGGAGTTGAGAAGGCAAGTGGAAGAATTGCTTGAACAGGGGCGTGTGCAGGAAAGTTTAAGTCCATGTGCTATGCCAGCATTGTTAGTGCCGAAGAAGGATGGAACGTGGAGGATGTGCACTGATAGTCGGGCGTTGAATAAGATTACTGTGAGATACAGATTTCCTATGCCTAGACTGGATGACTTGTTGGATCAGCTTAGTGGAGCTACTATCTTTTTGAAGAGTGGTTATCATCAAATTCGAATCAGACCATGGGATGAATGGAAAACAGCATTCAAGATGAGAGAAGGGTTGTACGAATGGCTGGTTATGCTGTTTGGTCTTTCGAATGCACCGAGTACATTTATGCGAGTGATGAATCAGATTTTTAGACCATTCATTGGGAAGTTTGCGGTGGTGTATTTTGATGATATACTGATATATAGTGGAAGTCCAGAAGAACACTTGCAACATCTGAGAGAAGTGTTGATGGTACTGCGACAGGAACAATTTTATGCTGCAATGAAGAAATGTGTGTTCATGACGCATAGTGTTTTATTTTTGGGATATGTCATATCGGCAGGAGGTATACAGGTGGATCAAAATAAAGTTGAAGCAATCAGAAATAGGCCACAACCCAGGACGATAACCGAAGTTAGAAGTTTTCATGGTTTAGCGTCCTTCTACCGAAGGTTCATTCCACACTTCAGTAGCATGATGGCTCCAGTTACTGATTGTATGAAAGGGAAGCAATTTTCATTGTCGGAGGAAGTAGGATTTGCTTTTGAAAGAATCAAAGAACTTTTGACGACAACACCAATTCTAGTGTTGCCAGATTTTCAGTTGTTGTTTGAATTGCATACTGATGCATCGAAGGTTGGAATTGGAGGGGTGTTGAGTCAGAAAGGACGACCTATTGCATATTTCAGTGAGAAGCTATCGGCAGCAAAGATGAGATATAGTACATATGATGTGGAATTTTATGCTATCGTGCAAGCTATCAAACATTGGAGACAATATTTGTTCCATAAAGAATTTGTTTTATATACTGATCATGAAGCGTTGAAGCATATGCAGGGACAGGACAAGATTGCAGCTAGGCATGCTTCGTGGATTGCATACTTACAACAATTTACATTTGTGGTGAAGCATAAATCGGGAATTACGAATAGAGTGGCAGATGCTTTGAGTCGAAGGAATCATTTGCTGACTACAATGAAGGTTGAAGTGACGGGGTTCGATGTATTACCAGAACTATTTGTTGATGATCCTTACTTTGCGAAGTATGTAGATGAAGTCAAGGAGGGAAAGACGGATGAGTTTGTAATGGTGGATGGTTTTCTTTTTAAGGGAAATCGATTATGTATACCGGAGTGCAGCTTACGTATGAAGATTGTAAAGGAGTTGCATGAGGAAGGACATGTGGGCATAGATCGAACTTTACAGTTGATTTCTCAGTCTTACTATTGGCCCTCGATGAAGCGGGAAGTTGGAAAGTTTGTGGAGAGATGTCATATTTGCCAAGTTTCCAAGGGAACAGCGACGAATGCGGGATTGTATATGCCGTTACCCGTGCCGATTAGACCATGGGTTGATATCAGTATGGATTTTGTTTTAGGATTACTGAGAACTTAGAGGGGAAATGATTTGATATATGTTGTAGTGGACAGGTTTTCGAAGATGGCGCATTTCATCGCTTGTAAGAAGACAGCTGATGCCGTCCGTGTTGCCGAGTTATTCTTTAAAGAAGTGTATCGCTTACATGGTTTACCAGAATCCATTGTTTCTGATCGGGATACTAGATTTCTAAGTCATTTTTAGCTGAGTTTGTGGAAGATGGTGGGAACAAAGCTAAATTTCAGTAGTGCTTACCATCCGCAGTCCGATGGTCAGACTGAAGTTGTTAACAGATCTTTGGGAATTTTGTTGTGGTGCCTGGTGAAGGATAATCTGAAGAGTTGGGATATGAAGTTATGTCAAGCAGAGTTTGCTCATAATCATGCTATAAACTGTAGTACGGGTTTCAGTCCATTTCAGATAGTGTATTCAAGCTTACCAAAAGGGCCGTTGGATTTGACGATAGTTCCACAACCAAAGAGAACCGTTAAACGGGTTGTTGATTTTGTTGATGGATTGGCAGAATGTCATAAAATCGTTCAGGAACGATTGGAGAAAGCAAATGAAAAGTATAAACGAGCTGCGGATTTGAAACGAAGAAGCGTTGAATTTAATGAAGGAGATTTAGTATATGCTATATTAATGAAAGATCGTTTTCCAGTGGGAGCATATAATAAACTTAAAGCTCGAAAGATTGGTCCTGTAACGATTGTGAAACGAATCAATGAAAACGTATATAGGTTGAAGCTGCCGGAGGATATATACACTTCTGACGTGTTTAATGTTAAACATCTTATACCATATCATGGGGATGAGCTTGTTGTGTAAGAGGAGGGCATAAATTCGAGGACGAATTTTGTCCAACCAGGGGAGGATGATGCAGCCCAGAATGATACTCAAGATGATGCAGCCCAATTTGGTGAAGTGTTAGGTCGCGAACGACCTAACAAGTCCTTTAAGTCGCTCCAGCGACTTAGTGAAGCTCGCAAACGACCTAGTGGAAACTCGCAACATAACGAAGGTCGCTCGCGAGTTAACGGGCTAAGCATGAAGACACTCGTGCGAGTTAGTGAGATAGGTCGCTCAAGCGAGCTACGACCTAGCAAGGAAAACAAATCAAAGTTAGGTCGCGATCGACCTAACTCTCACATGCCGCTCATTTTAGGTCGCTCCGATCTTGCAAGTACCAGTTTTTACGAGCTACGACCTATGCTAGGTCGCGGAAGCAAGATACGACCTATGATAGGTCGCTGAGTTAGATGCCGCTTTATTTTAGGTCGCTGCCTTCTGTTGTTAGGTCGCTCGCTACTACATTTCGTTAAGTCGCTCATGGGGTAGGTCGCATGAAGATTTCCAGAAGCTATTTCTTAAGTCGCATGAAGTGTTAGGTCGTTAACGACCTATACTAGGTCGCTGATGGAGGCTGATGTATTGAAGTTAGGTCACGTGAGTTGTATTTTAAGTCGAGACCGATCTATGTGTTGTAAATATGTGACATCTTGTGTTGTAATGTGCTATATTTAGTACTGTATTGCGGTGTTGTTTTCTTTAGGTCGCAGACGACCTTAGTTAGGTCGTAGGTCGTAAGTGTTAGGTCGGTGCCGACCTAGGTGTTGTAATATGTTGCGTCGTGTTGAGTTGTAACCTCTATAAATAGCGGGGTGGGTCATTTGTAACAGTTAAGTTGATTTTGAATAAAAACTTTTGTTTGTTAGCTTTGTGCTTTCATTAAATTGGTAGTTGAGTGTAATCTCCTATCTCCTCTTTCGGCATTCGAGTGCGCTCGGATCAACGATCGTAGAAGCCTATTCACGATATCAAGTGCGCTTGATCAACGTCTGAAGAATTGCAGATCTTCTTTCACGGTATCGTGTGCGATCAACGTGACGAAGATAGCTAGAATTCGGTATCTTCGGATCAACGAATTTGGGCCATTCAGTATTCTTCCTTCCATCGATTGCTACTTTCACAAAATCATCATTTTGATTAATCCGCTGCTGCATCAAATTTTCATGCCTTATATATTGCATTTTATCCCCTTAAATAAATCATCGAGTTTCTAGTTCATTTGTCATGAAATTAACTTTTTTCATTTGTTATTTATGTGTTCATATATTGCTATACAAGTGCCAAAGAGTTTGAACAACTTTTATTAAATAAAAAGACGTTTATCAATAAAAAAATTTTCGTTCACATTATTGAAATTTCTTCAAACTATTTATTTATGTACATAAATTTGAGAAACAAGTTTCTTATCATTAGTTTTTTCATAAAAGTAGGTTAAGAAGGTTATAAAATCTCTTTTATATAATTAAATCCAATATTCAAATATTTAAATAAGTCAGATATTTAAATACAAAGTGTTCCACATTTTGGGACGTCGTTGTAGTTATGCTGTGTTCTTATTTCACTTAAGTCATCTAGCGTAACTCATCTATTATTTTCTTATTATTCTCATGTGTATCTCCAAGTTATTTGGCATGTTCTGTTCATCTTATCAGGCGGTTCTTTGTAGAGGATTTACCAACCTTATTTCTGCTTTTGTGTACTCAAGTGATGTACTATAAAATCATGTACTTTATGACACCTTGGTACAAGAATTTGATGCAGCAGCGGATAACAAAAATGATGAAATGGTGAAAAGTAGGAATCGGTGGATTGAAGAATACCAAAGACCCAAATCCGTTGATCCAAAGATGTCGGATTTTAGCTATCTCAAACACGTTGATCGCGCACGATACCGTGTTTAAAGATCTACAATTCTTCAGACGTTGATCAAGCGCACTTGATACCGTGAATTGGCTTCTACGATCGTTGAATCGAGCGCACTCGAATGCCAAAAGAGGAGATAGGAGATTACCCTCAACTACCAATTTAAGAAGAGGCATAAAGCTCTCAAACAAAAGTTTATTCAAAATCAACTAAACTTTTACAAATCACACTACCCCGCTATTTATAGATGTTACAACTCAACACGACTCAAAATATTACAACACTTAGGTCGGCACCGACCTAACACACACAGCGACCTACGACTTAAAACAGACACGACCTAACATTACAACATCACGCGACTTATCATTTTTACAACACAAGACTTATTACAACATGACCACATAACAATACAACATACAAACGACCTAAGGAATTACAACATAACAAAAGTACAACAATTTATATACAACATTACATTCCTTCACGCGACATAAGATCTTCATGCGACTTAAGTATCAGCGATCTAAGACAACGTGGCAGACGGTCTACGACCTAAGGTGATCACGACTTATAGTCAGGTGGCACAAATGAGAACGCGACATCAGTAGTTGAGCGACCTAACTTAGGTCGTAACTTGACAATAGTAGATTTAGGTCGTAGCTCGTCATTCTGTTCTGAGCGACTTAAGACAGTAGTTGAGCAACCTAACTTAGGTCGTAGCTTGACAATAGTAGATTTAGGTCGTAGCTCGTCATTCTGTTATGAGCGACTTAAGAACGAGCGACCTAAAACCTTCTGCGACCTAACTGGAAAGCGGCATAGGAATTCTACACGCGACCTAACACTTCGCGACCTAGGTTTCTGGAACGACCTAACTTCTGCATGCGACCTAGTACTTCGCGACCTAACCTCCAAACGACTTAAGGAAATGCGGTATAAGCTTGTTAGGTCGTTGCTCCCAAACTCGTAACTTAGCTCGCATATCTCACTAGGTCGTAGTCCATTAGGTCGTGGCCCTTTAGGTCATATCTTGCTTGCAGGATTCACTGGTGACCATAACTCGCGTGCATGACTCGTTAGATCGCTTGCGCGACTTAAAAACTTCTTAGGTCGTTGGCGACCTAGGAGACGAGAATATCGGGCTGCATCATCCTCACCCTATTGAAAGAAATTCGTCCTCGAATTAAATAGTTCTTCGTCTTTGATACTCTGATCCTCGTGAAATGGAACCAAGAGTTAGATATTGTCAATATCAGCAATAGGATGATGATCCGGCCAGCTCACCTTATTCTCACAAATTGTCTTCATAATTCCCAAACGACTCATTCCTCCGGTATCCAGCTTGTTGTACGTACCAACAAGAAATCGTTCAATCTTCAAGTAGATAGATTCGTTGCCGCTTTGTGTCTTCACCAAATCTGATACAGAATCCATATTTACGTCCACCCATGATCTAATGTGTATAGGTAATGATATACAAAATCCTGACTTCGTCGCGGTTTCCTTTAAAATTTGACAACTCTGACTCTTCTGATCAAACCTTTCAACCCCTTTTCTGATTGACGGTCCAAAACAAAACATTGTAACCAACTGCATGGCTTGATCACTGTCCACGTGTCTTTCTTCACTCTTATCTTTGATAACTTCTATTTGCCAACTGCGATCAGGAGTATACAACTGCCTTCCTTTGAATAGTAACCCATCAGCCAGTCTTCTCAACTCTACCTGCTCTGTCGGACACATATGGTTACGTGGCATATACGAGACAATAGCACTTGACACTTGATTAACATGATGTACATTTCCCCTTGGCAGTAATTCCTTGGACAACTCCGCAGGAATTACATCTTCACATTCATTCAACGTTGACTTAACCTCTTCGATAATTTCAACACTTTCACTGGTTTCTTTTTCATGTAACAGGAATATTTCTGCGCTATCCTCCACTTCTTCAACAAGCTCTCCTGTAGATTGCAGACTAGTCGAATCCACCTCCTTCACCAACAAATTACCCTCTTCATCTTCTGAATTACTGTCTTCATCCTCATTCAACTTGGCTGGTTGTGACTTTTCATCCTCACGTTCGTCAAACTTAAAATCATCAACTTCATCTTTGTCAAACTTTGGTGGTTGAAAACAATCGACTTCATCTTCCACATCAACAAATTGCTTTAAAGACAACAAAGTCTTTAGCTCCTCGATCTCCTCCAATTTGTTTTCACTCTATTGACGTCGTTTAGGAACCAAAAAGATCCATGTGTCCTTGAACATAAAACTGTAACTGTTTGCGCGTCCATCGTGTTGCACAGCCCTATCGTATTGCCATGGTCTTCCCAACAACAGATGGCATACATCCATGTCAACCACATCACACCAAATTTCGTCTTTGTATTTCTTCCCAATGGAAAAATTAACACAAGCTCTTCGATTAACCTTCACCTCCCCTCCTTTCCTCAACCAAGCTAATTTGTAGGGGTGTGGATGCTTTTCTGTTTTCAATGACAACTTCTTTACAGCTTCCGAAGAAATGATATTATCACAGCTTCCTGCATCTATGATAAATTTACAAACCCTTCCCAAGATTGTGCACGTTGACTGGAAAATCTTACTCCCCAACCAACTTGAGTCATCCTCTTGCTTTGGGGTCAAACACGATCATCTCATCAACAAACTACAACCCTCATCTCCAGACAATAATTCTTCTTCTTCCACAGATATTGAATTGACACACTCTACCTCTGCATCTTCATTCTCAATCCCCGCAATCATTGCTCGCTTCTTTGGCTTTGTACATCCATTGCTTTTATGGCCTAACTCTTGACAATTAAAGCATTTGAGACTACTATTGACCTTAGCTTTGTTGGCTTCATTCACATTCGGTTTATTGATGACTTTGGAAACATCCGCACTGTTACTAACATCCTTGTTCTGAGTGTTGGAATTCATAAACGTTCCACCACCTCTTCTTCCTAGTTTCTCCCAAGCAAGTGCTTTCTGATGTGCTTCAGCGACAGATCTTGGATCGAACATATTCACCATGTCTTGAATTTGCGTTCACAATCCTCCTACATACCTAGCGGTCAACTGTTCTTCTGTCTCCATGATATCATTCCTCGCAATCAACTGATAAAATTCGTCCGCATAGTCATTCACTGTCTTTGTTCCTTGCCTTAGATTCTGCAATCGTTGATACATAAGGGACTGATAATTGTGCGGCAAGAAAGTTGCTTTCATCATCTTTCTCATCTTATCCCATGTGACAATCTTTGACTTCCCCATCCTCTCCCATGTAAGTTTTGTTTATTGCCACCAAGCCATAGCTCTCCCTCTTAATCTTGTAGCAACCAACTTCACTCTTCGATCCTCGGGAACTTCTTTGAAGTCAAAAACTTCTTCAACATTTGAAACCCAATCCAAAATATCCTCCGTTTCCATTCCACCCTTGAATTCTGGAATTTCATTTTTCATCCCCGACTCCCATCGACGATCATCTTCTACAACCCGATATGCATTCCGCCCTTGGTCTCGATCTCGCAAATGAACACTACATCTACCACCATCTTCATCAAAAACAGATGTACTTCGATAACGATCTCGACCTTCCACATTCCTATGATCTGGCATATCTCTTCTACTTTGTCTATCATCATCATGATATGGCTTATCTCCAAACTCACGTGGAGTTCTTCTCTCTTCATGTCTATATTCATGGTGATCTCCAAACTCACATTGGCTAAGTCTAGCTCCGATACCAAATGATGCAGCAGCGGATAACAAAAATGATGAAACGGTGAAAAGTAGGAATCGGTGCATTGAAGAATACCAAAGGCCCAAATCCATTGATCCAAAGATACCGGATTTTAGCTATCTCAAACACGTTGATCGCGCACGATACCGTGTTTAAAGATCTACAATTCTTCAGACGTTGATCAAGCGCACTTGATACCGTGAATTGGCTTCTACGATCGTTGAATCGAGCGCACTCGAATGCCAAAAGAGGAGATAGGAGATTACACTCAACTACCAATTTAAGAAGAGGCACAAAGCTCTCAAACAAAAGTTTATTCAAAACCAACTGAACTTTTACAAATGACACTACCTCGCTATTTATAGATGTTACAACTCAACACGACTCAAAATATTACAACACTTAGGTCGGCACCGACCTAACACACACAGCGACCTACGACTTAAAACAGACGCGACCTAACATTTCAACATCACACGACTTATCATTTTTACAACACAAGACTTATTACAACATGTCCACATAACAAATACAACATACAAACGACCTAAGGAATTACAACATAACAAAAGTACAACAATTTATATACAACATTACATTCCTTCACGCGACATAAGATCTTCATGCGACTTAAGTATCAGCGATCTAAGACAACGCGGCAGACGGTCTACGACCTAAGGTGATCGCGACTTATATTCAGGTGGCACAAATAAGAACGCGACACCAGTAGTTGAGCGACCTAACTTAGGTCGTAGCTTGACAATAGTAGATTTAGGTCGTAGCTCGTCATTCTGTTCTGAGCGACTTAAGACAGTAGTTGAGCGACCTAACTTAGGTCGTAGCTTGACAATAGTAGATTTAGGTCGTAGCTTGTCATTCTGTTCTGAGCGACTTAAGAACGAGCGACCTATAACCTTCTGCGACCAAACTGGAAAGCGGCATAGGAATTCTGCACGCGACCTAACACTTCGCGACCTAGGTTTCTGGAACGACCTAACTTCTGCACGCGACCTAGTACTTCGCGACCTAACCTCCAAACGACTTAAGGAAATGTTGTATAAACTTGTTAGGTCGTTGCTCCCGAACTCGTAACTTAGCTCGCATATCTCACTAGGTCGTAGTCCATTAGGTCGTGGCCCTTTAGGTCGTATCTCGCTTGCAGGCATCACTGGTGACCATAACTCGCGTGCATGACTCGTTAGATCGCTTGCGCGACTTAAAAACTTCTTAGGTCATTGGCGACCTAGGAGACGAGAATATCGGGCTGCATCAGAATTGTACTTTATGAGACCTTTCATGTATCTGTATAAGACATGAGAATTGATTATCAATACGTTGTATTATCATTATAATGGAGGATATGTAATTGTAACAAACTATGTACTCTATCATAATTATTGTTCTGTATTTTGTCTATTCCAAATACTTTCAATTTTGATAAATCCTATGTGCAATTGCTTTGTTCTAATATTGATACAATTTTTTTAAAATTGATATATCTACATTCTTATTCAATGTTAACCCAACGGAATCTGTATATTAGATCGCTTACTACGTGTTTCGTTCTCCTGGTTTCCTAATTGAATTTCTTATAATTTATTCTTAGTTAACATGGTTATATAAGCCAATAAGCATTACACTAATTCTTACAAGGTTAGGGAAAACTAATAGTTGACATAATAATCTTTTTGATAACATTAAAATACAATTAAATTTTAGAGCTAATTGCAATATACAATATAATTATCACGATAATTAAATTTTAAAAAAAAATCGTTGATGTAATAATTATATTGTATAATGCAATTAGCTCTAAAATTTAATTGTATTTTATATGCTTCGAGATTACGTACGTAAATTTTTCATTGACGTTTATCTCTATTGTTGAAGGAAAAAGTAATCCAAATAATTACAATCAAAATGCATTCAAATTTGGCTTTATATAACTAGAAAATCAAAAACCACACCATTAAATAAATTATATGGTGAATTATGTTTCTGTAACACTAGTTCACACTAGTATTTAGTGGTTGAGGGTACTTACCTTGATTTTGTACACTAACATATTGTTTTTTTATTCCTTTTGTTTACCTAATTGAAATAATTGTGTTGAATATTTTGTCCGGGTAAACTTATATTAGGGCACAAAAAGCATGCAAAAGTTAAGTGTGTGTATACACATACATACATACATACATATATATATATATATATGTATGTATGTGTGTGTGTGTGTCACTTCAAATTGACTCGATTCTATGTTCAACTTATTCTCAATTGACTGAATTTTTATCATGATTTTATATTCCACTTTACATTACAATTTTTTAATTTGGGTTGATTTACTCCAAATTGCAATGTAATTTAGCTTTAGGTTCATTTCATGATCATGCTTTCTTTTTTTTCAAGTAAATAATTCCTTTTGCTTTTGTCTTAATTAGTGATGTTTTTTGAGTAATGTAGGACATTACGAATTCATATACCATTTAGTAGTCACTTTAATCTATTGTTTATCCAGGTATATTTTGTTAATAACACTTGTTACAACATATATTTTTGTAATTGATAGTTTTCATTCAAATATTCTTCATATATTTCGAATATTTGGATGTTTATCTGATCACAACAACAACAACTTAGCCATTTTTCCTAAACAAGTTGGGGTCGGCTAGAGATGGAACCCAAAACAAAATGATAAAACCAATTTAAAAGCTATAAAAATAATAATAACAACAACAATAAAATAAAGTCAAACAAGTAAATTAATAATAATACTAACTAAGTAAAATAAAAATAAAGATAAAATTGCATATATATAATGAAAAAATGATAATAATAACACTAATAGTAATAATGGTGCAGACAGTAATATTGATCAAAGACTAAACGCTACGTCATAGGCCCCTATTCCTTAGTCTAATAGTCTAAAATATTCCTAAAAGTTAACAAAATAATTTCCTATTTTACACCTATTAAAAATTACTACATCTTCAACTATTCTAAAATTTATATGTTTGAAGTTTTCATATTTTTTTACTTTTCATTGTAATTTAATGATTGATGTTTGCAAGTTTGTTTGGAATTGTTAACCAAATTAATGGTCAATACCCCAAAGTTATTCCAAGTAGTGTGATTAGTCTGATTTGAATGAGGGACTAGATACCCTTAAGGATTGCCTTTGTATTTTTGCTTGCAAATATCTTTCGAATCTGATCTTTCGACATTGCTGAAAGGTTTAGGTACTTGATTATGAGACCTCCCGGCTTTGTTGAGTTAGCGTGAGACTCTCTTTAAGAGTTTCCTTCTTGGTTTGAATTGAATTTTCTTGAATTTGTCCTTAGGAAGTTGAAACTTATCCCATCGAAGGGTTAGGATGATTGTCTTCTTTGGGTTTAAGTAGAATATTGAACCCATTTGTAGATGTGCAGAAGCATCTGACCTTGTCGAAAGGTTAGATTACTTATAAGGCATATTTTGGTCTATGTCGAAGGGTATGGGGACGACTCCTTATGGGATAATTATTGTAAACCAGAGTATTTCTACTTGAGGGGTAGTCTTTGATCTTAGTCGAAAGGTTTGATCATGTAGACTATATTTCCGAAAGGTTTAAGCTATAGAGTTGAAGGCTTCGAAAGGTTGCAGTCTCTAACTAAATTAGGACTGATGTCGACCTCGTCGGCAAGAAACTTTCGATGATCTAGAACCTTAAATTAACAGTTAATCCAACAAAGTTTAAGCAAAACAGTAAGTAAATTAATTGATGCAGCCTAGGAAGCGAATTCGACGATGTAAATCGAATCCGTCCAGGATCTCACACGATTAGTAGAAATAATCGGTGAACCGATGATAAATCGGTGAATTTAAGAATACCCAAATGCCCAAATCCGTTGATCACGAAGATACCGGATTCTAGCAATCTTCGACACGTTGATCGCGCACGATGCCGTGAAAGAAGATCTACAATTCTTCGAACGTTGATCAAGCGCACTTGATTCCGTGAATTGGCTTCAAAAATCGTTGATTTGAGCGCACTCGAATGCCGAAAGTGGAGATATGAGATAACACTCAACTACCAATTTTAATGGAGGCAAGAAGTACAAACCAAATTTTATTCAAAATTCAACTACCTTACAAATGACACAACCCCACCTATTTATATGCTTACAACACACATAACCCGTTCAACACCTGACTCGACCTATGCGACTTACGACTTAACAGATGTGACTCAACAGAACGACTTACGACTTAACATACACTATGGCATAACAATATATGAAGATACAACATCGCCCGACTTAACGGGTTACAACATACGACTTACAATATTCACGACTTAACAACATAAGCGACATTCGAATTAACAAATTACAACAATATACATATCGCACGACCTAACTTCATGCAACATAAGGCAACTCAGCTTCTACAACGACTTAGCGACTTAACAGCTTGAGCAACATAAGCTTGAGCGACATAAGAAACATGCGACCTAACATGAGCGATTCAAGAAAGCGGCATTAGTAACAGCTTAAGGTAATGCGGCAAAGTAGTTGCGACTTAACTCGTTAGGTTGCTTATCCCGCTTGAGCGACCTAAGGAAAATGTGCATCAGTTGAGCGCCTTATAGAAATAGCTCGGTAGTGTTAGGTCGCGACCCTCTAGGTCGTAACTCGTTAGGTCGCTGGCGACTTAAGGCACGCGACTGATCACAGTGCGCTGCATCATCCTCCCCTGGTTGAAAAGAATTTGTCCCCGAATTCACACTTTCCTCTTCTTCGACCAGCTCATGCTCATGATACGAAATCAAATGTTTGATGTTGAAAACGTCAGCAGTATGGATATGATCCGGCAATCTCAACTGATATGCGTTCTCATTAATCTTCTTCACGACTTCCAAAGGACCAATCTTTCTAGCAGCTAGTTTGTTGTAAGTGCCAACAGGAAATCGATCTTTGGTCAATACTGCATATACAAAATCTCCTTCTTTGAAGTCAACATGTCGTTGTTTAATATCTGTGGATTGCTTATATTTCGCATTTGCCTTAAGCAATCGTTCCTACACAACCTTGTGACACTCTTGCAATTCATTCACAAAATCACAAGCCCGTTTGATCACTCCTTTCTGCTGTGGAACTACAAATAAATCCAACGGTCCTTTAGGAATTGTTGAGTACACAACCTGGAATGGAATGAACCCAGTGCTACGATTAACTGCATGGTTGTGTGCGAATTCTGCTTGACATAGCTTCGAATCCCAACTCTTCAAATTATCATCCATGAGGCAACGCAATAGATTACCTAGGGATCTGTTTACAACTTTAGTCTCTCCATCCGTCTGTGGATGATAAGCACTACTGAAGTTCAGCTTTGTCCCGACCATTCTCCCTAGAATCTTCTAAAAATGACTCAGAAAACGAGTATCTCTATCCGAAACAATAGATTCAGGCAACCCATGAAGACAGTATATTTCTCTGAAATATAACTGTGCTACATTAATCGCATCTGCTGTCTTCTTGCATGCAATAAAATGTACCATTTTTAAAAACCGGTCAACCACCACATATATAGAATCATTGCCGCGTTGTGTTCTCGGCAGTCCCAACACAAAATCCATGCTAACATCCACCCACGGTTTAGTTGGCACATGCAACGGCATATACAACCCTGCATTTGTCGCTGTCCCCTTTGAAACCTGACAAATATGACACCTCTGAACAAATTTTTCAACTTCCTTCCTCATTGACGGCCAAAAATAAGATTTTGCAATCAACTGTAAATTACGATCACGACCCACGTGTCCTTCTTCATGCAACTCTTTTACAATTTTCATTCTCAAGCTGCAATCTGGTACGCACAATCGATTCCCCTTGAATAAGAATCCATCTACCAACACAAACTCATCAGTAATCCCATCCTTGACTTTCTCAACAATCTTCGCAAAGTAAGGATCTTCCTCAAACAATTCTGGCAATAGTTCAAATCCTGTCACCTCAACCTTCATCGTTGTCAACAAATGATTCCTCCTGCTCAAGGCATCAGCTACATGATTCGTCACCCCTGATTTGTGTTTTACAACAAAAGTGAACTGCTGCAGATATGCGACCAATGAAGCGTGTCTAGTTGAGATTTTGTCTTGCCCTTGCAAATGTTTCAAAGCTTCATGATCTGTATAAAGAACAAACTCCTTCTGAAACAGATAATGTCTCCAGTGCTTCACAGCTTGAACAATTGCGTAAAACTCCACGTCATAAGTGCTATATCTCAACTTGGCTCCAGACAACTTCTCACTGAAATAAGCAACTAGTCTCCCATTCTGACTCAATACTCCACCAATCCTAACCTTCGAAGCATCAGTGTGTAACTCGAACAATATCTGAAAATCCGGCAGTACCAGAATGGTTGTTGTCGTCAAAAGTGTCTTGATCTTCTCAAAAGCTAACTCTGCTTCCTCTGTCCACACGAACTTCTTTCCTTTCATGCAATCGGTTACAGGTGCCATCACACTGCTAAAATGTGGAATGAATCTTCGATAAAAAGATACCAACCCATGAAAACTCCTCACTTCAGTAATTGTCTTGGGTTGTGGCAAACTCCTGACAGCTTCGACTTTGCTTTCATCCACATGAATACCCTCTTTCGACAGAACATATCCCAGAAACAAAACACTGTGTGTCATGAACACGCACTTCTTCGTTGCTGCATAGAATTGCTCCTGTCGTAGAATCAATAGCACTTCTCGCAAATGTTGGATATGCTCTTCCATACTCCCACTATAGATCAAAATATCGTCAAAGTAAACTACTACGAACTTCCCAATAAATGGTCTGAAAATCTGGCTCATCACTCTCATAAAAGTACTAGGAGCATTCGACAAGCCAAACGACATAACCAGCCATTCGTATAGACATTCCCTAGTTTTAAAAGCAGTCTTCCACTCATCACCCGGTCTAATGCGAATCTGATTGTATCCACTCTTCAAGTCAATCTTTGAGAACACAACAGCCCCACTCAACTGATCAATCAAATCATCGAACCTCGGCATAGGAAACCTGTATCTCATAGTGATCTTGTTTAGAGCCCGACTGTCCATACACATTCGCCAAGTCCCATCCTTCTTCGATACTAATAAGGCTGGCACTGCACAAGGACTCAAACTCTCCTGAACAAGCCCTTGTTCTAACAACTCCTCCACCTGCCTTCTCAGTTCCTCATGCTCCTTAGGACTCATCCTGTAATGTGGCCTGTGAGGTAATGCCGCTCCTGGCACAAGAACAATCTGATGCTGAATATCTCTCAACGGTGGTAACTCCTTTGGCAACTCTTCAGGAAACACATCTCTGAATTCTTCCAACACTGGCTTTACTTCCTCTGGAACTTCAACAGATTCAGTAGCTTCATGTCCAATCAACAAGAACACCTCTGGACTCTCCTCTACTTCTTCAACAAACTCCTTCAAAGTCAACAAAGTCTTCAGCTCCTCAATCTCTTCTGACTTGCTCTCTCCTTGCTGTCTCTTCTTCGGAACTAAAATGATCTTAGTACCCTCAAACATAAAGGTGTAGCTATTAGTTCGACCATCATGCTGCACTGCTCGGTCATACTTCCATGGTCTTCCCAAAAGCAAGTGACAAACATCCATCTCCACCACATCACACCAGATCTCATCTTTATACTTCTTCCCAATAGAAAATGGAACATGAACTCGCCTGTCCACCTTCACCTCTCCTCCTTTCCTTAACCACGCTAACTTGTAAGGATTTGGATGCTTCTCCGTCTTCAACTTCAACTTTCTCACAGCTTCGGTAGAAATGATATTGTCACAACTTCCTGCGCCAATCACAAATTTACACACCTTCCCCAATATAGTGCATGTCGACTGAAAGATATTACTCCTCAACCAACTAGCCTCCTCTTCCTGCTTCGGTGTCAAACATGATCTCCTCAACATTAGATTACATCCTTCATCTCCCGACGCGATATCCTGTTCATCCTCCTTAACTGGACTAGAATAACCTTCATCAACATCCTCACCTTCCACTTCAGCAATCATAGCTCGCCTCTTCGGTTTCGGGCATTCATTACTCTTGTGACCCACTTCCTGGCAATTATAACATTTTAAACTGTTGTTGACCTTCGCCTTCGCAACTTCATTCACAACTGGTTTACTGACAGCTTTAGAAACATTGGAACTACCACTATCACCCTTGCTCTGAGTATTGGAACTTTGAAACACACTACCTCCTTGTCTTCCCTGCTTCTCCCAAGCCAACGCCTTCTGGTGCGCTTCAGCCACAGATCTAGGGTCAAACATATTTACCATATCCTGGATCTGGATCCTCAACCCCCCAACAAACCTAGCAGTCAATTGTTCCTCCGTCTCCACTATGTCGTTTCAAGCAATCAGTTGATAAATCTCATCAGCATAATCATTAACAATCTTCATCCCTTGCCTCAGATTCTGCAACCTCTGATACATGAGTGATTGATAATTGCAAGGCAAGAATGTAGCCTTCATCATCTTCTTCATTTTCTCCTAAGCAACAATCTTCGACTTCCCCATCTGTTCTCGTGTACGTTTGGTTTGCTGCCACTACGCCATAGCTCTTCCTCTCAACCTAGTAGCAACCAAAATCACTCGACGATCTTCCGGAACCTCCTTGAAATCAAAGATCTCTTCAACATTAGATAACCAATCTAGAAATTCTTCAGCCTGCATACCACCCTTAAACTCTGGAATTTCAATTTTCATTCCTGACTCCCATTTGTGATCATACTCTGAATGATTTCTTCCTTGGCTTCGATTTCGACCATGAACACTACCACCATCAAACTCCTCATCAAAATCTGGTGCATATCGATGTCGATCGTGACCACCAACATCTCTACCAATACCATTTCTACCACCAACATCCCTTCGATCTACATTCCTTCGACCACGTTCATCCATATCTCTCCGATTTCGATCATCAACATTCCTATCACGATCGTCAACATTTCTACGATCATGATCTTCTCTTCTCTCCTGATCTGAATGTGGTGAAACTCTATTTCCCCCATGGCTCGATTCAGGTGAAACCCTTCTTCTACTTTGATTCATTTCAAGCATCATTCTCTCTAATCGACTAATCCCTTCATCAAACTTCTCATTGAATTTATCACTAATTCGTTGCTCCATTTGTTCAACATCTTCTCTTCGATACACATCTGCAACATTCTGATGACGATTAACTCTCCTTGGAGGCATTGTCGAATCTTCAACAAATCCAAACACAAACTTCAAATCTCGAATCTTCACACCCAACGAACTTAGAAAGCTCATCTCCTGGCTCTGATACCAAATGATGTAGGCTAGGAAGCGAATTCGACGATGTAAATCGAATCCGTCCAGGATCTCACACGATTAGCGGAAATAATCGGTGAACCGATGATAAATCGGTGAATTTAAGAATACCCTGTTTGATGTGTGTTTAGTATTTGATGATAACAAAATATATATATCAAATTATAGATGTGTTTGCAGATTTTATTTTACACATACAGGAATAAATATAAATATTGAATAATAATGCTATTGCACAGAATTTAACAAATTCAAACAGTAATTTTATTCAATATAATATTTTATTCAGTACAATGTTTACAATACACTGATTTCATATTTATAGCTCACTCTCACTCATACACTTTCATTATTACAATGATTTCCTCACTACAACACTCAACACTCAGTTATTTCACTGTGTCTTCACGTCTGCATCTATCTGCATTGTCCAGCTCCAGTTCTTGTCCTGTCTTCTGTGTACCTGTATAATTTGCAACTACAGCAGTAATCTGAAAATAAACAAATTTAAGTTTGCAAAAATATAAATTTGTTTTTATTGGTGCCTCGGATATATGGGTTATCTTCATCATCTTTGATTGTGTAATATCTGTGCATATCAGTATTTATTTCAGGGACAGGTATTTACGAGTGGCTGCAGTACACACGTATACACATGTGCATTGCCTCGCCAACTCGAGTACACAAGGTCAAATCAATATCAGATTCAACACAAAGTGAAAATGATCTCGACAAAAATATCACTGCAACAAATCAAACAGTCAAGTACAAACTGGACAACAACCACAAAGACCACATCTGAAAACAGTGCAACTACACGTGCAATGTATCGACAAGGTCAGAGAACAATATACATGCACACAGTGCAGTCATCAGAATATCGAATGAACACATACAATGGCAACTGACTCAACAAGGCAAAGAAATGAACAATCAAAGTCAAGACATACATAGTGACTCTAAGAAATGCTACCAAGTGAACCAACAGCAAATGCCAAGGCAACATGAAGCAATACACACTCAGTGACATTCAAGCTCAAACAAGCTGAAACATAATGCTCAAGTGAAGGATGAAATACAACATGAAGCAGTGCAAATTCAAACAAGTCAAAAACCAGAACACAAGCAACTACAAAGACTCGAAACTACAAATTAAGTTCAAGTGATCAAAGACATGAAATCACAATGTAACTGTCAACTTCAGTTTAAAAATGAGACGGGTCAAGGAATGAAGTATACCAAATGAAACAGGGTGAGATCATACATACAGTTCAATATCCAATCAGGTAAAGTGCAAATTGCAAGACAAGTAACGAGATGCAGACACAACCACCACTCAATACAATTCAGTTCAAAATCTCCAGTTAATCAACACATTCAATGCCGAAGACAAAATGGAATCAGAAAGTAAAGATTATGCAATGTTTGAAAAATCAAGTATTAGAGACAAAGCCGTGAATGAACAAGTCATCTTTCATCTCAAAGTCAAAGGAATTCAAAACCATGTTTTTAATCAAAGTTGAACAAGTCAATAGAAAGTTATATTCACGGAGATAAACAGGCCGATAATTACAAACCAAGTCAAGAAACCCAAGCCGTGACTATCACGTAGTATATACGAAAATAAACGCAGTTGAATCAGTCAAGAGAAAATCGTAATATCTATACAATATCGAATATACGCGCATTTGAATCAGTCAAAGCCGTGATAATCAAGTTATCACTATATCAGGAAAGTTCGAACCCATATAAAAGCAACCGAAGGTATCATCATCGACTATAAGCTTCAACGTCAAATCATTCGAACAATAAAAACCCTAAATCATCACAGGCAGTAATCGACATCAAGAAATCGCAAGTACCAACATACCTGAGGTCAATTCTCAAAAACCCTAAGGAGCGCGCAAGGCAGAAGCAAGCACGAATCATCTTCACGAAGCCAAGTCAAGCCAACCCTAATTCGCAATCAACAGAGCACCAACGATCAATTAAATCAACACAAGCGAGGACGAAGCCCTAATTCAAGCGACAAAGAGTCGGAGCACAAGCCCTAATTCTCAGATCGAAAGAAGAGGCCGCCATTTATTTTTCCAGAGCAAATAAAAGGGAGCGGGCCGATACAAACAAAAGAAGGGGCCGGCCTATTATTAATTAAGGGTTTAGTTTATTAAGGGTTTAAATTTAGTTTGAGTTTAAATAGGATTTTTAATTTAGTTTTTAAATTGGGTCGGGTTTTATTGAAATAACTTTTAGGCCAAATTTATTTTGAGGGCAAAAATATTTTAAACTGTCAATCTATATTTTGCCCTAGGGTTCAAACTGTATTTTGTATTTTCAGTTTGTATTGTCAAAGTCCAGTCAGAGTGAATCACCACCTAGGGTTTAGGTGTTGTCAGATTGTCTAGTTAGGGTTAGTTCAGTGAGCAGGGAGGCTGCGAGTTTGCAAAGCTCTATAGGCGGGAGCAGAGTTTGCGAGTAAACGAAACTCTATAGGCGGAGCAGGGTGTGCGAGTCTGTAGGAGTGTTTGTGAGCGGGAGCGAGTGTCTGCGAGTCTGTCAGAGTGTTTGTAAGCGGGATACTGTTTAACTCTAATAGAAATCTGGGAATGCAGCAGTAGGCAGGGATTGCCGAAGCTGGGTAAATTCTGTGTGTGATTTACTTTACTGCATATTTATTTATCTGCTGTTTACTTCCGCGTTTAATTTGAAAAAAATTTGCGATAACCCTATTCACCCCCCCTCTAGGGTTAATCTAGATCCTACAAGTGGTATCAGAGCGAGGTAAAATTTTTCTTTAACTCTAGAGTCATGAATCTATCAAATAATGCTTTTTCTGAGGGGCAATCTATTGCTAGGCCACCGATGTTTAATGGTAATGATTATGCTTACTGGAAAGTTAGGATGAGTATCTATCTTAGTTCCGTTGATTACGATGTTTGGGATATTATTGAATCTGGCTATAAAACTCCCACTATAACTGTAGGTGATACTGAGATTCCTAAACCAAAGGATAGGTGGGATGCTAATGATAAGAAATTAAAAACTACCAATGCTAAGGCCATGAATGCTCTGATCTGTGCTCTTGATAAAAATGAATTTAATAGAATTTCTCATTGTAAAACAGCACAGGAAATCTGGCATACTTTGGAAGTAACACACGAAGGAACTTCTCAAGTCAAGGAGTCTCGTCTAGCTCTGTTCAGCAATGAATACGAAAATTTTGTGATGGACAAAGGCGAGAGCAATAAAGACATGTTTGGACGCTTCTCAACCTTGGTATACAATGCTAGAGCGCTTGGAAAAGAATTCTCTGAGGTAGAGCTAATAAGGAAGATACTACGAATCCTACTGATGAACTTTGAGGCAAAAGTCACGGCAATTCAAGAATCAAAAGATTTGAGCAAACTGAGCATGGAGGATTTGATCGGAAATCTGATGACGTATGAGCTTGAGTTGAAAGCAAAGGAGGAACACATCAATTCCGAATCGAAGAAGAAGACTATTGCCTTAAAGAGCAGAGAAGAGAGCGATAATAAAGAAGAGGATCCAATTGAAGGACTTGCAATGGCTGTCAATAATTTCAGAAGATGGTCAAAATTCAAGCCACGAAAGAAGAAAACCAGTGGTAATAGATCTAAAGATTCTGACAACTCTGAAAATGAATTAATCTGCTATAACTGCAACAAGCCTGGTCACTACAAACAAAATTGTCCACTTCTCAAAATCAACAAAGGAAAGAAAAAGAAGAAGAAGGCATTCGCAGCGACTTGGGATGATGAGGAAGGAGAGGAAGCTTCGAGTGATAGCTCAGAGGAGGCTAACCTGTGTCTTACGGCCAGATCAGATTCAGAAGCAGAATCAGATTCAAAAGTAAGCCCAGAGGTATATAATGAGGTAAAAAACTTTTGTTATAAAGACCTTGCTTATTTCTGCATCGATCTCACTAAAACAGTTGAAGCTCTTGATTCTAAAAATGAAAAACTGAAATCTGATAGAAAAAAACTTGCCCGTGAAAATTTTAGGTTAGAATATGAACTTGAAAAAATTCAAAACCTAGAATGTAAAAACTGTAAAACTTTAGATTCAGAATTATCAAAACTGAAGAATAATTTTGAGAATCTTGAAAAAGAAAACTTGAATCTAAAGGAAACCATTGAAGCTAGGAAAAAGGATTTTATAAATAGATGCACTTCACTTGTGTCTGAAAACTCAACATTGAAAACCAAAGTCCAAGATCTTGAGAAATCACTGAATAACTTTTCTAGAGGAGAAAAATCATACAATATGTTATTAGGAAATCAATTGTTTGCTAACAATCGAAAAGGACTAGGTTTTGGTAAATCACAAGCTGATGATAGTGCAAAAGGAAAGGGCATTTTTACTGAATGTGAAATAATTGGACATCATATTGAAAATTGTAGTCATAGGAACAAGAACACGAAATTTATAAAAGTTTGGGTTCCTAAAAATTCTACAAACAAATTTCATGTCTATTGGAACAAAATTGAAAAGACAAAACAAGTTTGGGTTCCAAAGGGATTGTTTATTGACAATTATTCTGCCACTAACAACCATGGACCTATAAAAACAAATAGGTCGCATACATCTTTAAACGTGTAGGTGTGGTGGCAGGCTAAGGAGCAACTTTAGTGTCATCTGGATTCTGGCTGTTCCAGATACACAACGGGCGACAAATTAACGTTCCTTAGCCTAGTATAAAGGTGACAGATTCACTATGAGCAAACAACGAAAGATTATCGTATAGGTAAAACAGGTAGTTGTATTTCTTTCAAACGATAGATAACCGGTAAGAATCTGCATCTGAATTAAATCAGCCAGTTATGATTGATGATGTTAATTCTGAGTTTTAACCAATCATCTTACTCGAAGTGATTGTGATGGATGACAGAATCTAACTTGCTTGATTTATGATCTTATATGATTCGATTTTAATCTGTGCTTGAAAATTGATCAACTATTTTTCTTCTTAAACTTAATATGTTTGGTCAAACTATGATTGCTCATGCTATAAAAGGTTTTTGAGAAACTGTTGAAACTGTTGCTTCACTGATGAAAACTTCAAATTGTTTTTGAGATAATCTTGATATTTTAACTGTCATTCTACGGAAGGTATACACACTCGCTCTTCAT
The DNA here is from genome assembly GCA_030737815.1 of Allium fistulosum. Lineage (NCBI taxonomy): Eukaryota > Viridiplantae > Streptophyta > Magnoliopsida > Asparagales > Amaryllidaceae > Allium > Allium fistulosum. The sequence goes on along the minus strand of CM060905.1, from coordinate 726,624,429 downwards.
TTGATAAAAGTTTGTGTGAGTTTTGTTAACACCGTAGTTTTATTTCTGAAGATGAATCTGATACTATTGAAATGGTTCTTAACTGCTTCTAGACTCCATATTATGTTTTCTGTGTGTTTGTGTACACGATTTCACTCTAATTCTAAAGAATCACATTTGAATACCACTAAACGAAATTTTGAGATATTTTTCACGCACACACAAATTTGGACTATGATATCTTTCGTGTGAAAACTTTAATTTAGTTGGTTATTCTGATGTTGATTATACGGGTTCACTGGTTGACAGGAAAAGTACTAGTAGGACATGCTTCATGCTAGGACACTCACTAATTTCATTGTCTAATAATCCTGTTCTCCATTCACTCACGAAACACATTGATGTGAAACACCATTTTTTGATCACATTGCTAGGGAAAACATTTGCATTGAATTCAACTGAGAATCAACTTGCTGATATTTTCACAAAACCCCTCCCCGAAGACAGATTTTCCGGATTACGTTTGGATTTGGGAATTATGGAAATTGACTAATCATTTTTCAATTTTTGGTTGAAATATTCTTGGATATTTATTTTCAACTTCAATTTCTATAATTCAAACCTGTTTTGGATATTATTCAAAGAATGATTCGAATATGGTATTCAGTAGTGGAAATACGTTTGGTTTATGAAATTTCATAATATGATTAATTTGGTAACTTATTCCACGACCATTTCTATTTCTACCATCTTTCTATCATTCATAATGGTTTTGAAAAATGAGAAGAGTGAATTGCTTTTTAAATTAAAAAAAGGGAAAAATCAAAGAAAATTTTAAAATATTCCTCATGTATCCATTCTCATTTAAAAGTCCTTATGGTTATGCATGGATGGATCATGAGAGGTTATCATCACTCCATTCTCATTTAAAAGTCCTTATGGTTATGCATGGATGGAGCTTGATAACTAATAAGTAACTACTAATCCCATTTAAAAGTCCTTATGGTTATGCGTGGTTAGTAAGTGCTTATTTGTGCTTAAATGTAAAATCTTTTTAAAATTATAATAAATAGAAGAAAACATCTCTCTTCTCATTATAAAAACCAAATCATCGATCCATTCTTTAAAATGTGGAAATTGTTATCTTGTTATGATATATTATGGTTTTTCCTTGTTTTTTTCCATTTGTTTTCCCCCACTGTTTCATTATTTTTTGTCAGTCTTTTGATGATAACAAAAGGGGGAGAAGGAAGAGATTTTGATAAGAAAATAAGTATTTATGGAATATTTATTTACCAAATTTGTTAAATGTTGTTAGTTATTTTCTATAGTTCTTTTATTCGTCTGTAATTTCCTAAATCTGCTAAATAGGAAGTGGTCTCAGTTGTAGGGGGAGTATTCATGTAGGGGGAGCATACAAGTAGGGGGAGCTAAATATCTCATGTTTAGACACATCTACTGGAAATTCAAAATCTTTAATATATGTTTGTCATCATCAAAAGGGGGAGATTGTTTGATGTGTGTTTAGTATTTGATGATAACAAAATATATATATCAAATTATAGATGTGTTTGCAGATTTTATTTTACACATACAGGAATAAATATAAATATTGAATAATAATGCTATTGCACAGAATTTAACAAATTCAAACAGTAATTTTATTCAATATAATATTTTATTTAGTACAATGTTTACAATACACTGATTTCATATTTATAGCTCACTCTCACTCATACACTTTCATTATTACAATGATTTCCTCACTACAACACTCAACACTCAGTTATTTCACTGTGTCTTCACGTCTGCATCTATCTGCATTGTCCAGCTCCAGTTCTTGTCCTGTCTTCTGTGTACCTGTATAATTTGCAACTACAGCAGTAATCTGAAAATAAACAAATTTAAGTTTGCAAAAATATAAATTTGTTTTTATTGGTGCCTCGGATATATGGGTTATCGTCATCATCTTTGATTGTGTAATATCTGTGCATATCAGTATTTATTTCAGGGACAGGTATTTACGAGTGGCTGTAGTACACACGTATACACATGTGCACTGCCTCGCCAACTCGAGTACACAAGGTCAAATCAATATCAGATTCAACACAAGTGAAAATGATCTCGACAAAAATATCACTGCAACAAATCAAACAGTCAAGTACAAACTGGACAACAACCACAAAGACCACATCTGAAAACAGTGCAACTACACGTGCAATGTATCGACAAGGTCAGAGAACAATATACATGCACACAGTGCAGTCATCAGAATATCGAATGAACACATACAATGGCAACTGACTCAACAAGGCAAAGAAATGAACAATCAAAGTCAAGACATACATAGTGACTCTAAGAAATGCTACCAAGTGAACCAACAGCAAATGCCAAGGCAACATGAAGCAATACACACTCAGTGACATTCAAGCTCAAACAAGCTGAAACATAATGCTCAAGTGAAGGATGAAATACAACATGAAGCAGTGCAAATTCAAACAAGTCAAAAACTAGAACACAAGCAACTACAAAGACTCGAAACTACAAATTAAGTTCAAGTGATCAAAGACATGAAATCACAATGTAACTGTCAACTTCAGTTTAAAAATGAGACGGGTCAAGGAATGAAGTATACCAAATGAAACAGGGTGAGATCATACATACAGTTCAATATCCAATCAGGTAAAGTGCAAATTGCAAGACAAGTAACGAGATGCAGACACAACCACCACTCAATACAATTCAGTTCAAAATCTCCAGTTAATCAACACATTCAATGCCGAAGACAAAATGGAATCAGAAAGTAAAGATTATGCAATGTTTGAAAAATCAAGTATCAGAGACAAAGCCGTGAATGAACAAGTCATCTTTCATCTCAAAGTCAAAGGAATTCAAAACCATGTTTTTAATCAAAGTTGAACAAGTCAATAGAAAGTTATATTCACGGAGATAAACAGGCCGATAATTACAAACCAAGTCAAGAAACCCAAGCCGTGACTATCACGTAGTATATACGAAAATAAATGCAGTTGAATCAGTCAAGAGAAAATCGTAATATCTATACAATATCGAATATACGCGCATTTGAATCAGTCATAGCCGTGATAATCAAGTTATCACTATATCAGGAAAGTTCGAACCCATATAAAAGCAACCGAAGGTATCATCATCGACTATAAGCTTCAACGTCAAATCATTCGAACAATAAAAACCCTAAATCATCACAGGCAGTAATCGACATCAAGAAATCGCAAGTACCAACATACCTGAGGTCGATTCTCAAAAACCCTAAGGAGCGCGCAAGGCAGAAGCAAGCACGAATCATCTTCACGAAGCCAAGTCAAGCCAACCCTAATTCGCAATCAACAGAGCACCAAGGATCAATTAAATCAACACAAGCGAGGACGAAGCCCTAATTCAAGCGACAAAGAGTCGGAGCACAAGCCCTAATTCTCAGATCGAAAGAAGAGGCCGCCATTTATTTTTCCAGAGCAAATAAAAGGGAGCGGGCCGATACAAACAAAAGAAGGGGCCGGCCTATTTTTAATTAAGGGTTTAGTTTATTAAGGGTTTAAATTTAGTTTGAGTTTAAATAGGATTTTTAATTTAGTTTTTAAATTGGGTCAGGTTTTATTGAAATAACTTTTAGGCCAAATTTATTTTGAGGGCAAAAATATTTTAAACTGTCAATCTATATTTTGCCCTAGGGTTCAAACTGTATTTTGTATTTTCAGTTTGTATTGTCAAAGTCCAGTCAGAGTGAATCACCACCTAGGGTTTAGGTGTTGTCAGATTGTCTAGTTAGGGTTAGTTCAGTGAGCAGGGAGGCTGCGAGTTTGCAAAGCTCTATAGGCGGGAGAAGAGTTTGCGAGTAAACGAAACTCTATAGGCGGAGCAGGGTGTGCGAGTCTGTAGGAGTGTTTGTGAGCGGGAGCGAGTGTCTGCGAGTCTGTCAGAGTGTTTGTAAGCGGGATACTGTTTAACTCTAATAGAAATCTGGGAATGCAGCAGTAGGCAGGGGTTGCCGAAGCTGGGTAAATTCTGTGTGTGATTTACTTTACTGCATATTTATTTATCTGCTGTTTACTTCTGCATTTAATTTGAAAAAATTTGCGATAACCCTATTCACCCCCCCTCTAGGGTTAATCTAGATCCTACATACCCAAATGCCCAAATACGTTGATCACGAAGATACCGGATTCTAGCAATCTTCAACACGTTGATCGCGCACGATGCCGTGAGAGAAGATCTATAATTCTTTGAACGTTGATCAAGCGCACTTGATTCCGTGAATTGGCTTCAACAATCGTTGATTCTAGCGCACTCGAATGCCGAAAGTGGAGATAGGAGATAACACTCAACTACCAATTTTAATGGAGGCAAGAAGCACAAACCAAATTTTATTCAAAAATCAACTACCTTACAAATGACACAACCCCGCCTATTTATAGGCTTACAACACACATAACTCGTTCAACACCTGACTCGACCTATGCGACTTACGACTTAACATATGTGACTCAACAGAACGACTTACGACTTAACATACACTACGACATAACAATATATGAAGATACAACATCACGCGACTTAATGGGTTACAACATACGACTTACAACATTCATGACTTAACAACATAAGCGACATACGACTTAACAAATTACAACAATATACATATCACACGACCTAACTTCATGCGACATAAGGCAACTCAGCTTCTGCAATGACTTAGCGACTTAACAGCTTGAGCGACATAAGCTTGAGCGACATAAGAAACATGCGACCTTACAGGAGTGATTCAAGAAAGCGGCATTAGTAACAGCTTAAGGTAATGCGGCAAAGTAGTTGCGACTTAACTCGTTAGGTCGCTTATCCCGCTTGAGCGACCTAAGGAAAATGCGCATCAGTTGAGCGCCTTATAGAAATAGCTCGGTAGTGTTAGGTCGCGACCCTCTAGGTCGTAACTCGTTAGGTCGCTGGCGACTTAAGGCACGCGATTGATCACAGTGCACTGCATCATTAATGGAACACAGGACTTCCCTTGTTTTCCACGTAAAACTCTATTTTTATTAAATTCCCAAATTAGCGCCCAATTTGGGTCACAGTACTTTGATTAAGAAGTTACAAGACCAGAATGAAAAAAGTTGGATCCCCAAACTGGACCCCTTGGGTCTTATTTATTGATGTCGGCGGCTTCATTTCGACTCCATGCTCTCGATTGGGTTGGAAGATCGTCCTTTTATATGCAGTTGGGAACTATTCGACTTCGTCGAAAGACTTTCCTTTCATCTGCTATTATGGACCTTTCGGCTTTGTCAAAAGGTTTGCTTTTCTTTATGTCTTCATGAACCTTTTAGCCTTAACAGAAGGTTGCTCTTCACTTCAATTGATGTAAACCCTTCGACGCTGTCGAAAGGTTGCTCTTTACTTCTTTGCTAACTTATGACTGTTGACTCCTTCATAAACCTTTCGACATTGTCGACATGTATTTTAAATGTGTTTCAATCGATTTGAAAGGCTTCCTATGCTTTCTAAAAGGTCATTATATAGCTGCTTGTACTTGCTTTGACTTCTCCATCCTCTTCAAAAGGTAGGAACCCATTGAATATTGAGGAATTAAACCCTTCGTCCCTTCCGAGAGGTCTGGAACTGCTACACAATGTTGACTGCATCCCTTTGATTCCTTCGAAGGGTTTGATTTGAACTCCTTTTCTTTAGTCTTGGTTGAAAGACCCTCCGACTTAGTCGAAAGGTGGATTTTTTGAGTAACATTTGCTCCCCACCATTCGAAGGGATGCTCTTGACTTTCCTAGTCATCTTTGTCGGAAGCTACAAAATTTTCCGCCTCTTGGGCTTCCCGCGTTGATCTAGAACATTAACTCAAATCTAATCCAACGGTTGAGAATTTGGGCGACTTTTCGTATATAGCATGCTCCTTCTCTTTCTTCCTCTTTTACCTGAAATTAAAATCACCGCATACATGTAAAAGAATTATAAAAAATTTCTGAATCTCGACTTGCTAAAATAAGGTGTTTCTTGAATTTTCTTCACAAATCTTAGTCTAATTTTTATCTCTATCTTGAATTTTATTCTATTTCTTTTGGTTAAATAGGAGATACGCCCGTCTTCGTCTCATCTCTTTTAAAGTTTACTTTCTCGTGTTGACACTATTAAGGATAGGCTACTATCAAGACGTGGTGAGACTATGGTTCATGACGAAGTCCTTCTCGAGCGTTTTGGTGGCAACACCAAAGCCGTGAAGTGGCATAAAAGATATCTTATTCAAAAGATCATATCCAACAATCATAAGAATCATATTGATTATCCTGAGACTGAGATTAAGAGAAAAGATGAAGAAATTATTTTACTTAAGCGACAAGTGAAATCGAATCCTACAATCGACTTTGATGAAAAGATGTCTGAACTCGTCCAACGGATAAGCGATTTATAGTTAAAATTGAGAGATAGTCAAGCTCAATGTGCCTTTTTAGAATTCCTCATAGGGGAAAAGATTCCAAATGTTGATCTTCCGGTCCCTCAAACAACCCCTTCAATTATCAAGCCTACAAGGTCAAAACTCCTCGCTGCTCAGAAATTTCCACCCCAGCTGAACCCTCCTCCGGATTTAGATGATAATGCAGTTGGAAACTGGTGCCGGAGGGTGAAGCTTGAAATTTCCAAGTATTTCGATGAGCAGTAGTAAATCAAGTATTCCCAAACTATTAATGATTATGCTGCTAGGAATCAAAAGCTTGAGCTTGATAATTACTTGCTTGACAAGCGGGTTGCTGAGCTAGAAAGGGAATTTAAAACAATTAGTGCTGCGAACAGAGCTTTTAATCACGCCTTAAGACCGACATTGATGCAATTGACGATGAGAATATAATTAGGAGAAAGGAGAAAAAGGTTAGGGAAGTCCTCCATGCAGCAATTAATCATGTAGTAAATCCTCCAGTGGCGGAGGCTCTCAGTAAAGTAGCTCAACATTTGTAATTTATGTACTTGAGCCATGTAAATCTATCTTATACATGATTTTTATTGTTTGTAAATGGCTTCACTACTTACGTAAATTATGGAAATTTTGTAAATATCACCTGATTCGTGATCCTTTTCTGTAGTGTAACTTTTAATACGCCTTTGAATTACTCATTTAGAGACTTTTGTACCTCCTGCATCTTTTGTTATTCCTTGTCATTCTGATTTCCCTGAAAAAAATGTAGCAAACAATATTTATAATTGTTAGCCTAAAACTAAGGTATTTGTCTATGTATATCTTTTGCCTAGATTAGCAAATCATCTTTCCAATTGTATGAAAAGTAATTAATTCAAAATGTTAAGATCTCATCCTTAACCATGATGAGAATTGATCATTTATTTAACTCGTTCCACTTGATCGGAATGCCTAAGATTAGTTAGTAGTAAGTTTCGCATAGATATCAAAATATAGCCTTTACTTAATAAAGAACCTGATTAGGTATCAATGTCTGAAATTTTATGTAGTAGCTCTTCAACCGATTTGGAGGCTTTTAATAGCAATCTTCTTTTTTATAATATTTTTTGGCCTAGATTTAGGCACATGAGATGAATAAAAATCCGAAGATTTTGTACCTAGATTAGGGTTTTTAAGTAAACAACAGTCTTGACACCCAGATTCTGGTGTTAATGGTAAAATTTTATGATGTGTCATCGGACCCAGATTCGGGTATTAGTAGATGGAAGATAAGTTGAGAGTCACCTTTCAGAATCCTTTGATTATAAGTAAGGGAAGATTAGAATGCTAGTTTCAGTAAAAGAATATCAGAATACCCTTCTCAGTAATAAGTAATAGTGGCCCGGAGTAACACCACCGATAATGGATAATATAAGGTTAGAAATCCATATCTGCTAATCTAGTATTAGTAATGGAGGGCCAGAAGACCGTTTTCGGCAATAAGTGTCAGAAGACTAGAAAACCATTCTGGCAATAAGTAATTGAAGACCAGAGAATCAATCTGGCAACAAGTAATAGAAAACCAGAATACCATTTCTAATAATAAGTAATAGAAGACCAAAATACCATTTCTACCGAAAATTAATGATAGACGACCAGAATATCATCTCTGGTAATTAATAATAGGAAACCAGAATACCATTTCTGGTAATAAGTAATAGAAGACCAGAAAACCAATTTGGTAGATGTACACGAGGAGACATCAGAGAATTCTTTCGGATTCTTTTGTCGAATGTGTCATCTTCAGGCTTTGATTAAATTTTGCATGCTTTTTCTTTCTCGAGCCCGAGTTTCTTTATTCATTTGTTTTGACCAATTTCAGGTAGGGACATTTCTTCCAATTCTTGTGCTTGTTTAAGCAGTTGCCATTTTAGGCGGTGCCGATTTCTAGCAGTTGCCTATTTCAAGCAGTGACTTTCTTAGTCCGCTGGACATTTCATCCTGGTTTCCAGTGCGCTCGGCTAGCCTATTCTCAAGCAAGGCCTGAGGACTTGATCAACCTCCCTCCAGGAGGTGCCTTAACCTGGCGATAGCGTGACACGGCTAAGGGCTTGTTCGCTACCTTGGCCAGGCCATAGAGAGGCGGGACCAAGGGATTACCCGTCCTCCCTCCAGGAGGCGCCTTATCCTGGACATAGCATGACGTGGATAAGGGCTTATGGTACTTTAATCTGGCCATTTCTGACTTTGGCGTGGCTAAAGGCTTACGCCCTCCCTCTAGGAGGTGCCTTGACCTGGCTATCGTGGCGTGATCGAGGGCATTCTACCATTATAAGTAGCCTACTATTTTAGGTAGTCCAAGTTTAAGGAGAATTTTGAACATTCAACTTAAATAAGTTTTGATTTAAGTGATCCCATTTATGGGTTTAAATGGACTTTAAAATTTAAGATTTCAAAGGAAATTGAGTTCTGAAATCAGAAAGTTTTATAATGGAATTTGGGAATGGGAAATTGGATTTGAGGAAGTTGGAAAAGAAAAAAAATTCATTTGTTATTAATATGAATTGTTTCATTTCCATTATTGACCAAATGGTGTGTAAAACATACGTTGGGTTGTCAAAGAGACCAGGGCCGGATATTGACATACTCTTTGTCAATCCCGGAACCACTTTGATGACCGTGCACGCGGTGGATGATATCCAGAATGTAGTGGTTGAATTTGCGACGTTTACTGGAATGAAGTAAGAGAACGATGATGTATAGCCTTGACACTCGTGACATAATTAAAATTACTAAAACATGAGCCGATATCTGGCTAATGAGGTTAGCTACCTCTAGTGACGTTGATCTCTCATATTTTACTGTCGTGATTTGAACTCGATGGGTGCACCCTTTCCATTTGGATTGATAGTCGCGGTCGCCTACGGATGGGTTACGACCAGCCAGAAAGGGTAAACTGGTAGAATTCTACCTTGGGCATTGCCTCATGTGCCTTGTCATATTTATCCCTATACGAGCCCATTACGATTTTGGTTTAAACTGTATAAATGTGTTATGGTGGATCAATGTTAAGCCTTAACACTATTTTGATATTCATTTTACTGATAGACATTACCTATTATAGCGTACCCTATTATATGTAGATAGTTTGACGAATCCTTAGGAGATGGAAAAACCCGTAACACCTCTTAAGTTATTTTGCATTGTTTTATTGACATACATGAGGATATTAGTTCTGACTCGAGTATTGTGCTTTTCCATTATGCTCGGGTCAGCCTGAGTATTTTCAGTTGGAGAGCTTGTTGTGGAGACGAAGGCATTGCGGAAGATTCTGCTCTATTTCTGTTATTTCATCAGTTTAGTTCATTATGTCGGTTAGACTCATTTCATTTCAAGTTATTTCTTTCCAGTTATTTAGTGTGAGTATAATGTAACTTATTTGGAGTTTTCATGACTTATTTATGTACTTATTTGTTTTCCGCTGTGAGATTCTGAGTGGTATTTATTTCTGCGTCTGTGTTCTGTGATTGATTCTATTTTACCCTAAATAACTATCTATCATTTAAGCAAATGTCCTTGTTTAAATGGTGGGTCGTTACAGTTGGTATCAGAGCTTATGGTTGAGTGAACACCTAAGCCTATGGGTAAAAACTCATTATAAACGGGGTAATTAATTACCCTAGAATGAGTAGAATCTTTCTTAAGAGAGCATGTTTTAAAAATTTAAGAAAGAAAATGGTTTAAAATCTTAAATGAATTTGAAAATTTTAAGTTATCCCTCCTTAGAAAAATTCTTTTGACCAGGATCTTTCAATTGACTATGATCTGGTTTCTTGATCAGAAACCGTCATTCTCCTTGCATAGCCATCTACTATGATAGAGAATTCTAGAATCAATCAAAAATCCATATCCAGGGTTCGCCTTTGAAAATCGGGTGAAAAATCCTAACTCGGATCGATATATGTAACGACCCTGAAATTCCGACCCAATTTTAAAAATTTTAGAACCGTTATTTTAATAAAATGTGAAACTTACATACGATTTCAATCAACGTCCAAACCTTGTTTCTAAATTGCGCCTTGATGATTGTAGATATGGGTAAAGTTTCGTCGGAAAATACCGCAGTAAATTTCATGCGCGTTTTACTGCACATCAGTTCATTTTAAAACGTGAAAAATTTTATCTTCCGAACCTAAATATTTTTACATAGAAAAATTCTAAATCATTTTCTGACAAAGGCGTCATTTTTGGTTTTTCAAAATTCGGACATCTTTAGCTCCGTCGATCTTATTCTTCGGTGTTTTGCTGCATTCTCCGTAATAGAAATTTCACATATTCACAAACAACTTCCGTTACCATTCAAACTTCACATTTGGAATGCGCCTAGATAGACATAGGCGTACGCCAAATTTCGTCGAAAAATATTGAAGTAAATTTCGCTCGCCGAATTTACATATTAGTTTAAATTTTATGTGTAAATTTCCTATCGTCCGAACTCAAATATTTTCACAATGTTGCATAAGAAAAATATTCTGATCACGACGGCGCATTTCGTTTCGTCAAATTCCGCTTTTAATTGCTAGTTGAATTGTCGCTCGAGCAAACGGTTCAATAAGATTTACCACTTCGCAAACAATGTCAAACCACCAATATCTTTATACCGTCGCGATCGCCTCGTCACGCTGATCAAAACGGTATATTTAATTGTGTCAATCGGAGTTCGGCGTTGCAAATTATAATTGGTTAACGGATTACAAACTGATCCGTTACGCAGCACAACCGGTACCCGACTTTCCAACGTTCAAACTTTAAGAGTCTATTCAGCTGTCTTGGAAACCCAATAGCCTCCACTTTGAAAATCATCATTACACTGACGTATGCACACTCTGAATCCTGTGTATATATCTTCCTTCATTTATTGCTCTACATCAGTTCACTTCGCTTCAGAAGAAAAGAAATTGGTATGTTGCTCTGCCACTCTTCTTTCACATATTTTCTTTTGTTTTGAAAAGCTACAGAAACTCCACTACACTTCCTTTCTTCTTCCTCCTCTCTATTTTACTTTTTATTTTGAAACTTCTCCTCTGGAAGCAAACTCCCCCTAACTCCTCTCCACTGCAAACACATGCAACTCAGCCACCAGCTCCCCGGCAACTCTGCCACTCGCCTCAGCAACCCTCTGCCCCAGCCTCCGCCCGCTTCGGCCACGTCCCCAGCCCCTGCCCTCCGCCACTGCCACCCTGCCCTCCGCCTACGCTCCGCCCCTGCCCCAGCTCGCCCCGCCCCTGCCACCCCGCTCCGCCGCACTCTCCTCCCCCTCCGCCCACTACCGGCCACCCCATGCGGCTACAACCCCTCACGCCACCAGCCTCCTCCGCCCTATTTCGCTCCGCCGCCCTACCCCACTGCCACCTGCCCCGTCCCGTCCCCAACAGCCCGCCACTGCCACCTGCCACGTCCCCGTCCCCAACAGCCCGCCCCAGCCACTGCCCCGTCCCCGTCCCCGCCTGCCCCGCTGTCCCCTCCGCCCACCAGCCCCGAACCCAGCCTGCTTCTTCCCCGCGTCAGCCTGCCCCGTCCCCAGCCCCGCCTGCCCGTCCCACTCCCCTCCGCCCGCCACTTGCACCGTACCCACCACCCTGCCGCACTCGAGCCTTGCCCAACCCAGACCACGCAAGTAGGAGAGTAAGTATGTTATATAGTTATATTAAATTATATACAAGAGTTCTGTTGGAAAAAAAATATAATTGTACACGTTTTGTTTTCATATATACAAGCTTCGGCTGTTGTTAGTTAGTCTCCAGGTTGCATATAAAGTTGAAACATAAAACTATATATCTCTGTTTTGTTATTTTGTGAGGTACAGTATAAAACTTTATATATTAGAGTTGTTATCATATAAACTTTAGTTGTTTAGAAAATTTTGTAGTTTTATACGGCAGTGTTTTATAAATATACAGTGGTTTTCCGGTAGTTTAAGATTAGCAGTATATATACATTTTAATAAACTTTACGTGTTGTTTCAGCCACCGCTCCGAATTCTTAGGACATCGCTTCGGCTCATTTGCTCTCGTCCCGACTTGTTTGTTCGTATCCGTGCTTGGGTCGTCTATTTTATCTATTCGTCTTCGTGCTTCGCCATCATCTTCTTCAACCACGCAAGGTGAATATTTTAGTCATGACTCAATCTATTATGCTATGAAAATCAAGTGATAATTGTTGTTAATATTAAATTTGGATATTAAATTGTTGGTTGTTAAAATTTGGTTGAAATAAACTGTTAAGTTCTAAAAATGTGAAGCCATGTATTGTTTAAATTGATTAAACATGTTGAACTGTAATATGATGTTAATTAGGGTAAATAATAATGACATCAAAATTGATATGTACGATTAATGTAGAAATTTGATAACGGACACCAAGTAAAAATCATAATGTAATAATCTTTAATCTATAGGAAATAATAGTGTGGATTCTAGGAATAATTGTATTAATTTGCATAATAACAAATGTGAGTTAATATGATTATTTCGGGATTATTTGAATAAATTGTTAAATTGTTATGTATGTTTGCTATTGCTTGTTTATTTACTTTGACACCATCCCAGTTATCACACTGCAAGTTCCCTTTGCTATGCTTTGTTTTATATTGAATGATATCGGGTTGAAATGATAAATACCCACTTAAACAACTTGGCCTAGGATAGACAATTAAAAATAAGAAACCCGATTGGTCAACAAAAATTATTTTGAAATTGAAATCTATTTGAAATTGAGGAATGAACTTAATAATTTGTTTGGAAATTTAGTAACGAACTTAATGGATTTGATTTATGGATTAAATCGAAATAAATTAACGGAGTTTAATTGAAACGGATTAATAAACCTATTTAATTGAATAAAATGAATTGCCAAATTTATTTGAAATGAGATTTAAAAACAAGGAAGTTAGAATTTAATAATTTGAAAATTTATTAGGTTGTTAGATTTAGATTTAAAATCGGTTTTAATTAAATAGATTTGAAACTTGACATAAATTAAGTTTGAGATTTAGAAAATTTGACTTAAGTGGAATACGAAACTAACTAAAGTTTTATGGATTTAATTTAGTGATAGTTTAAATTTAAAATGATTTTAAATTTAATAAAATGGATTTAATCAAAATTTATGATTATGGTTAATGTGTCGATGAATGTAAATACGAATTGAAATGAATAGAATTTGGTTTAAATGATGTGAACTAAAATTTACCATTAAACCAAATTAATTGGAGTATTAACTAAATTTAATAAGCGAGATTTATTAAATTAAATTTGAATACTTAATTATATTGATAACTCAAATGATGAACTAAAAGATTGCATTTGGAAATATGATTTTAAATATCTGAAATAAATTGAATCGTGGAATGTCAAACTTTGGAAGCCAAATTTGCACCTTGACTTTTGAACTTTGATTCGTTTAAACTTTAACTTAAAAGACCATCGCGTAATAAATACGTAGTTATTAAAGAGACCGGGATCGGATATGGACATACTCTCTGTCGATACCGAAACCGCTTTAATAACTAATATACGCGGAGTGTTGATCCAGAACGAAGTGGATGGTTTTGGTGAACGCGTTGACTGAAGAAAGAGAACGATATTGGATGACCCCTGACATGACTAAAACAGGAGCCGCGCCGGGCCATTGAGGTTCGCCACCTCTAGCGGACGCACTTCTTCGATACCATATCTATTACTTTTGTGATTCGATTTGGGTGCACCCCTTGATTTGGGAGTGTTGTTTCGCGGTGTTGAGATAGTAGCTGCTATGCTCAACATCAGTCCGGATCACGCAACTATTAGTATCCTAGTTGGTATCGCCTCATGTACCTTGTCATACTGATTATCCTATGCGCGACCACTACGTTTTGGTTTGTACCTTTAGTATATGGATTGCCCTCTGGTGACTTCCGGTTTTGGGGAAACTACGGTCTTGCATATGCTCTTGGGAATATAAAAATGTGTTAAGGGGGAATTATGGTAAAGCCTTAACACTATTTTAATATCGTACTTTACTGATTAGACATTATCTACATATCGTATTCTATTGTATATATAGATAGTTTATCGGATCCTTAGAGATGTTATTTTATCCATCTTTAAGTTATGAACTATTCCCTTGCACTTGATTTAATGGTATAAGATTTTGAGTCCTGACTCGAGTGTTTCTTTTGTATATGCTCGGGTCAGTCTGAAGCTATCCAGTTTGCTGATCAAGGTTGGTTGAAGATGCTGAAGGCTTAGCATTTATCTTTATCAGTCTATTTCTATTCCTGTATTGATGTCCTAGTCTGTTGGACATTTTTGTATTTGTCACTTGATGTTAAGACATTGTTGTATATTATGTAGTGGCTTCATGAACTTCTATTATGACGATGTATTTTCCGCTGCATTATTCTGTGACCGTTCTGTGTCTGTGATGTTGTATTGATTCTTATTTACATTTATGTATTTATAATCCCATAATGATTCGTGTTTTGTATTATTTAAGTTGACATGTGTGGATTATTGTCAATTTAAATGGTCCAAATATATGGGTTGTTACAGTTGGTATCAGAGCTTCGGTTTCCCTAAAAACCTTAGTTTGGGATTATATATAAACTCATTAGAGATAGGGTAGCAATACCCTAGAATGAGGAGATTCGATTCAATATCCAAATCGTTTCATTTCAAACTTCTTTGATTCGTTGATTAGACTTTCCTTTAAAATTCTATGATTTTCTATCTTTTGGCTTTAACAATCTCTTTGGTATTTCAGGATGGGTACCAGAGGAAACTATAGGGGAGGAAGGGGCCATGGTCCTGCTCAGGCTGCACCTGTCGCTCCAGCCCCTGTCAAATTCACCATTCTTAGTAAGGAGTATGCACAGCTGGGAGGTATTAAGTTTTCTGGATCCGAGAACATTATTGAGGCTCAGCAATGGCTTAAAGGCTTAGAGAAGATATTTTCTGGTCTAGAGATCACTGATGCTCAGAAGCGTCAGCTTGCTGCCTGGCAACTTCAGGATGCCGCGCAAGATTGGTGGGAATCAGTTACTTCTCGTATTGAGGAGAACACCATCACTTGGGCCCAGTTTAGGTATAAAATTTAATTGGATTCCGTAGTCTAAATTTTTCTTTTTAAACTTGGAATGTTATTCATCTTGCCTATCATTTGATTAGTGATACTTTCTCGGCACAATGGATGCCCGCTGCTGGGAAAACCCAATTTTATAGAGCTTTCATGGATCTTAAGCAAGGCAGTATGACCTTTTTTGAATACGAGAGGAAATTCAACGAACTCTCCAAGTTCGGCCCGGGATTGATTGATACACCCCTTCTGAAGAACGAGAAGTTCATTTTGGGAGCAAGACCAGAGTATTATGACTTGCTTACTGGCCACACTCACTGCACCTTCACAGAGCTTGTTGACTATGCTCTTAGATATGAGGCAAAGCCTAGGGGACCTACTGCCAAGGCCACTCCTACTCAGCACTCCTCTAGCCAGCCTGAGAAGAGGAAGATGAACTTTGATCAACAAAAGAAAGCTTGGCAGAAGACTATAGGATTGGGATATGATCAGAAAAGCCCAATCGACCTTGCTAATATCACTTGCTTCAAATGTGATAAGAAGGGCCATTATGCTAATAGTTGTCCATCTACCGGAGCTGCTGTTCCACCACCTTCTACGACTAGGAAAGATTTATGCTATGTCTGCCTCCAGCCGGGTCATTTCAAGAAAGACTGCCCACTGTATAAGCGTGGCACACCATCTGGAGTATTTGCTATCACCACTCCTCCACCGCCTGCTCAGGATGACCAAGGAACCTTACGAAGTACTTTTTCATTACATGATTTACCTATTAGGGTATTATTCGATACTGGTGCTTCTCATAGCTTCATATCTATTGATCTTTGCAATAAGCTCAACTTAGAACCTACTCTTGCTACTACTTCCTTATGCGTCTCCAACCCTATTGGAGGACTTGCCAACCTCAGTAGAATTTGTAAAGAGGTTGTGCTCTTGTATGGGAGATATCGATTCACTTGGGATTTTTATATACTTGGCTTCGCAGCATTTGACATCTTGTTAGGTGCTGATTGGTTAAGGAAATTCGATGTTGTTATTTCGTGCAAGGCTCGTTCTGTGTCTCTAGTCAATGACAAGGGCCTACCGCTTGTCATTGAATGCAAATCACCGCAGAAATATGCTGGAAGCTTCATATTCTCTCTTGATGCTCACCCGGATGATCTTAGCACTACCCCTATTGTTCAGAAATTTCCCGATGTATTTGGAGAGGTCAACTCCCTACCAGCTAAATGGGAAATCGATTTCCGCATTGACCTTATTCCTAGAGCTACTCCCGTAGTTCTCCCTCATAGAAGGATGGCGCCTAAAGAAAAAGCTGAACTTAAAACTCAAATTGATGATCTATTTGCTAAAGGTTTGATTATGAGAAGTTGTTCTGAATGTGGCACCGTAGTTGTATTTGTCACCAAATCGGATGGGTCTCTTCGCATGTGTGTTGATTATAGGGAGCTGAACAAATGCACTCTCAAGAACCGCTATCCGATCCTCGCATCAATGATTTATTCGATCAGCTCCATGGAGTTAAAGTTTTCTCCCAACTTGATCTTCCCACTGGGTTCCACCAACTCAGAGTAGCAGAGGATAGTATTCACAAGACAGCCTTCCGTACCAAGAACGGATTCTATGAATGGTTGGTTATGTCGTTTGGTTTGACCAACGCACCTGCTTATTTCGTCGACTTAATGAATCGAGTCTTCCGCGATGTCCTTAACAAGTTTGTTCTCGTTTTCATTGATGATATCCTCGTCTTCTCCAAAGACGAGAAGGAGCATGAGACACATCTTGCTTATGTTCTGGAAACTCTCCGAAATCATCAACTTAAGGCCAAATTCTCTAAATGCCACTTCTGGCGAGACGAAGTGAGATTCCTGGGCCACATAGTTTCTGAAAATGGGATTTCGGTCGATCCAGCTAAGATCGCCGTAATCAATGTAAGTTCTATCCTATTCGTTATTTCTATTCAATCCCTCTTATCCCTTTCTAATTTGAAATTTATCTACAGGATTGGGAGACCCCTAAAACTCCTACTGATATCTGTAGCTTCTTGGGCTTGGCCGGCTATTATCGTAGATTTATTGAGCACTTTGCCCGGATTTCTGCCCCACTCACTGCTTTAACCCGAAAGGATGTCAAGTTTATTTTGGAGTGAGAAGTGTGAATCGGCTTTTAATAAGTTGAAGTGTAAGTTAACTTCAGCTCCAGTTCTTGCGGTAATCGATGGAAGTGAAGGATTAACTGTCTATACAGATGCTTGCCGAGAAGGTTTAGGCGCTGTTCTTATGCAAAACGGAAAGGTTATTGCTTATGCTGGCCGCCAGTTGAAGATCCATGAAGTAAACTATGCAACTCATGATCTAGAGCTTCTTGCAGTTGTATTTGCTTTGAAACTATGGAGGCATCATCTTTTGGGAACTAAATTTGAATTATTCACTGATCATAAGTCCTTGAGATATATCTTTTCTCAGAAGGATTTGAACCAGAGACAAGTTCGATGGCTTGAATTCTTAGCTGCATATGATCTCGATATCAATTATACTCCTGGGAAAGCAAATGTTGTAGCTGATGCTTTGAGCCGTAGCAAAGCATTGTCATGTTGTAATCTTGTAGAAGGCATGCTATTTCAGCTTGTTATCTCCACATCTCTTGTGGATCGCATCAAAGCTAAGCAATATGAGGACACCTTGCTCTATCACATGAAGGAGTTAGTTCTTGGTAGAGTTGGAAATACCGACAGTAAAGTGGGAGCACAGATAGATAGTAATGGAGTTCTGAGGATTGACAATCGTATTTGCATTCCTAATGTCGATGGATTGAGACAAGAAGTGCTTAAAGAAAACCATCAGTCATCACTTTCATTTCATCCTGGTGTCACTAAGATGTACCGAAATATGAAGCGTTTATATTGGTGGAGTGGGATAAAGAGGGATATTTCTATATATGTCTGTAGATGCACCACTTGCCAACAAATTAAGGCCGATCACCAGAAGACGGCAGGATTACTTCAACCCCTAGAGATTCCGTGTTGTAAATGGGATCAGATTTCTATGGACTTCATTGATGGATTACCGAGGACCAGAAAAGGTAACGAGAGCATATGGGTGATCGTTGATAGGTTGACCAAATCTGCTCACTTTATTCCTGTTAAGACCACTCGGACTGCTTTGAGTTTGGCCGAGATATATATGAGAGAGATTGTTAGACTTCATGGAGTTCCATCTAGTATTGTGTGCGATAGAGACCCTTTATTCACTAGTAAATTCTGGAAGGCATTTCAGGACGTCTTGGGCACTAACCTGAATCTGAGTACAGCTTATCATCCTCAGACAGATGGCCAAACTGAAAGGGTGAATCAGATTTTGGAGGATCTGCTCCGAGCCTGCATTATTGATTTCGGTGGATCTTGGAAAGACCATCTCCATTTGGTTGAATTCACTTATAATAACAGTTATCAGGTAAATCAAAATTTCAATTTGAATAAGTAAATTTGAATTGAAATTTAACCACCTTTATATTCAGGCAAGTATCGATATGGCACCGTTCGAAGCTTTATATGGGCGGCCATGCAAATCGCCAGCTTGTTGGATTGAGCCTGGTGATCGATTAATTCTTGGCCCAGATATGATTATAGAAGCATCCGAGAAGGTTAATGAAATTAGAGGGAAGGTGAAGACCGCACAGGATAGGCAGAAGAGCTACGCTGATAGGCGTAGAAGAGATTTAGAATTCCAGGTTGGGGATAAGGTATTCCTTACGGTATCACCCTTGAAGAATGTTATTCAATTTGGTCGTAGAGGGAAGCTCGCTCCTTGATTTGTTGGACCATTCACTATCACTGAGAGAATTGGTAAACTAGCCTACAAAGTTGCATTGCCGGAGAAATTTGAGGGCGTGCACAACGTATTCCACGTTTCCCATCTTCGGATGTACATGATCCATCCATGACCATCCCTATTGATCAGTTAGATGAGGTTGATAATGAGCCGGATTTGACTATAGAGAGGAGACCACTTCGTATTGTTGATAGGGATACAAAGCAACTCAGAAGGAAGTCGGTTAGCCTAGTCAAAGTCCAATGGAGTCCCGATGATCGTGATTGCACTTGGGAAACCGAGGAGAGTATCCGAGATTCTAATCCAGAATTGTTTGTTGAAGGTAAATTCCATTCTATACTCTTTACTATATTCAATAATCTATTCTGAATCTAGTGTATCTCTGTTATCTGTTCTTCCACTCTTTACTTTGTTCCTTTTTGAGGACGAAAAGTTCTGAGTAGGGTAGAATGTAACGACCCTGAAATTCCGACCCAATTTTAAAAAATTTAGAACCGTTATTTTAATAAAATGTGAAACTTACATACGATTTCAATCAACGTCCAAACCTTGTTTCTAATTTGCGCCTTGATGATTGTAGATATGGGTAAAGTTTCGTCGGAAAATACCGCAGTAAATTTCATGCGCGTTTTACTGCACATCAGTTCATTTTAAAACGTGAAAATTTTTATCTTCCGAACCTAAATATTTTTACATAGAAAAATTCTAAATCATTTTCTGACAAAGGCGTCATTTTTCGTTTTTCAAAATTCGGACATCTTTAGCTCCGTCGATCTTATTCTTCGGTGTTTTGCTACATTCTCCGTAATAGAAATTTCAAATATTCACAAACAACTTCCGTTGCCATTCAAACTTCACATTTGGAATGCGCCTAGATAGACATAGGCGTACGCCAAATTTCATCGAAAAATATTGAAGTAAATTTCGCTCGCCGAATTTTCATATTAGTTTAAATTTTATGTGTAAATTTCCTATTGTCCGAACTCAAATATTTTCACAATGTTGCATAAGAAAAATATTCTGATCATGACGGCGCATTTCGTTTCGTCAAATTCTGCTTTTAATTGCTAGTTAAATTGTCGCTCGAGCAAACGGTTCAATAAGATTTACCACTTCGCAAACAATGTCAAACCACCAATATCTTTATACCGTCGCGTTCGACTCGTCGCGCTGATCAAAACGGTATATTTAATTGTGTCAATCGGAGTTCGGCGTTGCAAATTATAATTGGTTAACGGATTACAAACTGGTCCGTTACGCAGCACAACCGGTACCCGACTTTCCAACGTTTAAACTTTAAGAGTCTATTCAGCTGTCTTGGAAACCCAATAGCCTCCACTTTGAAAATCATCATTACACTGACGTATGCACACTCTGAATCCTGTGTATATATCTTCCTTCATTTATTGCTCTGCATCAGTTCACTTCGCTTCAGAAGAAAAGAAATTGGTACGTTGCTCTGCCACTCTTCTTTCACATATTTTCTTTTGTTTTGAAAAGCTACAGAAACTCCACTACACTTCCTTTCTTCTTCCTCCTCTCTATTTTACTTTTTTTTTTGAAACTTCTCCTCTGGAAGCAAACTCCCCCTAACTCCTCTCCACTGCAAACACATGCAACTCAGCCACCAGCTCCCCGGCAACTCCACCACTCGCCTCAGCAACCCTCCGCCCCAGCCTCCGCCCGCTTCGGCCACGTCCCCAGCCCCTGCCCTCCGCCACTGCCGCCCTGCCCTCCGCCTACGCTCCGCCCCTCCCCCAGCTTGCCCCGCCCCTGCCAGCCCGCTCCGCCGCACTCTCCTCCCCCTCCGCCCACTACCGGCCACCCCATGCGGCCACAACCCCTCACGACACCAGCCTCCTCCGCCCTGTTTCGCTCCGCCACCCTACCCCACTGCCACCTGCCCCGTCCCGTCCCCAACAGCCCGCCACTGCCACGTCCCCGTCCCCAACAGCCCGCCCCAGCCACTGCCCCGTCCCCGCCTGCCCCGCTCTCCCCTCCGCCCACCAGCCCCGAACCCAGCCTGCTTCTTCCCCGCGTCAGCCCGCCCCGTCCCCAGCCCTTGTTTCTCCAGCCCCGCCTGCCCGTCCCACTCCCCTTCGCCCGCCGCTTGCACCGTACCCACCACCCGGCCGCACTCGAGCCTTGCCCAGACCACGCAAGTAGGAGAGTAAATATGTTATATAGTTATATTAAATTATATACAAGAGTTCTGTTGGAAAAAAATATAATTGTACACGTTTTGTTTTCATATATACAAGCTTCGGCTGTTGTTAGTTAGTCTCCAGGTTGCATATAAAGTTGAAACATAAAACTATATATCTCTGTTTTGTTATTTTGTGAGGTACAGTATAAAACTTTATATATTAGAGTTGTTATCATATAAACTTTAGTTGTTTAGAAAATTTTGTAGTTTTATACGGCAGTGTTTTATAAATATACAGTGGTTTTATGGTAGTTTAAGATTAGCAGTATATATACATTTTAATAAACTTTACGTGTTGTTTCAGCCACCGCTCCGGATTCTTAAGACATCGCTTCGGCTCATTTGCTCTCGTCCTGACTTGTTTGTTCGTATCCGTGCTTGGGTCGTCTATTTTATCTATTCGTCTTCGTGCTTCGCCGTCATCTTCTTCAACCACGCAAGGTGAATATTTTATTCACGACTCAATCTATTATGCTATGAAAATCAAGTGATAATTGTTGTTAATATTAAATTTGGATATTAAATTGTTGGTTGTTAAAATTTGGTTGAAATAAACTGTTAAGTTCTAAAAATGTGACGCCATGTATTGTTTAAATTGATTAAACATGTTGAACTGTAATATGATGTTAATTAGGGTAAATAATAATGACATCAAAATTGATATGTACGATTGATGTGGAAATTTGATAACGGACACCAAGTAAAAATCATAATGTAATAATCTTTAATCCGTAGGAAATAATAGTGTGGATTCTAGGAATAATTGTATTAATTTGCATAATAACAAATGTGAGTTAATATGATTATTTCGGGATTATTTGAATAAATTGTTAAATTGTTATGTATATTTGCTATTGCTTGTTTATTTACTTTGACACCATCCCAGTTATCACACTGCAAGTTCCCTTTGCTATGCTTTGTTTTATATTGAATGATATCGGGTTGAAATGATAAATACCCACTTAAACAACTTGGCCTAGGATAGAGAATTAAAAATAAGAAACCCGATTGGTCAACAAAAATTATTTTGAAATTGAAATCTATTTGAAATTGAGGAATGAAATTAACAATTTGTTTGGAAATTTAGTAACGAACTTAATGGATTTGATTTATGGATTAAATCGAAATAAATTAATAGAAATAAATTAATGGAGTTTAATTGAAATGGATTAATAAACCTATTTAATTGAATAAAATGAATTGGCAAATTTATTTGAAATGAGATTTAAAAACAAGGAAGTTAGAATTTAATAATTTGAAAATTTATTAGGTTGTTAGATTTATATTTAAAATCGGTTTTAATTAAATAGATTTGAAACTTGACATAAATTAAGTTTGAGATTTAGAAAATTTGGCTTAAGTGGAATACGAAACTAACTAAAGTTTTATGGATTTAATTTAGTGATAGTTTAAATTTAAAATGATTTTAAATTTAATAAAATGGATTTAATCAAAATTTATGATTATGGTTAATGTGTCGATGAATGTAAATACGAATTGAAATGAATAGAATTTGGTTTAAATGATGTGAACTAAAATTTACCATTAAACCAAATTAATTGGAGTATTAACTAAATTTAATAAGCGAGATTTATTAAATTAAATTTGAATACTTAATTATATTGATAAATCAAATGATGAACTAAAAGATTTCATTTGGAAATATGATTTTAAATATCTGAAATAAATTGAATCGTGGAATGTCAAACTTTGGAAGCCAAATTTGCACCTTGACTTTTGAACTTTGATTCGTTTAAACTTTAACTTAAAAGACCATCGGGTAATAAATACATAGTTATTAAAGAGACCGGGATCAGATATGGACATACTCTCTGTCGATACCGAAACCACTTTAATAACTAATATACGCAGAGTGTTGATCCAGAACGAAGTGGATGGTTTTGGTGAACGCGTTGACTGAAGAAAGAGAACGATATTGGATGACCCCTGACATGACTAAAACAGGAGCCGCGCCGGGCCATTGAGGTTCGCCACCTCTAGCGGACGCACTTCTTCGATACCATATCTATTACTTTTGTGATTAAATTTGGGTGCACCCCTTGATTTGGGAGTGTTATTTCGCGGTGTTGAGATAGTAGCTGCTATGCTCAACATCAGTCCGGATCACGCAACTACTAGTATCCTAGTTGGTATCGCCTCATGTACCTTGTCATACTTATTATCCTATGCGCGACCACTACGTTTTGGTTTGTACCTTTAGTATATGGATTGCCCTCTGGTGACTTCCGGTTTTGGGGAAACTACGGTCTTGCATAAGCTCTTGGGAATATAAAAATGTGTTAAGGGGGAATTATGGTAAAGCCTTAACATTATTTTAATATCGTACTTTACTGATTAGACATTATCTACATATCGTATTCTATTGTATATATAGATAGTTTATCGGATCCTTAGAGATGTTATTTTATCCATCTTTAAGTTATGAACTATTCCCTCGCACTTGATTTAATGGTATAAGATTTTGAGTCCTGACTCGAGTGTTTCTTTTGTATATGCTCGGGTCAGTCTGAAGCTATCCAGTTTGCTGATCAAGGTTGGTTGAAGATGCTGAAGGCTTAGCATTTATCTTTATCAGTCTATTTCTATTCCTGTATTGATGTCCTAGTCTGTTGGACATTTTTGTATTTGTCACTTGATGTTAAGACATTGTTGTATATTATGTAGTGGCTTCATGAACTTCTATTATGACGATTTATTTTCCGCTGCATTATTCTGTGACTGTTCTGTGTCTGTGATGTTGTATTGATTCTCATTCACATTTATGTATTTATAATCCCATAATGATTCGTCTTTTGTATTATTTAAGTTGACATGTGTGGATTATTGTCAATTTAAATGGTCCAAATATACGGGTTGTTACAATATAATTATCTCGAAATTCTATGCTCGAATCTGGATCAAATCGTTATGTGAATAAATAATATACATACAACAAACGTTTTAACTTCCAATTTATTCTTAGCTATACCAATTTTCTTATTCACATTTATGCCATTTATCTATGTACTTAGTATATTCCCCAATACCAATTTTTTTTACTTAAGAATTTCACCATCAATTTCTTAAGTTTATTATAAACATTTTATACAAAGCTCTTATGTTTATTTCCACCTCATCGCTTTGGTTTATATATCTATTTATATTCAAATTCACTTCCCATTTCCCAATTTAACTCAATCTATCTCCAATTTATTTTTTAAATATTGAATTTTATCAACCATATCTCGAACCATTTTTAATCCACTAATTATTTTAAATTGTTCCATCCACTAATTCATTTCCAATCAAATTTAATTTCAAATCCGTTTAACTTACTAATTTAAATTAATTAATTCATTTACTAATTTATTTCAGATCTCGCTAAATTCCATTTTCAATAATTCTTTTTCCATCTAGCCTACTTAGGCTAAATTCTCAAATTCTCTTTATCTAACTTAATTCCAGTTAATTTCCATTCCAAATCAAATTCCAAATTTTATAAGTTTTCAAACTTATTTATATTCCATGAAACATTTTAAATATGATCCCAGAGTTTTAAACAATTACTTAATATTTCAAAATCATTCTTGAAATCATACATACCCAAAAATCCTTGGTATATCAAATCAATCCTTTGCACTTCAAACCAAAACCAGTTTTTCCCAAACCAACAAATCATTAAGGTAGCAATTCCTCCCTTGGAAACTCGAAAATGAAAGTCGATGATGCTGCAGTCATCACGGAAATTATTTTCCACCGACCGAAGTGAGTTCAGTGTTTTTTCCACTTTTGAAAGCCATTTTAAATATTTCAATTCACAGATATTTCCCAAATAACATCACCATTATTTTCCAAGACTTCGAAAATCATTTTTAAATCCAACGCGATTTAAATTTCCAAATTTCCAACTTTTAAATCCTTTATACAAATCATATTTAAAAATACTCAAGAATTTCATTTCATTTCAAATCATAAATCACATTTATAATCATATAGTTATATAATCCCATTTTGATTATATAAATTATTTATTAACTTTTGATTATAATTTCAACTTTTGTTCAATCACCTCAACAACAAATGATAATAGTTTAATATTACCATTTCCTAACAACCAAGCAAACCATATATACTATAATAATTTCTGAAAAATAATTTCCTTTACATATAAAACTAATTTGGGTAAAATTATTTCATTCACCCCATTTCAAAAAAATACCGTGCCGTATTGTTCTATTATAGTGTTTCGAGATCCCTATCAATAACGTTAATTACTCGTATTAACCAGAATCCATAAGCCACTAAATAGATCAATCAACACAATATAAAACAATTTTATATTCACTAACAAATACGCGCTCAAAACTATTAATACACTCAAACTCATTCTAGGGCGCTACTGACCCTATCTCTAATGAGTAATCCCCACCAGAGCCAAGGTTCTCGTTTAACCTTCAGCTCTGATATCAAAAGTGACGGCCCGGATTTTCGATGCTCCAAAATCGACATCAATACGTCCACTGTATTACATGCCGAGCAATCGAGTGCCGGAAATACCACATCGTTATGGAAAAGAAGAAAGAGGTAGAAGTAGAAAATAGAAATAACACAGAATCTCACAATCGCAGCGGAACAATATATAATAGATAATGACACGTCTTTATACAAAAAGAACTATAACTGTAATTTACATATCACATCATTAGAGTATAATACATCAATAACTCAATAATGGACAGTTATAATAACTTGCCCTCACAAATGCTGAATATACAGCCTACAATACTTTGGGAATTAAAAAAAAGTACGTGTGATACGTCATCGTCATCCAGCTCATCTCTTGAGCTCCATAACATCCTATCCTGTATCGGTAATACTCGGTCTGACCCGATCATTATAATAAAATAACACCTGAGTCAGTCTGGAAAACCAGCATGAGAAAACACACTCAATTTGAATTATTAAAGTTTTCAAAATCCTTTGAAAATCAAAGGTATCTCGTAAGACCACGCCACACATAAACACGATGGGTTTTTACCTTACGATAACCAAAACATTCCATATCAAATCCTCTGATATTACAATAGTGTCTAAGTACAAATATTTATTCAAATAGCCGAAATTGTTACATTAATTAAATTCCAGCATACTGGGCTCCATAATTAAAACCGTAAAGGCACGTATTGGAGAATGGATTCCATACGAATGACTAGGCACTGGGGTACCACCTGCCACAGTACACGTCAAGAAACAGTGTACCGAGGACCACGCCAGGATCCCCCACGACACAAGGCCAGACTACCCCTAACCGGGATAGACCGAATATGCTATCACCCCGGGTGTTCCCACCCTTCCCGAGCTCCTTCCATGAATCGTAGTAATAATATCCGAGGGTATCTAGAAAGGTTATAAACATACCTTAATTCGGTGTTGGTTGCTACCTACTTAGCCTTGCTGCATCTCCCCTGCTTTTCAGTCATTCTCGGTTGATGAGGCTAGAGGCTACGATTACCTTTTTAAAGGAATTTTCACTCAGAATGCTCATTGTCCTCCAATGACAATGTACTGATAGCATTCATCCATACAAGTCCGATCTGGGTCCGAACGGAACCGAAGGCACTATTTCTACTACATCCATTTTCGAATCATCCTCAGGATTAGCAGTGATTAGCCCTTGCACTTCACTGCTCCATCTTCGACTCCATGCTCTTGTTTTCCCTTTGAAAACGTACTCGTTGGATCGAAATGGTTTTCGGATAACTTATCTGATCCCGGTCTCTTCGAAAAAATGTTCGATATTTTAGGTAAACGCAACCGTGGTTCTTTAGGAAATAAACAGATGAAAATAAGATTGCAGATCACCTCCTAACAGTTAGTGGACGGATTTCTTTATAAACATCCTAGAAGAACGAACAAGTTTATACATACAGTATATCACCTCGAACGGTAACTATACCATATAATTCCCGTGTTTCTTTTAGATATCCCCAAAGTTATATTTTGAGTCCAGATTTGATAGTCGGTTCTTTAACAATCAAATAAACAATCACGCAATCAAAGATTCCATTTTCCATTGAAAAACACAGAGTCTTATTCAATTTAAATTTCGATCACTTAAATCTCTTTATCCCAAATATATACTTTCTTACCGAATTTAGTATATTTACAACTATTCTTTTCAAAGATATTTGGAAAACTTTAAAATAGTCTAGAAGGTACCATTGTGGTATCAAACCATGGATTCACGGCTCAATGGTTACGTCTCTATCCTAGAGAAATCCAAAACTTAACTGCAGGCACTCTCTGCCTCCGATTTCGCCATACGTGTATACCATTACTTCCCGAAAACTTTATTTAAAAAATTTCAAAATAATACTTATGAAATTTCTATAATAATTTCAAAGTTAAATTTAGGCGAATACTCTTTAAAATAAAAGTTATTATAAAATATTGAATAATTTATCCCTATAAAATAATAAGACTGATTAATTCTTAAATAATACTTGACTTAATATAAACTAAC
Source organism: Allium fistulosum (assembly GCA_030737815.1). NCBI lineage: Eukaryota > Viridiplantae > Streptophyta > Magnoliopsida > Asparagales > Amaryllidaceae > Allium > Allium fistulosum. The sequence continues at coordinate 726,596,347 of CM060905.1, read as the reverse complement.
GTAATTAATAATTAAATATACTTTAAATAATTTAAAACAACTAAATAATTATTTTTTTGAAATATTCTTAAACACTTTTAAATTTTCTAGTTAATACTTAAAAATCCTCTTTTTTTTAAAATAACTGAATTTCTCGATAAAAATATATTTTCCAATTCCAACATAACCAGTCTAACATCTATAAATCACTTTCGATTTATTTCCAATTTGATTTACATCCCAATTCCGTAAATTCCCTTTCCACATTTCTAAAATTAAATCTACCATTTATTTTTAAACCGATTTTCCCATCTCCTTATAAATCCTCATCGTGAATTTGTAATTTCAGTTTATCCACTGATAATCACTTTACTTTATTTATAAATATTGTTTATAAATAAAATAGTTTCATTTCCCGTTTATAACGGTTTTACGTTACTTAATCGATTTCTAAATTAAATCCCATTTTTAAACCATTCCCCCAAAATAACCCAACTGTATTCCAAAACCAACTAAATTCCAATTCCACTTCCTTTTTAAAATTTTAAAATCTTATTTAAACTCTAGTATAACAATTTCATATTTTATTTTCAAATTTTCTTTTCATTTTTCCCAAACTATTTTAAATCCCAATTTAAAAATAAAACCTTTTATACTTAAACAATATCGCTTAAGTTCTATTATTTAAAAATCCTTTTGTTTACATTATTCAAAAAACTCCATTTTTTTCATATTCCGAAATTACCAAGTACAATTTTATAATCGTAACTATTTAACATTTCTTTTAATAAATCCAAATCTCACTATAAATATTTTTACTTCCAATTTCGCTTTTTAATTTCTTTTTAAATTCAAAACATTTATTATTGGTTTTTTTTTAAAATACCAAAGTCCAGGCCAAAACTACCATAGCATCCAGTAGATTCAAATTGCAATATAATCTACCACAGATTATTTAAGCAGATCATATATCAATATATATGAAATAAAATTCAATATTTTTGAGGAATCCAATTGGATCCCCCAACCTGTTTCCCTGCATCCACAGTTGTTAATACAATATAAAAATACCAATCCCACTTCGAGGGGGATATCACGGTATATATAGGGTCATCCGCTATTATGCGGGCGCATAGGGTCTTATCTGCTATATATATGTGGAAATATCGATCACTCCAATATATATATATATATATACTACTATATATAATATCACATTCAACTGATAAACATATATCAATTCATCCAACCAATCAATAAGTAATTTTAACTATTTAAAATTAATTGCAGTAATCCAAAATTGAGTGAGATTAACTCACCTTGATTTATTTCCTTTTCGAACATCTAGATTTTGAAAAATCAAAAATCCCGACTGACTTCAAAAATCTCCAAACCAATTTTATTTTCGAAACCTACTTCATTACGAATCCAACGCCTCCCTTTTGTAATTTTTCAACCTCGTATGAATAAATTGTGATATTTATAAGTTAATGATTTTATTTTAACAAAAATTTATATAACTATAAATTTTTTTTCTGTAATTAAACTCATTCACATTAATCAGCATAAATTTTAAGATTAATTGCTATATACCTCTCACGGCTCGACAACTCCACTGCCATTGCTATATACCATAGCCATCGCTCCAAGCCAAGACGCCACAATCGCCAAGCCCTAACCCTCGCCTTTCCATCATAGTAGTGTTGCTACCCCTATCGTCCCGCAACCACCTTCTCCATCGACCATGAATCTCCAACACGCTCTCCCAGACCCTCAAGGGCCTCCCCATCTCCAGTTGCCTTTGGGTCGAGCTCGCCTTGATCATTGATCTAGACCCCACCCCCTTCGCCGAAAAACACCACGAACCCATCACAGGCAAACTGCGCCCCCAACACCAGTCACCGTGGCTCCAACCTCCCTCCACCCATGCGCGCGCTCTTCACTTTCCAATCGCGACTCAGTCGTGAGCCGATATTTATTTATTTATTTATTTTCGAAATCGAGCTGATTTTCAGTTTCGTTCGATTGTAACGACCCCGAATTTTATATAAATTTAAATTGATGATTAATTTAATTTTTGAATTAAAATTGTGAAATTAATCAATAAAGTGATGCGAGTTTCCCCGAATTAAAATAAATTCTGTATAAATCATTAAAATTTAAAATATGTATATAAGATAGATTGAAAATTGAATTAGGGATTAAATTTAAATATTTTAGAAAATAAATTTGTATTTGGATTTAGGATATGATTAAATCAGATATACATAAGACAAATTGTACAGTTTTATACAATATAAAGTAGATATACTAGAATAAATCTTAACAACAAAATAAAATATGGAAGTTCATCTATATTATAAAATAAATAAATAAATTATATAGTTCATACAATATAAAGTAAATTTTGATGTCATAAATCGATACAAAATAATACGAAATAGATACAAAATATAATAAAAGGAAACAAAATAAAATAGAAGTTCATTTATGCTATATAGCAATATGAACAAATAAATATAAGTGAACACTTAGATGATTCTAGTGATAAATAAACTATGAAAAATATACATGTTTGCAATACAAGAATGAAAGGTCAATTGTACATGCCGTATAAAAATGGATAAGTATGAACACTAATACAAATACATAAGGAGTAGAATGAAATATGAAGTATGAAAGAAGACAGCAACTACACATGTACAGCTGCAAATGAAAACATAAGTACATACGAAATAAAAAGTATGACAATGTTAATTAATGCAAGGTACTATCAGCCTCCAATTTGAAATAAAAATCTCTGGCCAAAGTATGAACAAAATATTTCCAGTACATAACAAATTATATCAACCTGTAACTTACTTTCTTTTATATACATAAGCTTCTTTTCCATATATCATTTCTTTATCTCAGTTTCGTTTCCTTCAAACTAAGAAAAACTGAAGTATTGTCACTTATTAATCAAACAAACATCCACTTGAAACATTGAGCAATCAAAGAAAAACTGAGATCAAGAAGGAGAAGGCTTCCAGCTAACAGTTCATCCAAGATTTCCACTTTCAAATTCAAAAAGCTTCAACTTTCAAACTGAAAATTTCTGGAACTAAAAATGTTTAAGGTGAGTAACTTATAGCTGTTTGAACTTGAATGTATGTTGCCATTTTTCTGTGTATGAATATCTATGCATATGTATCAGTGTATCTCTCTGTTTGGTCTCAAGATATAGAACAACCAAAGAAGATTAAATTTCTCTTCTCCTAATCAATATTAGGCTTTGTTTTTAAAACAAATTAGTTGTATTTAAGTATGGATTACAATTTAAAAATGGCTCCATGAAGTATATATGTATATAAAATGAAAGATCGGATTTTTATAGTAAAAACTTAAATTTCTGGAAATTTCGAATATCACGAATCATTAATCCAAGAATATAACTTGAATCTATATTGAAAGTTATGATTTTTATGCGTGGTTTGATAATTTTTAAGTGAGTTGTTTAGTAGCAGTTTTGAGTTGAACTGGGATTGGGTTTCGATGAAATTCAGGCGAACGAAGCATGGTTGGTGGCCGGAGTTCAGCGTGGTGGTGGACGAGCCTACGGTGGTGGTAGGAAAAATGACCGGAGGTGGCAACGACCACGGTGGAGAAGGCGGCGTGGAGTTTTTGATTTTTAACCTAGTTTTCGAGGTGGTCGATAAAATGATCACCGCGATCTCCTCAGTGCATCGAGTTGCACGTGGTCTTGGGAGGTGGTCGGGTAGGTGTTGGCGAACGTGTGGACGAAGTTGTTGATTTCCTGGTGGTCGAGGTCGCGATGTCGAAGCATTTCCAGGTCTGGTGAGGATTCCAGTGACTATTTCCAGGTTTGGGTTTTATCTCGAATTCAAATGTTTAGTGAATGGCGAGGTTCAGATGATCGGAGATTGGTGCGCTAATGGTCGTCGACTTGCTCGACGAGGTGAGGTCGACCGGAGATGCTCGTCGGAGCTGTGAACGTGCACCAAGCACTAATTCCTGATAATCTGGGAATTTTGTTTAGCTTGGGTGGTTTCAGGATGTACTCTGGTTTTTCTCGCATTGGTCTCGAGTGTTCACTCGAAGGATTCCAGTGTAGAACTCGAAGCAAAAAAAAAGTGTCATCTAGGGTCAAATTCTTGTTCTAGGCTTTGAACCTGAAACTGTTTCCTGGTTTGAATTTTGAAAACTCAATTTGATTTTATAAATCAGGGTTTTAAACTGAGTTCAAGTCAAAGTTTAATCATAAATTCAAGTTTGAATTTGGATTTGGTTTGGACCTAAATAAAGTTTTAAATTAAACTGTTTCTTTACTAAAAAATGTGAAGTAATTAAGTGTATTTATAAGTAATTTGAATTTAAAATAGAATTGAATTTGTAAATGGAAATTTAAACAAGGTGAAAATTTAAAAGTTAAACCTAGAATTAAATGGTAAATTAGATTTCAAGAATTTGAAATTAATTAAGATTTCTAACTTAAGTGTTAAAGTAAATTTTAAATATGTTAAATTTAAAAAGAAAAAGTGATTTTAAACTCTTTAAAATTTCATTTATAACCAATTGTTACTGTAATATGAAAATTTAAAAATGTTAGGAAATTTGTTTTAAACTTTATTTAAGGTAAATAAGGATTCTTTTCAAAGCTTGAATTCAAATTGAAATAAAAAAGGAAGCTTGAAAACAATGTTTTTCAACATCTTAAAGAAAAATTAAATTATAAATATGGATGAGTTTTACCATAAATAAGGAAGATAATTCATTGAGAATGAATTCTTAATAGTTAAATAAATTTATCATCAATAATGATTTAAGGTAGGTAAATTTCTTTAGAAAAGCAATTAAAGAAAATTTAATAGTTAATGAAATCATTAACTAGGATTATTCGAACAATTAATTAATGTGATAAATTTTAACAATAAATTTAGATTGATTAATTTAATAATAATCAATTGAGGTACTATTAAGTAAAATTACTTAATGATAGTAATTGTGAAATTAATTATTCAGTGTAATTAATTGAGTTAATCGAATTAGTTCAAGTTAAAATTTCTTAAGTTAATTAATCCAGAATAATCAGTTGATAATTTGGAAAATATAATTACTTAGAAAAGTAATTAATAGATAATTACTGAATATAATTAATTGAATGATGATTTGAAATTTGAGTAAATTATTTATTAAATTTGAATTAAAGGATTAATTAATAATGGTGATTAGTAAGGTTAATTTAATAATTAAAGATTAATTGATTCATTAATTAAGAATGATTGGTTAATAATTAAGGGTTAACTAATAAATTTGAATGGAAGATTTATTTCAAATAATTTGTAATTAAATTATAATAATTAACCAGGATTAATAATTGATACATCTGATTTAAATTAATCAGTTGATTAATAAATTCACTTGTGAATGTTTGGACTTAATTGAATGGTTGAATTATTTGATATCCCTGATATGTGATGCTTTGTGATATATCCTGGTTTATGTGTGATCTGCACTGTAGTTATTTATCTGGGATGAATGTAATTTATTATTTGTAAATTATTTATATCTGTGATCTGTGAGCTATGTATAAAAGATAAGCGTTATAGTTATATCGCTTATCAATTATATTTCTGTATTTTAATCTGTGATGATTGCATGATGTTGCACTATTGTGTGAAACCCCTGGACTACACCATACACACACAAATATGGATCTCACGTGGAAATCAGTTAAGTCGCAGATTTTTGACAATTTTAAAGATTGAATTCTTGAATCCACATAGTTTTGGAAATTTGAATTAAGAGCTTTGTAAATGAGATTCAAATGTAAAAGTTATTTTAAATAACTTAATAAACTTGATATTTTAATAATTTGATTTAAATTTGAATTCAATATTTGAAATTGAATTCAATGATTTGGAAAACTAATTGTTTTCACTTGATAAAAGCTCTTATATAAGAAATGAATTTCCAATTTGAATTAAAGGAATTTCAAGTTTGAATTGAAAATGGTTTTCCAAGTTACGAATAGATCTTTGGAAATGATTTTGAAAGCTATAAGTTAAATCTTTGTTTTAAAGATTTAATGAGTTAATCCAATTGGAATGGAAATTGATTTGGAAAATATATGTGAATGAATCTTTGTGAAACTGGGTGAACTTTGTGAATTGAATCTTTTTTTTTAAAGATTAAAATGGTAATGTGCTTAAACCATTTGAAAGAAAGTTTTAGATAATCAGTTGTGACTTAATTGAATTCCATTATCCATATGTTTTTAAATATCGCGCTCATTATTCGGTTTAGTCCGGAGAGGACCTTTGTGTCATATAACCCATTCCGAATAATGATACGTCGTATATGGATCGCATTTGAAGACCGGTGGTGAAGACCGGGTATTTGTGAGAATGATAGGATGACTTATCGATTGTCTCTGCACTGAGTCGCGCCGGTATAGAGAGTTCCTAAGTGATGGGAAATCCGATCGGTATTGTGAATACCCGGATTCCAAGGGCTTCTTTGGAAGTGCCTTCGGTTCTGTTCGAATCCGGAACAGACTTGTATGGTTACATGTCTGACATTACACTTTGAGATATAAAGCAGATTTCTTTCAAATACATTTCTGTTTGGTGGCAGAGAATTTATTCTCTTAGCTTAACACCCTTCTCTGAGACGTACGAGCTCAGAGGTTATGTAGTTGAAGGTTATCAGCGATATACTTCCAATTTGGTAATGTGGCATGCCGAGTGTTGTTGTGTGTTGATCATTTATTGATCATTTGTGATCAAAGCATGGCTTTGTGACAAAGCATAGCTTTGTGGACGAGACCTCATCGAACCTCATAGACCGGAAATGGTCGAAACATGAATGATGCGGCAAGGTTATGAGGGTCGCTCCCTTTAGTGTATGTCATTTCCTTCTGGAAAAGGGTGGTATCATGGTATGGAGCCCAGTTACTTACTCATGTGGACACACTATATTTATTACTGTGTGATATTGTTGGTTATCGAGCGCTCGGATAAGGTCCCAAAGGACCGGGGTGTGGCATATTCGTGTAGTAGTTACCTAGTTACAGAGGTAACCCGGCCTTGTGTTTGCAGAGAGCTAGTTAGTTCTCGGGACGTCCCGCCAGAGGCGTACCCATGTGGCATAGGAAGTTCCTTAGCCTGACCATTTGTTGGAAATCCAATCAAACAATACGAGCCTTGTACGGTTTTAGTTGTAGAACCTGCCATTTAACATGGTAGCTATAGTAGGCATAATATAAAGGTACATATGCTGGCTAAGGTTAATATTGTATTTTCGAAATGTTTTCTGCACTATGCACTAGAAATAATATCAAAAGAGTTTTTCTTGCGTAGTAAGCATATTTGACTATCATAAGAAGAAATCTCCTCCAAGTCTGCGATTGCATTGTGTGTGTGGCAGGAGGTCTTATGGTAGTTTCATTTTCCAAAAGCATTACGGATTTCAATGTTTAAAATTCTTTTGTGTTTGTTTTAAAGATAAACTGTTTTTGTTACTCACACCAGTCCTATGACTGACTCGGAGTTTATTGTTCCCTTCATAAACTTTGGGTGTCCACAATTTTCCACACGGGCAGTCTAGAGTTGGGTTTTTCAGATAGTCAGGTTTAGTGGATTATCTGGAGCTAGTTCAATTTCTGAAGTTCACGACTGGCGTTTCTTATCTTGGTGCATCGTGATGGTGGTTCGAGCTTGATGTTGGAGTTGTTGGAGTCATTCTCTTTTGTAGATCTTTTGGAGTGATCTCTTCCATTATTGTTATTTCCACTGTAGCATTGTATCATATCTCTGATATCATTGTATCATATTCATATCATTGTTGTATATCATTCTGGATATTGTATTCATTGGAATTGTATATGATATCATTGTTTTCTTTCTTCCGCTGTGTTGTTATACTTATGGTGTTATAAGCTCCGGTGAACCAGATTCGGAGTTTGAATCTCTGACATTTTGAGTACAAGTGAAGTACGGGTGCCGATTTTCGAAGGCCGATTTCAGGGTCATTGCATTTGGTATCAAAGTTGTGGGTAAAACTTTAGCTCAGGAGTATAACACATTAAGTAGCTCATTAGAGATAGGGTGAAGTATACCCTAGAATGAGTAATCTCTAAGATATCCATCCGTATGCCTAAGTAAATTCTCTTGCTATCCACTGATACTGAGTATGAGTGCAAGAAGAGGATGAGATAGGGGATAGGGGAATACAACTATAAATGGTCAATACCCTACAACAGTGGAAACAAATTTTCTCTATCAGTCTCTTTTGTTTGTCATCCTTTCTCAATTCTTTGATAGTTTCTGGTAGATCCAGGAAGGAGATTCGATATATTAATATGGGACATAAAACTCCAAATAGGTCAGAATTGTTTGTTTGAATGAATTGGTTGCTTTGATTGCTGTGGTTGATAGGTATAACTTGGTTTCTAAACTAAAAGTTTTGAAATTGTATCCATATATCTGTCTATTTTTGGGTCCTAGTATATTCTACGGATGGTTAGTTATCCCTTCGAACTAACTGATGCCCCTTCATATTTCGTAGATCTGGATGACCCGAGTATAGTGTGAAAGAATTTAATAAATTTGTTCTTGTATCCATTATTGATATTCTGATTTGGTAAGCCAAATACAGAATAGATATTCAATTTGATTTGATGAAATATTCTTCATCTATCTTTGTGTCTCCTTGTGCAATTTCGGGGACGAAATTCTTTTAAGAGGGAAGGTTGTAATGACCTCGAATTTTTTATATAAATTTAAATTGATGATTAATTTAATTTTTGAATTAAAATTGTGAAATTAATCAATAAAGTGATGCGAGTTTCCCCGAATTAAAATAAATTCTGTATAAATCATTTAAATTTAAAATACGTATATAAGATAGATTGAAAATTTAATTAGGGAATAAATTTAAATATTTTAGAAAATAAATTTGTATTTGGATTTTGGATATGATTAAATCAGATATACGTAAGATAAATTGTACAGTTTTATACAATATAATGTAGATATACTAGAATAAATCTTAACAACAAAATAAAATATGGAAGTTCATCTATATTATAAAATAAATAAATAAATTATATAGTTCATACAATGTAAAGTAAATTTTGATGTCATAAATCAATACAAAATAATACGAAATAGATTCAAAATATAATAAAAGGAAATAAAATAAAATAGAAGTTCATTTATGTTATATAGCAATATGAACAAATAAATATAAGTGAACACTTAGACGATTCTAGTGATAAATAAACTATGAAAAATATACATGTTTGCAATACAAGAATGAAAGGTCATTTGTACATGCCGTATAAATATGGATAAGTATGAACACTAATACAAATACATAAGGAGTAGAATGAAATATGAAGTATGAAAGAAGGTAGCAACTACACATGTGCAGCTGCAAATGAAAACATAAGTATATACGAAATAAAAAGTATGACAATGTTAATCAATGCAAGGTACATTCAGCCTCCAATTTAAAATAAAAATCTCTGGCCAAAGTATAAACAAAATATTTCCAGTACATAACAAATTATATCAACCTGTAACTTACTTTCTTTTATATACATAAGCTTCTTTTCCATATAACTTTTCTTTATCTCAGTTTCGTTTCCTTCAAACTAAGAAAAATTGAAGTATTGTCACTTATTAATCAAACAAACATCCACTTGAAACATTGAGCAATCAAAGAAAAACTGAGATCAAGAAGGAGAAGGCTTCCAGCTAACAGTTCAACCAAGATTTCAACTTTCAAATTAAAAAAGCTTCAACTTTCAAACTGAAAAATTCTGGAATTAAAAATGTTTAAGGTGAGTAACTTATAGTTGTTTGAACTTGAATGTATGTTGCCATTTTTCTGTGTATGAATATCTATGCATAAGTATCAGTGTATCTCTCTGTTTGGTCTCAAGATATAGAACAACCAAAGAAGATTAAATTTCTTTTCTCCTAATCAATATTAGGCTTTGTTTTTAAAACAAATTAGTTGTATTTAAGTATGGATTACAATTTAAAAATGGCTTCATGAAGTATATATGTATATAAAATGAAAGATCATATTTTTACAGTAAAAACTTAAATTTTTGGAAATTTCGAATATCACGAATCATTAATCCAAGAATATAACTTGAATCTATATTGAAAGTTATGATTTTTAAGCGTGGTTTGATGATTTTTAAGTTAGTGGTTTAGTAGCAGTTTTGAGTTGAACTGGGATTGGGTTTCGATGAAATTCAGGCGAACGAAGCATGGTTGGTGGCCGGAGTTCAGCGTGGGGGTGGACGAGCCTACGGTGGTGGTAGGAAAAATGACCGGAGGTGGCAACGACCACGGTGGCGAAGGCGGCGTGGAGTTTTTGATTTTTAACCTAGTTTTCGAGGTGGTCGAGAAAATGATCACCGCAATCTCCTAAGTGCATCGAGTTGCACATGGTCTTGGGAGGTGGTAGGGTAGGTGTTGGCGAACATGTGGACGAAGTCGTTGATTTCCTGGTGGTCGAGGTCGCGATGTCGAAGCATTTCCAGGTCTGGTGAGGATTCCAGTGACTATTTCCAAGTTTGGGTTTTATCTCGAATTCAAATGTTTAGTGAATGGCGAGGTTCAGATGATCGGAGATTGGTGCGCTAATGGTCCTCGACTTGCTTGATGAGGTGAGGTCGATCGGAGATGCTCGTCGGAGCTGTGCACGTGCACCATGCACTAATTCCTGATAATATGGGAATTTTGTTTAGCTTGGGTGGTTTCAGGATGTACTTGGGTTTTTCTCGCATTGGTCTCGAGTGTTCACTCGAAGGATTCCAGTGTAGAACTCGAAGAAAAAAAAGTGTCATCTGGGGTCAAATTCTTGTTCCAGGCTTTGAACCTGAAACTGTTTCCTGGTTTGAATTTTGAAAACTCAATTTGATTTTATCAATCAGGGTTTTAAACTGAGTTCAAGTCAAAGTTTAATCATAAATTCAAGTTCGAATTGGGATTTGGTTTGGACCTAAATAAAGTTTTAAATTAAATTGTTTCTTTACTAAAAAAATGTGAAGTAATTAAGTGTATTTAAAAGCAATTTGAATTTAAAATAGAATTGAATTTGTAAATGGAAATTTAAACAAGTTGAAAATTTAAAAGTTAAACCTGGAATTAAATGGTAAATTAGATTTCAAGAATTTGAAATTAATTAAGATTTCTAACTTAAGTGTTAAAGTAAATTTTAAATATGTTAAATTTAAAAAGAAAAAGTGATTTTAAACTCTTTAAAATTTCCTTTATAACCAATTGTTATTGTAATATGAAAAAATAAAAATGTTAGTAAATTTGTTTTAAACTTTATTTAAGGTAAATAAGGATTCTTTTCAAAGTTTGAATTCAAATTGTAATAAAAAAGGAAGCTTGAAAACAATGTTTTTCAACATCTTGAAGAAAAATTAAATTATAAATATGGATGAGTTTTACCTTAAATAATGAAGATAATTCATTGAGAATGAATTCTTAATAGTTAAATCAATTTATCATCAATAATGATTTAAGGTTGGTAAATTTCTTTAGAAAAGTAATTAAAGAAAATTTAATAGTGAATGAAATCATTAACTAAGATTATTTGAACAATTAATTAATGTGATAAATTTTAACAATAAATTTAGATTGATTAATTTAATAATAATCAATTGTGGAACTATTAAGTAAAATTACATAATGATAGTAACTGTGAAATTAATTATTGAATGTAATTAATTGAGTTAATCGAATTAGTTCAAGTTAAAATTTCTTAAGTTAATTAATCCAGAATAATCAGTTGATAATTTGGAAAATATAATTACTTAGAAAAGTAATTAATAGATAATTGCTGAATATAATTAATTGAATGATGATTTGAAATTTGAGTAAATTATTTATTAAATTTGAATTAAAGGATTAATTAATAATGGTGATTAGTAAGATTAATTTAATAATTAAAGATTAATTGATTCATTAATTAAGAATGATAAGTTAATAATTAAGGGTTAACTAATAAATTTGAAAGGAATATTTATTTTAAATAATTTGTAATTAAATTATGATAATTAACCCGGATTAATAATTGATACATCCGATTTAAATTAATCAGTTGATTAATAAATTCACTTGTGAATGTTTGGACTTAACTGAATGGTTGAATTATTTGATATCCCTGATATGTGATGCTTTGTGATATATCCTGATTTATGTGTGATCTGCATTGTAGTTATTTATCTGGGATGAATGTAATTTATTATCTGTAAATTATTTATATCTGTTGTTAACACTAAAAAGTGAACGCTAACACCCGGTGTGTGTAATATAGTCGTGAAAGCACCACCCGTTGGTACGGGAACAGTATATAAGCTGAAAATAGCAGTAAAACGGTAAAAGGACAACAGATTTATAGTGGTTCGACCCGTAATTGAGTCTACGTCCACTTTATAGTCTTTTATTACTGATTCGGTTACAATTCGATACAACACCATTCTGAAATACGATACAATTTGATCACAAAGACACTCTTGACTACTAGCTCAAACTTTGATGAAGAAATTAGATGGATCCGTGTTGGATGTATGGAATTCCTCTCGTAGCTTGTTGTAGTGTCTCGGATGTTTGAAGATCTTCAATTGTTGAATGAGTGGAGAGTTCGGCAGAGTAACATTGCTTGAAGAAATGATTGGCCCCCCAAAAGTCCCCTCCATGTTGGAGTTAGGGTGGTATTTATAGAAGTAGCTCTGAGTGTGATTTTTTTGTTCAAGTCTTAGGTCGCGAACGACCTAAGTTAGGTCGTAGGTCGCGAGCGACCTAAGATAAATCGTCTCCCTTTAGTAGCCTTGCAGCTTGAGTTATAAGTGCGTAGTCTTAGGTCGGGGACGACCTTAATTAGGTCGTAGGTCGCAAGCGACCTAAGATAAGTTGTGGACTACAAATGGCTTTAGGTCGTAACATTGCTAGGTTGCGAAGTCTTTAGGTCGCAACATTGCTAGGTCGCAATGTTTCCTGTAGCTTTAGGTCGTAAGACTGCTAGGTCGCGAAATCTTTAGGTCGCAACATTGCTAGGTCGCAATGTTTCCTGTAGCTTTAGGTCGCAAGTTGCAACTTCCCTTAAGTCGCGAAGTCTCTTAGGTCGTTAAGTTCTATAAGTCGTGGGTCGCTGAGACTTTTCAGTAGTTAAGTCGCTAGCTTCTTTAGGTTGTGACATTCTTGTAGCTAGGTCGCTGCTTCACTAACTCGTAGGTCGCTAATTCACTAAGTCGTTCAGTATTTTAGGTCGCTTCTTAATAGGAGTTAACATTTACCCCTCGAAGTACGGGCCGAAGTCATAGGTCGTGTGCTTCGACTTAACTTCGCTAGGTCGTAAGCGACCTAAAACACACACTAACTTGCGTGTCTATTCATCTTCCTTTCTTGGTTCCATATAAATTGGTTAGGTCGCTTCTTCCTCCCTACTCTACTGCTTCGATCCCCTGCTGCCATTGACGAATCTCCAAACTCTCAATGGCGAATTCGATCCATTTTCTCGTCGATTCATCTCTACCAGCATTCTTCGTAAGTGAACTTGATCTCCGTTCCTCCATAATCGCCGTTCAATTGTGAAACCATGTTTTCCAACCCAAATTCAATTTTATGCGTCGTGCTTTATCTTGAATGGTTACTGCGGTCGATTTTCGATTGTCGCTTGATTCGTTATTGTGGTTCACGAAAGCATGGTGATATATTTATATTTATAATAGATCGGAGGGATTTGAAATCAACTATCTGGGTGATTTGGGGAGATGAATGAAATTCACGAAGAAGGCGGTAGATTTCTTTGTAATAGTGGTATTGGGTTATCGGGTCTAGTGAGCGGTTGCGTGGGAAGGAAGTCAGTGATTCATCAGGACTGAGCGACCTAAGGATTAGGTCGTGTTGGAATTATCTGCGACCTAACTAATACTGGACAATCTTCTGCGACTTAACTCCGACATATAAGTCGCGGCCGAGCTAATACTTAACATTCCTTGCGATCTTGCGACCTAGGTGAAACAGGACATCTTCGACTTATGCTAGGTCATTAACGACCTAGGACTTAGAATATTGGGACTTGACTGAACATTGAACAGCACGACTTAACAAATGACCGACCTAACCTCTGAGGCTTTAAGTCGCAGCCGAGTTAGGACTTGACGAATTTGCATTACCCTGACCTTTTCGACTTGCACAATACATTCTGAAGATTTCCGACCTACGCTAGGTTGCTAGACGACCTATGACTTGGGAGATTTTGACTGAACTTGAGCTTGAACTGTGTTGCACTTCTTTATAGATTGCTTTTAACTCTAATTTTAATAACCTGTTAAACACAACATTTGCAGGAAAACGGGACAAATATACTGCCATTGACTTCCCACATCGCATGACAGATTAGTCGATAAAGAACAATTAATTTACATGAATTTTGTGAATGTAATGTTGTGAAACGACAAAATTTTAAATGAAGTGTTAAAGCAAAGCTGAAATGATCAACTTGAGCTGATTTGTCTGCATTAGCACAACATTGTATCTGAATTTAAAATGACAAGCCCCGAAACTTTATAATCGACAAATGTCAACTATCTCAATTTCAGTTATACTTGCTTGTTATTATTTTAGTTTTGCACAACACTTCACACTTTTTAGGAAGCGCGCACCTTCATATTTAAATATCCAGTTGATTGTGTAGAATGACATCTCAACTAGAAGATTCAGGACCAGTCGAAGAAGCTTTCCCGATAGCCAACCCACTGATCGATCCTCCGGAGAGAACTCCGACTACTCTAAGCCACAAAGTTTTTAGACAACTATGTACCCAATTCGGTATTGCCGAATCAGACGCTATATTCCCTGGAGCAAGCGACACAGCTGACAGGCCACCCCTTGGTTTTATTGTAGTGAACCGCCAGATGTGTTTAAGCGGAGCTATTCCGCCTTTCAACGAATTTCTTCATGAACTCTTTCTTCGATTAGCTATCTCGCCCTTCCAGCTACACCCCAACGGTTACATTGTTCTGATGGGGTTATGTGTTCTGTTTAGGAGGACGCTTGACCGTCTCCCGAGCTTCGATGAAATTTGCTACTTATGCACTTTTTCAAAGAACAAAGGCCATCCTTCGATCGTGCTCGCAAGAAGTGCCAGAAACCGGAAATTGATTTTGGATTTGCCCGAAAGTGCTCACGGATTTCTGAGTCAATTTTTCTTTGCCTGATGTCCTCCAGGGTTCTATGCTGTTTGGAGAATCGGAAGTAAGATTGTCTTTTTCCGTTCATCTCATGAGCTTTTCGAAACCCGAATTATCAAATGCTTAACTTCATTCTTTTTCTTTTTCCAGCACTTCCTCCTCCGTTAAGAAATCCCAACCTCAAGCCAATCCTTGAAACCTTAAATGCTGTGGCGGCGGAAGAAAGAAGCGCCAAATTTCTATTGAAAGATGAATTTTTGCATCAGTATGGACTTTTACACTCTTCCCGATCTACCCAGCTTTATGAAGTCCCTAATTCTCTAGAAAAAACACCGGATGCCCCAGTCTATGCTGGAGAACTTTCGCCGAAAGGACTTACCATTGAGACTTCATTGGTAAAGTGTTCTACTCCTACCGACATTGTGGGGTCATCCAGCAAGCTGGCACTTGCTCCAATTATTGAAGAGGAAGAGAATCCTCGAATTTTTGAAAAGTCAGCCGATGTGGAAGTTGAAAAGGAGAATTCTGCTGGGCACCATGGTGATGACACCTTTGATGACTTGAGTGATATAATGATAACCTCTCGAGAGCTCTTTAAAGACGACTTTCAAAAAGCAACTTCTCCTGTTGTTGAAGCGACTTCCTCTTTGAAACAAGCTTTGACACCTTCTACACCACTAGTCGTTTCTGCTTCCACATTAAAGCGTGGTTTGTAGTTTGACGCACGTAGTTTGCACGCCGCACACACTTAGGATTTTTCAGCACTTATACGCACTTATCCTCTTTTTTCTAGAAAATTCTAAACTTCGTTTCTTTTCCATTTTCAGATTCTCCAATGGGGCGTACTGGCTCGTATTATGACAACTTTAGGCACTACGGAGGGCGCGATTCTTACGATTATGGACGCTATCTTCCCACTCGCAGAGAATCTGACAAAGAGCGTGCAGTTAGAAAAACTCAAGAGAGGCGAGCTTATGAGGAGCAGCAGAAAAGAAAGGACGATGACTTCCATAAAAGGAAATATTATGATGATAAAGGAAAAAGCCATGCTGCTGAAAACCCGAGTAAACGGGTTAGACTTGATGAAACGGACGTGTCTGCTATTTCTGGAAAAACCGACGCTCCTATCTCTTCTAATATCCCGTCTGGCTCTCCTTCTTTAAAGACATCTGATATCCAAGCGATTATCAACATACCCCAGTATCAGGTTAAAGACGGCCCTCCAACGCTTCAAAGCCGATTTCCGAATTGGTGCTTAAAAGGAGTGCGCTTTGATTTAGATCTGGTTCCGATCGATAAATCGGATATGCTACGTAGCCTCGATGCCGTTAAACTTAATATTGAAAGGGTGTCCGGATGACAAAAGCTTGTCGATGAGCTGCAAAGAGTCAACCGTGCAAATCTTGAGGCTATGCTAACCCTGGAGAATGATAAATCCGAGTGGGATAAAGTTTGCAAACAGCACAACGCCGAAATGAAGAGCATCTCCGATGGTTATGAGAAGCTTGAGGCTGAAGTTGAAAGACTCAAGAACGAACTTGCTACTTCTTCCACTTCTTTTTCACAAAAGGAAGAGATGCTTCAACAGCAGGTTCGAAATGCTCATGCTGCTCGGCGGGATGCTGAAGTGAAACTAGAAGCAGAGCAGCACGTTACCAGGAAATATCGTGATGACGCAGCTCAATTTCGGGAGAAAGTCAGCTCCCAAGACTTAGAGATTACAAGACTGCAGTCTCAATTATCGAAGGTTGAAAGAGAGCGTGATGAAGCTCTCGCTGGTAAGGCTGCGGCTGAAGAATCCCATAAGGCAACCAGAGCCACCATCAATATGACTTTGTTCGACTTTTATGTTCATTGCGTCTTGGGGCGTGGTAGCCTTTCATTTTTGGGACCGGAGTATGAAGTCACATTAGCTGAAGTGTGGGAGGCGATTGTTGATATGCTTGGTGGTGCCGGCTATGACGAGACGGCGCTTGAGGCAATGTACCTAGATGATGATGCCCGCGCCGCTCTTGCTAGGGGAAAAGAGCAGCTTGCTGAAGCTAGAGCTGGAGCAGTGGCAGAAGAACGCTTAGAAAAGAAAATATCTTTATCTGCCCCTGTCCATACTTCAATTCCGACCGATGCTGATATCTTTGGTTCCAGCTCTCACTTTCCTCTTTCTACAAAAGACATTGAGGCTAAGCCCGTCACCACCGAGTCTCCTCCTACCCAAATCGAAGAGAAGAGCCAAGAAGACACTGAGGCTGATAAATTTGAAATTGATTTGTCAAAACCGACTTCTCCAGGTAACTTCAAGTCAGACCTAGCTCAAGTGGATTATTCATTTGATTCAATTGATTTGGATGAATTCTTTGCTTATTACTTAAGTCCTGGTGATCCAAAGTTTTCTCTTTTCTCGGAGAATACTGAATTTGACTTCTTTTCTTCTATAGCGAAAGCTCCTGGCGCTGCGCACACTTCCCCTCTTCCAGCTGTACCTTCTCCAACTCTTCAAGTTACTCCGGCTTCTCAACCAGGGTCGCAGGAGGAAAAGATAGAAGCTCTCCAAGGCTTGGAGGATCCACCCGCTTCTCAAGAGCAGAAAGCGGAAGGGACGGAGGACAGCGAGAAGACTCCGGAGCAGTCATTAGATGACGATACAAAACTTTCCAAGCTACTGACTCCGGGAAGTGAATCTTCTTCAAAGAGAAGAGGAAAGCGTGCACTAAAGAAGAAAAATAGAAGTGCTTCAGCTGGGGAAGACAAAATATAAGAAGACCCAACCACTCCTCCTACTCCATCCCGCCCACGTCGGATTCCAAAATTAACTATCAGGCCAGGCAAAGGCTCCAAAGGTAGTAGGGAGAAGGAATGACAAGCTGGATTTTCTACTTCTTATTTTGCTTTTTGCATGCATCGACCGGAGATTGTGCGGGTACCGGTCCCCGCTTCTTTTTGTAATCTACACAATGTAACAAGTTTTCATAGTATTGAATAAAATAGCTATTTTACTTGTACAAATTCTTGTGTATGTGAGAACGCATCTGTTTCTCATTTTTAGTGTAGAATAAACGATTCTTTTTACTTGTACAAACTTTTTTGTCTATGTTTGAGAATGCATTTATTCCACATCTACTCTTCGTGATATTGCAATGAACTTGTGGTATGTTGCTTGCACATTACTTTTATTAATGTAACTGAATTGTATAGTGTTGCCCCCATACCACAAGTACATTGCAACATTTCTAGCTTTTACAAGACTGATATTCCTATTTTAGAGAATACCTATTCCGTTTTTAAGGGAAGAATCATTCTGCTTTTAATAGATTATATATCATTTTTGGAGAAATTTTCACTTTCTCTTTCTTCCTTGAAGAACACTTCAACTTTCGGGGATGATCACTTTCATTTGTTAAAAAGTGGATTTTCCTATGCAGTGAAGTGAACTTTCTGAAGAATTTTTTGATTTGTTTAGTGCTTCCGAAGAAGGCTTTGTTTTTGTGCCTCTGAAGAGGGCTTATGTCTGGTACTTCAAGCATGGTGAAGTGTGCCTCCGAAGAGGTTTTTTGGTCTCCGAAGAGAAGCGATTTTGGTCTCCGAAGAGAAGCGATTTTGGTCTCCGAAGAGAAGCAATTTTGGTCTCCGAAGAGAAGCAATTTGGCATTTCAGCTTTGGTGAAGTGGGCCTCCGAAGAGGAGCATTTTGCACTTCTACACTGGTGAAATGTGCCTCCGAAGAGGGCTTTTTAGCATTTCATCTTTGGTGAAGTGGGCCTCCGAAGAGGAGCATTTTGCAATTCTACACTGGTGAAATGTGCCTCCGAAGAGGGCTTTTGCCTCCGAAGAGGTCTTGTGATTGCCTGGAAGTTACTTTCTCATGGTTGAATGGATCCACGGGGCGGACTCAAGTTGCTTGATTGGATGTTCATTTACACAAACGATCGTAATTAACTATCAAGGGCCCTGTTCCTTCAGCTTGGGAAGGTGCCCTTCCGGTGGTTCCACCAATCTTTTTTTGATTGAGGAAAGCACTTTCATTTTTTGGCGTGCCTCGTTAGAGGGCTTTATCGGCTTCCGGAGAGGAGCCTTGGTGGATTGGTGTGCCAGGAGGGTTGCGTCTCAAAAGCGATTGGATCCACGAGACGGACGCAAGCTGTCTGATCGGATGCATCACGACCAGTGAGCAAGGGTCCTGTTCCTTCTGCTTGGGAAGGTGTCCCTTTTGTGGATCTACCGGCCTTCTTATTGAGAGGCATACTTCCTTTTGGCTACTTCTATGTTTGCCGGCCCATCTTTCCTCATCATCTGCCAATCTGCAATCCTTTATTATTGTTCCCAAGCGCGTCTCCCTTTCTTTTGCAAGTAAATTGCTTTATCCGAAGAAGTAGACTTCACTGTTAAGTGACTCCACAGGGTAAACGCAAGTTACTTGGTTGGATTTCTTTTTATATTAACGACCGCAACCAGTTAACGAGTGCTTGACACAGTGGCGTCGCCAACTTTTATGTGAAGTTCCTCTTGTATGGGATTTGAGTTTGGAATTTTTTATTGCTTGGTATTTGCTTAATAAGTGATTTGTAGGGCTCGCTTGGCTTTGCGATGGGTGAGCTTCGCTTTAATGACCTGCAATATTAGATCGACATTTTAGCTATACATTTAGAGTATTTACACATCGAAATATAACAGGCATTTTGTAACAGAAAACACAGAATTCATAGTGTTTTCATTATTCAATCATACTGATTTCTCAGCGGTTTACAATGCAAAAGTTACACATCCATTATTATTTTACAAATTTAAGCAATGCTGTTAAGTAAAAAATGGATGCTAGTGATTGTTGTTTCAGAATCTCCGGGCTGATTTTCCATTTGCACTAGATTCGTAGCTTCGGATTTATATGCCAGAGAAAGTGAAAGACGCCCCAGTTGCAGTTTTATGGACAATTAGCAGTCGTCTCATCTTCTGCCTACTGGGTGTGGACCTCCTGTGACAACATTAATGACAAGCTTTTCTGAATCTCGCACTGCAGTGTTGTTGCGAGAATCGGATTGATGGGTAGGACGTTGTTGATCCCGAGTGGACGAGGTTGGATCGATTCCGCTTCTCTTAACGTATTGTTGGAGTTTACCCTGCTTCAGCAATTCTTTAATCACATTTTTTAACTGGCGACATTGGTCAGTGTCATGGTCAGGTTGATTTTGAAATTGGCAGAATTTTCCATTACGCACTGCACCTCTCTTCATCTCAGGTGGCTTAGGATACCTGACAACATCCTTTGTTGCGAAAAAGATATTTCTTGGTGTATCAGTTAAAGGAGTAAAATCTGAAAGATCGAAGCGGCGGAGTTTCTTCTCATTCCCCTGATTCTTTCCTCTGTCGTTTTCCCTTTTCTGATTCTCAGAATTTCTTCTGTTAAAAGCAAAATCATTATTGTTATCCTTAGCAACTAATACTTTTGCCAAGGCGGAAAGGGTTTCCAGGCGCATGAATTCATCGGCCTTTTTATAAAACTTCTCAAGGGAATTTGGTTCCTTCATTTTTAGCCATTTTCCAAATTCACTCGATTTATTGAAGGCTCGCACCAAGTAGATCAGGATCATACGCAGTTCTACATTATCCACTTCGGCTACAGCTATATTGAAACGGCTTAAGAAAGATTTAATTGATTCTCCGGGAGCTTGTTCAAGACTAGACAGTGACATTATATCCTTAGCTTTTAAAGCATACAATCTGAACTGTTCTTTAAACTTTTGCGTCAAGTCGGAGAATTGATCTATTGACCGAATTGGAAGCTTTGTAAACCAAAGTAAGGCCACACCTTCTAAGTACACTGGAAAGTATCGACACTTAATCTCGTCTGACGCTCTTGCACCGCCATATGCCAATCGTACTTGTATAGGAAATGATTAGGGTCACTCGTTCCCCTATAGGCTTGGATAGTAGGAGGTGCAAATTTCCTTGGAAATTCCGCTTTCAGGATCCTTTCAGTAAACGGAGTACTGCTTGGTGCAAATCCCCAGTCACTCTCATTCTCTTCCCTCTGCATGCTCTCTTTCATGATGCGGCCAACCATTTCGGACAGGTACTCTTTGTTGTTCAAAGACATCTCCGGGCAGGCATCAGTCCTTCTCTCGGAAGCTTGCCTGGGCACATGTTCACGATAAGTTGGTTGCGGCATAGAACCCTCAGCTTGGAAAGGTGGAATTTCAGGAAAAGTCGTTTGATGGTTTTCTGGTTGACGATTTGCCCCGAGCAGAGCAGTTAATCTATCCATCATCAAAGCGTTTTGAGCTTCAATTTGTTGGTATAATCCAGAAACTGCGTCATCTAATTCAGCCCTGGTGACTCCAACAGTAGGAGTTGCTTGGTCTGCTGTTGGGGAAGCGGAAGTCCCTTCATGAGCATCTCTGGATCTGATAGGTCTACCTCTTCTTCCAGGAGCCATTATTTCAGATCAACTTCTAGTTTTTAAGAGAGGTTCTTTTTGTGAGTCTTTGCGAAGCAACGGTGAAAATCTTCCTAAGTTCAATTCTCAGTGAAAGCACCAAAATGTTAACGCTAAAAAGTGAACGCTAACACCCGGTGTGTGTAATATAGTCGTGAAAGCACCACCCGTTGGTACGGGAACATGATATAAGCTGAAAATAGCAGTAAAACGGTAAAAGGACAACAGATTTATAGTGGTTCGACCCGTAATTGAGTCTACGTCCACTTTATAGTCTTTTATTACTGATTCGGTTACAATTCGATACAACACCCTTCTGAAATACGATACAATTTGATCACAAAGACACTCTTGACTACTAGCTCAAACTTTGATGAAGAAACTAAATGGATCCGTGTTGGATGTATGGAATTCCTCTCGTAGCTTGTTGTAGTGTCTCGGATGTTTGAAGATCTTCAATTATTGAATGAGTGGAGAGTTCAGTAGAGTAACGTTGCTTGAAGAAATGATTGGCCCCCCAAAAGTCCCCTCCATGTTGGAGTTAGGGTGGTATTTATTGAAGTAGCTCCGAGTGCGAGTTTTTTGTTCAAGTCTTAGGTCGCGAACGACCTAAGTTAGGTCGTAGGTCGCGAGCGACCTAAGATAAGTCGTCTCCCTTTAGTAGCCTTGCAGCTTGAGTTATAAGTGCGCAGTCTTAGGTCGGGGACGACCTTAATTAGGTCGTAGGTCGCAAGCGACCTAAGATAAGTTGTGGACTACAAATGGCTTTAGGTCGTAACATTGCTAGGTCGCGAAGTCTTTAGGTCGCAACATTGCTAGGTCGCAATGTTTCCTGTAGCTTTAGGTCATAAGACTGCTAGGTCGCGAAATCTTTAGGTTGCAACATTGCTAGGTCGCAATGTTTCCTGTAGCTTTAGGTCGTAAGTTGCCACTTCCCTTAAGTCGCGAAGTCTCTTAGGTCGTTAAGTTCTATAAGTCGTGGGTCGCTGAGACTTTTCAGTAGTTAAGTCGCTAGCTTCTTTAGGTTGTGACATTCTTGTAGCTAGGTCGCTGCTTCACTAACTCGTAGGTCGCTGCTTCACTAACTCGTAGGTCGCTGCTTTACTAAGTCGTTCAATATTTTAGGTCGCTTCTTAATAGGAGTTAACATCTGTGATCTGTGAACTGTCTATAAAAGATAAGCGTTATAGTTATATCGCTTATCAATTATATTTCTTTATTTGAATCTGTGATGATTGCATGATGTTGCACTATTGTGTGAAACCCCTGGACTACACCATACACACACAAATATGGACCTCACGTGGAAATCAGTTAAGTCGTAGATTTTTGACAATTTTAAAGATTGAATTCTTGAATCCACATAGTTTTGGAAATTTGAATTAAGAGCTTTGTAAATGAGATTCAAATGTAAAAGTTATTTTAAATAACTTAATAAAATTGATATTTTAATAATTTGATTTAAATTTGAATTCAATATTTGAAATTGAATTCAATGATTTGGAAAACTAATTGTTTTCACCTGATAAAAGCTCTTATATAAGAAATGAATTTCCAATTTGAATTAAAGGTATTTCAAGTTTGAATTGAAAATGGTTTTCCAAGTTACGAATAGATCTTTGGAAATGATTTTGAAAGCTATAAGTTAAATCTTTGTTTTAAAGATTTAACGAGTTAATCCAATTGGAATGGAAATTGAATTGGAAAATCTATGTGAATGAATCTTTGTGAAACTGGGTGAACTTCGTGAATTGAATCTTTTTGTTTAAAAGGATTAAAATGGTAATGTGCTTAAACCATTTGAAAGAAAGTTTTGGATAATCAGTTATGACTTAATTGAATTCCATTATCCATATGTTTTTAAATATCGCGCTCATTATTCGGTTTAGTCGAGAGAGGACCTTTGTGTCATATAACCCATTCCGAATAATGATGCGAAGTATATGGATCGCATTTGAAGACCGGTGGTGAAGACCGGGTATTTATGAGAACGATAGGATGACTTATCGATTGTCTCTGCATTGAGTCGCGCCGGTATAGAGATTTCCTAAGTGATGGGAAATCCGATCGGGATTGTGAATACTCGGATTCCAAGGGCTTCTTTGGAAGTGCCTTCGGCTCTGTTCGAACCCGGAACAGACTTGTATGGTAACATGTCTGACATTACACTTTGAGATATAAAGCAGATTACTTTCAAATACATTTCTGTTTGGTGGCGGAGAATTTATTCTCTTAACTTAACACCCTTCTCTGAGACGTACGAGCTCAAAGGTTATGTAGTTGAAGGTTATCAGCGATATACTCCCAATTTGGTAATGTGGCATGCTGAGTGTTGCTGTGTGTTGATCATTTATTGATCATTTGTGATCAAAGCATGGCTTTGTGACAAAGCGTAGCTTTGTGGACGAGACCACATCGAACCTCACAGACCGGAAATGGTCGAAACAGGAATGATGCGGCAAGGTTATGAGGGTCGCTCCCTTTAGGGTATGTCATTTCCTTCTGGAAAAGGGTGGTATCATGGTATGGAGCCCAGATACTTAATCATGTGGACATACTATATTTATTACTGTGTGATATTGTTGGTTATCGAGCGCTCGGATAAATGTCCCAAAGGACCGGGGGTGGCATATTCGTGTAGTAGTTACCTAGTTATAGAGGTAACCCGACCTTGTGTTGGCAGAGAGCTAGTTAGTTCTCGGGACGTCCCGCCAAAGGCGTACCTATGTGGCATAGGAAGTTCCTTAGCCTGACCATTTATTGGAAATCCAATCAAACAATACGAGCCTTGTAAGGTTTTAGTAGTAGAACCTGCCATTTAACATGGTAGCTATAGTAGGCATAATATAATGGTACCTATGCTGGCAAAGGTTAATATTTTATTTTCGAAATGTTTTATGTACTATGCACTAGTAATAATATCAAAAGAGTTTTTCTTGCGTAGTAAGCATATTTGAAAATCATAAGAAGAAATCTCCTCCAAGTCTGCGATTGCATTGTGTATGTGGCGGCAGGTCTTATGGTAGTTTCATTTTCCAAAAGCATTGCGGATTTCAATGTTTAAAATCCTTTTGTGTTTGTTTTAAAGATAAACTGTTTTTGTTACTCACACCAGTCCTATGACTGGCTCGGAGTTTATTGTTCCCTTCCTAAACTCTGGGTGCCCACAATTTTCCACACGGGCAGTCTAGAGTTGGGTTTTTCAGATAGTCGGGTTTAGTGGATTATCTGGAGCTAGTTCAGTTTCTGGAGTTCACGACTGGCGTTGCTTATCTTGGTGCATCGTGATGGTGGTTCGAGCTTGATGTTGGAGTTGTTGGAGTCATTCTATTTTGTAGATCTTTTGGAGTGATCTCTTCCATTATTGTTATTTCCGCTGTAGCATTGTATCATAACTCTGATATCATTGTATCATATACATATCATTATTGTATATCATTATGGATATTGTATTCATTGGAATTGTATATGATATCATTGTTTTCTTTCTTCTGCTGTGTTGTTATACTTAATGGTGTTATAAGCTCCAGTGAACCAGATTCGGCGTTTGAATCTTCGGCATTTTGAGCACAAGTGAAGTACGGGTGCCGATTTTCGAAGGCCGATCTCAGGGTCATTACAGTTCGATTTGTTTTGAATTGAAACTGGGGAGGGAAGATGTGATTTAGATTAGAAGAGGGATGAAATTTTTTACAGGCGACTATATATATTTTTTTATTTTTTTTATTACACAACATGCCATTTTTTATCTCATCGTTTTGAAATGTTCGGCTACGAATTTTTAAAAAAAAAAGATAGGACGTGATTTTGAACTGATGAAGAGGGAAACATGTTTGAATGAAAAAGGGTACACTAATTGAGTGAAGCGAAAAACTTATGTGAAGGAATTGCAGCTGAAAGGTTGACTAGAACCTAAATATATTAATTAATTTTCATACGTCTCGTTATATGCAACTTGAAATCTCAAATCCCTATCGAGACATGCCGCTAGGCATTTATATTGTTATACCCATATTCCGAATGCAATAGAAAAGGTTTCGAGTCCTAATTCGATCGTATGGAGAAGAAGCTTTATGGATCCAATTATTATATTGAATTTTCAATACTAATTTCAGAGCGTTTATGTCTCGTACGATCACACTATAACTCCGAATGCTACAAACTTTGGAATTTGATAATAATACACCATTACGAATCTAATGGAACAGGTTTCGTCGAAATCCGAGACTTTGCCCCGGAAGGCTATTTATATATGTTAATTCAAACGATATATTTTTAAAACTGAACAAATCACTTTTAAATTCAATTTAAAAGTTTTATTATCTTCATTATTATTAATATAAATTTTATAAGCCTTTAAATTATTTTTAACAAGCTTAAAACTCAAGATTCACAATTTTAGCAAATTTCCAATTATTAAATTCAATAATTAATTTATCCATTAAATCTTTATATTTGAAATTCAAGTTAAAATTAACTTTAAATATTTAAAATCAATTAAATATTCCAATTTCAAATAACGAAAAATCCTGGGTCGTTACATGTATACAGTGGAATTTGGGTTTGAAACTAGTTCCATTGAGTTTAAAAATATCAAAAACATATATTTCGATATATTGGATGCCCCACTTTCGTTTCAAAAACGAAACAGGCTTTTTGGGCTTGCGTAATCGTTTCGACCAATTCGATCTGTCCATTCATTCTTGTCTATCCTTGTCCATATAAATAGACATTTCTCTAACCCTAGCAGCCTTTCATTTTCATTTATGTATGTACTTTATTCTCATATGTTCCTCTTTCTCAAACGTCAGAATATCAAAAACCCTCATCCGACGATCCAAAATCATTGGCGACACTCCGTTCATTTTCAGGCAAACTCTCCAACATGAAAGTTGTTTGCCTCGGCAAGATGAAGAAGATGACCGGTCAAGATTGTCAATGGAGCAACGAGGCGGAATAAATCACCAATAACCACCGGATCTATTTCGTCAAAATTCATCATCTAAAATCGATGATGGACGATGGCGCTTGAAAGAAAGTTGGAGAGAACTATAAGGGCTAGACTCGGCCAAAGTTTGGTGACCATCGGTGCAATGTAGAGCTCGGATTTCGATGTTGAACGGAAATGGGAAAATGGGTTCTTGTGGTCGATTGGAGGAACTGGAGGAGGCCAGACCACTGGCATTGGCCTCGGCAAAGGTGGGACTATCGGCGGTAGTATTTTGGTGGGGCCCGGTAAGAGGTAGGCGGAGCGGTGAAAATTTGAATGGAGGCGGCATTTGGGGAACACGGGTTCTGGGTTATGTGGGAAGGAGAAGGGTTAAGCGCTTTTAATTGCGTAATTAGCGGTACGCTTAATTACCCTAATTAAGTAATTAAATTATATATGTAAATGTTTTAAATTTAATCAATATCTAATAGAATTTATAACTCTTCCGTATGAAGTCTTGTTCGAGTGTGGTTTCTTGTGTTGGATTCGTATCAACGTCGTTTAGACTTTGGAGTTGGTTTCGTGTTGATTTGTTTCTGAAAATTTTCATATTCAAACAATGGTGAGTGTTTTAACCCATTCAAGAATACTAAACCATCTTATGTTAGTTAAATTAAATTTATGATGTGATAAGAAATTTATGATTGTTGTTTGGTAGTTTAATTTAACAGTTAAATCTAGTTTGAATTTATATTGAATTAAATGGCCACTTTAAATTAATATTGAAATTTAATTGTTAGTTAAATACCTAATAATTATAACCAGTTAAATTTTATGATTTATTGGTTGATTTGAATGATGATTGTGATGGATGCTTAATTATTGACATTTTGGATAATTTGATGTTATGTTTATTTTATATATTGTCAACGCACTTCAAGTTCCCTTAGTTATTGTTAGGAAAATCACTATGGGTTGAAATGATACATACCCGACCGATCTTATAGATTAGGGAAAATCATTATGGGTTGAAATGATAAACCCAAGCAATTTTATCTATTTGGAAAATTGAGATTCGGGATTGCGAGTTGAAATGATATACACCCGTAAATCTAAATTATTGCGGGTTGAAATGATATATATCTGTATCACTTGACCATAGGATAGAAAATTATATACGAACACCGGATTTGTTAAATTAAATGATTTTAAACCCTTAATTTTTGAATCTAGATAAATGATTTTATGAAATAAAATTAGATTTATATGAACTGGATTATTTAATAAATCCAAGCTTTAAAATGTTGAAATTGAAATTGGTTTAAATGAATTGTTAAAGAATTTAAATTGTAATCTTAAAATTGAATTTTGAAATATAAATGAAATTTATATAAATTGAGTTATTGTAAACGTTTGAATATTTAAACATTGAAATCTATTGAATTGGAAGTGGTTTAAATCTGTAGTTCAAACGTGGATTTGAAATCGACATAAAGTGAAATGGCTTTTACCGAGAATTTGAATTGAAATCTTTAGTCTTTTGAATTGAATCGTTGAACTGAGTTTAATTTAAATTGAATTTTCAGAACTAAAGTTTATTTGAATTGATATGTAAAATTTGAAGGAACAATTCTAATTTGAAACTATTTTTGATATAAACCCTTTTAATATACAAACTCTTTTAACATATAAATTATTTTCTCATAAAAACCATTTTAATATATATAACCAATTTAAGATATAAACTATTTTTAATTTATAAACCATTTTTAATATATAAACTATTTTAACCTATAACTTATTTTTAAATTATAAACTATTTAATATATATATTATTTTAAATTTCAAAACCACTTTTAATGTACAAACTATTTCAATGTATAACCTATTTTAATATATAAACTATTTTAATCTATAACCTTTTTTTAAAATATAAACTATTTTTAGTGTATAACTATTTCAATATGTAAACTACCTTCCATATTCAAACTGTTCAAAGTTGGAACTTTTATGATTTAGATTCAATTGGTTTAAATGCGAATATTTTGATATGATGGTTTAACCGATTTTGTAGTTATGATTTTTAAAATGAATATGATATAAAGTGAATAATCATTTCAAAAGTAAATATGATTTCAAAAGTGATATGATTTTGAAGTGAATATGATATTTTGATATCAATTATGAATCGGTTTTGGAAATGTAAAAGAACCAAACGATGCGAAATAAGGTTTAGTTGTTTAAGAGACCGGGATCAGATATTGTCATACTCTCTACCAATACCGAAAACCAATTTAACAACTGTGCACGTGGTGGAGAATCTAGAATGAAGTAGGATGGTTTGGCGAATGCTAATGTATGAGGTATGAACGCAGCCTTGACCCCCTTAGGTCAGGTTTATATGACTAAAACAGGAGCTATACCTGGGCCATGTAACGACCCGTTATTTTGCACTATTCGCATCCGCACATGTCGGACTTGAATAATTCAAAATACCGCGTTGTTAATTTAAATTTGGCAAAACTGAGCATATACAGTAAATAAATAATCACAGATCATAGACACAGAGTAATAAATGCAGCGGAAATAAAAGATAGTAGTTCATGAAGCTACTATATACATATCAGAGTTAAATAAGGTACAACAGATGTCTCGAATACAATAGGCAAATACAAAAATTAGAATGCAATCACTGGAATCAACTAGATATCTGAAAGCTGGATAGATAGCTGGATCTCCAAGCGAAGCTCCAACTCCAAAAGTGAGTCTCGAATACTGGTACACTCAATCTGACCCGAGCGTAAAGCAAAACACAAAACACTCGAGTCAGGATTAACATTCTTATATCAATAAATCCAACTCAAGTGAAATAGCAATTGAAATACAAGTAACTCAAAGGAAGTTTGGAATAACCATCCTTTAAGGATCCGTTAAACTATCTACTATGTAGTAGTGTACGATAAGTAGATAATGCCTATCAGTAATATAAAGTATCAAAATAGTGTTAAGGAGTTACCATTATCCCCCTTAACACATTTTAGATAAGCGTTATAGTCTATACAGCACTGTAAATTCCACCGTAAACTAGTGGGATATTAGGGAGTACTCCATAGGTATGACACAAAACAAATCGTAGTGGCCGCGTATACAGGGATACAAGTACGAAAAGGCACATGAGGCAATACCCAAGGTAGTGAAACTACCGTTTGCCTGATCCGGACTGGTGAGAATGCATCACCGCAGCGATCGCAACACCACGAAACAACACTCCCAAATCAAGGGTGCACCAATCGACAACAAGTAATGAGTAGTTTCGAAGAAGTGTGTTCGCTCGAGGTAGCTAGCCCCCATTTGGCCGGCACGGCTCCTGTTTTAGTCATTTCCAATTTGACACAAGTGTCAAGGCTATCCATTATCGTTCTCATTCTTCAGTCACCATGTACATCATTCCAACCACTTCATTCAGGATCACACTCCGCGTGTAGTTATTAAAGTGGTTTTCGGTTTAGACAGTGAGTATGTCCCTAACCGATTCCGGTCTCTTTAATAACTTTCGTAATTATTACACTGATTGGTCGTTTAATAAATTTCAAAACCAAATCAAATTCAATTTCAAATAGAATTTGTAAACCAACATTTCATTTCTCTTTCTAAATCAATTTCCATAATTTATGTTTCAAAACTTCCATATGCATAATTTCAAAATCTTATATTTCAATTTCTATTTAAAACAATTCAAATATTGATTCAAGTTCGTATATAAGTTTCATTCCAAAATCATTTAAATAAATTTAATTTAACATTCAAATCAATTTAATTTCATTGATCGATTTCATTCAATATTAATTAAGTAAATTTTTCATTCAAAACAATTTCTATTTAATTTCCAATTCAATTAATCAATTACTTAAGTTCAACTTCATTATATCAAAACTTATAAATCGAATTAAATTAAAATTTTCAAATCAAATTCTTTAAATTTCAATTCTTTCATTAATTTCAATAAATCACATTTATTCCTGTTAAGAAATTCAATTCCACTTATTTACTTACTTAAATCATTTTCCAAAACTTAATTAAATAAAAACTCAATTTCATTTATTTACGAAGTTCAGATTCACTTATTCAAAAGTTCAATTTCTCTTATCATAGAATTCAAATTTTTATTTAATTATCAAATAATTCAATCTTATTTAATTATTAAATAATTTCAAAACTTAATTATTAAATAATTTCAAATTAATTCAATGAATAATTTCAAACTTAATTCAATAAATAATTCCAAATTTAATTGTCAATAATTAATTTCAAAACAACGCTCTTTCAACAACTACTATGTTAATATTTGATTCAGATTATTAAATATTAACATTTCCTTTCATTAAAATTCAAATTCCAACTTCGTTTCAAAACCATATTATTTATTAAAATAAAATCTTCATTTTATTTTTAAATCAAAGTATTGACCAATCGGTTTTTTTATTTAATTCTCTATCCTAGGTCAAGTTCAATTTGGGTATTTATCATTTCGACTCGATTCCATTTCAATTCAAAAATCAAAGCATAACAAAGGGAACTTGCAGTGTGATAACTGGGATGGTGTCAAAGTAAATAAACAAGCAATAACAACAATCAATAACAATCCAATAGTTAATTCATATAATCCCGAAATAATCGTATAAATTCACATTGTTATTTGTGTAAATTAATATAATTATTTCTAGAATCTACACTATCATTTCCTGTAGATTAAAGATTATTACATTAGGGTTCTTCACAAGTCATCTATTTACAATTTTATACATCATCAATTTAAACAACATACATTCAATGGTTCAATGTGTAATTAACTAGATCCTACGTGTCAATTAATTTAACATTTAAAGGGGGTCATGTTATACAATGTCATTTAACCAAATTTACACATGTGTCGTTTCAAATTTTAACTATCCTACGTCGAATTCAGTTGCATAATAGTTATCACTTTATACATTACAATTTAACATCCAATAAAAATAACAAACAATCAATCAATTATCAACCAAACTGTATTATCATCGCATAAATGACAGATAATGGTGTCAGATGTCATAGGTGAACAAATACAGATAATAGCATATATAACAGTGTAAATAACTAATAGCAGCATATTTCAATTTGTCATTTCAATTGAAATCAAATTTAATAAATAAAAGAACGTTAATCGTGAGTGATTGCTCACCTTTCGAGGCTAGAGAGTATCGAAGATGACACGGATACGCACACTGATGCAGACACTGAAATTGAGTTAAGCAAGCAAAATTGGCACGAATTAGAAGAGCAAAACTGATAAATATGAATCGATGAGAATGAATCAAATTAGCTCGATATACATGGAAAAATATATATAACTGTTATTATTATTAATATTTAGAATGACATATATATCACATGTAACACATATATTTAAGTAACCAAAACAACTACTAGTGTATACACAGCAGCTTATATATATAAATAAACTTTTATATTAAAAGCCCAACATGCAGAAACTAATAAACTAAGAAACTAATAATCTGATGTACCATAATATAAACTATATGAACTCTAAAACTTTATAACATAACCTTTATTCTAAAACCATAAAAAGACTATTATATACTATGTATACTAATGTATATGCTTTACTGCAACTTTCACAAATCAGAAAAAAAAATATATACATATAAATACTTTAACAACTGTGTGAATATAAAATAAAACTGTGTAGCTTTTAAAAATTTAATCAACTTTATAACTAATAATAAAATCTTATATAACTAAAACAACTTGTAGAATATAATCTTTGAAACCAACGGACTAGAACTTATATTAACTTTTTGCAACAAACAGTAAATACCACTTGCAACTTACAATTTTTTTTTCAAACTGCAACTATTCAAAAGAAAGTTAGATACATATACATAAAGCAACAGCAAACCTCAAACTCACCTTAGATAACCAATATAACTAACATATAATAATATATAATCCAACATATAACTATATATATATATTATAAAATAGACGCAGATCTGTAAGCTTGCTGATCTTCAAAATCGACTAATGTAAATACAAACTAGTATTTCTTTTTTTTAACAACCTGTAGCATATATGCAGTAACTATAAATACTTATGGGTATAACTTACATATGCAACTGCCGATTGTATATATATAAGTAAACTAACAGTAAAACAATAATTTTTTTATTTATTTATAAACTCATATATATATACTTAGCTTCAAAGTTTAACAAAAAAAAATTGATATATATATATAAAGTAGGCGCAGCAGGATCACAAGCCTATCTATATACTGCAAAGAAGAACAACTAAACTATATATATATAATATCATATACAAAAACAAACCTGTATACAGCTAATATATAGTTAACAAATTATATAACTTATATAAGCATTTAAACTAAGATATAAGAAACTAAAATGGTGAAGCAGGCTCTGGAATAGTGAAAATATTGAACAGATAATGCTACAGCAACTATAGATATATTATTAGATTTAGAACCCTTTTTATAGAAAACAATGATATGTATATATATACCTCTTCATATGCTTACATCCAGGGACACAAGCAACAGATAGAGATGGTGAAAGTGAAGTGGTTCGGTGGCTAAAACTGGTGGCCTCGGCAATGGTGAGGGGCAGTGGCGGAGGAGCGATGCGGTGAGGGGTCAGGTCGGGTGATCGGCGACGTGGGGTGCTAGTTGTCGGCCACGCATGCATTGAGGCAGGGGTCGACGGCTGAGTCGGTTTGTCGGTTTCTGGTCGTGTGCATGGATCGTGGTGCTCGGGATGTGAAGGACTTGTTGCGCGGAAGGGGATGGGAAGGTGGAGGCAGTGGATGGAGTTGCCAGGCGGCGGTGATAGGTAGGCGATGTTTGCTGCGGAGTGTCGTGGTGGCTACGGAGTCGAGTTGTATTGCGGTGGCGGTTGCACGTGGGAAGGTGGGTCAATGTGGAAGAGGAAGGGAGAGAGCAGTTTGGAAAGTGAAAGAATGGAAGAAAGGAAAACGTGGGAAGATAGAATTGAAAAGAATGAGGCCAGGCAAACTAAAAGAATGAACGCATGAAAATAAGTAATCAGGCAACCCAAAATGAACGAGAATTTGAGCAACCCAAAAGTCTTGAACGCATAAAAAAATGAACGGGCGTAAAATGAACGTGTAGTTCAAAATGAATAAGTGGCTATTGGTTAATCGGGGACAAACGAAAGGACACAACACAAAAGGCACAAAACGAATATCGTTCTCACGGATTCTGCTGCGCATCGAACTTCAAAACACCGAGTTGAATATATCGCAGAGATCACCACGACGAGACGATCAAAACGGTATATAGGTATCAGCGGTACAATTGAATTTATAAAATTTGAAATTTTCTACTGGCGGAAAATGCAAGAAAAACGTAGAAAAATAAGATCGACGGAGCCAAAGAAGTCCGAATTTGGAAAAAACGAAAAATGACATTTTCTCAGAAGATGGTTTAGAATTTTTCTATGAAAAAATATTTAGGTTCCGAAAACATTTTATTTTCATCACTTTTTAACTGATTAAATTGAAGTAAATTTACGCGCGAAATAAACTTTCATATTTTCGGACGAAAATTTACCAGTTGCTATGTTTAACTAGACGCATTCCAAATATCAAATTTATATTTCAAAATTTTATCGTTTAAAATTTCACAAAATTTCAACTAATTACGATATTAAAACAGTTAAAATTTACGGATCGTTACAGGCCAAGTGAGGTCGCTCCTCCGATCGGACAAGCTTCTTCGATACCATATCCGTTACTTTGCGATTGGTTGGTGGCCACCCTTCGATTATATTATGGGAGTGTGTTCCGAGGTGGGCGGTAATAGCTACTATGCGTGTTAACGCTGAAAATTGAACGCTAACACCCTGGTGTGTGTAAAGAAAAAGTGAAAGCACCACCCGTTGGTACGGGAACAGAATATAAGCAGAAAATAGCAGAAAAGTAAAGAGACAGCAATTTTATAGTGGTTTGGCTCAAAATTAAGCCTACGTCCACTTTATCTTCTTTATTGATGATTCGGTTACAACTCTTTACAATACACTTTGATTACAACACTTTAGACGAGTAACTAGAACTTCGATGTAGAAGACTCTCTTGAATTCGTGTTGAATGTATTTGATCTAGATGCAGCCCAGTTTCAAGTCTTAGGTCGCGTACGACCTAAGGAAGTGATAGATCGCGAACAACCTAGCGACCTACGGGTTAACGAGCATGATTTTTGTCGGCCACGACCTAAGGGAGAAGTTTTAGGTCGGCCGCGTCCTAACAAGGTACCGGAGCAAGGAGGAGAAGCGAGTTTTGCGGAAGAAGGGAACCAACGACCTATGATAGGTCGCGTACGATCTAACAAAGGATGCACGCGGAGTTGTTCAAAGGAAGTAATCCTTAGGTCGCCCACGACCTAAGTTAAGTCGCTCTACGACCTACGACCTAGTTAGGTCGCGTGAAAGCCTTAGGTCGTGAACTTTGCTAAGTCGCTGAAGAAGTTAGGTCGCTGCTGACTTATGAGTTAGGTCGTGAACTTTGCTAAGTCGCTGAAGAAGGCCGCTGCCAACTTATTAGTTAGGTCGCTACTTTGTTGAGTCGCTATGTTCTTTTATGTCGCTGCTATTTTAGGTCGTTGGAATATTGTATATGTTGAGTCGTTGTATGATGTTGTACCACGTTTTCTTAAGTCGCTTGTACTTAGGTCGTAGGTCGCACGTGTTGTTGTAGGTCGTAAGTCGTTGGATTGTTAGGTCGGAAACGACCTAAGTGTTGTACAGTTTTGAGTCGCGTGTGTTGTAACTTCTATAAATAGGCCGGTGGTGCCATTTGTAAGAGTTTGGTTGATTTGAATAAAAACTTTTGTTTTGTTAGCTTTGTGCTTTCACCAAATTGGTGGTTGAGTGTAATCTCCTATCTCCTCTTTCGGCATTCGAGTGCGCTCGAATCAACGATCGTAGAAGCCAATTCACGGTATCAAGTGCGCTTGATCAACGTCTGAAGAATTGCAGATCTTCCTTCACGGTATCGTGCGCGATCAATGTGACGAAGATAGCTAGAATTCGGTATCTTCGGATCAACGAATTTGGGCCATTCAGTATTCTTCATTCCATCGATTGCTACTTTCACATAATCATCATTTTGTTATTCCGCTGCTGCATCATTTTGGTATCAGAGCTAGACTTAGCCAATCATAGCTAAGCCGAGTCTTGGAGCCAATCTTATTTGAAGAGTTTGAGTAGTTAATTGAAGCCGAACATCATTTGGAGAAGTTGGTTGTTCATCGTGTTCATCGCAAGTTGCAACAAGTTTGGAGTTTTCGATCCTTTTCATTTCGGATCAAAGGTTGAAAGTGTTTGAATTTTACGTGGAAGCTTTGCGCGCCAAAGATTGAAGTGAAGGCCGTGTTCATCATTTGGTATATTGAAGTGTTTGTGAAAATTTTGAATCATGCCGCCAAGAAGAGCTATTCGACATCAAAATATTGAAGATTTGTACAAGAGGGAAGATGCCGAGCAAATGGAACAGCGCATAAGTAACAAATTCAATGAGAAGTTAGATGAAGGTATTGGAAGGTTAGAGAAATTGATGAATGATATGAATCAAGGTCAAAGAGGTCGCCAATCTCGAACCATGGAGGAAACAGAGTTTCGCCATCGGTTACGGAAGCGAGGAGGGTGTCGCCACATTCTGATCGTGGTAGAAGAGAATCATCAGTTTCGATGAGAAGAGATCACTATGAGCATGAGTATAAAGATGATGAAAGAAGAACTCAACGTGAGTTTGAGTATGAGCCATATCATGATGAAGAACGACATAGTAGAAGAGACATGCGTGATCGAAGAGATGTTAATGGTCGAGATCGATATCGAAATACACGTGATTATGTGTAACGACCCGTATATTTCAACTGTTTTAATAACGTGATTAGTTGAAATTTTGTGAAATTTTAAACGATAAAATTTTGAAATATAAATTTGATATTTGGAATGCATTTAGTTAAGCATAGCAACTGGTAAATTTTCGTCCGAAAATATGAAAGTTTATTTCGCGCGTAAATTTACTTCAATTTAATCAGTTAAAAAGCGATGAAAATAAAATTTTTCCGAAACCTAAATATTTTTACATAGAAAAATTCTAAACCATCTTCTGAGCAAGATGTCAGTTTGTCGTTTTTCCAATTTCGGACATCTTTTGCTCCGTCGATCTTATTTTTCAGTGTTTTTCTCGCATTTTCCGCTATTAGAAAATTCGAATTTTTATAATTCAAATCATACCACTGATATCCGTATACCGTTTTGATCGTCTCGTCGTGCTGATCTCTATGGTATATTCATATGCGTGTTTCGGCGTCCGGTAAACGACGAAACCTGTAAAGCGACTTCCGTATCGGTTCCGCAATATGACTTTTGGATTTTCGTGACCATTCATTTTCCTTTGTGTAATTCGAGCAGCCATTTACATTTATTATTTCTTGAATCTAGGAGTGTGACTTTTATATTGCCAACCGGTTCCTCTCCTTTTGATTTGCACGTTGCTTTTCCTCTTTGTTTTCTGTTGCTCTTCATTCTAACTCATTTCCTCATTCCCTCCCTCTTGCTCACGTTAGAGCATCCATGCCCACACAACAAAACACGGCTACCCAAAGAAAAATTATATGTCCACCCGTGTTCACGCAGCTGCAGTGCTCACCTACCATGTAACGACCCGCAAAAATTTAATGGTTTTAAAAAGCATATTTAACCGGAAATTTGTGAAATTTTAAACAATAAAATTTGAAATTAAAAATTTATTATTTGGAATACGTCTATTTTAATATAGCAACTGGTAAATTTTCATCTGATAATATTGAAGTTTATTTTCCTGTGAAATTTTATTTCAAATCAAACCGGTTAATAACAGTGAATTTAAAAGTTTTCCGAAACCAAAATATGTCAACAGGAGAAAATTTATTCAGATCATTCTGAAACAGACTGCGAAATTCGTTTTTCCAAATTTGGACTTCTACTGCTCCGTTTATCTTAATTCTAGCAAAATAGCAGCATTTTTCGGTACCGATTATCGACTTTTGATCAGATGATCGTACCACTGATATCTGTATATCGTTTTGATCGTCTCGTCGTGCTGATCTCTACGGTATATTTATTTCCGTATTTTGAAGTCCGATACACAACGGAAACGTTGATAACGATCCGTTGTAACGGTACCACTTTTAACTTTTCGCTTTCCTTCGGTTCCAAACTTTGAAGCGTGCTGTACAAACATCATAATTCATTGCTTTAATTATTCAGCTCAATCCACGGTTGCCATCCCATATCCGTTTTCTTTGAAAATCAAACCGTAAATTATTCACGTTTGTATTCAAATTTTTTTCTTTTTGAACGATTCATCTTTATTCACGCCTGCTCCTCCTCCTCTAAAAAAATAAAAATAAATATAAAACCCAATTTTTGCCTAGATCTCGTTCATACTCCCAGGTCGATCCACGCCTTCCCCTCCTCCTTGCTCCCTGATCGTGCCACCTCTATTCACCTGCACGTGCCAGCACCTCATCATCCCGCCACCTCGTCCACCAGAGAGCGTTGCAAACCCACTTAAGTTCAGCCCACTTATTCACGTTCTCCACTTCCACCAACAGCCCATGGCTGCTCCCCCACACGACCCGAGCCCTCTGGCCAACACACGCCATGCCTCCGCCTTGAACCCAGAACCGCAACATGTCGATCCTCCCCACCTTCTTGCCGAGCGCCATCAACACTTGCCGTGAGTTATTATTTTATATATATGTTTGGTAAAAAGTTTATGATTCCTTTGTTGTATACACTTTATTTTGACAGTTATATATGTAGGTATATGAGTTATTTTACAGTGAGTATATTTGTATATAACTTTTTATATAAGTTTAGTTTATATAAGTTTAGTTTTAAAAATATGTTAAACAATATAAATTAGTATTATACTAGTACAAGTTTTATATAGATTGAACAGGCTGTTGTTCTCATACTTTGGTTTGCAAAGGAATATATATATGGAAGATCTTTATGAGTTATATGTTTATAGTGTATAATATATCTATAGCTTTTAAGTTAGTTACAATAATTGGTCTACATCTTCATCTAGTTGAATGCATTCATACATTTTATTGTATATATGTTAAGTCATTCTCAATGTATTAAACATTGGGTTTAAAAATATAATCGGTTTGTAAAGTGTGTATATTGGATCTTTATAATAGTTATATATATATATATATATATGAATATCCTGTGGGTTAAGTTTATACCGAGACAAGTATATTATAGATGTTAATTCATCTCATATCTGATCTGCTTTAGTTAGTATATAGTATATTAAGTCTGGTCTGCATATTTGCTTGGATTTGTAGAGTTGCATATGTTCACTTTAAGTTTATAGCCGAATTGTTATATTGCAGTTAGATATGTATGGGTAAGCTTTGTATTCATATAGGGTCTGCATATGTAAGTATGAATTCATATAAGTTGTACACAGCCTGTTGTTTACACTATAACAAGATGTGTTTTAACAACATACATTTTAAAGCACGTAAATTAAAGTGAATTTGGTTTTGAAATATATATATGTATATACATATATAGATTGTGATTTTAATATGTTTGTGTTTTAAATATTTAATATGGGGTTTTATAATAAGGTTGGATCTTAAAGTATAATATATTAGTTTGCATATATTTGAGTTAGTTTGGGAATATTTATAGATATGCACATGTTGGTCAATATGTATATATATAAGTTTATAATAACATTGACCTGGAAATAAATAAATAAATAAATATATATATGCATTAGTTTAATTATATGGCTGATTTAATATTTACGTTTTTTTAAAAACAATGATTTTAATTATATATATATATATATATTTGTTTTTATATATATATGTTCTAATTGTTGGTTTCAAGGAAATAAAAATATATATATGATATTTCTATTAATCTAATTCTAATTATTTCTTCGATTCCTTATCTATTAGCCTTGCTCGTCAATTCGTGCCAACCTTGTTTGTTTTGGATTCGTGCTCAGATTTCATAACTCAATTCCATTGTCTATTCTCTCTAGCTTCGAAAGGTGGGCAATCACTCACGATTAACGTTCTTTTATTACTTAAATTTGATTTCATTTGAAATAGCAATTGAAATATGCTGCTGTAGTTATTTACATTGTTATATATGCTATTATCTATAACTGTTCACCTGTGACATCTGACACCAGTATCTAGTATTATATGCCTGTTATTACTATTATTTATATCTGTTCACCTGTGACATCTGACACCCGTATCTGTTATTTATACTGATGATATATGTCTGCTATTATATATTTTTTTAGTATCTGTTATCACTCTGCAAGTTCCCTGTTAGTATAGAATTCACTATGGGTTGAAATGATACATACCCGAACGGACTTTAGAATAGGAGAATTTCGTTATGGGTTGAAATGATAAACCCAAGCGATTTTCATTTGAATTGAAATTGGGATTACGGGTCGAAATGATATCTACCCGTATATATTTAAATTTCGGATTGAAATGATAAATATCCGTATCACTTAACCATAGGATAAATATATATACAGACACCGTTGGTCCATATATATAAATATTAAAAAATGAATTCTATGGTTTTGGAAAGAA
This sequence comes from Allium fistulosum, assembly GCA_030737815.1. Lineage (NCBI taxonomy): Eukaryota > Viridiplantae > Streptophyta > Magnoliopsida > Asparagales > Amaryllidaceae > Allium > Allium fistulosum. Next base: position 726,556,054 of record CM060905.1, on the reverse strand, counting down.
ATATATGGTTTTAATAAATGTTGAGCCTTAAATTATTATATATAAATGGGAACGATTGATTTAAATACATATAATGTGTTGAGTATTTAAATATATTTCAGAATAGATTTTGGTAATAATTTGAATAAGTTAAGGTTAGAAAGATAAGTTGAATTTAGTTGAAATTGTATTCAATAAAGAATTGTATTTAATTAAACCGATTTGAAACTTATTGAAATTGAGATGTAAGATATGATTTATAACTTGAGTTTGATTTATAAGTAATCTAATGAATATTTCTTGTTTAATAAAGTTTAAGGAAATATTTAGTAAATGTAATTTAAGGCTAGTTAAATGATATTGGATTTATTAAGTGAATATTCCCTGATTAAATAAATGAAGTTAAATCAAGAGCTATATGAAACTGTTAAAATTTAACTTTGAAATTGTTGAATATTAAAGCTTTGAAATATATTGGAATTTAAATGGTTTATTTTGTGATTCAGATCTGTATTTGAAATCAATTTGAATTGAATTTGTTATTTAGAAACTGAATTGAATTAAATGGGAAAATTGAGCTTTGAATAAATTTGAATTTGGAATTTGAGTTAATTTGAACCGATTTGTGAAACTTGAGGAAATTATAAACACTTTACTTTATAAATTATTTAATATATATATACTATTTTGGAAAATAGATATATTTGAAATGAAATGATATTTGGGTTTTGAAGTATAAATTTAATTGAAATGACCACGGTGGTAAAATGTATATTTCCACTTTGTAGATAGTTCTAAAGATCCTTAGAGGATGGTTATCCCAACATCCTTTAAGTTACTCGTATTTCAATTGATATTTCACTTGAGTTGGATTTATTTATATAAGAATGTTAATCCTGACTCGAGTGTTTTTTGTTTTGCTTTACGCTCGGGTCAGACCGAGTGATACAGCATCTGAGACTCACCTTTGGAGTTTGGAGCTTCCTTTGGAGATCCAACTATCGCCTCAGCTTTCAGCTCTTCTAGTTGATTCGTTCAGAGAAGTCATCTGTTGTATTGGAGACTTCACTACATTTGAGATATTCTGTTGTATTTTATTTCTAACTCTGATGTTTATATAGTAGCTTCAGAACTACTATTTTATATATTCCGCTGCGTATTATTGCATTACTCTATGTCTGTGATTCTGTGATTGATTTATTTACTGCATATGCTGAGTTTTGCCAAATTTAAATTAACAATCTGATATTTTGAATTATTCAAGTCAGACATGTGTGTATGCCTATGCACTTGGCGGGTGCAGCATGATAGGGGGTTCTCGCATTTGGTTTGGTAGCGAGCGGATGACTCTTACTCCTACATGTCCCTGCGGGGTTGGTGCAGTCGAGAGGCTGGCTGTAAAGGCAGAACACAGGTACAGCTGTATGCTACGGTGGGCGTTACCCCACTGACGCGGTCCGTTACAGTTGGTATCAGAGCCAGGTTCTAGGCAAAACTTAGCATATATAGTAAATTTATTTACAGAATCACTTTCATTCGAGTTGAATCTCTTCCTTTTGACTCGATTTCCTTTGAACTTTGGAACGTTCCCTACGGTTCCAAAATTTATTTTTGTCTCTCTCTATTGGTATTCTTTTGATTCTGGAGTATCCCATAACTCCATTGTGAATGATCTCTATAAGATTAGGCGATCCCGTCGATCTTTGAATGTTTTTGTAAAGGGGTGAAACTCCTTTACAATTGGCATTGATTCGCCAGAGATTAAATATCCCTCGGTTTTGATGTTGCCATCTCTTATTATGCCGAATTCTATCTCTGGCGATCGAATGTCGATTTGCCTTAGATTTCCACATCGATTATATTCTTGAAGTCACGGTTTACCCGGTTAAGGTCGCCCGCGATTTATATAAGTGTATCCGACTTCTGTTTTGTAATTAAGTATCTCATCTTCGTTCAAGCCTATCTTCGAATCAGAATTTTATTTGATTAGAGTTCTTTTAAATTGAATCTCTATCTTTGTTTTGAAATTCGTCCGTGAATCGTTCTTTGAAAATCGGGTTTATTCGTATTTTGGAAATTGTTTTATATATCAAAATTTTTATATTTTATATATAAAAGTGAAATGTTTTCGATAAAGATTATATACCCTTTTTAAAATGAGAATTTGAGGTTTCGAAAGGATTTGTAATTTTGAAAAAAAAAATTTATAAGAAATTTGATTTATCTAAAAATGATTATAATTGAAGGATTTAAATTTAAAATTCGAGAATTGAACTCCGGGTTGTTGAAATTGGTTTTAAGATTTTGAAATATACAATAATAATATGATTTAAAAGTATTTCATGAATAAGAAATGTCTCTAATGAATTCCAATAATTTTGAAGAAATTTCAAAGAAGAGAAAATAAAAGTCCAGAACTCACTTATGTCGCTGGAAAATAATTTCGGTGATGAGTGCACGCATCATCGACATTGATTTTCGAGTTTCAGAGTGAGGGATAGGCCACTCTAGTAGCATTGCTATGCGAGTGATTTTGCGAAACCAATTTTGATTTCAAATTCCGAAGAAAGATTTGATATTCGAAAGATATATGTATATATATATATATATATATATATATTTGAAATGATTTGAAGTAAGCCGGTGTTCAGTTCTCGTGTTTCGAATTTGATATAAACCTATCTTTTGAAATTGATTTACTGATTTGTTGTTGATTTCCAACTCTTGAATTTTAAAATGATTTCTTAAACTATTTTGAAGGTTCGAGCACTTCCAAATCAAGGTTAACTTTTCAAAGCTAAGAAATTTTGAAGGGTATAAAATATATAAGTTTGGTATGTGTGTTAAAGTATGTAGTAATATGGTTTAAATAAGTTGAAACTGTTTTGTTAAGTAAATGAATAAGGCAAATTTTAAATTTTTCTAATATGAAATTTAGATTTGAAATGTTTTGAAAAGAATTTGGTCTTCAAAATATTTTGAATAAAGTTTAGTTAAATGTTTTAACTTAGTAACATCTTTATGAAACTATATATTTAACAAGTTGGAATAAATATATAAGTTGTACATATGTTGTTTTATTCGCATAATTAATTTGATCCAAGTTTGAGTACACAAGTTCGAGGTGAATTACACCAATTCGTGTTAGGATTTTTCATTCGATTCTTGATGGCGAATATTTGATATGGATTTTGGGCTAAATTCTAGAATTCTCTATCATAGTATATGGCTATGCAAGGAGACTGATGGCTTCTAGTCGAGAAACCATATCAAAATCCGCATTAGGGAAGTGAATGGACAATACTAGTTCGAAAGCGAACTTGTGTGATCGAGCGAGCGATCAAATGTGATTCTGCGAAATGATGATGTATGTACATCTTATATCCTAATATCATTGATATATTTTGACGCTGAAATTGAAAGTTGTCGAGTTAGAATATCTTTGCTTACTAAAAGAAAATTCCAATTTAAATTACAAAGATATATAACCCACAAAGGCAAAGATATTCAATCCCATATGGCTCTTCATACAGCGAAATTTATTTTGAAAAATTTGATCCTTATATAAGATAGACCTTACGTAAGTATAAGATGATTTTGAAAACATTTGATTCTGGAAATGAATTGGTGGACTTAAATTATATCGATTTGGAAATTTGGATTTATTTTCTAAATCTATTATTTTGGAAACTTTGAAACTAAAGATAATTAATTTGAGAAGAAATAATTTGGTGAAATTGTATATGATTTTGAAATTGAACTGATATTGAAACAAATTAAAATTTGAGAACCTTATGTTACTTAACACTTGATTTGGGAGTTGTCGAACTTATATAAAATTGATTTGTATGAATATGAAATTGATTCGAAAACTATAGATCTGAAAAGGTACTCAATTTGAAAGTGAAATCTTATATAATTGAAGTCTATATATAAGTATGACTTGATATACTATTGATTTTGGAAAGTATTTGATTTGAAAATTTAGTCTTATATATAATGGATTTTATATAAGTACGATATTTGAAAGTGATTTGAAAAGGTACTATATGATACATATTTTCGAAGTAAAGATATGGAAAGTGCCTTCTGCTTGATATCCGATTTGTGGCCACATCTTGGATTCATTCTATCGATATTATTCTCTCTGATTTTTGGTTTTCCGGATATGATACTCGAGTGTCCTTCGAATTCCATGGCGTTACCCATGGTCTTATTTTTTTTCTCGTGACTGCATAGCGCAACTGCCTGGCTGAGTCTTGCCTAGGGGTACGGATTGTTTCCTGGGGGATCCAGGCGTAACCATTGTGTATCCCGCAATCTGTGTAGGTCGCGAATAGTAGCGCAAATGCTTGGCTGAGTCTTGCTTGGGGGGTACGGATTGTTTCCTGGGGGATCCAGGCGTAACCATTGTGTATCCTGCATTCTACTAGTCATCATGGCGTAACTCGCAGGGCTGAGAAAGCTTACGGATATGGATTGTTTCCTGGGGGACCCAGGCGTAACCATTGTGTATCTGCGAACCATGGTTGGACAAAGGTTTTGTTTGTGTTTTTGATTGGATTGTACTTTCCATATCTGTTTTAAAAGTTTTCCAGTATTTTCACTGGGTGTTGAAACAAGTCTACTAAGTACTTGGAGAATTCTAGTTTTGCGCCTGATCAACGCACTACCAGAGTCTACAGGAACAAGGATAAACTTGTTGAAACATCGAGTTATAAAAGTATTTTCGAAAGAAAATTTGTTTCGTTATAAAGGTATTTTATAATAAAAGTATTTCCAACAAAGAAAATTTTGTATCGATATTTGGAATCAAAACCCTTATGGTTCTAAATTAACTATTCATGCCCGATACTATTCCTTGAATCTACCTTATCTGCTCAGCTTTATTTATTTACCTATATTCTGTTTTTCAAAGTCCTCCTTCTTTTCCCTGTTGACTATATCTTTTAAGTATTGTTTATTTATATACTATATGGTTTAATATATATATAAAAAAAATAGTGTTATATATAGAAAATTTTAGTGTTAAATATTTTAGAAGTTATTAATTAAATACAACATATTTAAAGAAATGATTATTGACTTATTAATAATATTTGAAAAGTATTTTAGATGGAATTAATAAATTTATGAACTGGATTTAATGTTTTCAATTAGCTTCTTTGTAAATATAAGTAATAATAAATAATTGTTTTCAAATGATTTTCATACATTTATAAAGGTGTCATTTAAACATATAAATGGTATTTATAAAGGAAGCAAGAAATTTTACAAATGGATTTTTGAAAGGTTTTAAAGTATATAAGATAATTGAATTGCAAATGAAGTTTTCAAATTTTAAGTAAAATTTATATAGTTTAAATTAATTGTTTAATCTGACTTTCAATCTATCTTTTCTGTCTGGTTGTTTCTATTCTTCTACCTCCTTCCTTTTCGAGGACGAAAAGTTTTGAGTGGGGGAGAGTGTAACGACCCGCAAAAATTTAATGGTTTTAAAAAGCATATTTAACCGGAAATTTGTGAAATTTTAAACAATAAAATTTGAAATTAAAAATTTATTATTTGGAATACGTCTATTTTAATATAGCAACTGGTAAATTTTCATCTGATAATATTGAAGTTTATTTTCCTGTGAAATTTTATTTCAAATCAAACCGGTTAATAACAGTGAATTTAAAAGTTTTCCGAAACCAAAATATGTCAACAGGAGAAAATTTAGTCAGATCATTCTGAAACAGACTGCGAAATTCGTTTTTCCAAATTTGGACTTCTACTGCTCCGTTTATCTTAATTCTAGCAAAATAGCAGCATTTTTCGGTACCGATTATCGACTTTTGATCGGATGATCGTACCACTGATATCTGTATATCGTTTTGATCGTCTCGTCGTGTTGATCTCTACGGTATATTTATTTCCGTATTTTGAAGTCCGATACACAACGGAAACGTTGATAACGATCCGTTGTAACGGTACCACTTTTAACTTTTCGCTTTCCTTCGGTTCCAAACTTTGAAGCGTGCTGTACAAACATCATAATTAATTGCTTTAATTATTCAGCTCAATCCACGGTTGCCATCCCATATCCGTTTTCTTTGAAAATCAAACCGTAAATTATTCACGTTTGTATTCAAAAAAATTTCTTTTTGAACGATTCATCTTTATTCACGCCTGCTCCTCCTCCTCTAAAAAAATAAAAATAAATATAAAACCCAATTTTTGCCTAGATCTCGTTCATACTCCCAGGTCGATCCACGCCTTCCCCTCCTCCTTGCTCCCTGATCGTGCCACCTCTATTCACCTGCACGTGCCAGCACCTCATCATCCCGCCACCTCGTCCACCAGAGAGCGCTGCAAACCCACTTATTCACGTTCTCCACTTCCACCAACAGCCCATGGCTGCTCCCCCACACGACCCGAGCCCTCTGGCCAACACACGCCATGCCTCCGCCTTGAACCCAGACCCGCAGCATGTCGATCCTCCCCACCTTCTTGCCGAGCGCCATCAACACTTGCCGTGAGTTATTGTTTTATATATATGTGTTTGGTAAAAAGTTTATGATTCCTTTGTTGTATACACTTTATTTTGACAGTTATATATGTAGGTATATGAGTTATTTTACAGTGAGTATATTTGTATATAAATTTTTATATAAGTTTAGTTTATATAAGTTTAGTTTTAAAAATATGTTAAACAATATAAATTAGTATTATACTAGTACAAGTTTTATATAGATTGAACAGGCTGCTGTTCTCATACTTTGGTTTGCAAAGGAATATATATATGGAAGATCTTTATGAGTTATATGTTTATAGTGTATAATATATCTATAGCTTTTAAGTTAGTTACAATAATTGGTCTGCATCTTCATCTAGTTGAATGCATTCATACATTTTATTGTATATATGTTAAGTCATTCTCAATGTATTAAACATTGGGTTTAAAAATATAATCGGTTTGTTAAGTGTGTATATTGGATCTTTATAATAGTTATATATATATGAATATCCTGTGGGTTAAGTTTATACCTAGACAAGTATATTATAGATGTTAATTCATCTCATATCTGATCTGCTTTAGTTAGTATATAGTATATTAAGTCTGGTCTGCATATTTGCTTGGATTTGTAGAGTTGCATATGTTCACTTTAAGTTTATAGCCGAATAGTTATATTGCAGTTAGATATGTATGGGTAAGCTTTGTATTCATATAGGGTCTGCATATGTAAGTATGAATTCATATAAGTTGTACACAGCCTGTTGTTTACACTATAACAAGATGTGTTTTAACAACATACATTTTAAAGCATGTAAATTAAAGTGAATTTGGTTTTGAAATATATATATGTATATACATATATAGATTGTGATTTTAATATGTTTGTGTTTTAAAAATTTAATATGCGGTTTTATAATAAGGATGGATCTTAAAGTATAATATATTAGTTTGCATATATTTGAGTTAGTTTGGGAATATTTATAGATATGCACATGTTGGTCAATATGTATATATATAAGTTTATAATAACATTGACCTGGAAATAAATAAATAAATAAATATATATATGCATTAGTTTAATTATATGGCTGATTTAATATATACGTTTTTTTTAAAAACAATGATTTTAATTATAAATATATATATATATATATATTTGTTTTTTATGTATATGTTCTAATTGTTGGTTTCAAGGAAATAAAAATATATATATGATATTTCTATTAAACTAATTCTAATTATTTCTTCGATTCCTTATCTATCAGCCTTGCTCGTCAATTCGTGCCAACCTTGTTTGTTTTGGATTCGTGCTCAGATTTCATAACTCAATTCCATTGTCTATATTCTCTAGCTTCGAAAGGTGAGAAATCACTCACGATTAACGTTCTTTTATTACTTAAATTTGATTTCATTTGAAATAGCAATTGAAATATGCTGCTGTAGTTATTTACATTGTTATATATGCTATTATCTATAACTGTTCACCTGTGACATCTGGCACCAGTATCTAGTATTATATGCCTGTTATTACTATTATTTATATCTGTTCGCCTGTGACATCTGACACCCGTATCTGTTATTTATACTGATGATATATGTCTGCTATTATATATTTTTTTAGTATCTGTTATCACTCTGCAAGTTCCCTGTTAGTATAGAATTCACTATGGGTTGAAATGATACATACCCGAACGGACTTTAGAATTGGAGAATTTCGTTATGGGTTGAAATGATAAACCCAAGCGATTTTCATTTGAATTGAAATTGGGATTACGGGTCGAAATGATATCTACCCGTATATATTTAAATTTCGGATTGAAATGATAAATATCCGTATCACTTAACCATAGGATAAATATATATACAGACACCGTTGGTCCATATATATAAATATTAAAAAATGAATTCTATGGTTTTGGAAAGAAATATATGGTTTTAATAAATGTTGAGCCTTAAATTATTATATATAAATGGGAACGATTGATTTAAATACATATAATGTGTTGAGTATTTAAATATATTTCAGAATAGATTTTGGTAATAATTTGAATAAGTTAAGGTTAGAAAGATAAGTTAAATTTAGTTGAAATTGTATTCAATAAAGAATTTTATTTAATTAAACCGATTTGAAACTTATTGAAATTGAGATGTAAGATATGATTTATAACTTGAGTTTGATTTATAAGTAATCTAATGAATATTTCTTGTTTAATAAAGTTTAAGGAAATATTTAGTAAATGTAATTTAAGGCTAGTTAAATGATATTGGATTTATTAAGTGAATATTCCCTGATTAAATAAATGAAGTTAAATCAAGAGCTATATGAAACTGTTAAAATTTAACTTTGAAATTGTTGAATATTAAAGCTTTGAAATATATTGGAATTTAAATGGTTTATTTTGTGATTCAGATCTGTATTTGAAATCAATTTGAATTGAATTTGTTATTTAAAAACTGAATTGAATTAAATGGGAAAATTGAGCTTTGAATAAATTTGAATTTGGAATTTGAGTTAATTTGAACCGATTTGTGAAACTTGAGGAAATTATAAACACTTTACTTTATAAATTATTTAATATATATATACTATTTTGGAAAATAGATATATTTGAAATGAAATGATATTTGGGTTTTGAAGTATAAATTTAATTGAAATGACCACGGTGGTAAAATGTATATTTCCACTTTGTAGATAGTTCTAAAGATCCTTAGAGGATGGTTATCCCAACATCCTTTAAGTTACTCGTATTTCAATTGATATTTCACTTGAGTTGGATTTATTTATATAAGAATGTTAATCCTGACTCGAGTGTTTTGTGTTTTGCTTTACGCTCGGGTCAGACCGAGTGATACAGCATCTGAGACTCACCTTTGGAGTTTGGAGCTTCCTTTGGAGATCCAACTATCGCCTCAGCTTTCAGCTCTTCTAGTTGATTCGTTCAGAGAAGTCATCTGTTGTATTGGAGACTTCACTACATTTGAGATATTCTGTTGTATTTTATTTCTAACTCTGATGTTTATATAGTAGCTTCATGAACTACTATTTTATCTATTCCGCTGCGTATTATTGCATTACTCTGTGTCTGTGATTTTGTGATTGATTTATTTACTGCATATGCTGAGTTTTGCCAAATTTAAATTAACAATCTGATATTTTGAATTATTCAAGTCAGACATGTGTGGATTTATTGTCGATTTGAATGGTCCAAAATACTGGGTCGTTACATACCACCAAAGCGAACATCTCACTTCCATGCGTCCTCTCTCCTCCACCCTCCCTCGCCTGAGACAGCCACACACCGGGCCCACGTTCACCACCAAGTTCTCCCTTGACAGCCCGAGCCCACTCCACCAACCGAAGCCTCTCCCTTCGCCACTCTCCAGCCTTCGACCATCACTGGCCATGCTCAGCGCTGCCGATCTCCCCACAATCAGCTAGCAACCCGTTTGCAGCCTCCACTTTACTTCTTCTGTGAGCCACCATCGCACAAACAGCCTCGTCACCACTCGCATCACCAAGAGCCGACCCATCTCCACATCGTCCGCGCCCAACACATGGCAGCCATATCCACCTTTCTCCTACCGAACTTCATCACAACCTTCCCTTCCGCATCCCAACACCAACATCCGACCATGGCATGGCTGCTCTTCACCAAACCTCCTCCTGTATGTTACTTGGTATATATATATTCTTATGTGTTTATTTAGCATATTCATATACATATCGTAGGTTATTTATTCAGGTTATATTAATATTTTGAACAGGTTTTTTTTGTAATAAACTTCAACACCCATATAAATACTTTGTTTTCCAGTAAAGCCTTGTTTGCCTTACTTTGTATGAATTGTACGTTCTAGCCTGATTTCGCGTATTTGTTATAAGTATATATATATTTATATATATAAAAGTGTTGATAGGCTATATATATAATAGTTTCATATATTTGAAACGTTTGAGTTTTATGTATAAGTTTATAAAGTATATGTATATTTTTATCTAATTATATCAACTCAGATCCGTTGTTTAAAGCATATATTATGTTGTATGATATAGTACGTGTAGTATATTATAAGTATAAGTATTTCATATTATGTTGCTGTATATAATATATAAGAAGTTATATACAAGAAGTATATACTATTTAGTAACTAAGTATATTTGTTAAAATGTTTGTTGCTGTCATAAGTTCTCTGTTCATTTAGTATATTTGTTATTTATATGATCTGTTAGACTATATTAGCTATATACTAAGCTTTTGAGTTTATGTACATATTATAGTGGCACGTTTATGTATATATATTTATATTTCTTTAATATATCTTGTTGGTGTAGATAAGTATAGATGTGATCTGATGGGTTTATATTATATATGAGTTTTAGGTTGCTTATGTATTCGTAAAATATATACTGTATCTACTATATGTTGACAATATAAATTTAATGTGTTTAAATGTAACGACCCAGAATTTTGAACAAATTAAATTGAGAATATTTAATTAATTTTAAATATTTGAATGATAATTTAATTTGAATCCCCGATTTAAATTTGGATTTGGCGATTAAATTATAAAATTTAATCGATTGGAAGTTGAATAAGAATTTGAATCTTCAAATTTAGGCCGATTAAAAATATTTCAAAAGCTTTTAAAATTCATATTGATAATACTGAAGATAATAGAAGCTTCAGAATCGAAGTTGAAATTGATTTGATCAGTTTTGAATTTATATCGTTCAACCGATATTTAAAAATAGTCATTTTTCAAACAGTCTCGGAATTCGACGAAACCATTTCCATTGGGTCCGGAATATTGAAATATTGTCGGATTTCAATTTTCGTATTTTTCGATGCTTGTATGTGAGCACACGATAGGAAAATGCATTTGAATTTTTTACGAAATTCAAATTTAAATTTATATATTTTTATTAGTCAACTATAGCACGTTCTTCCCTAAATCCACGCCGAGCATCACGAGACTATCGTGCAACCCATCCCCTTCAGATTCAAGTAACCCATACCTCCCTCAATTTTAAAGTAACTGTATCTTCATCTCGTTCAAAACTAAAGCAGATCGAAAAAGAAAAAAAAATGGTCTCGGTCGAAACTCGATAACTCGAAAAATCTGGAGGCTCGCGATCGAGCAGGGGCGGCGATCGCTAGGGTTTGGTGCAGCGATGTCAATCACGAAGCACGACTAGGTGGAGGCGGCACTATCAAGACGAGGTGTGGTGATCTGGAATCGAAGTCGCGATGGCGGCAGGCGGCGAATTCGCGAGCACGAGGAAGGCGATGGGGGCGTTCGATTTTGGAAGGAGGCTGCGACAGTTAGGTGGTGGCGCTCGCGAATTGGAGACGCACGTGGCGTTTGTGAGCAGGCGGTGGTTGACGAGTTCATTGTCGCAAGGAGGAGAAGTCGCGAGTTTGGGAATCGCGTGGGGGGCTGCATCGAATTGCGTGAAGGCACGGTGGCTTCTGGTGATGTGGCGGTTCTCGCGATTTTGAAGAAAGGTATAAAATTTACCTGTTTGTTTAAATTGAATTAAAATAAAATAAGATATGTATAGGTTTAACAACGAATGAAATACAGTAAAGATTTAGATTTTTATTTCAATTCTTGTTTATGTACTTATATATTTAGGCCTGAAAATTTAATTTACATCAAAGTTTGAATTTATATTTTCTTGTGTATACATCTCTACAGTTGAAAAGAGAATTTAATTTAACTACAGCTAAATCTATATTTTACTGTTTATATATTTTAAAATTTAATGATATATATATATATTTTAACTTCCTGTTGGGGTTTAAAATATATATAAACAGAAAATGAATTGCTGTTTGGCTAGTTACATGAATAGATTTTTAAACTGGCATAGATTATTTAATAATTATATATATGTAATTTTGGGGAAAATAATAACTTGTTAAAGTTATTTTTGGTTATCAAGAAATTTTTTTAAAAAGGAAAGTTAGTTTAAAATAAATTACTAGTTAATTAAATTATTAAAGGAGAAATTGGTTGAGTAAATAAATAGAACAATAATTTAAGGTTCGATTTAATTCGAATATTGATATATTGTATAAATTGTTATACAAGGTCTAAAAAGAACGAGAATCAAGTCGGAATGGAATAAATTGGATGACAAATTAAAAAGCTAAGGTGAGATTTTTCTCACTCAAAATGAAAGTGGAATTTTCAGTTATTTATTGATTGATTTGATTGCTATTGGATGTGATATTAGATATAGTAGGATATATCTATATATATATATAGCAATATATACATATTGGCATATGTATATATTGGATTGATTGATTTCCCGCCTCGTATAGCAGATGAGACCCTATTGCGCTGTTAGTAAGCGGATAATATTTATTAAACCCATATACCGCGATATTCCACCTCGAAGTGGAATTGGTATTGTGCTAACGTCTTTGGATGCAGGGAAACAGGTTGGAGGGATCCAACTGGATTCCTCAACTGTATTTATTTATTTACAGATATATTGATGTAAATTCTGTTATCATATTGATATATGATGTCTGATGTTGTGATGGACTAATTGATGCGTGGCATCATTGGATTCAATTTTTTGAAGTTTTAAAATAACGATTTTTACTTTAAAAGGGATTTTGAAGTGATTTTTGGAAAGTATACGATTTATTAAATTTTTGAATTTATTTATCTTAAATAAATAAATGTTATAAATTTAAAGTTATGAAAATTATAAATTGTGAAATATAACTGAAAGGTGATTTTGAAATAAATAGTTAAGTAATTTATAAAAAAAATAGTTTAAGTTTGGATTTCTTTTGAATTATAAAAAATGATGCATATAAAAGATGTATAAAATTGATATTCATAACTTTAAAAGATTGGGATTATAAAACGAGTTTTTATAAGCGTTAAAATGAATTTTTAAGAATTTATAAGTGAATGAAATTTATAAATTGTGAACTTATAAATGGAAATGATTTTGTAGAATAAATGAATTATAAGTATTCAACTTATAATATGGATAGTTGGTATAAAAATTTAGTTATGAATTGAATTAGTTAACAAAGGAGATTTATAAATTGAATTTTTTATAAATATAAATGTGATTTATAAACGTTGTTTATAAATCCGAAATCACTTATTTTGATAAGTGAAATTCTAGAAGTAAATAAAAGGAGATTGATAAGTCAAAGTTGTTACAAAATAGAAAGAGAATTTATAAAACGTTGTTTTATAAATTCGAAATCAATTGAATTTGATAAATTAAATGTAGAAGGTTATTAAAGGAAATATATTCGCGATTTTGGATAGCGAATTATCCTTGAAATAAATATGTAGAAAGACTGAAATTTGGTTAGTGAAGTATATTCACGATTTTGGACAGTGAATATATTGTTAAGTAAAATGGATTTATTTTTGAAGAAGTGATATTAAAAATGAAGTTAAACATTTTAAAGATGTTTTAAAATGTATTATGAATCGAAAGCATAGATTTCAACAGTTCTTGTTGAAATAGGCGTTTTTGAGAAATAAGGAAATGGTAGACTATAACACTGTGGTTATAGTAAATGATTTCCGAAAGGAAATGTTTTTATATAGTATTGGGATTTACATATCTATCTAAAAAAATTCGAATCCCTATACTAGTGATTTTGAGTCGTCGTAACGATGTTTTACGTAACATTCGTTTTGACTCAAAGAAATGTTGTTATAGTAATGTTTTCCTTAAAGAATGAATTTATACTTAAATTTTGATCTAAGTATATCGAATATTCTCAAATGTTGAAAATAAAAGATTTGTGAAACACTTATTATTAAATAAGTATGGAATGTTTTCCAAAATAAAATGAAATGTTTTTGAAATTTTATCTTCTTAAAGATAAAATGAAATTGAATATTTGAAATCGATTTGAGAATCGTATATCAGTAGATATTTTGAAAATATAAATTCACTATGGAATTTATAAAGGAAATGGAAACTGTTTAGAAAAATAAATATTGATTTATTTTTGAAGTGTGGAAATTTTATATCTAGTAAAGATATTTTGGAAAATAAATAATTTGGAAAATTATTTGGAATCTGATGATGTTGCGCATCTTTATTGATAGTTAAATAACCGACTATCAATAATTACCTTTAGATAGGTATTTGTTGTGAATTGGATGAATTTGAATGCCACACTTATTTTTGAATAATCGCTCACTATTCGGGTTAGCCGGGAAAGGACCATGGGGTCGTATAACCCATTCTGAATATGTGATACGTCGTTATGAATTGCATTTGAAGACCGGTGTTGAAGACCGGATATTTTTGAAAACGGAAGGATTACCGTCGAGTTACTCTACATCGGCTGATCTCCGGTTTAGAGGTTTTATCACCCTTAGTGACGGGAAGTCCGGACGTGATTAGAAATTTATCTGGATATGCAAGGGCTTCGTGAGAAATGCCTTCGGTTCTGTTCGATCCCGGAACAGACTTATATGGATTGTGTGTCTGACATTACAATTTGAGATATAAAGCTGATTTCTTTCAAATACATATCTGTTGGTGGCGGAGAATTTATTCTCTTAGCTTAACACCCTTCTCTGAGACGTACGAGGTCAAAGGTTATGTAGTTGAAATTTATCAGCAATATACCCCAATTTGGTAACGTGGCATACTGAGTGTTGCTGTGAAATGATCAGTGTTTGATCATTTGCGATATGATCATTTGTTTGATCTTATATCTTTGTGATCATAGGTTGATCATTTGTTTGACCCGAAGCATGGCTTTGTAGAAAGCGTAGCTTTGTGGACGAGACTTCATCGAGCCTCACACCCCGGAAATGGTCGAAACAGGAAGAATGCGGCAAGGTTCTAGGGAGTAGCGCCCCTTAGTGTATGTCATTCCTTCTGGATAAAGGTGGTATCATGGTATGGAGCCCAGATACTTAACCTATGTGGTTGCTGCATTTTTACTATGTGGTTTGTTGCGAATCGGGGATCCTCGGGAAGATCGGTGACGATCGGGGGATGGCATACGCGTGTCAGTAGTTACCTATTTTTGCAGAGGTAACCCGGCCTTGTGTTGGCAGAGATCCGGTTAGGTTCTCGGGTCGTCTATTCCAGGGACGTACCCATCGTGGATAGGAAGTTCCTTGGCCTGACCATTTGTTGGAAATCCAAAGAAACAATACGATCTTGTACGGTTTTAGTTGTAGAACCTATCATTCACTTATGGTGGTCACCACTGTTTGGATGGTAGCTATAGTAGGCATAAGTGCGGAATGCCTATGCTGGCTAAGATTAATATTATACTTTCGAAATGTTTTCTACACTATGCACTAATAATAATATCAAAAATGATTTTATTTTGCGTATCAAGCATCTTTGACTATCATAAGGAGAAATCTCCTCCGATTCTGCGTTTGCATTGTGTGTGTGTGCGGGAGGCCTTATGGTAGTCCCATTTTCCAAAAAGCATTGCGAATTGACATTAAAATTATCCTGTTTTTGTTTTAAAGATAAACTGTTTTACGATCTCACACCAGTCACCATGACTGACTCGGAGTTTATTGTTTCCCTTCAAAACTCTGGGTGCCCACCATTTTCCAGACGGGCAGCCTAGAGTTATGTTATCAGGATATTCTGGATATTCTGGAGCTTTGGAGATAAGCTGGATGACAAGACGTAGTATTTGTATCTGATAGTATTTATTCCGCAGTGTATTCTGTATGAGGACAAGTTATATAACCGTCCATTGTTGTATATTGACTCTGATGATTGATGTATGTATAAACTGAAATTGTTCTTTGTTTTAAAAGACTAGTGTTTATCTATTATATATTGTTCCGCTGCGATATGTGAGATTCCGTTATTGTTTTCTGTTTCTGTTCTCTGTTGTTCTTCTCTTTTTTTTTCTTCTATCTTTTCTTCTTCCTCTACCTTTTTCTTCTTTTTAAAACCATAACTTTTCGGGTTTCCGGCACTCGATGGCTCGGCAGTCGATAAAGTGAGTATCGATGTCTAATTTTCGAAAGTCGAAAATTTTGGGACGTTACATTAAATATATATATATATATATAAGTTATGTTATGATTTTGAAATATATATTTAATCACAATATATATGTTTAAATTAATATTGATTTAAAAATGTATATGTATTTTTAAATTGAATATTGGGTTTAAGGAAAAATAGTATAATATATATTTCGTTTCGGTAATATAAAACTGATTTTGGTTCTTGATTTCCAATTTATCAGCTCTGTCCGTCAAACTTGTTTCCATCGTGTTTTGCTTCAAATATCGTGCTTGGATTCGTAACTCGTCCCATTCTCGTTCATCTCTAGCCTCGGAAGGTGAGCACTCACTCACGATTAACGTTCTTTTATTTATTAAATTTGATTTCAATTGAAACAACAATTGAAATATGCTGCTGTCAGTTCTTTACACTGTTATATGTATGCTATTACCTGTATCAGTTCACCTGTGACATCTGACACCATTATTTGTTAATTATACGATGATAATCCTGTTTGATTGATAATTGATTGATTGTTTGTTGTTTATATTGGATGTTAAATTGAAATGTATAAAGTGATAAATATTATGCAAGTAAATTTGACATAGGATAATTAAAATTTGAATCGATATATATGTTGAATTTGATTAGTTGAATATGACCCCTTTTCTTTGTTAAATTAATTGACATGTAAAATAGTGATAATTACACTTTGAACCATTGAACGTATATTGGATTAATTATTGTAGTGTTAAAATTGAAATCGAATGACAAGTGAAGAACCGTATGAATAATTAGTGTAATAATCTTTAATCTACATGAAATGATAGTGTAGATTCTAGAAATAATTATATTAATTTGCACAAACAACAATGCGAATTAATACGATTATTTCGAGATTATTTGAATTGATTATTGGATTGATATTGGTTGTTGTTATTGCTTGTTTATTTACTTTGACACCATCCCAGTTATCACACTGCAAGTTCCGTTTGCTATGCTATGATTTTGAATTGAATTGGAATCGGGTTGAAATGATAAATACCCAAATTGAACTTTGACCTAGGATAGAGAATTAAATAAAACCCGATTGGTCAATAATTTGATTTAAAAATAAACGAAGATTTTATTTGAATAAATAATAGGTTTTGAAATGAAGTTGAAATTTGAATTTTAATGAAAGGAAAATATTAATATTTAATAATCTGAAACAAAATATTAACAATGTAATTGATGAAAGAATGTTGTTTAATTTGAGAAATGATTGAATTAAGTTTGAAATTATAATTAAGTTTGAAATTATTAAACTTTAAATGATTTAATAATTAATTTTGAAATTATAATTAAGTTTGAAATATTAAACTTTGAAATTATTTAATAATTAAGATTTGAATGATTTAATAATTAAATAAGATTGAATGATTTAATGATCAAATTGAATTGAATTCTTTAATAAGTAAAATTGAACTTTTGAATAAGTGAATTTTACTTCGTAAATAATTGAAATTGAGTTTTCTTTATTAATTAAGTATTTGGAAAATTATTTAAGTAAGTAAATAAGTGAAATTGAATTTCTTTAACAAGAAATAAAATGCGATTAATTGAAATTAATGTAAGACTTGAAATCTAAAGAATTTGGTTTGATGGATTTAATTTAATTAAATTTGTAAGTTTGATATAATGAAGTTGAATTTAAATAATGGATTTAATGAATTGGAAATTTAATAGAAATTGTTTGAATGGCAAGTTTACTTAATGAATATTGAATGAAATCGATAAATGAAGTTAAACTGATTTGGAATGTTAAATTAAATTAATTTAAATGATTTCGGAATGAAACTTATATACGAACTTGAATCAATATTCGAATTGTTTTAAATAAAATTTGAAATTGAATTTTAAGATTTTGAAATGGTAATTTGGAAGTTTTGAAACGGAAATTATGGAAATTGATTTAGAAAGATAAATGAAATGTTGGTTTGCAAATTCTAATTGGAATTGTAATTGATTTGATTTTGAAATATATAAACGACCAATCGATGTAATAATTACGAAAGTTATTAAAGAGACCGGAATCGGTTAGGGACATACTCACTGTCTAAACTGAAAACCACTTTAATAACTATACGCGGAGTGTGATCCAGAATGAAGTGGTTGGAATGATGCACGTGATGACTGAAGAAAGAGAACGATAATGGATAGCCTTGACACTTGTGTCAAATTGGAAATGACTAAAATCAGGAGCCGTGCCGGGCCAAATGGAGGTTAGCTGCCTCGAGCGAACACAATTCTTCGAATTACTCATTACTTGTTGTCGATTGGTGCACCCTTGATTTTGGGAGTGTTGTTTCGCGGTGTTGCGATCGCTGCGGCGATGCGTTCTCAACAGTCCGGATCAGGCAAACGGTGGTTTCACTACCTTGGGTATTGCCTCATGTGCCTTGTCATACTTGGATCCCTATATACGCGACCACTACGATTTGTTTTGTGTTATACCTATGGAGTACTCCCTGATATCCCACTAGTTTACGGTGGAGTTTACAGTGCTGTATAGACTATGATGCTTATATAAAATGTGTTAAGGGGGATAATGGTAACGCCTTAACACTATTTTGATATCTTATATTACTGATAGGAATTATCTACTTATCGTACACTACTACATAGTAGATAGTTTAACGGATCCTTAAAGGATGGTTATTCCAAACATCCTTTGAGTTACTTGTATTTCAATTGCTATTTCACTTGAGTTGGATTTATTGATATAAGAATGTTAATCCTGACTCGAGTGTTTTTTGTTTTGCTTTACGCTCGGGTCAGACTGAGTGTACCAGTATTCGAGACTCACATTTGGAGTTGGAGCTTTGCTTGAAGATCCAGCCATCTATTCTGCTTTCAGTACCAGTGATGTATTCTGATTTGTATCTGATGTATCGTGTTACTCTTCCGTTGTATCTGCTTTAACTCTGATGTAACTTATATATTTATATAGTAGCTTCATGAACTACTATCTCTTTTATTTCCGCTGCATTTATTACTTTGTGTCTGTGATTATTTATTTACTGTATATGTTCAGTTTTCCCAAATTTAATTAACAGTTCGGTATTTTGAATTATTCAAGTCCGACATGTGCGGATGCGAATAGTCAAAAATAGCGGGTCGTTACAGTTGGTATCAGAGTTTTGGTAGCTCTAGGCAAAACTTAACATATAGGGTAAATGTATTTACAGAATCACTCTCATTTGAGTTTCAATCTCTTCCTTTGACTCAATTCCTTTGAATTTTGGAACATTCCCCTCGGTTCCGAAATTCATTCATGTCCTTCACTATTCGTCTTCTTTCAATTCTGTAGCACCCCATAACTCCATTTTGAATGATATCTATAATAGATCGGCGGTCTCGCCAATCTTCGAATGATTCGTAAAGGAGCAAAACTCCTTTATAATTGGCATCGATTTACCGGATATTTCTGTATCCTCGGTTTATGATGTTGTCTATCTCCGCTATGCATGAATTCTATTTCGCGAGATCGAATGTCGATTTGCCTCGGAATTCTGCATCGATCTTATTTTTTTTAAGTCACGGTCGGCCCGGTTAAGGTTGCCCGTAAATTAAATAAGCTTATCCATCTTTCGATTCTGTTAATTGAATCATCTTATCTTTTCTTTCGAACTTGTATTCAAATCAAAATTCTCTTTGATTTGAGTCAATCAAATTTGAATCTCTATTCTTGCTTTGAAAATTTATTCCTGTATCGTCGAGCAAAGAAATGTATTTGTAAACTAATATATAAATGTTTTAATATATGCTGTGTTGTTTGAGTTGTTGATGTTGATTTGGGTTTCCGATCGATTCGTCTGATCAACGCTATCGATAGGATTTCCAAAACACTTGAACAGAACAAACTGACACAATATTGTTTTCAAATTTGGTAAATGAAATAATTTGGTATGATTATATTATAAATATATAAGTAAAATTTCTGAAAAAAAGAAGGGGTAAACTAATTCGTTGTTTGTAATGATAATATTTGATTTTCATCTATTGTTCAATAAATGAATTTATAAACTTGGTTTATAAACTAATTTAGAATTTGAAATGAAATTAAATTAAGAATTTGAGAATTTAATTTCCAATGATTTCGAACTATGGTTTTAAAGGTTTAAAATGCACACTATTTAAAGGTATTTTGACTATAATCTGTATACAAAGAATTTTAATGTATATTATTTAAAGTATTTTCAAATAGGAACCGTTTTCAAAGAATTTTAAAATGTGGAAATCAGTGCTCTTCTCTTTGTCGCTGGAAAATAAATTTTGGTGATGGCGGCCGCATCATCGACATTCATTTTCGAGTTTCGAAGTGGAGAAACCATTATGTAGCTTTGCTACGGTTTTGTTTTGAAAAATATTTTGATTTGAATTTCTTAAATATGACTGGATCTATATATATATATATGGGTATATTATTTTAAATTAAATTTGATTTAATATATATAGTATATACGTAATGATCTCTAAAGGGTTTGAAATTAAACGGAAATTTAACTCTTAAAAATCATGTTAAAAGATGTTTTCAATTATAAATAAAGCTAAATTTTGAATAAGTATTTAAATTTGAAATAATTGAATTTGAAAATTTTATTTGTATAGTACTAAATTACATTTCAATATAACTTAGCTAAATTATTCAGAAGTTAAAATGTAATTGGATAATATACAATATAAAATGTTTTATGAATAAAAGTTGAGTGTTATAATAAATGTTACACACTTAAATTTTTATTATAAAGATGTTAATAGAGATAAATAGGATAATAGGTTAATTGAATAATAGATGAGGCAAATAAATTTGTTTTAAAGGAATTAATAGATTGAAATTTGATCAACTTATGAAAATACTTTGAATTTAAAAGCAATTAGTGAATATAAATTAATTTAAATCGAAACTTTTATGGTTTAAATTAATTTATATGGGTTAAATATATGTGATTAGACATATTAAGTAGAATAAATTTAACAATAATTTGGAATAAAAATTTAAATTTCTGAAAAAAATATATGATTAAAATACAAGACTATTCAAATTTACGGTTTTAGAAATTGTAAATTGAAGATAATTGGATAATAAGATAATGAATTTATAAATAGTTGAGATCGATTTTAGTTAAATCAAATGGATTAAATCAATTATTGAATATAAATTAATTTGAATTTGAATTTATATGGTTTAAATTAATTGTTATTTTGTATTTCAAATCTGTTTTCTTTCTGGTTGTTTCTATTCTCCTACTTCGTTCCTTTTCGGGGACGAAAAGTTTTGAGTGTGGGAGAGTGTAACGACCCGTAAATTTCAACTGTTTTAATAACGTGATTAGTTGAAATTTTGTGAAATTTTAAACGATAAAATTTTGAAATATAAATTTGATATTTGGAATGCGTTTAGTTAAGCATAGCAACTAGTAAATTTTCGTCCGAAAATATGAAAGTTTATTTCGCGCGTAAATTTACTTCAATTTAATCAGTTAAAAAGCGATGAAAATAAAATGTTTCCGAAACTTAAATATTTTTACATAGAAAAATTCTAAACCATCTTCTGAGCAAGATGTCAGTTTGTCGTTTTTCCAAA
Source organism: Allium fistulosum (assembly GCA_030737815.1). NCBI lineage: Eukaryota > Viridiplantae > Streptophyta > Magnoliopsida > Asparagales > Amaryllidaceae > Allium > Allium fistulosum. The sequence goes on along the minus strand of CM060905.1, from coordinate 726,533,947 downwards.
TTCGGACATCTTTGGCTCCGTCGATCTTATTTTTCAGTGTTTTTCTCGCATTTTCCACTATTAGAAAATTCGAATTTTTATAATTAAAATCATACCACTGATATCCGTATACCGTTTTGATCGTCTCGTCGTGCTGATCTATATGGTATATTCATATGCATGTTTCGACGTCCGGTAAACGACGAAACCTGTAAAGCGACTTCCGTATTGGTTCCGCAATATGGCTTTTGGATTTTCGTGACCATTCATTTTCCTTTGTGTAATTCGAGCAGCCATTTACATTTATTATTTCTTGAATCTAGGAGTGTGACTTTTCTATTGTCAACCGGTTCCTCTCCTTTTGATTTGCACGTTTCTTTTCCTCTTTGTTTTCTGTTGCTCTTCATTCTAACTCATTTCCTCATTCCCTCCCTCTTGCTCACGTTAGAGCATCCATGCCCACACAACAAAACATGGCTACCCAAAGAAAAATTATATGTCCACCCGTGTTCACGCAGCTGCAGTGCTCACCGACCACCCAAGCGAACATCTCACTTCCATGCGTCCTCTCTCCTCCACCCTCCCTCGCTTGAGATAGCCACACACCAGGCCCACGTTCACCAACAAGTTCTCCCCGACAGCCCGAGCCCACTCCACCAACCGAAGCCTCTCCCTTCGCCACTCTCCAGCCTTCGACCATCACTGGCCATGCTCAGCGCTGCCGATCTCCCCACCATCAGCTAGCAACCCGTTTGCAGCCTCCACTTCACTTCTTCTGTGAGCCACCACCGCACAAACAGCCTCGTCACCACTCGCATCACCAAGAGCCGACCCATCTCCACATCGTCCGCGCCCAACACATGGCAGCCATATCCACCTTTCTCCTACCGAACTTCATCACAACCTTCCCTTCCGCATCCCAACACCAACAGCCGACCATGGCATGGCTGCTCTTCACCAAACCTCCTCTTGTATGTTACTTGGTATATATATTCTTATGTGTTTATTTAGCATATTCATATACATATCATAGGTTATTTATTCAGGTTGTATTAATATTTTGAACAGGTTTTTTTTTGTAATAAACTTCAACACCCATATAAATACTTTGTTTTCCAGTAAAGCCTTGTTTGCCTTACTTTGTATGAATTTTACGTTCTAGCCTGATTTAGCGTATTTGTTATATGTATATATATATATATAAAAGTGTTGATATGCTATATATATAATAGTTTCATATATTTGAAACGTTTGAGTTTTATGTATAAGTTCATAAAGTATATGTATATTTTTATCTAATTATATCAACTCAGATCCGTTGTTTAAAGCATATATTATGTTGTATGATATAGTACGTGTAGTATATTATAAGTATAAGTATTTCATATCATGTTGTTGTATATAATATATAAGAAGTTATATAAAAGAAGTATATACTATTTAGTAACTAAGTATATTTGTTAAAATGTTTGTTGCTGTCATAAGTTCTCTGTTTATTTAGTATATTTGTTATTTATATGATTTGTTAGACTATATTAGCTATATACTAAGCTTTTGAGTTTATGTACATATTATAGTGGCACGTTTATGTATATATATTTATATTTCTTTAATATATCTTGTTGGTGTAGATAAGTATAGATGTAATCTGATGGGTTTATATTATATATGAGTTTTAGGTTGGTTATGTATTCGTAAAATATATACTATATCTACTATATGTTGACAATATAAATTTAATGTGTTTAAATATATATATATATATATAAGTTATGTTATGATTTTGAAATATATATTTAATCACAATATATATGTTTAAATTAATATTGATTTAAAAATGTATATGTATTTTTAAATTGAAGATTGGGTTTAAGGAAAAATAGTATAATATATATTTCGTTTCGGTAATATCAAACTGATTTTGGTTCTTGATTTCCAATTTATCAGCTCTGTCCGTCAAACTTGTTTCCATCGTGTTTTGCTTCAAATATCGTGCTTGGATTCGTAACTCGTCCCATTCTCGTTCATCTCTAGCCTCGGAAGGTGAGCACTCACTCACGATTAACGTTCTTTTATTTATTAAATTTGATTTCAATTGAAACAACAATTGAAATATGCTGCTGTCAGTTCTTTACACTGTTATATGTATGCTATTACCTGTATCAGTTCACCTGTGACATCTGACACCATTATTTGTTAATTATACGATGATAATCCTGTTTGATTGATAATTGATTGATTGTTTGTTGTTTATATTGGATGTTAAATTGAAATGTATAAAGTGATAAATATTATGCAAGTAAATTTAACGTAGGATAATTAAAATTTGAATCGATATATATGTTGAATTTGATTAGTTGAATATGACCCCTTTTCTTTGTTAAATTAATTGACATGTAAAATAGTGATAATTACACTTTGAACCATTGAACGTATATTGGATTAATTGTTGTAGTGTTAAAATTGAAATCGAATGACAAGTGAAGAACCGTATGAATAATTAGTGTAATAATCTTTAATCTACATGAAATGATAGTGTAGATTCTAGAAATAATTATATTAATTTGCACAAACAACAATGCGAATTAATACGATTATTTCGGGATTATTTGAATTGATTATTGGATTGATATTGGTTATTGTTATTGCTTGTTTATTTACTTTGACACCATCCCAGTTATCACAATGCAAGTTCCCTTTGCTATGCTATGACTTTGAATTGAATTGGAATCAGGTTGAAATGATAAATACCCAAATTGAACTTTGACCTAGGATAGAGAATTAAATAAAACCCGATTGGTCAATAATTTGATTTAAAAATAAACGAAGATTTTATTTGAATAAATAATATGGTTTTGAAATGAAGTTGAAATTTGAATTTTAATGAAAGGAAAATGTTAATATTTAATAATCTGAAACAAAATATTAACAATGTAATTGATGAAAGAATGTTCTTTAATTTGAGAAATGATTGAATTAAGTTTGAAATTATAATTAAGTTTGAAATTATTAAACTTTAAATGATTTAATAATTAAGTTTGAAATTATAATTAAGTTTGAAATTATTAAACTTTGAAATTATTTAATAATTAAGTTTTGAATTATTTAATAATTAAATAAGATTGAATGATTTAATGATCAAATTGAATTGAATTCTTTAATAAGTAAAATTGAACTTTTGAATAAGTGAATTTTACTTCGTAAATAATTGAAATTGAGTTTTCTTTATTAATTAAGTTTTTGTAAAATTATTTAAGTAAGTAAATAAGTGAAATTGAATTTCTTTAACAATAAATAAAATGCGATTAATTGAAATTAATGTAAGACTTGAAATCTAAAGAAATTGGTTTGATGGATTTAATTTAATTAAATTTGTAAGTTTGATATAATGAAGTTGAATTTAAATAATGGATTTAATGAATTGGAAATTTAATAGAAAATGTTTGAATGGCAAGTTTACTTAACGAATATTGAATGAAATCGATAAATGAAGTTAAACTGATTTGGAATGTTAAATTAAATTAATTTAAATGATTTCGGAATGAAACTTATATACGAACTTGAATCAATATTCGAATTGTTTTAAATAAAATTTGAAATTGAATTTTAAGATTTTCAAATGGTAATTTGGAAGTTTTGAAACGGAAATTATGGAAATTGATTTAGAAAGATAAATGAAATGTTGGTTTGCAAATTCTAATTGGAATTGTAATTGATTTGATTTTGAAATATATAAACGACCAATCGGTGTAATAATTACGAAAGTTATTAAAGAGACCGGAATCGGTTAGGGACATACTCACTGTCTAAACCGAAAACCACTTTAATAACTATACACGGAGTGTGATCCAGAATGAAGTGGTTGGAATGATGCACGTGATGACTAAAGAAAGAGAACGATAATGGATAGCCTTGACACTTGTGTCAAATTGGAAATGACTAAAATCGGGAGCCGTGCCGGGCCAAATGGAGGTTAGCTGCCTCGAGCGAACACACTTCTTCGAATTACTCATTACTTGTTGTCGATTGGTGCACCCTTGATTTTGGGAGTGTTGTTTCGCGGTGTTGCGATCGCTGCGGCGATGCGTTCTCACCATTCCGGATCAGGCAAACGGTGGTTTCACTACTTTGGGTATTGCCTCATGTGCCTTGTCATACTTGGATCCCTATATACGCGACCACTACGATTTGTTTTGTGTTATACCTATGGAGTACTCCCTGATATCCCACTAGTTTACGGTGGAGTTTACAGTGCTGTATAGACTATGACGCTTATATAAAATGTGTTAAGGGGGATAATGGTAACGCCTTAACACTATTTTGATATCTTATATTACTGATAGGCATTATCTACTTATCGTACACTACTACATAGTAGATAGTTTAACGGATCCTTAAAGGATGGTTATTCCAAACATCCTTTGAGTTACTTGTATTTCAATTGCAATTTCACTTGAGTTGGATTTATTGATATATGAATGTTAATCCTGACTTGAGTGTTTTGTGTTTTGCTTTACGCTCGGGTCAGACTGAGTGTACCAGTATTCGAGACTCACCTTTGGAGTTGGAGCTTTGCTTGAAGATCCAACCATCTATTCTGCTTTTAGTATTCGGTGATTCCAGTGATGTATTCTGATTTGTATCTGATGTATCGTGTTACTCTTCCGTTGTATCTGCTTTAACTCTGATGTAACTTATATATTTATATAGTAGCTTCATGAACTACTATCTCTTTTATTTCCGCTGCATTTATTACTCTGTGTCTGTGATCTATGATTATTTATTTACTGTATATGTTCAGTTTTGCCAAATTTAATTAACAATTCGGTATTTTGAATTATTCAAGTCTGACATGTGTGGATGCGAATAGTCAAAAATAGTGGGTCGTTACATTATGATGAAGAGAGTGATAGAAGCAATATTCATTATCGAGATCGAGACCAAGGACGTAATGCATATAGGGATGTTGAGGATGATCGTCGATGGGAATCGGGGATGAAAACTGAAATTCCAGAATTCAAAGGTGGTATGCAAGCTGAGGAGTTTTTGGATTGGTTGTCTAATGTGGAGGAGATTTTTGACTTCAAGGAGGTTCCAGAACATCGTAGAGTGAAGTTGGTTGCTACAAGGTTGAGGGGTAGAGCTTTGGCGTGGTGGCAACAAACCAAACTTACACGTGAACGGATGGGGAAGTCAAAGATTGAATCTTGGGAAAAGATGAAGAAATTGATGAAAGCTACATTCTTACCTTACAATTATCAATCTCTTATGTATCAACGTTTGCAAAACTTGAGGCAAGGAACAAAGACTGTTAATGATTATGTAGATGAGTTCTATCAGCTGATTGCGAGGAATGATATCATGGAGACGGAGGAGCAGTTGACACCTAGATTTGTTGGAGGGTTGAGAATGCAGATTCAAGACATGGTGAATATGTTTGATCCCAGATATATTGCTGAAGCACATCAGAAAGCACTTGCTTGGGAGAAACAAGGGAGACGAGGTGGTGGTGTGTTTACAAATTCCAATAATCTAATGAAAGGGGCTAGTAGTAGTGCGAATGTTTCGAAGGCTGTTGCAAAACCAATTGTTAATGAAGTTGCGAAGACCAGAATAAATAGTTGTATCAAATGTTTCAATTGTCAGGAGATTGGTCACAAAAGCAATGAATGTCCAAAGCCAAAGGAGAGAACTATGATTGCTGAGGCAGAGGAAGATGAGGTAGAGGCTGACTGTTCTAATTCAGTACATGATGAGGAGGAAGAGAATGTGTCGGGAGATGAAGGGTATTCATTGATGATGAAGAGGTCGTGTTTAACACCAAAACAGGAGGAGGAAACTAGTTGGTTGAGGAGTAACATCTTTCAATCAACATGCACTATCTTGGGAAGGGTTTGCAAGTTTGTCATCGATGCGGGAAGCTGTGATAATATTATCTCTACAGAAGCTGTGAAGAAGTTATCATTGAAGACAGAGAAGCATCCGAAACCTTACAAGTTAGCTTGGTTGAGGAAAGGTGAGGAGGTGAAAGTTAATTGAAGAGCTTGTGTTAATTTTTCAATTGGAAAGAAATACAAAGTTGAAATCTGGTGTGATGTTGTTGACATGGATGTATGCCATCTGTTGTTGGGGAGACCGTGGCAATATGATAGGGCTGTGCAACATGATGGACGTACTAACAGTTACAGTTTTATATTTGAAGGAACTAAAATCACTTGGATTCCTAAGAAGCGACAATAAGAAGAAAGAAAATCAGAGGAGATTGAAGAGTTAAAAACTTTGTTGTCATTGAAAGAGTTTGTTAAGGAGGTAGAAGAGGAGCCTGAAGTATTCTTGTTAATTGGACGTGAGAGTCATGAAGTGGTTGAGATTCCTGAGAAAGTGAAACCAGTGTTGGGAGAGTTTGATGATGTATTTCCTGAGGAGCTACCAACGGAGTTACCGCCGTTGAGAGACATTCACCATCAAATTGATCTTGTTCCAGGAGCTGTGTTACCTCATAGACCACACTACAAAATGAGTCCAAAGGAACACGAGGAGTTGAGAAGGCAAGTGGAAGAATTGCTTGAACAGGGGCATGTGTAGGAAAGTGTAAGTCCATGTGTTGTGCCAGCATTGTTAGTACCGAAGGAGGATGGGACATGGAGGATGTGCACTGATAGTCGAGCATTGAATAAGATTACTGTGAGATATAAATTCCCTATGCCAAGATTGGATGATTTGTTGGATCAGCTGAGTGGAGCTACTATCTTTTCGAAGATTGATTTGAAAAGAGGATATCATCAAATTCGTATAAGACCAAGGGATGAATGGAAGACAGCATTCAAGACAAGAGAAGGATTATATGAATGGCTGGTCATGTCGTTTGGTCTTTCAAATGCACCTAGTACAATCATGCGGGTGATGAATCAAATCTTTAGACCATTCATTATGAAGTTTGTGGTGGTGTACTTTGATGACATACTGATATATAGTGGAAGTCCAGAAGAACACTTGCAACATCTGAGAGAAGTGTTGACGGTACTGCGACAGGAACAATTTTATGCTGCAACAAAGAAATGTGTGTTCATGACGCAGAGTGTTTTATTTTTGGGGTATGTCATATCGGGAGGAGGTATACAGGTGGATCAGAATAAAGTTGAAGCAATTAGAAATTCGCCACAACCCAGGACGATAACCGAAGTTAGAAGCTTTCATGGTTTGGCATCATTCTACCGAAGGTTCATTCCACACTTCAGTAGCGTGATGACACCAGTTACTGATTGTATGAAAGGGAATCAATTTTCATGGTCGGAGGAAGCATGATTTGCTTTTGAAAGGATCAAGGAGCTTTTGACGACAGCACCGATTCTAGTGTTGCCGGATTTTCAGTCATTGTTTGAATTACATACTGATGCATCAAAGGTTGGAATTGGAGGGGTGTTAAGTCAGAAGGGACGTCCTATTGCATATTTCAGTGAGAAGCTATTGGGAGCAAAGATGAGATATAGTACATATGATATGGAATTTTATGCTATCGTGCAAGCTATCAAACATTGGAGACATTATTTGTTTCATAAAGAATTTGTGTTATATACTGATCATGAGGCATTGAAGCATATGCAGGGACAGGACAAGATTGCGGCAAGGCATGCTTCGTGGATTGCATACTTACAACAATTTACATTTGTGGTAAAGCATAAATCAGGAGTTACGAATAGAGTGGCAGATGCATTAAGTCAAAGAAATCATTTGCTGACTACAATGAAGATTGAAGTAACGGGGTTTGAGGTGTTGCCAGAGATGTTTGTTGATGATCCTTACTTTGCGAAGTGTGTAGATAAAGTCAAGGAGGGAAAGACGGATGAGTTTGTATTGGTGGATGGTTTCTTTTTAAGGGAAATCGATTGTGCATACCAGAGAGCAGCTTACGTATGAAGATTGTAAAGGAGTTGCATTAGGAAGGTCATGTGGGCCGAGATCGTACCTTACAATTGATTTCTCAATCTTATTTTTGGCCGTCGATGAAGCGGGAAGTTGGAAAGTTTGTGGAGAGATGTCATATTTGCCAAGTTTCCAAGGGAACAACGACAAATGCGGGATTGTATATGCCGTTACCCGTGCCGGTTAGACCATGGGTTGATATCAGTATGGATTTTGTTTTGGGATTACCGAGAACTCAGAGGGGAAATGATTCGATATATGTTGTAGTGGACAGGTTTTCGAAGATGGCACATTTCATCGCTTGTAAGAAGACAGCTGATGTCGTCCGTGTTGCCGAATTATTCTTTAAAGAAGTATATCGCTTATATGGTTTACCAGAATCCATTGTTTCTGATCGGGATACTAGATTTCTAAGTCATTTTTGGCTAAGTTTGTGGAAGATGGTGGGAACAAAACTAAATTTCAGTAGTGCTTACCATCCGCAGTCCAATGGTCAGACTGGAGTTGTTAACAGATCTTTGGGAAATTTATTACGGTGCCTTGTGAAGGATAATATGAAGAGTTGGGATATGAAGTTATGTCAAGCAGAGTTTGCTCATAATCATGCTATAAACCGTAGTATGGGGTTCAGTCCATTCCAGATTGTTTATTCAAGTTTACCAAAAGGGCTGTTGGATTTGACGATAGTACCACAACCAAAGGGAACCATTAAACGGGCTGTTGATTTTGTTGATGGATTGGCAGATTGTCATTAAATCATTCAGGAACGATTAGAGAAAGCAAATGAAAAGTATAAGCGATCTGCGGATTTGAAGCAAAGAAGCGTTGAATTTAATGAAGGAGATTGGGTGTATACTGTGTTAACGAAGGATCGCTTCCCAATGGGCACTTACACCAAGTTGAAAGCCAGAAAGATTGGTCCTGTGAAGATTGTGAAACGGATCAATGAAAATGCTTATAGATTGAAGCTGCCGGAAGATGTATACACTTCTGATGTTTTCAATGTCAAACACTTGATACCTTATCATGGAGATGAGCTTGTTATGGAAGAGGTGAATGCAAATTTGAGGACGAATTTTTCCCAACCAGGGGAGGATGATGCAGCCCAGTTTCAAGTCTTAGGTTGCGTACGACCTAAGGAAGTGATAGGTCGCGAACAACCTAGCGACCTACAGGTTAACGAGCATGATTTAGGTCGGCCACGACCTAAGGGAGAAGTTTTAGGTCGGCCACGACCTAACATGGTACCGGAGCAAGGCATAGAAGTGAGTTTTGCGGAAGAAGGGAACCAACGACCTATGATAGGTCGCGTACGATCTAACAAAGGATGCACGTGGAGTTGTTCAAAGGAAGAAATCCTTAGGTCGCCCACGACCTAAGTTAAGTTGCTTTACGACCTACGACCTAGTTAGGTCGCGTGAAATCCTTAGGTCGTGAACTTTGTTAAGTCGCTGAAGAAGTTAGGTCGCTGCCGACTTATGAGTTAGGTCGTGAACTTTGCTAAGTCGCTGAAGAAGGTCGCTGCCAACTTATGAGTTAGGTCGCTACTTTGTTGAGTCGCTATGTTCTTTTATGTCGCTGTTATTTTAGGTCGTTGGAATATTGTATATGTTGAGTCGTTGTATGATGTTGTACCGCGTTTTCTTAAGTCGCTTGTACTTAGGTCGTAGGTCGCACGTGTTGTTGTAGGTCGTAAGTCGTTGGTTTGTTAGGTCGGAAACGACCTAAGTGTTGTACAGTTTTGAGTCGCGTGTGTTGTAACTTCTATAAATAGGCCGGTGGTGTCATTTGTAAGAGTTTAGTTGATTTGAATAAAAACTTTTGTTTTGTTAGCTTTGTGCTTTCACCAAATTGGTAGTTGAGTGTAATCTCCTATCTCCTCTTTCGGCATTCGAGTGCGCTCGAATCAACGATCGTAGAAGCCAATTCACGATATCAAGTGCGCTTGATCAACGCCTGAAGAATTGCAGATCTTCCTTCACGGTATCGTGCGCGATCAACATGACGAAGATAGCTAGAATTCGGTATCTTCGGATCAACGAATTTGGGCCATTCAGTATTCTTCATTCCATCGATTGCTACTTTCACAAAATCATCATTTTGTTATTCTACTGCTGCATCAGATCTCCTTTTGAAGTTAGTTGAAGCGTCTTCGGTGTTTGGAGTGCTTGAAGTGTTGGTTGAGTTGAGAAAACAGCAGAGTATCGGTCTTTCAGAAATGAGCCCAAAAGTCCCCCTTCGCTGGAGTTAAGGTTGTATTTATAGGGAAATCTTGAGCTGAGTCGTAGGTCGTGACCGACCTAGGATAAGTCGTAGGTCGTGGCCGACCTATCTGACATGGCTAACGGCTTAGAAGGGGTGCGCTTGTTCGTATGGATATACTATCAAGTCATAGGTCGCAAACGATCTAAGAGGAAACGGCTTAAGTAGTTGCGGCATTGAGATTTGCCTTTGTTTGCTTAGGTCGCGAGCGACCTATCATAAGTCGTAGGTCGCGAGCAGCTTCAATGATACGGTTGAATAGGGTTGCACTCATCTTTGGAACAGGCCTGTAAGTTGTAGATCGTGGGCGACCTAGGGGAGTAGTTAGCGACCTACAACGCTGAGGCATCCAATGTAGCGACCTAAGCTAGGTTGTTAACTTGTTATGTCGCTTAACTCACTAGGTCGTTAAGCCGTAGATTCTCTTAGGTCGGTAGGTTGCTTCCTATTAGGTCGCTTAACAGTGTTCCATCTTTTAAATCGCTTGAGCTTTTAGGTCGCTGAAGACAGAAGTCACTAAGTCACTTAGGTTGCTAGGTCGTTGAGTGCTTAAGCCACTAGGTCGCTAACTCCCTTAAGACTTTAGGTCGTTAAGTCGCTTGAACCTCTAGGCAGTTAGGTCGCGAAGTACTTGAGCCGTTAGGTCGCTATCTTCTTAAGTCGTTGAGTCGCTAACGAAGAAGAGTTAACATTTGACCCTCGAAGTACACGCCTAGGTCGTAGGTCGTGTGCTTCGATTTCCTTAACTCGTGCTTTGATGAGTTGTTAGGTCGCGAACGACTTAGCGAGGAATCTAGGTCGTGTGGTGCCAATTCGCATTTCACTGCCCCGATGTATAAATAGCTTAGGTCGCTTCTTCTAGTTGTTTCAGTGATTACTTCCGCCATTAACGATCTTCGGAGCATTCAAAGACGAATCCAATCAGTTCATCTTGTCATCGATTCAGTTCCTACGATCCTCACCATCGCACTGCGTAAGTAAATTCGTCGTCCGCTCAATTCACGATTGTCATTAACTTACGAACCTGGACTCCCCATTTTCTAACTCCAATCCAATTCCTTACATCACGCTTCATCACGAGTCTTGCTACGATCGATTGCTGATGATCTTGGAGTGGTTTGATTAGGTTTTGGATGACTCGCGAGGAGAAGGCGATGTGTTACAATATTTCAAGTCATCTGGTCTGCGAGTTTAGAGGAGATGATAAGTTCTTTTACGGGTTATGGGTTTCAAGTTGATGTGTTAATGAGCTTTTCAGTGGAGAGGAAAGCAATTGGTGAAGGGAAACGAGGCTTTGGCTTGAGCAGGAGATAGCTCGAGATTCCATTAGAGACGACCTAATGAGCCTTAGCGACCCATGAACCTTCGCGACCTAGGACTTAAACGACCTAACAGTTTGCAACCTAGATCGCGTATGATTTAACTCCTCGGGTCGCTTCTGTCTTCATACGGCCTAGGACTTAACCGAATGCATACTGCCTTGAACTGTTGGATTAGGTTGCGACCTATCGAATTAGCGGCTCAATCTCTTGCGGCATAGGGTTTAGGTCGCGGTCGAGCTAGGACTTGGATGATTTGCATTGCTTTGACTTGAGGTCATTTACTTCATGTGAATTACGACTTAAAAAGTCAACGACTTAACTTAACTCGCAGCATACCCTTTAGGTCGTGGACAAGCTAACACTTTGCTGCTTGAATTTTGAATTGTTTGAACTTTGCTGCCCTTTTTCACAGATCACATTAACTTGTACGCTAACAACCTACTGAATACAACATTTACAGAAAACCAGGACAAATATACCGCCATTGACTGCCCACATCAAATGACAGATTAGTCGATAAAGAATATTCAATTTAAATGAACTTTGCGAATAAAATGCTGTGAATTAACAAGTTCAAGTGAAGTATTAAAGCAAAGTTAAAATAATCAACTAAAGCCGATTTGTTTGCGTCAACACTGTACTTGGACTTGAAATAACAAGCCTTGAAACTTTATAATCAACAAGTGTCAATTAACTTGATTTTAGTTATATTTGCTTGTTATTGTACTAGTTTTGCACAACACTTCACACTTTTAGGAAACATACACCTTCATATCTGAATATCCAGTTCCTTGTGTAGAATGACTTCTCGACAAGAAGAGACAATCGGACAAGCTGAAGAAGTCTTTCCCATAGCTAATTTCTTGGACAGTCCTCCAGAAAGAACTCCAACTACTCTAAATCAGCGGGCGTTCCGCCAACTATGCATTCAATTTGGTATTGCTGAAACGGACGCTTTGCTTCCCGGAGTAAACAATACTGCTGACAGGCCACCTCTTGGTTTTGTTGCAGTTAATCGTCAGATGTGTTTGAGTGGAGCTATTCCATCTTTTAATGATTTTCTCCGACAGCTTCTTCTTCGACTAACTATCTCTCCCTTTCAGCTACACCCTAATGGCTATGCCATCTTAATGGGATTGTGTGTATTGTTCAGGAGGACACTCGACCATCTTCCGAGCTTCGAAGAGATTTGTTACTTGTGTACTTTTGCGAAAAACAAAGATCAACCTTCTAATACACTTGTGAGGAGTGCTCGGAACCGTAGATTGATCATTGATCTTCCCGAAAGTGCCCACGGATTCTTGAACCAATTCTTCTTCGTTCGCTGTCCTCCGGGGTTCTACGCAATTTGCAGAGTAGGAAGTAAGAATGCTTATCTTCATTCTTTTCATTTCTCAGCTTTTCGAAGTTTAAGTTGTCAAATACTTAACTTCATTCTTTACTTTTGTAGCACTTCCTCCTCCGCTTAGAGATCCCAGCCACAAGCCAATTTGAAACATTAAGCGATGTTGCTGCTGAAGAGAGAAGCGCTAAATTTTTGCTAAAAGACAAATTTTTGCAACAGTTTGGAATTTTACACCTCTCTCGATCTACTCAGATTCATGAAGTTTCTAGTCCCGAGACTGAAACATTAATTGCCCCAGATTCTCAAGCAAAGACATCAAATGCCCCAGTTTCTACAGAAGAAATCGCATCGGAAGAACCTACTGTAGAGGCTGCGTTGGTGAAATGTTATACTCCTGTTGACGTTGCGGGATCATCTGGTCAACTTACACTTTCCCCGGTTATCGAAGAGGAGGAGCTTCCTCAATACACTGGGAAGACTGATGATGAAGGAGTTGAAAAAGATGACATTTTTGCTGGACTAAGCGATCTTGTGGTGACTTCACAGGAGCTCTTTAAAGATGACATTATCACTGCTAAAGTCATTTCTCCAGCAATTGGGGCGACATCCGCCTTGCAACAAACTCCGTCAACCCAAGAGTTAATGCCGGTTGCAAAAACCGACATTACTCCCAAGCCAAAGAGTGGTTTGTAGTTCGTTGCGCATAGTGTACATGCCACACACACTTAGAATTTTTTGCGATTATATGCACTTGGCTTCTTTACTTCGAAGATTTTTAAGACTTGTCTCTTTTTCATTCTCAGGTTCTCCAATGGGACGCAGTGGTTCATATTATGATGACTTTCGGCGCTACGGAGGGCGTGACGCTTATGACCACAGACGCTATCTCCCTGTCCGTAGAGAAACCGATGAAGAAAGAGCCGCTAGAAAGGCTCATGAAAGACAAACTTATAAACAACAATTCGGGAGAAGGGATGAACGATACGACTCTTCTCACAGAAGCGATGATTCTCATAAAAGGAAATCCCATGATGATAAGGGGAAGGGCCACATTGTTGAAGATCTGAGCAAGCGGGTCCAGCTTAGCGACGCGTCTGCGATTTCTGAAAAGCCTGATGCTCCTATCTCTATAGAAATTCCATCTGGTTCTCCTGCTCACAAGAAAGCTGATATTCAGACAATCATTAGCAGGCCCCGATATTAGGTTGAACAAGGCCCTGCAACTCTCCGAGGCCGGTTTCCGCACTGGTGTTTAAAGGGAGTTCGTTTTGATCTCGATTTGGTTCCCATTGATAAACAAGCTATGTTACGGAATCTTGATGCCGTTAAACTTGATATCGAGAGAATGTCGGGATGGCAAATGCTTGTTGATGAACTTCAAAGAGTAAATCGCGCCAACATCGAAGCTATGTTGACTATGGAAAACGACAAGTCTGAATGGCAAAAAATTCTCGAACAGCATGACGCTGAAATGAAGAGCATTGCCGATGACTACGGGAGACTTGAGGCCGAAGTTGAGAAATTAAAGAATGAGCTTGCCACTTCTTCCAGTTCCTATACACAAAAGGAAGAGATGCTCCAGAAGCAAGTTCGAGATGCTCATGCTGCTCAGTGAGATGCTTAAGCCAAACTTGGAGCGGAGCAGTGTGTTGTTGAAAAATATCGCAATGACACCGTCCAGCTGCGTGAAAAAGTTAGCTCTCAAGATTTGGAAATTACAAGGCTGCAAGCTCAGTTATTGAAGACCGAAAAAGAGCGCGATGAGGCCATCGCTGGAAAGGAAGTAGCTGAGCACTCGCACGAAGCGACTAAGGCCAACATTAGCTCAACTCTATTTGATTTTTACTTGCACAGTGTCCTGGGTCGTGGTAGTCTCTCATTTTTGGGACCTAAGTACGAGATTACTTTAGCAGAAGTGTTGGAAGCCATACTTGACATGTTTGGAAGTGCTGGCTATGCAGAGGCAGATCTCGAGGCGCTTTATCTAGATGATGAAGAACGTACTGCGCTTGCCAGGGGAAAAAAACAACTTGCTAGGGAGCGAGCCGTAGTAGCAGGAGGAGAGCCTTTGGAGAAGGCGCCTTTAACCGACCCCGCTCGTCTAGCTTCGGTCGACCCTAATACCATTGGTCCTAGTTCTTATTCTCCACTTCCTGCGAAAGCTGAAGTTAAGATCGCAACTACCGAGCCTCCTACTTTTCAATTTGAAGAAAAGACCCAGGATGACACTGAAGCTGAAAATTATGAAATCGAAGTGATTAAGCCGACTTTTCCAAGTAACTCCAAGTCCGATATAGCTCAAGTATACTACTTGTTTGATGCAACTGAGTTCGATGAATTTCTCGCTTATTACTTAAGTCCTGATGAGCCGATATCTTCTCTTTTTTCGGAGAATACTGATTTTAACTTCTTTTCTTCCGTAGCGGAAACACTGAGCGCTATACACACTTCTCCTCTTCCAGCTGTTCCTCCTCCATCCCTTCAAGTCACTCCTGCTTCTTAGCCGGGTTCACAGGAAGAGAAAATAGAAGCCCTTCAAGGCTTGGAGGATCCACCCGCTTCGCAAGAGCAAAAGGCGGAAGAATTTAAGGACAGTGAGAAGACCCCGGAGCAGTCTTATGATGATGATACAAAAATTTCTGCGTTGCTTACTCCGAGAAATGAGTCTTCTTCAAAGAAGAAGGGGAAGCGCGTGATTTCGAAGAAGAGAAGGAAAAGCACTTCTACTGCTGGAGAGGAAGCGGAAGTTGACCCAGCTATACCTCTTTCTCCTTCTTCCCCGACCCGTCCACAACGGCTTCAGAAACTAATCATCAAGCCGGGTAAAAGCTCCAAAGGTGGTGGGAAGAAGGAGTAATGAAC
The DNA here is from genome assembly GCA_030737815.1 of Allium fistulosum. Classification (NCBI taxonomy): domain Eukaryota; kingdom Viridiplantae; phylum Streptophyta; class Magnoliopsida; order Asparagales; family Amaryllidaceae; genus Allium; species Allium fistulosum. The sequence continues at coordinate 726,518,254 of CM060905.1, read as the reverse complement.
TTGAATTTACTCGCTCTGTTTTGCTTTTTGCTTTTTGCATGTATTGACCGGAGATTGTGCGGGTACCGGTCCTCGCTTGAAACCTGCATATGTACAAAAACTTTATAGTATGGAATAAAATGGTTCTTTTTACTTGTACAATTTCTTGTCAGTATATGTGTGAATGCATTTATTCCTTGTTTTTGCACAAGTTTCTTTATTTACTTTATGTGATACTGCATTGAGCTTGTGGTATGATGTTTGAGCGTTGTTTTTATTAATATAGCTATGTGCCCCCATACCACGGCTCATTGCAATATTGTGAAAAGACTTGTACTCTTATTTTAGAGAATAATTTTTCCGTTTTGAGGAAATATTATTCTGCTTTCAATAGAGTACGCCTTGTATCGAAGAAGTTTTTCCTTCTCTTCTTTTTATATATACTTCAACTTTCGGACATGGTCACTTTCTTTATTATTATTTTTTAAAAGTGGACTTCTCCTCGTAGTGAAGTTAGCTTCCGAAGAAAACTTCGATCTATTTGCCAGAAAATTGTATTTCATCGTTGAATGGGCCCACGGGACAAACGTCAGCTGTTTGATTTGATATTTGTTCGTACAAATAATCTTAAGTGTTTAGCTGCGGTCTAGAACCCTCTTTTTGAAAAGGTTCTCCTTTAGTGGTTCCATCAATGAAGTTTTTGGATGTGCTTTATTAAAGGGGCTGTAATTGTTTAGTGCTTCCGAAGAAGGCTTTGTGCCTGTAGAGAGGGCTTCTTAATTTGTGCCTCGGGAGAGGGCTTGTTTGATATGCCTTTGGAAAGGGCTTCTGCCTCCGAAGATGACTCCTCCGAAGAGTTGTGCATCCGAAGAGGGCTTTCACCTCCGAAGAGGTCTTTGTCTGTGTGCCTCCGAAGAGGGCTTGCGCCTCTGAAGCAATTTCTTGCCTACGAAGAGGGCTTGTGCCTCCGAAGCAATTTCTTGCCTACGAAGAGGGCTTGTGCCTCCGAAGCAATTTCTGCCTACGAAGAGGGCTTGTGCCTCCGTAGCAATTTCTAACCTACGAAGAGGGCTTGAGATTGTGTGCCTCCGAACCAATTTCTTGCCTACGAAGAGGACTTGAGATTGTGTGCCTCTGAAGAGGGCTTGCGCCTCCGAAGCAATTTCTTGCCTACGAAGAGGGCTTGAGATTGTGTGCCTCCGAAGAGGGCTTGCGCCTCCGAAGCAATTTCTTACCTACGAAGAGGGCTTGTGCCTCCGAAGCAATTTCTTGCCTACGAAGAGGGCTTGAGATTGTGTGCCTCCGAAGAGGGATTGCGCCTCCAAAGCAATTTCTTGCCTATGAAGAGGGCTTGAGATTGTGTGCCTCCGAAGAGGGTTTGCGCCTCCGAAGCAATTTCTTGCCTACGAAGAGGGCTTGAGATTGTGTGCCTCCAAAGAGGGCTTGCGCCTCCGAAGCAATTTCTTTCCTACGAAGAGGGCTTGTGCCTCCGAAGCAATTTCTTGCCTACGAAGAGGGCTTGAGATTGTGTGCCTCCGAAGAGGGCTTGCGCCTCCGAAGCAATTTCTTGCCTACGAAGAGGGCTTGAGGTTGTGTGCCTCCGAAGAGGTCTTGTTTGATATGCCTTTGGAAAGGGCTTCTGCCTCCGAAGAGGACTCCTCCGAAGAGTTGTGCCTCCGAAGAGGGCTTTCTCCTCCGAAGAGGTCTTTTTTTGTGTGCCTCAGAAGAGGGCTTGCGCCTCCGAAGCAATTTCTTGCCTACGAAGAGGGCTTGTGCCTCCGAAGCAATTTCTTGTCTACGAAGAGGGCTTTTGCCTCCGAAGAGGTCTTCTGGACTCCGAAGAGTAGCACGAGGACTCTGAGGAGTAGCATTTGGACTCCGAAGAGTAGCACGAGGACTCTGAGGAGTAGCTTGGACTGTGAGGAGTAGCATTTGGACTCTGAGGAGTAGCATGGACCCCGAAGAGTAGCATTTGGACTCCGAAGAGTAGCACGTGGACTCTGAGGAGTAGCATGGACTCCGAAGAGTAGCGTTTGGCCTCCGAAGAGGGCTTTTTTCCTTGTGTCCTTCCACCATCTGCTTCTTAGCGATTCCTTGTTATCACTTCAAGTAAATGTTCCATCTTTTTGCAAGTCGTTTGCTTTTTGCTAGAGAAGTGTACTTTATCGTTGAGTGAATCCACGGGGAAGACGGAAGCTACTTTACCGGATGTTCGTTTGCACAAACGATCGCGATTGGTTAGCAAGGGTCTGGAACCTTCTTGTCCGGAAGGTGTCCGCTTTGGTGGAATCACTAACTATTTGTGATAGGACTTCTTTTGTAGGGGTTGAATTTTGGAACTTCTGTAGCTTGGCATTTGTTCGTTGAGTGATTTGTAGGAATCGCTTGGCTTCGTGATGCGTTGAATAGGTAAGCTTTGCTTTGATAGCCTGCAATATTAAATCGACATTTTAGCAATATTTTTAATATATTTGCATATCGAAATGAGACAGGCATCTTATAGTATTAAAAGACACAAGACTTATAGTTCTTTATTATTGATTCGCACTGATTTCTCAGTGGTTTACAATACAAGAGTTATACATCCAACATCATTTTACAAATTTAAGCAATGCTTTTTAAGTAAAATATGGACGCAGCCATTGCTATTCCAGAATCTCGGTATTGAACTTCCATTTCCACTGGATTCATAGTTTTGGATCCATAGGCCAGACAAGATGGAGTGTGGTCAGACGCAGTTTTGTATGCCTGCTGGGTGAGGATCCCTTGTGACAACATTATTGACCATCCACTCAGATTCCTGCGCTGCAGTTTTGTCGCCTGAGCTGGATTGATGAGCAGGAAGTTGTTGCCCCTGAGTGGATGAGGTTGGGTCGACTCTGTTTTTCTTCACATATTGTTGTAGTTTATTCTGTTTCAGCAACTCTTCAATCACATTCTTTAACTGGCGGCATTGGTTAGTGTCATGGCCAGGTTGATTGTGGAATCGACAGAATCTCCCATTATGCATTGAATTTTTTCCGAGTCTCATCTTAGGTGGTTCAGGGAACTCAACGGCATCTTTCGTTGCGAAGAAGATATTTTCCGGTGTATCAGTTAAGGGAGTAAAATCTGAAGGATTAATGTGGCGAGGTTTCTTCTTATTCCCCTGTTTTCTTCCTCCGCCATTTTCCCTTTTCTGGTTTCCAGATTCTCTTTTGTTAGAAGTAACATCGTTATTCTTGATCTCGGCAACAACTACTTTCGATGGCGCAGAAAGGTTTTCTAAGCGCATGAATTCGTCTGCCTTTTTATAAAACTTCTCAAGTGAATTTGGCTCCTTCATTTTTAACCATCCTCCGAATTCACTTGATTTGTTGATGGCTCGCATCAGGTAAGTCAGGATCATACGGGGTTCTGCATTATCTACTTCGGCCAAGGCTATATTGAAATGGTTCAAGAAAGATCTGATAGATTCTCCGGGAGCTTGTTCAAGACTGGACAGTGACATCATATCCTTAGCTTTTGAAGTATACAACCTGAACTGATCCTTGAATTTTCGAGTTAAGTCAGAAAATTGATCTACGGACTGAACTGGTAGCTTTGTGAACCAAAGTAGAGCCACCCCTTCCAAGTACACTGGAAAGTATCGGCATTTAATCTCATCTGATGCTCTTGCACCGGTCATATGCCAGTCATACTTGTATAGGAAATGATTAGGGTCACTCGTCCCCCTATAGGCCGGGATAGTAGGAAGTACAAATTTTCTTGGAATTCTGCTTTCAAGATCCTTTCAGTAAACAGAGTCTTGCTTGGAGCAAATCCCCAATCGTTATCATTTTCTTCCCTCTGCATGCTCTCTTTCATGATTCGACGAACCATCCCTGATAGGTACTCCTCATTGTTCAGAGTCATCGCCGGGCAGACGTCAGCGATTCCTTCGGAAGTTGGCTGCGGCCTTGAACCTTCAGCTTGGAAAGGTGGCGCTTCGGCGGTGCTAGCTGCTCTTTGAGGAATATCTTTCTCTTGGGAATTATGAGCATCTTCAGCGAAGGCTGTTTCATTGTTTTCTGGTTGTCGATTTGCCCCAAGTAGAGCGTTTAATCTGTCCATCGTCAAAGCGTTTTGAGCTTCAATTTGTTGATATAATCCAGATACTACATCGTCTAATTCATCCCTTGTGACTCCAACGGTGGGAGTTGCCTGGTCTGCTGTTGGGGAAGCGGAGGTCCCCTCATGAGCATTTCCGGATCTGGTAGATCTATTTTTTCTTCCAGGAGCCATGATTTCCGATAAACTTCTGGTTTTTAGAGAGATTCTTTCAACAAACTTTTGCGAAGCAGTGGTGACAATATTCCTGAGTTCGGTTCTCAGTGAAAGCACCAAAATGTTAACGCTAAAAATTGAACGTTAACACCCTAGTGTGTGTAAAGAAAAAGTGAAAGCACCAATCGTTGGTACGGGAACAGAATATAAGCAGATTATAGCAGAAAAGTAAAGAGACAGCAATTTTATAGTGGTTCGGCTCAAAATTAAGCCTACGTCCACTTTATCTTCTTTATTGATGATTCGGTTACAACTCTTTACAATACACTTTGATTACAACACTTTAGAAGAGTAACTCGAACTTCGATGTAGAAGACTCTCCTGAATTCGTGTTGAATGTATTCGATCTCCTCTTGAAGTTAGTTGAAGCGTCTTCGGTGTTTGGAGTGCTTGAAGTGTTGGTTGAGTTGAGAAAACAGCAGAGTATCGGTCTTTCAAAAATGAGCCCAAAAGTCCCCTCTTCGCTGGAGTTAAGGCTGTATTTATAGGGAAATCTTGAGCTGAGTCGTAGGTCGTGACCGACCTAGGATAGGTCGTAGGTCGTGGCCGACCTATCTGACATGGCTAACGGCTTAGCAGGGGTGCGCTTGTTCGTTTGGATATACTGGCAAGTCATAGGTCGCAAACGATCTAAGAGGAAACGGCTTAAGTAGTTGCGGCATAGAGATTTGCCTTTGTTTGGTTAGGTCGTGAGCGACTTATCGTAAGTCGTAGGTCGCGAGCAGCTTTAATGATACGGTTGAATAGGGTTGCACTCATCTTTGGAACATGCATGTAAGTTGTAGGTCGTGGGCGACCTAGGGGAGTAGTTAGCGACCTACAACGCTGAGGCATCCAATGTAGCGACCTAGGCTAGGTTGTTAACTTGTTATGTCGCTTAACTCACTAGGTCGTTAAGCCGTAGATTCTCTTAAGTCGATAAGTCGCTTCCTGTTAGGTCGCTTAACAGTGTTCCATCTTTTTAGTCGCTTGAGCTTTTAGGTCGCTGAAGACAGAAGTCACTAAGTCGCTTAGGTTGCTAGGTCATTGAGTGCTTAAGCCACTAGGTCGCTAACTCCCTTAAGACTTTAGGTCTATAAGTCGCTTGAACCTCTAGGCAGTTAGGTCGCGAAGTACTTGTGCCGTTAGGTCGCTATCTTCTTAAGTCGTTGAGCCGCTAACGAAGAGGAGTTAACAATGCGTTACTACCATCCCGGTTCTGCAAATGGTAGAATCCTACCCTGGCATTGCCTCGCGTGCCTTGTCATATGCCTTATCGAGCCCATTACGACTTTGTTTTGTATCGTACCTATGGAGTGCTCACTGAGTATCCCACCGGTTTGGTGGAGCTTAAACTATATGTATAGACTACAGTATTTATATAAAAACGTGTTAAGAGGGATATGGGTAAAGCCTTAATGCTATATTAATACTTTACTTACTGTAGACATATTATAATAGAGTATTATACTATGTATGTAGATAGTTTAACAGATCCTTATGAGATATATTCCCGAACATCTCTTAAGTTATTGCACGCACGTTAGACACTGGATAGGAAATGTAAAACCCTGTATGCGTCTCTGAAGCCGTTACACTCATATTTACTTATTAATATTTAACCTACATAAGATCTTTTAGTTCTGACTCAAGTGTTTTGTCTTTTTATTACGCTCGGGTCAACTTAAGTATTTCAGCACATTGAGGGCTATCTTTTTTGGAGTACGATGACGAAGATTTAGTATATTATTACTATTTATTATATTTATTCCACTACATCATGTTGTTCTGCTGCATTACTTATTTATTCATGTTGTATGTATAACTCTAATCTGTAAAGTGTAATCAAATGTTATTTGTAAAACAGCTTCATGAACTGTTTATTTGATTACTATATTTTATCATTCCGCTGTGAGATTATATGTTTTGTTTTTCCTTTCTTTTCACTTATTTTATTATTTACCCCATTAACAATCCTCCCCCTTTTGAATGGTTTGAGTTGACATGTGTGGTTTATTGTCGATTTAAACCATCCAAAAAGGTGGGTCGTTACAATTGGTATAGTTTTGGTTTAGCGATAACCTTAGCTTTGTAGGGTTTGACTCATTAGAGATAGGATAGTAATACCTTAGAATGAGTTTGTCTGAGTGTGTATATATGAGAGAACGTACTTGTTAGTGTTATAAAAATGTTTTTATATTGTGTTAACTTGTTCTGTTTAGTATTTATAAATTCTGGTCGGTACATAGGATGTTATGGCATCGATAGGGATTTCTAAACACTTAATAGGGCAGACTGACACAATATTGTTTTGAAATATAGGTAAATGAAATTACCTAGTATTATATTTTGTATATACAAGAATTTTTTTTATAGATGGATATAGGTGCATGTGATATGCTTGTTTGTTAGCAAGTGAGATTTTATAAATATTGGTTGCAAAAGGGGACTTACAAATAAAGTAAATATGAATTGGAAATTTGAGAACTTAAGTTCTGGGATTTTGAAATTTGTTTTCAAAGGATTTTTGGAATATAATATTAGTATTATTTGTAAGTATTTCGGATAAATATTTTCATTGTGATTTGAAAGAAATGTTTTAAAGGAATTTTGAAAGGAAATTAGTTAAGTACTCCCCTCTCTTATCGTTGGAAAATAATTTCGGTGATAACGGCCGCATTATCGACATTCATTATCGAGTTTTAAAGCGGGAAGGCCACTATAGTAGCTTTACTACACATTTGTTTTGATAAATAAATCTTAATTAAAAATTTCTAAATATAATTTGATATATAAAAGATATGAATATTTATAATATTTTAAGATGATTTGAAATAAACCCGGCATTTAGTTCTTAAGTTTCTATAAATTAGGGATTTCAATTATTGTAATTAAATGAAATCTTAACAAATTTAATTGCAGGAAACTTCTAAAATGAAAAATAAGAAAGTAGAAGCTAAGTGATTGATGAAACTATAAAGAGATTGGAGATTTCTAACTTGTAAATTTGACGATAATGAAAATTAAGAAGATATGAATTATTGAACATTTTGTTAACTAAAATGAATAAGATAAACTTGTGTAACATTCAATTACATTCTAAAAACATATATATAACTTTCAAGAAATTTTTAAAAAGTTGTAATGTTAAATAGGAATATGTAATAAAATATTATATAAGTAAAACTTAAGTAATGAAAGTGTTCAAATGAAATTATTTCTATAAATAAGAATTTTTGATGGATGAGAAATGTTATAAGCATAACTTAATGTTTTGAAATGCTAATAACTTGATTGAATAGTAAAAAGTGAACATTATCTTGGAAATGTTTATAAACTTAAGAAATGACTAAAATGGTTAATAAATATGTTTATTATTAATTGACACTATAAAAGAAAGGATGAATGCAAATTTAAAAGTTAAGAAACTTAAGTATAGAATTATTCACTAATGAATATATTAAATGGAAATCTAGTGTATAATTAAATAATAAATGTGAATTAAACTCCAATAAAATGTATGTAATACATAAATAATGAATTCATTGATTATTTTAAATATTGAATGGAAAATAATTTATGTAAGTAAATGAACGTGAATAAATAAATGATGACATTGAAATATGAATAAATGAGAAGTTAAAATAAATCTGAGGTTAATAATGTGAAAAGAAACTAGTAGAATAAACTTAAATAATATTTAAATTTCTTTGTTGTTTTGGTTTATGGGATGTCTGGGAAATGATACTTCAAATTGTTTAAGGTTGTATGAATAATCTATTAAGTAATTATCTAAGGCTATTGAGTGTAAGGTACACTTGGTAGTTTAATTATCACTCTTAAATGATTAGAATTTCTAAACCTGAACAAACCATTTGTTTTGGTTGTTATGGATGTCTGATAGATTCGTTTGTTGCATATAATAGTCGTGTTGTTTTGTTTGCATATGTTTTCTGATGATTTTCTTTTGTTACTAATTGAAACAACTAAATATTTCTCTTGTAAATAATTCTCACTATTTTGGATTTTATAACTGAAATATAGGTTTATGGAGGCAATAGCTACTGCTTTTGGCTTCATAAATAAAGTTTGTTTGCCTGACAAATACGTACGTTTTCGGATTACGGTATTATAACGATATTTTATTTTATTTTCCCATTGTTTGGGATGTTTTATTTTGAAATATGATACATACATACATACATATATATATTGTAATTATTGATATTATTATTTTTTCAGACCTATCTGTGCAAGACTCTGCCGAAATTTTTCGTGAATTAAAGACTAAGAAATTTTTTCTGTAACGACCCGCTATTTCATGCCATTCGAATCCGCACATGTCAGACTTGAATTGCTCAAAATATCAGATTGTTAATTTATATTTGGAAAAAACCTCAACATATATAGTAAATAAATCAATCACAGAATCACAAACATAGAGTATTACAATAATAAGCAGCGGAAATAGATAAATAGTAGTTCATGAAGCTACTATATAAAACAACAGAGTTTGGAATAAAATACAACAGAATATCTCAAATACAATGGAGTCTCGAATACAAACAGATGATAAGTCTGAACCAACAATTGGATAGTTGAAAGCTGAATAGATACAGATGGATCTCCAAGTGAAGCTCCAAACTCCAAAGGTGAGTCTCAAATGTTGTGACACTCAGTCTGTCCCAAGCGTAAAGCAAAACACAAAACACTCGAGTCAGGATTAATATTCTTATATCAATAAATTCAACTCAAGTGAAATGTCAACTTAAATACAAGTAACTTAAAGGATAGTTGAGATTTCTATCCTCTACGCATCCGTGGAACTATCTACTATGTAGTAATATACGCTATTATAATAGGTATAAAGTAAAGTAAAGTAGTAAAATAGCGTTAAGGCGTTACCCATATCCCCCTTAACACATTTTATATATTCCCATAGTCTATACAGTACCGTAACTCCCCCCGTAAACTGGAGGGCTATCAGAGGGCACTCCATAGGTATTGCATAAAACAAACTCGTAGAAGGCGCGCTAGGGAATGTGAACATGGCACACGAGGAGATGCCAGGGTAGATATACCAATTGCACTCCCGGACTGGTGGTAACGCATAGCAGCTACTACCGCCCACCTCGGACACACTCCCATAATCAAAATCGAGCGATGGCCACTAAATCAATCACAAAGTCAAAATATAGTGTCGAAGAAATATGCCCGATAGGAGGAATGACCTCAGTTGGCCCGGTATAGCTCCTTATTTTAGTCACATCTAAGCTGACTCATGGGAGTCAGGGTCACGTCATACCATATAGAATTGTTGCCAAACCATCCTACTTCATTTCTGGAATCTCCACCACGTACATAGTTGTTAAATGGTTTTCGGTATTGGCAGAGAGTATGACAATATCTGATCCCGGTTTCCTTAATAACCAAATGTTATTATAACACCGCGGTTATTTTATTTCAAATGGTTTATACTTCATATCAAAATATCTTATCATTTCAAAACCATATCAATACGATATCATTATTCACTCATATAATATTCATTTCCAAAATCATAATACTTTACAAAATTTTAACACTTCTGAAATTATAATATTTTTGAAACCATAACACTTAGGAAATCATAACACTTGGAAATCATAACACTTTGAAAATTCATAGCACTTTGAAATCTTATTACTCCACTTAAACAGTTTAGATATTAAAATAGTATATATAATAAATAGTTTATATAATAAAATAGTTTATAAAATAAATAATTAGTATATTGAAAATAGTTAAAATTTTAAAATTTTAAAATAGTTTATATTTAATTAATTTATAAAGTAAAATATTAAAATAGTTTTAAATATATTTAAAGTACTTTATATAATAAAATAGTTTCCTCAATTTCACGATCGATTCAGATTAATCGAATTCCAAAATTCAATTTAATTTAATCTCAATTCAGTTCAAACCATTTAAAATTTATATCGATTTCAAGTACATATATAAACTACAATTTAAACCATTTCAATTTCAATAGATTTCAAAGCTTGAATTCATTTATATTTCAAATTTAACCTTACCATTATTTAATATTGAGAAATTCACTTAGTCAATCCAATATCATTTACATAAAATCTTAAATTACAATTTATGTAAACTAAATATTCCCTTCAATTTATTTACTTGATATATTCATTTAATCACTTTAAATCAAAAATCAAGTTATAAATCATATCTATAAAATCTCAAATTTAATAAGTTTCAAATTGGTTTTATTTAAGAAAAATTCAAATTAATTTCCATTTCTCTTTCCAATTTAATTTATTAAAATTGTTATCAAATCTATATTAAAGATATAATATCTTAAAATCAATATTTATTAAAAATATATTTCTTTTCAAAACCTTGGAAATCATTTTTCAATATATATATATATATATATATATATATATATATATATATACACACCAACGGTGCCTGTATATAATTTTCTATCCTATGGTCAAGTGATACGGATATTTATCATTTCAATCCGCAGTTTATATATATATAGGTATATATCTTTTCAACCCACAATCCCAAATTCAATTCAATGAAAATCGCTTGGGTTTATCATTTCAACCCATAACGATTTTCCCTTATTCTACAAAATCGTTCGGGTATGTAGCATTTCAACCCATAGAGAATTCTATATTAATAGGGAACTTGCCGAGTGAAAGCAGTTATGATAATAAATATAACATATCAACAACATGCATATATCATTGATAACAAATAAAATAAAATATAAACAATAGAATATGGTGTCATATCCCACAGGTGAACAATACAGATAATAGCATATCATATACAGCAATGTAAATAACTAACAACAGCATATTTAAATTGTCGTTTCAATTGAAATCAAATTTTATAAATATAAGCATGTTAATCGTGAGTGATTGCTCAACTTTCGAGGCTTGAGACAGACACATGTACGCAAACGGAACAGTGACAGGCTAGGAATGACTGCGACAAATTCGATATTGAAATGATAAGTCAAGTTAGGAATGAGATTTGATGAACAAGATATATTATATATATATATATATTTCAAAAATCAATTTAAACCATATTTTAATATATATATATATATATTTATTTAATTTCAAATCAATATGTTAATTTATGACAAAAAATATATAAAATATATATATATATATATAAATAAAAATCATTGTTTTAAATTAAAACCCATATCTTCAAATTAAACATATACATGTAAATAGGACAGCATAAAATAAATATGATTCCCTTGAATTAAAATATATATATATATATATATATATATATATAATCATTTGTATTAAAATATCAAGTGTAAATTAAAATATATATAGGCAAACCTATGCGGACACTATATAATATACAACTATATATATATATATATATATATATGTACAGGCTAATAAATGCAGACATTTTGTATATGAAAACAAATCAAATGCGACTACTTAACATATATACACGACCTACATTTATACAAACCAATATATGGACTCATATTTTATAACAATAGATGATATACAAACTTTATATAACCTATATATATAAACAGATTATAATACATATATATAAACAGCAGATTACAAAACTTATACAGACTAATATATGTATATATATATATACATAAAAATGTAGACAACTATCCAAACATACCTGCAAAACATTCATACGAAAACAAATACATATACAGTTTTTGATATGGGCAAACAGTTCTTGTTCCCTATAGTAGCTATATATACTTACATATATAAACATATACAAATTTAGACAAAAAGGAGATTAAGGCTTCAGATTCAAATCAAAAAGGAAGTCAAGTAAACATATCTAAACTATGTATAATATACAATATTTATGATATTATTATTGTAAATTTACAAAGGTAAAGAGGAAGCTATACATAATATACAACCCAAAATTATGTATATATACTTACCCTATATATATAACAGATCTATTTATATTTTTAAAATGCATACTTTCAGAAATCAAATAATATATATACAGTACACTTACATATATAATGCAACAAGCATTGTTAAATCAAATATATATACTTAAAAGCTATCCTATACATCTATGTGGATATGAATGTTGCAGCATAGGAAATATATAAATACCATCCACATGCGAAATATGACCTATATAAACCTGTACGTAACACATATTATATACAATAAAGACATGTTATAATGCTGACTTTCTACACTTGCAGAAAATATACGAATATGCAGGCTTGAAATGCGAAATCAAATATATGCAAATCTACATATAAGTTAACACATAAATTTATATATATATATAATACCTGTTTCAAAGTTTTTTTTTCTCTTGTCAAAAAAGAGGAGAGATGGCAAGGCTTGAGGAGGAGAGTGGTTATTCTCGGCTGGGAAGGTGGAAGAGGCCGAGTTTGATGGCGCTAGGAGGGGCAGAGGCCGAACAATGGAATGGACTTGCGTGGGTATGAGTCGTTGCACGAGGAGGTACATGTAAGGTAGATGGCAAGGGCAGCATCGTAGATTCAGGTGGGGTTGCGACAGGAGGTGAGGGGAGATGCTGCGTCGGTGGGGTTTGTGGAGAAGATGGGACGGGTTAGAGGCGAATGACGTAGCTAATGTGATTTGAAGCCTTCTCGGCTCTGTGCAAAATTTACAAAATAAAAATGTATATCTAGAGGAAGGAGATGACTCCCAGGCAAAAGTCTTCGTATAATATATATTTTGTTTTATAAACATCAAAGAAGAAGAGAATGCACAGGGCCGAAAATTAGAAAGGAAAAGATAAACCAATGATCCATCAAATAAATTTACTTTTGGGAATAGGGGAAGTCATTATGCTTGAATTCAAGGCTAAAATAAAACTGATGTCCATTGAATTTAAACCTGCCGAAAATTTGAATGGTCACGGAACACAAATAGACTCGAACGGGTACCGATACGGCTGACTGTTTCACGGTTTTCGCAACGTACCGGACACCAAAATATAGAAATGAATATACTATGGAGATCAGCACAACGAGACGATCAAAATGGTATACAGATATCAGTGGTACGGTTATCCAATCAAAAGTCGATAATCGGTACCCAAAATGCTGCTAATCTACCAGAAATAAGATAAACAGAGCAATAGCAGTTAAATTCGATGAAACGGAAGATGACGTCTCACTTAGAAGATGATTTACAAATTTATTGTATAAAAATATTCAGGTTTGGAGAATATTTTATTATCATCAATTATTAACTGATTTGAATTGAAATAGAATTACATGAAATATAAACTTTCATATTATTAGATGAAAATTTACCATTTGCCATGTTAGTTTAGACATATTCCAAATATTAAATTTTTATTTCAAAATTCAAATATTTATAATTTCACAAAATTCAGTTAAATACGATATTAAAACCATTAAATTTTTTGGGTCGTTACATTTTCTGAAAGTGAAAACATTTTGAAAATTTTATTAAACTTGGATATGGAAAATTTAATTGTTTATAAATCGATGTAATTTATTTAAAATAATTAATTATGTTAATTTAAAGTGTTCATAAATTGAATATTTTGAATAAAATTAAATCAAGTTTCTTAATTCCTTCTCGTTCCTTTTCGAAGACGAAAAGTTTTGAGTGGGGGAGAGTGTAACGACCCGTATTTTTCGACAATTAAAAATATTAAATTAAATAAGATTCCAAAATTTAATATATTGAGAAATTTAAAATTTATTATTTATTAATAAGCAAAATAATTAGATAATGATTTAGTAATGTTGATTGAATGTTATTCACAACTATTTTAATGTAATTTCAACCAATTGAAATAATTGTAAAGTTAATTGGTTATAATTGTTAATTAGGAATAAAATAATTGTCAGAATTAATGTAATTGAATATTACAGTTAATTTGAAATAAGGTGATAACTGAAGAATATGAATGTAATAAAATGTAAACCAATGTTAATTATATTCATAAGATAATAGTTGATCTAAAAATAAGAGTGAAAATCCAAAGAAAAGAATTGGACTAAAATTTAATTATATTTAACTGGGTTTTATTTCAGTTGTATTTGAATGTTGTAATTAGTGCAATATTTAAATATTGAATTTAACAAGGAATAATTTATTTTAAAAGATTTTAAAATTTCTATGTAATCAGAAATGATGAAAAATTGTTAACTACTAAAATTGAATTTAAAGTTATTAAACCAATTTAACAATAATTTAATTAATTAACATGAGAATTAGCCATTTGGCCACTGTCTCAGATTTCGACAACACTAGTTTCATCGGATCCATAACAGTGTATTATTATAGGATTTCAAGTTTCGTAGCGATTAGACTTATCGTTTGATCGTGCGGGCTCGAAATGCGTAGAAATCAATTTAATGAATTCAATAAAAATAATATGATTTTTTAAAAGCTAACTTCTGTATACAATGGAATTTGGTTTGAAACTAGTTCCATTGAGTTTGAAAATTTTGAAAACATATATTTCGATATATTGGATGACCCACTTTCGTTTCGAAAACGAAACGGGCTTTTCGAGTTCGCCTAATCGTTTCGACTAATTCGATCTATCCATTCATTCTTATCTATCCTTGTCCATATAAATAGACTTTTCTCTAACCCTAGCAGCCTTTCATTTTTATTTCTGTACGTACTTTGTTCTAATATGTTCCTCTTTCTTAAACGTCAGGATATCAAAAACCCTCATCCGACGATCCAAAATCATCGACTACACTCCATTCATTTTCAAGCGAGCTCTCCAACATGAAAGTTGTTCGCCTCGGCAAGATGAAGAAGATGACCGATCAAGATCGTCAACGGAGCACCGTGGTGGCCGGAAATCGCCAATAACCACCTGATCTAGTTCGTTCAAATTCATCATCTATAGTCGACGATGGATGTTGTTGGCTGAAGGAAAGTTGGAGAGGACGATGGGGGCTAGATTCGTGCAAAGTTTGGTGACCACCGGTGCACTATAGGGGTCGGATTTCGATGTTGAACCAAAATGGGAAAATGGGTTTTCGTGGTTGATTTGATGCACTAGAGGAGGTCAGACCACCGGCATTGGCCTCGGCAGAGGTGGGACTATCGGCGACAGTGTTTTGATGGGGTCCGGTCATAGGTAGGCGGAGCGGTGAACATTTGAACGGAGGCGACATTTGGGGAACACGGGTTCTGGGTTATGCGGGAAGGAGAAGGGTTTAGCGCTGTTAATTGCGTAATTAACGGTACACTTAATTACCCTAGTTAAGTAATTAAATTATATATGTAAATGTTTAAATTTAATCGATATCTAATAGAATTTATAACTCTTCCGTATGAAGTCAGGTTCGAGTGTGGTTTCTTGCGTTGGATTCGTATCAACATCGTCTAGACTTTGGAGTTGGTTTCATGTTGATTTGTTTCTGAAATTTTTTAGATTCAAACAAAGGTGAGTGTTTTAACGCACTCACGAATACTAAACCATTTTATGTTAGTTAAATTAAATTTATGATGTGATAAGAAATTTATTGATTGTTGTTTGGTAGTTTAATTTAATTTGAATTTATATTGGATTAAATTGCCATTTTAAATTAATATTGAAATTTAATTGTTAGTTAAACACCTGATAATTATAAGCAGTTAAATTTTGTGATTTATTGGTTTATTTGATTGATGATTGTGATGGATGCTTAATTGTTGACATTTTGGATGATTTGGTGTTATGTTTATTTTATATGTTGTCATCACACCACAAGTTCCTTTAGTTATTGTTAGGAAAATTGCTATAGGTTGAAATGATACATACCCGAAAGATCTTATAGATTAGGGAAAAATTGTTATGGGTTGAAATGTTAAACCCGAGCAATTTTATGGATTTGGATAATTGTGATTTGGAATTGCGGGTAGAAATGATATATATCTGTATCACTTGACCATATGGTAGAAAATTATATACGGACACCAGATTGGTTAAATTAGATGATTTTAAAACCTTAATTTTTGAATCCAGTTAAATGCTATTATGAAATTGGTTTAAATGAATTGTTAAAGAATTTAAATTGTAATCTTAAAGTTGAATTTTGAAATATAATTGAAATTTATCAAAATTGAGTTATTGTAAACGTTTGAATATTTAAACTTTGAAATCAATTAAATTGGAAGTGGTTTAAATTTGTAGTTTAAACATAGATTTGAAATTGATATAAATTGATATGGTTTATAATAAGAATTTGAATTGAAATCTTTAGTCTTTTGAATTGAAATCGTTGACCTGAGATTGATTTAAATTGAAATTTTGGAACTAAAGTTGATTTGAATTGATTTGTGAAATTTGAAGGAACAATTCTAATTTGAAACTATTTTCGATAAACACTTTTAATATACAAACTCCTTTAACATGTATAATATTTTCTCATATAAACCATTTTAATATATATAACCTATTTAAGATAGAAACTATTTTTAGTAAATAAACTATTTTAACCTATAACCTATTTTTAAATTATAAACTATTTTAATATATATTTTATTTTAAATTTATAAACAAATTTTAAATTGTAAACTATTTTAATATATAACCTATTTTAATATATAAACTATTTTAATCTATAACCAATTTTTAAAATATAAACTATTTATAATGTATAACTGTAACGACCCGAAATTTTATCGTCCTGAATAAGAATATTTATTTTTAAATATTCAATATAAGGTCTTTTAATCAGAATTAAAATCCCCGGTAAATGAAAATTGGAAATAATATATGGTTTTAAAACAAGATATTAATTGGAATTTTCCGGAATTAAAATCCCCGGAACCGCAAACTGATCATTGTTCTTCCCCAGAGTGCTCACGAGTTTCTGAGTCAGTTTTTCTTTGTTCGTTGTCCTCCGGGATTCTACGCTATCTGGAGAGTAGGAAGTAAGATCATTTATCTTTGTTCCTTATGTTTTCTGAACTTTTCGAAGCCCGAGTTGTCAAGTGTTAACTTCGCCCTTTACTTTTCAGCGCTTCCTCCTCCTTCTAGGGATCCGGGTTACAAACCAACTTTTGAGAAGCTCATGGCCGTGCCGGTTGAGGAGAGGAGCGTCAATTTTTGTTGAAAGACGAGTTTTTTCATCAGTTCGGACTTCTACACTCCTCCCGATCTACTAAGATTCGTGAAATTTCTATTTCTCAAGCAGAGATATTGGATGCCCCAATTTCTGCAGAAGAGATTGCTCCAAAGGATCCTACTGTAGAGGCTGCACTGGTGAAGTGTTCCACCACTGCCGATGTCGTGGGGTCATCTTGTAAACTTACACTTTCTCCGGTTATCGAAGAGGATGAATCTCCCCAACGCTCTGAGAAGGAAGCTGATGAAGAAGCTAAAAAAGAAAGTTCCGCTCGGCATGATGGTGAAGACATTTTTGGTGAGCTAAGTGACCTAATGGTGACTTCACGCGAGCTCTTTAAAGATGATATCGTCAACGCTAAAATTTCCTCTCCAGTAATCGAAGCGACATCTGCTTTACGACCGCTTTCGTTGACCCAAGAGTTGACTCCTGCCGCAAAATATGATATTACTCCTAAACCGAAGAGTGGTTTGTAGTTTGACGCGCATAGTTTGCACATCACACACACTTAGAATTTTTTGCGATTATATGCACTTGGCTTCTTTACTTTGAAGATTTTTAAGACTTGTCTCTTTTTCATTTTCAGACTCTCCGATGGGACGCAGTGGTTCATATTATGATGATTTCCGGCGCTACGGAGGGCGTGACTCTTATGACCACATCCGCTAGAAAGGCTCATGATAGACAAATTTATGAGGAGCAGCAAAGAAGAAGAGATGACGACTCCCACAAGAGGAAGTCTTATTATGTTAAAGGGAAAAGTCACGTTGCTGACGATCCAAGCAAACGAGTCAAACTTATTGATCAATCATCGTCTGCAATTTCTGAAAAGACTGCTGCTCCTACCTCTCTTGACATTCCCTCCGGTTCTCCTGCTCTTAAGAAATCTGACATTCAGACAATTATCAACAGGCCTCAGTATCAAGTCGGGGATGGTCCTCCTACACTCCAAAGCCGATTTCCAATTTGGTGCTTATGAGGAGTGCGATTCGACCTGTATTTGGTTCCTATTGATAAGCAGGCTATGTTGAGGAACCTTGACGCTGTTAGGCTTGACATCGAGAGAATGTCTGGCTGGCAGAAACTTGTTGACGAACTTCAAAGAGTTAATCATATGAATCTTGAGGCCATGTTAACTATGGAGAATGACAAGTCGGAGTAGGATAAAATTTGTAAGCAGCATGATGCAGAAATGACAAGCATTGCTGACGACAACGCAAGACTTGAGTCTGAAGTTAAGAAACTCAAGGAGGATCTTGCCACTTCTTATGCTTCGCATTCTCAAAAAGAAGAAGTCTTTCAAAAACAAGTGCGAGATGCACATGCTGCTCAAAGAGATGCCGAGACGAAACTTGAGGTGGAGCGGCATGTAACTGAAAAATAACGCAAAGATACCGCTCAGCTGCGGGAAAGAGTCAGCTCTTAAGATTTGGAAATTGAAATGTTAAAAGCTCGACTTCTTAAAGTCGAAAAAGAGTGTGATGAGGCAGTTGCCGGCCAAGTCGCAGCCGAAGAATCTCATGAGGCAACCAAAGCCACTATCAGCTCTACTCTATTTGATTTTTACTTGCATAGTGTCCTGGGGCGTGGTAGTCTCTCCTTTTTGGGTCCTAAGTACGAAATTACTTTGGTCGAAGTGTGGAAAGCCAGAGTTGATATGCTCGGAGGTGCTGGCTATGACGAGGCAGAGCTTGAGGCACATTATTTTGACGATGAAACTCGTGCCGCTCTTGCCAGAGGAAAGGAGCAACTTGCTAAAGCGCGAGCCGAATCGATGGGAGAGGAACATCCAGGGAAGGAAGCACCTTTGACTGCCCCTGTTCATGCTTCGATTTCGGCCGACGTTGACATCGTAGGCTCCAGTTCCCATTCTCTGCCTCCTGCTAAAGTCAAAACTGAGATTACAATTGCACGGGGCGAAGATGAAGGCGAAGAGAGCGCCGAAGCACTGGCCTATGAGATTGACATCGCAAAGCCAACTCCTCTAGGTAACTTCGAAGTTGAACCAGGTCAAACGGACTACTTGTTTGCTTCAACTGAGTTTGATGAATTTCTCTCTTACTACTTAAGTCTCGATGATCCAGTATCTTCTCTTTTTTCGGAGAATACTGATTTTAACTTCTTTTCTTCTGTAGCGGAAACACTGAATGCTGCGCAAACTTCTCCCCTTCCAGCTGTTCCTCCACCATCCCTTCAGATCACTCCTGCTTCTCAGCAGGGATCGCAGGAAGAGCAAATAGAGGCCCTTCAAAGCTTGGAGGATCCACTCGCTTCGCAAGAGCAGAAGGCGGAAGAATTTGAGGACAGTGAGAAGACCCCGGAGCAGTCTTATGATGATGATACAAAACTTTCTGCGTTGCTTACTCCGGGAAGTGAGTCTTCTTCCAAGAAGAAGGGGAAGCGTGTGATTTCAAAGAAGAGAAGGAAAAACACTTCTACTGATGGAGAGGAAGCGGAAGTTGATCCAGCCATACCTCCTCCTTCTTCCCCGACCCGTCAACGCCGGCTTCAAAAATTAATCATCAAGCCGGGTAAGAGCTCCAAAGGTAGCGGGAAGAAGGAGTGATGAACTGACTTTATGCTTATCGTTTTGCTTTTTGCTTTTTGCATGTGTTGACCGGAGATTGTGCGGGTACCGGTCCTCGCTTGAAACCTGCATATGTACAAAAAACTTTATAGTATGGAATAAAATGGTTCTTTTTTACTTGTACAATTTCTTGTTAGTATATGTGTGAATGCATTTATTCCTTGTTTTTGCACAAGTTTCTTTATTTACTTTATACGATACTGCTGTGAGCTCGTGGTATGATGTTTGAGCGTTATTTTTATTAATATAGCTATGTGCCCCAATACCACGGCTCATTGCAATATTCTGAAAAGACTCATACTCTTATTTTAGAGAATAATTTTCCGTTTTTGAGGAAATATTATTCTGCTTTCAATAGAGTACGCCTTGTATCAGAGAAGTTTTCTCTTCTCTTCTTTTTCTTTCTTTCTTTTAGAACACTTCAACTTTCGAGGATGATCACTTTTATTTGTTGAAAAGTGGATTCCCCTACGCAGTGAAGCGAGCTTCTAAAGAATGTTTTGACATTTCAACTCTGGTGAAGTGGGTCTCCGAAGAGAGATTTCTGCACTTCAACTTTGGTGAAATGTGCCTCCAAAGAGGTCTTTTTGGCATTTCTGAGGAGTAGCATTTGGACTCTGTGGAGTATCATGGACTCCAAAGAGTAGCATTTGGACTCTGTGGAGTAGTGTGGACTCCGAAGATTAGCATTCAGACTCTGTGGAGTAGCATGGACTCCGAAGAGTAGCATTGCGCCTCCAGAGAGGTCTTGTGCCTCCGGAGAGGTCTTGTGCCTACGGAGAGGTCTTGTGTGCCTTGGGGAAGGTCTTCTGCCTCCGAAGAGGGCAGCGTGTGCCTTTGGTGAAGGCTTGTGCCTCTGAAGAGGGCTTGTGGTGCCTCGGGAGAGGTCTTATGCCTCCGCTGAGGTCTTGTGCCTCCGGAGAGGTCTTGTGCCTCCGAAGAGGTCTTGTGCCTCCGAAGAGGTCTTGTGCCTCCGAAGAGGTCTTTATTTGATTGCCTGGAAGTTACTTTCCCACAGTTAAATGGATCCATGGGGCGGACGCAAGTTACTTAATTGGATGTTCGTTCGCACAAACGATCACAACTAGTTAACAATGGTCCTGCGCCTTTTGGTTCCACCAACCTCTTTGTTGAGAAGAGAACTTCCATTTTTTGGCGTGCCTCCGAAGAGGGCTTGTGCCTCCGTAGAGGTCTTTATCCTTCGAAGGGTTGCGCCTCCGAAGAGGTCTTGTGCCTACTAAGAGGGCTTTTGTTGACTGGCTTGCCCACGTCTCTCCATCGTTTGCTCATTAGCGGTCCCCTGTTATCGTCTCCGAGCCCGTGCTCCCTTCTTTTGCAAGTAGTTTGCTCCATCCGAAGAAGTGTACTTCACTGTTAAGTGATTCCACGGGGCAGGCGCGAGCTATCTAATCAGATGTCTATTTGTACAGACGATCATAATTAGTTAACAAGTGTCTGGTTCCTTTTCTTTGGAAAAGTACCCCTTTGGCAGAATCATCAACTTTTTTGCGTGAAGTTCATCTTATGTTGGATTTAAGTCTGGAACCTTTTCTGGCTCGA